>CM077021.1:39852589-41350052 GCA_039090855.1 Macrothele yani
GATTGCCGAACTTGTTCGTGACGTCATAGCGCTGATAAGAGATATAAAGGATTTGACGCGTATTGACCGTTGTTGTTCAAACGTAAAGTTGAAAGGGAAAGAATCAATTGACGAACTTGCAATTTTCAGTATGTCTTCCCGACATCATCTAGATGATTTTACGCGTGGCCGTATTATTGGCAAGATTGAAGACGGGCGAAAAATAACAGATGTTGCCAGGGAGTTCGACGTCAGCCACAGTGTTGTTTCAAGGCTTTGGAAATCATTTCAAACAAATGGAGAGTGTAGCAAACGTCACGGGGGAGGTTGTGTTTGCAGTACGACACCTGCAGAAGATCGGTACATAGTGCTATCAACAAAAAGACACCGGCGCAGCACAGCTAGTGAGGTAGCAAATCAGTTTATGGCTGCTACTGGCAAGCGGATCTCCCGAAAAACTGTCGCCAGACGTTTGCATGAAGGAGGACTATACACCCGCCGTCCTGTTGTGTGCATCCCATTGTCCAGACGTCACCGTACCGCCCATGTGCAATGTTGCCATCAACATCGCAATTGGACTGATAACGACTGGTCTGCTGTCCTCTTCCCAGATGAGAGTAGATACAGTCTATCGTCTGATTGTCGACGACAACTGATCTGGCGTGATAGTGGTACTGCATATTGTCCAGCAAACATACAGGAAAGGGACCGATATCCGACATGTAGTGTCATGGTATGGGCTGGCATCATGATCAATGGCCGTACGTTCCCTCTATGTGCTTCCAACTGGGACTATGACTGGCCAATGTTATATTAATGATGTTCTGCTACCTCATGTTCGCATGTTCCGTGGTGCTGTCGGTGATAAATTCATTTTCATCGACGACAACGCAACATGTCATCAAACAGTCGCTGTCCAGGAGTGTCTTGAGAGCGAGGATATTCAACGCCTCGTATGGCCAGCACGTTCTCCAGATCTGAATCCCATTGAAAATGCGTGGGATGCGTTGGGGAGGAGTCTTGCTGGTCGCCAATGCCCTCCAATAAACAAGGACACCCTCATCCGTGCACTGACAGAGGAATGGGATAAATTACCCCAACAGCTGCTTAATAATTTTCTGCAAAGCATGACACGACGTGTGGAATCTTGCATCGCCCTCTATGGTGGTCATATCCCGTATTGACATCTTACGCCGGAACGCCTGCGGACGGTATTTGCATTTTTTTCACGTTTACGTATTCTGCACAAAATGGCCTGTTTGTCCCTTGAACATGTTCCAAAGCCTTCTTGATTTCAGAGCACAATAAATTGTCTTTCTTGTAATGTCCTGGCATTCTGACATCATTTTATTTTACTCGGCATCCAACCACACTTACTTTTTTATGCGCTATATAGCCGTTTATGATCCGTCCTTAGCAATTGTCCAGCAGTGTACGAAGAACATTTCGCAGTGGTTTGAGCTAAGCATTTAAAAAATTGCTTTCTTGTGAACCGTTGAACACCTTTTGAAATTATCGTGGTTTATCTGGACAACCGTGAGTGCAAAACGACTGTGGGTGGTATCGTTTTGACGATCTCGACGAGATCTATTCAAATATATAAAGAACATATCGCAGTGGTTTAAACTAAAATTTTTAAAAACTGTTTTCTTGTAAACGGATTAACATTTTAGACAATGGCGCGGAATTCCCAGAATGGACGCAAGCAAAAGTGGAGAAAATCAAATCGAGAGGCAAGAGTAAGTGATGAGAAATGTAAGAAGCCCCAGAAGACAGAGCACCATGTTGGGCAATTCGTGTATCGATCTGCTTTGTATTCGTAATGTATCCAGCATTATTTGCAAAGATTATGTAAGCTACGTTTCATATCATAGATCTGTGTTGGCTATAAAAAATTAAATAAACGCTTTGAAACTATACTCGACCAGCTCATTTCAACTCTCCGATCTGCAAGTCGTAGTCCTGCATTCCAAACTGACGGCTCAATCAGAACTGAGCTTAACTGCATTTTGTGTGTGTGTGTGTGAGTGAGTGAGGGATATTCTTCATTCGGTTTTTTGTTTTGTTTTGGGGTCGTATTCAAAAATCCACGTAACGTCGCTTGTTATAACTCCCTTAACGGTACGTTACTGAGTGGCAAAAAGAGGCCATTGTTTATGGCCGAAAACGTGGTCATTCCTTTCAAAAGGTGGCGAAGTTTGTTGGACTGTCCCAATCAACAGTTAGTAGTGTCCATTACCTTTCAAAAGGTGGCGAAGTTTGTTGGACTGTCCCAATCAACAGTTAGTAGTGTCCATTACCTTTCAAAAGGTGGCGAAGTTTGTTGGACTATCCCAATCAACAGTTAGTAGTGTCCATTACCTTTCAAAAGGTGGCGAAGTTTGTTGGACTGTCCCAATCAACAGTTAGTAGTGTCCATTACCTTTCAAAAGGTGGCGAAGTTTGTTGGACTGTCCCAATCAACAGTTAGTAGTGTCCATTACCTTTCAAAAGGTGGCGAAGTTTGTTGGACTGTCCCAATCAACAGTTAGTAGTGTCCATTACCTTTCAAAAGGTGGCGAAGTTTGTTGGACTGTCCGAATCAACAGTTAGTAGTGTCCATTACCTTTCAAAAGGTGGCGAAGTTTGTTGGACTGTCCGAATCAACAGTTAGTACTGTCCATTACCTTTCAAAAGGTGGTGAAGTTTGTTGGACTGTCCCAATCAACAGTTAGTAGTGTCCATTACCTTTCAGAAGGTGGCGAAGTTTGTTGGACTGTCCCAATCAACAGTTAGTAGTGTCCATTACCAGTGTAAGAAGTACAAAAGCTATCACTGTTAGGAGGAAGAACTGTTTTATAAGCTCTAGGATGACAAATCTGGAGCGCGGGCGTTTGGAACGATTTGCAATTACTGCACGTTCCCAGACTCTTGAAGAACTGCCTTAACAGTATAATGCTGGACCCAGTAAACCAGTATCAGAACGAACGCCACGTGGAGAACTTCATGTCTTGGGCATTTTCAGTCGAGTTGCACAGACATGTCCGATGTTAACAACTGTCCAAAAGAAAAAATCATCTTGGTTGGGCAAAACAGCATCGTCACTGGACCATTAAACAGCGGCGACGAATAATTTGGTACGACGAATCTACATTCTGCTTGTATTACAATTATGGTCGCTCTTCAGGGTCATGCGTAAGGCTTGAGAAACATTTAACCCAGAATGTGTCCGAAGAGCTGTGGAAAAAGGAGATTGAAGTGTCATGTTTTAGGGCTGTATTTCAAGTAATGGACTTGGAACGAATAGTCCAACTGTTGGACCATTCGTTGAGGTGTCCAACTGCATGGAATCTATGGATTATATGCCTCTTTGAAATAAGGCATTGACATTTGTCCAGTTTTTGGAACAAGAAGGGATACATAGTACATCTTGTGTTTCAAGATAACTCTCGAGTCCATCGAGCTAGAACTGCAGTGGATTGGTTTGAAGAACATGAGAGAGACGTTCCGAATCTCAATTGGCCTGCAAATTTACCCGATCTAAGGGTGACTGAAAAAATATCGGATGTGTTAGAAAGGGCCGTAAAGAAGACAAAACAATACCCTGCAAATTTGGCGGAATTAAGGAATCCTTTGAGCATGGAGTGGGATAAACTTGATGCGCATGTGATTCTGAGTCATATTAGTAGCATACCAAACAAAATTAAAGCTGTAATTAAGCAGATGGTGATATAACTCCCAAGTTAAAAATACAAGTTTCTTATTTTATTGAAGTTATGACGTCACTCTCGTAATTTAATAGCCATACGTCATATACACCAATGAGCTGCTACATTATGACCACCTACCTAATAAGCTATAGGACCCCCTTTAGCCTGCATAACAGCGGCCACTCGGCAAGGCATCGATTCGATGAGGTGGCGATAGGTATCCTGGGGTATCTGGTACCATAATGTCAACAGCAGGTCCTCCAGTTCCCGTACATTTCGGGGTGGTGGTGATTTAGCGCGAATCCGCTTTTCCAAGTCGAACCACAAATGTTCGATTGGGTTCATGTCAGGTGAATTTGGAATTAACAGAAAGTCACCATCATGTTCCTCGAACCTCCCTTTGACGATTCTGGCATGGTGCATTATCTTGTGCGTAATGGCCATCACCAGTAGTTGCCATGAATGGGTGAACTTGGTCCGCAACGATATTTAGATACCTGACAACTGTGAGGGATTGTGCTATTGGGATAATGGGGCCTAAAGTGTCCCACGAAAACATCGCACCCAGCATAACACCCCCGCTGACGGCCTGTTTCCGTCTACCAGTGCATCCGAGTGCCATAGCCTCCATTGGTAATAAGCGCATCCGCGCTCGGCCGTCTACGTGATGCACCAGGAATCTTGATTCGTCAGACTATGCCGCTTTCTTCCAATCATCCACGGTCCAATCTCGAGGACCTTGGGTCCATTTCATGCGTTGTTGGTGATGACGTGCAGTGAGCATGGGGACCCGGCTGGGTCTTTGGCTACGCAGGCCCATGCGCAGAAGGCTGCGATGAACTGTGTTGTGACACATTGCCCTAATCACCACTGCTGTAGCTGCTGCGGTGATTTGTCGCACTGTGGCCCTGCGGTCGCTGTGAACAATGCGCGACAGTCTCCGCTCCCCCTCCGGCATCAATGAGCAGCGGACGACACACGGCTGGACGATGGTTCGTCGTTTGGCCATCTGTGCACATAGACTCAATAGAGCGGCACGTGAACAACTCACAAGCTGCGCCGTTTCAGGGATCGTAGTTCCGAGGCTCCGTGCCATCACAATTTGTCCTCCGATAAATCGGCAGCTTTTCCCATTCTGACTCCGAACACTCTACTAACCGAAAGCCGGTCCTCGAGTTGTATATATACTGCTCTGTGAACTTCACACTGCTCCACCGAGCCGCGGATGGCTTCGTGGTTAGCGAGTCAGACTATCATTGCAAGGTCCTCAGGTTCGAGCCTGGGCTGATCTTTCGGAGATGGTGTGATTTACTAACAATCGCTGAATATCGGACGAGCACGTTAAGTGACGGCCCCCAGGCTGGACCCACTGGTTAAATGGGTATCCTTTCCTATGCTCCCCCCTGAAATTCTCTCACCCCTCTGTGTGCAACATCGTACTTGTACGGTGGCGCCATCTACTGTACTCTAATCTCACTACAAACTGTTCTGTCAAAGTCGCTAGACTTGCTCTCCTTCCTTCCGTTTCTGTGTCCTGCCCGAAAGGCGATCTCGTTGTAGGTGGCGGGGACCTAAACTGTACTCACTGTGGACGGAAGTCCTACAAAAAAATGACAAATACTGTCACCTGCTCCACCGTTCGGTCTCCAGGCGCGCGCGTTTCTCTAGACTGGAGGTGGTTATAATGTAATGCCTGATCGGTGTAGAATATCATAATACCCAGCAGAAAAAAATTTCTAGTTGCGCGCCGATGGATGATAATTGTGATATTATAATTGAAGCTATTGTTTTCTGTTTTCTCAATTAATTAATCATGCGTTTTCTCCATTTTTCTTTTTAGGTGTGACTCTTCTTGAAGAATTATCGCCATATTCCTCTGAGAGCGACATTCAACCGGTTCTGGTGCCAGAAGCTAGCATGACTGTGCTCTATGATACACAAACATTCTTCACTACCTACACAATCTTTACAACTTTCTTCACTGGAACTGATTCCTTCATTTCAAGTTACGAGCAAATAGTTTCTAACGTCGTGACTGTTCCTGCAACACATAGCATCAGTCCAACGTCTTCATTGCCGTTTGATTTTGAGTCATCTTCTCTTCCTGACTTAATCACTGTGTTTGATACCAGCGAGTATGTAACGACAACAACGTCTTATAACACAGTGACATTCTATGCCACCTTATTTAACGACACAATGTCGTTTGTCACACCTATTGAAGAAGTGCAAACGGAAACTGCAGTGATCACTGAAACCTATACTATCACAAAGACAATTGTGCCCACACCCACTGAGGATCTCAGTACTTACATTCTGACAACACCATCTGATACAGAATTTTCTGTGACTCTAACTCAGACATTATACACGACATACACTAATTTCGTTACGCTCTTCCAAGGAGCTGACACCGTGGTTTCAAATCTAGAAGAAGTAGTATCAAATGTAGTAACTCTTACACTACCTGCAAGTGAAGTTAGTACTTTATCGTTTTCTGAAACGATACTACCTACCACATCAACAACGACTGAGGTTACTCCTACCTCACAACTTCCAGTTTACACAACAAGAGAGGTTCTTAGCACGCAAACCCATTATCTTACCATCTTCAACGGTGATGAAAAGATACTATCTTCTCTTGAAGAAGTGGTTACTAGTTTTGTTACAGAAATATCTTCTTCCGAAACGCCGTCAGCTACGCCGGAGTTAGTCCTGACAAGTTCTTTTGAGTATCCTGAAATAATTTCCACTGAGCTGTTCACCACGTTTACCACCAAACCTACTCCGATCGAACAACCCATAGAAACCACTACTGAAGAAATAGAGACCTACCAACCAGAACTCGTACCTTCAATCAGAACGATTTACTCCACTCTTACGTTCTACACTACATATTTCAGTGATACGAGCTCCATAGTAGCAACTCAAGAAGAAGTCCTCACCAGTTACGTCACGCTTTTTGTACCTCCGTCATTGATAACATCAACTAGCTCTGAAGATGTTACTCCAACGTCAATAACTACAACTTCCACCTCAACGAGCTCAGAACAAGTCTTTGTTTTCACAACTACTGACTATTCAACGTTAACACTGTATACCACTTTATTTAGCGGTGATGAAACAATAGTAATCTCTAGCGAGCAAGTTATTCCTGAAATAATTACAGCTACCATTACGCCATCTGTAACATCTACTGTGGAGTCTACTCCGAGTGCAGAATCTGTGCTAACCTTCTTAACGACGTTCACATACTACACAACATACTTCAGTGGCGCTGATGCTGTCATTGCATCAAGTGAAAGTGTCGTGACTCAATTTGTAACAATCGAAGCTCCTCCAACAATTAGTACCCCGGTTTCTAGTACGGACATTTCCACTTTCTCTGATGAAACTATTATCGGAGTCTCGACAGCTTCTGGAGTAGATGTCTCCAGTAGTTTTAAGGATGACGTTCGTGAAGGTGAAATTATAGGAGTTGTTACAGCTGTCTCCAGTTCTGTCGTCACCGAAACTGATCAACCTATCATTGCAGAAACATCAGTAGTTACTGAAGTGAGTTCCTCAATACAAGTGGAGTCTGAGGTGAGTTCAAAAATGCAAGAGACGGAAACTCTAATGGATTCACATCTAAGCAGTACCATAATTAGAGAAACAGTTTCATCGGAAACGTCAATTGTGCCACAAGAGCATACTATTTCACATTTCAGTGATATTGGAAGTCACGAAGGTCGTGGTATAAGTACAGATGAAAAACCTTTGGGCTCACCTGAGTTGAGTACAACTATATCAGATGATTCTTCGGTTGTACTTTTGACAGACGCGTCTTTGTCCGAAACACCTGATCTTCCAGTTACATCATCATCAATAATCACTGAAACGACAGAAATAATAGGAGTTGATGGGAAAATTACCACTCTTCTGCCTAGTGCAACTCTCATGCTTGTCACAGGCACTGATGGCTTTGTAACGAAATTGTCAGATATTGGTACTTCCATCCCTTCCTTGTTAAGCAGCTCTCCAGCAGCAAATACCTCACAGAGCTCATCCGAAATTAAACCAGCAACAGTGATAGAACTCACTGATCTTCTAGCAGGCAACACTGCATTTGGAGGCGATATCGGACTAGCTATACAGGATATAGTAAGTCTGATAACAGGAAAGAAAAACAAAACTGAAGGGGAAAGTATTCCTGTTGAAACAACGACACAGGGCTCAACTACAGCAACCACTGAAGATTCTGATGAAACAACTACAGATGTTCATGGTAGCACTACTGACGACAGCACTGAAGGAACTGAGTCACCGTCTACCACTGGAGAAGAAAAAGACATGACAAGAGAAACGTTCAACATATCGGACGAAGACTATCCTATATTCATACCGGGAAAACAGAAATTAAACGTGTCCAGCCATCGTTTAGATATTCCTAAGCCAGTGTACATACCGTCGCCGAAAACGGAAAGCTTCTCCCCAGTGGAGGAAATTAATTCCACTACAACTCGTTCCTCAGAAACAAGTATCAAATCTCCTTATTTGCCTAAAACTACAACTAAAAATATGAGTACTTATGATGTCAGTACCAGTGTAATAACAGGAATAAGGACAGTTTTCCTTCAACCTACAATTGTTGAATCCAGTCGTAAAGAAACGGAAGTAGTTAGTTTACCTTCCGTAGATATCTCCATACCAGAAATCACCAGTAGTAAACCTAAAACTGTTGTTACAACTGAAATGATAGAAGAAGGAATCCATTCAGTTACTCCCAAGTTAAGTACCAGCATTGGAACTAGCATTGTCACTGGAGTAAGAACCGTTTTCTTCGGAACAACGGGGCCTTTGCAACATGACAAAACTGAAGCAACTACGTCAGTAAGTACTTTGGAAGCAACTCAAGATTCTGGATTGCCTGATGTCGCCAAAGTTCAATTAGACTCGAAATTTAAGTCTTCTGTTGGATTTACTCTTCGTGGAAGAGCAAAGGATGAACATACTTCCCTTCGAGCTTTCACAACAGTAACAAAAGACGGCCAAACTATAGTCAGCAGAACAACCTCAGGTGCCACGACAATATTTTTCCCTGGACACCTTCCAAAAGCCTCGGCTTCTACTCAATCAACAAGGTTTATAACAAGTGTTGAAAGCATTACGCGCACCTTAGCGCTTACAACAACAAGAACTTATTACACAAGAGACTCTACACTAACTGTACCATCTGTCTACACAACAACAATACCACCCAGAACATTTGTATCGACTATAATCGGCACCAGAACCATCTTAGGAATTCTCCCAGAGCCTACAGAATCTATCCAAATTCCTCAAACATCCTCTCCAACAGAAAGAACTACAACTGTGACTACCACAACCCTAATCTTCAACTCAATACCTTCAACAGTAGTTCGAACACTAGTGCTTCCAACTCGCATCGCACCAGCAACCACAAGCACAGCTAGTGAATCAACATCTGACTCAAATATCTTTAGTGCTGGTACTGAGAGACCAGCAAAACCTCCAGAAGCAGCTGATAGTACCTCTGTAGTACTATCTGATTCCGATGTAAAAGGATCCGAAAACTCAAAAACTCCAGCCCAGAAAGCACGGGATGAAACATACCTCCGCGCTGCTGGACCGAGGCTTAGAGATTACCAGCTAGATATCAGACGTGAGAATGAGATTGTTAGACCTCCAGTAGTTGTTACAGAAGCTAATCAGCCAAATTATCCTTTTAGTAGCAAAGGTGTGTGTGAGCCGTCCTGCCAGCCGCATAAAAAGGAAATCTGTAAAGAAAGTGAAGGGAAATGGACATGCCAATGTCGTTCTGGACACGCCAGGAAAGACAGTTACGAGATTTGCGTAGGTAAGAATGAAAACGAAATGTATTTTCCGGTGATTCCTGTAAAAGAATGTTTTATATATATGAGTAAAATTATGTTTTGCTTGGTTTCAGAGTTCAAGGACTCCTTTGAAAATCTAAGGATACATACTCCCGTCCACAGTTTACGACTGCTTCCCTTTGAACATTTGACTGCCCCGGCGGCGCAGTGGTCTAAGCGTTAGCTTCTGACCATTCGTCCGAGGTGAGTCCAGATTAGAATCCCGCGCGAGCACAAATACCGTCTTTATCTTACTGGTTTGGCTTTCGACCCTCCTTGGAACCAGTGGCCCTGAAGTGAGGACGGGCGAGTATTTATAGCTCAGTGAGTGGCTTACGGTAGTCGTTAAACCCCCCAAATTGTGGAATTTGAAAAAACAAAACCTTCACTGGTCCTCAGGACGAGTGTATACCAGCAATTGGAGATCCGCAACTATAATGGTTGTACTAAAAGTAATACAAAAGTGGGAATAAATGTTGTTATTAACTGACAGAGATCGTTCGAATTGCACATCTTGGTTCAGTAACTTCTCCTCTATAATAACCCTTCTTCTTCATTGCAGGTAAATAATGGATTCCAAGCAGAAGCAACGTGCTGTCATTGAGTTCTTGACGAAGGAAGGGTGCAGGATGTCAGACATCCACAGAAGGCTACAGAATGCTTAAGGAAATGACACCATTAACATGTGCACAGATGGATGAAGTTTTAAGAAGGAGAAACTAGCATTGAAGACAAACCACGCAGTGGGAAACCATCATTCGCGACCACTGACACGAATCGTCAGCGAGTGTATGAATTGATTAGCGTGGAGAGAGGAGTCCTAATCCGTGAGCTTGTTGCACAAGCGGACTGTGGTCATAATACCATACAGACGATGGTGAAGACTTAGGGTATCGGAAAGTGTGTGCCTCGGCAGTTGACACCCGATTTGAAGGAGAGAAGGGAGGAAATCTGCTCTAATCTGCTGGAAGCGTTTGATCCCAATGAAGACACGTTTCGTTTCCAATCTGGTGACAGGGGATAAAACGTGGGCGTATCGTTACGATCCGGAAACGAAGAATCAGTCCATGGAATGGGGTCACACCTTTTCACCAGGGCCTAAGAAGTTCAAGAGCCAGAGATCAACACAGAATGTCATGGTGACTGCTTTTTGGGATGACAGGGGTGTCATTCTCTCTGATTTTCTGGAACGTGGCAGTACCGTTCCCAGCGAGCGGTACATTTACACACTCAGAAGTCTAGAGAAGCCATAAGAAGGACGAGACCGAAAAGGGATCTGAAAAGGATCCAGATTCACCATGATAATGCGAGACCACACACATCTTTTGCAACAAATCAGGCGATCAGCAAATTAAGCTGGTCGTGGTTCGCCATCCACCGTAGAGTCTAGATCTGGCGCCCTCCGACTTCCACCTGTTCGGTCCAATGAAGGACACTCTACGAAGACAACGATTTGATGACACAGATGAGGTGAAAGTGGCTGTGAAAAAGTGAGTACAACAGTCCACACCTGATGGAGACTATGTTGAGTAGTATCTTTGTATAGAGAAAGGGTTACTCTACTAACATGTGCAATTTGAACGACATTTGTTAGTTAATAAAACAGTTATGCACACTTTTACATTACTTTCGGTAAAACCCTCGTATTTTTACTGGTCCACAGCAGAAATGCATAGCAATAGTTGGTGATCCACAACCATTTACACTGACATATATTGGGTTGCCGAAAAAGTCATGACGTATTTTGGCACCCGATGGCGGTTTGGGAAGTACTAGAGGCATGCGCAGCTCTGTTATCGCTATGACAATCGACAGGTGCCAGTTCTAGCTGCCGTCTAAAAGGAATAGTGAGCGATTTGGTTGATTTGACATCAAGTTGAAGACTGAAGACCAAACTGGGCATTTTCGCCATATTTTACTGTTTTACTTCCGTAAAGGGAACAACGTGCGTCAAGCTTGTGAAACGTTGCATGAAGTGTACGGTGATAATGCTTTAGAAGAACGTCAGTGCCAGCGGTGGTTCGCAAAATTCCGTGCTGGTGATTTTGACTTCAACGATGCTCCTCGGTCGGGAAGGCCCACCGAGGTTGATGACGACCAAATAAAGGCATTGATCGAGTCAAACTCACGTTACACGACAAGAGAGATTGCAGACACATTGCACATCCATCATTCAAGTGTTCACGACCACCTGAAGAAGCTGGGATACGTAAGCAAGCTCGATGTGTGGGTTCCTCATGAACTCAAAGAAGCTCAATTGACGGCGCGTATAAACATCTGCGATATGCTCATTAAACGTGAGGAAAACAATCCTTTTTTGAAGCGACTGATAACTGGTGACGAAAAGTGGATTGTGTACAACAATGTGCTGCGCAAACGGTCTTGGTCCCGACGTGCTGCTTCGCCTCAAACGACATCCAAAGCAGACATTCATCAGCGGAAGGTTCTGGTCTCAGTGTGGTGGGATTTTAAAGGTGTCGTGTTTTTCGAGCTCCTATCACGGAACAATCAATTCGAATGTGTACTGTCGGCAATTGGACAGTTTGAACGAATCCATCATCCAGAAACGTCCAGAGCTCGTTCGTCGTAAAGGTGTTGTGTTCCATTACGACAACGCGAGACCACACACAAGTTTGATCACCCGCCAAAAATTATTGGAGCTTGGGTAGGATGTGTTGCCACACCCAGCACACTCGCCTGATCTTGCGCCGTCCGACTTGCACTTGTTTCGCTCTCTTCAGGAGTCCTTGCGTGGTATAACGTTCAATTCAGATGAGGCTGTAAATCAGCACCTTGTACAGTTTTTCGCCACGAAAGACAGGTCCTTCTATGAACGAGGCATTCTGCAGCTTACTTAAAGATGGCAAAAGGTTATCGAACAAAACGGGCATTATATCATCGATTGATCTTTCTTCTTTCTATCAATAAATAACCTTTGCAAAACATGGCTAAAATATGTCATGACTTTTCCGACAACCCAATACATCGCTCTTTCCACGTTCCAGAAACACATAGCAACTGAAAAATTGTTATTTGGTCACCGTGGGGGAATTGAATCCACGGATCTCCCGATATCCAGCCGAGCGTGTTAACCTTACACCACGGTGACCGAATAACAATTTTTCGGTTGCTATGTGTTTCTGGAACGTGGAAAGAGCGATGTATTTGTTTATTTACTGACTTTAATAAGGATTCTTCGTGCGCTAAACATTATTTTATATAGGTATATTGAAATACCTGACGATGGATCACTTGGTGCTTTGAAAGATCTTGTAAATTGCTGTGCCTTAAAATGTCTATTTTAAGTACAGACAGTATTCATAAATACCTTCTCGTGCTGAAAAGGCTTTTCTAATTAAAAAAATAATTATTTACTGACGCCACGTATTTGGAAGATTTTCACCATTTACACTGGTTCGCAAATGACACAAATATTAATACATTTCATATGCACAATGTATTAGTTTTGCTGCCATTTTCACCATTTACACTGGTTCGCAAATGACACAAATATTAATACATTTCATATGCACAATGTATTAGTTTTGCTGCCGTTCTTCAAGGCAGAGAACAGCGAATTATAAACTTTAATTTTGAATTACAAAATACATCTAGAGCACAGAAATCATGAAATACTTACCTAATAACGGGTAGGTCCACCTTTCGCCTGGATAAGGGCAGTCACACTGAGAAGCATTGAGTCTACTAGGTCACGAAAGCGTTCCACAGGTATCTCACCCAAGCTTGCTTGCACAGCTGTTAATAATTCTGTCGCATTCCGGGATGGAGGATCCAGAAATCAAACGGACCTACCCACAGTATCCCAAAGAATTTGCACAGCTGAGCGGGGAAGTGCTTCCAGGGTGGGAACTCCTATGGAATGGTCTTCTGACCATGCTATAGTCACCACGGCTCTGTGGAGGGCTCGTTGTTCTGCTGAAAGAACCATGTGGGATCAAGATGACCATGAACCGATCCAGATGGTCTGCAAAGATGAACACTTAGCATGGACAGCTCAAAGATGCATCTAGACGCAAGAGGTCTCAACGTGTGCCTGTTTAACAAGCCCCTGACCGTAACCGACCCTCCACCAGCCTGGACGGTTCCTTGTTGACAAGCCGGATACTCCCCTCCTTTCTGCGCTAAATAACTGGAAACGGGACTCATCGGACCACCGTCCGAAGCGTATGACTTGTTGCTTCTGGACAATCCCCTGCACACGATGCGACCATCGTCAAACATTACAAGATTTTCCAATCGAAGTTTTGTCGGTTTTGGAACCTGCTGATTATTTTCTTTGTCTTAAAGTTAAACCCCTAACTAAAGTGACACAATTATAAGAGGGTTCAGTGGATCCATAACCGCACGTGGGTGAAGCAAGAACCAATCACCTGCCGAAGTGGGTGAGCGGTCCACGCTGCGTGTTCATTGTAGTAGGCCATCTGCATCTGTTCATGGTCAAGAGCCAGTCACCTGCCGAAGTAGGTGACTGGTTCTTGCTTCACCACAATGTTCCTGCATACAACGGGGCAATCGCTAAAATCTTTTACGCATGGGAAGGGCCTTACAGCGCTCCGGCATCCACAATGTTTGCCAGATTTGCAACTCGCCGATTATTTTCTGAAGTTAAATATCAGGTAAAGAGACAATTTTGGGAGGGTTTCATAGTTCCGGAGTTAAACTGGGTTTCGCCAGCTCAGTTCTACAAAGTCACTCAGAATCTGTACAGCAGTGCAAAGAGGTGTATCGAGTTTGAGTGTCCTAAACATTTTAATACCGTGTTTGCCTAACGTTGCACACTTTGTGATGAAAAGCCCTTTCCTGCCAGTGGTAAATTTCGAGCCCACGTTTACCTACTACGGAGTGGCTGTTCTACCGATTGAACTACACCGGTAAGGCTTATCACTGCGAATTGTAGATTTTGAATCATGCGTCACCTTAGTAGTCCGTCCCATATATCCACCTTCTTGAGAGCGGCAGGGGCACAAATCGCAGGTTTCGCGTCCGCCGACAAACTATGTTTGAAGGCGCTCACTGCAGAAGAATGAATTTTTATTTATTCCAGACGATGTGTGGAAGTATCATAGCGCATTTTTTTTCGAACGTCACGCTCAGGAAATTCATTTTACGTTCGAGCGCTAATGTGAAGACAACTAATTCTTGCTGGTGGCGGATTTCCAAATCACATCTTCGTACTCCTCAGAGGTTGTTTTACTGGTTGAACTACGTAAGCAATTCTTATCGCTACAACTTGCCGTTTTTGACTGTGTCCCTTTAGTAGCAGGGATCTGACACGTGCCGGGTCGGGCTTTTTTCAGTTTAGAGAACAAGCCACTTGCCGGGTGCGGCTTTTTTTAGTTTAAAGAACAAAGCAACGTACCAGGCCCGGCTTTGTTTAGTTTAGAGACCAAAGCAACGTGCGGGGTTGTAGCTTTTTTAAAATTTAGAGAACAAAGTATCAGGCCGGGCTAAGCTTTTTTTTAGTCTAGAGAACAAAACAACGTGCCAGGTCCAGCTTTTTTTTAGTTTAGTCAACAAAACAACAGGCCGGGCTGAGCTTTTTTTACTCTAGAGAACAAAACAAAGTGCAGAGTGCGGCTTTTTTTTTTAATTTAGAGAATAAAACATCAGGCCGGGCGGAGCTTTTTTAGTTTAAAGAACAAAGCAACGTGCCGGGTGCGCCTTTATTTTTTGGTTTGGAGAACAAAAGAACAAGAAGGGCCGCGCTTTTTTTAAGTTTAGAGAACAAAGCAACGTGCCAGGCCCGGCTCTTTTTAGTTTAGAGAACAAAGCAACTTGCGGGGTGCGGCTTTTTTTTTCAATTTAGAGAACAAATAACAGGACGGACTGAGGTTTTTTTTACTAAAGAGAACAAAGCAACGTGCCAGGCCTGGCTTTTTTTAGTTTAGTCAACAAAACAACAGGCCGGGCTGAGCTTTTTTAGTTTAGAGAACAAAGTAACATGCCGGGATTGGCTTTTTTAGTTTAGAGAACAAAGCAAGAGGTGGGGCGGGGCCAAGTCGACCCATTCTTTTTATCTCAAAGATAAAGAAAAAAAGAAGAGTCATGTTTGCCGATTCCATGGTCTGTTTGGCTGGCTTTACTTACTTCCTTGACGTAGCCCAGGACGTAATCGTACTCACAGTGTTTTCACCATACGTAGGTATCAAGATGGTAAAAATAATTTGGGGATTGTTGACAGCAAAAAAATTCGAACCCGAGCGAGTGTGTGAGTGAGAGTGGAAAACATCGATTGTTTTTCCTATCCACAATCCGTTTAGGGATTGACGTTTGTAGTATTACCGCTTGCTAGTTCAGAGAAAGGAAGATATTGAACGCGCTTAGTCTCTCTCTCTCTAAAGGTTATATTCTTCCATAAATTAATAAAATTTAGTTAATATTTTAGGCTTCCATTCAACAAAATATTTTCAATAATATCTCATTTCATTATTTAATTTCCACAATTTAATAAAATACAATAGAAAGACAAAATAATACAAAACGGCACATCACGGGCCGGGCCTAAATAATAGCTGCCATCCACGGAATAGGTCTGGCCGTGTCGGGCCTTAAACTCACGGGCTTGATTCATCAAATAAGGCCCGTGCAGACTTCTGCTTAGTGCTTCGTCACAACTTCTTAGTTGCCAAGAGTATATCACCGCGTTCTCCTCTTGAAACCATTTCTTTTTGTAATTGTGGCACCAAAATAATGAGATATAATCTTAGAGAAAACATTTCAGACTTGTATGTTAACTCATATATCTTTCTCTCCTTTAGAGGTGCAAACCTATGTCGTCCTACTGAAGGTTTTAAAGATGGGCAATGCTACTGTTGATTTTAACAATGCTCTAGCAGATACCAAATCAGAAGAATTCAGGGAATTCACCAAAGCGGCTAAAGAAGGGGTAAGTCCTGTCAATGTTAGCACAGCAATTTAATATACACAGTCCAGTCAAAAAATTATGACCACCTGTTAGTATGAACTCTTCGTGCAGCAAATACCGCAGATATACTGCGTTCCATTGATTCAATGAGGCCTCTGAACCTTTCTGTAGGGATGCTGTACCATCAGACACCAGAGCTTTTCGCAGATCATCAAGAGTCATCGGTGATGGATCTATATTTCGAACCTGTTGGTCAAGATATACGGTGTGGCATTGATTGATTCAATCAGACCTCTGACCCTTTCTGTAGGGATGCTATACGATGCAGACACAAGAGCTTCTCGCAGAACAACCAGAGTCATCAGTGGTGGATCCATGTGTCGTGCCTGTTGGTCAAAATATACGGCGTGGCATTGATTCAATAAGGCCACTGAACGTTTTTGTAGGGAGGCTATACCATGCAGATATCAGAGCTTCTCGCAGATCATCAAGAGTGATCGGTGGTGGATCCATGCGTCGAGCCTGTTGGTCTCTCGTGGCATTGATTCAATTAGGCCTCTGAACGTTTCTGTAGAGAGGCTATACCATGCAGATATCAGAGCTTCTCGCAGATCATCAAGAGTGATCGGTGGTGGATCCATGCGTCGAGCCTGTTGGTCTCTCGTGGCATTGATTCAATGAGGCGTCTGAACGTTTCTGTAGAGAGGCTATACCATGCAGATATCAGAGCTTCTCGCAGATCATCAAGAGTGATCGGTGGTGGATCCATGCGTCGAGCCTGTTGGTCTGTCGTGGCATTGATTCAATGAGGCGTCTGAACGTTTCTGTAGAGAGGCTATACCATGCAGATATCAGAGCTTCTCGCAGATCATCAAGAGTGATCGGTGGTGGATCCATGCGTCGAGCCTGTTGGTCTCTCGTGGCATTGATTCAATTAGGCCTCTGAACGTTTCTGTAGAGAGGCTATACCATGCAGATATCAGAGCTTCTCGCAGATCATCAAGAGTGATCGGTGGTGGATCCATGCGTCGAGCCTGTTGGTCTCTCGTGGCATTGATTCAATTAGGCCTCTGAACGTTTCTGTAGAGAGGCTATACCATGCAGATATCAGAGCTTCTCGCAGATCATCAAGAGTGATCGGTGGTGGATCCATGCGTCGAGCCTGTTGGTCTCTCGTGGCATTGATTCAATGAGGCGTCTGAACGTTTCTGTAGAGAGGCTATACCATGCAGATATCAGAGCTTCTCGCAGATCATCAAGAGTGATCGGTGGTGGATCCATGCGTCGAGCCTGTTGGTCTCTCGTGGCATTGATTCAATTAGGCCTCTGAACGTTTCTGTAGAGAGGCTATACCATGCAGATATCAGAGCTTCTCGCAGATCATCAAGAGTGATCGGTGGTGGATCCATGCGTCGAGCCTGTTGGTCTCTCGTGGCATTGATTCAATTAGGCCTCTGAACGTTTCTGTAGAGAGGCTATACCATGCAGATATCAGAGCTTCTCGCAGATCATCAAGAGTGATCGGTGGTGGATCCATGCGTCGAGCCTGTTGGTCTCTCGTGGCATTGATTCAATGAGGCGTCTGAACGTTTCTGTAGAGAGGCTACGTTTCTGTACCATGCAGATATCAGAGCTTCTCGCAGATCATCAAGAGTGATCGGTGGTGGATCCATGCGTCGAGCCTGTTGGTCTCTCGTGGCATTGATTCAATTAGGCCTCTGAACGTTTCTGTAGAGAGGCTATACCATGCAGATATCAGAGCGTCTCGCAGATCATCAAGAGTGATCGGTGGTGGATCCATGCGTCGAGCCTGTTGGTCTGTCGTGGCATTGATTCAATGAGGCGTCTGAACGTTTCTGTAGGGTGGCTATACCATGCAGATATCAGAGCTTCTCGCAGATCATCAAGAGTTATCGGTGGTGGATCCATGCGTAGAGCCTGTTGGTCTGCGTGGCATTGATTCAATGAGGCCTCTGAACGTTTCTGTAGGGAGGTTATACCATGCAGACCCTAGAGTTTCTCGCAGGTCATCAAGAGCCATCGGTGGTGGATGTATTCCTCAAACTTGTTGATCAAGATTGTCCCGTAGATGTTCAATGGCATTAATTCCCCGTGAGTATATAAGCTACAGTCACTGAAATGCTCCTCAAACCATTCTTGCACACACATAGCAACATGACAAGGGGCATTATCTTGCTGGAAAACAACCAGTGCCATCGCGGAACACAGTCATGATGAATGAATGCACCTGATCTGCCACAATGAAAAGATAGCCTGAAGCGTTCGTCGTGCGATCGAGGGGATGATTGCTCCAAAATATTCCCAGGAAAACATGCTCCAATCTGCCACCTCCTTCCTGTTTCTTCTCGAGGACTGTGTCTGGATGATATGTTAGCAGTGTTTCGCCATACTGTCCATAGACCATCCATTCGTCCGGAAAGGAGACTTTCTTCCACTGTTAGATGCTCCAATGCCTCCCCTCAGATTCACATCGTAATAGTCGATGTCTGGCCGTCAGCATGGGTACTTTGAATGGACGGCTGCTCCGGAGACACATAGAGAGCGGAGTTCTGTGAACTGTGGTCTGCGATAAACTGGATGTGCCTGCGTTCAATGCTCTGGCCGGTTGTTCCACTGTGGCCAGTCTGTTGGATGGTATTGGTCGGAATAGCCGTCGCTGCCCACGGTCGTCAATGTTCCGTCGGCGTACACTATTACCGCGATTACTGTAGGTCTTGCCGGTTGTCTTCCATTCCTGGAACACTTTAACAGCTGCACCACGTGAACAGCCTACAATATCGGCCGTTTCTGTACTGCTAATATCTTCAGACGTTAGCCAACAATCACTCCTTTAACAAACTTTGTTAGGTCACGCCCTTTTCCCATTTTCACGCGGAACTGCGTACCTTCCGCGATTTCGTGTCCTTTCAAATACCTTGTATGATTTGCATATATTGCTACGCTCTCCATCTGGCTGCTGCTTATGGTTCCTTAGAGGTGGTCATATCATAATCTTTTGACTGGACTGGGTAAATTTATTTTACAAAACAAAATACAGTTTTATGTATATTTAATGTATGTATACGTTTCCTGCGCTCGCACAGCGGGCTGTATAAATGAAAACTTTGTCAGAATTTCATGCTGTGGTGTGTTGTAACACTTCGTCAGACGATACGTGTTGGAAAGTTGTTCACACGGGACGTTGGTGAAGCTAGGACATAACGACAGACAAAATGGATGCAAGTCACTTTTTGTTATTCATGTTTAATATCCGGAAAACCGCGGCAGAAGTACGAGAGTGGATTTATATATACGGTGAGAAAGGTGTAAGTGTAGGATCGTGTCCTGAGTGTTTTGTGAAATTCAAAAGTGACGAACGCATCTTGGAGGAAAAACAGCTTAGCGAACGGCCGAAGGAGATGTAAAGATCAGATTTGCATCTCCTTCGGCCATCAGGAACGCGGGCGTACTTTGATGATTAGATACAACATGCTTGGGTAAACACAGCATGCATTCGAATATGAAAGGCTGGAAACTTTTGCACAGCCCTAATAAAATTCTGGAAAGTATTATTTGTACAATGTACAGTCAGCCTTTGATGTACCTTCACAGTTTGTTACATGAAATTGTGGCGTTATATCAAATTTGCCAGTTATTTAAAAAAAATTTTAACTTTCGTTAGTCGAACATCATAGCATTAAATTAAAGGCATTTTGATTAGAAAAAAATATTTCCGTTTTATGCTGAGTTCTTAGTGCGCACTGTATTTGGAAGTGTCCGTTTCCGTTTAGGAAGCTAGTGGTGTGCACTAAATGTGTAAATTTAATTTACAGAGAAAGAAGATCAAGTTAAAATTTTATTTACAAAGGCGTTCCATAAAAACTGAGAGTAATTTTTGTGTTGGCAACAGTACGAAGGGGAAATAACCACGCAGACGACTAACTGAATTAAGGAAGTATCTATGGCAACAGTTATTAGCCGTGACAGACGATTCTGGTTTTGTTATTGCGCAGTTGATTAAGGTGCATCTGTTTCGCCATACAGCTATGGAGGTGAGTGATTCAGAGTTAAGAAGTGAAATGAGTTGTGCGATAAAATTTTGCTAGAGTTTGTGTAAAACTGCTCCAGAAACAATTGATTTAAGGTGAACGTCAAGTAATTTTGCTTCCTATACTTCCAATGGAAAAAGTTTTGTACACATTTCCTTCACAATTAGTGTGTTCCCAATGATGAAAATTTGAACATCGATTAAAATAACTTCATATTATAACTTGGAATACTTAATATTTTCTAAAACATAACCATAATTATATTAAAAATCAATAACTTTTCCTTTGGTGGTGGTGAAACCAGAAACAAGATGGCGCGACCTGTACTTTGATGACGTCAGTAGACAAGCAAATGATGGATTGCATAATCATGGTTATGTTTTAGAAAATATTAAGTATTCCAAGTTATACAATGAAGCTATTTTAATCGATGTTCAAATTTTCATCCTTGGGAACGCATTAATTGTGAAAAATGTGTACAGAAGTTTTTTCCATTGGAAGTATAGGAAGCAAAATTACTTGACGTCCACCTTAATGAAAAAAGCTTACAAAGATAACGTTTGGGTGAGTCAACGATTTTTAGATGGCACCATGATTTCAAAAAAGGGCGTTTATCGGCAGAACTCGCTCCTAGGCCTGATCGACCTGAAAGTGTTATTATTTTTAGATGGCACCATGATTTCCAAAAAGGGCGTTTATCGGCAGAACTCGCTCCTAGGCCTGGTCGACCTGAAAGAAGTGTTATTATTTTTAGATGGCACCATGATTTCCAAAAAGGGCGTTTATCGGCAGAACTCGCTCCTAGGCCTGGTCGACCTGAAAGAAGTGTTATTATTTTTAGATGGCACCATGATTTCAAAAAGGGCGTTTATCGGCAGAACTCGCACCTAGGCCTGGTCGACCTGAAAGAAGTGTTATTATTTTTAGATGGCACCATGATTTCCAAAAAGGGCGTTTATCGGCAGAACTCGCTCCTAGGCCTGGTCGACCTGAAAGAAGTGTTATTATTTTTAGATGGCACCATGATTTCCAAAAAGGGCGTTTATCGGCAGAACTCGCTCCCAGGCCTGGTCGACCTGAAAGTGTTATTATTTTTAGATGGCACCATGATTTCCAAAAAGGGCGTTTATCAGCAGAACTCGCTCCTAGGCCTGGTCGACCTGAAAGAAGTGTTATTATTTTTAGATGGCACCGTGATTTCCAAAAAAGGGCGTTTATCGGCAGAACTCGCTCCTAGGCCTGGTCGACCTGAAAGTGTTGTTACGGAGCATATTGTTAATGCTGTGTCGGAAATCCTGCAAGACGAATGACGTGTGAAGACATAGCGGCGTCAACTAATATTTTAAAAACGTCTGCATTCTGCGCGACAAATTACTGCGTGTGTGTTCCAGATGGGTACCTCATCACCTGACGAGAGAACAATTGTTAGCCAGAGTTCAGGTGTGTCATGAGTGGAAACAAATGATTTCAAAGGATCCAAACTTTCTAAACACAGTAATAACTGCCGATGAAACATGAATCCACTATTTCGACCCCCTCTCGAAGCGCGCAACAAGTTTCTGGAAACACACAGGCTCGCCTCCTCCGAAAAAAAGTCCGCCAAATCAAATCAGCTGGGAAGGTAGTGATGAAATTTTTCTTTTGATCATCAAGGTATAGTCTACCGGCATGCCGTTCCAGCGCCCGTCCACATGTGGCTGCTTGTGTTCTTTTTTTTTTTTTTTTTTTTTTTTTTTTTATTGGAGGTTTAACGACCACCGTGAGCAACCCAATGGGCTATAAGCAGTCGCCCGTCCCTAATTTAGGGTCACTGGTTCCAGGGAAGGGAGAGAGCCAGTGCCGTAAGACAAACACAACACCCATGCCTGACCGGGATTCGAACCCGGACCCCTTACGGACGAATGATCATAGGCCAACGCCTTAGACCACTGCGCCACCGGGGCGGCCTGCTTGTGTTCAACAGGTTTCTTACGAAATGTAGTATTGGAAACATGCCACAGTCTGCCTACAGTCCTGATCTCGCCCCGTGCGATTTCTGGTTGTTTCCATCAATGAAGAAGCTCCGTGGGGGTTACATTCAACACAGATGCGGACGTTATTCAAGCTGTACAGGGGTCGCTAAAGCAGCTTCCACAAAATGCCTTCGGAACATGCTTTGAAAAGTGGACTGAACGATGGGACCGTTGCATATCATCCGTGGAAAGATACTTTGAGAAAAAAATAACATATATTTTGCTGTACCTATATTTCTTCATTTTGTGTGATTTTACTCTTTTTTTATGGAACGGCCGTAGTATATTACGTTACTAAAACTTTATCTACTGAAAATTTTATAGCATTGCACAAAATCGTTTTACGTGCTTCAGTTTCTTTTAAAAACTTAGTTTTTCAATCCAGTTATTTTCAGAGCATAACCGAATTCAACGGGCGCGTTTGAAATATCGCTTTCCTGCGTGTTTACTTCAAAGAATCTTCTTAACGTTAAAGTGATTCCACCTAAAAACTTTGCCCTATGCTTTCAGTGGTAAAAGTGCTCTTCACAATTAATGTTCCAAGGATGAAAATTAGCACATCGGTAAAAATAATATTAAATTATAGCACGGTGTAATTATTATTTTCTAAAACGTAGTCACAATTGTATTAAAAAGACATTTTTCTTGGATAATGTTGAGACCTGCTAATAGATGGCGCGCACTGTACATTGATGAAGTTAATGGACATACATATTGTTTGATTGCTTATTTCGGAATTAGAAATCAGCAAAAACTATAATACACACAATTGAGGTGGACTAGGAACATCAAACAGAAGTCATCGCTCTTTCCACGTTTATAAGTGAGTCACGGAAAAATTCTCATCGGCCGCCACCGGGAATCGAACCCAGGGTCTTCCAGTTACGTCCCCGACATGCTATCACTGCACCACGGCAGCCTCGAATTCTTCAGACTCACATACGACTAACTGCCAAACCATATAGCAGGTTGTTTCCTATGAGAATTTTTCCGTGACTCACTTAAAAACGTGGAAAGAGCGATGACTTCTGTTCGATGTTCCTAATCCACGTCAATTTTGCGTATTAATTATTCATTCGCCTCCTAGTTATTTGTTCAGTTGCTGCTTTCCATCTTTGGTGAATCCCCAGCATTGTGCGGGGCTCCAAGCAGCAACCTGCCATGTGGTTTGACAGTTAGGCGTATGTGAGTCTGGAGCATTCGAGGCCGCTGTGGTGCAGTGGTAGCATGTCCGGCGCATAACTGGAAGACCCTGGGTTCGATTCCCGGCGGTGGCCGGTGAGAATATTTCCGTGACTCACTTATATTAATAAACTTGGAATGAGCGATGACTTCTGGTT
The DNA here is from genome assembly GCA_039090855.1 of Macrothele yani. Classification (NCBI taxonomy): domain Eukaryota; kingdom Metazoa; phylum Arthropoda; class Arachnida; order Araneae; family Macrothelidae; genus Macrothele; species Macrothele yani. Next base: position 39,876,421 of record CM077021.1, read on the forward strand.
AACTATTAATATTGCCGATTTGTTTTCAATTATTTCAGTAATTTTCGGAATGGAATCAAATTTCGAGTCTATCCATGCGATAGTCTGGAATGTTTAGATTGCTTTGAACCACTTAGATTAAATGGCCTGACAATAATGTAACAAAAAAGATCAACATAATTGTAGGTACTGCTGATATCTGATTCCGAAATAAGCCATCAAACATTTGTCTGTTCACTGACGTCGTCGTACAGGTCGCGCCATCTATTAGCAGGTATCAAGATTACCGAAGGAAAAATCATTGATTTTGAATGTATAACCTACGCCCAGTAAGTTCCAGAGCTGACCGTATAACTGACTTAACAGTACGGGGATAAAAACATGACGTGTATGCCAGAAGGCAGCAATCCTTGGCCAAACAGCTGGAAACTGGAATATATCGGTGGCGGCAGAGGGGCATTAAGGGGGTCATAGCAAGCGTTCTTCTCCCATTTTGTTTTAGTCATGGAAGATCAGAGAATAAACATCCGTGTCCGTTGGAAACTTGGTAAATCAGCTATTGGAATTTACAGAATGTTAAAAAAAGCGCATGGGGACACAGCCTTATCCCGCAGCAGAATTTTCGAACAGTATGCACGGTTTCGAGAACGGTTGGGAATTCTTTGATGATGATCCGAGATCTGGACGTCCCTGCATTGTGCGGGATATCATTTGGCTTTAAGTTCTCGTTTTACCAAATCCTCGCGTAGAATCTCATAACAGGTAGAACTACCAAATTATGAACATGCCATTTTATACACGATAAAAATGACATTCAAAAACCTTTAATGATAAGTTAAAACCAATTTCATTAGTACTTTCCATCCTACTTTTGGACCATCCTCAGATGAAATGAACACGATCTAGAGATCGCACACAAGTTAATATAGCATACATATTGGCATATAACCGTATGCGCACAATTAAGGTTCAACACACTATTGACGCAAGCAATTAATGTCCTATGAAATAGTCAGCATTCATGGTGAAGGTTAGGGTTGTGACGTCCAGACTGTATGAGGTTCTTCCACACTTCCGATACAGGTACGGGAACCTCGTCAATGCAGCACCGGTCCATATTCTTATGAATTAACTCTCTGCAAATAACAAAAATGACTTACTTGATGGAGTCACCAGTACAGCTGCTTTATTCCATTCCGGTTCGTATCCTCCTTCGCAAACAGTCCTTGCCAACGCTGCATTTTGTCCACCGTTGCGGACACTGTATTTGTGTTCCATAATTCTATTCTCTAATTTCCTGGTGGTAAAGCCGATGTATGCAGACTCCGTGTTACCTGCATCATTGAACAGAAATAGTTTCCGCAATGGTGCACAAAATACAGCGTTGCCGAGGACTGTTTGCGGAGGAGGATACGAACCGGAATGGGACAAAGCGGCTGTAGTGGTGACCCCATCCAGTAAGTCATTTTTGTTATTTGCAGAGAGTTTGTTACTTCTTAAGAATATGGACCGGTATTGCAATGATGAGGTTCTGGTATCAGTATCGGGATTGTGGAAGAACCTCATACAGTCACAACCCTATCATTTACAGTGAATGCTGACTATTTCATAGGACATTAATTGCTTACGTCATTAATGTGTTGAACCTTTTAACCATGCGCATATGGTAATCTGGCAATGTGTATGTTATATTAACCTGTGTGATCTCTAGGTTGTGTTCATTTCATCTGAGGATGGTCCTAAAGTAGGATTGAAAGTACTCATGAAATTGGTTTTAGCCGCCCCGGTGGCGCAGTGGTCTAAGCGATGGCCTCTGATCATTCGTCCGAAAGGGGTCCGGGTTCGAATCCCGGTGAGGCATGGATGTTGTGTTTGTCTTACGGCACTGGTTCTTTCCCTTCCCTGGAACCAGTGACCCTAAATTAGGGACGGGCGACTGCTTATAGCCCATTGAGTTGCTCACGGTGGTCGTTAAACCTCCAATCAAAAAAAATTGGTTTTAACGTATCATTAAAGGTTTTTAAATGTTATTTTTTGTCGTGTATAAAACGGCATGTTCATAGTTTGGTGATATCAGCACGATTGGGTTTTGGTGAAGATAGACTTACTGACGCCCGCCGACTCAGTCAAAAATCCCACTGTAATTCGGCAATCTTTCTTTAACTGATTCCGAACCTCTGTCAGCACAATGGAGGGGTGCCCAGAAGTCGGATCATCATCAAACGATTCCGTTGTATGTTACCATGACCCAACGTTATAATTAATATACTATTTTGAAGTATCATTACATTTCTTTCAGATATTGGAAATGTACCAATACACCAGTATTCGGGACCATTACCTGGGTTCAGATGTAAAGGAAATTATTCCCGCTGACATGATCGACAACGGAAGCACTGTCTCCGGAGATGCACGGCAAGGTGGAGTTGTGGTCAACTTCACCGTCCAAGTGAGTCCAAGTGTCAATAAAAACCTCTTGGAGCAAGAACTGACTCGATCGTTACAGCTGGCTGACCAAAGAGTCGGAGTTTCTTTGTTAACGATGGCTCCTCTCTCACAAAGTGTAAGAGGTAAGAATCTATTTTATATGATTATAACAGTCACACACATTTTAAAAGCTTCAACCAACAATCCTGAAGGTCTTTCACCATGTCATACAATGAATGCTCACAGAGTGTTGACAAACTACATAACGCTTCGTGGGCTGTGCTTCATACAGGAGAACGAATGGCACCTGACATGGCATCGACGCAACGCGATGTCTGTACCCTTCTGTGGGATCTGCAAACAGGCTGTTTGCATTTCTATCAGAACTTTTCGTATGCTGTATCCATCTGTCTCACCTGGATTTCCACAACCTGAATGTTATATTGGGTAACGATCTGGAGATTTTGCCGGAAGTTTGAGGTCTCGTTCTCCTGTGTTCGTCGGACCATTCCTGCACGAGGTTGCTCGATGACAACCCATACCTTTCTGGGTAGAGGTACAACTTTGTGGGGTGCACAACCGCTTACTACACTTGTGGGGTTCATATCACTTACAGAGTACTTCGTGGGCCCTCTTTTAGCCAGGAGAACGACCACCATCCGGCATGGCATCACCTCCACGTCATGCCCATAGACTTTTCGAGGGATCTGAAACAGGCTGTTTGCATTTCTATTAGTAATTCTGGTATGGCATGGCTCAAGGAGCAGTCATCTGGGTTTGGAACCATCCAGTGGCCCACAAAGTACCCGGATTTAAACCCTGTGGAAGATCTCTGGGATGCCGTGTTGAGCGGAACATCAGATCCGTGGATCCTGCACCGACGTCCAGGGAAGAGGTGTGGACAATACGCCAGCACTAATGGCTTCAATTACCTCCAGGAAACCATCTGATAGAGTTGATACCGGGCCTGTAAAAACTGTTATTCGCTCTAGAAGAGTGTCTACACTCTAATAGATAGGTATCTCTAATGCTTTGTCAATTGAGTGTATTTTACTTTTAAATACCTAAGTATCTGTGGACTTCTACATTTTATATACACTGAAGAGCAATTGAATTAGAGACAGCTGGCGTTACGCAAATGTGGCGCTGTGGGGGCCCTGTAAACGGAAACAACATGACGTATGCAGCGATCCGACAATATAACGAGTGATGCGACGGGAATCAGTAAGAGTCGGACGCAGTATACGAAGGATCTAAGCGCATTTGATAGTGAGCAAATTGTCGGGGCCCGACGAATGGGTCACTCCATCTCGGAAGTCGTGCAGGCACTGGGATTTTCACGAGCCACTGTGTCACGGGTGCACCGTGGGTCCATCGAATCCGGTAAAACCATCCCTGCAAAGGCCAACTGTCGTGGACTACAGCGTGTGAATGAGAGGGGTCATCGTCAGCTAGCTCGCATTGTAACAGCGGATAGACGGGCCACAGTGCAAGAAATCACTCAGCAATTTAATGCTGGTGCACAAAAACGTGTAAGCAGCCACACCATCCAGAACCATCTCCTCGCTATGGGGTACAGAAGCCATCGTCCCACGAGGGTACCGCTGCTGACCGCACATCACAGGTTGCAAAGATTAGCATGGCCGCGGGAACATCGCCACTGGACCCTAGACATATGGAAAAATGTTGCCTGGACTGATGAGTCGGGATTCACGTTGGTACATGCGGATGGAAGGATACGAGTACGGCGCAAACCACATGAAGCGATGAATCCTTCTTGCCAGCAGGGTACTCTTTAAGCTGATAGGGTTGGTATTCTCGTCTGGGGACTGTTTACGTGGACTGAAATGGGACCCCCTGGTACGTGTGACATCGTCCCTTACAGGGCAACGTTACCGGGATATCCTGGACGACTATTTGCTCCCGTTTGTGCGTCTTCAACATCCCACTGGGGACCTTATTCTGCAACAAGACAATGCAGCTCCCGAATTGCATCCGAATGGTAGGATGAACACTCCACCGACGTGACCTCGCTTCCTTGGCCAGCTAGGTCGCATCTGGGATGCCATCGAAAGAGATTACTCCCCCCCCCACCTCCATGAAATCTTCGTGAACTGTGGGAGCTTGTTCAGGGGTCGTGGATCCGTATGGCTTCCCAACGCTTCCGGTGTCTTGTCGAGTCCATGCCGAGACGAATCGCCGCCGTCCTCAGGGCAAAAGGTGGTGCTACACGTTACTAGACAGGTATCTCTAATTCAATTGCTCTTCAGTGTAAAGTTGTAGAGCTCACCAACTTCAAAGTTGGAGAGCTCTAAATCCGTTCATATAGCTTGATTGCAAATGTCCCCAGTAGGCTTTGATGTAGGACTACGTCTAACTCCGCGGATAGTATGGGGCGACTTACGGCCGACCACCTCTGACAAAAATGGGCCCCCATTGAAATATTTATAGCGCCAAAAATACGTGCCGCACACTAATCGTGTTAGTATATTTTTCAGCAAGGAGTCCAATTCGCGTACTGCGCAGTACATCCTGCGCGCGACGCGTTCCTCGCTCACTGTGCGGGGAGGAGATGATGCAATATTTCTGGGTGTGCCGTCGCGTTTGACTCAGTCTATCTCGGCAACCGTGAGCGCAAATCGATCGTGCGTGGTACCGTTTTAAAGCTATCTACAAGATCTATTCAAATATGCGAAGAACATTTTTGGCAGTGGTTCGAATTGAACATTTTACAAATTGTTTTCTTGTGAACAGGTAAACACTTTTGATAATATCGCGGTTTATCTGGACAACCATCAGTGCAAAACGACTGTGCGTGGTATCGTTTTAAAGATCTCGACGAGATCTATTTTAATATATGAAGAACATATCGTAGTGGTTTAAACTAAAAATAAAAAAAAATTGTTATCGTGTCAACATTTTCGACTATGCCGCGGAATTCGCAGAATGAACGCAAGCAAAAGTGGAGAAAATCAAAACGAGAGGCAAGAGTAAATAATGAGGAATATAAGAAGACAGAGAACCACGTTGGGTAATTCGTGTACCAATTTGCTTTGTGCTCGCAATGCATCCAGCATTATTTGTGAAAAATATGTAAGCTACACTTTTGATTTAATAGACCTGTGTTAGTTATAATAAATTAAATAAACGCCTTGAAACCATACTGAACTCAATCATTTCCACTCTCCGATCTGCAAGTCGTAGTCCTACGTTCCAAACTGACTGCTCAATCAGAAGTGAGCCTACCTGCATTTTTTTTTTTTTTTATGAACAGAATACTTGGACCACCCATGTTTTTATTAAAGATAGTATGTACAGTACGCTTGTGTAATTAATAATTGACTTACTGCAATTTTCTGAAATTTCCAGATTTTGATGAATGTCAGGATGCAAATTACAATGATTGTTCTCCAAAGGCCGTTTGTAAGAATCTTGCTGGCTCGTATACATGCTCCTGCCTTGAGGGATTTGAAGACATGGATTCCAAGTTGGCTGGAAGGATCTGTCTCGGTATGATTTCAGAAATTTATTGTGATTTTATGCAATTCTCGAAGTCTATATAGCTTACAAGATTTTGTGTACGGCTTCAGTGAATCCTGTTTTACTTTGAAAACTGAAATAGGATTCACTTAAGCTAAACAAAAATCGGCGTAAGCAAACGTTTTTCCTAAATAGACCACAAAATCCACTTTATATGATACAATGCAAGAGCAACGCAACGAAGAAGACCGCCACGTTGGCACAGTGGTCAGGGAAACTGGACTTCTGTCTCATCATCTTAGTGAATCCCGCGTTTAATCCCCTGGTACGGCATGGATGTTATCTATTTTTGTTGCAGCGCCCCTCTCCTTGACTTAGGCGTTCCGAAACTTTATGAGACCCCTTCGCAAGTCACATTATCCGTGAGACGCCCCTGTACCCAAAATAAAAAAAAAATTGCCCAAATTGGAGTTTGTGGTATTTTTTAAAAAGAAAATAGTCATTTGCATTACTGGCTTGTATTCTTTTTAATGTAAAAATACAAAATTAGAATAAAATTACAGAACTGAATAAGAAATTGATGAGATAGGTGTATTTTCACAATGGTAACACTTCACATTTTTACAGTAATTTTAGAAACTACCTAACAGAACTCTTTGCGTCTTAAGGCTCTACGAGACCCGCCATCTTGTATTGCTGCATTCTCTTGTTAACCAACGGGCAAGCGTATTTCACAAATTGCTCGGGCAATTTTGCACATTTTGGAACACCGTTTGTGGCTAACGTAAGATATATGATAAATAAAGAGTTCCCTGGTTTCAGATTTTCATTTTGGACTCTAAGTATTTTTTATTAATTAATAAAGTTATGGAAGACGCCTTGCTACGATTTTCGCTGCAGAAAAAAATGAAGGGAAATGTCAATAAAAATTCTGAAACCAGAGAACTCTTTATTTATCATATATCTTGCGTTAGCCACAAACGGTGTTCCAAAATGTGCAAAATTGCCCGAGCAATTTGTGAAATACGCTTGCCCGTTGGTTAACAAGAGAAGGCAGCGATACAAGATGGCGGGTCTCGTAGAGCCTTAATGGGATGGGGGAAGCTTGTTTCTCGTCCCACAAAACATCGAATCTGGGGACAATGTTCGATACAGCTAAGCGGATCTCCTACTCAACGTTAACTTTGCTCCTAGATCTGATGAGAACTGAAAATCCTGCCACGCAAAAGGTAGGATGTGGCAAAAGGGAGAATTACTCTCACAGCTTTCTTACTCAATTATGGGTACTCCTTTGCTCTATTGTGACAGAGTTCCGGAAGAGAATGCCATTTTCAGTATGGAGTCGGAAGAAATGCCTATTAACCGTTCCTGCTCGGGAGTAGTGAAGGTTGATGGTGGTTCTGCTGTAAACGGGGTTGTTACCCACTTGTGGTCATTTGTTTGTGGAGGAAAATCATTGTGGAATTGAACGTTGAGTTGAGATAGATGCTCCAAAATCAGATTCGCACTTAATAGCATCTCGTTTTCTTTTATACACTTGTGAAACGTCGGAAAGCATTCAAAATCACCTGATTTGGTATTCTTCCACAGAAGTAGCTTTCTTTTGCAAGCAGAATCTTGTCGGAAAGCTGCATTATGTGTGATTCTCTGCCCTGGAGGTTCACATTCAGAGAATTCAGCCTGTCTAACATGTCGCACAACTTGAGAATGAAGACATTTATTGGTGAAGCATTAAACACTACTATGAATTTCTTCAGTGAGGTACAAGAAAATATCATGGGCAAGTTTTCAAAGAGCATTACAGTCTGGAACTCAGATGAAAGGAGCGCTTTCACAACAAAAATGTGTTTTCTTTTTTCTTTAACATTCTTTCTTGCAATTCATTCTTTCAAATATGTACAAGTCTTGAAAATCTGCTTGTGTTTCACTATAAATTACAAGTTTGTTTTTTCTTATAGTCGCAACGCCCAGATTGTAAACCTCTGGCTTAGGCTATAGCACAGTGAACTAAGCGTTAGCTTTTAATAGTTCGTTTGTGTGGCGTGTGTTCGAGTGACGTATGACGCATGACTGGTGTTCTCGTCTTACGGTACAATGAGGATTAGGGACGATCAATTAACTGATTACAGGCCGTAGAGTTGCTCACAGTGTGTTAAACCACCAGAGCAAAGCATCCGTCTGTCAGAAAACTGAACTGTAAAGCAAGACCCACCGGTAATTACACTGCTGGACAATTGCTAAGGACGGATCATAAACGGCTATATAGCGCATAAAAAATAAAAGTGTTTGGATGCCAAGTGAAATAAAATAATGTCAGAATGCCAGGACATTACAAGAAAGACAATTTATTGTGCTCTGAAATCCAGAAGGCTTTGGAACGTGTTCAAGGGACAAACAGGCCATTTTGTGCAGAATATGTAAACGCTAAAAAATGCAATTACCGTCCGCAGGCGTTCCGGCGTAAGATGTCAATACGGGATAAGGCCACCATGGAAGGCGATGCAAAATTCCACCCGTCGTGTTATGCTTTGCACAACATTATCAAGCAGCTGTTGGGGTAATTTATCCCATTCCTCTGTCAGTGCACGGATGAGGGTGTCCTTGTTTATTGGAGGGCATTGGTGATCAGCAAGACTACTCCCCAAAGCATCCTACACATTTTCAATGGGATTCAGATCTGGAGAACGTGCTGGCCATACGAGGCGTTGAATATCCTCTCTCTGAAGACTCTCCTGGACAGCGACTGTTCGATGACATGTTGCTTTGTCGTCCATGAAAATGAATCTATCACCGAGAGCACCACGGAACATGCAAACATGAGGTAGCAGAACATCATTAATGTATCGTTGGCCAGTCATAGTCCTAGTTGGAAGCACATAGAGGGACGTACGGCCATTGATCATGATGCCAGCCCATACCATGACACTACATGCCGGATATCGATCCCTTTCCTGTATGTTTGCTGGACAATATGCAGCACCACTATCACGCCAGATCAGTTGTCGTCGACAATCAGTCGATAGACTGTATCTACTCTCATCTGAGAAGAGGACAGCAGACCAGTCGTTATCAGTCCAATTGCGATGTCGATGGCACCATTGCAAACGGGCGGTACGGTGACGTCTGGACAATGGGATGCACACAACAGGACGGCGGGCGTATAGTCCTCCTTCATGCAAACGTCTGGCGATAGTTTTTCGGGAGATCCGCTTGCCAGTAGCAGCCATAAACTGATTTGCTACCTCAGTAGCTGTGCTGCGCAGGTGTCTTTTTGTTGATAGCACTATGTACCGATCTTCTGCAGGTGTCGTACTGCGAACACGACCTCCCCCGCGACATTTGCTACACTCTCCATTTGTTTGAAATGATTTTCAAAGCCTTGAAACAACACTGTGGCTGACGTCGAACTCCCTGGCAACATCTGTTATTTTTCGCCCTTCTTCAATCTGGCTAATAATACGGCCAAGCGTAAAATCATCTAAGTGATGTCGGGAAGACATACTGAAAATTGCAAGTTCGTCAATTGATTCTTTCCCTTTCAACTTTGCGTTTGAACAACAACGGTCAATACACGTCAAATCCTTTATATCTCTTATCAGCGCTATGATGTCATGAACAAGTTCGACAATCCAAAATTTGCATACGCACAACACGTCTAACTGTATCCCGCACTTATGCTAATTTCCACATTTTCCTGCCTTCCATTTTATGGTTGCTATCGTTGCTATTGTCATCCGTCCTTAGCAATTGTCCGGCAGTGTAATACCGTTGAGTGGTATAGTCGTATGGTAATTTATTATAAAACCTGTACCGTTAAATGTCTTCACAGGGATTAACAGAACCAATTACATGCGGGGGGCAAACCCTAATCCAAATACACATATTAATACAATCTTTCAGAAGAAGGATGTTAAGCCAAAAAAAAAAAAAAAAAAGGTATTCAAAAACACAAAACTAAATTCCACAAAATCTTACCAATAATTGAATATCAATATTTTCCAACTGACATCACATAGAAAAAAAAAGGAAATAATTAATAACAAATGTTATAAATTAAAAGTCAAACCCAAAGTATTATATAATCAATATTTTAAAAATCAATGATAAATTAAAATCAAATTTCTGTACGCCATTGAATCCAAGCTTATGTAGACCATATTGAATTATTAAATCATATTAAGTAATCCATTTTACTAAAAATTACAACATAGTTCACTAAAAATTACAATATAATTCACTAAAAATTACAACATAGTTCACCAAAAATTACAACATAGTTCACTAAAAATTACACCATAATTCACTAAAAATTACACCATAATTCACTAAAAATTACAACATAATTTCAAATAACGCAAACAAACGACTCAGGATAACATCAGTCTGCCGCAGGACAACATCAGGAGTCTGTTCGCCTCCATGACTCTAGTATGTATCGCCGAACGAGGCGATGCGACTCGCTATTGAAGATGACCAGACTGCGTGCCACAGATCCCTCTGTAATTGCCCTGCAACTCTGTTTTTGCCATCACGTGTATCATTCTTCTGTGTCAGTACATCCGTAAAATTTCATTTCAATCCGATGCTTCCTTCTTGGTGCGCAAATTTCATTGTCCGTGAGTGTAAATAAATGTATCTAAAATGTCTTTCTAGTTTGTTTTCGAACAGGTACTGGATTGCTCTCATAGCGTAATCTCTTAGTGCTAATCAAAAGTTTCTCATTGCTACACAGAACTTAATTTGTATAGCAAATGTTGCTACACATTTATTTTTTTCGTAAATCAAGCCCTGCCGGAAACACCTTCGCTTTTCAGCTTTTCGGAGGAAACTGCCAGTACCTCTTATACCCCCTCTACACTACGACTAAAAGCAGTTATTCATGGTGGACTTACTGGCCAGCTACAGCCTCTAGATTTTTCCATCAACAAGCCCTTCAAAGCCCTGAAGAATGAAATAAATGGATGCAAAAAGCAGGTAATAACTTGACACCGACAAGGAGAGTGAAAAAGGACCCACTTGCGTCTGCAAGTGGGTCCTAAACTCATGGAATGAAGTCAAGCAAGAGGTGGTTGTGAAGTCCTTCAAGATATGGGGAATCAGCAATGCCGTGGATGGAACAAGGGATGATCTAATATAGTGACTCAGATGACTGCAGTGATGGTGGGAAAAAAATGATATGTCTGGAACAAATAGTGCTGAAGAAAGTGATGCATAATTTAATAGTTTCTATCTTAAAAATATTACCTAATTTCTAAATAATATAAATTTCCGAACTTCTTTTTCATATATATTACCACATGTTTTTGGCTGTGATATCTAAACTCAAAATGTACTTCAATGATATTACCTAAGGTAAGAAGATTGATAATGCTGTCAAAGCACGGTAACATTATATGGATCCAAAGCACACACACCACATCCCTAATCTATCTTTTAAAAACGTATGATTTTAGTGGGTAGTCAATGTCTGGATATTATGATCAGACTTTTAAAAGATAATTAGGGATGTGGTGTGTGTGTTTTGGATTATTGAACTTTTAAAAGATAATTTAGGGATCTGGCGTGTGTGCTTTGGATCCAAAAAATGTTACCGTGCTTTGACAGCATCTTTTATTTTTTTAATTGGAGATTTTAACGATCACCGTTAGCAACTTATAACGAAGTAAATTTCTCCGTCATTTTTGGTCTACGCCGGGATTCGAACCCGAGGCCGCTTATTCCGGAACAAGTCGCTCTACCAACTGAGCTACGCAGACGTTTATTCTGATTCCTATCTGCCTTTATGTCGTGTGCGTCCTGCTGGCAGGTACGTCACATCTCCCCCCCCCGAAAGAGGGTCGGGGGCATGGCCCACGGGTCAGCCGTGACCATGAAACGTTGCAGGCAGCTATCCACTGTAGAACGTGCACTTGAGAACTCCCAGTCAATCCGGTGTGTGGAATGCAACGTCACACACATTTTTATTTTTCGAAGCGCTGGAGAAGGAATTCTCTGATTTTTCCTGTCTCGCGGTGTGGAAATAACATCACACCAATGCGAGATTTTGAACGGCCGGGTCATCCGGATAGTTCGGGCGCCACTATAACGAAGTAAATTTCTCCGACATTTTTGGTCTACGCCGGGATTCGAACCCGAGGCCGCTTATTCCGGAACAAGTCGCTCTACCAACTGAGCTACTCAGACGTTTATTCTGATTCCTATCTGCCTTTATGTCGTGTGCGTCCTGCTGGCAGGTACGTCACAAACTCAATAGCCTATAAGCAGTCTCCCTTCCCTAATTTAGGGTCACTGGCTCCAGGAAAGGGAGAGAGTCAGTGCCGTAAGACAAGCACAACAGACGGGATTCGAACCCGGACGAATGATCAGAGGCCATCGCTTAAACCACTGCCATCGCTTACCTACAATTAGCACGAAATATCTTTAGTTCTTAAGATATTACCTAATTTCTAAAAAATATCAATTGTCCTTTTTTGTAATATAAATATTGATTTCGTAATTTTCGGTTCGAAAAAGTAGGGGTCGTCTTATCTCTTTAACGACCATGACCCAAAAATCATGTATCACCCTAAATACCATAACGCCCGAAACTCTCTGTTGTTTCACTTCTTTGTTTAATAACAACAATAGTGACTGAGGGTGACTTCTGCTGATCCCTCATAGGTTGAGAAAATTTGAAGAACGAGTAAGGCAGGAAATCTGACGCACTTTAGGCAGGCGTTTCAGGCGGCCATGGCCGTTTGTACGTACGGGCGTTATGGTCGTTAAAGGTTTATACATGGGGGCGTCTTATACACGGAAAAATACGGTCCCTTTGTTACAATTGGCTTTCGCTGGCTCACCGTTGTGTGTTCCAAAGGGGGCATAAATTAGTTATAGGTAAATTACGGTTTGCTTATTTTTACTTATCTTTGTCACATGAAATGATTTAAACAATAGCGTTTTTATATTAACATTTTATTTATCTAACCCGCAGCAAAATCTGAGAATTGCGAGTACTGCCACGGAAGAGGAGACTGCCTGGAGAAAGAAGAAGGAAAAATATTTTGCAGGTATGTTTTTAAGCCATACAGTCTCTGATAATAATATCCAGACATTGACTACCCACTAACTCCCTGTAATAGGAAAGGAATTATGAGAAAGGATCGAAAAGTACCGCACAGCAAACTCTTTTTTCTCTTTACAGGTTGCAAGTAGCAGAGTTTAGCAGACAACGAGTTTGAATAACACGCTACAGACCAGTTTGACTGGATCAGGTGTCGCCGTGGTGGAAGACAGTTTGAACGACGGCACAAAGATGTCGCGCTTGTTAGCATCGTCTACGAATGAAGAGAAACGCGGTATAGTTCGATTTTTATGTGCTAAACGGGAAAACTCCGACGGAAATTTACAAATAAATGGTCGAAGTGTATGGTTCTGATTGGCTGGCCTCAGCAACATCTCCAGATGGTACAGTTTCTTCGCAGAGGGCCGTGGCAACCGTGTCTGGACCTCAGCAACATCTCCAGATGGTACAGTTTCTTCGCAGAGGGCCGTGGCAACCGTGTCTGGACCTCAGCAACATCTCCAGATGGTACAGTTTCTTCGCAGAGGGCCGTGGCAACCGTGTCTGGACCTCAGCAACATCTCCAGATGGTACAGTTTCTTCGCGGAGGGCCGTGGCAACCGTGCCTGGACCTCAGCAACATCTCCAGATGGTACAGTTTCTTCGCGGAGGGCCGTGGCAACCGTGCCTGGACCTCAGCAACATCTCCAGATGGTACAGTTTCTTCGCGGAGGGTCGTGGCAACCGTGCCTGGACCTCAACAACATCTCCAGATGGTACAGTTTCTTCGCAGAGGGCCGTGGCAACCGTGCCTGGACCTCAGCAACATCTCCAGATGGTACAGTTTCTTCGCAGAGGGCCGTGGCAACCGTGCCTGGACCTCAGCAACATCTCCAGATGGTACAGTTTCTTCGCAGAGGGCCGTGGCAACCGTGTCTGGACCTCAGCAACATCTCCAGATGGTACAGTTTCTTCGCAGAGGGCCGTGGCAACCGTGTCTGGACCTCAGCAACATCTCCAGATGGTACAGTTTCTTCGCAGAGGGCCGTGACAACCGTGCCTTTACCTCAGCAACATCTCCAGATGGTACAGTTGCTTCGCAGAGGGCCGTGGCAACCTTACCGATTTGACACGTTCCGGTCGACTTGTAACCGCTTCATCCCCTGCCACTGTGCGAGGCATTGAACAGGCAATTCTCGGTCATGTATAAGGTTTTGCCGTTTGTGGGACACTACTTGGTAATCGGATACACGGTCCCTTATGTGACGTCTCCCATTCAATCAATGAGACTGTGATTTCTTGTACGCTGACGAGAAAGTGGTCGTTCGTTGACAATTTTACAGCCTTATTCAGTGTTTTAGCTCCTAATATCTTCTTATTTTCAATGATTACGGTTAGGAATTCTGATTCAACAATTTCTCAATGTTATTTATACCAGAAAGATGTTTGTTATTGCATGGCTTCTTTAATTGTGCTTTATTTACCGGGTTTGCCATCAGCATTTCGCACTTAGGCAGATATCCGAACACCTCCATTGGTGGATGAAAACAGCTTCATCAAAATTTATCATGAGTGCCTAAAACGTGCGTGTGATTTTGAACATCGTTATTAATGGAATTCTCCAGAGAGGGAAGCGTGAAATGGGGTGGGGGAAAATCCGTTTAAAATTTCTTTCAGTTGGATTTCTGCTGTACAATTGATTTTTTTTTTGTTGTTAGAAATTTGCTTTTACACACGAGTAGTCATGATCTTGGATGGCCTTCAATTTACTTTTGTTCAATGAACGACCCTGATGACACTCTAATATACAGTGATCAATGGAAATAAATGGCATGCCATCAAATGGTATCCTGTTTTTAACAACGGAAGTTTTTTTCCCTTCGAACATAACATCTTTCTTCACATCTTTAATATCACTTAACTGGGCTTGCCCAAGATTGTGAACTACACCACGTTTTTGAATATAATGTGTATTAGTAGAAATCTCGAAGTTTTTGATAATGTAAACATTATCTTTTAAGCATCTTCTAACGAAAATACGTATCCAAAATAATCATTAACAGAATGACGAAAACCAAAATTAATTTTAACAGTTATTTTTAACATCTAGATTGAGTTAATAATCAACTCAAACCAACCACGCACGCACTAACTGACAACAAAAAGAGAACTTCAGGAGTAAAGCGTACAACACATCACTGTGGAAAGAGATAACTTTTCTTACAACGCATCTCATTGATCGAATGGGAGACGTCACATAAGGGACCGTATATGCGATTACCAAGTAGTGTTCCACAACGGCGAAACATTATATTGGGTTGACGAAAAAGTCATGACGTATTTTAGCCATGTTTTGGATAGGTCATTTATTGATAGAAAGAACAATGATATAATGTCCATTTTGTTCGATGACCTTTTGCCATCTTTCAGTGAGCTGCAGAATGCCTCATTCATAGAAGGACCTGTCTTTCGTGGCGAAAAACTGTATAAGGTGCTGACTTACAGCCTCATCTGAATTGAACGTTATACCAGGCAAGGACAGTTGAAGAGAGCGAAACAAGTGGAAGTCTGATGGCGCAAGGTCAGGCGAGTATGCTGGGTGTGGCAACACATCCTACCCAAGCTCCAATAATTTTTGGCGGGTGATCAAACTTGTGTGTGGTCTCGCGTTGTCGTGATGGAACACAACACCTTTACGATGAACGAGCTCTGGACGTTTATGGATGATGGATTCGTTCAAACTGTCCAATTGCCGACAGTACACATTCGAATTGATTGTTTGGTTCCGTGGTAGGAGCTCGAAAAACACGACACCTTTAAAATCCCACCACACTGAGACCAGAACCTTCCGCTGATGAATGTCTGCTTTGGATGTCGTTTGAGGCGAAGCAGCACGTCGGTACCAAGACCGTTTGTGCAGCACATTGTTGTACACAATCCGCTTTTCGTCACCAGTTATCAGTCGCTTCGAAAAAGGAACTTTTTCTTCACATTTAATGAGCATAATACAGATGTTCATATGCGCCGTCAATTGAGCTTCTTTGAGTTCATGAGGAACCCACACATCGAGCTTGCTTACGTATCTCAGCTTCTTCAGGTGGTCGTGAACGCTTGAATGATGGATATGCAATGTGTCTGCAATCTCTCGTGTCGTGTAACGTGGGCTATAACTCGATCAATGCCTTGATTTGGTAGTCATCAACATCGGTTGGCCTCCCGGACCGAGGAGCATCGTTGAGGTCAATATCACCAGCACGGAACTTTGCGAACCACCGCTGGCACTAACGTTCGTGTAGAGCATTATCACCGTACACTTTACGCAACTTTTCACAAGTTTGACGCGCGTTGTTCCCTTTACGGAAGTAAAACAGTAAAATATGGCGAAAATGCAGTTTGGTCTTCCATCTTCAACTTGATGTCAAATCTCCGCAAATCAACCGAATCGCTCACTATTCCTTTTAGACTGCAGCTAGAACTGGCACCTGTCGAATGCCATAGCGATAACAGAGCTGCGCATGCCTCTAGTACTTCCAAAACCACCCAACAGCCATCGGGTGCCAAAATACGTCATGACTTTTCCGGCAACCCAATACATGACCGGCAATTCTCAGTGACCGGCGGGATCGATCTGCGCACATTGGCACAGAAGTTCAACTCTTCATACAGTATAACATACGATATTGCGCATGACAAATTGCAATTTCGCAAGGTCAGTGCGCGATGGGTGCCCGAGAACTTGACAGATGACCAGAAGATAGAGAATGACGTCATCCTTGGACCACTTTTTTTTTTTTTTTGAAGTGGATGCTTAACAACCACCGTGAGCAACTCAATGGGCTATAAGCAGTCGCCCGTCCCTAATTTAGGGTCACTGGTTCCAGGGAAGGGAGAGAGCCAGTGCCGTAAGACAAACACAACAACCATGCCTCACCGGGATTCGAACCCGGACCCCGTTCGGACGAATTATCAAAGGGCCATCGCTTAGACCACTGCGCCACCGGGGCGGCTGGTAGGTACTCCAGCACCCACTGTACAGTCCAGGTCTGGCTCTTTCGGACTTTCATCTGTTTGGTCCCTTGAAAAGATTCCTGGGCCTCCAACCCTTTGATTCGGCTGACGAAGTCAAATCGGTTGTCCGCGACTCTTATGAACAAGATATACTAAAACTGGTATTACGCTGGGATAAATACCTCGAGCGTTTCTAATGTTGAAAAATTGCAAAGAAATGTAGTTTCACTGTGTATATGTTTTGTTTTGCCTATCTACACTGGCGTGCCAAAACTAAGGACGAGACGGTTTTTCGAATGTAACGTCGTGCAAAAGTGCTCCACATGGACTCAAATCATACCATAAGATCCCCAAGATGTAAGAATATGGGACAAGTGAGCAAAACCGTCCAAACAAGGAATCCAAAGGATACAAAGGCACTTTATTGAAAAGGTAGCTTCCAGCACAACTGGACAGAAGACAGATACGTCCATGTGACAGGCGGCTGCCAAGAAAAATCCAGTCTTTAGTAGGGGATATGATCACCCCTGACTGCGTTGCACGATTTACAACGTCTGTCCATGCTGAGGACACGAGGTTGTCAAGGAGCTGTTGAGACATCGCTGCACATTCCTCTTGTAGCGCCATTTGCAGCTGCGGAATCGTTGCTGGCGGCTGGTGACGTGCTGCCAAGCATCTCCCGAGAAGGTCCCACACGTGTTCGATTGGATTTAGGTCCTGGGACCTTGCAGGCCAATGCATGCGTTGAATATCTTCACTCTCCAAAAGCTCTGCGACAGCCACTGTACGATGAGGTGTAGCGTTGTCGTCCATGAAGAGGAACTCAGGACACACAGCCCCACTAAACAGACGCACGTGAGGCAGGAAAACCTCGGTACAATAGCAGACACCAGTGACTGAATAACATTGGAAGATGTGGAGGTCAGTACGGCTACCAAGCATGATACCGCCCCAAACGAGAACTCCGCCACCTCCAAACCAGTCAGTTTCGATGATGTTGGACGTGTGATTGCATGTTCCCTGCTCTCTCCAGATGTGTATACGTCCAGAATCTCTCGTCAGATTAAATCGGCTCTCATCTGTAAAGAGAACTCTACCCCATTGCTGATTTCTCCAGTTCTTGTGTTCCTGGCACCACAGAAACCACCGTCTCCGATGAGCTGGCGTTAATGGCACACACCGTACTGGTCGTCGTGCAAAAAGACCACCTTTGTGCAGCCTCCTGGCCACGGTAAAACGCGATAACGGACGTCCAGTTGTATGTTGCATGTGCCTTGCGATTTCTCCCGCTGTCTGCAGTCTGTCTCTTCTCGCCTGTAGGACAATATATCGATCGTCCGCCGCCGTGGTTGCTCGTGGACGACCATTGTTAAACTCTCGGACAGCTGTTCCTGTCGTTTGAAATGCTCTCCAAGCTCGTGAAACGATGCTGTGGGCGATCCTGAACTGCTCGGCCACGCTAGTCACACTTCGACCTTCTTCCCAATGACGCGACTTCGGGTAAAGTCATCCAGATGTCGTCTACTGGATTGCCTGTTGGCCATATCACACGGTGGCAGCAACTCGACGTCGTTGAAACCGATGTACACCGTGCAATAGCTTTCACCGAATTGCTAAGCGAACACCTCCCGTGTGCTTTATACCCTTTCGACCCCCTACGTCATGCTTCATATATGCGCATGCCTTACCGTTCCGGAGCCTAGTCTATCTCCTGAGTGGTCTTTCGGTCCGTTCTGCCTGCTCGTTCCGCTGTTATGCTAATTTATCCTCTTCGTCCTTAATTTTTGCACACCATTGTATTAGAGTTGGTACACTCTTTGCGGCCATTACAGCCCTGCACTTTGCGGGAAATGACTTCCACTAGACTTTGGCACAAGAACTGCGTTTCATTCTGTGTGACGCACTACAGAGGAGCGGTTTCGATCCGCGTCACCGACAAATTTGTGAATTCCACATTGGCGCCTGATTGTGGAAAATGGGTTTACTGGCCGTTGGGTTTTTCGAAAAAGTGAGAGATATTTGTTCCACACATCGTACGGAATTAACTTGGACAAGCCGCCACCGGTAACCGATAAATCGGTTACAGTTGGTAAATTTTGAGCGAAGCTATTGCAAAATCTAAGCTCATTAAGGCGTCTATTACACTGAGTGGCCACTTTATTATGACCACCCCCTCAGTACTTCGTTGGGCCACCTTTTGCCTTTAATACTGCGTCGATTCTTCGTGGGATGGACTCCACCAGATGTTGATAGGTGGTTTGTGGAATCTGAGACCATGCTTGATGAATAGCACTTTCCAGGAGTGTGAGATTGCAGGGTTGTAGATCCAGCTGTCTGATGGCTTGTTCAACTTCATCTCACAAATTATCAATAGGGTTGAGATCTGGAGATTGTGGGGGCCACCTAATCAAAGTAAACTCACCGGCATGTTCCTGAAACCAATCCTGTACAATACGAGCACTACGGCAGGAAGCATTATCTTGTTGAAAGTAGCCATCGCCATTGGGATAAACCATCCACATGACACGATGCACTTAGTCCGCAACGATGTTTAGATATGATGGGCCAGTCAGACGTTGATCAACACGAATTAAAGGGTCCAACCCATGCCAGGAAAACATTCCCCGAACCATAACGTTGCCTCCACCAGCTTGAAGGGTTGTAGCAATGCATTTGGGGTCCATGCTTTCGTGCTGTTTCCACCAAATTCTCACTCGGCCATCGGCATGGTGTGCAACTGAAAACGTGATTCATCGGACCACATAATTTGTTTCCAATTATCGACTGTTCAATCCTTGTGTTCCTGTGCGAACTGGAGACGTTTTCTCTTGTTAACTGCAGACAGCAAAGGTGTTGGAACAGGCCTTCGGCTGCCATATTCCATCCGATGCAGTGTATGGCGAACAGTGCGTGCAGAGATCATTATGAGGAGATCCTTGATTAAGATGGTTGCTGCACTGTTGCCCTTCTGTTGTCTGTTACCAGTCTGGACACTCTCCGTTCCGCCCGAGCAGTCATCTTGTGCTCGAAGCACTCACGTTTGGCAACAGGTCCACGAAGCTGGCCCGAGCTCAACAACCGCCGTTGTGTGTTAGGATTACGGAAATAGACCCACTTTTCCTCGCACGTAACAATTCTCTTGATGAAACGTCGGGTTTTCTGGGAGTTTCGTGCACACTTCCACTCGGCGGTTCGTGAGGGACAATACGGCAGCTCCTGTAGACCTTGCCGAGGTCCTTAAGGTGACGACCATGGTGGTCTGTGATATGCCCAGCTCGCCTGATAATCTCAGGGTGCTGGTTGTCGGATTTGCCTCTACTGCCTGGAGCACGGCCGCCGAATCCACGGTTCGCGGCCTACCTGTCCTTGGCTGATCGTCGAGTATTCTGTCATTTGAGCGAAATTTCTTGAACCATCTGGTTGCGGTGCTGTGGTCCACGGATCATTCCCCTTTCGTATGGCTATTGTTTCTTGAGCAGCGAGTCAACCTCTTAAAGCAGAAGTTCCGTAATTAGCCGGTTGTGGCTGTTCATCTTTTAGGCGTCCCAACCACAGACAGAACGACGACTACCACTTTCTATGCCTTTTGACTGACTGCAGTGCGCGACTTGAACTAGTTTGAACACGTGACATATCCGCGGCAGCACATGCGTTCATGCAAATATTGCAAACGTTTCGACTCATCCTCTGTAGTTCTAATTCTGGTTTCTATTTCGTGCCAGAGTTATTCCTTTCGTTCTGGTTTTTTCGTCTACCTACGAACTCCGGTCTCTTACTCTGTCGCGCATCTAGAAACTCAGACGTTCTAGTATGATTTATTAATGCTTTGCTTGAGTACCTAATAAATTCATTGATATGTATGTCATATTTCGGCCGAAGGGTTATCTATCATCCTTTTGATAAACAGTCCACTGCGGAAGCTCCTTCTATTGGCACATCAACTGAATTTCTCGAAACCTAACCTTGATATATATTTTTCTATATCAAAGAGGAAAACTCAGCGTATCAGGTTTGTGAGTTTCGGGCGCAGAAGGCATTTTGCCCAATCTTTTACGCTATAATCGCGAATAAACACGAACCTTCTGAAATGTTTGATACACCAGTAAGGGAATAAATGCAAAACCAGGAAATCTTGAACACGTCATTGATTGGTTTTTGTGTAATGTTCTTTAAATCAAGGGAAGAAAAATTTGATAAATTCGTACACAGAATTAAGAAACATTTTGTTACATTACGTTACATATCCCTAAGCTGTTCTCTGAGAATCAGAGGGTTAGCTCCACAAAGAAATACTACCAGATAATTTTTACTTACTGTTGCGTATCAAATTTCCCCTTTTACAGCGATCTTGGCATACAACTCGGGCTTCACTGACATCCATCACACGCCGTACACAAGACCTTCTACACTTCGTACTCATAATTTGTTTATCATGCAGACAATCCTGAATCTGATCCTCCCACGACTTCCTTGGCCTTCTTCTGCCTTTCCTTTCTGCCACTTGCGCTGAAAAGATCTTAGTAAGCATCTGATCACTCATTCTTCCAACATGGCCAAACCACCGAAGCATATTAGTCTCCACCTTGCTAACAACATTCTGCTTCACATTACACAACCGCAACACATCTTCATTCCTGACACAATCAGAACGTGTCTTGCCACAAACCTCCCGTAAGTAACTCATTTCTCCAGCACACAAACGACTCCTATGTTTCTTCTGCAGTATCCAGGTTTCACTGCCATACATCAGAGTAGAAACAATTACTCTCATACACAGCCATGCAGGACTCTCTTGAGAACCCATCATTCCTGTGAAAACCTCCCAAAGCTGCTATGACTTTCAATGAAGAATTCACTCGCCTACTAATTTCACCATCTAATTTGTTCTCTCTGTTAAACATGCTTCCTAAGTACACAAACTCATTCACCTGGTCAATCACTGTGCCATTTAGACTTATATTACATTCAGTACTACCAGTTCCTCTCTCAAAAACCATAACTTTGGTTTTTTCCTTATTTATACTCAGTTTGAATTTCATGCAAACTTCGTACATCCGGGACAACATACTCTGCAACTCACTTTTGCTCTCTGCCAACAGGACAGTGTCATCAGCAATCTGCACACATGGATATCCCCAAGACATAAACTAGTATTATCTATTTTGGCATCACGCATCCATAAATATATTAAACAGCCATGGAGACATTACACAACCTTGTCTGACTCCAGCAGTAATATAAAACCATTTTGATAAAACACCATTAACTCGTATACAAGCTCTACCGCCAGTTAAGTAGATTCTAAGTAACACCATAAAACCTTCCACAAAAGCGTCCTATTTACTCGGTCGTAAGCTTTCTCTAAAGAAACATTTTGTGCATCGAGAAAATATACCTGGTGGTAATAAAATGAGTTCCCCGATTTTCGTCTCTCTAGAAAACCGTAAAATGGAGATATCTCGACGAAGCTTGGTAGGTAGTTTATTGAGGCCATGGGAAAACGATTTAGTGGGAAAATTGCAGAGGGTGTTCAGAAAGTAATGCACCAGTACATATTTATATAAACCGAGGAGCCATTTCATTTTGACCATCCCCAGCCTAGAGAAATGAGCGCGCCTGAAGACCGTACGGTGGCGCAGGTGAAGTTCTTTTTTTTTTTGATTGCAGGTTTAACGACCACCGTGAGCAACTCAGTGGGCTATAAGCAGTCGCCCGTCCCTAATTTAGGGTCACTAGTTCCAGGGAAAGGAGAGAGCCAGTGCCGTAAGACAAACACAACATCCATGCCTCACCGGGATTCGAACCCGGACCCCTTTCGGACGAATGATCAGAGGCCATTGCCTTAGACCACTGCGCTACCGGGGCGGCCAGGTGAAGTTCACAGAGCAGTATATACACAACCCAAGGACCGGCTTTCGGTTAGTAGAGTGTTCGGAGTCACAATGGGAAAACTGCCGATGTGTGGGAGCTTGGTGGAGGACAAATTGTGATGGCTTGGCGCCTCGGAACTACGATCTCGTAAACGGCGCGGGTTGCTCACGTGCCGCTCTGGTGAGTACGTATTAAAAGTGGTGCACAGATGGCGAAACGACGAACTGTCGTCCAGCTGTGTGTAGTACGCAACTCACTGATGCCAGAGGAGAGCGGAGACTGTCGCACAGAGTGACCGCTGGGCCAGAGTGAGAAAAATCACCCCCCAGCACACAGTTCATGGCAGCCTTCTGCGCATGGGCCTGCGTAGCCGAAACCAAGCCGGGTCCCCATGCTCACTGCACGTCATCGCCAGCCACGCATTAAATGGGTCCAAGAGAATCGAGATTGGACCGTGGATGATTGGAAGAAAGTGGCCTGGTCGAAGGAATCAAAATTTCTGGTGCATCACGTAGACGGCCGAGCGCAGATACGCAGAATACCAACGGAGGCTATGGCACCTGGATGCAGTGTTGGGCGGAAACAGGCCGGCGGCGGCGGTGGTGTTATGCTGTGGGCGATGTTTTCATGGGACACTTTAGGCCCCATTATCACAATCCCTGACAACTGTCAGGTATCTGAACCTCGTTTAGGATCAAGTTCACCCATTCATGGCAAATGTGTTCCATGCTAGTGATGGCCATTACCAAAAGGATAATGCGCCATGCCACACTGCCAGAATCGTAAAGGAGTGGTTCAAGGAACATGATGGGGACTTTCTGTTAATTGCAAATTCACCTGACATGAACCCAATCGAACATTTGTGGTTCGACTTGGAAAAGCGGGTTCGCGCTAAATCACCCCCCCCTGAAATGTACGGGAACTGGAGGACCCCTGCAGTTGACATTATGGTACCAGATACCCCAGGATACCTATCGGCACCTCATCGAATCCATGCCTCGTCGAGTGGCCACTGTTTTGCTTGTTAAAGAGGGTCCTACAGCTTATTCATTTGGTAATCATATTGTTATGGCTCGTCGGTGTATTATCTATAACCACCCGGTACTTATCCTGGGAGCATTCCCTAAGATGCCAGCTTATTTGGTACACCTACATATTTGCGTCTTGCGCGGCCCTGGACCTGTAGAACAGCCCAAATTCGTCGGAGTATGGAGCATACCAGATGCTGGTATGTTCCATACCCCGACGTCTACCCCGGTCATTAATTATGTGCGGTAAGCCACCGCTTGCTCTCTGGAGCTGGTACGTATACTAGCGGTACACCCTTGATATGGTTGCCGTCGGAAAACCTAGAGGTCTTACCAGTCAGGCGATAAAACGACCCATCTGTCTCTTGCCGACAATGCGTCCACAATCAAAGTCGCTCAGATCACCACGTTTAGCCATATTCGTTGATTGTGATACATTGTTGGAAATCCCTGCTGTCCGCCTATGCAAGGTGATTCAGAACTCATGGGACAAACTTTGAGGGGTGGTAGAGCACACTGCAACAAACATATTTTTGTATAGGAATGTATGAGCGCAAGTGACGCCTTGAGGCACAAACACAAATTCCCAGCTTATGTGCTATTCACAGATGAGGCAATTTTTACACACGAAGGGGTTTTCAATGTGCACAATTGTCATGTGTGGGCAACCTCTAACTCACACGCTACACGTACACATGCGTACCAAGAACGATTCTCTGGGAATGTGTGGGCGGGTATTGTGAACGTCTTCCTGCTTGGCCCATATCTACTACCAATGTGACTCGATGGCAGATGTTATCATATTTTTCTGGAAGAGGTTTTACCAGAATTGCTTCAAGATGTACCACTGGCCGTCCGACAAGGACTGTGGTTTCAGCATGATGGGGCGCAAGCA
The DNA here is from genome assembly GCA_039090855.1 of Macrothele yani. Classification (NCBI taxonomy): domain Eukaryota; kingdom Metazoa; phylum Arthropoda; class Arachnida; order Araneae; family Macrothelidae; genus Macrothele; species Macrothele yani. Next base: position 39,901,151 of record CM077021.1, read on the forward strand.
TTAATGTGCACAATTACCTGGATGCCACTTTTGGGGCGCGATGGAGTGGCCGTGGTGGACCAGTCTGTTGGCCACCCGATCACCCGATTTATCGAGCCTCGATTACTTCTTATGGGGACATCTGAAGGCCCTCGTTTACGAGACTCCAGTTGACTCTGTTGAGGACCTCGTTTACGAGACTCCAGTTGACTCTGTTGAGGACCTCGTTTACGAGACTCCAGTTGACTCTGTTGAGGACCTCGTTTACGAGACTCCATTGACTCTGTTGAGGACCTCGTTTACGAGACTCCAGTTGACTCTGTTGAGGACCTCGTTTACGAGACTCCAGTTGACTCTGTTGAGGCCCTCGTTTACGAGACTCCAGTTGACTCTGTTGAGGCCCTCGTTTACGAGACTCCAGTTGACTCTGTTGAGGACCTCGTTTACGAGACTCCAGTTGACTCTGTTGAGGCCCTCGTTTACGAGACGCCAGTTGACTCTGTTGAGGCCCTCGTTTACGAGACTCCAGTTGACTCTGTTGAGGACCTCGTTTACGAGACTCCAGTTGACTCTGTTGAGGACCTCGTTTACGAGACTCCAGTTGACTCTGTTGAGGCCTTCGTTTACGAGACTCCAGTTGACTCTGTTGAGGCCCTCGTTTACGAGACTCCAGTTGACTCTGTTGAGGCCCTCGTTTACGAGACTCCAGTTGACTCTGTTGAGGACCTCGTTTACGAGACTCCAGTTGACTCTGTTGAGGACCTCGTCGCTCGAATATCCGTTGCGGCTGCATGTGTGCAAGAAATACCTGGCATCATTGAATATGTGCGCCAATCACTCCGTCGACGCTGCCACTCAAGTATTACTGTTAGTGGACGCAATTTTGAGCAATTATTGTAAACATTGCTGAAAATAAGCAATAAGCACTTGTCAACAATGCTGTAAGTAAACAATTTGTTTCCTTTCATGTCTGTTTCTTGTGTTTGTTCCTCAACGCGTCACTCGCTATACAAAAAGTGTTTGTTGCAGTGTGCTCTACCACCCTTTAAATTTTGTCCCATTAGTTCTGAATCACCCTGTATATTGCCTGCGTTCGGTGTGGGTCTGTTCCACTCTGCACGGGGGATGCCCACGTAAAATGCCCATCACCCCTATCTCAAGTGTTTTGTCTGCTGAGTGTATATATCATGCGATTTTTCACGACGAATCGGATCAAAATGTACAGAGAAACATCACGGAATTGTTGCATACTTATTCATTGTATTCGTACAGGTTATGTGAACGACATTTAAAAATGTTGTACGACTTATTAATTTTGTTGGCCAGTCATTTTGATGCGAAAGTCTTTTTCTGCTAGTAAGTATATTAATTGAATATTTTTTCCTTAAACATAAACTAAAGTGTCTTTAAAAATATGATCTTTGTGCATTTTGATCAGAAAAAGGTTTTCCTTGGTAATATCATTCTTTCTGTAAATTACTTTATAAGTGATGTACAGTAGATCTCCGTTCATACGTTTCCAACTTATACATTTTTTCACTTGTACGTTAAAATGTCGCTTGTCCCAAAATTCTAAATTGCCCTTAAAATTAAATTTTATCAATTGAACGTTAATTGAATTAGTTTTTTCTCATTTATATGTTAAATTGTGGCATGTAAATTAGAAATTCAAATCGCGCGAATTACATTTTCTGGTTTTAAATCTACTCCCTTAGCCTTAGGCTCACCCCGTTTCCTCTCATCCACATACATGCTATATGACTCATTCTGAGGGAATGGGCGCGCTTCTTCTGAGGTACCATTGGTGAGGTCAGTTTGTATTGGCAGTAGACCCCTGCTCTTGCTTGAGGTTGTCACATCATAATCTTTCCTTAAGACCTTGGTTTGCATTCGCTTTCCAAATTATCTGCCCTCTCCAAGACAGTGGCGTAGCGAGAAATTTTAAATTTGTACTCAATTGAACCTCAAGGGGGTTCCAGACCCGAGGAGCCCCCATCTTAGCTACGCTTCTAGCCCAAAATGATATGGTTTCACGATCTGACTGGAATATTATATTAGAAGAAAAGACGAGATTTGCTTCCAAGATTGCATCAGGTGTGATACGAATTAGTACTCCTTTTACCGTTAAGGTGGACGTCAAGTAATTTTGCTTCCTATACTTCCAATGGAAAAACTTCTGTTCACATTTTCTTCACAATTAATGCGTTCCCAACGATGAAAATTTGAACATCGATTAAAATAGCTTCATTTTATAACTTGGAATACTTAATATTTTCTAAAGTATAACCATAATTATGCAAGCCAACATTTGTTTGTCTACTGACGTCATCAAAGTACAGGTCGCGCCATCTTTTTTCTGGACAAATGCGTTCCCAAGGATGAAAATTTGAACATCGATTAAAATAGCTTCATTTTATAACTTGGAATACTTAATATTTTCTAAAACATAACCATAAGTATACAATTCACCATTTGTTTGTCTACTGACGTCATCAAAGTACAGGTCGCGCCATCTTTTTTCTGGACAAATGCGTTCCCAAGGATGAAAATTTGAACATCGATTAAAATAGCTTCATTTTATAACTTGGAATACTTAATATTTTCTAAAACATAACCATAAGTATACAATTCAACATTTGTTTGTCTACTGACGTCATCAAAGTACAGGCCGCGCCATCTTTTTTCTGGACAAATGCGTTCCCAAGGATGAAAATTTGAACATCGATTAAAATAGCTTCATTTTATAACTTGGAATACTTAATATTTTCTAAAACATAACCATAAGTATACAATTCAACATTTGTTTGTCTACTGACGTCATCAAAGTACAGGTCGCGCCATCTTTTTTCTGGACAAATGTGTTCCCAAGGATGAAAATTTGAACATCGATTAAAATAGCTTCATTTTATAACTTGGAATACTTAATATTTTCTAAAACATAACCATAAGTATGCAATTCAACATTTGTTTGTCTACTGAAGTCATCAAAGTACAGGTCGCGCCATCTTTTTTCTGGACAAATGCGTTCCCAAGGATGAAAATTTGAACATCGATTAAAATAGCTTCATTTTATAACTTGGAATACTTAATATTTTCTAAAACATAACCATAAGTATACAATTCAACATTTGTTTGTCTACTGACGTCATCAAAGTACAGGTCGCGCCATCTTTTTTCTGGACAAATGCGTTCCCAAGGATGAAAATTTGAACATCGATTAAAATAGCTTCATTTTACAACTTGGAATACTTAATATTTTCTAAAGTATAACCATAATTATGCAAGCCAACATTTGTTTGTCTACTGACGTCATCAAAGTACAGGTCGCGCCATCTTTTTTCTGGACAAATGCGTTCCCAAGGATGAAAATTTGAACATCGATTAAAATAGCTTCATTTTATAACTTGGAATACTTAATATTTTCTAAAGTATAACCATAATTATGCAAGCCAACATTTGTTTGTCTACTGACGTCATCAAAGTACAGGTCGCGCCATCTTTTTTCTGGTTTCAACACCACCAAAGGAAAAGTTATCAATTTTTAATAAAATTATGGTTATGTTTTAGAAAATATTAAGTATTCCAAATTATAATATGAAGTTATTTTAATCGATGTTCAAATTTTAATCTTTGGGAACACACTAATTGTGAAGGATATATGTACAAAAGTTTTTCCATTGGAAGTGTAGGAAGCAAAACTACTTGACGTCCACCTTAATGAGAAAACAATGCATGTCTTTAATAGCCTTGAAAATGAAATGTTTCAACTTAAAATTAAACAACAATAAAGAAAACTTATGTTTTTGAACCATACGTATTATTTGTAATACACATCATCTCCTTGTGGAAAAAAAGTCAATCGTGAATGATTTTCAAGTAATGATTTGTATATTATGAACATACTGCATACGAACTACATACTGTTTTTACAAGCGATGTGACTCCATGCTGTGTAACTGAATTCAATAAAGTTAAAAAACAAAAAAAGCTGTGAAAATACAAGATAACTGAAAATGCTTGCACCCTAGAACATAAAAAGACTACTTTGTACATAGCATAATAACATATAGCTACGCCATACGTTATAACATAATGATGTGCTGCCATCTAGGGACGAAAACGTGCCGTGCTTCATTTACATGTATTTTTAGTTTTACTAGGTCCCGTGAAAAGCGTATAGCCTACGTCCAAAAAGTTCCAGGACTGACGCAATGAAGAATATAAAAAAGTATATGCTCACGATTAATGCTGATTGCTTTCAAAATGCCGCCGTTCCGAATCAACACACAGTCCAACGTTTCTGAATATTCTGAAAACAGTTCTGGAAGGCCCTTTCTGGGATAATCGCAAGTTATTTTGTTACAGCTGCTGGAACAGATGTGATGTCTACATGATACTATCTTTGTGGTGTCCGTTTTATCATGGGAAACAGAAAGAAGTCACAGGAGAATAAATCGGGGAAATACGGCGCATCACAGTGATTTTATGATCATACAGGAAATGTTGGACTGACAACGTTGTATGTGGTCTTGCTTTATCATGGAGCAAGAACCAATTTCCGGATTTCCGTAACTGAGGAAGACGACGACGAATACTGCTGGGTAAACGTCGTAAGACTTGCCAGTAGAATTCTTGATTTACCGTTTGACCCACTGGTAAGAATTCCTTGTGGACTTATACGTTCCTGCTACCTCTTCGATTTTTGTTCTGTTGTCCGCACACTCGAGGAACGCACACATCTCGGATCATCATCAAAGGATTCCCTCACGTCACAAAACCGTGCATACCATTCGAAGACTCTGTTGTGGGATAATGCTGTCTCCATGCTCTTCTTTTAACATTAGGTAAGTTTCAGTAGCTGACTTACCAAATTTCCAACAAAAACGGATGTTTACTCTCTGTGTGTTCCATGGCTAAAATGAAATGGGACGAGAACGCTTGCTAGGACTCCCTTAATGCCAGTCTACAGCCTGTCGGTACCGGTAAGGCGGCAGACTGTCTTCTGGTATACACGGGATATTTTATCCCACTACTGTTATGTTAGTTATGCGGTCAGCCCTGGAACTTACTGGACGGAGGTTTTACAAGCGCGGTTCAATTGTAGTTTAATATTAGGTGTACAAATAAGTTTTAAAGCGTTTTAAGACAACGCAACATGTAGTTTGAGAGCAAACAACGATACCTTTACGAATGAAAATATGCGCCATCATTATCTATCACCTTCCGCCATCGGTCGGGCAGCTGACGGATTCCAGCCGTGAAGAATACTTCGTCGTGTGACGCGATGAAGTCGTCAACCCATTTTTGCACTTCGTCACATGTCCGGAACCGTACAGCACACAAACTACGTTGCATCGATCGGAACAAATGATAGTCTGAAGGGGCTATGTCGGGATTATACGACGGGTGCTCCAAAACTTCCCAGTCAAGCGTCAATAACGTTTCCTTGACCGATTTTGCGACAAGCGTTGTCATGCAGTAATTTCACGGGACGCAGTCCTTTGCCTGTGAATGGACATTTCCGACAGATTTCCTGGTTCAATCGCAGCAATTGTTGCTTGTAGCGATCAGCAGTAACAGTTTGACCCTGTTCCAATAGTTCATAATAGAGCAGACCCTTTATATTCGTCCAGATGCACAGTAGAACTTTCTTGGAGTGACTATTGCGTTTCGGTGTCGAAGTCTTTGCTTCACAGGGGTCTACCCAGTGTTTTTTGCGTTTGGAATTGTCGTACCATATCCACGTTTCATCCTCCGTAACGGTTTTCCACAGGAAAGACTTTCTGTGTTGTTTATACAACAGATTTAAACACTTCACGACACGCTCATTCTTGTTCCTCTGGCTCAGGTCACGTGGCACCCATTTTCTTTATTTCTGAATCTTTCCCATTGCGCGCGTAAACGATTGGAAATGGTTTGTTGAGTTACCCCCAGTTGTTCAGCTAGTTCCTTTTTGCGTTTGAGATGAATCTTCATCCAGCAATGCTTTCAATTCCTGATGCGCAACCTTCTGCTGGACGCTGCTTCGTTATCAATAGCTAACATCAAAATCACCCGCTTGAAACCGTGTAAACCAAAACTCACACGTGCTTTTCGATAAAATATTCTCCCCCAGAACAGAACAGATGGATGGATGCACATGCAACTTTTTTTTTGATGAAATTCTTAACCAATGCCGCGTCGAATAAAAGCAGTATCGCTTGCCATCTTTTACACCTACCAACGTTACAAGTGCGTTTGACTGTTGAGCAAACTTATGTGTCACATTTTATATACTCTGAACCAGTTACGGTCACGTGAGAACAACGCGGGGGGGGGGTCGAATATCTAAATTAGCGGTATACGTCACACAAAAAAAACGCTTTAAAACTTATTTGTACATCTAATAATACACAGTTTACTCAAACAATTGATGTTTTTCTCGTTTAATGGTTTCCATGTACAAAAAGTAGATATTTTGCGTCATGAATTTCAATATCTTTGCAGGTGTCTTCCGATGTTCATAGGAAGAAGATGCGAAATAAACGGCTTAGGTAAGCGAAAGCATGATTCATACACTATTTGATGATCATTTTAATATCTATGCTACGTTATATTACGCACATATAAATGAGTTGTTATATATAAATTTAATATTATTAATACCATCTATGAAAATGCAAGTGCAAAGATTCGGCTATTTGAGAATACAGCACCCATATAAATTGGAAAGGGAGTGAAGCAAGGTGACACTATCTCCCAAACTCTTTAATGCCACTTTGGAAAATGTCTTTCAATCACTGAACTGGTAAAACAAAGAGAAGAAGATTAATGGAGATTATCTAACACTCACCTTCGTTTTGCTGATGGCGTAGTCATTTTTGCAACTACCCCATCAGTTATTAAAAACACAGTTTTGCCGTCTTTACACGATTTAAAAAAAATTACGGTTAAAATGATATATACATGAGCACTTTCAAGTCCACTGTGGACCCGTCATCAGATGCTGTGGTTGCACTATGCCCTGGGAGGGTATATATTATGTAGTATGCGCACTGACGAAATAGTATGTTTTGGCATGCGCATGCTCACTTCCTAATCATGTCGTTTCATTAGAGCAGCCGGTATTGTCTCTTTCGTTGTAATAGTTACGGAGTAGTTTCCATGGCAACGGTATAATGATAGGGGTATCGTCGTTACAGCATTCAGCCCTATGTTTATGTATCAATAGGCTTTCTATTGCATATACCCTCCCAGGGCATAGTGCAACCACAGCATCTGATGACGGGTCCACAGTGGACTTGAAAGTGCTCATGTATATATCATTTTAGCCGTAATTTTTTAAATCGTGTAAAGACGGCAAAACTGTGTTTTTAATATCCTTCAGCACGATAAATCGACTTCCTATGGTACCCCATCAGAGTTTCAGAGCATGATCCAAGAAATTGCTTACAAGAGTAAAGAAGTGGGATTAAATATGAACTTTCAGAAGACAAAAGTTATGTACAATGTTTTTACAAAAAATGAAGATTTATCGATTGATGGAGAAAAGCTGGAGATAACAGATACCTACCTTTATCTTGGACAGCAGATATCAAGTGAAAGTCACATTAATGAAGAAATTAATCGGTGTATAAAACTTGCCTGGAGAGCTTTTGGAAGAAACAGTATAATTTTCAAGAGCAATATGCCATTATGTCTTAAAAGAAAAGTGTTTGCTCAATGCATCCTTCCATTGCTTACGTATGGCGCAGAGACGTGGACCTTAACTAAAAGAGACATACAAAGACTGCAGACAACTCAAAGTAGCATGGTGAGGTGCATGCTTGGTGTAACCAGGAGAGATAAGAAGAGGAACTCGTATATCAGGAAAATGACAAGAGTGGAAGATATCATGATCAGAGTTAAATCCCTGAAATGGCAATGGGCTGGACATATTGCCAGAAGGACAGACCATCGATGGGCAGCCGAAATTTTAGATTGGATTCCAAGGGACAGGAAAAGACCCAAAAGAAGACCACGTGGGAAATGGGTGGATAAAATTCGAAAATATGCTGGTGTGACATGGAGAAGACTGGCACAAGACAGACCGTTGTGGAAGAAACTTGGGGAGACCTTCATCCAGTAGTGGATTGATAATGGTTGACAATGATGAGGAAATGAGTTGTTTAATAAGTTGTGGCACTTTCTGCCTGAAAGAGTTGAAACATGGCATACATGAAAATAATTGCCACCTTGGTTTAGACAGCTGTTCTATCGTTGCGCAAGAACTTGTATTCCTGCGGCAAAGAAAGACGCAGGCTGCTGATGCAACCAGCTATCTACGGCTTCACGCATCTGATCATCGAAAGTGAAACGTTTGCCTTTGAGAACTTTTTAATAGGTCCAAAGATGTGAAAATTGCAGGGCGATGGGGCAGCACTATACGCCGGATGTTGAAGGACTTCTCAGCGAAAGTGCCGCAATGCCCTTTGCGTGGTAACTGCCGTATGCGGCCGGGCGTTATCATGCAAAAGCACAATGCACTAATTGAGGTTGTCAGGCCTCTTGTTTTTGATGGCTTGTCGAAGTTTCATTAAAGTTCGGCAATCTCGTTCGGCATTGATGGTTGATCCTTTTGGTAGCCACTCAAGAAGCAATGGTCCTCGATGGTCAAAGAACATGGTTAACATCACCTTGCCTGGACAAATGGTGGACCATGTTTTCCTCGGCGGTGGCTATGATGCATGTTTCTACTGCATGCTCTGGCGTTTCGATTCTGGCTCGAAATGATGACTCCAGCTTTCGTCCCCAGGAATAATGCATGATAGGAAATCTTCACCTTCTCCATGGTAGCGGAACAGATGGTGTGACGATAGTCCCATTCGTTGACTCATCTGTTCATCGGACAGATGGTTCGGTACCCACGTGACGCAGACCTCACGATATTCAAGGTGCGAATGCATGATCGTATTTGACAGTTCCGATGCTCACACCCACACTGTTCACCAGTTCTCGGACCATGATTTTTAGTTTGGCCTTTACTGCAGCTTCCACACGTGCAATTGTCATCACTAGACAGTACGACGTGCTGCTCCTGATCTTGGCTGGACTGCAGTGCTTGTTCGTCCAACACTAAAGAGCTGGCACCACCGCGTTACAGTAATGCGTGGAAGGCAAGCATTCCCATACACAGCATTCATTCGTCTATGAATTCCGCTTGGTAGCATGTTGAGCAACTCTGGACGCTATAACGAAGTAAATTTCTTCGTCAATCCGTGTCCTCTTATTCCGGAACAAGTCGCCCTACCAACTGAGCTACGCAGACGTTCGTTCTCGCTGCTATCTGCCTTTATGTCGTGTGCGTCCTGCGGGGCAGGCACGTCCCTCTCCCCGCCCCCGAAAGAGGGCCGGGGGCATGGCCCACGGCTCAGCCAGGACGATGTATCGTTGTAGGCAGCCATATGCTGAAGAACGTCCACTTGAGAACTCCCAGTCAATCTGGTGTGTGGAATGCAACATCACACACATTTATTTTTCGAAGCGCTGAAGAAGGGATTCTCTTATTTTTCTTGTGTCACGGCGTGGAAAGAACATCACGCCATTGCGAGATCTTTAACGGCCGGGCCATCCGGGAGCCATTATAACGAAGTAAATTTCTCCGTCATTTTTGGTCCACGCCGAGGAGCGAACCCGAGTCCTCTCATTCCGGAACAAGTCGCTCTACCAACTGAGCTACGCAGACGTTCGTTCTCGCTGCTGTCTGCCTTTATGTCGTGTGCGTCCTGCGGGGCAGGCACGTCACAACGTATCCATCTTCTATCAGAGAACAATAAAAATTAGTCTAGCACGTTACACAGCTTTCGTAACAAACGAGCTGCAATGCAATTGCATAGCCTTTAAAGCGCCTGTACACTAGCGCCTAGGAAGCGCAAACGCACTCTAGCCAAAGAGCCTCACTTGTTATTGAACAACCTTTACACATATACACTTATGGGCAAGGTAACTACAGCCCTGGAAAAAAACATAAGGTCGCACACAAAACAGTTTATTACATAAGTACTACAATTCTAGAGGTCCTAAAATTTAACACAGTGTCAAAGCAATGTATAATCGGAGTACAGACAAAAAATATATATATATATATGTGTGTGTGTGTGTGTGAATGTTGCATAATTAACAATGAAATATAAATTGTAATAATTAGACCATTTTCATTTTGGGAAAAAAAAATATGAGGTCGGCATACATGTTTGAGCAATTTAGCACTTAATAGTCTAATAGTTGGCCTTTCTTTTCAATGACTGCAATCAATCTACCAGTCAGAGTTTACAAGTTTCGATAGTGTCGGAATTTCAATGTTTGCCCATGCTGTCTGCATGGCTGCAATAAGGTCCGCTTTTGTCTGAAGTCCTTGTAGACAGAGCGCACCATTATACCCTAAGGGTTTCCCATCGGGTTGAGGTCGGGGCTCTGTGAAAGCCAGTCCAAAACACGAACGTCATTGGCTTCAAACCACGCTTTAGAGGACCGAGAGTTGTGGATGCTGGCATTGTCTTGCCAAAAAATCCAATCTCCCGATGCCATAAGGAGAGCAACAGGCAGTAAATTATCCGCCAGCATATCTTGGAACTTGTCGGAATTAGTTTTTGTGTCAATAATCACAAGTGAGGTTTTTCGAGTAGCAGAAATTGCCCCCCCAACCATGACCGAGCCTCCGCCGAATTTTCGCTTTGAGAAATAGGGTTTTTCTTTCCGCAGATCATGCCAATATTTAGCGAAACCGTCAGGCCCGTCCAAATTAAATTTCTTTTCATCGGAAAAGACCACGTCTTTCCACTTATCTCCGAAAGTAATATGCCTTTTTACAAACTCTACTCGAGCACATATATGTTTAGCATTCAGGTAGGGTTTTGGCTTTAGCTTAATGTATTAGATGTTCGAATTGCTGGCTAAAACATTTCGTACAGTTCTTCCACTGCAAAACAAGTTCAGTTCACGAACAATTTCACAGGACGACTTTTTGTTAGCACACGCAAGTTTACAAACTCTACGTTTCATGCGATTTGAAATTGATTTTGGCCAACCTGTAGATTTCTTTAGTCCATAAGAAGATGGATTTCGCAAATAATTGCTCACTACGGTCTTGGATCGGCCTATAGCCTTTGCAATTTCCTCACCACTCTTCCCACTCGCATGCAATCCTTGTATTTTACCGCGTTTAAAATCCGACAACTTTTTGCCCTTCGCCATAGCAATACTCTTCTCAAAGCCAACACTGACGTAGCCACGTGCTCTGCTTATCAAGGCGCCTGTTCCTACACATGTATGAAACAACCTATTTTACATACTCTTCGGAAAACGTTCCTGACCTAATCATTTTTTCCAGCTGCAAATGTAGTTAATTCGGTTTTCTTCTTTTTATTTTTTTTCCGCAAACATTTTTATCGCATTATTATTTTAGAAGGGTTTTAAACTTATTTTAGCACTATTTGAACGGTTCGCCCCATTAACTTAGTCACCTATTGTCTGCATTTTCGCATTTCTTTGCACGATATTAACATTTTTTTCAGCACTGTATGACCAACCCCTGTTCCTGCGAGTGCACGCAAAACACGTAGAAGCAGGGATGAAGAGTACTAGCACCCGCTGTTGCCACTGGAAGCAGTTTTAACCCTTTCAAAACCACTGGAAGCAGTCTTAACCATTGTGTTGACACTGGAAGCAGTCTTAACCCTTTAAAAACCACTGGAAGCAGTTTTAACCCTTTAAAAACCACTGGAAGCAGTTTTAACCCTTTAAAAACCACTGGAAGCAGTCTTAACCATTGTGTTGCCACTGGAAGCAGTTTAACCCTTTAAATCCACTGGAAGCAGTTTTAACCCTATAAAAACCATAAGAAGCAGTTTTAACCCTTGAAAAACCACTGGAAGCAGTCTTAACCATTGTGTTGCCACTGGAAGCAGTTTTAACCCTTTAAAAACCACTGGAAGCAGTTTTAACCCTTTAAAACCACTGGAAGCAATTTTAACCCTTTAAAAACCACTGGAAGCAGTTTTAACCCTTTAAAAACCACTGGAAGCAGTTTTAACCCTTTAAAAACCACTGGAAGCAGTCTTAACCATTGTGTTGCCACTGGAAGCAGTTTTAACCATTGTGTTGCAACTGGAAGCAGTTTTAACCCTTTAAAACCACTGGAAGCAGTTTTAACCCTTTAAAACCACTGGAAGCAGTTTTAACCCTTTAAAAACCACTGGAAGCAGTCTTAACCATTGTGTTGCATTGAAGACTTATTCAGACTTTGGAAAACCATCGTAAACAATATGGGGGATACATAGTTGATTGATTCCGTTTTCCCTTCTGATGTAATACATTCTTGTAGTGCGGTGAAACAATAGGCATGAACTTATGCATCAACCCGATAGATTCGCAGAATAATTGGTTAAAAAGCAAGAAAGCATTTTTCGTGCATGTTGCCGAAGACGTGGGTAATTCTATAGCATTTTTCCACATTTCAATTGGATCTTTCTTAGCTTCAAACGAAAACTTCAAAATGTCATCTTCTGAGAGCTAAATCAATTCCATTTCTAGTCCTTTAGGAGCCTATGACGCATTAATTTCTCCATTTCTATGCCAAAGGAGGGATTCAAACCCCCCAACTCTCGGCTTCGAGTGCTATCCACTATACTACACTGGCATGTGCACTCACTGCTTTATCTCGTGTACGTCCTGCGGGGAAATCACGTCGCACCACTCAGAGTAGAAGCGGGTGATTTCAGAGACGAGTCCCGCTTCTGTCTTGAAGAAGACTACCAACGAATCCGTGTGTGGAGGCACCGTGGTCAGCGCCAAGATGAACGGTTTATTGTCGAGCGTCACATGTCAATAAAGCCTGGTGTCATGGTCTGGATTGCAATTGTCTATGATGCCAGATCGCTTTTGTTATCATTGCAAGCACTTTGACAGCCCAATGTTACATTAAACAGGACCTGCAACCAGTAGCCCCTAACTTTTCTGAACGCTCACTCCGGTGCGAATTTCCAACAGGACAATGCTCGTCCGCATACTTTTGCTGTCTCGAGAGCTTGCCTTCAAGGCACTGATAGCCAGCCGAATCGACCGACCTATCGCCAATTGAAAATGTGTGGAATGCTATTGGACGTGCTATCCACACTACACCCCTATCGTACAATCTGCAGGAACTGCGTGAGAAGATTCAAGCTGCATGGGATGGCTTATCGCAGGACACCAATAGGAACCTGTACAACTCCTTGCCGAGACGTCTGGCATGCTGTGTGAGCAACCATATTGGCCCTTTGCCATATTATTGAGAGACACTACTTATTGGCGTGTAGCTCAATAAATATTGCCCTTATCAGTCTCAAAGTTTAATCATTTCTTGTTCCAGGTAAGCTTTACCTTCCTCCTGAATAGCATTGCAATCCGACACGTACTTTTGGGTGCAACTTTTTTTTTTGTCTTAGAGTGTATATTGTTGAGTAACAATGAAATAAACTGTTGTTGCGTCACCTCATAGGATAGCATTCAAAAATCAAATTTCGACAATGGATTTGACTACTCCCGTTACCCATTTTCGTTACCCGGTTTTTTTTTTACTTGGGATTTACTTCACTAATGTCGGGAAAGACGCATAACATCAAGACCAGACAGGTGTATTAAGTTTGTAAAGCACTGTATCAGGAAATTTGTACTCAGGGGAAAGAGAAATAGGGGAAAAATAAGCAGGTGGAAGATGTAGGAATCCAAAACGTCACATAAAAACGATAGAAATAAGGGTACCGCATGCGTGAATGAGACTTTTAATTTAAAGGCTAATTATTTGACAGCTAATGGGATTTTCCGAATGAGACGCACTTCTTTATTCGTCTCAGTTCAACTAATTTCCAAAACAAATGCAACGAAAGAAATCTTGTTTTCATCTTGGCAAAAAAAAAAAATGGTTTACTTCCCTTTAAGGCTTCATGCTTCGGTAATCGAAACAGTGTGTAGTGTTTTAAGAGGAAGAAAGCAGATTTTTTGCTAACTTGAATGCGCCAAGAATTTGCATATGAATTAAAACGCAACTGAAGAGATTCACAATAGGAACGGCACGATCTATAATGTAACGTTTTGTTACATGTGATGGAGTGACACCCGTTCCAACGAATAAGTTAGCACACGAAAACAAAGGGAATGAAATAAAGGAAAGAAAGCTCGATTCATTCCAAGCAAAATTCTTTACAGATGGGACTGTTACGGTAAGGTATACATGTCCACGCGGAGAGAGAGTTTTAGAAACTTGTTTTTTTTTTTTTAAACTGGTAAAAAACATAAACTACTCGTAGAATGAAACAAGACGTGTACAAGTAGTTCCATTATTTTTGTTTATCCATTTATTTTGCATATGATGTCCGCACAGAAGTAGGTACTTCATAATACTAGTGCTCCATCCCGGTGGCGCAGTACGTAGTTTAAACTCTGACTACCGACCATTCGTCGGAGATGGGTTCTTGTTGGAACACTGTAAAACATTTTATAAAATTCACGATCGCAACACGTTACTTCTTTCGTGAATTAACGTGGATCCACCTAAAATCTTCGCCTTTTTTTTTTTTTGAGTGGAAGTTTAACGAGCACCGTGAGCAACTAAATGGGCTATAAGCAGTCACCCGTCCCTAATTTAGGGTCACTGGTTCCAGGGAAGGGAAAGAGCCAGTGCCGTAAGACAAACACAACATGCATGCCTCTCCCGGGATTCGAACCCGAACCCCTTTCGGACGAAAGTTCAAAGGCCATAGTTTAGACCATTGCGCCACCGGGGCAGCAGCCTTGTATTTCCAATGGGAAAATTTCTGTAGCCATTTTCTCCACAATTAATGAGTTCCCAAGGATGAAAATTTGAACATCCATAAAATTAATTTCATATTATAACCTAGTATACTTAATATTTTCTAAAACTTAACTATAATGATATTAAAAATCAATAACTTTTCCTTCAGTGGTGTTGAGACCAGAAAATAGATGGCGCGACCTGTACATTGATGACAAAAAAAATGCTGGATTGCTTAATTATGGTTAAATTCTAGAAAATATTAAGTATACTAGGCTATCGTATGAAGTCTTGTTTATCAATGTTCAGCTTTTCATCCTTGAGAATGCATTAGTTGTGAAGAAAATGGCTACAGAAGTTTGCCCATTGAAAATACAACGCAAAGAATTTAGGTGGATCCACCTTAACGAAGCATATTTCTGATACAACTTTTCCCGTGAAATGACAGAAAAAAACTCTGAATTTTATGGATTTTTCGTACGCGGGAAAAATTATGAATTTTCAGAAGCCATTCCGCAATTCCTTTCTTACATTAACGGAATAACTCCGTTCTCACGTTTTCCATATCCACATGACGAAAATTTTCCGGTAATAGGAGATATTCACGGGAATACTTGGGGGTTTGATTAACTGTTAAATTTCAATAGCTTGTCGAACTATTTGATGTTCAAGTTGTGTAGCGATATCGGGTGTTGTGGATAGTACGAGTGTTGTACCGATAGTACTTTTTTTATTAACTGACATAGGTCATTCAAACCGCACATGTTGGTAGAGTAACCCTTCTTCTTCATTGCAGATACATAATGATTCAAAGCAGAAGCCACGTGCCGTCATTGAGTTCTCAACGAAAGAAGGTAGCAGGCCGTCTGACATCCACAGAAGGCTACAAAATGTTTACGCAGATGAAACCATTGACAAGAGCAATGTGCACAGACGGATGAAGAAGTTTAAAGAAGGGGATACCATCATTGAAGACAAACCACTCAGTGGGAGACTATCGTCTGCGACTACAGATACGAATCGTCTGCGAGTGGATGAATTGATTCGCTCGGTGAGACGAGTCACAATCCGTGAGCTTGTTGCACAACTGGTTTGTGGTCACAATGCCACACAGAAGACGGTGGAAGATTTAGGGTACCGGAGAGTGAATGCCTCAGCAGTTGACACCCGATGTGAAGGAGAAATAGGTGGAAATTAGCTCTGATCTTCCGGAAGTTTCTGAAGCCAATGAAGACAGGGTCTTTTCCTATCTGGTGACAGGGAATGAAACGTGTGCGTATTTTCACAATCCGGAAAAGAAGAATCAATCCATGGAATGGCGTCACACCTCTTCACCAAGGCCTAAGAAGTTCAAGAGCCAACGATCAGCACAAAAAGTCATGGTGACTGTTTTTTGGCATGACACGGGTTGAACGTGGCCGTACCTTGACCAGCGAGCGGTACATTGAGACACTCAAGAAGCTTAGAGAAGCCATGAGGAGAAAGAGACCGAACAAGAATCTGCAAAGGATCCACATTGATTCTCCTTTATTTCTGGAACGTGGCCGTACCGTGACCAGCAAGCGGTACATTGAGACACTCAAGAAGCTTAGAGAAGCCATGAGGAGGAAGAGACCGAACAAGAATCTGAAAAGGATCCACATTGATTCTCCTTTATTTGTGGAACGTGGCCGTACCGTGACCAGCAAGCGGTACATTGAGACACTCAAGAAGCTTAGAGAAGCCATGAGGAGGAAGAGACCGAACAAGAATCTGAAGAGGATCCACATTGATTCTCCTTTATTTGTGGAACGTGGCCGTACCGTGACCAGCAAGCGGTACATTGAGACACTCAAGAAGCTTAGAGAAGCCATAAGGAGGAAGAGACCGAACAAGAATCTGAAAAGGATCCACATTTACCATGACAATGCTAGACCACACACATCTTTGCCAACAAATCAAGCATCAGCAAATTAGGCTGGTCGGTGGTTTGTCCGCCATTCACCGTACAGTCCATATCTTCTGCCCTCCGAATTCTACCTGTTCAGTCCAATGAATGGTAGTCTCCGGGGACAATGATTTGATGACACAGATGAGGTGAAAGTGGCTGTGAAGAAGTGAGTACAACAGTCCTCACTTGAATTTTTTCAAAGGGAATTCGAGTTCAACGATGGCGCAAATGCATCGCATGTGATGGAGACTATGTTCAGTTGTACCTTTTGTATAGGCAAAAGAGTTACTCTACCAACATGCCCAGTATGAACGACCTCTGTCAGTTAATAAAAACGTTGTGCCCACTTTTGCATTACTTTCGGTATAACCCTCGTATATCGCATGAATGTTTTAAAACGGGCACTTTTAAAAGGGAAATTCCGTCAAAAGCCGAACAGTCACCGACAACTTTGCTGCAGGTTATTTTCAGAAATTTTTCATGAATTCATACCACTTTATTTTTAAACTGAATCCGGGTGAGCCATGGATGTTGTGCTTGTCTTACGGCACTGACTCCCTCCCTTCCCTGGAACCAGTGGCCCCAAATCAGGAACGGGCGACAACTTTTGGTCCATCGAGTAGCTCACGTTGATCGTTAACCTCAAACAAACAAACAAAAAAAACTGTACCAATGAAAAGTTTTGAGTCGGGTAAAATATTTTTGATACAAATTTACGAAATACACAATGTTTCAAATTTGAATGTCCGGGTTGCCCAGATAGGGCACAGCTTTTACGAGGATTGTATTGAAAGTAATGCAAAAGTGGGCACAACTTTTTTATTAACTGTACAAATTTTACAGATTGGTCGTTCAAATTGCAAATGTTAGTAGAGTAACTCTTTCTCTATAAAAAAGGTACTACGCAACATAGTCTCCATCACAAGCGATTCATTTGTACTATCGTTGAACCCAACTCTCGAATCCTCTTTGACAAAATTCAGGTGTGGACTGTTGTACCCACTTCTTCACAGCCACTTTGACCACGTCTGTGTCATCAAATCGTTGCCCCAGGAGACTGTTCTTCATTGGATCGAACAGGTAGAAGTCGGTGGGTGCCAGATCTGGGCTGTACGGTGGATGGGAGATCACCGACAAGCCTATTTTGTTGATCGCCTGATTTGTTGGTCTCGTATTGTCGTGGTGAATGTGGATCATTTCCAGATTCTTGTTCGGTCTCTTCCTCCTTATGGCTTCTCTAAGCCACTTGAGTGTCTAAATGTACCGCTTGCTGGTGACGGTACGGCCACATTCCAGAAAATCAAGGAGAACGCCACCCTTGTCATCCCAAAAAACAGTCACCATGACTTTCTGTGCTGATGGCTGGCTCTTGAACTTCTTGGGCCTTGGTGAAGAGGTGTAACGCCATTCCATGGATTGATTCTTCGTTTCATGATCGTAAAACTACTCCCACGTTTCATCCCCTGTCACCAGAGCGGGAACAAAACATGTCTTCATTGGCTTCAAACGCTTCCAGCACATCAGAGAAGATTTCTACCCTTCTCTCCTTCAAATTGGGTGTCAACTGCCGAGGCACCCACTTTGCACACATTTTCCGATATCCTAAGTCTTCCACCATCTTCTGTATGCCATTGTGTCCAAAGTCCAGTTGTGCAACAAGCTCACAGATCGTGACTCGTCTCTACGCGCGAATCAATTAATCCACTCGCAGACGATTCGTGTCAGTGGTTGCAGATGATGATCTCTCACTGAGTAGTTTGTCTTCAATGCTGGTTTCCCCTTCTTAAAACTTCTTCATCCATCTGTGCACATGGCAATGGTGTCATCTCCATAAACATTTTGTAGCCTTCTGTGGATCTCGGACAGCCTGCACCCTGCCTTCGCCAAGAACTGAATGACGGCAAGTTGCTTCTGCTTGGAATCCATTATTTTCCTGAATAAGGGTTACTATAGAGGAAATGTTACTCTACGAACATGTGCAATTTGAAAGACCTCTGTCGGTTAATAAAACAGTTATGCCCACTTTTGAGTTACTTTTGGTGTAACCCTCGTATATTGTTGTGTAACTTCATAGGACAGCATTCAAATATCAGATTTCCGCGTTGGTTTTGAATGCTTGCGTTGCCCATTTTCGTTACATCGACATTCCTTTTCTTTACTACTGCCGGGAGAAATTCATAGCATAAGAACTCTCCAAGGAAATGCAATGTGTCGTCCGATTCGTTGTCTAGAGCAACACAAAATAGGATTGAATTAAATGTAGGCTAAAGGAGTATCAGCGTATGAAAATCTGTTTTTGCTGAAACATAGTTTTCAAATCAAAATGTAAAATAATTTTGTCAAGTATGCATTTCTCTCTCTCTCTCTCTCTCTCTCACTTTCTCTCTCTCTTTCTTACTTTCTCTTTCTCTTTCTTACTTTCTCTCTCTTACTTTATCTCTCTTTCTCTCTCTCTCTCTCTCTCTCTCTCTCTCTCTCTCACTTTTTCTCTCTCTCTCTCACTTTCTCTCTCTCTCTCTCTCTCTCTCTCTCTCTCTTTCTTACTCTCTTACTTTCTCTCTCACTTTCTCTCTCTCACTTTCTCACGTTCTCTCTCTCTCACTCTCTCCCTTTTTTACTCTCTCTCTTTTTTACTCTCTCTCTCTTTCTTACTCTCTCTCTCTCTTTCTGTCTTACTCTCTCTCTTTCTGTCTTACTCTCTCTCTTTCTTACTTTCTCTCTCTCTCTTTCTCTTACTTTCTCTCTCTCTTTCTCTTACTTTCTCTCTCTCTTTCTCTTACTTTCTCTCTCTTTCTCTTACTTTCTCTCTTGTACTTTCTCTCTCTTACTTTCTCTCTCTTACTTTCTCTCTCTCTCTCTCTTTTTTTTACTTTTTCTCTCTTTCTTACGTTATCTCTCTTACTTTCTCTTTCTCTCTCTCTCTCTCTCTTTCTTACTATCTATCTTTCTTTCTTACTCTCTCTCTCTTTCTTTCTTACTCTCTCTCTTTCTTTCTCTCTCTCTCTTACTTTCTCTCTCTCTCTCTTACTTTCTCTCTCTCTCTCTTACTTTCTCTCTCTCTCTCTTACTTTCTCTCTCTCTCTCTCTCTTACTTTCTCTCTCTCTCTTACTTTCTCTCTCTCTCTCTCTCTCTCTCTCTCTCTTACTTTCTCTCTCTCTTACTTTCTCTCTCTCTCTCTCTCTTACTCTCTCTCTCTCTCTCATTATGCCTTTCATCTGGATTTATCGGTGAATTATTTTGAGGAAGTATTTAGTGCGTGCTTCAGTAAATGTGTGTGTTTCAGTCTTCTGAAAGAATTATTAACTGAGACTAAATTAAACACGTTTTATTGTAGAAATCAAAACCTGGCCTCTTTGCCTTTTCTCTCACTGACCGTAAAAATTTAACTACCGTCTTCTCGTATTCTATTATTCAACTTGGAACAAAACTTTTCCTGCTTCACATATTGAATCAAAAGCTGTGTTTCCGTTTGCTCTTTGAAGTGTGCCAATCCGCTTTTACTTAATCTCCACAAAGATGTTCGGACGAAGCAAGAGCATCAGTTTTCTTACTCCGAAGAATTGAAATGCTCACAAAAGGCGAAGGAGTCTTAAGAAAGCGCAAGAAAATCAGAAAACCAAATACCGTTACCAACGGAAAGTAGGAAATATGAAGAATTTTGGCGTCTTAAGTAACTGGTGGCGGTTTGGCAGATCATAATATATGCTCAAATCCAGGATCTACTGCGACAGGTGTGGTTTTTGAATCACAGCATATAAAATTACCAATGCGATGATTTCGAGAATAAAGAATTCGATACTTAAGCTGCATGTTTTTTTTTCTTTCTAATGCAGCAGGAAAACAAGATTTTAAGAATTTACTGAGACCAAACTAAAGAAAAGAAGGAAGCGCGCGCGCAAACGAAATGGATTTTAAAAAATTATTTTTTTTAAGCTGCAACATTTAGGCTTTTTAAGACTATAAGCTATTTCCGAATTTCAACAACTTGAGAGCTTCTAAGACTATAATTATATACCAAGTGATCACTGAATTCTGGCCATCCCTATCAAAAGTGGATGCGGCCTGTTGATCACGTGATTTCCGAGAGGGCGTGATTATTTTTTATTGGAGGTTTAACGACCACCGTGAGCAACTCAATGGGCTATAAGCAGTCGCCCGTCCCTAATTTAGGATCACTGGTTTCAGGGAAGGGAGAGAGCCAGCGTCTTAAGACAAACACAACATCCATGCCTCATGGGGATTCGAACCCAGACCCCTTTTCGGACGAATGATCAGAAGCCATCGCTTAGACCACTGCTCTACCGGGGCGGCGATGTTGTGTTTATCTTACGGCGTTTTCACTTTTAATTCATTAAAGGTGAGTGGATTAGTTGCGTACGCTTTCCCTTTCAGTGCTCCTTTCTGTAAAGAACTCATTTAAAACCTTTTTTGAGTTGTTTCTGATATACTGTTCTACAATAAAAATCCGCTGTTCCGTACTTAAAACCATTTCCGTTGCCTTTGTTCTCTCTTCACTTACACTTATGACCGCGTACCTAAACTGCTGTGGCTGTGACTAATTGCTCCAGAGAATTCCTTTGAAGCTGTGCACGCATAAACCGGTTAGAAGTGGAACAAAGCGGTTTTAACTGGAAACCCGCCTAACAACGTCTGGGCACGGGGCCTCTTTTATATGGCGCACCCTGTAGCATATTCCTATAAGTATTTTGGTCATCACACGCCCTATCTGTTACTGCACTTGTTACTTAAATGTATTACTTGGAATTTGCATCATGAAAAACAGGTAAAACTTTTGCACACGCAAAATATGCTGGCTAATGAAGATGTTATTAGGCTAGTTGGGATAATCTGAAATATTGCCTAACATTTTAAATTCTCCAATAACCTGTCAGATCACTGTACAGCAATCGACCACACTGGGGTAAGAATGCATAACACTTGCTGAACAGATATCGTTTACCTAACCTTACTTAACCTCTAAAATGCAGGATTACCTAAAACAATAAAGTCTTAATCACAGAGATTTGCAAATAAAATGGCTGTATACTAGTTGCGTATGTACTAGGCTAGCTGCAGAACTCAGAGAATGCACAAATAAAAATCAATTAAATATACACAAATAAAAGTCAATTATCAACGGTATATGTCGATGCTTTCCATGCGAAAAAAACACAAACGGATTCGCTTCTTTCGATTAAGAGAATCACTCTGGGGGGGGGGGGGGGGGATGACCAACGGCATAACGCAAACAGCTCTTCCAGAGTCTTTGCTGTTCCGATTCCAAGAACTTCGAAACGATCACCTGCTAGCGTTTCCATGACAACATGAATGAGCGTATAGAGGGGAATGGACCATTGCTTTGCGCAACGGTTTGCTCAGAAAACAGAAGACTTCGAGTACCTCAGTCACTCGCGTGCTTCCGTCTGTAACAGCACGCGTTTTGCGAGAGTTGTTTCAATTTGTGTGAAGTGTCAATGAATTAAAATCGGTTATATTATATCTACAATTCGTGGCTTTGTTGTATTCAAACTGTTTTGATAAATTTTGTGAAAACTTCTCTTAACATCGAATGTCAGAAGTTAAAGAACTCTATGCTTCAAATTTTGATACAGCTCGACTAAAAATTAACTGAAGGCGTTTTATTCCCTTTGATGAATACAAAACAAATCAGTAAGAGACATTACTTGTTACATAAAGTTCAATAAATTGGGCATAGTGTTTAGTGAGGTGTACAAATTAGCAGACGTAATATTACAGTTTCCATCGGCAACTGCTGAAAGAAGTTTTTCTGTATTAAAAAGAATTAAGATTATATTAGAGCCACAAGAAGGACATGTCGAGCAACTTGGCTGGTTTGTCAATAAAGAAAAACATTCTTTTTAAATATGAAAAAGTACTCGGAAGAAACATTTTTGTGAAAACGTAACATTCAAGTTCACATAAAAGGAAAGAAGAATGGCGTTCATGCACAAATAAAATAATCAGGAGAAGAATGGCGTTCATGTACAAACAAGTGTTCAAATCCTAATCCTTATAATTATTTGGTATCATGTTAGCAATAGCATGTACCTAAAATATAGAAAAAAAAAGTTGCTTCTATTACTTAAAAATTAAACTTCGCAATTAAAAAAAATAACAGTACTGTGTGTGTGAGGAGGAGGGGAGGGGGCAGGTCTCAGACCTAACATACGCCACTGCTGTGTACATAGCTGGCATCTGAAAGCTTCAACCTGAAAATAATTACATTAGAAACACCACATGCTCCCAAAAAATAATTTTCTTCGCAGATTTTTACATTGAGTGAACACTTACGAATCCCCCAAACTAACGAGATCTGTTGCCACACATAAAGATCAACAATTGCGGCACAATAGTACGGAGTTACGTCTCCTCGTCAGGTTCCTCAGTCACTGCGCAGGCGCGGTTTTCTTAGGTGGTACCTAAACGCAGAGCAAAGAGAACACCACTTTCGCTGCATGTTGTACTTTGCTCGAAAAAAATGGTGCAAGTAAGATGATTCCGAGCACCACTTTATATTGCAAGTACAAAATTGCACCACATTTTGGTGTAGTGCGGGATATTGCACGATAATTTGGAGCGACGTTGAACCGAAATTTTTAACAGAGTAAGAAAGCATGCCGGTTCCATTTCTTCGAAGTCCCTTTTGCTTTATTTATGCTCTAATAAAATCTCCAAAATTCAATATTATTGATTACTGTCACGCTTATATTTCTTAACTATGTCTCTTAAAAGAAACTGCAGAGAATGTTCACACATTTCTAGAACGATTTTCCAGAAACACGATTCTTTAAAATGAAATTCTTTCTTAAATGTTCTATCTGATAGCCATTTCTCTGGAATAAATCTACATTTTCATTTCCAAGATAACAGGAAATTTCTTAAGATTGGTATTTGCTTCCACTGCATTCCATAGTCCGATTATTGTCTTAGGTCTGCGTTTAGAAAGCGCCCTTTTTAGCAGTCCGAAGGTACAATAATCCATTGGTGGACACATCAAGGGACTTTGAAGGAATATGAGCAATCATTGTTTCAGGTCTGAGTTTAGAAAGCGCCCTTTTTATCAGTCCGAAGGCACGATAGTCCTTTGGTGACACTTCAGGGAACTTTGAAGGAATATGAGCAAAACGTATGGACTTGATAACCATCTGGTTTTCATTTTTTCAAGAAATAGGGAGGTAGATTTGGATGTTACGTAGTGCGATCAAAAAGTTCCGATACTAGGTACGTAGCGCGCCAACAGATGGCAGTACGCGCATGCGCTAGCTGCGGCCGAGGGCAGGGACCTTCATGAGTCATTGTGCCAAGTGGCGTCGTTCTGTGAATATCTGAGGTAGTGCTACGCAATATTTGGTGTCCATGCGCAGAACACAGATGCGATTTCGGTATGGACTGCAAACTAGAGCAGCGAATGAACATCAAATTCCACGTCAAACTCGACCAATCGGGAACGAAAAAGCATGAAATGTTGCGGCAGGCTTATGGCAATGAAACAATGAGTCGTACGAGGTGTTTTGAGTGGCACTCGCGCTACGAGAGCGGCACTGGAAGTCAGGGCGACTGTCCACGAACAAAACCCCCGAAAAGGCAAAATTAGGGAACTGGTGCATGAGGAACGTCGGAGAACCATTCAAGACATTGCTACCATCTTCAACGTGTCATACGGAACAGTGCAAAAACTTCAAACGACTGTTTTGAACATGTATCGCATTTCTGCAACTTTTGTGACAAGAATTCTGAACCCCGAACAGAAGGCGCTCCGTGTTGAACTCTGTCAAGATATTCGTCAGCAGGTGGTGAATGATTCAACGTTCCTGTCGCGGGTCATCACTGGGGACGAGACTTGGGTCTCCGGTTGCGACCCGGAGACCAAAAAACAGTCGTCGCAGTGGAAGAGCCCGGCATCTCCATGACCGAATAAGGCCCGACAGGTCCGGAGTGCAACCAAAAGCATACTCATCCTGTTCAACATTCGTGGGGTTGTGCACCGTGAATTCTTCCACCAGGGCCAGACCGTCCCCGCTCTTTTTTACTCCGATCTTAGGGAGGACATTCGCCTCAAACGACATGAAATGTGGCGCAGGGGCGATTTCCTGCTCCATCACGACAATGCGGCAGCTCACAGAGCGTTAGCAACAGTATGACTACCCTTCCTCACCCACCTTACTCGCCGGATTTTTACCGCCTGCGAATTCTTTCAGTTGCTGAAGCTCAAGGGTCGCCGTTTTGAAACCGAGGATGAGATCCAGCGCGACTCGCAGACTGTGCTTGACACGATTCGTGAACAGGACTTCCAGGGAGTGTTCCAACAGTGACAAATACGCTGGCAGCGGTGTATCGCTGCCCAAGGAGACTACCTTGAGGGAGATCATAACCAGACTTAAGTAACGTAAGTACTTTGTTGTATATCTGTCTATTCTCGGAACCTTTTGATCGGACCTCGTATCACTGGTAGGCTTATACTGATGGAGTCTCAGTGGATAAATGAATGATATTTTCTCTTTAAATATAGAAGTTAAAGCAGTATTTTGGAAATATGTAGAATTGATTATAAAATTATTTTTTAACTTTTCTTAACTTTAATTTCCCATTGTACGAGAAACCGACAATAATCATGAATCCTTTACTGAAACTTTCTTTGGATTCTTGGAACCAATCTTTTTCTGATCTTTTACAATAGTAAACCGACTTTTTTTAGTTAGACATTTAGGTAGGTCCATGCTTCATCAATAGTCACAATAAATTTCCATCTGCCTCCGGTTACGTAATTTTCATAAAGAAGTCTACACCGTGCTCTACGCTCTGACACCTGCCTACGCAAAAGGCGCTAAACCTTTTTTTTTTTTTTTCAAATTTAAATCTTAATTATTGCCTTGTTTACAGTGGATACAGAGATTTTTAACGACTTAGCTATTGCTCTTTGGGTCGGTGGATTTTTTTTTTTTTTAAGACCAGAGACATTGCTTTTGACAAAGTCGTAAAAGTACGTACCTTATTTGGACATTCGTTTGGTGTTCTTTCTCCTGTTAAAAGCAATACTTGACGATTTCCCCTCTATTATTAATAATATTGCTTATTTTACATTTAGAAATGGCAATTCCATGATTTTTGCAGCGCTTTTTAATTGCAGAATTCGAATATTTTTCTTCGTAAAGAGCAAAAGCATAACCTTCTATGCACAGCTTGTGCGCCATTTTCTTAGACTACTGAGGCAGCAGATGCTTCATTCGTGTTCATCCAACACGCTGTTGCCAGTTTCAATTGTTGAATTTCTTTCATTTTCTGTAATTTCTTATCAAAAACGTTCTAAAAAATATGTGAAAATTCGCTGTAGAAGCTCTGGCTATGCCTAGATTGATAATTTCTCTTGAAGGAAGTTTACAATTTTACATAGAGCCAACATGTTTTCGTTTTTTGTAATGCCAGATTATCTTTGCACCGTGCATTAGTGAAGTTGAAAAACCGCTGTCCCGGTGTCGCAGTGGTCTAAGCGATGGCCTCTAAACATTCGTCCGAAAGGGGTCCCGGTTCGAATACCGGTGAGGCATGAATGTTGTGTTTGTCTTACGCACTGGCTCTCTCCCTTTCCTGGAGCCAGTGACCTTAAATTAGGGATGGCGACTGCTTATAGTCCATTGAGTTGCTCATGGTGGTCGTTAAAAATTCAATAAAAAAGAAAAAAATGAAAAAATAATTCAATAAGTAGGAACTCTACATCAATTATACTCAAAATCGTATAACAATACTAATAATCCAAAATTTCTCGACGTAGAATAGAATAGAATAGAAAAGAATGAATGTCGGCATAAGGTCTCCGGCATCTTTATATACGATGCTCAAGAGAAATATTGACAAGCCCCTCTTCTCAACGAGGCAGGTGTTTATGCCATCCCACTAATATCCGGATGATTCCAGGCGATACTACAAAGGAATGACCAAACGTTCCCTTGGAATTACACTGCTGGCCACCCAAAATGTAACACAAAGAAGGACACGAGATAGCAAAGCCAGATTTACTGGACACATACCAACAGATACAAAGATGAAACGATTGAGCTTACAGGCCCGTGCGACTTGCGGAACACGCAGATATCAATAGTTCGTGTGGCCCCCAAGGCTGGCAATAACGGCCGCTACACGCCGCGGCATCGAACGAAAGAGGCTTTGGATGTGGGCTTGGGGTATGTCGGTCCAGGCTGCTTCCACACGTTAATACAGTTCATCACGGGTGGTGCTTGCCGGGCCACTCGGTTGCCGATCAGCGACCAGACGTGTGCGATGGGCGACATATCGGGAGAACAGGGGGCCACGGCAGCAGTGACACCTGGTTGGCGGGGAAGAATTGTTGCACGATACGTACCACGTGCGGGCGCGCATTGTCCTTTTGAAACGTGGCCGCTGGCAGGTCCTGCAGGTAAGGGAGGAAAACAGGCTCCAAAACATCGGAGATGTAGCGGTGGCTGTTGAGTGTACCGGCGATGCGTACCAGAGGGGTGCGGGTGTTATATTCAATTGCGCCCCAAACCATAACGCCAGGCGACGGACCGGTATGGCGATGCATAATGCAGGCGTCTTACAGTCTCTCGCCGTGGTGCCGCCACACGCCGATCTGACAATCGTGGTGTTGCAGGCAGAAGCGGGATTCGTCGAAGAATACAATGCCGTGCCATTCCGTTGTCCAGGTGAAGCGTTCAACGGCCCGCTACCGCCGCACTCGCCGGTGGTGTAACGTCAATGGTAATCGGAGCAATGGACGCCGTGCAACAAGTCCCCGATCCTGCAAACGACGTCGAACGGGACGTGCTGACACAGGTTGTTGCGCAACACACCCTAATTCCTGCGCTAAGGTTCGTGATGTGGCGGTGCGAGCCGTCAATGCCCGCCGCACAACATGCCGGTCCTCTCGTTCGATTGTGTGCCGCGGCTGCGGCAATCGCTCACGTCGGTCCTTCCGTCCCTCCTGCACCCACCGAATCCATACTCGCCTCTTTTTTTTTTTTTTTTTTTTTGGTTGGAGGTTTAACGACCACCGTGAGCAACTCAATGGGCTATAAGCAGTCTCCCGTCCCTAATTTAGGGTCACTGGTTCCAGGGAAGGGAGAGAGCCAGTGCCGTAAGACAAACACAACATCCATGCCTGACCGGGATTCGAACCCGGACCCCTTACGGACGAATGATCAGAGGCCAGCACCTTAGACCACTGCGCCACCCATACTCGCCTCACTGTGTCTGGATGTCGTCCCACACGGGCGCCGATGTCTCGGTACGATAAACCGCTGTCGAACTCCGAAACGTGCTGGAATGACTGCCATATTCTGCGACGAGGCATTAGAAAGCTTCCCGCGCACAGGTCCAGCAGCACAACACACTTTCACTACTTACACCCCGCCTTCTGGGCACAGTTCTTATAGTGGTTTTAGGTGGCGTGCCGGGCGCACATGATTTGCATATGCCCTGCAATGCTAATCGTTTGAATGTCATCTCGCGGGCGACGCATGCTGCGAATTTCAGGCCAATCGGATGCTTCCTTCTTGGTGTTGCATTTTGGGTGCCCAGCAGTGTAGAATCAGCGAACA
The DNA here is from genome assembly GCA_039090855.1 of Macrothele yani. Classification (NCBI taxonomy): domain Eukaryota; kingdom Metazoa; phylum Arthropoda; class Arachnida; order Araneae; family Macrothelidae; genus Macrothele; species Macrothele yani. The sequence goes on from CM077021.1 coordinate 39,929,443, forward strand.
TAAAAAGGGATACAAAAGACGGAAAAATAACCACCGCCGTATCAAGAGAAGTCAATTAATTCAAACCCTAGACAAGGATCAGGAACTCTAAATAGAAACCATCGCTCTTTCCACGTCCATAAGTGAGTCACAGAAAAATTCTCATCGGCCGCAACCGGGAATCGAACCTAAGGTCTTCCAGTTATGTGCCGGTTATGCTACCACCGCACCACAGCGGCCTCGAATTCTTCAGACTCACATGTGATTAACTTCCAAACTACATGGCAGGTTGCTTCGTCGCACAATGCTGGGTATTCGCAAAGATGGAAAGTAGCAACTGAACAAATAACTAGGAGGCGAATGGATAATTAATTCAAACACTCGACGTGGATCAGGAACACCATACAGAATATCCGGCGTGTAACTGGAAAACCCTGTGTTCGATTCCCGGTGAAAATTTTCCGAGACGCACTTATTAACGTGGAAAGAGCGATGATTTTTGTTTGGTGTTCCTGATCCACGTTGAGTGTTTGAATTAATTATCCATTCGCCTCCTAGTTATTTGTTCAGTTGCTGCTTTCCATCTTTGGTGAATCCCCAGCATTGCGCGGGGCTCCATGAAGCAACCTGCCATGTAGTTTGGCAGTTAATCACCATGCGAGTCTGAAGAATTCGAGGCCGCAGTGGTAGCATACCCGGCGCGTAACTGGAAGGCCCTGGGCTCGATTCCCGCCAGTGGCGGCCGATGAGAATTTTACGAGACTCACTTATTAACGTGGAAAGAGCGATGATTTCTGTTTGGTGAAGAGAAGTCAAGTTGAAGTACGCCGATCCTTTATGGAGTGACGTAAAGAAAGAAATTAGCTTCATACTCCACACCCAAATCTACTGCCATTCGCGAAATCTTGACCAGCGCCGAGGCTTGCAATGATAGCGTCTCTCTGGAGTTGCCACGTATTTGGAATCAAATCTTCAGATAATGCTGCGTTTTCTACCATGGTATGGCGTGCCCGCCCAACTTTTCGGCGAATGATCACATCTGTTCCGCCGCCCCGGTGGCGCAGTGGTCTAAGGCGCTGGCCTCTGATTATTCGTCCGTAAGGGGTCCGGGTTCGAATCCCGGTCAGGCATGGATGTTGTGTTTGTCTTACGGCACTAGCTCTCTCCCTTCCCTGGAACCAGTGACCCTAAATTAGGGACGGGCGACTGCTTATAGCCCATTGAGTTGCTCACGGTGGTCGTTAAACCTTAAAAAAAAAAAAAAAAAAAAACATCTGCTCCTATTCATTTATTGTCTCGTCAAGTCACCGCGTTCAAATTGTTGAAACGTTCTATTGCTGAACAGATATCGGCAAACTGGATAAGTTAGCCGTTAGCTGTATACCTTCCTTAAAAAATCCATCTGGTTGATTTCTATTCTACGTCAAGAGATTTTAGATTATTAGTAGAGCTATGGTGAGTATACACTGACGGAAAAAAATCCCAACACCACGAAAAAATAGTTGTAGCGGAATGAAATGGCGGCAATACATTTGTATAGGTAACATATTTAATCGATTAAGGTTTCAAGATCACAGCTTAATGTAAGCGCGAAAAGAGCCATTTTAAATGTGAAATGCTGGTACATTAATAACCGGTGTAACCGCCAGAATGTTGAATGCAAGCACGCAAACGTTCATGCATTGTGTCGTACAGGTGCTGGATGTCAGTTTGTGAGATGGAGTTCCATGCCTGTTGCACTTGGTCGGTGAATACAGGGACCGTTAATGCTGGTTGGAGGTGACGCTGGAGTTGTCGTCCAATGATGTCCCATACGTGCTCGATTGGTGAAAGATCTGGTGATCTAGCAGGCCACGGCAACATGTCGACACTCTGTAGAGCATGTTGGGTTACAACAGCGGTATGCGGGCGAGCGTTATCCTGTTGAAAAACACCCCCTGGAATGCTGTTCATGAATGGCAGCACAACAGGTTGAATCACCAGACCGACGTACAACTGTGCCGTCAGGGTGCGTGGGATAACCACGAGAGTGCTCCTGCTGTCATAGGAAATTGCTCCCCAGACTATAACTCCAGGTGTAGGTCCAGTGTGTCTCGGCCGCAGACAGGTTGGTTGCAGGCGCTTACCTGGCCTCCTTCTAACCAACACACGGCCATCACTGGTACCCAGGCAGAACCGGCTTTCATCAGAAAACACAACAGATCTCCACTCCGTCCTCCAATGAGCTCTAGCTTGACACCACTGACGTCGCAAACGGCAGTGGTTTGGAGTAAGTGGAATGCACACTACAGGGCGTCTGGCTCGGAGCTGTCCTTCAAGTAACCGATTTGTAACAGTTCGTTGTGTCACTGTGGTGGCAACTGCAGCTCGAATTGCTGCCGCAGACGCGGTACGATGCGCCACGGCCATACGCCGTACACGGCGGTCTTCCCTCTCAGTAGTGCCACGTGGCAGGCCGGAACCCGGTCTTCTTGAGGCAGTACCTTCCCTTGACCACCGCTGCCAACAATCGTGCACAGTGGCTACATTCCTGCCATGTCGTTCTGCAGTATTGCGGAACGAAAATCCACCTTCTCGTAGCCCTATTACATGACCTCGTTCCAACTCCGTGAGCTGTTGGTAATGGCTTCTTCGTCTTCTTAAAGGCATTCTTGACTAACATCAACACACTACGTCGAATCTCAACGATAACTAACGCTCACGAACGTTACAGCGCGTATTTACAGCAAACCTGCTTTGCATGTTCCGAGGCGCTACTAGCGCCACACGTATGCGCCGAGCGCGAAATTTGCATAGACGTCATCTTACAGATGTACTCTCACCGCCTTCCAACTGTCGTTTATCTAACACAACCCCTTCTTGGTGTTGGGATTTTTTTCCGTCAGTGTATTTCAAATACGTTGAGATAATGTAAATATACGATATCATCACTCTGTGCACGTTATGTTATAAACAACGAATAGCAACTGAAATATTGTTCATCCGACACCGCTGGGATCGAACCCCAGACGTGGACAGAGCGATGACATCGTATATTTACATTATCTCCACGTATTTGAAATACAACATTTCTATCGCCCTTTTGATTTATCAGCTGTAATTAAACAGATTACTTTGTTGAATGCCACTAGATGGCGACACATCAGTTGCTGAGCCCATCCCTACGGATTTGTGTAGTCAGATGCTGACTGATAAACCACGAATAGCGCTGTGAATTGTTGGCACCGTAGCGTAAAACGAACGCGGCTAGTTATCGAGAGATCTGGGATTCGATCCCAGCGGTGTCGGATGAACACTTTTTCAGTTGCTGTACGCAGTTTATAAAATAACGTGCAGAGAGCGATGACATCGTATATTTATTTGTAGTATAGTTATACTACTTTGAAAAATAATTTCCACACAACATTTTGTCTGTGTTTTTTATGTGCGTGAAGTGTTTTGGTATATAAATTATGAATATTTTTAATTCCAGTGCTGGCAGTGGCTTTACCTACAGCGGTGGCTGTTGTCGTCATGTTGTTATGTGGAGTAGTGTTCTGCTGCAGGCGATGCCGACGGAAATCTCCCAAATCCGATGCTTCAGGCATGTTTAGGGGAATTGCATTGCGCGGACCTGTAGCTGGCACCTTAGACAGAAAAGCTATGATCGATACTTCGAGTGAGAGCAGTGGAGAGCATGGAGTCAGGAATTCTCAGGCTTTTGATGGCTATCAGGTAAGTCACTTAATGATGAAATAAAGAACCGTTTATTCGTACTTAGTCTAATGCAATTGAATTCGTATATACACTGCTGGCTACCCAAAATGCAACAACAAGAAGGAAGCATCCGATTGGCCTGAAATTCGAAGCATGCGTCGACCGCGAGAGGACATGCAAACGATTAGCATTGCAGGGCATATGCAAATCATGTGCGCCCGGCACGCCACCGAGAAGCACTAAAAGAAGGGTGCACAGAAGTGGAAGTGTGTTGTGCTGCCGGACCTGTGCGTGGGAACTTCCGGATGCCTCGTCGCAGAATATGGCTGTCATTCCAGCACGTTTCGGAGTTCGACAGAGGACGAATAGTGGCTCATCGCGACAGCGGTTTATCGTACCGAGACATCGGCGCCCGTGTGGGACGACATCCAGCCACAGTGAGGCGAGTATGGATTCGGTGGGTGCAGGAGGGACGGACGGACGGACCGACGTGAGCGATTGCCGCAGCCGCGGCACACCACTGAACAAGAGGACCGGCATGTTGTGCGGCGGGCATTGACGGCTCGCACCGCCACATCACGAACGTTAGCGCAGGAATTAGGGTGTGTTGCGCAACAACCTGTGTCAGCACGTACCGTTCGACGTTGTTTGCAGGAGCAAGGACTTGTCGCACAGCGCCCATTACTCCGATTACCATTGACGTTACACCACCGGCGAGTGCGGCGGTAGCGGGCCGTTGAACGCTTCACCTGGACAACGGAATGGCACGACATTGTCTTCTTCGACGAATCCCGCTTCTGCCTCTAACACCACGACAGTCAAATCGGTGTGTGGCGGCACCACGGCGAGAGACTGTAAGATGCCTGCATTATGCATCGCCTTACCGGTCCGTCGCCTGGCGTTATGGTTTGGGGCGGAATTGGATATGACACCCGCACCCCTCTGGTACGCATCGCCGGTACACTCAACAGCTACCGCACCATCTCCGACGTTTTGGAGCCTGTAGTCCTCCCTTACCTGCAGGACCTGCCAGCGGCCACGTTTCAACTGGACATTGCGCGCCCGCACGTAGCACGCATCGTGCAACAATTCTTCACGGCCCACTAGGTGTCAATGCTGCCGTGGCTTGCCTGTTCTCCCGATATGTCGCCCATCGAACACGTCTGGTCGCTGATCGGCAACCGAGTGGCCCGGGAAGCATCACCCGTGATGAACTGTGGCAACGTGTGGAAGCAGCCTGGACCGACATACCCCAAGCCCACATCCAAAGCCTCTTTCGTTCAATGCCGCGGCGTGTAGTGGCCGTTATTGCCAGCCGTGGGGGCCACACGAACTATTGATATCTGCGTGTTCCGCAGATCGCACGGGCCTGTGAGTTCAATCGTTTCATCTTCGTATCTGTTGTTATGTGTCCAGTAAATCTGGCTTTGCTATTTCGTGTCCTTCTTGGTGTTGCATTTTGGGTGGCCAGCAGTGTATCATTCTTGTGTTCTAATGTTCCCCTAGACGGAATCGTCTAAAACGAATATAAACTACTTGGGTCGTACAGTGTGGAACTCACTGTCTGCTGACCTAAGACCTATCAAAAATATTGACCTATTTAAGAAAAAAATAAATCTCATGGGAAAAATTCAAATATTAAGGTGTACCAATAAGTTTTAAAGGGTTTTTTGTGTGACGTATGCCGCTAATTTACACATCTGAATATCCCCCCCCGCGTTGCCATGTGACCATAACCGGTCCCGAGTATAAAATGTGACACAAGTTTGCCCAACAGTCAAAACGCACTTTTACATGGGTCGGTGAGAGATGGCAAGCGATACTGCATTTATTTGACACTGCATTCGTTACGAATTTCATCAAGGAAAAAGTGCATGCGCATCGATCTGTTCTGGGGGAGAACATTGTATCGAAAAGCACGTGTGAGCTTTGGTTTAGAAGGTTTAAAGCAGTTGATTTTGATGTTAGCGATCGAAAACGTAGCGGCGACCGCAGAACGTTGCACATGAGGAACTGCAAGCATTGCTGGATGAAGATTCGTCTCAAACGCAAAAGGAACTGCAAGCATTGCTGGATGAAGATTCGTCTCAAACGCAAAAGAAACTGGCTGAACAACTATGGGTACCTAAACAAACCATTTCCAATCATTTATGCGCAATTTGAAAGATTCAGAAGGAAGGAAAATGGGTGCCACATGACCTGAGCCAGAGGAACAAGGATGGGCGTGTCATGAAGTATTTGAATCTGTTGAATAAACAACACAAAGTCTTTCCTGCGGAAATCGTTACGGGTGATGAAAAGTGGATATGGTACGACAATCCCAAACGCAAAAAACACTGGGTAGACCCCGGTGAAGCAACGACGTCGACACGGAAGTTGATATACTTTTCATATCATACCAGATGCACACCAGAACTTCACTCCAAGAAAGTTCTGCTGTGCATCTGGCGGGATATGAAGGGTGTGCTCTACTATGAACTATTGGAACAGGGCCAAACTGTTACTGCTGATCACTACAAGCAACAATTCCTGCGACTGAACCAGGAAATCTGTCGGAAATGTCCATTCACAGGCAAAGGACTGCGTCCCGTGAAAGTACTGCATGACAACGCTTGTCGCGAAATCGGTCACGGAAAAGTTATTGGTAGACCCCGGTGAAGTAACGACGTTGACACGGAAAGGAACGATGTTATTGGTAGACCCCGGTGAAGCAACGACGTCGACACCGAAGTTGATATACTTTTCATGTCACACCAGATGCACAGCAGATCTTCACTCCAAAAACTTCTGCTGTGCATCTGGTGGGATATGAAGGGTGTGCTCTGCTATGAACTATTGGAACAGGACCAAACTGTTACTGCTGATCACTACAAGCAACAATTCCTGCGACTGAACCAGGAAATCTGTCGGAAATGTCCATTCACAGGCAAAGGACTGCGTCCCGTGAAAGTACTGCATGACAACGCTTGTCGCGAAATCGGTCACGGAAAAGTTATTGGTAGACCCCGGTGAAACAACGACGTCGACACCGAAGTTGATATACTTTTCATGTCACACCAGATGCACAGCAGATCTTCATTCCAAAAAACTTCTGCTGTGCATCTGGTGGGATATGAAGGGTGTGCTCTACTATGAACTATTGGAACAGGATCAAACTGTTACTGCTGATCACTACAAGCAACAATTCCTGCGACTGAACCAGGAAATCTGTCGGAAATGTCCATTCATAGGCAAAGGACTGAGTCCCGTGGAAGTACTGCATGGCAACGTTTGTCTCGAAATCGGTCACGGAAACGTTATTGGTAGACCCCGGTGAAACAACGACGTCGACACCGAAGTGATATACTTTTCATGTCACACCAGATGCACAGCAGATCTTCACTCCAAGAAACTTCTGCTGTGCATCTGGTGGGATATGAAGGGTGTGCTCTACTATGAACTATTGGAACAGGACCAAACTGTTACTGCTGATCACTACAAGCAACAATTCCTGCGACTGAACCAGGAAATCTGTCGGAAATGTCCATTCATAGGCAAAGGATTGCGTCCCGTGAAATTACTGCATGACAACGCTTGTCGCGAAATCAGTCACGGAAACGTGTTTGACGCTTGGCTGGGAAATTTTGGAGCACCCGGCATATATAGTCCCGACGTGGCCCCTTCAGACTGTCATTGATTCCGATCGATGCAACATGGTTTGTCTGCTGTACGGTTCCGAACATGTGACGAAGCGCAAAATTGGGTTGACGACTTCACCGCGTCACACGACGAAGTTATTCTTCATGGTTGGAATCCATCAGCTGCCCGACCGATGGCGGAAGTTGATAGATAATGACGGCGCATATTTTGATTCCTAAAGGTATTGTTGTTTTCTCTCAAATTACATGTTGCGTTGTTTTAAAACCCTTTAAAATTTATTTGTACACTTAATAAAATAATAATATAGAACGAGAACACAGAAAATACTAAACAAAACGTTTCGTGACTTCAAAACAATAGTTTGTGATTCTTGGTTGGGTTATTCGTGCCTCCTGGAAAGGGCTTAATTCGGTTGTGACGTACCTTCCAGCAGGACGCACACGACATAAAGGCAGATAGGAATCAGAATAAACGTCTGCGTAGCTCAGTTGGTAGAGCGACTTGTTCCGGAATAAGCGGCCTCGGGTTCGAATCCCGGCGTAGACCAAAACTGACGGAGAAATTTACTTCGTTATAATGGCGCCCGAACTATCCGGATGACCCGGCCGTTCAAAATCTCGCATTGGTGTGATGTTCTTTCCACACCGCGAGATAGGAAAAATCAGAGAATCCCTTCTCCAGCGCTTCGAAAAATAAAAATGTGTGATGTTGCATTCCACACAGCAGATTGACTGGGAGTTCTCAAGTGCACGTTCTACAGTGGATGGCTGCCTGCAACGATTCATGGTCACGGCTGACCCGTGGGCCATGCCCCCGGCCCTCTTTCGGGGGGGGAGATGTGACGTACCTGCCAGCAGGACGCACACGACATAAAGGCAGATAGGAATCAGAATAAACGTCTGCGTAGCTCAGTTGGTAGAGCGACTTGTTCCGGAATAAGCGGCCTCGGGTTCGAATCCCGGCGAAGACCAAAAATGACGGAGAAATTTACTTCGTTATACGGTGTTGAAAATACCTTAGCGATTAAATTACTCGAACATCAAAAAAGGGATGGAGATCTTGAATTGGTGCCTTATTTATCCATGTTGTATAACTGAAACCTATTGACAATTGGTTTGTCTTCATATAGAGAAATATAGAAAGGAGGTGAACGGTGGGGTGAGGAGTGGTGGTGGTGGGGAGGGGAGAACTGATATTAACTCTTTTTTATACATCTTGCTATCATCACATGCTGGTTTGTTTTTTGTAGAGCGTAATGTTTTCCTTTTTGTGAGAATTTGACTACGTGAGGCCAAAGAGGCCTCTTTCTGCTCCCTTCCCAGTTATTTGAATAATTAGCGAATGTCATGACAACATAATTACGACATGTATTTGATGTGACATTAAAAATAAAATAAAATGAAATGATATAACGAAGTCGAAGGGAGTTTCAAAAATATTCTACAGTCGTGGTCGCAAGTCCTGCACCGCCGCCCCGGTGGCGCAGTGGTCTAAGGCGCTGGCCTCTGATCGTTCGTCCGTAAGGGGTCCGGGTTCGAATCCCGGTCAGGCATGGATGTTGTGTTTGTTTTACGGCACTGGCTCTCTCCCTTCCCTGGAACCAGTGACCCTAAATTAGGGACGGGCGACTGCTTATAGCCCATTGAGTTGCTCACGGTGGTCGTTAAACCTCCAATCAAAAAAAAAAAAATAATAATAATAATAATAAAAAAAATGCCAGGATGCCTACGGATGCCACTGAGAGAAAGAGGTGGTCATTCGTCCGTGAGGGGTCCGGGTTCGAATCCCGGTGAGGCATGAATGTTGTGTTTGTCTTACGGCACTGGCTCTCTCCCTTCCCTGGAACCAGTGACCCTAAATTAGGGACGGGCGACTGCTTATAGCCCGTTGAGTTGCTCACGGTGGTCGTTAAACCTCCAATCAAAAAAAAAAAAAAATAATAATAATAATAAAAAAAAAATGCCAGGATGCCTACGGATGCCACTGAGAGAAAGAGGTGGTCATTCGTCCGTGAGGGGTCCGGGTTCGAATCCCGGTGAGGCATGAATGTTGTGTTTGTCTTACGGCACTGGCTCTCTCCCTTCCCTGGAACCAGTGACCCTAAATTAGGGACGGGCGACTGCTTATAGCCCGTTGAGTTGCTCACGGTGGTCGTTAAACCTCCAATCAAAAAAAAAAAAAAAAATAATAATAATAATAAAAAAATGCCAGGATGCCTACGGATGCCACTGAGAGAAAGAGGTGGTCATTCGTCCGTGAGGGGTCCGGGTTCGAATCCCGGTGAGGCATGAATGTTGTGTTTGTCTTACGGCACTGGCTCTCTCCCTTCCCTGGAACCAGTGACCCTAAATTAGGGACGGGCGACTGCTTATAGCCCGTTGAGTTGCTCACGGTGGTAGTTAAACCTCCAATCAAAAAAAAAAAAAAAAAAAAAAAAAAAATAATAATAATAATAAAAAAAATGCCAGGATGCCTACGGATGCCACTGAGAGAAAGAGGTGGTCATTCGTCCGTGAGGGGTCCGGGTTCGAATCCCGGTGAGGCATGAATGTTGTGTTTGTCTTACGGCACTGGCTCTCTCCCTTCCCTGGAACCAGTGACCCTAAATTAGGGACGGGCGACTGCTTATAGCCCGTTGAGTTGCTCACGGTGGTCGTTAAACCTCCAATCAAAAAAAAAAAAAAAAAAGTCCTGCACCAAGAGACCAAAAGTCAAATTTTCGATGTTTGAAGTCAACTTATACAGCGTAATGGTAAAGACAGGAATACATGTTGAAGGACATCTTATGCTGAATTCAAATATTATTACAGAGTGTTATTACGAGAAATAGAAATGAAGTTACAAGCAAAAATGTGCAAGTGAGGAAGTTACTTACTTGCACAATAATGATCTTATTGTTTTTAAAAAAGGGGGGGGGGATGGGAGTAAACAACAAGCCCGAAAGGGTTGGGTGAATAATGTAAAATGAACATTGCCTTTTTCATCTTGATACTTCGATTTTCTTCTCATGATATGTCAAACGCCGCGGCGTGTAGCGGCCGTTATTGCCAGCCATGGAGGCCACACGAACTATTGATGTCTGCATGTTCCGCAAGTCGCACGGGCCTGTAAGCTCAATCGTTTCATACACACCATTGCTGATGTGTCCAGTTCTTGTGTTCCTGACACCACAGAAACCGCCGTCTCCGATGGTCGTCGTGCAAATAGACTACCTTTGTGCAGCCTCCTGGCCACGGTAAAACGCGATAACGGACGTCCAGTTGTCTGTTTCTTGTGCCTTGCGATTTCTCCCGCTGTCTGTCGTCTGTCTCTTCTCGCCTGTAGGACAATATACTGCTCGTCCGCCGCCGTGGTTGCTCGTGGACGACCACTGCTAAACTCTCGGACAGCTGTTCCTGTTGTTTGAAATGCTCTCCAAGCTCGTGAAACGATGCTGTGAGCGTTCCCGAACTCCTCGGCCACACTAGTCACACTTCGACCTTCTTCCAACTTCCCAATGACGCGACCTCTGGTAAAGCCATCAAGATGTCGTCTACGGGATTGCTTGTTGGCCATATCACACGATGGCAGCAACTCGACGTTGCGCAAACCGATGTACACCGTGCAATAGCTTTCACCGGATTGCTGAGCGCACACCGCCCGTGAGCTTTATGCCCCCCACGTCATGCTGCATATATGCACACGCCCTACCGTACCGGACCCTAGTCTATCTCCTGAGTGCTCTTTCGGTCCGTTCTGCCTGCTCGTTCCGCTGTTATGCCAATTTCTCCTCTTCGTCCTTAATTTCTGCACACCAGTGTATTTTGCGTACTCCAATGGTGCATATTTCTGGTCGTCTGACAAAAGCATGCGAAACAAAATGAGCATATCCTCTCCCCCTTAAATTTTGCACTAACATTTGACGAATCGTCTCCTTATTAGCACAGAGTTCACATTCCAGCATCCTCAAGGTCACACAACGATTACTTTTTTTAAGCTTTCCAACTGTAGGTTTAAGAAGCGTATATGCTGCTCCAGCTCTGTCTGTCTGTCCGTCCGCACGATAACGGTTCGATTTCGATGAAATTTAATACGTGAAGTTTTATGCGTAAAAAGGGATCGATTGCGATGAAATTTAATACGTGAAGTTTTATGCGTAAAAATGGATCGATTGCGATGAAATTTTAGTACGTAGTAGGGGACCACCTGGGGACGAGCCTTATTGAAAATGAACGAAATGGGGTCAAAGGACAGGACAATGGAGCGGGATCCATTCCATTGCCCTTATGTGTCATAACTTGTGTAAAAATGGTTCGATTGCGACAAAGCTTTAGTATCTTGTTTCGGAGCTATACTAAACCAATTATGTTTAATACAATTGAAATGGGATCAAAGGTCAGGGCACAGGAGCGAGATTTATTCCGCAGCAATTATCCTGATGACTTGAGTAATGATTTCTGGTATGTTGAAAAGCGCATCATAAATAATGCATTACATGATTTTACTCACTTGTTATAATTTCGCGAACTTTCTCAATAAATTCAGACGTGCGCACTGAAATCTGAAATCGGGCGTTTCGGACTTTTGTCATTTTCCAAATCTTCCCGCCCATCCTTGAAAAGTGCATAACATCGGAATATTCGTGCACGAGGTAGGCAATCAGTCCCATACACATCATGCAACAATTCAAACTCAGATGGAGTTTTACCGATCTTCAAACAGAACTGAATATTTGATCCCTGCTCCATGACAGAGCATTGACAATGTTCTTCCACCGAATGACGTCACGCACAGCGTAAATAATCATCTGCGCAATTCTCACGCAAGCACTGCTGCCACCGCATAGCAGATAAATGACTTATCAAAAAACCATTCCTTCTCGACCCGTGTGTTTTACAGTGGCTAAGATGTTTGTAGATGCAAATGAACTCTAAGATGTTCTGAACAGAGAGTATATGATTGAAAGGTGGAGAAGATAAAAAACAATATTTGCCCAGGAGATGTATACGGTCGTATCAGAATAATATGATATCCCCCGGAATCAGTGTACTCTCCCAGGCGCGTCACAGAGTGCACGTGACAAGCTCGACCACACGGAGATATAAGCAGCCGGCCAGGACAGATTAGCCATAGTGCGGTACGTGAGCACAATGGGCAGTGGTAGTGATTTGACGGACGTTCAAAAAGGAATGATCATCGGATACCGCGCCAAGGGTGGAAGCTCCTCAGAAACAGCAGACGCTGTTCGCGAGCTGCTGTAGCAAGGATGTATCAAGAATGGACGTCTGGCACACCGAGTACCTCCTGACGTCATAACTGAGGAGTCCCAAAGACCATCTACCCCAGAGGAGAACGTCGTCGCCTCCGTTGACTGGTAAAGGGCAAACGACGCGCAACATGCAGCAGTTAACCACGCAAATGAAGGCTGGGGCACCCAGGTACGTGTCACCGATAACAGCAGAGCGAACCCTGTTTCGCATGGGTCTTCGGAGTCGACGCTGCGTCAAGGCGCCCATTTAAACCCAGGTCCATCTGTAACAACGTCTGCAGTTCGCATGGACTACCGTCATTGGACCGTGGAAGAAAGGGAAAAGGTTTCCCTCTCCGACGAATCGAGGTTTCTACTCCACAGAAGTGACTGGCGGTGGCGGATAGGGCGTCAGACACAAGAGAACCAACACCCAGACACGCTTGTCGGTCAAGTACAAACCGGCGGTAGCAGTATGAGTATCTGGATGATGTTTTCCTCGTACGACATGCGACCTCTGGTACTACTAGATGGGTCCCTGAACGCCAATGGCTACCTGTACGTTATCGCTGACACATGTATCCCTTCATTTTGGGCGTTTATCCTGGTTGTGATTATGTCTACCAACAGGAGAATGCGCCATGCCGCGTCTTTAAACTGGTGAGTGACGCGTTTCAGGAACACGACAGCGATGGCATCGTTTTCCGTTGGCCTGCGCAAATCGCCCGACCTCAATCCCATAGAACACTTGGTTCGACGCGCCGACGCACAACCACGTCATCTCCGGGACCTTCTTGCTCTGTTGCAGTCAAATGGGCACGTGGGTTACCTTCCAAGGCCTCATTGCGCCCTATCCACGCCGTCTCGCCGCTGTCATCCAGGCCAAGGGTGGTTATTCCCATTATTAGGTAGGTGGTCATATTACTCTGACACGACAGTGTAATGCTGTGAAGTTTTTAAGCTGTAGTGAGGGAAACTTTTGGGCCTACATATTATTAGGTGAGTGTGAACAGGGAGTTCTTTCTTGATAGAGTCGGTGCCACGACATGTTGTTGTGAGAGAGAAAGGTGGGCCTATAAGTTATTAAATGGATTCACAGTCGTTTCCTGTTTGAGTGCATGCCACGACATGTTATTGTGAAGAAGAAAGATGGGCCCCATTTGTTATTTCTTGGGTGTTAATAGTACATTGTTTGTTCATTGTACAAAGGTCGTTCCATAAAAACTGAAAATAAAATCACACAAAATGAAGAAATATAGGTACAGCAAAATATCGGTTATTCTTTCTCAAAGTATCTTCCCTCGGATGATATGCAATTCTCCCATCGGTTCAGTCCACTTTTCCAAAGCATGTGGCGAAGTCATTTTCTGGAAGCTTCTTTAGCGAGCCCTGTACAGCTTGAATAACGTCAGCATCTGGGTTGAATGTTGCGCCACGGAATATCTCCTTCATTGTTGGAAACAACCAGAAATCGCACGGGGCGAGATCAGGAATGTAGGCAGACTATGGCATGTTTCCAATACTACATTTCGTAAGAAACTGTTGAACACATGTGGGCCAGCGTTATCATGGTGTAGGGTCCACTTGCCCAACAGGTCCGGTCGCTTAATCAATATGGGTCGTCACAGACGCTTTACGACTGAAATGTAATATTCAGCATTGATCGTAATTTGGGGAGGAACGGCATGCTGCTAGACTACACCTTCATGATGCAAGAATATTATCATCTCCTTCCCAGCTGATTTAGTTTGGAGTACACTTTTTTTTTGGAGGCGGCGAACGGGTGTGTTTCCAGACACTCGTTGAGCTCTTCATGAGGCGGTTGAATGAGTGGACCCATGTTTCATCAACAGTTATTACTGCGCTCAGAAAGTTTGGATCAGTTTCAATCAATTTGTTTCCACTCATGACACACATGGCTAACAACTATCCTCTCGTCAGGTGATGAGGTACTCATGTGGAGCACATACGATACGGCAGTAATTTGTCACGTAGAATGTGGAATACCGACGTTTTTGAAGTATTAGCTGACGCCGCTATGTCTTCACACGCTATTCGTCGATCTTCTTGCAGGATTTCCCAAACAGTGTTAGCAATACACTCCGTAACAACACTTTCAGGTCGACCAGGCTTAGGAGCGAGTTCTGCCAGAAAACGCCCTTTTTTGAAATCATGGTGCCATCTGAAAATCGTTGACTCACCCAAACATTTATCTTTGTAAGCTTTTTTTATTAAATCAACTGTATCTGGAGCCATTTTACTCAAACGATAGCAAAATTTTATCGCACAACACATTTCACTTCTTAACTCCGAATCACTCACCTCCATAGCTGTATGGCGAAATGCAGACATACCTTAAACAACTGCGCAATAACAAAACCAGAATGTTGTTAGCCGAGGCTATCAACTGTTGCCATAGATACTTCCTTAAGTGGGTTCGGTGGGTTGTATTTCGGCCATATTAATTGTAACATATTGAAGACCCGTTTTCTCAGGAACCACTGGAAAGAAGTAGCTGAAATTTTCAGGGGTTGCTCGCTACATACTGCTGCACACTTTAGCCCAAGGCTTTCTTAAAATTAGTTTTAGTTGTCATTGTATGATTTCTATTTCAGGAACCACTAAGAACGCTATAAAAAATGAAACATGAAAATGTATAAAAGGATACCAACACATCACATTACAAACATAGAGCCGCGGATGGCTTAGTGGTTAGTGTTTCAGACTATCGATGCTGGGTCCCCAGGTTCAAGCCTGGGCTGATATTTCAGAGATGGTGTGATTTACTAACAATAGCTGAATATCCGCCGTGCATCGGACGAGCACGTAAAGTGACGGCCCCCAGGCTGGACCCACTGGTTAAATGGGTATCCTTTCCTATGTCCTTCCTGAAATTCTCTCACCCATCTATGTGCAATATCGTACTTGTACGGTGGCGCCATCTACTGTACTCTAATCTCACTACAAACTGTTCTGTCAAAAGTCGCTAGACTTGCTCTCATTCCTTCCGTTTCTGTGTCCTGCCCAAAAGGCGATCTCGCTGTAGGTGGCTTGGACCTAAACTCTACTCCCTGTGGACGGAAGTCCTACATGAAAATGACAAATGCTAATGTACATTACAAACATCTTCTGTTAAAGTCTGTAGATACAAGTGACAAACCTGTGGTTCATATTTCAAAGCAGAATCTTTTATAGTTTCTGAGATAACGGGTCATTAATGTTCAAAAATACAACTCTCGAAAATATGCAATTGAAGTTTATTGAGCTAAAGCTTAGCATACAACAGTAGATTCAGTGCATTCTAGCACCTTAAGAGGGGTTATCTGGTCCCTCTTCTTCATGGAACGCCTCTTCATGCTTCCTCTTGGCACTTTTGCACGCTGTTGTCTAGTGTTTTTATGGAGTGTAGACAACATACGCTCACCCCTTCTCACCCGCGAACTATAGAGCTCCACCAGAACTGATCCCGTATTCTTGCTGACAATGATCCCAAGCTGTTGTAAAACCATGCATCTAGATACACTGAAGAGCAATTGAATTAGAGACAGTATGTAAATGTGGCACTGTGGGCGGCCCTGTAAACGGAAACGACATGACGTATGCAGCGATCCAACAATATAAGGAGTGATGCGACGGGAATCAGTAAGAGTCCGACGCAGTATGGGTAAGAAGAAGGATCTAAGCGCATTTTATTGCGGGGAAATTGTCGGGGCCCGACGAATGGGTCACTCCATCTCGGAAGTCGTGCAGGCACTAGGATTTTCACAAGCCACTGTGTCACGGGTGCACCGTGAGTACATCGAATCCGGTAAAACCATCTCTGCAAAGGCCAACTGCCGTGGACAACAGCGTGTGGATGAGCGCGGTTATCGTCGGCTAGCTAGCATTGTAACAGCGGATAGACGGGCCACAGTGCAAGAAATCACTCTGCATTTTAACGCTGGTGCACAAAAACGTGTAAGCAGCCACACCATCCAGAACCATCTCCTCGCTATGGGGTATAGAAGCCATCGTCCCACGAGGGTACCGCTGCTGACCGCACATCACAGGGTGCAAAGATTAGCATCGGCGCGGGAACATCACCACTGGACCCTAGACATGTGGAAAAATGTTGCCTGGACTGATGAATCGAGATTCACGTTGGTACATGCGGATGGCAGGATACGAGTACGGCGCAAACCACATGAAGCGATGGATCCTTCTTGCCAGCAGGGTAATCTTCAAGCTGGTGGGGGTGGCATTATGTGGACTGAAATGGGACCCCTGGTACGTGTGACATCGTCCCTCACAGGTCAACGTTACCGGGATATCTGATCGACTATTTGCTCCCGTTTGTGCGTCTTCAACATCCCACTGGGGACCTCATATTGCAAGAAGACAATGTATGGCTCCCGAATTGTATCCGAATGGTTGGATGAACACTCCACCGACGTGACCTCGCTTGCTTAGCCAGCTAGGTCACCTGACCTCAATCCCATCAAGCACATCTGGGATTCCATCGAGAGATATGTTCGAGGCTCTGACCCCCCTCCATCAAATCTTCGTGAACTATGGGAGCTTGTTCAGGGGTCGTGGATCCAAAGCTTCCGGTGTCTTGTCGAGTCCATGTCGAGACGAATCGCCGCAGTCATCAGGCGAAAGGTGGTGCTACACGTTAGTAGACAGGTATCTCTAATTCAATTGCTCTTCAGTATATATTTCCTTTGTTAAAGTTTAGGATGGCATTATACACTTCAAATACCATAGTACGAAACCCTACAAAGGCAGTTTTCGGTACTCTTGACCAAATTACCATATTTACAGATTCGTTGGGGTTTTGTTTTTTTCCATGCAGGCGTTTTTTAACAGTGCAGGGTTAGCCAGATCCTGAAATATGGGCTTTCTTTTTTCTGTCCTTAGAACTGTGGAATATGTAGTACTATAAAAAAACAGGATATAGCGTGGGATCAAATACCAAATGAGGGCAACGCGCGAAAAAACCGCCTGACATGTACTCACATTTATGGCCCTAACTTTTGTTCTATAAGTACAAATGAGGTGTCAAATTTAAGCCAATGATTCATGGAATGGAAATATACAATAATACAGAAATCGATTTATGTGCCCATATTAAATTACCGAGCCCCCTAATTCAGTAAGTCATCTGTGTGGTGTGACGTACTTGCCATGAGATAAAGGCAGATAGCAGTGAGAGCACATGTCCGCGTAACCCGTGGCCAACGATATTCGGAAGGCCCGGGCAGCTTTTTGTGACGTCAGCAGCACCGTCCTGCGTTACACAGAGCACTGCGACTTTTCGGAAGATTATTACTTGTCTGCGCTAACAGTTTGGCTTACGGATCAACAGGAAAACAAATGTAAAATAGAATCTTTAAGTTAACAGATGAAGCTGATAATGTCTCTGAAGCTGTGCATTCTTCCTGCAAGGTTTACATGATTACTTTTGTGTTCGATATTCAAAGAATCTTACTTAACTCTAGCTACAACCGAACACCACACTGATACACACATTTCGAAGCACATAATTACCTTAAATTAAAAAAATATGTGTACCTAATTAATTAAAATAGCCGAATACTTTGTATCAAAATGGCTAGTAATGAAACTGTATCAGTTTAAAATATTTTTTTTCGGAAGTTTAATAGGTTTCTGAGAAGTTGAATGACCTACGTTTTGATCGAAACAAACTTCCTGGAATTCAAAATGTTCTGACCTTAGTTCCAAATAGACATAGTTTCAGTCAGGCGCATATTTAAAGGAAGAGCCGCAATGGGCCTTGCCCCTCTTCCCCAAAAGCGTTTCATTTATTGATTTTTTTTTTTTTGTTAAAATGCAACTTACGTTAGAAAAAACTGCTTTAATTTAATAAAAATGCATCAACTTACGTTAGAAAATAATGCTTTATTTTTTTCTTCAATTTTTCATTAACTTTTATTTTGTCCTCATAGATTTCAAAAGCCTACATGTTTTATCACCACCTCTCGCCGAAAAAATTCTATATACGCCCCTCAATAACAAACAAGTTATTTGTATTTCAATTGTACAGTTCATTTACTGACGCTTAAATTTTTTAAATTTTGTTTCATCAGAAGCACGCCACCCCGATGGCGCAGTGGTCTAAGGCGCTGGCCTCTGATCATTCGTCCGTAAGGGGTCCGGGTTCGAATCCCGGTCAGGCATGGATGTTGTGTTTGTCTTACGGCACTGGCTCTCTCCCTTCCCTGGAACCAGTGACCCTAAATTAGGGACGGGCGACTGCTTATAGCCCATTGAGTTGCTCACGGTGGTCGTTAAAAGTCAAAAAAAAAAAAAAAAATCAGAAGCACTAATCAGCTGAAACTTCAAGTATATGTTTGCAAACAATTTAATAAATTTGTTGAAAAAAAAATAAAAAAATCCGCTTTTACATTAAATGCATTTGCTGAAAAAGGAGAAGTCTTTATTTTTCTCAAAACACATTTTAGTTACTTGTAGAATTACGGAATGCTGAGCATTGGATTTAAAAATAAACCTTCATATTTTTTGTACACCGTTAAAAATTTCAGTTCAACGTTTCCCTATAAATATGGTTTAATTGAATGAGTTTCACCAAATATTGGTTATTTCAAAATTAAGGAAGCAGACACTTAAACCAATATTTGGTGCAACCCGCAGCAACAGTATTTGTTAGCGATTTGGTTCAATCTCTCAACCAATAGCACGCCTGGAAATCATATGCATTGGCGGAGATAGCCGGAGAATGGCAATTAGCAACGAACAGGGGCGTAGCCAGATGGGGGGGTCGGGTTGGAATTCCTCTCTTGAGGGGAGACTGAGCACGAATTTAAAGCGATATATACGTGTATACGAGGCTTTCACCAATGAACCAAATCCATGGAATCCCCCCTTAAGGAATTTCGGGCTATATGCCACTGGCAACCGCGACCGTGGTTCGGTCGTTCCCAAAGCGAATTGGAATGGTCGTTGCAGTTCGTTGTCTATCGACTATGATGTTTGATCCTACACACACTACTCCATGTGTGTAAAAAAAAACGTGAGTAGTTACTTTTTAAAATTACGTTTATTATAATAATAACGACATCGGTTACTCATGTTTGTTATTAGGCGGACGAACTGTGTACGTGTATGTATTTAGAGCCAACCAAAATAGCGCAAGCAAAAGCATGCGATTTGAAATAAAGCCTAGTTTTAATCACGTTTGTGAACAGAGTTTGTTCGCTGTTTTGATAGGTTTCTCTCATGAAAAACCACTTAATGCTAGTCGAATAGCTTTGCCACAGGAAAATCAATGTAGTGGGTAGTATTGTTAAAGATTCCTTTGACTTTGAGCGAGGGAATATGAACTTCCATTGTGCATGGCTTTTATCGATTATGAAAAAGCCTTTGATTCGGTGAAACCATCAGCAGTTACAATGGCTCTGAAATCCTGCGGTATTGAAGATGCATACATTAATATTATTAGTAACATCTATGAAAATGCAAGTGCAAAGATTCGGCTGTTTGAAAATATAAGACACATAAAAATTGGAAAAGGAAGTGAGACAAGGTGACACCATATCTCCCAAGCTCTTTAATGCCACATTGGAAAATGTCTTTCAATCACTGAACTGGGAAAACAAAGGGATAAAGATTAATGGAGATTATCTAACCCACCTTCGTTTTGCTGATGACATAGTCATTTTTGCAACTACCCCATCAGAGCTACAGAGTATGATCCAGGAACTCGCTGACAAGAGTAAAGAAGTGGGATTAAAAATGAACTTTCAGAAGACAAAAGTGATGTTCAATGCTTTTACAAGAAATGAAGATTTATCGATTGATGGAGAAAAGCTGGAGATAACAGACACATACGTTTATCTTGGACAGCAGATATCAAGTGAGGGTCACATTGGTGAAGAAATTAATCGGCGTACAAAACTTGCCTGGAGAGCTTTTGGAAGAAACAGCATAATTTTCAAGAGCAATATGCCATTATGTCTTAAAAGAAAAGTGTTTGATCAATGCATCCTTCCAGTGCTTACGTATGGTGCAGAGACGTGGACCTTAGCTAAAAGAGACATACAAAGGCTGCAAACAACTTAAAGGAGCATGCTTGGTGTAACCAGGAGAGATAAGAAGAGGAACACGTGGATCCAAAAAATGACACGAGTGGAAGACATCATGATCAGAGTTAAATCCCTGAAATGGCAATGGGCTGGACATACTGCCAGAAGAACAGACCATCGATGGACAGCCGAAATTTTAGATTGGATTCCAAGGGACAGGAAAAGACCCAGAAGAAGACCACATGGAAGATGGGTGGATGAAATTCGAAAGTATGCGGGAATGACATGGAGGAGACTGGCACAAGACAGACCGTTGTGGAATAAACTTGGGGAGACCTTCGTCCAGCAGTGGATTGATAATGGTTGACAATGATGATGATGATGATGATGTTATTCTAAAATATGCATATGTTTTACTATCAAATGTGATGCAGAGCTTTACTCTTCTGTGCAAGCCAGGTATATACCTGCTTTACTTTTCTTCGTAGTGGAACTTTCCATTTTGCCATATAATAACACGCATGTATTGATTTACATTTTTGTGGGGTTTTTTTTCGTGTAGGTCTAAGATGGGGTCTGATCATGATTTTGAGTAAATTCAGCAAAATCAATCTAGATATGTTGAGTGGGAAATTAGCGTGTAATTTTTTCTCTTAGTAGTAACTCTCCCATGTAGTTTAAAATCACTGCATAGAGCACCCAGGAATTCCTGTTGGAGGGGGCTGTATATATAAATATATAGTATACGTACACAATGTGCGTACATATATATGTAGTGTACACCTGTAGTTTATATACGGTTGTGGCGTACGTCGCTCTTAATCTCTTTGGGGCCTTGGGAAGAAGACACTATGTAATTTTTTAAACATGTAAAATAACACAAATTTTGAAGATGGCAATCCGATTTTTGGCGTAAATGTGACAAGGATGGTAAGTTAGATAATATCCGAAAACTTGAAAATTTTCATCGTTCTGGAGCGGGACTCGAACCCGCGTCTCCCAGAAAACGCCCGGGTATGCTAACCACTACACCACCCAGAACGACCAAGTTTCCGATCAATTTGAATATAACCGTCACAGGATTCGCTAGTCACCGGCATTCATGTTTAGCGAATCTGGAGGGATATTATCTGACTTACCATCCTTGTCACATTTACGCCAAAAATCGGATTGCCATCTTCAAAATGTGTATTACATGGCGTAATCTCGTATTTCTTTCATGATTTATCTGCTTCTCTCCGGGCAAACACGGGATAAGATTCTTAACCTCCAGATTCGCTAAACATGAATGCCGGTTGCTTCGACTAGCGAATCCTGTGACGGTTATATTCAAATTGATCGGAAATTTGAAACTTGGTCGTTCTGGGTGGTGTAGTGGTTAGCATACACGGGCGTTTTCTGGGAGACGCGGGTTCGAGTCCCGCTCCAGGATGATGAAAATTTTCAAGTTTTCGGATATTATCTGACTTACCATCCTTGTCACATTTACGCCAAAAATCGGATTGCCATCTTCAAAATTTGTATTATATGGCGTAATCCCATATTTCTTTCATGATGTAAAATAACATTTTTGAATGTTTCTTACATTAGAAAAAATGCTTTAAATTTTTTCATCAACTTTTATTCTGTTCTGGTGGATTACAAAAACTTCCATTTTTCGTCGAAGAACCTCCCCTTCCCCGAAAAAAATTCAATGTACGCCCCTGTATTCAGCCCTGACTGAATCCTACAGGCACTTATTAAATTGTTATCCTGAGATTGGGGAGGCATTCACTTCTGCTTTACAGAACAGCAGCTAGATTTGACAGCTTTATTTTTTTTTCGCATTCTGAATTTGTCTACGTAAAACAACTGCGCAAAGGCAACAATTTGTGATGTACGTCGCTCTTAATCTCTTTGGGAAAAAGACTATGTGTGCCGCCCCGGTAGCGCAGTGGTCTAAGCGATGGCCTCTGATCATTCGTCTGAACGGGGTCTGGGTTCGAATCCCGGTGAGGCATGGATGTTGTGTTTGTCTTACGGCACTGGCTCTCTCCCTTCCCTGGAACCAGTGACCCTAAATTAGGGACGGGCGACTGCTTACAGCCCATTGAGTTGCTCACGGTGGTCGTTAAACCTCCGATCAAAAAAAAAAAAAAAGACTATGTAATTTTTTGAACATGTAAAATACAGAGTGTGTTTCAGAAAATTTGATATCATTTGAGATGTAAATATCTGAGTAACTAAATCGTCTAAGCAAATGAAACTAAACAGGCTTAGTGTTGAGCAAAATAAATTTTATTCGTCAAAATTTGAATGAAAAATTCAAAGGTATGTGGTTTCATGAACGATTTCACAAGTTTTCAATATGCGTACCACCTGTGACACGGCACATGTCAAGGCGGCAGTCCAGCTTCTGCCAAACACAATGCAGCATGTCCCCAATGTGCTCAGTAGCGGAAGAGATGGTCGTGCAGGTTCGGAAAGCATTTCTGCGAAGCCCCAGGAAATCCATAAGAAGAGAAAGTCTGGAAACCCAAATTCCTCCAACGACAGTTTGGCGTGTCTCAAGGGAACGCTTTCTTTTTTTTTTTTTTTGATTGGAGGTTTAACGACCACCGTGAGCACCTCAAAGGGCTATAAGCAGTCGCCCGTCCCTAATTTAGGGTCACTGGTTCCAGGGAAGGGAGAGAACCAGTGCCGTAAGACAAACACAACATCCATGCCTCACCGGGATTCGAACCCGGACCCCTTTCGGACGAATGATCAGAGGCCAGCGCCTTAGACCACTGCGCCACCGGGGCGGCAGGGAACGCTTTCGAATGACACCCTACAAGCTACATCTTGTTCAGGCCTTAAAGAGAGATGACAAGCAAAAGCGTAAGCAATTCTTTGTCAGAGAAACTTGAAAACGACGAGTTTGAAAATCGTCGTTTTCAGTGAGGAAACCACATTTCATACGGATGACAAAATCAACAAGCATATTGTTCTCATTTGGGGCGAAGAAAATCCCTATGCCACATTTGAGCACATGAGGGACGTGCTGCATTGTGCTTGACAGGAGTGTGAGAGGGACGTGCTGCATCGTGCTTGCAGGAGTGTAGCAGTGTCACAGGCGGTGCGCATATTGAAAACTTGTGAAATCACTGTGAATTTTACTCTTGCCGATAACTACATACATGAAAAACTACCAAAATGACACGATAACTATTATAACTCCAATGTTAAAATATTTAATATATACATTTAAAAAGATGATATAATAAAATATGTACACACATGAGATCTTTTGGTACCCAAAGTGGGTATCATCTTCAGATGCTGTTAAAATTCACCAAACAAACGTGACAAGCACTGTGATATTTATATAAGACACACAGTCGTAATGACGTAACTAGTATGAAATTGGCTTAACCAATGAGAGTGGGACAACATTTGTTACTGGTCAAACATAATAGTAATAGGTTAAGTCTATTGATTTATTAATACCGAACCCGACAAACCCATGTATGTTTTCCACGGTATAGGTATAAATTCTGGTAAATTATCATTACATGCTGTATTCCCATATTTCATAATACACAAACTCTCAACAAATCTTAAAGTTGATCTAGATTTTGGTGCGTTGAGAATTTTAATCTCATCCCAGGCAGGAAGGTAATTCTACACCAGGATTTATGGCACTACAGGAGGCTCCAGTGTAGTTGCTGAGATAAGGCACGTACAGTCTGAGGATTGCGGCATTTTTCAAATTCTCAGCCATTGGAAGCAAGCTAATATTTTTAGGGTTATGTAAACAAAGTCTGTTTTATTAAATCATTGAAATTAAAATGATGTACCAAAGCATAACATTGGTTTTCAAGTCGTGCTAAAGCTGTGGTTGTATCTATTTTTAACATCATATTTATGTTCTTTTAAACTATCTAATATTGAACGAAAAGTGGAGCCTATGTACACTTTTTGTTCATTTTCTACTATGCTGTTAAGAGGGATAATATATACACAATATTTCATATCAATAGGCACAGGGTCTACTTTGTCTTTCAGAAGTAAGGACCTAATGTTGTTTGTGTTTATTCTAATATCAAAATCATATTTATGACGTGTGGCGAAGCCTCACATGCTGAGAGGCTTCCGCCTGAATCCACCGTCTTTTCGGCAGAGATGCGTGCGGTACACCTCGCTTTGTGTCACATACAGTCTAGACCTCATCGTCGCGCTCTGATTTGCTCCGATTCCCAGTCCGTCCTCCAAGTCCTTTCTTCACCAGAGGACACGGACTCACCTGTCATCCGTGATGTCCGTCGTCTTCTTGGAACTTTGGAAGGTGCTGGATTCCTGGTCCGATTCTGTTGGGTTCCTGGCCATGTTGGGATCCGGGGTAACGAGCTGGCAGATCTATCTGCCAGGTCTGTTTCCTCCATGTTGCAAGCTCGGCTGCCACTGTCTTTCCGTGATTTTAGACCATTGATCCGGACATTTCTCCTGGACGAGTGGCAGTCCCTGTGGTCTCAGCAGGGCAGCAATAAGCTGCATTCTATCAAACCACAGATCGGACTATGGAAGTCTAGTTTGCGGAAGAACCGTCGTGAGGAAGTTGTTCTTGCACGTCTCCGCATTAGGCACTGTCGTTTTACTCACCGCTTTTTGCTGTGTGGCGAGAGTGTCCCGGTGTGTGCGGCGTGCAACTGTCGTCTCACTGTCCTTCATGTTTTATGTACTTGTGTTCGGTTTTGTGATCATCGTTTTCGTCATTTTCACTCTCATCTGTTGGACGAAGGTGCAGCTACGCTGCAAACTATTATCGGTGCAGCCTGCGATACGAGAGCAGTGTTTTCATTTTTACAGGAAATTGACTTTTTTAAACTCGTCTAGATTTTACCTTGTTCACTCTCATGTTTCATTTTTACCGCATCAGCCTGTTTTTAACCTTGTGTACGTTTTTAATTAATTTTGTTTCGTTTTGATGTCTTTTGTTTGGCGCTCTTTGGCCAACCATGGCCCTTGCGCCATTAACATCAATTAACCAACCAACCAACCATATTTATGACATATCGTTTTCATGGAATAGCACAATTTCGGTACAAAGGGAAGAGAACCAATAACAATATATTTTCTTTGTTTCGTTTCATATATAGATGTTAATGTTGTAGTCCTGTTCCTTTTAATCTTGGCTACTATCCTGTGTATGGTTTCATCTGGATATCTATGATTACGGGTGATATTATAAATGGTATCCATTTCTTGCTTTTGAAGAGCTGTGGTGGACGAATGAGTGAAAGCTCTTCTTATAAGAAAAGATGTCTATGATTCTTTGTAGCTCCATGGGTGTGCTGATGCCCAAGGTATTAGTATCGTATCTGATTCTGGTTTTCTATATACTGAATGATTAATAGTTTATTTAGATGGGTTTCTAGTGAGCATGATATCTAGAAATGGTAAATTATAATTACTTTCATATTCTGCAGTAAACTTTAGTGTTAAATACATTTGATAACTCAGATACAAATGTTGATAGGTATTCCAAAGGATGGTTCCAGAGTACCAAAATATCATCTACATATCTGAGATATAATATAAGTCTGTAACTAGTTGACTGAAAAACTTTGTTTTCCGATTCTTGCAAGCAGATTTCTGCAATGGTTGGGGAAAGGGGAGATCCCATTGGTGCCCCTTCACATTGCTGATATATTATCTCATCGAACTTAAAGTAAGATCTCTTGTAAACTAGAGATAGTTCTTTTTTATACAGCTTCCACCCCAGGAGATGGGGGTGCCCAATGTCAAAAGAGAGGATTTTATGATGTCATGTACCTGTTGCACTGGAACACTCGGAAACAGAGTTACAACATCTAAGGAAAGCATGGTAAAGGGTTGTGTAATTGGAGAAATTGATTTAATACGATCCAGTGCTTGAGTGGAATTGGTAACAGTTGAGTTATTAATGAGAGTTAGCAAATATTTAGCTAAGGCTTTTTCCAGTGGGCGGGTAGGGATATTTACTGCTTGAGCAGCAACTAATAATCTAAGGGGTGTCCAGTTATGTAACTTTAGTTTTCCAAATAATTCCGGGACTTCTAGGTCTTGATGGGTTAAACAATTTTGAAGTAATGGAAGTGGGAAGTAGTGAATGATTTTTTTAATCTGTTAACAGCTGTAATTGTAGCAGGATAGCGTACCTAAAGTTTGCGTACCCACAGGATAAATACAAAGACTTCAATATTGTGCTTCAACTAGAGAAAATTGTTGGAACCTTTCCACCTGCAATTCAACAACAGACCAGGTATGAACTTTTAAAAACTTTGAACTCTAAGAACTATGGTATTCATAATGAAGAAACTTTAAACAATAGAGAAGAAATCAAACAGTTACGAAAATTACACAACCAGGTAGAACTTTCGATATTTTCTGCGGACCAGTCCCCACAAATAGTTATTATGAATAGAGGTTAATTTGTTGGCCATCAAATTAAATGCTTATTATAAAGATTGGTTGGTTTTGAAGAGACTGTTAGAAACTTGCATTTCGTTAGGAAAAATTCTTAGAAAATATCGAGTCTCTCTTTTTCACTAATCACAAGATATTAAGAACAAAAAAATAAGAATATAATCAAAGTGAAATGAGGGGGGGGGGAATAAGCAACAACAACAACAAAAAAGAATATGTAGCTTGGTAAGTAAATTTCAAAATTCTGAAAATCACGAAGCATTATCATCCGTGCTTAAAACAATCATTTTTGGACTGCAATCAAATTGAATGGTGAAGTTTGTTTTTGTGAAGCAGCAAAATACTGTATGGTACAAAAGAAAAGATTAATTTAATGGTTTTATCTCGGTTACCAGTGAATTCAACTCCAGTTATAAATCAAAGGGTAATATGTTGACAAAATGAAACTTTCTATTGAATCCATACTACACTGTGTTATCCCTAAAGACCCAGTCCCTGCTACAATTACAGCTGTTAACAGATTTAAAAAATAATTCACTACTTCACACTTCCATTACTTCAAAATTGTTTAACCCATCAGGACCTTGAATCCCAGAATTATTTGGAAAACTAAAGTTACATAAGACTGGACACCCCCTTATATTATTAGCTGCTGCTCAACATAGCATCCCACCCGCCCACTGTAAAAAGCCTTAGCTCAATATTTTCGACCTCTCATTAATAACTCAACTTTTTCTGTTACCAATTCCACTCAAGTACTGGATCGAATTAAATCAATTTCTCCAATTACACAACCCTTTACCATGCTTTCCTTAGATGTTGTATCTCTGTTCCCGAGTGATCCAGTACAACAGGTATATGTGGGTACCAAAAGATCTCGTGTGTACATATTTTATTATATCATCTTTTTAAATGTATATATTAAATATTTTAACATTGGAGTTAAAATAGTTATTATCATTTCGGTAGTTTTTCAGGTATGTACTTGTGAAATCGTTCACGAAATCCACATACCTTAGAATTTCTCAATGAAATTTTGATGAATAAATCTTATTTTGCTCAATATCAAGCCTGTTCAGTTTTATTTGCGTAGACTATTTAGTTACTCAGATATTTACATCTCAAATGATATCAAATTTTCTGAAACATCCTGTAATACTTTTAAAGTTTAATTTGTGACGTACGTTGCTTTTAATCTCTTTGGGGTTTTTGGAAGAAGACACTGTAAATTTTTGAACATGTAAAATAATATTTCTTAATGTTTAGTTTGTGACGTATGTCGCTCTTAATCTCTTTGGGGAGAAAACACCATGTTAGACACTATGTAATTTTTTGAACATGTAAAATAATAATTTTGAATGTTTAATTTGTAACGTACATCGTTCTTAAGCTCCTTGGAGTGGGCTGAAGCCCCCTCCGTGGGTGCGCCAATGATTTGCACGGTTGAATACACAGGTTAGCTATGGAGTACAGATATGTGCAGACATAATCTTTTATTTGTTATATTAATGAAGAGTAAATAGTCAAACAGCTTATGAACTGGCATCTGAGTACATTGCGTCTATAACAGTGGTTCTCAAACTTTTTTCTTAAAGTACCCCTTGGGAATATTTTAGCTGGAAAAACTGCGTCTGCTTGTGTATTAGGGAGATATCTTATTACTAAATAAAAAGTTTATTCCACTGCATTTATGTATGTGGGTATAAAAAATACAAATACACACATGTATATTTGCAAAAATTGCATACATTGATGTTACAGAAATTACATGAATGGCTAGAAAAATCAAATAAAACTGATAAAGTCTCATTTAGTATCAATGAGATGTATGAGCTTTGCAAAGTTCATCAATATTTGGAGTTATCTATAGAAACATGCGACTCAAAACATTTTCGATATTAGGTTCGTAGCTCTTTCAGCAGGCAATCAGTCAAAGAGGACTGTTGCCTATTTTATCCTCCTAATGAGCACTTTGAATAACAAGGCTTAATAACAAACGCCTCCTAATCAACCCCTAAATGATTGCTTAACATAAACTCTTTCTGATATGCAGGCCCAATCGTTTCAGCATTCTTTGGCCCACTTTTGAGACGGCGAACCAGGGTTGGGGTTTTAGTGATTTTAACATGAGCATTTAAAACTGGTTTAAACCGTCAAAAACTGTCAGAAACGTATAACATGCTTTTAAACAATTTGTAAGCATTAATAGATATATTAAATAGTAAGAAATTTGCCTTCAAGCAAACTGCAATATTCGTCTTTATTTTTATAATTATTTTATTACAATTATTAAGAGCGGAAAAGTGTCAAAACATTTTATTCTTTAAGATTTTTGTTTTGTACAGAATTGATTTCATTGATCTAAAATTATGCAACTGCCAATGAATTGCAGAACCAGTAGTCTGGTTCATTTTCCCCTCGTAGCATCCAATAGCACATTTGTTGACACCTAAAGGATTCCTGAGCTTAGAGTGTATAAATCCATAGAAGAAGCTTTCAACTGAAGCTGAGCTGGCAAGACTTGACAGCAAAAGCATTGCTAGTTCAGAGGCAGGCTCAGTTGTAAAGCCATTAAATTTAGAAATTCCTTTCCACCAAATCATGGGATTCGTATGGATTAATAAAGTCTGGTTATATGTGTAATTTAGCGTCCTAAATTATTTCATCGGAAAAATTTAACTGTGTGGGAAAAGTGCGACATACAATTTTTTAAACATGCAAAATAATGGAGAAAGGCGCAAAAATATAGTATTTTGTAGAGAACAGGAAATAATTTCATTGAAGTATTTACCTGGGAGTGCGATGGTTTGGAAGAGTACGTGCGGTAGGCCTAGGACAACAGAGCGGCGACAGCGTCAAGGTGTAAGCCGGTGAATGGAAGCTTCGTTGAGAAGGGCAAGTTACGGGCGGAATAATACAACAGGAAGTGGTTGAGCAGTACGTAGTCATTCAAGCGTCTTGTAGGAATACATTGAAGGAAAGAGGTCGGCTTTACGCAGCATTGTAAGTGGTGTTAGTAGCTTTTTCAACAGCGTTAGTGGCTCTTTCCAAAGTCATGAGTCTCCATACTTCATTTCGGATTTCGTTAGGGCTTAAAATTTCATTTTCCGGCACAATATGACAACAAGCTCTTGGACTCCCTATTTTTTTTTTTTTTGGACCTAAAGAGCAGAGTACGATCTCCTTCACATATTTTGTTAACCAAGCAAAATAGCATTCCAAGTCTGTCTCCACAATAATCCGCAAAATAGCGTGCCACTGTAACGTGCCTACGATTTTTGAATTAAAGAAACTCCTTCATTTTCAAAAATATCCGTTTCAGGAGGAGGAAAATGTGAACTACGATGTACGGAATAAAAGCACAAATACAAATGAATTGGTTGAACAAATCTACTACCCTGTACATCTTCGAAACCATAATCAAAACTTGCCATACAACCGGAACTAAAGTTCATACTGGACACTTATGTGGTACATGAAAACATTTATATTTCTTCATTTCTTTGCATTCGGAAACATTGTGAAACTAATAATGACATTTCGCAAATTTCTTTCTCAAAAATTAAAAAAAAACATCTGAACTACTTCTTTCTACTTGCACACAATTACAAGATACATCACACTCCTCCGAAAAATATCCGCCACTCTTGTATTTTTCCGAGCATTCACTACCAACTGTTACTCCCTTCCGACGCATGGAACCTTGAAGTCGTGTCCGTTAGCATCGCTTCACCCTCCCGCACGGACTGCTGCAAACCATCGTACTAACAGGTAAATACATCGGAAAAATTATTTCCTTTTATCTAAAAGTTCTATTTTTTTCGCACCTTCCCCATTATTTTGCATGCTTAAAAAATTGTAGGTCGCACTTTTCCCACACAGTTAAATTTTTCCGAACGAAATAATTTAGGACGCCAAGGTACACATTAACCAAAATCGGTATCCCTTTTTGGGATATTAGAATTTCGGCTTTATTTTCAGATTGACAATGTTTCCACACTAGTGTGTTGCAGTTACAGTGGCACGCTATTTTGCGGATTGTTGTGCAGACAGACTTGGAATGCTATTTTGCTTGGTTAACAAAATATGTGAAGGAGATCGTACTCTGCTCTTTAGGTCCAAAAAAAAATACCCCCCCCCCCCCAATAAACTTCTGGAGGGAAAAGCCTTGAGATTGAGATCAAGTGATTCGTGGTCCTTGTATGCTCTCACTCCTGAAAATAAAACAAAAAGACTAAGGAGACCTAAATACTACCAAACAGTGAAAGAGATACTACACTACATTTTTTGTGCAAGAAAAGCCTCGACACCCCCAAATAAACTCCTTGAGAGGGCCCTTAGAAGTGAAAAGCCTTGAAAATGAGATCAAAGTGATCCAAGGGGCTGGTGTGGCTCTAAATCTCCTGGAAAAAATGAATGGAGCTAAGGTTACCTAAATACTGCTAAAAGGTTATCATCATCATACACTACATTTTTGGTCCAAAAACAGTCTCACCCCCCCCCTTTCCAAAAAAACCCTTTGGAGGTAGCACGCAGCAAGAAAAAACTTAAAATAAATAATGCAAGCGCTAAATAACACGTTCGCTCTACTTAGAAATAGAAATGATCCTGAAATACAAGAAACAGAGAATTGGGTGATAAATACCATGTAGAAAAGGCTGCAAAAATTAAAAAAAACCCAACACTGAAATATAACTAGACGCTAAAGAGCAAATACTAAGTGAAAAACTATGTAAGAACGATAAATAATGTAATTGCTTTAGTTAAAATAGAAATGATCCTGAAGTATAAGAAATGGTGATTTAGGTGATAAATACCATGTTGAAAAGGCTGCAAAAATTAAAAAAAAATAAAAACACCGAAATCTCCACATGAATTCAGCGAGATATGAATCCGTTCATCTTTGTTTTTTATTTCGCCATTTGCATGAACTCCACCATCTCGGTGATGATGACCCATGCATTGGGCACCCCACTATGCACGCTCTTTTTCATGATGTTTATCCTTAGTGATATCATATTACCATCAATATGAGTGCACTGATGCCCTACCAAGCGGTGGTTCGTTTACTAGCAAGAGGGGTGTGACAGCATCGTGTTTCCTCAATATGTATACACACACTGGTAGCTTTAAAATAACTATATAACCAAAAGGGGAAGATTAGTATGTAGATTCTCAAAGTTGTAGCTATTTATATCTATGGGACTGAGGCTAAGCACTGTAGAAATCGCTTAAGAATTGTTAATAATCAGGGCTTGAAAAATACCGTGCCTGAGATGCCCGGGGCATATAAATTATTAAGTAAAGCTGGTTGTATGTGTGTGCCCAGGAAAAATTATTTTTTAAGATAAATCAGAACCCTCACTTTTTTTTACATATTTTGCATTTTCGTTTTAAGGGTCTATACTGAAAATGTTCAGTGCATAAATGCGTGATGATGATGCTGAGATTATTATTTGAGAAATGTAGTAATCTGCCATGTTCTTTTTGTGGAAGTTTTCACCCTTTGTCAATAAATACAGGCTGCTAATTCCATCAGAGGCATGCATTCAGTCACTGGCTTTAAACAACATTTGGAGCAAAATTATATATGCTTCCAATTTCTGGACCTAGAACATAATATAATTAAAGAAAGGATATTCTTTTGTTCTTGACACTCCGTAACAATAATAAAACTTCCATTGATTGGCAGTGAAAAGCAGCATGACATGAGATGACTGTCTTTTTTTTTTTTCTTGTAGTAGAAAATTATATTCTGAACTTCATTTTACAATTTAATTGCCCAGTCTGGGCAACTAGATTTTTTGTTTACCAGCCTAGGCCAATGATTCACATGCCCCAGGCATCTCGGGCATGATACCCTGATACATATAAGTAAAAATATGTACAGTACATAATTTCATACGTATAGATTAATTAAAACATATATTTCTTTATTACTACTTTAGCAAAAGCTTCCCATTACAAAAAAAATTACCTTTGCTTGTCTCTATGAGCACTATTTCGCAATTACAGCGTTGCAATCTTACGCGTAACGAAAATTTTTGTAGTACATTCTAATTTTTTAATGGAAATTCCGTAATGTTTTAAGGAAAATATATTGCTGCAGAATTTTTTCTGTCCCCCTTGAATTTTGTTATAACGAGCCCCCACTGTTACTCTCTTTTTTTTTTTTTTTTTTACTGAATCTGCTAAAAGCTGGCCATGAAAATGACAGGAAACTATATCATGTACAGTTTCTTTTCTTTGTAAATGTAATTGTTAAATGAAAAAAAAAATCGAATGCGTTCTAAATTTCTGTGAGTGAAATCTTTACCTGTGTTACTTTAAACAGGACTTGAAAAATATCTGAAATGTCACACGCCCAACTGGGTATGTACACAAATTATTTACGTACCCAGATAGTAAAACCTGAATGCCCAAGAAAATTTATATTTTCAGATAAATCAGAAGCCAATTCTTTTTTAAGTTAAAAGATAGGAATTTTTTTACATGTTTTGCATTTCTGTTTTAAGATGATAGAGCACAAAATGATACGATGAAATTGTTTTTGAGAAATTTAGGGATTCTGCCGTGTTCCGTTCATTGAAGTTTTTTTGTTTTTTGTTTTTTTGCCCATTGTCACTAAACACCTGATTTGTACATCAATGAAAAATTGTTTCACTATCTTCAGGTATTCCCAAGATATTATAAATACAACTATTTAATAGCATTCCAAAAGGTTTTTGTGTTCCGAAATGGTTTCCTCGTGGCAACACACCAAGGGAAGGACCACCTTAATCACTGAAGTCATTTCTAAAACATCCCAAACAGGAAAATTTAATATTTTAGAAATATTGATGATATTCGTTAATGTTCTAGAATGATTCATTCAGAATCAGGGTCTAAGCAAGCGTTTCTTCTCTGGGGGGGGGGGGTGTCTGAGATTTGAAATGATGCCCCATCAGTTCAAGCTTCCACTTCTATTAAAGTTTTTTTTTTCCTTTCTGATACCTTAATTATGGGGAAGCAATATGATCTTTCAAAAGCAGCACTTCCAGTTATAGACATAATTTTATTAAAAATGTGAAAAGTAGGTAAATATCCAAAAATTAGAAACAAAAAACGACCGTAAAAGTTGAGAAAACACTGACAACCCAGTGCTCAGTAGAATGTAAAATGAAATAGCACACAAGGTAGTGAATGTAAAAACAAGAAAAACCTGACTCAACCCTATGTGAAATGTAGTACTAGTCAAAACCTTAATGAAAAACAAACTTGGACACCATTGTGGATTGAATACCTTATAGACGCAACGCAATGTACTCGGATACCAGTTCGTAGATCTGTTTGTCATTAATATAACGTGTAAATATAAGAATATGCCTGTATGTGTCTTTACTACATAACTATCCTTTGTATTCATTTATGTAAATACTGTATTAGTACATGTGCAAATTAAAATGTCTAAAAGGAACAATATTGTTCAACTAACTCTGTACAGAGTTCGTAAAGCCTAATGTCAAACAAATCTGTGTGTAACTGATGTCATTATTTATCAAATTGTAATAAACCTAATTTTAAGATATGAAAATATCATTACTCACATTTAAAACTGAATTGATTGGTAATAAACCAAGCATCAAACACTTTCACACTCACACACTTCCACAAAAAACATGCATTTACCTGCACACTCTTCCACAAAAAACATGCATTTACCTGCACACTCTTCCACAAAAAATGTGTATTTACTGTAAAAATCGTGTGACTACTTGCCATGAGGCCTAACTGAATATGGTCAAACTATAAATACAGGGATTGTTCTGAAATTCAAATGAGCAAGGTCAAACTTTTTAATTTCAGATTACGGCTTAACTGAAAACTGTAATCAGTTAATTAAGTCTGTGAAATTCAGTCTTAACTGAATTCAGTCAAACTGTATTTTTAAAGAATTGCCTTTCAAATTACTACGGCTTAACTGAAAACGGTCAAATTTTATTTTCACGTGCATTATCCTTCAAATTATGGTTCAACTGAAAACGGTCAAATTTTATTTTTACGAGTATTGCCCTGCAAATTACGGGCTTAGTATTTACGGTTGAGATCTTAATTTTACCGGCTTTCCCAAAAAACAGGCCAGGCCATAATTTTACGGGCAATGACCGGACCCCTAGCTGCCGGGCGCTGCTCGTAATCTAAAGGCGAAATTTTTAACAGTGTGTAAGGGTGAGTTTACTTGCTAAACTATTTATTTTTTTAAGTGACCCCTACATGTTTCAAAATGTGATGTTTTAAGTTTATTACAAGCACTTATACAGAACGGTAGATCACAAACCCTAAGCCTTATTTGTTATTAGAAAAAGTATGGCCACAGTTTAGTCTTTTTGTTTATTTTTTTTTCAAATCTTATGATTGCAATAGTTATTTTATAGCCTAAACTTATTACGTAATTTTTTTAAACAATTTCTGAAATACCTGTATTTCATAATTTTTCGACTGCCATCTGGCGAACTCCCCCATCCCCTCAAAAAATGGCAAGCAATGACCTATTTGCAGTGTTAAAATTAGAAATAAATCTTCTACAGGCCCAGCGGACTACTCGAATTACCAAATCACTGGTCCGCCAAAAAAAAAAAAAAAAACAGTACACATTTACAGTATATGTAGAAAATAAGGTATCATTTTCATTGTAGTAGTGTATCGCAAATTTAGAACAATGTGTGTGTACACATGAAGATATTTCTAATAAATAAAACAAAACAGGGTACGCAGTAGGAGAAATTTGAAAAAATGTGACCAGTGTATACCAAAAGTTGGTAGTTCCCTTATTTTTATTGGTCCAGAAATTGCACAAAATATACGGATACATACTTGCCAACTTTTACGGTTTATCTGTAAAATTTATGGATTTCTGCTTGATTTTACTGATTTATGGATACAGGTCTTTTTTTTTTTTTTACGGATTTTTTAATACTTCGATTGCTCAATTAAAATGATTGCAATGAAATTATCAATGAAAACTCAATCAAAATTATGTGCAATGATTGCTCAATTGCTAATCATTGCACATATTGCAAAAAGAAAGGTCACACTAAAATGAATGCTGAACATACTTACACCTAAATATACGTATTTATTTTAAATATAATAGTATTTGATTTGATATTTGACAGAAGCTTACTTGCACTCAAATAAATTATTTGATATGATCTTTATTTACAGCACATTTTATATAAATAAGGATCAGTTACATGTTCTGAGGTTGAACTGAACATGTACTGATCCTTATTTATATAAAATGTGCTGTAAATAAAGATCATATCAAATGAACCAAAATTCGGCGTTAGGTTGAACCGTTATTTGGCGATAGGTTAAACCATAACTTGGTGTAAATGTTGAACCATAACTTGGTGTAAAGGTTGAACCATGACTTGGTTTTATGTTGCCCCAAGTTATGGTTGCAGCAAATTTTTCCCTTACTTACTCCATATTTTGATACAACCTTTCACCAAATTTTTAACAGTGTATAAAGGTTTCCGGAAGATTATGTATGCTACTGAAATGGCATTAACGACAGATATTTTAAGCCGCATCTTAAGCAAGTTAAAATACTCTTTATCATTTATTAAATGTTTCCTTACATCATCACAAGTTCTCTGGAAAAACAGGAAATAATGAACTTCCGAGACTTCAAGTACTTTGAAGAATGCGCGGGAGGTAAAGGGACAGCCCTCAGAATGGACGATGGTCGTGACGTAGCAGTTCTCTCCACCCCAGCTGCACAGGCCTTCATTATCTCGTTGGCCACGCCGTAGCTCATTTGGGAGAGCGACTTACTCCGGAGTGGGGAACCCGGATCCGATGTCCGGCGTGAACAAACCTGTGTTTTCACAATCCCAATTCGCACTGTTGCGAACGCAAAGAGAATTACTCTGTTTTTATGGAACGGCCTATGTATTATGCAATGTCTGTAATTTATCCTTGTTAAATAAAGGTGTGCTTTCTCTTTTCAGGAGAGTGGTGACGTCACTCCGAAGAAGGGAAGTAAAAAAAGTGACCTCAGCTTGGACAGGAGTCTTTCTACGGGATACACAGTGCCTCCGGTTATGATACCAAGAGCGCGACAACATCAGCCTCAAAATAAAATGAATTATGCGGTATACAATGGCCAAGTGTATGTTTGGTGAAGTGCGCAATAATTGTAGCTAAACGCTGGCGTAGACCGCCCACAACCTTTTGACACAAGAACCGCTGGCCACAGCCTTCCTTGCAGCATAAAAATAATCTCAAGTCAACATTGTTTTTTGTGTGTGAACCTGTGGTATTGCAATGTGGACAGATGCAGCCAGCTTTCACATCTTGAGCGTTCAACCCCTACCGTACCGTACATAGTTGCCAAATGGACTGCACACATAACGCCACTGTACTGGAGAACTGTTACATATCCTCCGGACGATGTGAATGTGTATAAAAGATGAGAACACTGAAGTGACTCACGTCAAACTCGTGAAAGAAAGAACACGGAATCTTAATGAAGCAAGTCAAACAAACAAGAGTAGATTCATTTCTTCGTAATCCTCATTCCGGCAAACATTTGTCGGGAACGTAAAAAATTAATCCATGAACAATTTTGAGGGTCTATCTGTGTATCATATCTATACATATATATATGTGTGTGCGTGCTATCAATTAATTTAACAAATCTCTTAACCTATTGTTACACAAATCAAATGTGAATAACGGGATGATGAAAAACAAATTGATGCGATTTTTTGAAGTAATGCCATTTTGTTAGTCACGAGACGGAGTTTTGTTCTATTTAACTTTTTTTAAATAAAAAATTAAAGACTTTGAGCAGTAATGTTATTAAAACTAAATGAACAGCAAGTTGCTAATAATCCGACATCTTTTAATTTCTCTCTGGAAGCGTGGTTTACAAATGTAGTTATTCATGTAAACAGAAATCGAATGATTTAATTTCTGATACTCATATTTTTACTACAAGTACAATTTGATGCTTCAAGTTGGATTTCTTCGGAAAGAAAAACATAAAAATTGTGTGTCGTTATTTCTCAATAAAATGGTGTTAATATGCGCCAGTTTGTTTTTGAGCTTATGTTTTGAATACTTGCATTGAAATAATATAACATCAGCTCATTCTGAATTTTAGAAACTTGCTATACAGAGCAAATCTTTCCTCAGAAACATTGAATTAAATAGCATTAATAAAATTTTTAGCTTCGAATTCATTTACTGCTACGAAATGTAAATGGACGACGTCATCGCTCTGTCTACGTGATTTTATAAACAACGCATAGCAACTGAAAAATTGTGTTCCGACACCGCTGGGATCGAACTCCACATCTCTCTGTAACTAGTCGAGTGCGTTCGCATTTACGCTATGGTGCTAACAAATCTTAGCGCCATGCGTGGTTTATCAGTCAGCATCTGACTACACATTTCCGTATTGATGGTCTCAGCAACTGATGTGTCGCCATCTGGTGGCATTTAACACAACAGCTATTTTTAATTGTAGCTGATAAATTCAAAGGGCGATAGAAAATGTTGAACATACAGGGTTACAAGGAAAGTCCTTGATCAGACCAATATCTCACGAACAGTTGTATATAGAAAACCCCCTATGGAGCACACAATAACACTACGAGGGATCCCTCGCTCCCTTGGACTATCTCGCCACCCTTTGCAGATAGGGCAAAAATGTTAATTATAAACTTGTTCAGAGAGGCAAAAATAGTACAAAAAAGTTTTTGCCCCATAACAAAAGATGGAAGGGGACCGGAAATGTGGCCCCAAGAAATTCACAACATCCGGGAGCAACGACAGAGTATTTAGACAAGAACTTATTACTTAGAACTTATCTAAACTGGTAAGTTCCAAGTAAATAAAAGCACAAAGGAAAAGTTTTCCCACAAACCTTATCAACAGTTCTTGTTCTGAAACAAAACGCAGTTCCTTGACATATTCAATACCAGACTTTGATGTCCAATAAAGTAAAAAAATACACTGAGACAAAGGGAAATATAGCATAAAGTGGCGAAACACTCATCCAATAGGATAACTGTATACATATCTAATTGAATGCCATAAGTGGCAAAGCTTTCGACTTCCCGTCACTGGTTCACGAAGTATTGGCATACCGACCACGCATATCATTTTTTACGCTTTCCAACCGTAGGTTGAAGAAGCATATATGCTCCAGCTTTGTCCGCCCGCACCATAACTCGCATAAAAATGGTCCGATTTCGATGAAATTTTAGTATGTGGCAGGGGACCACTGGAGACGAACCCTATTGAAAATGGACGAAAAAGGTCACGACATAGGAGCGGGATCCATTCCATTACACTTAAGCGTCATAAATTGCGTAAACATGCTTCGATTGCGACAAAACTTTATTATGTTCCGGAGGTATACTGAGCCGGTTCTGTTGAATATCATCGAAATAGGGTAAAAGGTTAGGCCACAGGGGCCAGATTTAATCCACAGCCATTATCCTCATAACTTGAGTATTGATTTCTGATATGTTGGAAAGCGTTTTTTTACGCTTTTCAACTGTAGGTTGAAGAAGCGTATGTGCTCCGGTTTTTTCCGTCTGCCCGTCCGCACGATAACTCGCGTAAAAATAGTCCAATTTCGATGAAATTTTAGTATGTGGCAGGGGACCACTGGAGACGAACCCAATTGAAAATGGACGAAATGAGATCAAAGGTCACGACATAGGAGCGGGATCCATTCCATTGCACTTATGTGTCATAAATTGCGTAAAAATGGTTCTATTTCGATGAAATTTTTGTACGTAGTAGGGGACCACTGGAGACGAACCCTGTTGAAAATGGACGAAATGGGGTCGAAGGTCACTACATAAGAGAGGGATCCATTCCATTGCCATTATGCGTCATAACTTAAGTAAACATGCTTCGATTGCGACAAAACTTTATTATGTTCCGGAGGTATACTGAACCGGTTCTGTTGAATATCATCGAAATTGGGTCAAAGGTCAGGTCGCAAAGGCCTGATTTATTCCACAGCCATTATTATCCTCATAACTTGAGTAATGATTTCTGGTATGTTGGAAAGCGTATCATAATCAATGCATTGCATGATTTACCTAACTTGCATTTTGACGACTGGGCAGAAAGTACATTTGAAATCCATGAAAATATGCTTCGGACAGAGCGACTCGGGCAGCTTTTTTCGCATTTGGAGAGTCCCCTTCCATCTTTTCTTATGAGACAAAAACATTTATGTACTATTTTTGCCTAGCTGAACAAGTTTGTAATTGACTTTTTTTGCCCTATCTGCAAAGGGGGCGCGATAGCCCCCTCAATCCCCCAGAAAAGGGGGCGAGGGGATCCTTCGTGGTGTTATTGTGTGAGCCATAGGGGGTTTCCTATACAACTGCGCAAGACGTAAATCGCTAACTGCCATAGTTCGTGATACAGTGGCCTGATCACGGACTTTCCTTGTAACCCTGTATATCGAATTCGTGGAGATAATGTAAATGGACGATGTCATCGCTCTTTCCACGTTATTTTATAAACAAATAACTATTCGAGTGTGTGCGGAAATGCGAGCGCACTCAACTAGTTATCGAGAGTTCTGGGGTTCGATCCCAGCGGTATCGGTAGAAAAAAGTTTAGTTGCTATGCGTTGTTTATAAAATAACGTGGATAGAGCGATGACATCGTCCATTTACAGTATATCCACGAATTTGATATACACCCTGATTCATAAAGAAGTATGCAGTTTCCTGGTGCTATAAAACAGTAACAGTTGAAGACACGGACCACAACTGCGAACCGTTAGGTAGATGTACTCATAAAGTTTGTGTCCCGCTACTGAGGGAAGTGACGTAGGTGATAGCGCGCGTGTCACGTGACTAGTCAGTCAAAATGGCAGCGTCTGCAGTGGAGAAGGCGTTTTGTGTTCTTGAACTGAGCACAACGGAATCTGTAACTGTTGTGCAACGGTATTTTTGATCACGATTCGGAAAAGAACCTCC
Organism: Macrothele yani; assembly: GCA_039090855.1. Classification (NCBI taxonomy): domain Eukaryota; kingdom Metazoa; phylum Arthropoda; class Arachnida; order Araneae; family Macrothelidae; genus Macrothele; species Macrothele yani. The sequence continues at coordinate 39,970,458 of CM077021.1, forward strand.
AACCAGAAAATCTATCTACGATTGGCATAAAAAATTTGAAACTACGGGCTGTTTGCGCAAACTTAGAAGTCCTGGACGACCGCGTGTATCGGAAGAAGTCGTCGATAGTGTTTGCACCGCCATTCAACGAACCCCGGGAAAATAAACGCGGAGGGTGAGTCGTGAAGTGCAGATTTCACAGCCCATTGTCTGGAGAATTTTGAGAAAGAAGCTGAAAATGATTCCATACAAAGTGCTATCACTGCACTTTATTCAGATATCTTACCTCGCGTTTGGGCGGAAATGGATTACCGGCTCGATGTGTGTCGTGTGACTAAGAGTGCACACATAGAACATCTGTGACTGTCTCTAAAAAAAACTTGAAACATTCCCCTACAATTTTGTTACAGATAACATAAAATATCTTACATTGTTCTTGTTTTATAGTGCGTTGAAACTGTATACTTCTTTATGAATCACCCTGTATATTCTCTAGCACATGTGTTTTCTTACGCACGGTGAATACGTGCAAAATATCGGATAAACGGAAAATGCGTAAAAGTGCGATAGGTTTTCAAAGAATATCTATAGAAAATCCGGGAAAGGATGCATCCGGCATATTTGTATGCGTTTCTATTTTAGAAAGCTAAGTCCATTAAATAGAAATCTTTCATACGTCATATGAAAAATAAATCCAAAAGTATCGTCATATAAGAGCATTGGAGCATACTCTCCACAGCGAGGTTTCACGGGAATTATTATACAAATAATTCGAGCACAGGGAAAGCTACTCCACCAAACATGATGGGGAAAAAAATGGATCTAAAATTAATGCAATGGTGGGTGGTTACCTCACGAATGCCAGATGCTCAAAACTGCTTTTAAAATCAGATTTAAATTAAACTGCGTTTTCCGCTGAGCGACTGTACCTTCATTTTCCCCAAAAGTCAGGTAACCTGAATTACGAAGAATATAAAAATAGAAACATACAGTTTCGATGACGGGATCACTGAATTTAAAAAGAAACAAGAAAGATGACACCGAATTTTCGGGTGTAATAAGAACCTCTTTTGAATTCGTTCTGACGCAAATTAAATTTATCAAAGCTATTCAAAGTCAATGGAACCGGTATGGAAAACAATAGATCTGACGAAAGAAAGAATATTTTCAATCGGGTTTTTAATCCCTCAGATATTGTTGTAAACGGAATCGTGAGCTTACGAACTCTTAGAAACGGAGACATCGACAAAAATAAGATGTGACTTTACGTTCCCTGGTGGGAAAACCATGCATTATTTTAGGATGAAAGTATTCTCAAAAGGTTTATCCATATGAGCGGTATCGGTCCAAGAAAAGAAAAATAGTCAAGTTTTCAGGAGCCCAGATTTTGCTACAAATACATCAGAAGCCGAAATTAACACATATGACCCCTGGTGGCTAAACCATTCTTTACCAAACATTAGTTTTTCATGAGGTCTTGTATGCGATACAGGAATAATTTTTCAAATCAGAGCTTCAGGAGCAGAAATAACGCAATTTACCTTTGTGCACTGAGCGAAAAGTCTATGATTTACTTGAAAATTTTTAATTCATAGAAAAAATCATTTCGCATCGGAAACACTATCCAACAAAGAAGGAATTGCCGCCCCGGTGGCGCAGTGGTCTAAGTGATGGCCTCTGATCATTCGTCCGTAAGGAGTCCGGGTTCGAATCCCGGTCAGGCATGGATGTTGTGTTTGTCTTAAGGCACTGGCTCTTTCCCTTCCCTGGAACCAGTGACCAAAAATTAGGGACGGGCGACTGCTTATAGCCTATTTGAGTTGCTCACGGTGCTCGTTAAACCTAAAATCAAAAAAAAAAAAAAAAAAAAAAAAAAAAGAAGGAATTTTTCAAACCGTACTCTTACAAGTAGAGATAGCCGCCCCGGTGGCGCAGTGGTCTAAGGCGCTGGCCTCTGATTGTTCGTCCGTAAGGGGTCCGGGTTCGAATCCCGGTGAGGCATGGATGTTGTGTTTGTCTTACGGCACTTGGCCGCCCCGGTGGCGCAGTGGTCTAAGACGTTGGCCTCTGATCGTTCGTCCGTAAGGGGTCCGGGTTCGAATCCCGGTCAGGCATGGATGTTGTGTTTGTCTTACGGCACTGGCTCTCTCCCTTCCCTGGAACCAGTGGCCCTAAATTAGGGACGGGCGACTGCTTATAGCCCCTTGAGTTGCTCACGGTGGTCGTTAAAACCTCCAATCAAAAAAAAAAAAAAATCTTACGGCACTGGCTCTCTCCCTTCCCTGGAACCAGTCACCCTAAATTAGGGACGGGCGACTGCTTATAGCCCATTGAGTTGCTCACGGTGGTCGTTAAACCTCCAATCAAAAAAAAAAAAAAAAAAAGTAGAGATATTGACAAAAATAAGATATACATCTACGCCCCTGGCGTAGAAACCATGCATTTTTTCAAGAAGAACATTTTCCTAAAAGGTTTGTCGACATGAGTAGTATCGGTCAACAAACGACTTTTTTCAGTCGAGATTTTAGAAGCTCATATTTTGCTGCAAATACAACAGAAGCGGAAATTAAGACTTACGCCGCCTGGTGGCCAAACCATTTCTTACAAAAATGAGAAATATGTGCAAAGGATTTTTTATCAGGAGTTGTATGCGGTGCAGAAATAATTTTTCAAATCGGAGATTTAGAAGCAGAGATATATTGGGAAACGCAATTTACATTTACGCTCCCTAGCGGAAAGTCTATGAATTAGTTGAAAATTTTGAAATTATATAAACCACATGTCACACTAGAAACACTATCCAACAAAGAAGGAATTTTTCAAATCGGACTCATAGAAGTAGATATATTGACAAAAATAAGATATACATCTACGCCCCCTGGCGTAGAAACCATGCCCTATATTAAGAAGAAAATGTTTCTAAAAGGTTTGTCGACATGACTAGTATCGGTCAACAAACGACGTTTTTTTCAATCGAGAATTTAGAAGCTCATATTTTGCTGCAAATACAAAAGAAGCGGAAATTAAGATTTACGCCCCCTGATGGCCAAATTGTTTTTTACAAAAATTAGAAATTATGTGCAAACGATTTCCCATCAAGAGTTGTATCCGGTGCAGGAAGAATTCTTCAAATCGGAAATTTAGAAGCAGAGATATAGGGGGAAACGCAAATTACCGCTACGCCCCCTAGCGGAAAGTCTATGAATTACTTGAAAATTTTGAAATTTTATGAAAAACATGTCACACGGAAAACACTATCCAACAAAGAAGGAATTTTTCAAATCGGACACCTAGAAGTAGAGATATTGACAAAAAGAAGATTTACATCTACGCCCCCTGGCGGAGAAACTGTGCAATATTTTAAGAAGAAAATATTCCGAAAAGGTATATCGATGTCCACGAAAGAATTTTTTCAATCGATATTTCAGAAACTCCGATTTTATGGCAAATACATCAGAAGCAAAAATTAACACTTACGCCCCATGGTGGCCAAAGTATTTTTTACCAAAAATTTGAAATTATGTGCAAAAGATTTTGCATCAGGAGATGTATCCGCTGAAGAAATTTTTTTTCAAATCGGTGTTTTAGAAGAGTTATCGGGAAAAATGGAATTTACTTTTACGCCCCCTAGCGGAAAATCTGTGAGTAATTTGAAAAAAGTTACTATATCTAAAATAATCTTCGACATAAATGCAATCGAAAGATAATAAAAAAAAAATTCAATCGGATGTTTAGAAGCAAAAATGTGGAATAAAACGTGTTTTTGAATTCGACATCATCTGCATTTACGCCCTCTACCGGCGAAATTGTACATCGTAAAAAAAAAAACCGAAATGAAGGATCATCATTTGCATATTTCAAGCTTCCGAATGCAAAAAGAATTTTTCAAATCGGACTAATAGTTGCAGAGATGTGAGGACGGACTGACGGACAAACCGATAACAGAAGCACGATCTTTTTTTACAAAAGACGTGCTAAAAAGCTGAAAGGGCATGAACGTCAAATTTGAAAAGATATTACTAAAAAGCATCAAAATTGTGATCGGATCACAAACTTGAGAATATTGTTCTGGGAAAGAATATAATTACATTTTCGGGCGTTGAACTTCATTGCAATGTACACCATCGTACGAGGGTCGTGCAGAAAGTACAGTGAAGTGCCAAAAGTCATGAAATACGTACCTAGTATCGTGTAGAACCTCCTCTAGCCCGGTGAAGAGCAGCAACTCGACGTGTCTTCGATTCCAAAGGTAGGTTGGTTGGTTGGTTGTTGGATTTTATTGGCGCAAGGGCCAGGTTTGGCCAAAGAGCGCCAGACAAAGAACGATCAGCCACAGATTTTTAAAAACGTGGAAAATGATTAAGATCAGACAGGCTTGGTAAAAGTTGAAAAAGAGTATGAAGAAAGCAGTGAAGAAAAGGTAGTTAATGAAGTTTATTAAAAGTAACATATTTACTAATGGAAAAGGACGAACCGTCACTCTCCCCCCCCACACTCCTCTGCAATGCTGGCAGAGGGCGGGGACGAACTGTCACTCTCCTCCCCCCATGTTCCTCTGCAATGCTGGTAGAGGCTGGGGACGAACTGTCACTCTCCTCCCCCGTGTTCTTCTATAATGTTGGGTGAGGGTGGGGACCTCGCTGAGGCCGAGACAGTTTGATGGACACCGCACACCTTTGCGGATTGAGGGCCGGGTCTTCCGCACGTGCAGGCTGTCTGCTGGGAACCGGAAGAGGCGGGCGTCTTCAAAAGAGAAGGCGAAGACGCAGCTGGTCGAATAAGCTGGAGCTCGGTGAAATCCACCTGTGTCGCTTGTTCAGCTGTAGATCTCTTGGCAAGTGCGGCGAGAGCTACAGGGCGCGGAACAAAAGGCTGCACGGGTTGTGGCTGAGACTGAACAACTGCGGCAAAAGTACGCTGTCGGTTGTTGGGAATACCCAACTTGGCCTTGGCAGCAGGGTACGAGAGGGCCTCCAGGGTCTTGAGGCGCTGGATCGCCTTCTCGTCGTTCCACTTCGAACAGGACCTGGCATAAGCAGCGTGGGAGTCACCACAGTTTACACAGCAGGGCTCTGAAGTGCATCCAGTCCCTTCGTGGTCGCGGGAACCACAATTGGCGCACCTCGCAACACTGTTACAGGACCGCTGGGAATGTCCATACCTCTGGCACTTAAAACAGCGTAGAGGATTTGGTATATAAGGACGAACTGCACATAACAAGTAACCAGCCTTTATTTCAGTAGGTACCTTCGGGCTGTTAAAAGTCAAAATAACATTTCGTGATTTGATCAGCGCGCCATCGCGCCCGAAAGTCATGCGTCGGGCAGCTATGACACCCTGATCAGCAAGTTCACACACAAGTTCATCTTCATCGCAGACCAACAAGTCGGGCTCAGAAATGACTCCCTTGGAGGTGTTGGAGATACGGATGTGCCGTCACTTGAACTGGAATATCCTGAAGTCTGGTCAACTGCAGAAGAGATTTGCTCTGAGAGAGAGTGCAAGTTTCCACAAGCAGGTCACCAGAGCGTAGCTTCTTCACTGACTTCAAAGAGCCAGCAACACCCGCAAGTGCCTTCGAGATGAAAAAAGGAGACTTTGAGGAAAGTTTCAACATCTGGTCAGTAGAAGAAATGACGAGAAAAGTAGCTTGAGGTATCGAATCTGCAAGTGTAATGCGACGTTTCTGAGCCGACGGCTCAACACCTGGATCTAAAGATACGTCGCGGTGATGTCGTTTTTCAACGAAAGTTCTCTTCAGTGTGTTATGTGTGGGAGGTGGTTGAGGCAAATTTGGCCCCTGATCAATCACCATATCCTGTTGTTTTTTAAATTTTGAGGAGGGTTTATGTTTCCCCATGGGAGTAAGAAAAAATTCATCAGCAACGTACTCCGCCCACAATCGAGCCCAACAGGGGAGAACTGGAGGTCCGCAAGCCAAACACATGACGCAAGACACAGTTCTAGAGCTTAGTTGCAAATATAGTCCGTTGGCTGTGATCACACGCACTCGGCGGACACTTCGGCCTCCGGGTACCGTCATGCCAACGCCTTTGGCATGATCCCACAGCCCTCGGGCTCACCCTGCCGTGCCATACGACAAAAAAGCCGCTAAAGCCCTGTACACAACTCGGTACAAGACTTCTGACTAGAGGTGGGTTAGTCTCTAGCCTCCCGTTTACAGCGAAGCCGGGGTCGAAGAGGAGTGTTGGTACACAGGAGGCACTTATCCGGTCTCCTGCGACCTCAGCCGCCAGACATCCCATTTCCGCCTCACGGGTCTCCGCACACGGCAAACATGCAGGTAGGTCTAGCACCCAAACCAGCTAAAAGGAAAAAAAGAAATCTAAAGAAGACAAATCCTGGCAGGGAACCGAAACGGAATCTCAGCAACCTACGAACTGAGCGGTTAATATAAATCAGTTAATGGTGGAGGGCAACAAAACCACAAGACCGGGGTGTTAGTACATAACGTGGTAGCGATTAGGTAGAGAATACCACACAGGCAACTAGCCAGTGGAGAAAATAAATAAAAAACGAAAAAGCGACACACAAGACCAGCTCGGGATCGTGGGGCCGCGACTCCCCAACAGCTGGATGAACAGCCGTCCCTGCAAACACCAACAGCAAAGCGGTGGCATGACATCGGATGTTGACCAGTCACAAGGTCAGCTCGGGCCGTGGGGGCGCCGCTCCCCAAATAACTGGAAAACCAGTTATCCCCGTGCGGGGACCAAAGGTAGCCGGAAGACTTATGGAGAGATCTTGATCCATGCCGTCTAAACAGCCGCACACAGTTCCCTGGTATTCTAAGGTGCAGGATTGTGGGTGCGAATGGACCTTCCCATCACGTCCCATAAGTGCTCTGTTATGTTCATGTCGGGCGAACGTGATGGCCACACCATCCGTCGGAACTGTCCAGAATGCTTCTCGAGACAACTTGGACCCGATGACATGCTGCACTGTCCTCCTGGAAAATCCATTTGTTGTTGGGGTACATGAAGTCCATGAAGGGCTGCAAATGGTCACCCAGCAGAGCAACAAAGCGATTACCGGTTAATGACGTGTTTACGAGGATCAGAAGGCCCGAACTGTGCCACGTAAAGACAGACATCCCACACATGTATGGAAGCTCCACCAGCTTGCACAGTGCTTTGCTGTCAGCTTGGGTCCATGGCCTCATGAGGTCTGCGCCGCACTCGAATCCTACCATCAGCTCGTAACAACTGGAAGCGTGACACGTCAGACCACGCCACGTGTTGCCAGGTTCCAGGCACCAGTTACCGTGTTCATGAGCCCAGGTGAGGAGCTGTGTCCGATGTCGTGGTGTTAACAAAAGGTACTCTGGTGGGTCTTCTGCCCCCATACCCCATGGACGCTAAATTACGCTGCACCGACCTGATGGATATGTCTCTGGTATCTCCTGCATTGAATGTGGATGTTATTTAAGCCAGTATCGCTTGTCTGTTAGCATGTACAATCCTGGTCAGACGCCGCTGGTCACGGTCATTCAGCACCCATGGTCGGCCACTGCACTGTCCACGGTGGGTGGTAATGCCTTCCACGAGGCATTCTCGGTACACACGTGACACCGTGGGCCAAGGAATGTTGAATATTCGCGCAGTTTCGAAAATTGGATGTCCTATCCGTCTGGCTCCGACTACCACGTCTCGTTCAAACTCCGATAATTCACATCGGCTTGCCACAATCCTACTGGCGGTTGTTCAGCCTGACTGACGAGATTACATCTAGCAACTGATGAAGATCGTGGTGTGCGTCGAAGCTTTATATGACGGCACCGCCAGTAAAATATTTGCATACTGCTATCCCATCACATTTGGCACTTCAGTGTAATACCCATTATGAAATTATAGCAAAAGAAACCTACGCTGTCGGAGTTTTTGTATTTTCACTAATTCTACAAATGATCACTCATTTTTCTACATAATCACCGCCGGAGTTTAGGCACTTGATATACACCGTGGAGTCACATTATTGTGACCACATCCTACTTTTGACATCAACAGCGCGTAGCCACTGAAAGAAGGCACGTGTCGTGAGCTGGCTTGGAGGGTATGCTGTAGGCATTCTGAAAACATATCACTCGTTGCTGTCATGGATAAAAGGACCGATTTTTCAGATTTGCAAAAAGGGATGATTATCGGCTTTCGGGCCAACGGTGGCAGCATTTCTGAAACAGCGCAATTTGTGAACTGTTCGGTGCTGCTGTGGATAAAGTGTATTGTGATTGGAGGAATGACACCGTTGCGATTAAGCGACGTGAAAACTGAGGTGCACCACGTAACATTGATGTGAGGGGTGAACGTCGGCTTCGAAGATGCGTGAGGGCCGATCGACACGCTACAGTGGAGTAGCTCACTGGCCAAATGAACCAGGGGGGCTACCGCAAGTGCGTCTAAAACGACAGTTCAGCGAACCCTGCTGCGTATGGGGCTCCGATTCAGACGGATGGTCACTGCACCTCTGCTAACGAAGCTGCATCGGCAGAAAAGGCTTACATTTGCACGGCAGTATCGGAATTGGACATCTGCTGATTGCCAAAAAAATTGCCTTCTCCGATGAGTCACGGTTTCTGCTTCATCGAACGGATGGACGCTGGCGTATAAGACGACAGACATCGAAGAACAAACACTCTTCAACCATTGCTGGCAGAACACAAGCCGGTGGATGCAGCGTTATGGTCTGAGGAATGTTTCCGTGGCATTCTCTGGGTCCACTCATACCTGTGGAAGGTACTATATGGACCGAATTCGTTATGAATCCATCCTTGCATACCACGTACACCCGTACATGCCGATTGTCTTCCGTGGGGCGGATGGGATCTTCCAGCGTGACAACGCGACGTGTCAGACAGCTAGAAATGTTCGAATTTTGTAGATCGGAGTAACAGAACTCGAGTAATTGATAATCCAATGTTTTTACATTAGCACGCGATCACCTTGACATCTAAAAGTGATCGCGTGCTATTATACAGCAGGCAATCATTTTGACATCACGAGAGTCCACACGAATCGATCGATAAGTGATGGCGCAACAATGCAGACGTTGCTGTGACGTCAAGCGTTCCAGAGATAGCACAATGAAGACTTCAAATACTTCCCTGGCGCCCTAATTCCCCAAGACTTAAACCCAATTGAGCATCTGTAGGACCACCTCGGTCGTGTTGTTCGCTCTATGGATACTCCACCACGCATCGTCCAGCAGCTGCCAGATGCACTGCAGTCAGCATGGCTCCACATACCTGTGAACACCTTCCAGCACCTTATTGAGTCACTCCCAGCCCGTCGAGCTGATATCCGCGCTGCACACGGCGGTTACTCTGGATATTAGCTGGTGGTCAAAATAATGTGACTCGACCGTGTACCATGCTACCAGTTTTTGAATCTCTTTATCATATATCTCTGCCGCCAGTCCCTGCAACCATTGTTGCACTCCATATTTCAAATCATCGTCACTAGCGAAGCGTCGTCCTCCCAAAAAGTCATTCAATTTGGTGAACAAATGTTAATCACTGGGAGCCAAGTCCGGTCTGTAGGGCGGATGATCCAGAACTTCCCATTTGAAGCCCTGAAGCAAGTGTTGCGTCTGATGCGCCACCTAAGGTCTCGCATTGTCGAGGGAAAACACGGCGGTTGCTCTGAGACAGCATGCCCCTCTGCTTGCTTTGGATGGCCCTACGCAGCCTCCGTAGTGATCCATAATAGGGGTAGCCATAGATGGTTGTGCCTCGGGCATGATCTCAAACAGCAAGAGACGTCTGCGGTCACAAAACACTGTATCCATGAGCTTCTTTCCCGAAAGCGTTTGCTTACACTTGCGTGGTTTCGTCGGGAACAAGGAATGGTTTTACTCGAGGGACTGACGTTTGTTCTCTGGCGTGAAATGACCGATTCATGTTTCATATCTTGTCACTATGTGGTCAAGAAATTCATCGCCTGTTTATGCGTAACGGGATGGAAAACTCAAAGATGCACGCATACGGTTCCTTTTGTGGTCCTCGTGCTACCCACCTTGCCCAAATTTTCCAGTACCCAAGGTGTTCCGTTACGATTTCATTGAGCAATGCGCGAGAAACGTCCGGGAAACGGGCATGCAATTCATCGAGTTTGATGCGACGCTCATACCTGATGCGCTTCTTGAGGTCTGCTGTAACGAGCGATGGGCGGCATAAGCTCTGGCCATCACACACATTTGCTCTCCCCGCATTAAACAACCAAACCCACCGCCGTACCGATGATTCGTCCATCATCCCTTCACCGTAAATAGCCGTAATCCTACGATGAATGTGCTTCGGATCAATGTTTTCAGCATTCAGATATCGAATCACAGAACGCCCCTCGTACTCCGCGATATTTCCAATTGGCTTCGGCACTTCAAACAAGCACAGCAACGGGTCCAATCACTGCATTAACACGAAACTTGCCAGGAGTCTCGCCAACGCCTGACTGAGGACGGGCGACCTTGACCGCGGGCTTCCGCCGCCTCGCGCGCCCCCTATGTGCAAACTGGTATTACTTTGTGGGCGACCTACGCACTAGGGCTCTCCAGAAAGTAAGCACCGTTTGAAGATAAAGCAAAAAAAATATGATAACTAGTTTTCAATGTGCGATGAATTCTACATACCTTAATCTACTTTTCAACATACTCTTCGTGGATGTTAAGGCATTTGTCATATCGTGGCACAAGTTTCTGGATACCCTATTCATAGAAGTGTCGCCTGGGTTTTACATACCTTAATCTACTTTTCAACACATTCTCCGTGGATGTTAAGACATTTCTCATATCGTGACGCAAGTTTCTGGATACCCTCCTCATAGAAGTCTGTCGCCTGGGTTCTACATACCTTAATCTACTTTTCAACACATTCCCCGTGGATGTTAAGGCAATTCTCATATCGTGACACAAGTTTCTGGATACCCTTCTCATAGAGGTCTGTCGCCTAGGTTCTACATACCTTAATCTACTTTTCAACACATTCCCCGTGGATGTTAAGGCAATTCTCATATCGTGACACAAGTTTCTGGATACCCTTTTTCATAGAAGTCTGTCGCCTGGGTTCTACATACCTTAATCTACTTTTCAACACGTTCCCCGTGGATGTTAAGGCAATTCTCATATCGTGACACAAGTTTCTGGATACCCTCCTCATAGAAGTCTGTCGCCTGGATTCTACATACCTTAATCTACTTTTCAACACATTCCCCGTGGATGTTAAGGCAATTCTCATATCGTGACACAAGTTTCTGGATACCTTTTTCATAGAAGTCTGTCGCCTGGGTTCTACATACTTTAAGACAAACACAACATCATGCCTCAGCGGGATTCGAACCCGGACCAATCTCAGACGAATAGTCAGAAATTCAGAAGGTCTTTATTGCTCATAAAATTATGTACAATAAAAAAACGTCGCCGGAAAAAGATACTTACGGCGTCACAATCAACAACCATAAATAATAAAACATTAAAAAAAACACTACCAATACGCAGTATGTAACTTTCAGCACTATGAGTTTGTAACTTTCAGCATATAGTCACTTGCAGTATTAAAAAAATTGTGCCTGGGAGAAAAACACATTGTAATAAAACAAAAAAAAAAACAATAAAAAAGACCAAGTCATAACACCTAAAGAAAAAGAAATACAAAAACCATTAAAGAAGAAAGGAAACACGGTCTTGATCAATATCGCACCACGTCCCATCAATTTTCCAGGTTTGAAAAACGCACGACACTCGATCAGCTGCTTTGGCAATATCAAACTCAGTTTGAACGATAGAGATGATTGATGAGCGAAATTGTCTGCAGAGAAAACGGCGAGCAACATGATAGCGACGCAATGCTGGATTATCAACAGAAGATTGATACAAGTAATAGATAGTAAGTTTAGCCTGAAGGGAAAAAAACGCACACAGTTGATTATGATGAATTGCAGATTGATGATGACGGCGAAGGTAGAGAAAGTGCATCATGGTGTGAAGTGAGGGGCAAACTTTTTCGGTAAGTGAAAACATCAAGGAAAATAAAGGCTGTAAAACCAAACAAAGAGAGTAGGAATGATGGACATCACCAACAGTGGAACAAAAAAACACTTCGGAGACAGAAAATGACGAAATCGATGAAGGGTGCGTGGAGTAAGAAGACGTGTTTGAAGATGGAGCCAATGAACATCTTTCGCACGTGGTGCAGCAAGAGAAATATTGGTATCCATCCAGGTAGTATTTAATTCATCAGCAGGAATGGTACCAATCGGGGTTGGACCAGTGAAGTATGTCAAGAAATGATAGTAAAGTGGCTTCATAGATATTTTGTGCAAACGATAGGGAACATCATTCAAATAAACAACAAAAGGCAAACAGTAAGCAGCTGAAGGGGTGAAAATCAATCCATTTTGATCTGCAAGGGAAGGGTAAAGAGTTTGGATGCACTTTTGAATAAAACGGAGTTGAGAACGTGAAGCTGATGTGTCAGGCAACGGAGGAGATATAGACTGAAACGATTTCCAACGGAGTGCAGAATCAACGAGCTGAGAAACCTTCACCACTCCACAAGCAAACCAAGTGGAGAAGTGAAGGTAGGGGGTGGTAGAAGAATGGATAGCAGAGGAAAAGAAGAGAGGTTCTGCCAATAAATCATTAGTAGTGGAGGGAGGAGCCGGACTGGACATAAGGAGCGCCAAAAGGAAAGCACAGAAATGTGAGTATCGGGGAAATGTCTGCGAACAAAAGGAAAAAGGTCCATCTGCAGAAAAGTCGAGACAGTAAGAAATGGGCTACGAGGGAAAAGCAGAGTATCGATAATGGTGTGTGAAGAAGACAGAGGAAGGGAGAATTCACGAATAAAATTGAACAGATGAAAGGATTGGAATTTCAGAGACACATCAGCAAGACCAAGGCCGCCAAACGACAGAGGAAGAGTTATTAAAGTAGATCGGTGAACCCAGTGAATGGTATTCCAGATGAAATCTGTAAACACGCGTTGAACATTCTACAAAAAAATCTTCGGTGGCGAGTTGGCAATCCAGGTATGAAAAAACATCAGTAAAATAAAAGTATTGATTAAGTAAGCTCGATTGAAGAAGGAAAGTTTAGTTTTAAGGTAACGGAATGGAACAAGACTTCTATTAATTTTCTGAATAAGCGGTGTCCAGGTTGCCGCTGTAACCGCTACCGGAGAGCCCACGTAGATACCAAGCACTTTGATTATCGAAGAAGACCATTGGGCTCCCCCATGGGCAGTCTCCTTGGGAGTTCCACGTACCAGCCCAGAGTCCTGAGCATTTTGAGGCATTCAAAGCAGAGCCAGAAATGGCGGCATATTCTTGGTAGGTTGAACGTAGTACTTGAAAAGAATCAGTGGAACGGAGAAACATCGTGAGGTCATAGGCATAAGTTGTTAAAACAATATGATGGTGTCGCTTGGTGGATATATTTCGTGGAATGGTGGAAGGAAATTCAGAAACGAAGAGCAATCAACAATGGTTCAAAAACAAGAGAAACAAGAAAGATGACACCGAATATTTGGGTGTAATAAGCATGTCCTTTGAATCCGTTCTGACGCAAATTAAATTTAACAAAGCTATTCAAAGTCAATGGAACCGGTATGGAAAACAATAGTATCTGACGGAAGAAAAACGTTTTTCCATCGGGTTTTTAACCCTCATATTTTGCTGTAAACGGAATCGTGAGCTTACGCCCTCTTGTTGCAGACTTGTGTGTTAAGAAAAACATGAATTTATATGAGAAACATTTCGCACCGGAAACGCTCTCCGCAGAAAGAATTTTTCAAACCGGACTCTTAGAAACAGAGATATCGACAAAAATAAGATGTGACTTTACGTCCCCTGGTGGAAAAACCATGCATTATTTTAGGAAGAAAGTATTCTCAAAGGGTTTTTCCATATGAGCGGTATCGGTCCAAGAAAAAAAAAATTAGTCGAGTTTTCAGGATCGCACATTTTGCTACAAATATATCAGAAGCAGGAAATAATACTTATGTCTCCTGGTGGCCAAACCATTCTTTACCAAACATTAGAAATTATGTGAAAAATATTTTCCATCAGGTCTTGTATGCGACACAGAAAGAATTTTTCAAATCGGAGTTTTAGAAGCAGAAATAACGCACAAAACGCAATTTACCTTTGTGCCCCCTAGCGGAAAGTATACGATTTACTTGAAAATTTTGAATTTATAGGAAAAACATTTCGCATCGGAAACACTATCCCACAAAGAAGGAATTTTTCAAATCGGACTCCTAGAAGTAGAGATATTGACAAAAATAAGATATACATCTACGCCCCCTGGCATAGAAACCATGCATTATTTTAAGAAGAAAATGTTTCTAAAATGTTTGTCGATATGAGTAGTATCTGTCTACAAACGACGTTTTCTCAATCGAGAATTTAGAAGCTCATATTTTGCTGCAAATACATCAGAAGCGGAAATTAAGATTTGCCTCTACGCCCCCTAGGGGAAAGTCTATGAATTACTTGAAAATTTTGAAATAATATGAAAAAACATGTCACACTGAAAACACTATCCAACAAAGAAGGAATTTTTCAAATCGGACTCCTAGAAGTAGAGATATTGACAAAAATAAGATTTACGGCTACGCCCCTTGGCGGAGAAACTGTGGAATATTTTAAGAAGAAAATATTCCGAAAATGTTCATCGATGTGAGTGGCATCAGTCCACGCAAGAATTCTTTCAATCGATATTTTAGAAGTTCAGATTTTATGGCAAATACATCAGAAGCAAAAATTAACTCTTACGCCCCCTGGTGATTAAAGTATTCTTTACCAAAAAGTAGAAATTATATGCAAAAGATTTTCCATCAGGATGTGTATCCGCCGAAGAATTTTTTTCAAATCGGAGCTTTAGAAGAAGAGTTTTTTTTTTTTTTTTTTTTTTTTTTTTTTTTTGATTTTAGGTTTAACGACCACCGTCAGCAACTCATTGGGCTATAAGCAGTCGCCCGTCCCTAATTTAGGGTCACTGGTTCCAGGGAAGGGAGAGAGCCAGTGCCCTAAGACAAACACAACATCCATGCCTGACCGGGATTCGAACCCGGACCCCTTACGGACGAATGATCAGAGGCCAACGCCTTAGACCACTACGCCACCGGGGCGGCGTTGAATGAGTGGAGAACTGACTTCAGAAGAAGTCAAATTAAGGCTGAGGCGTTGTCTGTAGAAATCAAGGGAGGCTTCACAAATTTTGAATTGGTCATTTGATTCGGATCCATCGGGAAGAGTAAGAAAAGTAATGGTTTTATTTTTAACAGCAGAGCGTTCCAACTGGCGAAGATTATCAGTGGGGTTATCATCAAAACGAAGGGGCCGCCCCAGTGGCGCAGTGGTCTAAGGCGTTGGCCTCTGATCATTCGTCCGTAAGGGGTCTGGGTTCGAATCCCGTCAGGCATGGATGTTGTGTTTGTCTTACGGCACTGGCTCTCTCCCTTCCCTGGAACCAGTGACCCTAAATTAGGGACGGGCGACTGCTTATAGCCCATTGAGTTGCTCACGGTGGTCGTTAAACCTCTAATCTAAAAAAAAAAAAAACGAAGGGTAGCATACTTGAGTCAGGTAAGGGCAGATGAAGCAGAAGAATTATGAAAAAGACGAAGTTTAGCCTTGAGTATCTCATGATTTGGCGACGTTAACGGGGTTTGAAGCAGTTCTTGATTCAAAGAAGCAAGTTCCATGGACTGAATCGTGCGACGCTGAAAAGAGTAATCCCGAGAAAATAAAACAATTTGATTTTTTCGTAGCAAGCCACAGAGCAGCTGGGTCATCGATGGAGGACAGAACAGAAACGGCATTCGAAATAATAGTCTTAACTGCTGTAAACAAAAATTGGGTCTTTAAGAAGGGAATTATCAAAAGTCCAAATATGATGATGCGGGGTGACGGAAATATTAGGGAAAAAGACGAGAACAACCGGCCGATGATCTGAAGAAACGCTGGGAATATGGGAAACAGAACTAATAGCAGAATGGAAAAAATAAGAAACATAAAACCGATCTAATCTAGCAGGAACACAAAAAGAAGCAGCGGGGGGGGGGGGAACCAAGTAAATTCTTTTGCTGCAGGATAAAGTAATCTGATAGCATCCTGAAGGTTGAAATTAGAAATAACTTGAGTAAGATGTGAAAAGAGTAAATGACGTGATTCCGTTGAACCAACTCTGTCATATGTAGGATTAAGAGTGCAGTTGAAATCACCGGCAAAAAGAATACCATCAGCAGGCGGAATAACCGTAAGAATAGAAGCAACATGAGTAATAAAAGATTCAGCTTCAGTAGAATTTTGGGGGACATGAATATTGAGCAAACGAAAATAAACTGATTGGAGACGAAAAAAAATATATTGAAAAATACCCAGCCTGCTCTGTGACTCATGAATATCAGAGATTAAAGAAAGGAAACGAGTATGAAAGCCAATAGATGTACCAGAACCAATATGAGAACGGAAATTATGAAAGAACTGATAGGGCCAACGCCACCAACAGGAGGTATTGGTGGGAGAAGAGACGTTTGTCTCTTGCAACATGATTATATTGGCCTTCAAGTGTCTGACATCCTCAAAAACCAGAGCATTCGCTGCCGAAACAGCGAGACCCCAGCAATTGAAAGTAACAACAGTGATTTTGTTTGCATTACGGTGGCTGTAAGTGACTATCAACATACTGTTTGAGCACTTTTAAAACATATTTGGTGCGACAACCATACTGAACCGACCGATCTGGCAGTTCAGTATTGTCAAACAATTCATCAACAAAAGATAATTGATGAATGACTTCCGGCAAATTACTTAGATGCTTTCTAATGCATGTGGATTTGATTAGAGAGCATTTTTTGGACAACTATATAAAGACATCAATTCAGCAAGATTTAATGGTGAGATAGGAATTGTGGAACTTTCCAAATATGTAGGAAGTTCGAGGATCTCGTGTGGGGGAATACATTCCCCAGTGTCTTCCTCTGGCACACTCGTTGTAAGTTCAGTATCAGAAATAACAGAAGTAATTTCCATACAGTCATCAGCATCACTAAGTAGGGTAAATCTGTTTGAAGTAGTTAAGTTTGAAGAATCGCTGTCAGCTATGGAAGAAACAGAAGAACTGCGTGAAGAAGAATTAACTTTGTTGCGCCTTTTTTTACCTCTGGTTCGGGACCGGGTTTGTGGAGGTGAAACTGGCTAGACAGAGCGTTTAGCTAGGATAACAAAAGGAGAGGTATCTTTTAGTGGAAGGAGTGGAAATTCAGTGTCCATGGAAGCAATAGGCTGCACTTCAGACGTTGTAGATAATGGTTTCGGACCCGGTTGAGGCTTTTCAAAGAAAACTTCAGTGGTGGTCTCTACCTCCGTGGGCAAAGCAGTTTAAGCAGGACTGGCATCATGAGCTGGTGGGGTGAAATTCTGTAGATTAGAAACTGGCTGGTCAGGTAAAAACGTTTTAGGAGCAAGGGTGCTGGCTTGAGGATTTTCAAAACTATTAGTTGCTGGAGAACAACGTCGTGGGCATTCTCGTACTACATGCCCTTCAGCTTTGCAGCTGAAACATTGGATTCCTGCAAATAAATTGATTGTAAGTTTATGGGAGCCAAAATCCAACAAAAGCGACGATGGCCTCCGTAAAAAAAGGTCTTCGCTGGGAAACACTACTCGGTATTGTCGTCTCCTACAGCCCCCTGCACGTTCGCATAGGGGGAGTCTTTCCCAACTGCTGACAAAATCTTGGTATGGCCAACAATACGGCCCAGGGACCCCAAAGCAGTGATTAGGATTGAATCCGGGACGGCAGTAGGAACTGATGAAAACGTGACCGTAATCGGTCGCTGTATGCAAGGAATAGCTGAAAGATGAATTGGTCCAATGTCAATGCCCAACAGTAAAATTTTTTCAACAGCAGGTCGAACCTTTAAGTGAGAAATCACTCCCCCTCCCATACGTATCACAGAAACAATACTTTCGGATGTAACATGTTGGCAAATAGCATCACGGTATAATGGTAGGGGGTGTCACGCAATGTAGGAAAGTATACGCTCAAAAGTAAAGAATTAAAATAGCTCTTACCTTCTTCAGACATCTCTGGAACTTTGACGTGAATCACAGCAGCATCATGAGAAATTATCACAGATGTAGAACCAGCTTTCATAGAATGCACATCAGAAGCACTATTATTACCAGCAGCTGCAGCATATGAAGAAACAGGGGGTGGGAGGGAGTGTTTACACAATCCCTAACACCCAGAACTTACGGCACAGCACTATACACAAGATTAGTAGAAGGACGAACAGTAGACATATCCACAAGCCTGACGTTGGTGGGAGCAGTAGAAACAGAAGCACTTCATGATCCACATACAGCAGAAACACTAGACGAAGACGAAACTGGAAGTTGGGCTAAAGCCATCTCAGCCTCTAGCCCTAACGAAGTTCAGTGTTGCGATTCGCAACAGCCACAAAAGCAAACAAATAAACCACGTAATTGTAGTGATCCACTAACACAACTAATGAACTATAAGGTAAGTAAAAAAAAACTCAAGAACACGAAGCAATTAGTATAAAACTGTCAAAAAAACACGAAATCCCAAAATAATCTCGGGAGCTCCGAAACGTGCGACTTCTCACTTATCAGAAGCTAGCGCTTAGACCATTGCGCCACCCGGGCGGCAAGATTCCGCTACGAATTTAGATGGTAGGATGTCAAGCATTGGCCGAGGACCAGGAGGTAAACATTAAAATTTAGAACAATTATCGGTGAAAATCCTCCAAATACGTGGCGTCAGTAAATAAATAAATACACCCCCTTCCCCGTTCCAGAAACACATGCCTACGAAGCATGTCTCTGAACAAAAATTATCGCCGAAATCTTAAATGTTGGCAAGGGAATTTAGCCTATAAAGTTAGCCAATCAAAAATCCAGAAATTCCTAAGACACTCATAAATTACTTATTCAACTTTAGACTGGCACAAGACAAGAGATATTTGATTAATTAGCATAAACAGATAATCAAAATGATGAAAAGCAGGACCAGCTTAAGTGGGGTCTAAAACAGCAAGAGACGTCTGCGTGATCTCAAACAACAAGAGAGACTGGGATTCCACTATTACCAAGGGCCTACGAAGCATGTCTCTGAACAAATAATACACAGCACATATCTCTGTATATAGGGTGTCCCGTAATAATTGTTACAACGTTTGAAGGGCAGTAGGTGGCGTAATTGTGTTGCGAAAACCTTTTACAGTTTTTCGAAATATAATTTCTTTACAGAGATATGTAAACGCACTCGACAAAAAATTACTCTGCTTATAGGCCACTGAGTTGCTCACGGTGTTTGTTAAACCGGCAACCCAAAAAAAGTTATATTTGTTCAATAGTCTGTCGTTCCGGGAGTAACAATATAGTGCGTTTTATTTTACTCCTACCATTTCCATTTATACCACTTACAACGGGCACTGGCTCTCACCCTTACCTGGAACCAGTGGCCCCAATTATTTTTGGATTGGAGGTTTAACCACCACCGTGAGCAACTTAGCGCGCTATAGAAAGTCGCCCGCCCCTAATTTAGGGCCACTGGTTCCAAAGGAGGGAGGGAGCCAGTGGCTTAAGACAAACGCAACGGTATTCGAACCCGCACCTATCCCGGACGAATCGTCAGAAGCCAGAAGCCATCGTTTAGAGAACTGAGCCACCGAAGCCGCTGCTCTGAATTAGGGACGGGCGACTTCTTATAGACCATTGAGTTGCTGCCGCTGGTTCTTAAACTCCCAGTAAAAAACACACACAACTGTAGAACTGCCTTTCCCGATTTTGATTGGTCAAAATACACCACTCTTAAGTTTTTTTTTCTTTTTAATTGGAGGTTTAATGACCACGGTGAGCAACTCAAGGAGCTGCAAGCAGTCGCCCGTCCTTAATTTAGGATCACTGGTTTCAGGGAAGAGAGCGAAAGAGAGGGCCAACACCGTAGGACAAAATAACAAAACAATACAACATCCACGTCTCTCCGGGAATCGAACATGCACCCATCTCGAGTCAATGATCAGAAACCATCGCTTAGACCACTGCGCCAGAGGATCCGCCTCTTAAGCAGTGTAACTGAAAATTTAATAACAGGAAATTGAAATTAACAACATTGTAATTGAAATTCAATATGCTACCACACATTATTAAATTTTCAGGCACAGCAGTGTAATTGAAAATTTATTCACCTGTGGTAGCACATTTTTGACAAAGGAGGTTAGAATAAAATGTCTACCGATGTCCTTGTTAGTAAAGAATATAATACACTGCTGGCCACCCAAAATGCAACACCAAGAAGGAAGCATCCGATTGGCCTGAAATTCGCAGCATGCGTCGCCCGCGAGAGGACATGCAAACGATTAGCATTGCAGGGCATATGCAAATCATGTGCGCCCAGCACGTCACCGAGAAGCACTACAAGAAGGGTGCACAGAAGGCGGGGTGTAAGTAGTGGAAGTATGTTGTGCTGCCGGACCTGTGCGTGGGAAGCTTCCTGATGCCTCGTCGCAGAATACGGCAGTCATTCCAGCACGTTTCGGAGTTCTACAGAGAACGAATAGTGGCTTATCGCGACAGCGGTTTATCGTACCGAGACATCGGCATCCGTGTGGGATGACATCCAGCCACAATGAGGCGAGTATAAATTCGGTTGGGGCAGGAGGGACGGACGGACCGACGCGAGCGCTTGCCGCAGCAGCGGCACGCCACTGAACGAGAGGACCGGCATGTTGTGCGGCGGGCATTGACGGCTCGCACCGCTACATCACGAACGTTAGCGCAGGAATTACGGTGTGTTGCGCAACAACCTGTGTCAGCACTTACCGTTCGACGTCGTCTGCAGGAGCGGGGACTTGTCGCACGGCACCCATTGCTCCGATTACCATTGACGTTGCACCACCGGCGAGTGAGGCGGCAGTGGGACGTTGAACTCCGCACCTGGACTACGGAATGGCACGACACTGTCTTCTCCTACGAATCTCGCTTCTGCCTGCAATACCACGATGGTTGGATCCGCGTGTGGCGGCACTGCGGCGAGAGACTGTATGACACCTGTATTATGCATCACCATACCGGTCCGTCACCTGGCGTTATGGTTTGGGGCGCAATTGGATATGACACCCGCACCCCTCTGGTACGCATCGCCGATAAACTCAACAGCCACCGCTACATATCCGACGTTTTGGAGCCTGTAGTCCCCCCTTACCTGCAGGACCTGCCAGCGGCCACGTTTCAACAGCACAATGCGCGTTCGTACATGGCACGCATCGTGCAACAATTCTTCACAGCCCACCAGGTGTCACTGCTGCCGTGGCCCGCCTATTCTCCCGATATGTCGCCCATCGAACACGTCTGGTCACTGATCGGCAACCGAGTGGCCCGGCAAGCACCACCCGTGATAAACTGGGGCAACGTGTGGAAGCAGCCTGGACCGACATACCCCAAGCCCATATCCAGAGCCTCTTTCGTTCGATGCCGCGGCGTATAGCGGCCGTTATTGCCAGCCATGGGGGCCACACGAACTATTGATGTCTGCGTGTTCCGCAAGTCGCACGGGCCTGTAAGCTCAATCGTTTCATTTTTGTATCTGTTGTTATGTGTCCAGTAAATCTGGCTTTGCTTTCTCGTGTCCTTCTTCGTGTTGCATTTTGGGTAGCCAGCAGTGCAGTTCGTGAAGCCTACATCCGCGAGCGACGGCCGTTAAAGTGTAGGAAAGCTGGTGGTTTTCATGGCTATTTTACGGCATTTGGTGTTGGCCGAATCGCCTTCTTTCGTCGAAAATGTTTCTAATTTTGCATCATAACTTGCTGCCGATGTGTGAGAAAATGTTAGATTCATGAAATTCTTAATTATTTTAAGGCTCCTTTCCATTTCTATTTTAAATTGAAATTCAGAAACGGTAGTGCAAGTTCAAAAGTAATATATAACGTCAAAATTGAAAACTTCACTCATGTATGTATGAAGCACACTATATTGACAAAAGTCACCGGACACCCAGAAGAGAAACACAACATAACATTTATGGACATACATTAGTACGGTGTCGTCCAGTTTTGCCCTTAATGCATGCACTGACCTTTCGAGACATGCTTTCGACATGGTTAGGAAACACAGCGATAGGTATGCGCTTCCATTCCGTACATAATGCTGCTGCTAACTGCTGCTTAGTAATAGGCCTTGGTCCCAAAATTCTTATGCGGCGCTCTAATTCATCCCATAGGTTCTCTATGGGATTAAGATCAGGGCTTTGTGCTGGGCAGTCTACATACGATACGGAATTACACACGAGTAACCGTCCTTGCTTTATGTCTCGGTGCATTATCCTGCTGGTATCAACAAGGCTCGGTTCCATAGTATTGCCACAGATTTGGTAGGGCATAACTGTCCAGAATATCGAAGTAGACGTGCTAGTTAACAGGTTTGTTTAAAATAACCAATGGGCCGGGACCATACCACGAAAAACACCCCACACGAGTACACTGCCAGCTCCAAACTTGACGGTAGGAACAATACACTGTGGTAAATAGCGTTCTCCCGGCTGCCGCCATGCCCACACACAGCCATCAGACTGATGGATCGTGTATCTGGATTCATCAGTCCAAAGGACCCGTTTCCATTGATCTACGGTCCACGATAAAGGTTCTTTACACCATGCTAAACGACGATCAGCATTCCGAGAGGAGATGAAAAGCTTATGAGCAGCCGCACGACCACGGTAACCCGTGGAATGAAGTTATCTGAGAATGGTATGTGTACATACCGAGGTTCCAGCATTTTTGCTCACCTGTACACTGAGGTCTTGTGCAGTACTCCGTCCATTAGCTGTAATGACTCTCCTGAGGCTTCGACGTGCTCTATCACTGATTTTCATTGGTCTGCCGGTACGTTTTGCTACTTCAGGCACGCCATGTATCTTCTACTTATTCAGTACATCTAAAACAGTTCACTAGTATATGTTTAAACGCCTCTTCGTTTCTCTTATGGACAACCCACTAATATAACACCCAACAATCTTTCCTTTCTCAAAGTCAGTTCTCTCGCGCCGCGACATTTTCACTCAACCTCACAATGCGATATGATCGCGGTCAGCTGCAGGCTTGTTTTTATACCGTTTGCAGCTGTACTGCGCATCTTAAGAACGCAGCGGATCCGTTCACTTGCTTTTGAAGGGATGTCCGGTGACTTCTTTCAATATGGTGTATAATACCTTTGAGGTTGTGATTAACATGATTTCTGCACCTAAAACCACCCAATTCCAAAATACACATAGCTCAAACTGCTGTACATGGTCGCCGAGTAAACAGGGTGTAGGAGAACTGGCTACCGGAGAAGTGGCCACTGGGAGTATTTTCACAAAATTTTTCAGGGGCCGCATAAAAATTGCGCATTTGTCCACTTCGTGGCCACATCCCCGAGGTTGGTTATCTGAGTCACATAATGTTTACATATTTTCTTAATTGCGATATTTTACGTAATTCTTTAAAAAAATGTTTGTAATCTAGAACTCAAAAAAAATTTCAAGGTTTATAAATTACTGCTCAACAAATCATCTGCGGCCATGTACAAACTCTGGAAACCTGTTCGGATTCCTGAGTACATACATACACAGGGTGGGCTCAATACCAAAAAAATAAAACATAAAGAATTTCTTGTCCGATCCGGAGATTATCAGCGCTTATAAAGTACAACTCTATAAAATTTCTAAGGGCATCTGCTAACGCAGGAAGACTATTGGAGCGGGGGCGGGGGGATGCCGAAAATTTTAAATGTAAAAAATTTCTGTTCCTATTGGGAGATTTTAAGAGTTTACGAACACTACAATTCAACAAATTCTCTGCGGGCATGTGCTAACGCAAGAAGCCTGTCCGAAGGGGGTTGGGGGGTATAATGCCGAAAATATAAAACATAAAAAATTTCTGGTCCGATCCGGAGATTTTCAACGCTTGCAAAATGCAACTCTACAAAATTTCTTCGGGCATCTGCTACCGCAGGAGACCTGTATGTGGGAGGAGATAAATCCCCCCGACAGGTTTCCTTGCGTTGGCACATGCCGGCAAATAATTTGTTGAGTTGTAAATTATAAACGCTGAAAATTTCCCGATCCGGCCAGAAATGCTTTATATTTTATATGTTCGGTGTTGATCCACCTCTCCCCCTACAGGTTTCCTGCGTTTGCACATGCCCACAGCGAATTTATTAAGCTGTAATTTATAAACTCTGAAATTCTTTTATTGAGTTGTAGATTATAAGTATTTTTATAAGGAATTACAATAAATATGGCAATTAATACGATACGAAATTACGGAAACTTTATGTGAGTCAGATAACCAACCTCTGGAGACGTTCGTGGCCACGTAGTAGTCAAGAACACAAATTTTGTACTGCCCCTTAAAATGTTTGTGGACACTTCTCCGGTGGTCAGTTCTCCGGGGACCAGTTCTCCGATTTATCTTTGTTCCAAAAATTATGGAAATATCTAAATTTCTTATTGAAACTGAAATATTAAAAAAATTGTTTTGTGAACAATAGCTGCTCAAGTAATGGAAAATATGGTCACACAATATTTGCTTATTCAGAACAACGTCATAGCACTGAAATTGCAATGTGGTCAGTTCTGCTGTGGCCAGTTATCCGGTGGCCACTTCTCCGTATCCGATGTAAACAACATCAAAGTCTCGCACCTTGCGGCTTCACGGTTAAGAGGCTCAGGGCATCTCCAGAAGTATTATTCTAACTTCCTTGGTTTCGACTAATCCAGTGGTCAAGTTATCGTCATAACATTTATCAGTACGGTGTACGAGTCTACTTGACAAGTGAGCCAGCAAAAGACTTCGACTCTAGTACTTGTAGAAGAGGTTGCAAGGGCTGTCGAAGCACGATCAAATTTAGCTTGTTACAAAGCGCACACACCACAGAATGGCCACTATCCAGAATATACGCCATTCAATTTCAAACTCTGATCCGACAGCATATACCATTACTAGATTATCAAAATTACGCAACTCAGGCTTACTACCGGATTGTATTTCTCGCAATATGTTATCACCCCCAAGATCAACCCTACAAGCTTCCCGAAGCCTTCGAAAAAGTAAAAACTCATATACCTGATCAACCTGTTCGACTCCTCATCTCAGGTTATGCAAACCCCACTCAAAACCTTGAAAAGTCTCTTGCAGCCTTCCTAAAACAATTTACTACTGAATCTATTTTTTCAGTTAATAGTACAATAGAAGCTATTAACAAAATAAAATCTTGTCAATTCCCGAAGACTCAGTTCATCCTTGCCTCGCTAGATGTTGGAAACCTCTTCCCCAATATTTCTCGTACAGTTGTCTATACTCTCATTGAAGAAATCTTACATACACAGAACCATTACAGCCAAGCAGAAATCGATACAACCCTACAAGGTTTGAAATTTGTTGGGGACCGATGTTTTTTCCGCTTTCAAAAAACCATCTACAAAAAAATTGAGGGGGCCCCAATCGGTTCCCCTTTGTCACCTGTTCTTGCGGAGATTTTGCTACAGGACTTAGAAAATAAATACCTAAAATCATGTACTGTTCAACCGTCGTTATACATAAGATATGTTGATGATGTTTTTCTCATCTGGCCTCACTCTGTCTCCGAACTACATAATATGGCTTCAAACTTATCTTCTATCACTCCCGGTATAAGATTTACTATAGAGGTGGAAAAATGTGGGTTACTACCTTATCTTGTCTTTTTAGTCTCACATTCCCCAGGTCATGAATATTTTGACTTTTCTGTTTATCGGAAACCAACCTCTATCCCGGTAATGCTCCCCTTCAACGCATGTACTCCAACCACTTATAAATACTCGGCACTTATTTTCCTTGTAAAAAGAGCTTTTACTCACTCTTCGAATTCTGTTTACCGAAATCAGGAATTGCGGAAAAAATTGCAAATGCACATGGATACCCCACGGGTGGTGTCCAACGAGTTACACAACAATATAAACTGAAGACTTCAACAACACTGACTACACAAATAAGGAAGATAGCTGTCTAAGCACGAACACTTTAGATCAAACCAATTGCAACACTCAGATTAAGATAAGACATATCACCGGCATCAAAAGTATACACAGTTAAAAATCCCGACGACACGAATACCTAATTCCATTGAGGTTTAAAATATTTAATGTTAAAAACTTGCGAGATCTTTCGAACCTACGACTTATAGGTTCTTTTTTTTTTTGATTGGAGGTTTAACGAACACCGTGAGCAACTCAATGGGCTATAAGCAGTCGCCAGGGTCACTGGCTCCAGGGAAGGCAGAGAGATAGTGCCGTAAGACAAACACAGCATCCATGTCTCACCGGGATTCGAACCCAGACCCCGTTCGGACGAATGATCAGAGGCCATCGCTTAGACCACTGCGCCACCGGGGCGGCACTTATAGGTTCATCATCAGGCACCAAAACTCGCAAGGTACACATGAAACGCAGTGGGTCGCCCCGGTGGTCTAAGGCCCTGGCCTCTGATCATTCGTCCGTAAGGGGTTCGGGTTCGAATCCCGGTGAGGCATGGATGTTGTGTTTGTCTTACGGCACTGGTTCTCTCCCTTCCCTGGAACCAGTGACCCTAAATTAGGGACGGGCGACTGCTTATAGCCCATTGAGTTGCTCACGGTGGTCGTTAAACCTCCAATCAAAAAGAAACGCAGTGGTTATATACACGTGTGGTTATGGGCAGAGACCGCGCATGCGTACAAGTCGGAACAGGATGAGGTCATAAAATACATACATTTGAAATAACATGTAAGGTAAAAACACATAATAGTTGTCATAAATATAAAAATATAAAATGAAGGTCAAAGTTCTTTCACCTGAGTTTTATACATGTACAATAAAATCAATTGTTGTCTAACCTTGTTTCTTGGTTTTTCAGCAGGTATCTATCTCCAAGGTGCCGGTAGATGCAGCTTCATCATTACAACATTGTTCATTCAAATGATAAATATACAAGCTCTCGAGAAACAACAGGCCATTTTTGGTTTTGGTCGTCAATAACAGTTTTACATTGTCCCAGTCAGGATAGTGCTCTCCTTTTAGTACCTCCCGTGCTAAAGAAGTTGTTAAGGCATGTGTACGAACACTGTATTTGTGTTCTGTAATTCCTGTCTTTAATGATCTACAGGTGGATCCCACGTAAGAAGTAGACTGTGAGGTAGTTGAAATAGAGTTCAGTGGTACGGAATAAACACCATATTTATCTAAGATTGATGTCCGGTCGCGGTCTGATTTGGTCAAATTGAACAAACGTTCCGAAGAAACACCAAAGGAACAATCGTAGTTTTTGCATGAATTTTGTAAGATCGGTACAATGGTTGGGTGGTAGGGGATGGATGCCGCGTATTTTACGGTCACCTCATCACGTATTGGTTGTAACGTTGTGAAGATCTGTCGTTGATACCTGCGTGACAATTTCGTAAATAGATATCCGGGACAACCGGAAACCTTTGTTAGATTTAAAATCCTGTGTAATTCTAGTTTTAAAGATCTTTTGGTGGAGGAATGACTACGTATAAGCCCTACGGATTAAAGATGAAATAGAACTATGTTTATAGGGAAGTGGGGTGTACGAATTATATGGAATGAGGGTACGTGAACAAGTGGGTTTTAGGTAGACGGAGGTTTGAATGTCATTAGATGGGGTGCGTCGTAATAAAATATCTAAAAACGGAAGGGAGTGGGAGGTTTCTAACTCTTGGGTGAAGGAAATAGTGGGAAAGACGGCTGATAAAGAGGCAGCAAAAGTGTCTAACTCACTAAGTGAGTATTGCCAAAAAACTAAAACATCGTCGACATATCGTATATAGAGTAATGGTTGGAATGTACCATTATAAAAAACGGTATGTTCGACGTGTTGCAGTGCTATTTCCGCCAGGACGGGGAGGAGGTGACCCCATCGGGGTACCGAAATCCTGGCGGTAGGTGATATTATTAAATTTAAAATAAGCCCGGTTCTTGATGAGGTTCAGGGCTGAAACTGTAGCAGTGGATTCAGTAGAAGAGAGATTTAAGGATGGAAGTAGTGGGGTAATCAGGTCAATGGCAATATCCACGGGGACATTGAGAAACAGGGAAACTACATCAAGACTGGCCATTTTAAATGGAATACCCGATGTAGCGGAATGGATCCGTTCCAGGGCGGACTTAGAACTCTTAATTGAGAAAGGTGAAGATGTGGTTAAGGGGGAAAGGACTGAGGCAAGTGATTTTTCCAGATTTCGGTTGGGGTTAGTATAGCCTGATACTAAAGGACGGATGGGATGTTCCGGTTTATGAAGTTTAATTTTGCCAAACGAATCTGGGGTACGTGGACCAAAAGGAGGTTGCATATTATTTGAAATGGCTGGGGCTAGGGTATAACTATTTTTAAGCTTTGCAAGAGCAGTAATGGTAGCTGGGATAGGGTTACGAGATAATACTGTATGTGGGATCTGATTTATAACTTCGGTCATCTTGTTAATATAGGTAGGGTTATCAAGTATAACTATTTGGTCCGATTTATCTGCAGAAACAATTGCCAATGATGCATCTCCGGAAAGAGATAGCAAAGTAGTACGCTCATATTTTAATATATGTTGAAGTTCAGTTGGTGGTTGAGTAGATTCCTTTTCAATAGTACGTGAGATTTTATATCTAAGTGGGTCCCGTGCATGAATCGGCAATGACTTTATGACCTGTTCAAGTTGGGTAATGTAATTGAAGGTTTTTGGTGTGAGCACAGTAAACGAGAACTTAAATCCTCGGCTTAATGCCCTGCATTCGTCCTCTGTTAATTGTCTTGCGCTCAAATTCACAAATGCATTCGTTGAGGTCATTAGGTTAGATTTTGTCAAGCAGTTTTTTCTAGTTGTAGATTCGTGCACCAAGACCCTCAATTTCCGTATTTGTCTCTGCTGGTACAGTTTACCCTGACTAGAAGTGTACCCACAACCAAATACGTGGGAAGTATGCCCTACCAAAAATCAGTTGTCACCTTCCTTAAAAACACCTGTAAGAAATACTCCTTAGGGTTTGATGTCAAAACTCAAAACCTTTTCTCTATTATTAGACATGATAGAGATATAATACCAACTATATCCCGCTTTGGTGTATATAGTGTTCCCTTGATGGACATTAATGGACAATCTGCGGATCTTTGCTATGTGGGTTCGACCTTCAGAAGTCTCGAAATTTGATGGGTTGAGTATAAATATGCAATCCGTAAAGGAGCTACTACCTCGACATCGTCTTAGACCATCATTGAAAGGGACGTAAGACCTGATTGGGGAAAAGCAAACTTGTTATCAACAGCTTCTACAAAAAGCTCTATGCTCCTCACTGGGAGCCTACATATTATAAAATTTGGACCTGAGTGCTGCAATGAAGGCGTTCCCGTCTACATCCCTAGTGCCTGGAGAAATTTCGTCTTACAATACCCATGCGAAGAACCACCAAAATAATCTTGATGACTTTAAACAGTTTGTGGTGAATGGTAGTGATTTATGTGTCTTTTTTTCTCATTTACATAATATGTATTCAATGTGCTCATGTCTGTAACTATTTAAACCAAGCGCCGCTCTAATATGATTTCCCTCATCGGCCTGAAGATGCGACCATAGTGGTCGCGAAAGTGCTCGCTAAAGCTTTTAAACTACCATATTTTTAAATTGTAAATAAAGACGTATTTTAAACCTTATGGTTTTAGATAACGATTTGGAAGTGTGGTGTGTGCGCTTTGTAACAAGCTAAATTTGATCGTGCTTTGACAGCCCTTGTAACCTCTTCAATTTGTAGCGCTAAAAATACCTTTGATTTCTAGTACTTGTAGTCCTATTTGATTTATCTTTCAGTACGTTTGATAACTTTAAAGATTACGTGCGGGAAGCGACCGTGCGCCAAGCGACCCTGTGGAAAATCGTGCGCGAAGCGACCCTGCTAATCGAATCATTTTCCTTATATATATATATATATATACAAATCGTAGTCAAATTATTTATTTACATCTCATTAATTAATTACTTACATCAAGTTTTTTATACTAAATACAAGTTTTTAATATCATTATATATATATATATATATATATATATATATATATATATATATATATATATATATATCATCATCATCATTGTCAACCATTATCAATCCACTGCTGGACGAAGGTCTCCCCAAGTTTCCTCCACAACGGTCTGTCTTGTGCCAGTCTCCTCCATGTCACCCCTGCATACTTTCGAATTTCATCCACCCATCTCCCATGTGGTCTTCTTCTGGGTCTTTTCCTGTCCCTTGGAATCCAATCTAAAATTTCGGCTGTCCATCGATGATCTGTCCTTCTGGCAGTATGTCCAGCCCATTGCCATTTCAGGGATTTGACTCTGATCATGATGTCTTCCACTCTTGTCATTTTTCGGATCCACGAGTTCCTCTTCTTATCTCTCCTGGTTACACCAAGTATGCACCTCTCCATGCTACTTTGAGTTGTCTGCAGCCTTTGTATGTCTCTTTTAGTTAAGGTCCACGTCTCTGCACCATACGTAAGCACTGGAAGGATGCATTGATCAAACACTTTTCTTTTAAGACATAATGGCATATTGCTCTTGAAAATTATGCTGTTTCTTCCAAAAGCTCTCCAGGCAAGTTTTGTACGCCGATTAATTTCTTCATCAATGTGACCCTCACTTGATATCTGCTGTCCAAGATAAACGTACGTGTCTGTTATCTCCAGCTTTTCTCCATCAATCGATAAATCTTCATTTCTTGTAAAAGCATTGAACATCACTTTTGTCTTCTGAAAGTTCATTTTTAATCCCACTTCTTTACTCTTGTCAGCAAGTTCCTGGATCATACTCTGCAGCTCTGATGGGCTAGTTGCAAAAATGACTATGTCATCAGCAAAACGAAGGTGGGTTAGATAATCTCCATTAATCTTTATCCCCTTGTTTTCCCAGCTCAGTGACTGAAAAACACCCTCCAATGTGGCATTAAAGAGCTTCGGAGATATGGTGTCACCTTGTCTCACTCCCTTTCCAATTTTTATGTGTGTTGTATTTTCAAACAGCCGAATCTTTGCACTTCCATTTTCATAGCTGTTATTAATAATATTAATGTATGCATCTTCAATACCGCAGGTTTTCAAAGCCATTGTAACTGCTGATGGTTTCACCGAATCAAAGGCTTTTTCATAATCGATAAAAGCCATGCACAATGGAAGTTCATATTCCCTCGCTCTTTCAATTAGTTCTCTCAGCACATGGATATGATCTATTGTGCTGTAGCCACTCCTGAATCCAGCTTGTTCTCTCGGTTGAGCCATGTCCAGTGTTACCTTCAAGCGGTGTGAAAGAACTTTAGTGAAGATTTTATAAACTACTGATAGGAGGCTGATAGGTCTGTAGTTTCCGAGATCCTCAATGTCACCTTTCTTATGTAGCAGGATCATTGTAGCGGTGTTCCAATCCTCAGGAATCTTTCCTTCATTAAGGCATCGAGTGAAAATTTGGGCGAGTACTGTTTCGATTTCTCCACTTGCTTCTTGTATGATGTCTACAGTAATTCCATCTTCTCCTGGAGCTTTTCCCCGCTTCATGTTCTTGATTGCATGTGCAACTTCTGCTGGAAGGACTGGAGGAACTCTGGTACTGGTATCTTTCATGATGTCTGGAGTGCATGTATCATCCCTTTCATATAATTTGGAGTAGAAATCTTTCACTCTTGTCAAAATTTCGCCTCTATTTCTTGTTATAGAACCATCTTCTTTTCTCAGTGTCATAATCTGTTTTCTTCCCTTACTGAGATGTCCCTTTGCTATCTTTAGGCTTTGGTTGTTTTCAATTGCTTTCCTCACTAGTTCACAGTTGAATTTTCTTACGTCTTCAGTGATACTTTTTCGTACTGTCTTGCATAGCTCTATATATTCCACTTTGGAAGTCACATCTTCTTTAGTTGTCCTCATCTCTCTTCTTTTTTGCATCAACATTTTCGTTTTTCCTGATAATTTATTTACATGCAACTTGTTCTTAGACCCAGCTAATTTTGTTGCTGTTTCCATAAGAGCTTTGGTTACTTTTCTGTTAACTTCAGAGATGTCCACTTCTTCCGATGTTAGGCCTTCTAAAGCAGAGAACCTGTTCTTTAGTTCCAACTTGAAGGTATTATGGTGTTTTTTAAGGTTGGTTATGTCAATAGATTTTGTTTGTCTTATGAGCTTGCCACGTTCAAGTTTAGTGTTGAGGTGCATCTTACATCTCACCAATCTATGGTCACTACCTGTGTTGAACTTGTTTAGCACACTGCAGTCTATATATATATATATATCATCATCATCATTGTCAACCATTATCAATCCACTGCTGGACGAAGGTCTCCCCAAGTTTCCTCCACAACGGTCTGTCTTGTGCCAGTCTCCTCCATGTCACCCCTGCATACTTTCGAATTTCATCCACCCATCTCCCATGTGGTCTTCTTCTGGGTCTTTTCCTGTCCCTTGGAATCCAATCTAAAATTTCGGCTGTCCATCGATGATCTGTCCTTCTGGCAGTATGTCCAGCCCATTGCCATTTCAGGGATTTAACTCTGATCATGATATCTTCCACTCTTGTCATTTTTCGGATCCACGAGTTCCTCTTCTTATCCCTCCTGGTTACACCAAGCATGCACCTCTCCATGCTTCTTTGAGTTGTCTGCAGCCTTTGTATGTCTCTTTTAGTTAAGGTCCACGTCTCTGCACCATACGTAAGCACTGGAAGGATGCATTGATCAAACACTTTTCTTTTAAGACATAATGGCATATTGCTCTTGAAAATTATGCTGTTTCTTCCAAAAGCTCTCCAGGCAAGTTTTGTACGCCGATTAATTTCTTCATCAATGTGACCCTCACTTGATATCTGCTGTCCAAGATAAACGTACGTGTCTGTTATCTCCAGCTTTTCTCCATCAATCGATAAATCTTCATTTCTTGTAAAAGCATTGAACATCACTTTTGTCTTCTGAAAGTTCATTTTTAATCCCACTTTTTTACTCTTGTCAGCAAGTTCCTGGATCATACTCTGCAGCTCTGATGGGGTAGTTGCAAAAATGACTACGTCATCAGCAAAGCGAAGGTGGGTTAGATAATCTCCATTAATCTTTATTCCCTTGTTTTCCCAGCTCAGCGACTGAAAAACACCCTCCAATGTGGCATTAAAGAGCTTCGGAGATATGGTGTCCCCTTGTCTCACTCCCTTTCCAATTTTTACGTGTGTTGTATTTTCAAACAGCCTAATCTTTGCACTTGCATTTTCATAGATGTTATTAATAATATTAATGTATGCATCTTCAATACCGCAGGTTTTCAGAGCCATTGTAACTGCTGATGGTTTCACCGAATCAAAGGCTTTTTCATAATCGATAAAAGCCATGCACAATGGAAGTTCATATTCCCTCGCTCTTTCAATTAGTTCTCTCAGCACGTGGATATGATCTATTGTGCTGTAGCCACTCCTGAATCCAGCTTGTTCTCTCGGTTGAGCCATGTCCAGTGTTACCTTCAAGCGGTGTGAAAGAACTTTAGTGAAGATTTTATAAACTACTGATAGGAGGCTGATAGGTCTGTAGTTTCCGAGATCCTCAATGTCACCTTTCTTATGTAGCAGGATCATTGTAGCGGTGTTCCAATCCTCAGGAATCTTTCCTTCATTAAGGCATCGAGTGAAAATTTGGGCGAGTACTGTTTCGATTTCTCCACTTGCTTCTTGTATGATGTCTACAGTAATTCCATCTTCTCCTGGAGCTTTTCCTCGCTTCATGTTCTTGATTGCATGTGCAACTTCTGCTGGAAGGACTGGAGGAACTCTGGTACTGGTATCTTTCATGATGTCAGGAGTGCATATATCATCCCTTTCATATAATTTGGAGTAGAAATCTTTCACTCTTGTCAAAATTTCGCCTCTATTTCTTGTTACAGAACCATCTTCTTTTCTCAGTGCCATAATCTGTTTTCTTCCCTTACTGAGATGTCCCTTTGCTATCTTTAGGCTTTGGTTGTTTTCAATTGCTTTCCTCACTAGTTCACAGTTGAATTTCCTTACGTCTTCAGTGATACTTTTTCTTACTGTCTTGCATAGCTCTATATATTCCACTTTGGAAGTCACATCTTCTTTAGTTGTTCTCATCTCTCTTCTTTTTTGCATCAACATTTTGGTTTTTCCTGATAATTTGTTCACATGCAACTTGTTCTTAGACCCAGCCAATTTTGTTGCTGTTTCCATAAGAGCTTTGGTTACTTTTCTGTTAACTTCCAGAGATGTCCACTTCTTCCGATGTTAGGCCTTCTAAAGCAGAGAACCTGTTCTTCAGTTCTAACTTGAAGGTATTATGGTGTTTTTTAAGGTTGGTTATGTCAATAGATTTTGTTTGTCTTATGAGCTTGCCACGTTCAAGTTTAGTGTTGAGGTGCATCTTACATCTCACCAATCTATGGTCACTACCTGTGTTGAACTTGTTTAGCACACTGCAGTCTTCTATGACGAATTTTTTGTTACACATAATAAAATCAATTTCACTTGTCGTCCCATTTGGATGTCTCCATGTCCATTTCCTGTGTGGCTTTTTCTTGAAAAAGGAGTTCAAGATGAAAAACCCTTCTGCCTCTGCAAACTCAACGAGAGTATTTCCACGCTGGTTTCTGTTGCCATGACCGAATTTACCTACTGAAGTTTCATTCTGTTGCCGTTGCCCTATTTTTGCATTGAAATCTCCCATAATTATTTTCAAGTGCTGCTTACCTTTATTATTTAGATGACAAATTTCCTCATAAAATTCTTCAATTTCTTCTTCAGGATGACTTGTGGTGGGTGCATAAGTTTGAATAATCTGAGCCTGGTATCTTTTCGAGAGTTGGATAACAAGTCGTGCAGCTCTGTCAGAGAAACTTTCAACTTCTACAACTTTATCCTTCAGTTTCTTGTTTATTATAAATCCAACACCACTAGTTCTGCCAGTACCTGTCCCACGATAGTAGAAGAGATGTCCACTTTTCAGTTCGATGAGATCTTCTCCTTTTCTCCTTATACTTCACTTAGCCCCACGATGTCCCACTTGATCCTTTGCAGTTCCTCTTCCAATTCAAGAAGCCTTGAATCAGAAGATAGAGAGCGTCCATTGTAAGTAGCCAAGGTCAGCATCAGATGGCAGCCTAGTCCGGTTCTCCGGGGATTCTTAGCACCCTCTGCCTTCATGTCGCACTGGCCGCTGCCTTGGCCAGGTACATTCCAGCTGCCGGAGACTGAGGGCCAAGATTTAAGTTGTGGAATCATTTTGGAGGGGTTTGGCCATAACTCACCACGCTGGCCAAGCGGGTTGGTGAGTGTGGGATAGAATTTCCTCTAATCCCGATGGTATAGTTATACCGCTATGGGCGGTCGTCAGAGCCCCTTTAGTGGGAACAGGATGCACCACGAGAAGGCGGGGTTGACATTTGTCAAGGAGAGGCTGTGATGTTACGCATCACCTGACCTTACATCCCATATATATATATATATATATATATATATATATATGCAAATCGTAGTCAAATTATTTGCATCATTGATTAAGTACCTACATCTGAATTTTGTAATTTTTGCCCTTAGTCCAACTTTGTAACACAGCTTAATGCTTTCAGTGCATTTTTTAAGAACTTTAGAATTTCCAAATTCCCCCATGATATTGCGAATGCGTTTGTCTACTTGTAAATGCATTTTCTTCCTTTTTGGAAATTCTCCTAATTCTTTTAATTGTTGTTTGTGCATCACACGTCGAATTTGGAAATTCTAAAGACATTAAAAAATGCCTGAAAGCATTAAGCTATGTTACCAAGTTAGACTAAGGACAAAAGCTAAAAAATTCAGAAGATGTAAGTACTTAATTAATTAGATGTAAATATTTTGACTACGATTTGTGTGTGTGTGTGTGTGTGTCTGCGCGCGCGTGTGTGTGTGTGTGTGTGTGTGTATATATATACATACATATAAGCAAACTGATTCGATTAGCAGGGTCGCTTCGTCCACGATAAAATATAACAGGGTTGCTTCGCGCATGATTTCCAGAGGGTCGCTTCGTGCACGACACAAAAACTTTAGAATTTCCAAATTCCATATTAGGTGCATATTAGGCTGAGTCGAAAGTTTTGCAATATTTGCATAAACGCATGTGCTGTGGCGGGTATGTCACTCGTTTAAACTAGCTCAAGTCGCGCACTACAGTCAGTAGAAAGGGATATAAAGTGGTAGTCGTTGCTATGAACAGCATTGCAGGTGGTCGCTCTGTCTGTGGTGGGTCGTCTAAAAGCTGAACAGCCACAACCGGTTAATTAGGGAACTTTTGCTTTACGAGTTTGAACTCGGCCATAACGCTGCCCAAGCAACACGAAACTTTTGTCATGCGAAAGGACAAGGTTCCGTGGACCACCGCACCACAACCAGATGGTTCACGAAATTTCGCTCAGGTGACAGAAACCTTGACGATCAGCCAGGGTCAGGTAGACCGTTTGGTAGACTTTTGAGGGGATAGTCCATTACGAATTTGTTCCAGACGGTCGGACCATCAACGCCAGCCTCTACTCTGAACAGCAGGAGCGGGTTCATGCCGTTTTGGAGGAGAAGTACCCGGCACTGGTGAACAGAAAGCGCGGTCTCCTACAGCAGGACAACGCTCGGCCTCATACCGAGCGAATGACTCGAGGAACTTGAGGATATCGAACTGATGTCACACTCAGCATATAGTCCGGATCTTGCCTCGTCGGATTATTACTTGGTCCGATCCATGGCCCACATCCTTTGCGGGAGGCTCTTCAACAACCAGGAGGAGATGGCAGCTGGGGTGAAGGAGATCTTCGCTTCGAAGGACAACAACTCCAGAATCGAAGAACTGGCAGACAGATGGTTAAAGACGGTGCAACACGGTGGCCTATACTTTGAATGCTAGTCAGCTTTCGTCGTAAAGGTACGTATGAAGACATAAAGTGGTTCAAATATTGCAAAACTTTCGACTCACCCTCTGTAGAATCGAAGAACTGGCAGACAGATGGCTAAAGACGGTGCAACACGATGGCCTATACTTTGAATGCTAGTCAGCTTTCGTTGTAAAGGTACGTATGAAGACATAAAGTGGTTCAAATATTGCAAAACTTTCGACTCACCCTCTGTAGAATCGAAGAACTGGCAGACAGATGGCTAAAGACGGTGCAACACGATGGCCTGTACTTTGAATGCTAGTCAGCTTTCGTCGTAATGGTACGTATGAAAACATAAAGTGATCCAAATATTGCAAAACTTTCGACTCACCCTCTGTAGAATCGAAGAACTGGCAGACAGATGGCTAAAGACGGTGCAACACGATGGCCTGTACTTTGAATGCTAGTCAGCTTTCGTCGTAAAGGTACGCGTGAAGACATAAAGTGATTCAAATATTGCAAAACATTTGACTCACCCTCTGTAGAATCGAAGAACTAGCAGACAGATGGCTAAAGACGGTGCAACACGATGGCCTATACTTTGAATGCTAGTCAGCTTTCGTCGTAAAGGTACTTATGAAGACTTAAAGTGATTCAAATATTGCAAAACTTTCGACTCACCCTCTGTAGAATCGAAGAACTGGCAGTCAGATGGCTAAAGACGGTGCAACACGATGGCCTATACTTTGAATGCTAGTCAGCTTTCGTCGTAAAGGTACGTATGAAGACATAAAGTGATTCAAATATTGCAAAACTTTCGACTCAACCTAATAGCTTCAATCTTACCCCTTCTTTGTCGTCATTCAACTATTCAAAAAATCTCAACAATGTAGGTATGTCTGATTGCTTTATTCATCAAGATAGATACGTAAGTACAAGTACAAATCATTAGGCCAATACACTACTAACATCATCACTGAATATAATGAGAGCTCCATAAGTAAACATTACAGGAAAGGAACTTTTACACCGATGGATACATACATGCTTACAAAAAGCATTATCTATTTAATTTCATCGACAAAAAATATATACTTTTCTGTGTTCCTTTTACGAAGTGCCTTTTGCTGGAATGCTAAAGCGCAAGTACCTTGGCGACGAAAAAATGGCAAAATTTTCAGGAGCGTGTGGAAGGGAGATGGGGCTTGTAAGAAATCTAGGGTTTTCTTTGTCTAGTTGGCAGTTTCTCTTTTCTAAGTTTATCACAATGACACTGGTTACAACATTTCAAGAAACAGATCTGTACGGAAGGAGCCTAGGAATATATATTTGAACATTATTATTCAAAATATGAGAGCATTTATCCACAGTACATAAAAATACATAAATATAAATGCCAGTTTTTATACATAGATTGATCAATAAGTAACTTCTAATAACATTCAGCGCGCAGATTAAGAATATGTAAATCGGCATCTCTCAATATCATTATACTCTCATGATTAGAAGGTGCTGCTTAGCATAGGAGTTTGAATAATAAAGGAACTTACTCGAGAAGAAATGAAAGTGAAAATGGCGACTCACCTAGAAACATGTACTCACTCAAAGGTAAGCGCGCTGATTAGTTTTCTGTGGGAATGGAAACCCGTTCTCAAAACACAATTATTTCTTCTGACTAAACGGTGTTGTTCGGCACAGGAGTTTCAATAATAAGTTAGTAAAATCATGCAATGCATTGAATATGATCCGCTTTCCAACATACCAGAAATCATTACTCAAGGTATG
This sequence comes from Macrothele yani, assembly GCA_039090855.1. Taxonomy (NCBI): domain Eukaryota; kingdom Metazoa; phylum Arthropoda; class Arachnida; order Araneae; family Macrothelidae; genus Macrothele; species Macrothele yani. The sequence goes on from CM077021.1 coordinate 40,009,188, forward strand.
AGGATGATGGCGGTAGAATAAATCTCGCTCCTTTGACCCCGTTTCGATGATATTCAACAGAACCGGTTAAGTATACTTCCGGAACAACATGATAGAGTTTTGTCTCAATCGAAGTACTTTTACGTAAGTTATAACGCATAACGGCGATGGAATGGATCCTGCTCCTATGTCCTAACCTTTGACCCCATTTCGTACATTTTTAATAGGGTTCGCCTTCAGGTGGTCCCCTACCACATACTAAATTTTCATCGAAATCAAACCATATTTACGCAAGTTATGACGCATAAGGGCAATGGAATGGATCCCATTCTAATGTCCTGAACTTTGATCCCATTTTGCCCATTTTCAATAGGGTTCGTCCCCAGTGGTCCCCTACCACATACTAAAATTTCATCGAAATCGAACCATTTTTACGCAAGTTATCGTGCGGATGGGCTGTTACCGCGAAATTTTCTATATCCCCGTAACATTTAAATTTCATCCGTATAATTTTGCATATTTATTATTTTTTTTTTAATTTTTACTCTAAGGCGGTAGGAAATAAATATTTAATTTGCCAAAATAGAATATCAATGATTAAAAATTACTTTCCGGTGAAGCTGAGCCAGCCTACCCGAAAGTTTAGGTTGATAATTAGATCAGTCCTAATTGCACTCAACCAAATTAAAAGGGGAAAATTATATTTTTTTTTCTCACGGAAACTTGATGAAAATCCCAGATGGGAAGGAAAAGAAAGGAAGACATTCACAGTTCTTTTTTTTTTTTCACGAAACTCAAGAAAGAGAAGTATAATAGCAGTAGTCTCGTAGCCGAAGCTGAAGAGAATTGCAGGAGCGCAATAAATCCTTTTGGGGGCGTCACCCCTTTTCTCAAGCAACGCTTGCGAGCATCTCTGCATTGTCCAGGGTAGCGACCAAATTTGAGATAAGTCACGTCGCCGGAAATACCTACGTGACAATCTTCGCTTCTAGGCGAGGTCAATTAACCAAAAAGGTGCGAGGACAAGTTGACAGCTGAAAGAAGACATAATTTTGGGGAAAGTGACCCGAACTGAACGGATGGCCAGCGAATCGCATAGCAGGGCTATCTGTGAGGGCCAATGACATAACCCGACGCGATTCGGACGGCCGGGCAGTCACGCCCCAAGATGGACACCGGACACGGGAAAAACAGAATTATTAACTGAATGAAGACTAAGAGGAGAGACGACTACACACATACGCTAAGTTAACGACAGAGGGAACACTGGAGAATTGCAGTCTGAGCAGAAGAGAGGACTCAGCGGTTTCGGAGGAGAGATGTTTCCAAGATAGAGAAATGAGGTAGTAAATATTTTAGAGTATAGTCCATATATATCACCAATTAAGATGGAGAGCTGACTCTACGACCAGCCGGCAACCCATTTTCGCGATCGGGGCTTCTCAAGGAAAAGAAGGTATGATGACATTTGTCTTACACATTTCTGATTCGTGCCTCATAGCTTTGCATGTGCTATGCAGGACTAGTTACCCGAAAGTCTCTCACATAGTGCATTAACAATTTTTTCCTCTGGCGCACCGCGCCGAGTTTAAACCAGTAACTAAAGTTTAAAGTCAGTTATATAATATTAAGTGCATTACCCCAATATGAACTTCCATTGTGCATGGCTTTTATCGATTATGAAAAAGCCTTTGATTCGGTGAAACCATCAGCAGTTACAATGGCTCTGAAAACCTGCGGTATTGAAGATGCATACATTAATATTATTAATAACATCTATGAAAATGCAAGTGCAAAGATTAGGCTGTTTGAAAATACAACACACGTAAAAATTGGAAAGGGAGTGAGACAAGGTGACACCATATCTCCGAAGCTCTTTAATGCCACATTGGAGGGTGTTTTTCAGTCGCTGAGCTGGGAAAACAAAGGGATAAAGATTAATGGAGATTATCTAACCCACCTTCGTTTTGCTGATGACGTAGTCATTTTTGCAACTACCCCATCAGAGCTGCAGAGTATGATCCAGGAACTTGCTGACAAGAGTAAAGAAGTGGGATTAAAAATGAACTTTCAGAAGACAAAAGTGATGTTCAATGCTTTTACAAGAAATGAAGATTTATCGATTGATAGAGAAAAGCTGGAGATAACAGACACGTACGTTTATCTTGGACAGCAGATATCAAGTGAGGGTCACATTGATGAAGAAATTAATCGGCGTACAAAACTTGCCTGGAGAGCTTTTGGAAGAAACAGCATAATTTTCAAGAGCAATATGCCATTATGTCTTAAAAGAAAAGTGTTTGATCAATGCATCCTTCCAGTGCTTACGTATGGTGCAGAGACGTGGACCTTAACTAAAAGAGACATACAAAGGCTGCAGACAACTCAAAGAAGCATGCAGAGGTACATGCTTGGGGTAACCAGGAGAGATAAGAAGAGGAACTCGTGGATCCGAAAAATGACAAGAGTGGAAGACATCATGCTCAGAGTTAAATCCCTGAAATGGCAATGGGCTGGACATACTGCCAGAAGGACAGATCATCGATGGACAGCCGAAATTTTAGATTGGATTCCAAGGGACAGGAAAAGACCCAGAAGAAGACCACATAGGAGATGGGTGGATGAAATTCGAAAGTATGCAGGGGTGACATGGAGGAGACTGGCACAAGACAGACCGTTGTGGAGGAAACTTGGGGAGACCTTCGTCCAGCAGTGGATTGATAATGGTTGACAATGATGATGATGATGATACCAGTTTGAAATTAAAACTAAATTGTTTAGCTTAAAGCAAGCAACCTCACCTGTACATTGTACCTATGACCATATTCTAAAAAGAAATAAACAGTTAAATTTTAATTCACGTGTCACTCAGATCATTTCTCCAAATCTCATTAGAGTTCAATTTGTGATTTTATTATTGTTATTCGTGCAACTTTTTATTTTAACTTCTTTGCGGCATATGAATGAGCATGGAAACCCCATGCTGATTCATACAAAACACAACGCGATGCATTTGTCGACCCTGAGCTTGGAGACCCTTAGTTAGGGAATCCAAATTCATTGTTGACACCACCAGGCGAAATTTTGGGGGTGAATTGATTAGTATTGAATTTTGACCTTTTTAACTTTTACCCACTACGGCGAATAAGACGTAGTAGTGGTTCGCTGATACCCTACAGGGAGCGGTAATAGGGCAGACGGACAAAGCTTGAGCATATACGCTTCTTCAACCTACCGTTGGAAAGCGTAAAAAAATGCAGCGTACTGCAGAAGACATCAAGTGAAAATGACGACCATCCTAGGGACGTGTTCTCACTAAAGATAGCGGATGAACATGAGGTCATTGGACTGCCCACCCTTAGGATGAAACAGAGGTGAGATTATATCCTAATTTCTTGTACAGTACAGTGTTTGTTATTAAACATCATAACAGGAGCTCTAATCTTGTTCATAAAACTTATTACCGAAACAAAACGTGAAAAACTGAAACGTAATTTTAAGCTACATTTTACGCTTTCCAACCGTAGGTTGTAGAAGCGTATATGCTCCAGCTTTGTCTGCCTGTCCGAACCATTTTTACAAACATTCCTCCAGCTTTGTCTGTCTGTTAGTATCGAAACATTTTTACGCGAGTTATCGTGCGGACGGACAGACAGACAGACAGACAGACAGCCTGCCCGCACGATAACTCGCGTAAAAATGGTTCGACTTCGATGAAATTTTAGTATGGGGGGGGGGACCACTGGGGACGAACCCTATTGAAAATGGACGAAATGGGGTTAAAGGTCACGTCATAAGAGCGGGATTCATTCCATTACCCTTATGCGTCATAACTTGCGTAAAAAATCTTCGATTTCGATGAAATTTTAGTATGTGGTAGGGGAATGAATTCTATTAAAAACGGGCGAAATGGGGTCAAAGGTCAGGGCATAGGAGTGGGATTCATTCCATTGTTCTTATGCGTCATGACTTGCGTAAACATGGTTAGATTTCGATAAAATTTTAGTATGTGGTAGGGAACAACCCGGGGACGAATCCTATTGAAAATGGGCGAAATGAGGTCAAAGTCAAGGCATAGGAGCGGGATGCATTCCATTGCTCTTATGCGTCATAACTTGCGTACAAAGGTTTCGATTTCGATGAAATTTTAGTATGTGGTAGGGGAGCACCTGGGGACAAATTCTGTTCAAAATAAGCGAAATGGGGTTAAAGGTCAGGACATTGGAGCGGTATCCATTCCATTACCTTTATGCGTCATAACTTACTAAAAAATACTTCGATTGCGACAAATCTTTATCACGCTGTTCCAGAGGTACACTGTACCGGTTCTGTTGAATATCATCGAAATGGGGTCAAAGGTCAGGACACAGGAGCGAGATTTATTCCACATCCATTATTAAATAACTTGAGTAATGATTTCTGGTATGTTGAAAAGCGTATCATAATCAATGCATTGCATGGTTTTACTAACTTGTTTAATAAGTACGATCTTTTTCATGCTTTCCAACCGTAATGTTGAAGAAGCGTATATGCGCCAGCTTTGTCCGTGCGTCCGTCCGTCCGCACGATAACTCGCGCAAAATTCGTTGGATTTCGATGAAATTTTAGTATGATGTAGGGGACCATCTGGGAACAAATTCTATTGAAGATGGGCGAAATGGGGTCAAAGGTCACGACATAGGAGTGGGATCCAGTCCATTGCCCTTATGCATCATAACTTGCGTAAAAATGGTTCGATTTCGATGACATTTTAGTATGTGATAGAGGACTACCTGGGGACGAATGCTATTGAAAATGGGCGAAATGGGATCAAAGGTTACAACATAGGATCGGAATCCATTCCATTGCCCTTATGCGTCATAACTTGCGTAAAAATGGTTCGATTTCGATGACATTTTAGTATGTGATAGAGGACTACCTGGGGACGAATGCTATTGAAAATGGGCGAAATGGGATCAAAGGTTACAACATAGGATCGGAATCCATTCCATTGCCCTTATGCGTCATAACTTGCGTAAAAATGGTTCGATTTCGATGACATTTTAGTATGTGATAGAGGACTACCTGGGGACGAATGCTATTGAAAATGGGCGAAATGGGATCAAAGGTCAGGACATAGGGTCGGGATCTATTCCATTACTGTTATGCGTCATAACTTGCGTAAACATGGTTCGATTTCGATGAAATTTTAGTATGTGGTAGGGGACCACCTGGGACGAACCCTATTGAAACTGGGAGAAATGGGGTCAAAGGTCAGGACATAGTAGCGGGATCCATTCCATTGCTTTTATGCGTCATAACTTACGTAAAAATGCTTCGATTGCGACAAAAATTTCTCATGTTGTTCCAGAAATGTACTGAACTGGTTCTGTTTAATATCATCGAAATGGGGTCAAAGGTAAGGACACAGCCATTATTTTCATAACTTAACTAAAAATGCTTCTATTGCAATAAAACTTTAGTATGGTGTTCAGGAGATATACTGACCCGGTTCTGTTGAATATAATCAAAATGGGGTCAAAGGTCAGGGCACAGGATCGAGATTTATTCCACAAACATTATGCTCACAACTTGATTAAAAATATTTCCATTGTGACAAAACTTTAGCATGTTGTTCCGGAATTATACTGAACTAATTCTGTTTAATATCATGAAAATGGGCACAAAAGTCTGGGCACATGAGCGATATTTATTTCAGAGCCATTATCCTCATAACTTGAGTAATGATTTCTGGTATGTTGGAAAACGTATCATATAATTCCAACATACCAGAAATCATTACGTTTTCCAACATACCAGAAATGATTACTTGAGTAATGATTTGTGGTATGTTGGAAAACGTATTATACTAATGATTTCTGGTATGTTGGAAAACGTATCATAGTAATGATTTCTGGCATGTTGGAAACATTATTATTCCACAGCCTCCTCATAACTTGAGTAATGATTTCTGGTATGTTGGAAACGTTATTACTCCACGGCCTCCTAATAACTTGAGTGATGATTTCTGGTATGTTGGAAACATTATTATTCCACAGCCTCCTCATAACTTGCGTAATGATTTCTGGTATGTTGGAAAACGTATCATAGTCAATGCATTGCATGATTTTATTAACTTGTTTTCAAAAGACGTGCTAAAACAATCTTCACGTAAGCTGCAGCTCTAGGTAAAACCAACTTTTAACACATGTCCATTTGCTTAAAACCTAAGAGCGTTACAAGAGCCAAAAAGCGTTCTCGCGCTTCAAAGCTGAAAATACCAAACCTTACCTTTTGCCCGACCACTTCTTGTCCGCTGTGTGTTATGAATATTTAAATGCATACGGTTGCCGATGTTCCTTACTTTCCTAGAGCAGTTTATTTCTAACTAGGAGTAAGAGATTTTAAGAACTAAAGCTTTTCACTTCCACGACGCACTCTTGAAGGAAGAGTGTCTATCATTTCAGAAGAGCTTCAGCAAACATATCAGCTGAATTATTAGCTTAACTTAACGACATTCTAGAGCCAGCAGCAAAGGAATCATGAATTTTTTATTCTCGTGCGTCGACGAAATAGCAAAACGAAAAGGAATGTGGAAGACGCTGCCAGTTTCGAGGAGCTTGGTCCTCCATGAAAAAAACCACCCGAAAGAGATGAAAAGCAAACAACGGGAAGAACAAGATGTTGGTAAACTGAATTCATTTCTCGATGCATTCAGTGTCACGAGGAATGAGAATATGCTCTTCGAAATGATGGATTTGTGTGAATGGAATGCGTTGTAATATATTCGAAAGCAGAGTAAATGGGATTTGTGACGGAAATAAGTAAGAGGATGAAAGAGATGAGATGTGTGACTAAAGAATGGTGACCTTATCTGAACCATCAAACCTTGCAAAGAGAAACAGGATTATTTTCAAATGCGATATCATACCGTAGCAATGGTAGAAAACTACACCAACTTCCCAAGAGGAGATCCTGCAGCACAGCAGATCGCGTCAACGTGAAATACAGTGTGGCGTTGAATGTGCTGTTGACCCTTAGATAAGTTTTCGATGTAGTTCTGGAAGTTTTCAAAGGTTATAATTTTCAAAAGTTATATAGCAGATCGCGTCAACGTGAAATACAGTGTGGCGTTGAATGTACTGTTCAATATCATCTCTTAGATACGTTTTCGATGTAGTTCTGGAAATTTTCAAAGGTTATAATTTTCAAAGGTTATACAGCAGATCGCGTCAACGTGAAATACAGTGTGGCGTTGAATGTACTGTTCAATATCATCTCTTAGATACGTTTTCGATGTAGTTCTGGAAATTTTCAAAGGTTATAATTTTCAAAGGTTATACAGCAGATCGCGTCAACGTGAAATACAGTGTGGCGTTGAATGTACTGTTCAATATCATCTCTTAGATACGTTTTCGATGTATTTCTGGAAATTTTCAAAGGTTATAATTTTCAAAGGTTATATAGCAGATCGCGTCAACGTGAAATACAGTGTGGCGTTGAATGTACTGTTCAATATCATCTCTTAGATAAGTTTTCGATGTAGTTCTGGAAATTTTCAAAGGTTATATAGCAGATCGCGTCAACGTGAAATACAGTGTGGCGTTGAATGTGCTGTTTAATATCATCTCTCAGATAAGTTTTCGATGTAGTTCTGGAAATCTTCAAAGGTTATTATTGTCTCAGTTATTTTGTATAAGACAGGGATGAGAACAGCGATTCTAGATTCAATTTGAGTAAGATAGGAAAACTGATTTAACGAATAAGATACGTAGCTTGACCAGCAAAATACACTATATCAACAATAGTCACTGGATACCCTTTCAAAGCAAATGAACGGATCCGCTGCGTTGTTAAGATGCGCGGTACAGCTCCAAACGGTATAAAAACAAGCCTGCAGCTGACCGCGATCATATCGCACTGTGAGGTTGAGTGAAAATGTCGCTGAACTGACTTCGAGAAAGGAAAGATTGTTGGGTGTTATATTAGTGGGTTGTCCATAAGAGAATAATACAAGCCTGCAGCTGACCGCGATCATATCGCACTGTGAGGTTGAGTGAAAATGTCGCTGAACTGACTTCGAGAAAGGAAAGATTGTTGGGTGTTATATTAGTGGGTTGTCCATAAGAGAATAATACAAGCCTGCAGCTGACCGCGATCATATCGCACTGTGAGGTTGAGTGAAAATGCCGATGAACTGACTTTGAGAAAGGAAATATTGTTGGGTGTTATATTAGTGGGTTGTCCATAAGAGAATAATACAAGCCTGCAGCTGACCGCGATCATATCGCACTGTGAGGTTGAGTGAAAATGCCGATGAACTGACTTTGAGAAAGGAAAGATTGTTGGATGTTATATTAGTGGGTTGTCCATAAGAGAATAATACAAGCCTGCAGCTGACCGCGATCATATCGCACTGTGAGGTTGAGTGAAAATGTCGCTGAACTGACTTTGAGAAAGGAAAGATTGTTGGGTGTTATATTAGTGGGTTGTCCATAAGAGAATAATACAAGCCTGCAGCTGACCGCGATCATATCGCACTGTGAGGTTGAGTGAAAATGTCGCTGAACTGACTTCGAGAAAGGAAAGATTGTTGGGTGTTATATTAGTGGGTTGTCCATAAGAGAAACCGACAGGCGTTTAAACATACCCAAGCCAACTGTTTCGGATGTACTGAAGAAGTGAAAGACACATGGCGCCTGGAGTAGCAAAACGTACAGGCAAACCAAAGAAAATCAGTCATAGAAGACGTCGAAGCCTCAAGAGAGTTGTTACAGCTAATGGACGGAGTACTGCACAAGACCTCAGTGTACAGGTGAGTAAAAATGCTGGAACCTCTGAATGTACACGTATCATTCGCAGAGAACTTCATTCCGTAGGTTACCGTGGTCGAGCGGCTGCTCATAAGCCTTTCATCCCTACTCGGAATGCTACTCGTGGTTTAGCATGGTGTAAAGAACATTTATCGTGAACCGTTGATCAATAGAAACGAGTCCTATTGACTGATGAATCCAGATACAAGATCCATCAGTCTGATGGTCGTGTGTGGGTATGGTGGCAGCCGATTAAACGCTATTTACCACAGTGTGCTGTTTGTACGGTCACGTTTGAAGCTGGAAGTGTACTCATGTGGGGGTGTTTTTCGTTTTATGGTCCCGGCTGAATGGTTATCGTGGACAAACCTGTTAACCAGCTCGTCTACCTCGATATTCTGAACAATTATGCTCTACCAACTCTGTGGCAATACTATGGAACCGAGCCTTGTTGGTACCAGCAGGATAAGGCACCGAGCCATAAAGCAATGGCTGTTACGGCGTGTAATTCCGTATCGTGTGTGGACTGGCCAGCACACAGCCCTGATCTTAATCTCATATGGGATGAATTAGAGCCTACTACTAAGCAACTGTTAGCGGCAGCATTATGTACTGAATGGAAGTGTATACCTATCGCTGTGTTCCAAAACCTTACCGAAAGCATGTCTCGAAGGGTCAGTACATGCATTAAGGCCAAAGGTGGACCGACACCGTACTAATGTATGTCAATAAATGCTTTGTTGTGTTTCGTTTCTAGGTGTCCAGTGACTTTTGTCATTATAGTGTATATGGCATGACGTACATTTTAATTGAACTTCCAATTTTAGTTTCTGTCCTAAAGTGAGTTTTGGGTTCACTCTCATTAAGCGTTTCAACCTTTACGTTATATTTTTCTCGCTCAATGAATATTATGCGGCAAATGTCTTGAGGTCAGGTTGAATGACGCTATACACAGTGCGTCAAAGAATTTTTAAGACTGGCGCTAGATTTCAGCCTACGGTGGCGCCACCAGTGTAATCGCGAATGCGTTATAAACCGTGACCATCTGCTTGCTTTCTGCCAAAAGTACTGCGCAGTTGTTAAAGTAACTCAAACGAAACGGCCGTTCATTAGAGAAGTAATTTTTTTCATGTTGAATTATTAAGATGGAACAAAGGGCTGTTATTAAATTTAACGCAAAACTTGGTAAAAGTGCCTCGGAAACGTACCAAATGATGAAACAAGTTTACGGTGAGTTTTGTTTAAGTAGATCAAATGTTTTCCTGTGGCACAAACGCTTTTTGGACGGAAGAGATACGCTAGAAGATGATAAGCATACCGGAAGACCAAGTTCATCTAGGATACCTGAGATTATTGAAAAAGTGTGCGATTCCGTGGCAAACAATCGATGTGCGTCACTAAGAATGATGGAAGAGTCTTTAAACATCAACAAAGAAACGATTCGAACCATCCTGCATGAAGATTTGGGCAAAACAAAAGTCTGTGCTAAATTTGTTCCACACATGTTAACCAATGAACAAAAATCAAGGAAAAGTGCACCTTGCAGAGACATCATTTCAGCCGCTGAAAATGATCCAAACTTCTTAAAATCGATTGTTACAGGTGATGAAACATGGTGTTTTCAATATGATCCTAAAATAAAGCGACAAAGTGCGGAATGGAAGTCAAAAAAAACTCACCACAAGCCAAAAAAACAAGAAAAGTTCCATCGAAAATCAAAACAATGCTCATTACATTCTTCGATAGTAAGAGTATTATCCACAAAGAATTTGTTCCAAGTGGACAAACAATTACTGGTGAGTTTTATTTAAATATTTTGAGGCGTTTGATGGGCAGAATTCGTCGCATTCGTCCAGAATATCGAGATGAAAACAGTTGGTGTTTGTTGCACGATAATGCACCCAGTCACACCTCACTTCTTGTTCGTAGATTTTTGGCGAAAAATAACGTCTGTGTGTTGAATCATCCACCGTATTTGCCTGATTTAGCACCCTGCGACTTTTCTTTGTTCCCAAAACTTAAAATGACGTTAAAAGGGTGTTGTTTTGATGATATTTCGACCATACAAACAGCTTCGATGCGTGCTTTGGAGGCAATTCCGCAAAGTGAACTGGAACAGGCATTCGAATCATTATTAAATCGCTGTAAGAAGTGTATTGAAGCCGGAGGGACTTATTTTGAATAACAAACCAAAACAAATTATAATTTCTTGTTTCTGTTTCATTTTACAGACCCAGTCTTAAAAATTCTTTGACGCACTGTGTATGTTCTCACAAGATAAGAACGATGTACTGTATAATATAAGGAAAGAGGAGTGTAAGGTGTAGATGGATTAGTGCAGCCTCGCGTTGTATCTTCAAATCTAGATAAGTCGAAAAACATCGGAGAACAAACACTCTTCAACCATTACTGGAGGAACACAAACTGGTGAGGTCAGAGTTATAGTCTGGGGAATGTTTTCGTGGCATTCTCTGGGTCCACTCATACCCGTGGAAGGCACTATGGACCGAATTCGTCATGAATCCATCCTTGAAGACCCCGTACACCCATACATGCTGATTGTCTTCCCTGGGGCAGATGGGATCTTCCAGAACGACAATGCGACGTGTCACACAGCTAGAATTGTCCGAGAGTGGTTGGAAGAGCACGATGAAGACTTCAAAGTGCTTCTCTGGTCCCCTAATTCCCCAGGCGTAAACCCAATTGAGCATCTGTGGGACAACCTCATTGGTGTTGTTCGCTCTATGGATCCTCCACCACGCACCCTTCAGCAGCTGCCATATGCACTGCAGTCAGCTTCGCACCACATACCTGTGAACCCCTTCCAACACCTTATTCAGTCACTCCCAGCTCGTCTAGCTGCTGTCCGCGCTGCACACGGCTGTTATTCTGGATTTAAGCTGGTGGTCACAATAATATGACTCGACCGTGTATATATATCAGCACAACACGCAGCCTTTACATAGACACAACTTCAACTAGACAACGTCTTTTTCACAATTAGCATTATACTTCCACCATCTCCACATGATGCTGCTGCTCAAACATTATATCGGTCAGTTCTCATCTAACACATCCGCACGTCATTCGTACTGACCTCCGGGTGTTGCCAACCATACTCTTGCGAGAGAGACGATATCACGTTAAGAGTGAAAACGCAAAAGGAGAAGGAACTCAAATTTACATAGAGAAAGAAACTAACAAGTTAGTAAAATCATGCACTGCATTGATTATGATACGCTTTCCAACATACTAGAAATCATTACTCAAATTATTACTCAAGTTATGAGGATAATGGCTGCGGAATAAATCTCGCTCCTGTATCCTGATCTTTGACCCTTTTTCGATTATGTTAAACAGAACCGGTTCAGTATACTTCCGGAACAACATGATAAAGTTTTGTCGCAATCGAAGAATTTTTTAAGTAAGTTATGATGCATAAGGGCAATGGAATGGATCCCGCTCCTTTGTCCTGACCTTTGACCCCATTTCGCCCATTTTTAATAGGGTTCCTTCCCTAGTAGTCCCCTATCATATACAAAAATTCCATCGAAATCGAACCCTTTTTACGCGATTTATTGTTCGGACGGACAGACAGACGGACAAAGCTGGAGCGTATACGCTTCTTCAACCTACGGTTGGAAAGCGTAAAAAAGGAATGTTAAATTAGATTATGCGTCGCAACTGTTAATAAGATACACCACTTCACTGTAAAACGAACTGCAGAAACGCTCGCTATGTCAGGTTAATAATTTAGCAATGATAAATACTGAAAATGAGAGCTATTACTCTAAAACACGATCATTTTAGTCATTAGAGAAAAAAAAATAGGATCCTCCGAAAGAAAATAATTGCGTTGTCAAGTTAATTTCATGACATGTAAACCACGTCTACACGGAAAAAAATAATAAAATAAAAATTAATTAAGCGCATGATAGCTCGCATTACTCTGTGAAATAATGATCCAGAATTTTTAGTATGAATTACATCGTGAGACGACGGAAAATGCATTAGCACTATGTTATATTACCTCCTAAAAAGGATTAGACGAGAGCGCAACTTGCAGCAAATATCCAACCTTTGTCTTAACAACTTCAGAGAAATTCTTTAATGCAAAAATATGCTTGCATTATTTCCATCGTACAGATTTGAAAGCTTTCAGAAATTTGAGTTCCAGTTTTTGAAACCTTTAGTTTCGCAAATTCATTTTTTACGCTTTCCAACCGTAGGTTGAAGAAGCGTATATGCTCCAGCTTTGTCCGTCCGTACAATAAATCACTTAAAAATGGTTCGATTTAGATGAAAGTTTAGTATGTGGTAGTGGACCCCCTGGGGGCGAACCCTGTTGACAATGTGCGAAATGGGTTCAAAGCTCAGGACATTGGAGCGGAATCCATTCCATTGCCCTTATGCGTCATAACTTACGTCAAAGTGCTTCGATTGCAACAAAACCTTATCATATTGTTCCGGAGGTATACTGAACCAATTCTGTTGAATATCATCGGAATGGGGTCAAAGGTCAGGACACAGGAGCGAGATTTATTTCACAGCCATTATCCTCATAACTTGACTTAAAAATGATGCTATTGCGACAAAACTTTAGTATGTTGTTCCGGAGGTATACGGAACCGGTTCTGTTAAATATCATCGGAATGGGGTCAGGGCACAGGAGCAAGATTTATTCTACAGCCATTATCCTCAAAACTTGAGTAAATGTTTTCTGGTATGTTGGAAAGCGTATCATAATCAATGCGTTGCATGATTTTACTAACTTGGTATAATACACGAGTGCAAAAATTAAAGGATAATTGTGAAAAATGGTCACAACTCTCGTTGTCCAGATAAAGGAACGAAAAGTACACAAAATCTTTATTTTGTTATACCGCATGAAATTCAAAAGAATCAGTACACAATTTTGAATGTAACACATTTTGGTAACATAAAAGCACAAAAGAGCAAAATAAAGATATATATATATAACATAACACCCCTCCAAAATGATTCCACAACTTAAATCTTGGCCCTCAGTCTCCGGCAGCTGGAATGTACCTGGCCAAGGCAGCGGCCAGTGCGACATGAAGGCAGAGGGTGCTAAGAATCCCCGGAGGACCGGACTAAGCTGCCATCTGATGCTGTCCTTGGCTACGTACAACGGACGCTCCCTGTCTTCTGATTCAAGGCTTCTTGAATTGGAAGAGGAACTACAAAGGATCAAGTGGGACATCGTCGGGCTAAGTGAGGTAAGGAGAAAAGGAGAAGATCTCATTGAACTGAAAAGTGGACATCTCTTCTACTATCGTGGGACAGATACTGGCAGAATTAGTGGTGTTGGATTTATAATAAACAAGAAACTGAAGGATAAAGTTGTAGAAGTTGAAAGTTCCTCTGACAGAGCTGCACGACTCGTTATCCAACTCTCGAGAAGATACCAGGCTCAGATTATTCAAACTTATGCACCCACCACAAGTCATGCTGAAGAAGAAATTGAAGAATTTTATGAGGAAATTCGTGATCTAAATAATAAAGGTAAGCAGCACTTGAAGATAATTATGGGAGATTTCAATGCAAAAATAGGGCAACGGCAACAGAATGAAACTTCAGTAAGGAAATTCGGTCACGGCAACAGAAACCAACGTGGAAATACTCTCGTTGAGTTTGCAGAGGCAGAAGGGTTTTCCATCTTGAACACCTTCTTCAAGAAAAAGCCACACAAGAAATGGACATGGAGAAATACAAATGGGACGACAAGTGAAATTGATTTTATTATGTGTAACAAACAATTCGTCATAGTAGACTGCAGTGTGCTAAACAAGTTCAACACAGGTAGTGACCATAGATTGGGGAGGTGTAAGATGCACCTCAACACTAAACTTGAACGTGGCAAGCTCATAAGACTAACAAAATCTATTGACATAACCAACCTTAAAAAACACCATAATACCTTCAAGTTGGAACTGAAGAACAGATTCTCTGCTTTAGAAGGCCTAACATCGGAAGACGTTGATATTTCTGAAGTTAACAGAAAAGTAACCAAAGCTCTTATGGAAACAGCAACAAAATTAGCTGGGTCTAAGAACAAGTTGCATGTGAACAAATTATCAGGAAAAACCAAAATGTTGATGCAAAAAGAAGAGAGTTGAGGACAACTAAAGAAGATGTGACTTCCAAAGTGGAATATATAGAGCTATGCAAGAAAGTAAGAAAAGGTATCACTGAAGACGTAAGGAAATTCAACTGTGAACTAGTGAGGAAAGCAGTTGAAAACAACCAAAGCCTAAAGATAGCAAAGGGACATCTCGGTAAGGGAAGAAAACAGATTATGGCACTGAGAAAAGAAGATGGTTCTGTAACAAGAAATAGAGGCGAAATTTTGACAAGAGTGAAAGATTTCTACTCCAAATTATATGAAAGGGATGATGCATGTACTCCAGACATCATGAAAGGTACCAGTACCAGAGTTCCTCCAGTCCTTCCAGCAGAAGTTGCACATTCAATCAAGAACATGAAGCGGGGGAAAGCTCCAGGAGAAGATGGAATTACTGTAGACATCATACAAGAAGCAAGTGGAGAAATCGAAACAGTACTCGCCCAAATGTTCACTCGACGCCTTAATGAAGGGAAGATTCCTGAGGATTGGAACACCGCTACAATGATCCTGCTACATAAAAAAGGTGACATTGAGGATCTCGGGAACTATAGACCTATCAGCCTCCTATCACTGGTTTATAAAATATTCACTAAAGTTCTTTCACACCGCTTGAAGGTAATACTGGACATGGCTCAACCGAGAGAACAAGCTGGATTCAGGAGTGGCTACAGCACAATAGATCATATCCACGTACTGAGAGAACTAATTGAAAGAGCGAGGGAATATGAACTTCCATTGTGCATGGCTTTTATCGATTATGAAAAAGCCTTTGATTCGGTGAAACCATCAGCAGTTACAATGGCTCTGAAATCCTGCGGTATTGAAGATGCATACATTAATATTATTAATAACATTTATGAAAATGCAAGTGCAAAGATTCGGCTGTTTGAAAATACAACACACATAAAAATTGGAAAGGGAGTGATACAAGGGGACACCATATATCCGAAACTCTTTAATGCCACATTGGAGGGTGTCTTTCAGTCGCTGAGGTGGGAAAACAAAGGGATAAAGATTAATGGAGATTATCTAACCCACCTTCGTTTTGCTGATGACATAGTCATTTTTGCAACCACCCCATCAGAGATGCAGAGTATGATCCAGGAACTTGCTGACAAGAGTAAAGAAGTGGGATTAAAAATGAACTTTCAGAAGACAAAAGTGATGTTTAATGCTTTTACAAGAAATGAAGCTTTATCGATTGATGGAGAAAAGCTGGAGATAGCAGTCACGTACGTTTACCTTAGACAGCAGATATCAAGTGAGGGTCACATTGATGAAGAAATTAATCAGCGTACAAAACTTGCCTGGAGAGCTTTTGGAAGAAACAGCATAATTTTCAAGAGCAATATGCCATTATGTCTTAAAAGAAAAGTGTTTGATCAATGCATCCTTCCAGTGCTTACGTATGGTGCAGAGACGTGGACCTTAATCAAAAAAGACATACAAAGACTGCAAACAACTCAAAGCAGCATGCAGAGGTGCATGCTTGGGGTAACCAGGAGAGATAAGAAGAGGAACTCGTGGATCCGAAAAATGACAAGAGTGGAAGACATCATGATCAGAGTTTTATCCCTGAAGTGGCAATGGGCTGGGCATACTGCCAGAAGGACAGACCATCGATGGACAGCCGAAATTTTAGATTGGATTCCAAGGGACAGGAGCAGACCCAGAAGAAGACCACATGGGAGATGGGTGGATGAAATTCGGAAGTATGCGGGAGTGACATTGAGGAGACTGGCACAAGACAGACCGTTGTGGAGGAAACTTGGGGAGACCTTCGTCCAGCAGTGGATTCATAATGGTTGACAACGATGATGATGATATAACATAACTGGAGAAACAAATTTAGCAACTAACGAAAAAATGCAATAAGGGGTCTGATCACCCTGGACATAAACCTAACATTTTCAACGATTGTTCATGCAGTGTTTGAGATCTTCGATGAGATTTTGCGGGACCAAGTTCCACTGCTCCTTATATATACTCCTCGTCAAAAAAATAGTTGCACCCAGAAGGAAGCAACCGACAGGAATGAAACGTGGTGGTAGGATTCACATCGTGAGACATGAAAATGATTCGAGTATCACGCTCGGCCACGCATGAGATGCAAGCAAGGAGGAGTCGTGGGGCTATGCCTGACCGGCTATATAAGGTCATCCTGTTGCGCGTGCTTGCCATTCTGACTCGTGCTGTTGTGTTGGTTGCATTCTTTGCAAGTAGAATATGCCTCGGAAAAAAGTTCGGAAGCAAATTGAGCAGTTCGAGAACGTCCGCCTCGTTTCGTCCCGGGAAGCGGGATGGTCTTACCGCCGTATTGCGCGCCATACAGGTCATGCGGATATCAGTATAGCACGCTGCTGGTGGCAGTTGATAAAAAAGGCACGCAGCAGCGACAGAGAGGGTCAGGGACACCTAAACACCCCACAGAGAGAGAGAGGTGAAACATGCGCGGAGTGATTGCAAAAATTCAGCGAGCAGTGGTACCCTCCTGGCAGACGGCTGCACGACGTACTACTACACGCACTCAGACCATTACGACGGCTGCCATTAACACCATTGCATCGTCGCCAAAGACTGCAATGTTGTCGTGCCAGACTGTCATGGGGCCACTCAGAGTGGCAGCGGGTGTTCTTCAGTGACGAGTCCAGCTTTTGTCTTGGATGTGACGACCAACGAATCCGTGTGTAGATCCACCGTGGTCAGCGCCAAGACGAGCGGATTGTTGTCGAGCGTCACATGTCCAGAAAGCCTGATGTCATGGTGTGGGGTGTAATTGCAAACGATGTCAGATCACCTTCGGTGTTCATTGCAGATACTTTGACAGCCCAACGTTTCGTTAATGAGGTCCTGCAACCAGTGGCCCTAGCTTTTCTGAACGTGCACTTCGGTGCGATTTTCCAACAGAGCAACACTTGTCCTCATATTGCTGCCATCCCGAGAGATTGCCGTCAAGGCATTGACACTTTGCCATGGCTGGCCGCATCGTTAGACCTATCGCCGATTGGAAATGTGTGGGATGCTGAAGGACGCGCTATCTGCACTCCACCCCTACCGCACAATCTGCAAGAATTGCCGGAGAAGATTCAAGCTGCATGGGATCTCTTATCGCAGGAGACCATTAGGAACCTCTACAACTCCATGCCGAGACGTCTCGCATGCTGTGTGAGCAAACATGGCGGTCAGACGCCAAATTAAGAGACACTACTTATCGGCGTGTTGCGCAATAAATATTGCCAATATCAGTTTCAATGCTTAATGATTTATTGTTCCTGGTAACCTTTACCTTCCTCCAGAATAGCATTGCAATCCGACACGTCTTCCTTGGTACAAATATGTTTTTAACGATGAGTGTATATATATAAACTATATTGACAAAAGTCACCGGACACCCCTTCAAAAGCAAATGAACGGATCCGCTGCTTTGTTAAAATGCTCTGTACAACTGCAAACGGTATACAAACAAGCCTGCAGATGACCGCGATCATATCGCACTGTGAGGTTGAATGAAAATGTCTCGGCGGGAAAGGACTGACTTTGAGAAAGGACAGGTTGTTGGGTGTTATATTAGTGGGTTGTCCGTAATAAAAACTGAGAGGCGTTTAAACATACCCAAGTTAACTGTTTTGGATGTACGGAATAAATGGAAGTCACATGGCGTGCCTGAAGCAGCAAAGCATACCGGCAGACCAAAGAAAATCAGTGATACAGGACTTCGAAGGCTCAGGAGAGTCGTTACAGCTTATCGGAGTACTGTAGAAGACCTCAGTGCACAGGTGAGTAAAAATACTTTAACCTCGGTATGTACACGTACTATTCTAAGAGAATTTCATTCCATGGGTTACTGTGGTCGTGCGGTTGCTCATAAGCCTTTCATATCCACTCGGAATGCTACTCGTGGTTGAGCATGGTGTAAAGTACATTTATCGCGGACCGTAGATCAATGGAAACGGGTCCTATTAACTGATGAATCCAGATACACGATCCATCAGTCTGATGGCCGTGTGTGGGTATGGCGGCAGCCGATGGAACGCTATTTACCACAGTTTAATGTTCCTGCGGTCAAGTTTGGAGCTGGCAGTGTACTCTTGTGGGTGTTTTTTTCGTGGTATGGTCCCTGCCCATTGGTTATCGTGGACATACCTGTTAACCAGCACATCTACCTCGATATTGTGGACAGTTATGCTCAACCAACTCTGTGGCAATACTATGGAACCGAGTCTTGTTGGTACCAGCAGGATAATGCACCAAGCCATAAAGCAAGGACTGTTACGGCGTGGTTTGACGATAATTCCGTGTCGTGTGTGGACTGGCCAACACTGAGCCCTGATCTTAATCCCATGTGGGATGAATTGGAGCGCCGCATAAGAAGGTTAGAGCCAAGGCCTACTACTAAGCAACAGTTAGCGGCAGCATTATGTACTGAATGGAAGCGCATGCCTATCGATGTGTTCCAAAACCGTGTCGAAAGCATGTCTCGAAGGGTCAGTGCACGCATTAAGGCCAAATGTGGACCAACACCGTACTAATGTATGTCAATAAATGCTATTTTGCGTGTCTCTTCTAGGTGTCCGGTGACTTTTGCCAATATAGCGCCTATGTATTCAACACTTGTTTTGAAACTGTCCTATTATTAGGTCTTCTGTTGGGAAACGGGAGCCTTTTGGGACGTTAGGAATGATTTATGCTATGGCTGGTGTTGGAGGGATAGGGTTTGTAGTGTGAGTTCCTCATATGTTTTTGGTGGGAATGGATGTGGAAAATACGGCACATTTTTACCAACGATTGCCTTCCATGTATTTGTGAAGAATTATTTCTTCAGAGAAATTCGTTTCCCACTTACGTATAATGTTCTCGGAAGCACATAATTTCTTCGACTAGCGCAAATCTGAGCTTTTCTCAGATTTCTAAGCTACATCTGCTTAGCCTCAGTTGGTTGGAACTCACTTGTCCTGGGTGGTGTAACGGATAGCACGGAAATCGGGAGATGCGAGTTCGATTCCTGCTCCAGGGCAATGTAATTTTCACGTTTTCTGAATGACTGGCTACATGGAAACCGTGAACAATACGGCACATTTGTACCAAACATTGCATTCCACGTATTTGTGAAGAATTAATTCTTCAGGGAAGTTCCTTTCCCACTTTTGAATGAATTAAGGAAGTATCTATGGCAACAGATATTAGCCGTGGCAGACGATGCTGGCTTTGTCATTGCGTAGTTGTTTAACGTACGTCTGCATTTCGCCATGCAGGTGAGTGATTCGGAATTAAGAAGTGAAATGCGTTGTGTGATATAATTTTGTAATCGTTTGGGTGAAACGGCTCCAGAAACAGCTGATTTAATGAAAAAAGCTTACGAAGCTAAATGTTTGGGTGAGTCAACGATTTTTAGATGGCACCGTGATTTCCAAAAAGGGGGAACTCGCTCCTAGGCCTGGTCGACCTGAAAGTGTTGTTACGGAGCGCACTGTTAAAAAACTGTTTGGGTAATCCTGCAAGAAGATCGCCGAATGGCGTTTGTAGACATAGCTGGGTCAACTAATATTTCAAAAACGTTGGCATTCCGCATTCTACGCCACAAATTACCGCTGCATCGTGTGTGTGTGTTCCAGATGGGTACCTCATCCCCTGACGAGAGAACAATTGTTAGCCAGAGTTCAGGTGTGTCATGAGTGGAAACAAATGATTAGAAAGGATCCAATCTTTCTAAACACAGTAACAACTGCCGATGAAACATGGGTCCACTATTTCCACCCCCTTCACGAAGCGCGCAACGAGTGTCTGGAAACACACAGGCTCGCCTCCTCCGAAAGAAATCCGCCAAACCAAATCAAGTGATGATAATATTTGTCTTTGATCATGAAGGTGTAATCTACCAGCATGCCGTTCCTCCACAGATTACGGTCAATGCTGAGTATTACATTTCATTCTTGAAACGTCTGCGACGACACATATCGATTTAGCGACAGGAACTTGTGGGCAAGTGGGCCCTACACCATGATAATGCCCGACTACAAGCGGCTGCTTGTGTTCAAGAGTTTCTTAGGAAATGGGGGACTGAAATCATGCCAAAGCCTGCCTACAGTCCCGACCTCGCCCCTTGAGATTTCTGGCTGTTTCCAACAATAAAGGGGAACTTCCGTGGATCAACATTCAACGCAGATGCAGACGTTATTCAAGCTGTACAGGGGTCGCTTAAACAGCTTCCACAACATGCCTTCACCTGGTTGTTTCCAACCTGGGACCGCTGATACCACTGGATTGGTCCCTGAACGCCAATGGCTACCTCTCCATCCTCGCTGACTACATGCATTCTTTCATATTCGACTTTTACTATGATGGTGGTGGTGTCTACCAATAGGACAATGCCCCGTGCTATGTCGCTAAGGGGGTGCGTGAATGGTTCCAGAAACACTACAGCGGTGTCTCCATTTTTCGTTGGCTGGCGAAATCGCCCGACCTCAATCCCATAGAGCCCTTGTGGGACTTTTTGCATCGACAGGTTCGACGTGCCGACCCACAACCACGTCATATCCGGGACCACTGTGCTCTGCTGCAGTCCGAATGGACATGTGTATCTCAGGAAACCTTCCAGGGCCTCATTGCACTCATGCCACGCCATCTTGCCGCTGTCATCCGGGCCAATGGAGGTTGATCCCATTATTATGTAGGTGGTCACACTATTCTGACACGACTGTATTTGTGTGTACATATACTGTATAGCATCATCATCATCATCATCAACCATTATCACCCATTTCTGGATGAAAGTCTCTCCCAGTTTCTTCCACAATTGTCTGTCTTGAGCCTGTCTCCACCATATCACTGCAGCATACTTTTGAATTTCATCCATCCACCTTCCATGGGGTCTTCTTCTGGGTCTTTTTCCGTCCCTCCGAATCCACTCTAAAATTTCGGTTGTCCATCGGTGTCCAGCCCATTACCATTTCAGTGATTTCACTCTGGTAATGATGTCGTCCACTCTTGTCATTTTCCTTATATACAAGTTCCTCTTCTTATCTTTCCTGGCTACACCAAGCATGCATCTCTCCAAACTTCTTTGTGTTGTTTGCAGTCTTTGTATGTCAGTACAATTTTTAAGAGCAGTATGCCATTATGTCTTAAAATAAAAGAGTTTAATACAAATTTTGAAGATGACAATCCGATTTTTGGCGTAAATGTGACAAGGATGGTAAGTCAGATAATATCCGAAAACTTGAAAATTTTCATCGTCCTGAAGCGGGACTCGAACCCGCGTCTCCCAGAAAACGCCCGGGTATGCTAACCACTACACCACCCAGAACGACCAAGTTTCAAGTTTCCGATCAATTTGAATATAACCATCACAGGATTGGCTAGTCGAAGCAACCGGCATTCAGAAGCAACCGGAAATACATATATCACCCTGTATATGTATTTCCTTCATGAAAGGGTTTAATAAATGTACCCTGCCAGTGCTTACGTATGGAGTACATATACAGGGTGATTCAGCTAAGGGTGTACAAACTTCTGGGATGGGTAGGTTGCCCAAAGACAAATCGGAATCACAGAGCAATGCAGTATCCGAAACACCATCTTCATGTGCTAGTGTACAGAGAGGAAGAGGAATGAAAGAGCAGCATGTAAGAGACCAACATGCTTTTTAGCACGTCTTTTGTAAAAAAAGATCGTGCATCTGTTACCGGTTTGTCCGTCCCTCCGTCTGTACCCATGATATCTCAGCAACTTTTAGTCCAATTTAAAAAAAAATTTGCATTGCGAAGCTTGAAATATGCAAATGATGATCCTTTATTTCGTTTTTTTTTTACGATGTACAATTTTGCCGGTAGAGGGCGTAAATGCAGATTATGTCGAATTCAAAAATACGTTTTATTCCACAAATTTGCTTCTAAACATCCGATTGAAAAAAAATTTATATCTTTCGATTCCATTTATGTTTAAAAGTATTTTAGATATAGTTACTTTTTCAAATTTCGCATATATTTTTTCGCTAGGGGGCGTAAAAGTAAATTACATTTTCCCCGATAACTCTTCTTCTAAAACTCCGATTTGAAAAACTTTTTCGTCAGCGGATACATCTCCTGATGGAAACTCTTTTGCATATAATTTCAAATTTTCGGTAAAGAATACTTTGGCCACCAGGGGGCGTAAGTGTTAATTTTTTGCTTCCGATGTATTTGCCATAAAATCGTAGCTTCTAAAATATGGATTAAAAAATTATTTCGTGGACTGATGCCACTCACATTGATAAACCTTTTAGGAATATTTTCTTCTTAAAATATTACACAGTTTCTCCGCCAGGGGCGTAGATGTACATCTTATTTTTGTCAATATCTCTACTTCTAGGAGTCCGATTTGAAAAATTCCCTCTTTGTTGGATAGTGTTTTCCGTGTGACATGTTTTTCATATAATTTCAAAATTTTCAAGTAATTCATAGACTTTCCGCTAGGGGCTTAGCGGTAAATTGCGTTTCCCCCTATATCTCTGTTTCTAAATAGACGATTTGAAAATTTCTTTCTGCACCGGATACAGCTCCTGATGGGAAATGGGAAATCGTTTGCATATAACTTCTAATTTTTGTAAAAAAACAGTTTGGCCACCAGGGGCGTAAATCTTAATTTCCGCTTCTGTTGTATTTGCAGCAAAATATGAGCTTCTAAATTCTCGATTGAAAAAAACGTCGTTTGTTGACCGATACTACTCGTGTCGAATAACCTTTTAAAAACATTTTCTTGTTGAAGAAATGCATGGTTTCTACGCCAGGGGGCGTAGATGTATATCTTATTTTTGTCAATATCTCTACTTCTAATAGTATGATTTGAAAAATTCCTTCTTTGTTGAATAGTGTTTCCGATGCGAAATGTTTTTCCAATAAATTCAAAATTTTCAAGTAAATCATACACTTTCCGCTAGGGGGCACAAAGATAAATTGCGTTTTCTGCGTTATTTCTGCTCCTAAAGCTCTGATTTGAAAAATTCTTCCTGTATCGCATACAAGACCTGATGAAAAATATTTTTCACACAATTTCTAATGTTTGGTAAAGAATGGTTTAACCACCAGGGGTCATATGTGTTAATTTCTGCTTCTGAAGTATTTGTTGCAAAATCTGGGCTCCTGAAAACTCGACTAATTTCGTTTTCTTCGGCCGATACCGCTTATACGGATTAACCTTTTGAGAATACTTTCTTCCTAAAATAATGCGTGGTTTTCCCACCAGGGGACGTAAAGACACATCTTATTTTTGTCGATATCTCTGTTTCTAAGAATTCGTAAGCTCACGATTCCGTTTACAGCAATATCTGAGGGATTAAAAACCCGATTGAAAATCTTCTTTCTTTGGTCAGATCTATTGTTTCCCATACCGGTTCCATTGACTTTGAATAGCTTTGATAAATTTAATTTGCGTCAGAGAACGGATTCAAAAGACGTGCTTATTACACCCGAAAATTCGGTGTCAACTTTCTTGTTATTACTAACAAGACATTTGCGAAATGCGTTGAGGTTACAGACGGAGTTCAACGTTGTGAACTTGAGCTCTAAAATACATGCGCGTTATGTGCATTGAAGCAACGTTCCCGTGTAAAGCACGCTTCGTGCGTGAACAGCACAGGAGCAGGAAATTGGGGTTCTGCCACACCCTTCTGCAGGTAGCATTGCGCAAATGCAATGCGATAAGTGTAATCCTCAGGGCTTAGTGTCCAAACGCGCTTCATATGATATCGATGCAATTGTTCTTCGTGCAGAACCCTCCATACGGTGGATTGGGACAGACCGAGCCGATGTGCAATCGCTCGTGTGCTGGCACTTGGAGTGTCTGCTGCATGGCTTAACACATACTCTTCGATGGCAGGAGTGCGTACCCATCGTTCCCGACATCTGGCAAGCCCCTGGAAAGAATCAGTGTCGCATGAGCTCTGATGCAGTCGTGCAAACACTTGGTGGTACGTTCCTGGTACAGTTGCACGGCGGCGTGTCCGTTGCCGTCCACTGCTCCGTATGCGAGATGCATATCAGCCATTTCCGCGTTCGTAAACTCAGCCATCCTACTACCTCTGCGGGCGGTTTACTAATGACGGTATCCTGAAAGTACGTATGAGTAGTCTCACGGCGGAACAACGCCATCTACCGCATGAATATGGCGTTTCCGACACTGTATTGCTATGCGATTCCGATTTGTCTTTGTGCAACCTACCCCTCCCAGAAGTTTGTACACGCTTAGCTGAATCATCCTGTATATGCATATACAGGGTTCAAAGGAAAGTCCTTATTCAGGGCAATAACTGCGGAAGAAAGGGTCCGAGTGGTGCACAAGTTAGGTCTATGTATAGGAAAAGGACGGTGGCTGATCGAATGAAAGTGGTTGGAGCGCCCCTAGCGGCAGAGGTAATAAACCTAACTCGCGAACAACGCGAGATAGAAACAAAATTCCAGTTACAAAGTTGTAGCTCATCGTCTAATTAATAAGAAAAGATACATGGCGCGCACGAATTATGTACATGGATGTGTCAAAATGCTGATAAAGTGCACGCGGTCGCTGGATGGTTAGGCAATATCGGCCCACGATGGAGAACGATTCAAATGCGTATGTAAATATTGATAGTGACGTAGAAGCCGGTCGATGAGATAAAATACCGAGGTTGGGGATTTGAACGTCAGTCAACGTACACGTTTCAAACACTGATGGCGGGCTACTCAAACGCTGAGTACTGTGAAATGGTCGTGCTTTATGGCGAATGTCATCGCAATGCCCACGAAGATGCAAGGCGGTATGCCGAGCGTTTTCCGACTATTCAACATCCAACTGCAGCGACTATTAACAACTGTGTTCTCCGCCTCCGAGAGACCGGAAACATACAGGCACATCCGCGATCGGGTAGACCTACGGGTTCGGGTGTTACAGTGCATCGTGAAGCTGTCCTGGGATATGTCCTTCCCAATCCCAACATTAGTACCACAGCAGTCGCCGAAGCATGCGGATTAACAGCACAACGTGTTTGACAAATCCTGAACGAGCATGGAGCTCACTCGTACCACGTTCAGCTAGTGCAAGGTTTGATGGATGGAGACCAGGGAAGGCGTTTCGATTTCTGCAACTTTGTACACAACTCGTCGGAGGTTAATTCAAACTTCTTGGCCGATATCTTGTGGACAGGTGAGTCCCGTTTTACACGGGACGGAATAGTCAATCGCCATTACTGGGCTCTGAGCAACCCATCTATGGGACGAGCTGCTCGACATCAACGACGTTGGGCAACTAACATTTGGTGCGGTATTTGGCGAAACACACTAGTTAGACCCATTTTCTATGATGGGACATTAACAGGTCAGCGGTACCTTCAGCTCTTACGGGGCCCGATATCGGACTTTCTGGATGATCTTCCCCTTAGAAATCTGCTGCGCATGTGGTACCAACATAATGGTGAACCACCTCACATGACAGGCAACGTACGGAGTTTCCTGGCTGAAACATTCAGACACCAGATAATTGGTTATGGCGGTACGGTGGAATGGTCTCCGCGGTCACCGGACTTAACACCTTTGGACTTCTTCCCGTGGGGTTACTTGAGGGAACAGGTGTATGCTACAGAGCCTACTAGTCTGGAAGATTTACGACACCTCATTGTGTGCGCCTGTAACACAGTGACACCTGCCCTGCCAGATAGCGTACGAGAAGCTATTCTTACACGCCTTGCAATGTGCATTGTAGCCGATGGCGGCCACTTCGAACCGGCTGTACATTAACTTCGCGCAGATGTGCGTTGTGCATGTAAGTAGGCATATCTCCTGTAAACATTTTTCAGTATTATAAATAAGTCTTCACAGCTTCTGTCTCGTGTCATTATTTTTGTGCCTGTTTCAGCTGCTTTACCGATTTCGAATTAACAGCATTTTGGCCCATCCATGTACATAATTGTGCGTACCATATGTCGTTTCCTACTAAGTAGACGATGCGCTACAACTTTGTGATTGGAATTTTGTTTCTATCTCACGTTGTTCGCGAGTTAGGTTTTCTAACTTTTTACACTTGCCGCTTGGGGCGCTTTCATTCGATCGGCCATCGTCCCTTTCCTATACATAGACCTAACTTGTGTACCACTCGGACCCTTTCTTCCGCAGTTATTGCCCTGAATAAGGACTTTCCTTTGAACCCTGTATATACTGTATATAGTACTGGTCGTTTCGACGCGAGCGATGCGTGCACATCGTCGAGCTGACGGCAGTACATATACGCTGCCTTTACTGTGTCCATTTTGTATATGCCGCCTGTCTGCCTTAAATCATCGTTGTACCGTTCCCTTCAGTACTTCTCGGTCGTTTTTTTTTTCTAATTTACCGCATTTTGTTTTTCCTAGCTCCTCATTTTAAGGTTTTCCTTTCACGCTGGATGATGGCCTGCAGTGTTATTCCCTTCTGTTATCGATTGCTTACTTTTGTTCCCTAGCGTATTTGTCTTGTGCTGACTTGTTCCTTCACTTTTATTTACGTGTCTCTTGTGGCCACTTTAATACAATCTTTCGACTATGTTCACTGTTTGACTCGTGCTTCCTTGTTACTATCATGCATACACGTTATTTTTAATACACCACGATATGAATTCTCAAGAAACGCATATAGCATATTAAATCCGTTTTATTTTTATGGTGTAGTAATCACAGAGCATCGCCAAGCTTTCGCACTCCACTGGGAGGCTTTTTCAAGGCAATGGTAGACATAAAAGTGGAGTGCGAAAGCTTGGCTTGGCGGCCGCCCCGGTGGCGCAGTGGTCTAAGGCGTTGGCCTATGATCATTCGTCCGAAGGGGTCCGGGTTCGAATCCCGGTGAGGCATGGATGTTGTGTTTGTCTTACGGCACTGGCTCTCTCCCTTCCCTGGAACCAGTGACCCTAAATTAGGGACGGGGGACTGCTTATAGCCCATTGAGTTGCTCACGGTGGTCGTTAAACCTCCAATCAAAAAAAAAAAAAAAAAAAAAGCTTGGCGAATCTCTGTGATTACTACACCATAAAAATAAAACGGCCGCCCCGGTGGCGCAGTGGTCTAAGGCGCTGGCCTCTGATCAGTCGTCCGTAAGGGGTTCGGGTTCGAATCCCGGTCAGGCATGGATGTTGTGTTTGTCTTACGGCACTGGCTCTCTCCCTTCCCTGGAACCAGTGACCCTAAATTAGGGACGGGCGACTGCTTATAGCCCATTGAGTTGCTCACGGTGGTCGTTAAACCTCCAATCAAAAAAAAAAAAAAAAAAAAACGGATTTAATATGCTATATGCGTTTCTTGAGTATCATGCATACACTTTTGTTTATGTGTCTCGTGTGAGCACGTTGTTGTTATCTTTCGCCAATGCCCACTACAGCGTTCATCTAGTGCTCACTATTTAATATCATGTTTATCTTTTATTTACTTGCTTCGTATGAACACGTTCATGTCGTAATCAGTTCTATTTAAAACTTCTGCTACGTTTTCTCACCTTTTTGTATATGGTTATACCTGCTGTTCCATTATCATTTCGTGTGTAAACGGTTGTATCAGAATAATATGACCACCCCTGAAATCACAGTGTACTCACCCACACGCGTCACACATTGCATGTGACAAGGTCGACCACACGGAGATATAAAGCGGCCGGCTACGACATATGAGCTCATAGTACATCACGTGAGCGCAATGGGCAGAGGTAGTGATTTGACGGACATTCAAAAAGGAATGATCATCAGCTACCGCTCCATGGGTGGAAGCATCTCAGAAACAGCAGACTTCGTGGGCTGTTCGCGAGGTGCTGTAGTAAGGGTGTACCAAGAATGGACCGCTGGCACACCGAGTACCTCCCGACGTCATAACTGTGGAGCCCCAAAGGCCATCGACCCCAGAGGAGAACGTCGCCTCCGTCGACTGGTATAGGGCAATCGACATGCAACAATTGACCACGCAAGTTAACGCTGTGGCACCCAGGTACGTGTTCCCGATAACAGTACAGCGAACCCTGTGACGCATGGGTCTCTGGAGTTAACGCTGCGTCAAAGCGTTCATGACGCCTACAGTTCGCATGGGACTACCGTCATTGGACAGCGGAAGAGTGCGAAAAGACTGCTTTCTTCGATAGATCGACGTTCCTACTCCACGTAAGTGACGGACGGTGGCGGTTACTGTGTCAGACACAGCAGAACCAACACCTGGACACACTTGTTGGTCAAGTACAGGCAGCAGCTGGCAGTGTGTCTGTCTGGGGTATGTTTTCCTGGTATGACCTGGGATCGCTGGTGCCACTGGATGGATCCTGAAAGCTAATGGCTACCTGTCCATCCTCGCTGACCACATGCATCCCTTCGTGTTGGATGCTTACCCTGATGTGAGATGGTGTCTACCAACAAAATAATGCGCCGTGCCACATCGCTAAAAGGGTGTGCAACTGGTACCAGGAACACGACAGTGATATCTCCGTTGGCCGGTGAAATCACCTGACCCCAATCCCATAGATCACTTGAGGAACTATTTGGATCGACTGGTTCGACATACTGACCCACAACCACGTCATCTCCGGGACCTCCGTGCTCTGCTGCAATCCGAATGGGCATGTGTGCTTCGGGCAAACATTCAGGGCCTCATTGCATCCAGGCTACGCCGTCTCGCCGCTGCCATCTCGGCCAAGTGTGGTTATTCCTGATTTGATTAGCGAATCCTATGATGGTTATATTCAAATTAATCGGAAACCTGACACTTGGTCGTTCTGGGTGGTGTAGTGGTTAGCATACCCGGGCGCTATCTGGGAGACCCGAGTCCCGCTCCAGGACGATGAAAGTTCCAAGTTTTCTGATATTATCTGACTTACCATTCTTGTCACATTTACACAAAAGATCGGATTGTCATCTTCAAAATTTGTATTATATCGTGTAATCCCGTATTTCTTTCATGATTTATCTGCTCCTCCGGGCAATCACGGGATAGCCTCCCCGGTGGCGCAGTGGTCTAAGCGATGGCCTCTGATCATTCGTCTGAACGGGGTCCGGGTTCGAATCCCGGGGAGGCATGGATGTTGTGTTTGTCTTACGGCACTGGCTCTCTCCTTTCCCTAGACCCAGTGACCCTAAATTAGGGACGGGCGACTGCTTATAGCCCATTGAGTTGCTCACGGTGGTCGTTAAACCTCCAATCAAAAAAAAAAAAAAAAAAAAATCACGGGATAGGATTCTTAACCTCCAGATTCGCTAAACATAAATGCCAGTTGCTTTGATTAGCGAATCATGTGATGGTTATATTCAAATTAATCGGAAACTTGAGACTTGGTCGTTCTGGGACCCTATCTCGGAGACGCGGAGTCGAGTAGGACGATGAAAGTTTTAAGGACGATGAAAGTTTCAAGTTTTCGGATATTATCTGACTTACCATTCTTGTCCCATTTACACCAAAAACCGGACTGTCATCTTCAAAATTTGTATTGTATGGTGTAATTCCGTATTTCTTTCATGATTTATCTGCTCCTCAGGGCAATCACGGGATAGGATTCTTAACCTCCAGATTCGCTAAACATGAATGTCGGTTGCTTTGATTAGTGAATCCTGTAATGGTTATATTAAAATTAATCGGAAACTTGAGAATTGGTCGGTCTGGGTGGTGTAGTGGTAAGCATACCCCGTAGTTATCTGGGTGCCACGGATTCGAGTCCCGCTCCAGGACGATGAAAGTTTCAAGTTTTCGGATATTATCTGACTTACCATTCTTGTCACATTTACACCAAAAATCGGATTGTCATCTTCAAAATTTGTATTATATGGTGTAATCCCGTATTTCTTTCATGATTTATCTGCTCCTCCGGGCAATCACGTAATAGGATTCTTAACCTCCAGATTTGCTAAACATGAATGTCGGTTGCTTTGATTAGTGAATCCTGTAATGGTTATATTCAAAGTAATCGAAAACTTGACACTGGGTGGTGTAGTGGTTAGCATACCCGGGCGCTATCTGGGAGACGCGGGTTCGAGTCCCGCTCCAGGACGATGAAATTTTCAAATTTTCGGGTAGTATCTGACATACCATTCTTGTCACATTTACACCAAAAATTGGATTGTCATCTTCAAAATTTGTATTATTGTATTTCTTTCATGATACATCTGCTCCTCCGGGCAATCACGGGATAGGATTCTTTACCTCAAGATTCGCTAAACATGAATGCCAGTTGCTACGGAATCCTGTGATGGTTATATTCAAATTAATCGAAAACTTGAGACTTGGTCGGTCTGGGTGGTGTAGTGGTAAACATACCCGGTAGCTATCTGGGAGCCGCGGATTCGAGTCCCGCTCCAGGACACATTTACACCAAAAATCGGATTGTCATCTTCAAAATATGTGGTTATTCCTATTATTAGGAAGGTGGTTATATTATTCTGATACGAATGTGCATGCCTATTTGCGAATACACTGAGTACCCTTATGGGTAGTCACAGTTCCTAAAGATAAAAGATAACTCATGTACACCGTGTAAGTACCAACCAACCAAGCAACATTTAACCTTGGCAAATGTAAGCTTCATATGAGAATATGCTGAAACAATAAATACAAGCTCTTATTAGAAGAATTTATTGGTCATTTACCTGTGGTTGTTGTTTCTTCAAAGTGATTCAAGAAGAGATGGGCAAATGAGGTCCATGGAGGAAAGGTCGGATGGTATGTCGAAAGAAAATGTGACCGAATTTTCATAGCGGCCACTTGACACGAGTCGCACTGCGGTGTTTCCGCAAGCGACGGTCACAACTTTGTCACCTGAAAAGAAGTAATGATAAGTTACTGCATTTGACAATATTATGGCAACAACCACAACATGACATTTTAATCGACAAAAGGTTAAAATTTCGCAAAGCATTTTCAAGTACTCTACTATGTCGTTCGGGAAGTACGTGAAAAATATTCAACTTACCATAATTCCTATGTATAATAGCAAAGCAACGATCAAAACATCTGCGGGTGATTATTATCTGTGGGCAAATGTTGTACCCGTTTTTTTACGCTTTCCAACAGTAGGTTGAAGAAGCGTATATGCTCCAGCTTTGTCCGTCCGTCTGTCGGCACGATAACTCACGTAAAAATGGTTCGATTTCGATGAAATTTTAGTATGTGGTAGGGGACCACCAGAGGACGAACCCTATTGAAAATGGGTGAAATGGGATCAAAGGTCAAGCCATAAGAGCGGGATCCATTCAATTGCCCTTATGCGTCATAACTTGCGTAAATATGGTTCGATCTCAATGAAATTTTAGTATGTGGTAGGGGATCACCTAAGGACGAAACCTGAGAATAATGTTATGAGAATAATGGCTGTTATTCCACAGCCATTATTCTCATAACTTGAGTAATGATTTCTGGTATGTTGGAAAGCGTATTACAGTATAATCAATGCATTGCATGATTTTACAAACTCGTTTTTTTATTGGAGGAGAAAAGCAATTCTTTTTAATAAATTACATCCTTGTTCATTTATATTATGTGAAAACACAAGTTTGTCCGCGACGGGCATCAAAGCCTAGTTCCTTCTCTCCGGAGTAAGTTGCTCTCCCAACTGAGTTACGCGGATAGAATATCTCGCTGCAGATTTGTCGTCTTGGCTCATGTGTTCGCCTCTGCAGTACGTTACAATTATCGCCATTATTTTTCATGATCTCTTGCCATCTTTCTGGCAGTGCAGCTATCCGTCGCTTTTCGAAATTTCGCTTTATGCCACTTCGCTTTTACGAAAGACCTAAAAAAGGATTTATCAATCATCTCGAACGAGGAAATGTATTTCACAATTCATTCGACACATTGTAGATAAATCAACACGTATTGTATCTGGTGTTTCCAGGATTAGAAAATGTTTAAAGTTTTATGTTAATGTTTGAATTTTAATCATTCCATTACTAAACGTTGGATTGTGAAAAGATTTTAGAGACTAAATGGCCTCAGATTACTTTGTACTGTAAGGTGTTCATTTATTCATGAAGATGGTAACTTGTGACGAGATAGTTTTGTTCTGAATTATTTTTTTGTTTTTTTTTGTTTTTTTGATTGAATGTTTAACGACCACCGTGAGCAACTCAATGGGCTATAAGCAGTCGCCCGTCCCTAATTTAGGGTCACTGGTTCTAGGGAAGGGAGAGAGCCAGTGCCTTAAGACAAACACAACACCCATGCCTCACCGGATTTCGAACCCGGACCCCGTTCGGACGAATGATCAGAGGCCATCGCTTAGACCACTGCGCCACCGGGGCGGTACGGATTTATCAAGCCAAAGTCATACGCAAATTCACAAGCCGCCCCGCTGGCGCAGTGGTCTAAGCGATGGCCTCTGATCATTTGTCCGAACGGGGTCCGGGTTCGAAACCCGGTGAGGCATGGATGTTGTGTTTGTCTTACGGCACTGTCTCTATCCCTTCCCTGGAACCAGTGACCCTAAATTAGGGACGGGCGACTGCTTCTAGCCCATTGAGTTGCTCACGGTGGTCGTTAAACCTCCAATCAAAAAAAATAAATAAATAAATAAATAAATCCGTTGTAAATATTTTGCGTTTTAACATTTAGAGAAGATTTATAGTTTGGCAATATTAATGTTTTTTTTATTGGAGGTGTAACGACCACCGTGAGCAACTAAGTGGACTATAAGCAGTCGCCCGTCCCTAATTTAGGATCGCTGGTTCCAGGGAAGGGAGAGAACCAGTGCCGTAAGACAAACACAACACCCATGCCTCACGGGATTCGAACCCGGACCCATCTCGGACGAATGATCAAGAGCCATCGCTAACTAAAATTTTGATTATAATGTTTAAATTGTACCTGTCACTTGTTTAACTTTTGATTGTACTTTTTTGTTTATCATAAGGTTACTATTGATGCTGTTTCAGTATCTTTGTAATTTATTGGAACCATAACGTAACCCTTTTTACGTTATGTAAGATTTCCGGCTGAATAGATGTTAAACGAAAGGTAAAAGCGACGCAACTAACCGTACCGGATAGCTCAAATTAAGGGTTTACGGCCAGACGAAACATAGCCAGAAGTCCAACTTACGGCAACTTCTTATTGGTCCAGCAACATTAGACGAAATCCAAAATATACATACTCTTCACATACCTTAATTATCTGTCGTATAATCTAGCATAACGCCCAAAACGCCAGTAGGTACAAACGGCCATAGCCACCCGAAACGCCTGTCTAGAGTGAGTCACATTTCCTGCCCTTGCTTTTTCTTCAAATTTTTTTCGACCTATGAGGGACCAGCAGGTGTCACTCTCAGTCAATAGTGTTGTTATTAACCAACAGACAGTTTCGGGCGTTATGGCATTTAGAGTGATACAATATTTTTGGGTCATGGTTGTTAAAGGGTTAACAACAATCGAACATCTCCACACACCAAAGCAACTGCTGCATCGTCCTTTTATCTAACGTTCTTATCACATACATACGTCACTCTTGTTCCGACCTCAGATTGTTGCCAACATTATTCTCGTTTGAGGGTAAACACAAAACGTTAAGGTTTGAAAATACATAAGAGAACGAACTCAAATTTACATAGAAAAATAAACTCAAAAGGAAAGTTAAAATAGAATATACGTTACAGAACGTATGAGAGTTTTCTTCTTTCCTTGACAATTAGGGGTTGGGTTTGCGCAGTGTTTAAATTTTTTGTTTTTGTTTTTATTGAAGGTTTAAAGACCACCGTGAGCAACTAAGTGGGCTATGAGCAGTCGCCCGTCCCAAATTTAGGATCACTGGTTCCAGGGAAGGGAGAGAGCCAGTGCCGTAAGACAAACACAACATCCATTTCTCACCGGGATTCGAACACGGACCCTAAACGGACGAATGATCATGCGCCAGAGCTTAGACCGGTGCGCCGTTTAAATTTTGGTACTTCAGAGGCGTTTTTGCGTAATTGTGCTCTGTTCCATGGTATTTTGGTATTGATTTGGTATAGGGTGTTAGCTATCTCGATGTTTTGGTTTTAATTTTGGTGAGGTATGAATTGTACTACTTAGAATGATCGTAAATGCTTAACCTTGATTTATTTCTTACAGAGGGTGAGCCAAAAGTTTTGCAATATTTGGATCATTTTATGTCTTCATACGTACTTCACGACGAAAGCTGACTAGCATTCAAAGTATAGGCCATCGTGTTGCACCGTCTTTAGCCATCTGTCTGCCACTTCTTCTATTCTACAGAGGGTGAGGAGAACGTTTTGCAATATTCGGATCACTTTATGTCTTCACACGTACCTTTACGACGAAAGCTGACTAGCATTCAAAGTACAGGCCATTGTGCTGCACCGTCTTTAATCATCTGTCTGCCAGTTCTTCGATTCTACAAAGGGTTAGTCGAAAGCTTTGCAGTATTTGGATCACTTTATGTCTTCAAACGTTCCTTTACGACGAAAGCTGACTAGCATTCAAAGTATAGGCCATCATGTTGCATCGACTTCAGCCATCTGCCTGCCAGTTCTTCGATTCTACAGAGGATGAGTCGAAGGTTTTGCAATATTTGGATTACTTTATGTCTTCATACGTACCTTTACGACGAAAGCTGACTAGCATTCAAAGTATAGGCCATCGTGTTGCACCGTCTCTAGTCATCTGTCTGCCAGTTCTTCGATTCTACAGAGAGTGAGTCGAAAGCTTTGCAATATTTGGATCACTCTATGTCTTCATACGTTCCTTTACGACGAAAACTGACTAGCATTCAAAGCATAGGATATTGTGTTGCTTCGATTTTAGCCATCTGCCTGCCAGTTCTTCGATTCCGCGGCGGTATCAGTTCTTGTCCTTCAAGGCGAAGAACTACTTCACCCCAGCTGCCACCTCCTCCTGCTTGTTGAAGTGCCGCCCGCGAAGGAATTGGACCATGAACAGGAGCAAATAATAATCCGACGGGGCAAGGTCGGGACTATATGCTGGGTGTGGCATCAGTTCGATGCCATAAAGTTCTTGGAGTTTTGCCCGGGTCGTTCGAGGGGGAATGAGGCCGAGCTTTTTTCCTGCTGCAGGAGAGCGCGCTTTCTGTTCACCAGTGTCGGGTACTTCTTCAAAACGGCATACCTTCTCTCCAGCTGTTCAGAGTAGAGGTTGGCATTGATGGTCCGACCGTCTGGAACAAATTCGTAATGGATTATCCCTTCAAAATTCCATCAGACGCAGAACATGACCTTGTGATCGAAGCGCTCACATTTGGCAACAGATTCAGGAAGCTTGCCCGAGCTTAACCACTGTCGTTGCGTGTTAGGATTACGGAAATAGACCCACTTTTCATCGCACGTAACAGTTATCTTGATGAAACGCACATCGCGCGGATTTTCTTTCGTGCACACTTCCACTCGGCGGTTTGCTTCAGCTGGCGTCAGTTCGTGAGGGACAATGCGGCAGCTCCTGTAGACCTTGCCGAAGTCCTGAAGGTGACGAACCAAGGTGGTCTGATAATCTTCGAGGGCTGGTTGTTGGATTTGCCTCTACGGCCTGGCGCACGACTTCAGCATCCACGTTTCACGGCCTACCTAACCCTTGCTGATCGTCGAGGTCACCTGAGTGAAATTTCTTGAACCATATGGTTGATGTGCTGTGGTCTACGGAACCGTTCCCTTTCGCATTACAAATGTTTCGTGTTGCTTGAGCAGCGTTGTGGCCGAGTTCAAACTCGTAAAGAAAAAGTTAGCTAATTAGTCGGTTATAGCTGTTCATCTTTTAGGCGTTCCAACCACAGACAGAACGACGACATGTAATGCTATTCACAGCAACGATTACCACTTTATATCCCTTTCGACTGACTGCTGTGCGTGACTTGAACTAGTTTAAACACATGTCATACCCGCCGGAGCACATGTGTTTATGCAAATATTGCAAAACTTTCTACTCACCCTCTGTATTAATGTGTTGACTTGTGTGTGCTTATCTACTTTGACTATTTTTGTTTGTTTGTTTGATTTGCAGAAAAGTTAGACTGTACTGGACTGAATTAATAGCAGGACCAAGTTGGTACCAGTTCCGTGCGAGCGGGTCTCCCGGTTTTCTTGGTGGCCTCTGGTGATCCCACGACGCGGAGCTTGGGTGCTGGTGTCCAGCTTGCGGTTGAGGCTGAGTGGATTGCTGCGACAATCTACCTCTTCGAAGTAGCTCATTTAATCCATGGTATGGCTAAATGGCGGTACAGGATTGAAATGTTTTGGTATCTTACGAATGACCTACGATAAAACTTGTTTTCGTTAACCGAAAAGAAATTCGAAGAGGATTTTCATTTATACGAACATCTAATAGTTGAAAAAAAAA
The DNA here is from genome assembly GCA_039090855.1 of Macrothele yani. Lineage (NCBI taxonomy): Eukaryota > Metazoa > Arthropoda > Arachnida > Araneae > Macrothelidae > Macrothele > Macrothele yani. The sequence continues at coordinate 40,046,376 of CM077021.1, forward strand.
TAGCTTTCAGTGTTTGTTTTGCAGCGAGCCGTTATAGAGGCAGCGCGCAACCCAAGCAGCCAGAGTGGCGCCTACAAACTGTTTCCCAGGGAACTGCTCTCACAAGGGTAGCCTTTCAACTGTCACTCTCCAAAATTGAAGAAACGTGGCCAGGCGATAGAACTAAGGACAAAAACTAATGGGTGTATTTCCGTTTTGGCCCAAATGAACTGACAAAGGTGAACGAGTGCTTTAACTGACAAGGGAAGCCTTTCAACTGTCACTCTCCAAAACTGAAGAAACGTGGCCAGGAGATAGTACTAAGGGCAAAAACCAATGGGTGTATTTCCGTTTTGGCCCAAATTAACTGACAAAGGTGAACGAGTGTTTTAACTGACAAGGGAAGCCTTTCAACAACTGTCACTCTCCAAAATTGAAGAAACGTTTCCAGGAGATAGTACTAAGGGCAAAAACCAATGGGTGTATTTCCGTTTTGGCCCAAATGAACTGACAAAGGTGAACGAGTGGTCTGAAAATGGCCTTAGAGCACAAGTGAGGAAAATAATCTGACATGTGTTGTGGTGCGTGATATGTAACCCCAAATATCAGCTATGTCCCCATGATTCAAAATAAGCTCATGTCATACAAAAAGCTACAAAAACCTTTCATTACAGGTGTAAATGAACATTTGTGGCATTGAACCCTTGATCGATCAAAGTAATTTGGAACAATGAGAACAACGCAAGATTCCAAAGTTATCACAGTACTGACAATTGACGTCTTTTTTTCATTTTTTTTTCAAGAAATAGAGTGGTAGGTTTTGATGTATGACTGGTGAGGTTTTTTTTTTTTTTTTTTTTTTTTTTTGGTTTGGAGGTTTAACGACCACCGTGAGCAACTCAATGGGCTATAAGCAGTCGCCCGTCCCTAATTTAGGGTCACTGGTTCCAGGGAAGGGAGAGAGGCAGTGCCGTAAGACAAATACAACATCCATGCCTCACCGGGTTTCGAACCCGGACCCCGTTCGGACGAATGATCAGAGGCCATCGCTTAGACCACTGCGCCACCGGGGCGGCCTGGTAGGGTTATCCTGCTGGAGTTCTACTCTTTAAAGACTCTGTGGATAAAGGAAGGGTATTTCCTATCTAAATATAGGAGCTAAACCATTATTTTAGTAACGTGTTGAATTGATTTCAACATTCTTTTTAACTTCAATATCCCATTGAAACCAGCAACAATCCTGAATTCTTTACTGAGACTTTCTTTGGGTTCTTGGAGCAAAGTTTGTAAGTCTTTTTCGGCTATTTTGCGATAGTAAATCGACCTTTTTTCGTTACAGTCCTTTGGGTAGATTTATGCTTCATAAATAGACACAATTATTTTCCATCTGTCTCCAGCTAAGTAATCTTCATAAAGAAGTCTACACCGTGCTCTGCGCTCAGCCACGTGCTTAGGCGAAATGCGGTGAACATTATGTTACTCCGAAAAAAATAAAGCAGTGAAAGATACCGTATTTCATTATACATATGAATGCCAGTTGCTTCAACTAGTGAATCCTGTGATGGCTATATTCAAATTAATCGAAAGCTTGAAACTTAGTCATTCTGGGTGGTGTAGTGGTTAACTGTCCGGGAGACGCGGTTACGATTCCCGCTCCAGAATGATGATGATGATGTGTGTGTATGTGTGCGAGAGGATTTAACGACCACCGTGAGCAACTCAATGGGATATAAGCAATCTTCCGTTCCTAATTTAGAGCCACTGGTTCGAGAGAAGGGAGAGAGACAATGCGTAAAACAAACACAACAGTGCTTTGCCGCCCCGGTGGCGCAGTGGTCTAAGCGATGGCTTCTGATCATTCGTCGGAGATGGGTACGGGTTCGAATCCCGGTGAGGCATGGGCGTTGTGTTTGCCTTACGCAGCTGGTTCTCTCCCTTTCGTGGAGCCAATGGCCCTAAATTAGGGACGGGCGACTGCTTATAGCCCACTGAGTTGCTCACAGTTGTCGTTAAACCTCCAACCAAAAAAAAAAAAAAAAAAAAAAAAAAGAACATTCATGCTACACCGAGATCCGAACCCATTTTAGGTCAGAAACGGGGGTACGGGGGTGCTTAGGAAGCGGCGGCAATTATTTTCATGCAGATATTCAGTAAGGATTTTTGCTGTGCTCAGAAAAATATGTTTTTCACAAGAATCAGTTGCTGGTTTCCTAACGTACCCGTATCTCGTCTGTCTTTGTACTGACACATATTAATTTCGAAATCTCTTAAATAAATATGCATTAGATTGAACTGGTGATGAGATTTCACGCATTTGGAAAACTCATAAGCTTTGACGGCTGAAACACACTTCCCGCTGCTACTTTATACTTTGATTTGAAGATAATAAGTTGTATTCCCAAATGAGGAGACGCGTTAATCTCGGTTGCGGCCGCCTTCCTCTTCACACAGAAAGGAGTTTGTTTGCACACGATCCCGAAAGTCGGGCTTCCACACTCATATTATTCATGCTTACAAAAGAGATTTGCCGTAATGAGTTTGAACTTCATTTTGACGGCTAAGTTATCATAGCTTGCTGTGCAAAAAAAAAAAAAATCATCTCAGGGACAGTGCCGACCGAATTCACTACTAAAACCAACATTTCAGGTTTTGCCGAATTCTCCATCAATTTACCCATAAATGAATAATCTCGTAAACGTGTTGAGATTCTGGCATCACGTTCAAAATGTCTGACACTACTGAATCAGTATGCTTTAGTGAAGAAACAACTGCAAAACCTTCTTTTTAAAACATAGTTTACGAATTCTCTCCAAAGTCCACAACTGTAGTTAATACAAGGTTCGGTCAAAAAGTAATAGACAATCGGTTACAAAAAATATATTTGTGGAATCAGCATAAAAAAGGCCTACATATTCTTCACTAATAGGGCTAGGATTAATATGTAATTAAATATTTTTCCATATATTTGATGTATTTTGCCAATATTATACATATGTATTTGGTGTTTAACTACATATATTACACATATACACTCTATTGACAAAAGTCACCGACACCCTTCAAAAGCAAATGAACGGATCCGCTGCATTGTTAAGATGCGCTGAACAGTTGCCTCCAGCTGACCGCGGTCATATCGCACTGTAAGGTTGAATGAAAATGTCGCGGCTGGAGATTACTGACTTTGAGAAAGGAAAGATTGTTGGGTGTTGTATTAGTGGGTTGTCCATAAGAGAAACCAAGAGGCGTTTAAACATACCCAAGTCAACTGTTTTGAATATACTGAATAAGTGGAAGGCTCGTTGCATGCCTGAAGCAGCAAAACATACCGGCAGACCAAAGAAAATCAGTGATAGAGCCCGTCGAAGCCTCAGGAGAATCGTTACAACTAATCGACGACACGACCTCAGTGTACAGGTGAGTAAAAATGCTGGAACCTTGGTATGTACACGTACCATTTGCTGAGAACTTCATTCCATGGGTTACCGTGGTCATGTGGCTGCTCATAAGCCTTTCATATCCACTAGGAATGCTACTCGTCGTTTAGCATGGTGTAACGAACATTTATCGTGGACCGTAGATCAATGGAAACGGGTCCTATGGACTGATGAATTCAGATACACCATCCATCAGTCTGATGGGCGTGTGTGAGTATGGCGGCAGCCGGGAGAACGCTATTTACCACAATGTACTGTTCCTACGGTGGAGCTGGCAATGTACTCGTGTGGGGGTGTTTATCGTGGTATGGTCCCGGCCCATTGGTTACCGTGGATGAACCTATTAACCAGCACGTCTACCTCGATATTCTGGACAATTATGCCCTACCAACTCTGCAGCAATACTACGGAACCGAGCCTTGTTGGTACCAGCAGGATAATGCACCAGGCCATAAAGCAAGGACTGTTACGTCGTGCTTTGACGATAATTCCGTATTGGGTGTGGACTGGCACGCACAAAGCCCTGATCTTAATCCCATAGAGCACCTATGGGACGAATTAGAGCGCAGCTTAAGAAGTTTGGAACCAAGGCCTACTACTAAGCAACAGTTAGCGGCAGCATTATGTACTGAATGGAAGCGCATATTGTTCCAAAGCTTTGTCGAAAGCATGTCTCGAAGGGTCAGTTCATACATTAAGGCCAAAGGTGGACCGACCCCGTACTAATGTATGTCAATAAATGCTATGTTGTGTTTCTCTTCTAGGTGTCAGGTGACTTTTGTTAATATAGTGTATATTACACATTTATATTTTGCCGATATCATATATATTTACTGTTTTACTTCACATTATTTAAAATTATATTTTTACATAAATTGGCAGTTTTTACGCAAAGTTTCCCAATATTTTCTACGGCAGCAAACTGTGAGCCGACGGATGGCAAGTTTTGCGTTTTCAAGTTTCACAGCACATCAAAGCCGACAGATGGCAGCCCCATACCGGCACCAGTCTGCTTCCTCATCTCAGATGAGAGAGCCGACTGAGTCATTTGTCATTTAAAGCGTAGTTTGGTGTCTAGTTTTTCCTAAACCATTTCATTCACGTAATTGCTATAAGCTTATTTTTCCTATTCATGTTGGTTAAGTCAGTCGACATGTCCAAAATTAAATACACTATATCATCCAAATTAAAGTCATTTATTAACAAGTTTCCTGATGAAGGATCGAGAACTGACGGAAATAGTTTGTTTTGTGGTGTGTGCGCCTCTGCTGTTTCTTTTGACCAGCGTTTTCAAGTCTCACAACACATTAAAACTGGGAAACATAAAAAAAAGTGAAAAACATTTTGTTGAAACAAAGGCTTCTTACAGAATTTCCAGGGAACAGTAAACAAGTCAGTTCAAATTGCAGTGTGTGTGGATTTATGCCGTGCACTAGTGAGTTCAGATATCCCATTGTCGAAAGTAAACAATTCAGTGTTTAGAAGTTTCTTAGAAAAATACAGTAGTCAAATAATTCCAGACGAATGTACTTTAAGAAAAAGTACTTGCAGATGATGTATGACGAAACGGTGGTAAAAATCAGGGAGAAAATCAAAGAATTTCCTTCTGCATTTCAGTTGACGAAACAATAGATGCTCATGGGAGATATACAGGAAACGTTATTTATTGTTGGACATCTGAATGAATTAGCACCATCAATCCCATACTTAACTGCTTCCGAAGAACTAGCAAAATATAACAACCACGCGATCATTATATTGATCAACAAATCGTTGTGGATTTTATGGGCAGAGGTAGTAAAATGGTACTAAGTACACCAATTGGTAACTGATCCTGCACCCCACATGATGAAAGCAGTTACAGCACTTTGTGTACTATTTTCCCCAAGATGATTCATTTGATTTCTCTTGCACACAGGCTCCACAGAATTGCTGAACAATACGCTGCAATTTTCCACAAACCGATTTGTCGATTGCAAAAGGTAAAAAGATTTTTCTTAAAGCTCCCAGCGGAACCGAAAAGTTGAAAGAAATGTTCCTAGACTAATGACTCCCACCTCAGCCTGTGACACGTTAGAGCACTTGGTTACAAGCTGAAGGATATTATAGAGACAACTTCAGAAAAACCAAGGAAGTAATCTCTCAATTAGATTTGGACGATTCTGCTTCCATTGAAAGAGGACAAGTTCTGCTGGACAGTGATACTTTATTAGAGAAATTGACTATATAGGATCAGCCCATCACAGAACTTGAAACTTCAAGTTCTCCTTTGATAAATACAGTAATTTGAATAAATCTGAAGAGACGATTTAAATATAGGTAACTGAGCCCGGCCATATTAGAGACATTATGAAACACAAAACGAATAGTGTTGTAAACAATTTCCAGGCCCAGAAACCATTACAACTACAAAAAACATTCTCCGGCGAACTTTAACTGGCAGATGTGCTGTTTTAACACTTTAAGCATCCGATATATCTGAATCAAATGGCGCCCAAATTTTGCTGCCATCCTAAAACAGAACTGTTGACATAGCGGGCGGGTTTTACGAAAGCTATGGCGACATTATTTCTTTCCCTCTCTCATCTGAGCAGAATCGACAATATATATCTGTCGCTGTTAGCGCTCCCTAATGACCTTAGTCTTATTGTCTAACTCCCCTATAGTAATTAATATACTATATATATATATATATACAGGGTGATTCATAAAGAAGTACTGTATACAGTTTCCAGATGCTGTAAAACAGTAACAGTTGAAGACACGGACCACAACTGCGAACCGTTAGGTAGATGCACTCATAACGTTTGTGTCCCGCGACTGAGGGAAGTGACGTAGGCAATAGCGCGCGTGTCACGTGACTAGTCAGTCAAAATCGCAGCGTCTGCAGTGGAGAAAGCGTTTTGTGTTCTTGAATTGAGCAAAACGGAATCTGTAACTGTTGTGCAACGGCATTTTTGATCACGATTCGGAAAAGAACCTCCATCCAGAAAATCTATCTACGATTGTCATAAAAAAATTTGAAACTACGGGCTGTTTGTGCAAACTTAAACGTCCTGGACGACCGAGTGTATCGGAAGAAGTCGTCGATAGTGTTTGCACCGCCATTCAACGAAGCCCGGGAAAATCAACGCGAAGGGTGAGTCGTGAAGTGCAGATTTCACAGTCTGGAGAATTTTGAGAAAGAAGCTGAAAATGATTCCATACAAGATGATCACTGAAAATGATCACAGCCACTATCACTGCACTTGATTCAGATATCTTACCTCACGTTTGGGCGGAAATGGATTACCGGCTCGATGTGTGTCGTGTGACTAAGGGTGCAAACATGGAACATCTGTGACTGTCTCTAAAAAAACTTGAAACACTCCCCTACAATTCTGTTAGAGGTAACATAAAATATCTTACATTGTTCTTGTTTTATAGTGCGTTGAAACTGTATACTTCTTTATGAATCACCAATCAACCAACAGGACAACGTTCGTCCGCATACTGCTGCTGTCTCGAGAGCTTGCCTTCAAGGCACTGACACTCTGCCGTAGCCAACCGCAGCGCCAGACCTATCGCCGATTGAAAATGTGTGGGATGCTATTGGCCGCGCTATTCCCACTCGACCCCTACGGCACAATCTGCAGGAACTGCGGGAGAAGATTCAAGCTGCATGGGATGGCTTATAGCAGGACACCGTTAGGAGCCTGTATAACTCCACGTCATGGTGGTACAGTGCCGAAAAGGTAGGGCCACTGGTTGCAGGACCTCATTAACGTAAGTTTGGGCTGTCAAAGAGTCTGTAATGAACACCTAAGGTAATCCGGTATCGTAGGCAATTGCACCTCACACCATGACACTAGGCTTTCTGGACGTGTGACGTTCGACAATAAACCGTTCATCTTGGCGCTGACCACGGTGCCCCCACACACGGATTCGTTGGTCGTCACATCCAAGAAAAAGCTGGACTCGTCACTGAAGATCACCCGTTGCCATTCTGAGTGGCTCCATAACAGTCTGGCACGACACCATTGCAGTCTTTGGCGACGATGCAATGGTGTTAATGGCAGCCGTCGTAATGGTCTGAGTGCGTGTAGTAGTACGTCGTGCAGTCGTCTGCCAATGGTGCTGGCACTAATCGGACGATGCATGGAGGGCATCACTGTTCCCTGAATATCCGCAATCGTGACTATTGGGTCACTCCGCGCATGTCAGACAACCCGTCGGTCCTCTCACTCCGTTGTTCGTCTAGGTCTTTCATACCCTTCCTGTTGCTGTTCCGTGCCTTGTTCTATCCACTGCCGCGAACAGCGTGCTATGGCTATATTGGTACGACCGGTATGGCGCGCAATACGGCGATAAGACCATCCCTCTTCCCGGAGCCCGACGATGCGTCCCCTCTCGAACTCCTCCAACTGCTCGCATTGCTTCCGAACTTTCCTCCGAGGCATACTTCACTTGCAAAGGATGCAAAAACACAACAACACGAGTCAGAATGGCAAGCACGCGCAACAGGACGACCTTATTAGCTAGTCTGGGACAGCGTTACGACCCCTCCTTGCTTGCGTCTCATGCGCGGCTGAGAGTAATACTTGAATCGTTTGCATGTCTCACGATGTCAAACCTACCTACCAAGTTTCACTCCTGTCGGTTAATTCCTTCTGGGTGCAACTATTTTATTGACATATATTAGAGTGTGCTATACTGTGCAAATTAATTGGGACAAAGTAAAAAATCACTCTTTTTTCCAAAACTATGCCTTTATATCATTCTATGCCTTGATATACACTGATAAGTACCTGTATTAGTATGAAGTATGTCCTCCTTTAGCAGAAATGACCTCTTGAATTCGTTTTGGCATTGACTCCACTAATTGAGTGCACATATTTTTGATTTCATAATCGTGGAACCACACATTTATAGCATTTGTTATCATGCGTTCTTTGGTTGTACAGTCCATTTTACCTAAACGTCTCTTCAAAATATTCCACAAGTTTTCTATGGGATTTAATTCTGGTGAATTTCCAGGCCAATCAAGCAAATAAATTTGATTTTCCTGCATGAAATTCTTGACCAATTTCGAATTGTGACATGGGGCCAAGTCATGTTGAAATGTCCCGTCAAAAGTTTGCACAATCCTACGTTGTAATATTTCTACGTACTTGGCTAAACTCATCATACCTTGAACAGGAATTAAGCTTCCAGTGCCATTTGATGTGAAAAAAAACCCAAAACATCTGTTTAAGAGGGTGTTTTACAGTTTATTTGACATGCTCAGGTCTTACGTTGCTTCGTCTAACGACATTTGCTTGGTAACCCTGCACAAATAAATGAGTTTCATCACTGAAAATTACCTTTTTCCAGTCGTCAGCAGTCCATGATTTATATTGTTTTGACCCATGCTAAACGTTTTATCTTTATTTTCGCATTCAAATATTGTTTTTCGTTGGTCTTCTTGCCTTCCGGCCAACTTTCAGAAGCCTACGGCGTACAGTTGAATCACTAATATCACAATCACTCGCCAATAAATCTCTTTGAAGGTCGGTGCTTGTTTTTTTTTTTTTTTTTTGATTCATTTTACTATTTCTGATTAAATATTATCGGTTCGTGGAGCTGTTTTTCGTTTTCTTCCACAATTACCTCTCCTTTTTTGGAGACGATGATCCAGATGCATTGTATCGCGTAAGCAGTCTTGATAACACTTGATGTGCCTACACCAACTGCAGAAGTGATGTCTCCCACTGTCATAGAAGTGTGATCCTTCAGAGCAATTAGTTTTGCACGCTTCCTTGGGGAAATATCCATTTTTCAATACACGAAAGCAACACGTACTCACAGAGAGCAAAAACTAACATCCACCTGTCACACACGAAAGCTCACAACTGAAGCTGAAGTGCCTATTTCCTGTTTAAAACCGGTCAAACCACATTCTTACTATCAAGTTCCAACAGTCACACCACCTCACAGCTGATAAAACCGGTTTACGTGGGTTTCCTACATCAACTGGCGATCACATTACAATTCTGAGAATAAAATAGCTTGTCCCAATTAATTTGCACGGTATAGTATATCAGAGGATATCGATCTGTGCTTTTGTCGTGGAGAATTTGACAGCTCAGGCACCTCACGGCATCGTCTGTAAACCTTTCCGTGGTCGCTCAGGAATGGTTGATTGATTTAGAAGCTCCCAGTTCTTCTGACTTTTTCCAAGTGCTTGTGCGTGGATTGTCTCCCATAGCAGCTTGCAGAGCGTCCGATCCAACAGCAGGGGGCCTACCCGAGCCTTGTTTTCTTTTCATGCTCAGGTCACCAGCTGGAAATTTCTTGCTTGAAGCATGTTTGTGCGATCCGAGAAATCGCCAGGTCTTCACCTTCAACTTCGTTTTAAATTTTGGGACTGCTTCAGTAACTTTAAAACCTTTTTTCCAGTAATGTCACTATAGAACCAATACTTCAAACTTTGGGGCTATTGAAATTGCCCGCGGTACAAGTTCAACGCATGGATCGCGACTTGTGCTTCACGCGTCATCTGATTCTCCACAATACGCGCTTTTAGTCGTTTGCAGCAGAGGAAAACTTCCCCGCAGAAAGTATGCATATTTACGTCATTGACATATCCCATGTCAAAACGCCGTTTTTCTCCAGATACCCCCACAGTCGAAAGTGCAGGTAACGCATAATTAACTTATGGCTATATAGAAGGCATAGGCATAGACAAAGACCCTTTAGTACAATGGCCGTTCCATAAAAACGGAGAGTAAAATAACATAAAATGAAGAAATATAGGTACAGGAAATGACACTATCTACCAACAAGTAATTGCACACCCCTGCAATCGAAGATATCTGCGGTCCTGATACACGTCACGGCCGCCGCCGTTAAATATCGTGTGAGAAACAACAACGCAACCAGTCGCATGCAAGATGCCACGCAGTTCGGAGCTCTCTGATTTCGAGAAAGGTGTAATCGTCGGGTATCACAGAACAAGCCGATCCATACGTGACATATCCAGCGAGTTGAAGCACCCAAAATCGATAGTGGCCTACGTGATTGGCAAGTGGAAGATGAGAGGTGACTGTCGGAATGTGCCCCGACCCGGCAGACACACAAAACTGGGAGTTAGAGACCCGACGGATGCTGGCCAGAGAAATTCGGAAGAACCGCACCAAATCGATGGGCCACATCTGCGAGGTGTTTCAACAGGTATCCGGGAGTGTTCTTTTGATGAATACCATCCGTAAGGAAGCCCATCTTCTCGGTTATCATGGACCTGCTGCCGCCCACAAGCCTTTGTTCACCAAGTCCAATAGCGCAGCTCGGCTAACGTGGTGCAAAGAACGTCGACAGTGGACCGTTGAACAGTAAAAACAGGTTCTCTGGAGCGACGAATCAAGGTTCACCCTCTACCGTTTGGATGGTAGGGTCTGGGTTTGGCGTCTGCCTGGAGAACGCTTCCTGCCGGAATGTATCCTGTCAGCTGTGAAGTTCGGCGGCGGTGGAATTATGCTATGGGGGTGTTTCTCCTGGTATGGCACGGGACCCTTGGTCGCAATTCCTGGTAGACTCAACGCCGAGACCTACTGCAACATTTTGGATGACCATGCGCTTCCTACGTTGTGGCAGTTTTACGGGGTGAACCCATGTTACTTTCAGGATGAAAATGCCACCTGTCATGTTGCGTGGTCCACCATGGCTTCGTATGGTGACTATGGGGTTAATCGAATGGACTGGCCTGCGCAGAGCCCGGACCTTAACCCTATCGAGCACCTCTGGGACGAGTTGGAGCGTCGACTTAAGGGGTGCCCCCACCGTCCGAAATCGGTCAAGGAACTGACCTGTCTTCTCCAAGCCGAGTGTAAGAAAATACCGCTAGCCGTCGTACAACGCCTGGTTGAGAGTACGCCCCGGAGGGTCGCAGCTGTAATCGCCGCTTGTGGAGGCTCCACCAACAATTGAAGGTGAATAAACTTCGTTTTCCTTTGCTATCACAGGTTTCCAATTACTTGTTGGTATATAGTGTATATGTTATTCTTTCTCAAAGTATCTTCCCTCGGATGATATGCAACGATCCCATCGTTCAGTTCACTTTTCAAGGCATTTTGTGGAAGCTGCTTTAGAGACCCCTTTACAGCTTGAATAACGTTAGCATCTGTGTTGAATGTTGCCACGGAACTTCTCATTCATTGTTGGAAACAACCAGAAATCGCAAAAGGCGAGATCAGGGCTGAAGGCAGGCTGTGGCATGATTTCAATACTGCATTTCGTAAGAAACTGTTGAACACAAGCAGCCACTTGTAGTCGGGCGTTATCATTTTGTAAGGTCCACTGGCCCAGCAACTCAGGTCGCTAAATCGATATGTGCCGTCGCAGATGCTTCAAGACTGAAATATAATACTCAGTATTGACAGTAATTTGTGGAGAAACGGCATGCTTGTAGACTACACCTTTATGATCAAAGAAAATTATCATCATCACCTTCCCAGCTGATTTGGTTTGGCGGACTCTTTTCGGAGGAGTAGAGCCTGTGTGTTTCCAGACACTCATTGCGCTCTTCGTGAGGGCGTCGAAATAGTGCACCCATGTTTCATCGGCAGTTATTACTGTGTTTAAAAAGTTTGGATCCTTTGCAATCATTTGTTTCCACTCATAACACAACTGAACTGTGACTAACAATTGTTCACTAGTCAGGTGATGAGGTACCCATCTGGAACACACACGATGCAGCAGTAATTTGTCGCGTAGAATACGGAATACCGACGTTTTTGAAATATTAGTTGACGCCGCTAAGTCTTCACACATCATTCGTCAATCTTCTTGCAGGACTTCCAAACAGTGTTAATATTATTGGATTGGCGGACACTCCGTAATAGCACTTTCAGGTCGACCAGACCTAGGAGCGAGTTCTGCCGACAAGCGGCCTTTTTTAAAACAAGGTGCCATAAAAAAATCGTTGACTCCACCAAATATTTATCTTTGTAAGCTTTTTTCATTAAATCAACTGTTTTTGGAGTCGTTTTGCCCGAACGATAGCAAAATTCTTTCGCACAACGCATTTCACTTCTTAACTCTGAATCACTCACCTACATACCTGTATGGCAAAATGCAGACGTACCTTAAACAACTGAGCAATAACAAAATCAGAATCGTCTGCCACGGCTAATAGCTGTTGCCATAGAAACTTCCTTAATTCAGTTAGTCGTCTGCGTTGTTATTTTTCCCCTTTGCATTGTTGCCAACTCAAAAAACATATATTCTCAGATTTCATGGAACGGCCTTTGTAGATGCCGTTACACATGGTATAGAGATCCGCTTTGCTTTACGTTCTAGACTCACATCTGTGTATTAGGTGTGCAACTTAATTCTCGGCCACAGGCAGGACACTTTGACAGCAAATTATAGCAAATCCAATGCGTACCTAATCAGGGAAATAATCCCCGTCGCGTTGGATACATTTGAGCCATCGGTCAGGGAGCTGCCGAATGCCACTGCGGAAAAAAGAGGGCTGTTTCGAGTTGATAAAGTCATCAATACTTGTATGGATCTCCTTGACAGAAGTAAAGTGCTTATCACTCAGGTGACGTTGCAGGGAGCGAAAGAGGTGATAATCCGACGGGGCGAAGTCTAGAGAATACGCCGGGTGGGACAAAATCTCCCATCCCAGGTTGGTGATCGTGCTTAAAGTCGCTTTCGCGGTGCGAGGACGCGCGTTATCATGAAGCAACAGGACTGACCTACTTCCCTATCCGGCGCATGGCCTTTTCGCCTCCATTGCGTCACTCCCACGAACGAGTTGCTGACAATAACGCTCAGCATTGACTGTTTCACCAGGTTTGAGCAACTCATAGTGTACGACACTGCGCTGATCGCACCATATGCACAGCAACAACTTCCTGGCATGGATATTCGGTTTGGCGGTACTGGTGGTAGGCTGACCTGGATGAACCCACGATTTGCGCCGCTTAGAATTATCGTAGAGGATCCACTTCTCATCACAGGTCAAAATCTTGTGGAGGAAATCCTTCTTCTTGAATCTGGAGAGCAAGTACACAGCAACATCGTAGCGCCTAGACTTGTTCGCAGCTGTGAGTTGGTGGGGCACCCAACGGCCCTCCTTGTGAATCCGTCAAAGCTTGTGCAGGCGCTTTGCAATGGCTTGTCGTGTTACTCCGAGTTCCTGGGCGAGCTCTGATTGTGTGCGACAGGGATATGAGTCCAACAGTTGTTCCAGTTACTCGTCGTCAACTTGCTGTTGCTGTCCCGGACGTTCTGCATCACGGAGATCGACGTTTCCCTCCGCTGGAACCACTTCTTACACGTACTGTAGGATACAGCAGCCTCACCCAAAGTAGCACAGATAATTTTCTGGGCTACCTCGGCACTTTTTGTCAGCTGAAACGCGAAGAGGTGGCAGTGCCTCAAATGTTACTTCTCGAACGACATTGCTTTCACCGTCAACTCTCGTCCCTTCTGTCACTACAGCTGTGAGCGGTTACGGTTGCCTGTGAAGCTGTTGGATGGTGCTGCAATCAGCCATTATCGCACACAGCTATTTGCATTGGCCGACGTTCTATGATTGGTTGCAGTTAGGGGACGAGAATTAAGTTGCACACCTAATATATTTACCGCCAAAAAAAGGTTGGTTCGATAGCGTTAGGAGAATTTCTAATGCATGCTGATGTTCCTTTTGGTGCAAGCATAACAAATAGGGGAAACAATATGCAAAATAAGATGCTTACTGTCGCTTACGGAACCCATAGGAGCAATGCCCACAAAAACTTTTATCGGGTCCATTGGTGGCGTGCTTGTCCTATACTGTTAGCTCTCTCCCTTCTCTGCAACCAGTGTGTCTAAATTTGGCACTGGAGCCTGCTTGGCCTTAAATGCTTACGTTGGTTGTTAAATCCCGACAGAAAACGTCAAACAAATCACCTACTTCTGATTTGCGTTAACACTTCCAGTAACTGCCATTCATATTATACTTAAAATCAGTTGTCAATTTTTAGGCAACAGTCAAAATTACTGTAAGTAAGAAAAGATACTCACTGGGCATAGACTGCAATCCACAGTAATCCACGGCGACATTCATTTGGGCTGGGTCCAAGCCGTCACCTCCTTTGATTTCAACGTAATCGTTGCGACCTCTTTTGTGGCACTGAAAGCAAGAACAAATAAGAAAAACATGAAACCTTAAAGGTTGCGTAAAAATGGTTCACATTACGCTGCATGGACAAATTATTATTTACGCCCTCACAACAATATGCAAAGCAGAACTATAATTTCCAGTCAAGCTGAAACATGCCCTGTGTATAAATAGAGAAGGTCTATACACATTGGAAACCAGATATATAAAGGCAATCACCTAAAAAGGAAACAACTTGAGTTGGACCGTGGCCAGATTGGGGGCTGCGGATGGCCTAGTAGTCAGCGTTCGTGACTGCTACGGAGAGGACCCACGTTCGATTCCATGCAGGTACGAACGCTCGAACCACTAAATATCCGCCGTGCGTCGGATGGGCACGTTAAACGGTCGAGTACTGGTTCCCCGGTAGTAAATAACGGCGTCTTCTACCTCGCTTCCGTGTGACTTTCCTATTGGGCACTCTACCCCAAAATCTCCTAGTTTCCTATTTCTAAGGGTTGGGGTCAGACTCTCCCTTCCTAAAATTCTCTACATATGATCTGATCGGACCGTGGCCAGATGGTAGCTGCGTGGATGGCCGATTGTCGAATCAACGCAACTGCTCAACTTTTGGGATTTCCAGGACAGGCCGTGGAATATGTACCATGAGTTAGCTTTGCATTTGGAACACCCCCGTTTTACACATTCGAAGTGATAACGAAATATCACGTGATATCAACGTCACGTGCTGCTACTATAAATTATGCACAACTATCCTCTGTACGTAATCAGCAAACGTTTACCAGGAATGGGGGAATCATTGCACCCCAACCAAACTTGGCAGCGGCCAGATGTTTAAAGCCCGGAGGGCAGGTGACAGAATTTCGGAAACAATCTCTGGTAACGTGTCATCAGATCTTATGAATCGTGCTACACATTGTTTTCTGCCACTGGTGGAGAGTGACCATAGAAACTGGGATGCTAAAGACTGGCAAAGTGTCATCTGGTCTGATGAATCGTGCTTCACATTGCTTCCCACCACTGGTAAAGAGTGACCATAGAAACTGGGATGCTAAAGACTGGCAACGTGTCATCTGGTCTGATGAATCGTGTTTCACATTGTCTCCCACCACTGGTAGAGTGTGACCATAGAAACGGGGATGCTAAAGACTGGCAAAGTGTCATCTGGTCTGATGAATCGTGCTTCACATTGTTTCCCACCACTGGTAAAGAGTGACCATAGAAACTGGGGTGCTAAAGACTGGCAATGTGTCATCTGGTCTGATGAATCGTGTTTCACATTGTCTCCCACCACTGGTAGAGTGTGACCATAGAAACGGGGATGGTAAAGACTGGCAAAGTGTCATCTGATCTGATGAATCGTGCTTCACATTGTTTCCCACCACTGGTAAAGAGTGACCATAGAAACTGGGGTGCTAAAGACTGGCAAAGTGTTAACTGGTCTGATGAATCGTGCTTCACTTTGTTTCCCACCACTGGTAGAGTGTGACCATAGAAACTGGGGTGCTAAAGACTGGCAACGTGTCATCTGGTCTGATAAATCGTGCTTCACATTGTTTCCCACCACTGGTAGAGTGTGACCATAGAAACTGGGATGTTAAAGACCGGCAACGTGTCTTCTGGTCTGATGAATCGTGATTCATATTGTTTCCTACCACTGGTAGAGTGTGGCCATAGAAACTGGGATGCTAAAGACTGGCAACATGTCATCTGGTCTGATGAATCGTGCTTCACATTGTTTCCCACCACTGGTAAAGTGTGACCATAGAAACTGGGATGCTAAAGACCGGCAACATGTCCTCTGGCCTGATGAATCGTGATTCACATTGTTTCCCACCGCTGGTAGAGTGTGACCATAGAAACTGGGATGTTAAAGACCGGCAACGTGTCTTCTGGTCTGATGAATCGTGATTCATATTGTTTCCTACCACTGGTAGAGTGTGGCCATAGAAACTGGGATGCTAAAGACTGGCAACGTGTCATCTGGTCTGATGAATCGTGCTTCACATTGCTTCCCACAGCTGGTAAAATGTGACCATAGAAACTGGGATGCTAAAGACTGGCAAAGTGTCATCTGGTCTGATGAATCGTGATTCATATTGTTTCCTACCACTGGTAGAGTGTGGCCATAGAAACTGGGATGCTAAAGACCGGCAACATGTCCTCTGGCCTGATGAATCGTGATTCACATTTTTTTTGTGAAGTTTAACGACCGCCGTGAGCAAGTCAATGGGCTATAAGCAGTCTCCCGTCCCTAGTTTAGGGTCACTGGTTCCAAGGAAGGGAGAGAGCCAGTGCCGTAAGACAAACACAACATCCATGCCTGACCGGGATTCGAACCCGGACCCCGTTCGGACGAATGATCAGAGGCCAAAGCCGTAGACCACTGCGCCACCGGGGCGGCCGTGATTCACATTGTTTCCTACCACTGGTAGATTGTACGTCTAGCAAAAACCTGCAGAAGCGTACCACCCCAACTGCTTGCTTCCGACTGTGAAGCCGAGAGGCGGATTCTGATGCTGGTGGCTGCCATATCAGGACATTCCTTAGGGCCATTGGTTATTCAGTAGGGTCGTGTCACACCTGCAACGTACTAATCCATTCTTCTGCGCGAAAAGGGTTGCAGGCATTGTTCCCTATCGATCGTCCCAGGTTTCAAGAAGATAATGCACTCGTGCAATTACGACACGTGTGAATTTGTGGATTGCAAATTATAAGGATGAGACACAGCATCCACCCTGGTCACCTCAATATTATTAAGCATTTGGGTAATATCTGGAGAGAAAGATCAGATCACGCTTTCCACCTTCAACATCACTGGCACAGTTGGGAATTTACAGGAAGAATAGTACCAAATTCCATTATTGTATATGCATGACTTGTTTTTAAATATTTGTGAGAATATCTGGAGTGAAAGGTGAAATAACACTTTCCACCTCCAGCATCACTAGCACAGATGCTAGGCATGTTTCACATGAAGATTGGTCCCAAATTCCACATTTCTGGAAATATCTGGAGTGAAAGGTCAGATCACAATTTTCACCTCCAACATCATTGGTATAGTTGGGGCATAATGTACAGGAAGAATGGTCCCAAATGCCACATTTCTGGGAATATACGTAATGAAAGATCAGATAACCCTTACCACCTCGAACATCACTGGCACAAATGATACATATTTTACAGGAAGAATGGTCCCAAGTTCAACATTTCTGGAAATATCTAGAGTGAAAGCTCAGATCCCCCTTTCCACCTCCAACATTATTGGTACCGTTGAGACATATCTTACAGGAAGAATAAATTCAACATTTCTCGAAACATTTGGAGTGAAAGGTCAGATAACACTTTCCACCTTATGACGTAGAAGTCTTGTCTTACTTCTACGTTAATTTAAAACATCAACATACTAAGAAATAGTGCCTAAATGAAAGAAAACCTTAACGACCAGACGAAACATGTAAACAACAGAAGTCACACTTACGGAGAAAAGATGCTTTATTCAGGATGTAGCAAACACGTCGTAGCATATCGTATTGCACTAAACTCTCCACACACCACACAACTCTTAACACAACGCTCCTTTCAATAATCAGTTTACAACCCAACGCTCTTTAAGCAACAATTTAGTCGTCGCTTTTATCTCTTGTTCTTATCAATATCAGGAATACGTCACGCGCATTCAACCTCAATTGTGTTGCCAAACGTATTCGTTTGAGAGAAAAGATATTACGTTAAGAGTGAAGAATAACAGAATAAACTCAAAATTTACATAGGGAAAGAAACTAAAAAGGAAAGTTAATTTAGAATATACGTCACAACCTCCTACATCACTGGCACCGTTGAGACATATTTAACAAGAAGAATGTTCCCAAATTCAACATTTCTGGGAATATCCGGAGTAAAGGTCAGATCACCCTTATCACCTCCAACATCAGTGGCACATCTGGGACATATTGTACAAGACGAATGTTCCCAAATTCAACATTTCTCGAAATATTTGGAGTGAAAGCTCAGATCACACTTTCCACCTCCAACATCATTGGCCGCCCCGGTGGCGCAGTGGTCTAAGGCGTTGGCCTCTGATCGTTCCTCCGTAAGGAGTCCGGGTTCGAATCCCGGTCAGGCATGGATGTTGTGTTTGTCTTACGGCACTGGCTCTCTCCCTTCCCTGGAACAAGTGACCCTAAATTAGGGACGGGCGACTGCTTATAGCCCATTGAGTTGCTCACGGTGGTCGTTAAACCTCCAATCAAAAAAAAAAAAAAAAAAGCATCATTGGCACCATTGAGACATATTTTACGGGAAGAATGTTCCCAAATTCAACATTTCTGGGAATATTTGGAGTGAGAGATCAGATCACACTTTCCACCTCCAATATCACTGGCACAGTTAGGACATATTTTACAGGTAGAATAGTACCACATTCCATTACCATACGTGCAATACTTGTACAAGTCTGTTCCTGGTTGAACTGCCACTGCTCTGAAAGCCCGAGGTGGGTGTGCAACTTATTAATGAAAAGTTCTCCACAAACAGTAAGTATTTTCATTATTTTGTAAACCCCTGTAACATAATAGATTAAAAACTGTCTCTGGAACGATTACGGAAGAGACAAAATCTTGTTAGGAAAGGCTGATATGGCCTGATTTTGTTCATACTGTCAAAAAAACGTCGATCTCCAGTGGATGCAGTCTAAGAAGTTTGCACATTTGTTTTATTCGATCATTTTTCGTAACTTACGTATACAGTAAGAATATCTAAACTACACTGACGGAAAAAAATCCCAACACCACGAAAAAATAGTTGTAGGGGAATGAAATGGCGGCAATACATTTGTATAGGTAACATATTTAATCGATTAATGTTTCAAGATCACAGCTTAATGTAAGCGCGAGAAGAGCCATTTTAAATGTGAAATTCTGGTACATTAATAACCGGTGTAACCGCTAGAATGTTGAATGCAAGCACGCAAACGTTCATGCATTGTGTCGTACAGGTGCTGGATGTCAGTTTGTGGGATGGAGTTCCATGCCTGTTGCACTTGGTCTGTCAATACGGCGGTCTTCCCTCTCAGTAGTGCAACGTGGCCGGCCGAAACCCGGTCTTCTTGAGGCAGTACCTTCCCTTGACTACCGCTGCCAACAATCATGCACGGTGGCTACATTCCTGCCAAGTCGTTCTGCAATATTGCGGAACGAAAATCCACCTTCTCGTAGCCCTATTACACGACCTCGTTCAAACTCCGTGAGCTGTTGATAATGGCTTCTTCGTCTTCTTAAAGGCATTCTTGACTAACATCAACACCCTACGTCGAAGCTCAACGATAACTAACGCTCACGAACGTTACAGCGCGTATTTTCAGCAAACCTGCTTTGCATGTTCCGAGGGGCGCTACTAGCACCACACGTATGCGCCGAGCGCGAAATTTGCATAGACGTCATCTTACATATGTACTCTCACCGCCTACCAACTGTCGTTTATCTAACACAACCCCTCCTTGGTGTTGGGAATTTTTTTCCGTCAGTGTAATTCTTGAAATACACATTACCAAATACTTTTGTTCACATCATATAAATACATGTTACGCAGCCTCCACACACCACATCGATTATTTATTTTTCTGTCTCACTGTCAGCGTCGCCAAAATGTACTAGCTGTTCGAGGAAGTATCGTGCTGTTCAGTGAGAAAATCTTGAACAAAAGGTGTAATGAAATTTACATAAGAAACTCTGGAAGGTAGGTTAAATCAGGAGTACACATAAGAAAAAATATTCTAACCTAAAGTGACGTTTCAGCAAAGAATTGAAGCTTTAACGACTATAACGCCCGAAACGCCGTTGCATCCAAACTACCGCGACCGCCCGAAAGCGCCCGTCTGGAGTGAGTACAATTTCCTACCCCCACCTGTTCTTTGACCTCTACGGGATTAGCAGATGTCACACCCAGTCACCATTGGTGTTGCTAAACGAATAAGTAAAGCAGAGGGTGTGACCCGAGACGATATTACTTTTTCAATTCAGCTGATGCATTCTTTATGGAAGAATGTAATTATAGCCACCCGGGAAACGTCTGACGGTCCATGCAATTCAAGACTGCAGCTAGGAAGTTTGGTGTGATGGCTGTGCACTAATCCTCTTTTTGTTAACTTGTACACACTGTTTATGGGGTTATGGTATTCTGAGAGACACAACATTTCAGCGTCCTGATCGTTGAAGGATTAAGCCGCGCGCTGTAAATTGGCCACAGGAACCATCATGACAATACACTGGCTAACACATAGTTAGTGACTCAGGTAACACTACAATATCATGGATTCAAGCTCATTAATCCTATTCAGGGCTGTGGCTACTGGGACGGCAGAGAGGGCGGTTCCACTCGCAAAATTGTCATTCCACGGGCGTAAATTAATAAATGCTCTGGGAGGTGTAGAAAAATAGAAATGTAACTAAAAAAGAAAGTTACATCCTGCAGTATTATCTTTTTAAGGACTGA
The DNA here is from genome assembly GCA_039090855.1 of Macrothele yani. Taxonomy (NCBI): domain Eukaryota; kingdom Metazoa; phylum Arthropoda; class Arachnida; order Araneae; family Macrothelidae; genus Macrothele; species Macrothele yani. The sequence continues at coordinate 40,067,409 of CM077021.1, forward strand.
TTAGTCTCAAAGGTACAGAATAACATGCACTATGCGGTGTGAACTAGAGATGAGTTCAGGCTCAATTTTGGGAGCCAGGGCCCGGATTCTTGGAAAATTTTGCTTATCAAGGATTGCATTAATGCGTTATACATTGACCAAAGATATGGCCCAAGCAAGGATTAGTTTAAAAATCATTAGTTTAAAAAGTTTAGTTCAGTTAAGCAACTTCACAATATTAATATGTTTTTAGAAATACTACGCATAAAGCCAAATGTTCTAAAATTTGAATTTGAAAATAAATAAATAACCAACGTGCCCTTCGACCGTATCAGTGGAATCAGTAATTTTGGTAAAAGCTGAAGAAAAGAAAATCGTTTAGAAATAAAAAATTCCATTCGTTATTTTTTTTTTCATTTCTAAATTTACTTTTATTTTGAATAAATTGCATTATAAAACGTACAACGCCGTACAGACAGTTGCAAGTGTTTGAAATTTTGACTCTAGAAAACTAATCTTTGCAATATAATTTACATATATGCTAATTGGTAAAGGTAGTTTAGAGTGATGTATAAAAAAAAGCATGTAGGAAAATTTCCAAAATTAAAAAAAAAAGAACGTAAAAGCATTACAGACCAGATTATTCTGCATTTTGTAACATTAACAAAACGTTGCGCTTAATAGTATAATAATCACTATATTATCATATGTGTGTGCAGTTTTCAGATCAAGTTCATCATGAAAAAAGAAAGAGAGAGAATTGCATCTAATGCCTGAGCGCTTCAACTTTTTCTTCTTTTCTCTAAAACTCGACTTGCTGCACTAAAAACCAACGTCACCCCAAAAATCGCGGGAGTGAAGAAATTTTAAAAAATAAATAACAATACTTTTAACTGCACAATTTTGGAAATTAATACGTCATTTTAAAGATAACATTCTTGATTTTTAATATAATTTAAAAAAATGGGAATGTGATTTTTTCCCAGTTTTTCGATACGAGACCTCCTTAAACTAATCCTTGCTTGGGCCATAGCTTTGGACAATGCATAATGCAAGTCTTGCTAAGCAAAATTTTCTTGCAATGGCATCTAGCTTAGGAAATTGAAAATTCTTCCACCATGGTAACAAATCCACAATGAAATTCAACTGGGCTCGGAATTACACGTGTTGAATTAATTACAGTAATGAAATTCAAGACGTGTAATTCGGAGCCCGAGCCCGGGTTTTTCGGTAGTTAATGAATTCTGAGCCCGTCCGAGCCCGGGCCCGAGCTCATCTCTAGTGTGAACATCTCCTATCCATGAAGAATATTTTCCAAAACAGTGGAGGCATCGAAAACATTATGTTGATATGTCTATCCTCCATGATCTTTCCGAACATTTCGTTGTGGTGAATAGCTAATTAATCATTTGTCTTCTGTCGCAAGAAGTCCCACTAAGTGTTTAATCTTTAACGGAATTTTTCCAAGCCCTCCACCTAAAGCTCCTTCCTGCTGTTACCTTCACTATCGGATACTTATTCGTTCTGCGCTGGTTCGTTTTTTGTTCTTCATTTCTGTGGAGCGTTGCGTTGGCGTCGTTTTCATAACGTTTACCCTTTACTTGGTATTTACAACCTGTGTTTCGTTGGTATTTACCTGGTTTTTACATTATGCCAAAGTGCGATTTTTGAACGATCATAGAACGAGTACTTTCCTACAACGGCGAGGTGTGAGAAAGTAAAACTACGTATTATTTGAATGGAAATCGAAGGGGTGTAATTTTGAACTCGGTGGGGCGTAATTTCAAGTTTCGCCCTCCAGATAAAAAAACTCGCTAAGGTCCTGACCCTACTCTTCAAATTTGAATTCATTGAACTGTTACCTACTTCCAAATCTCAATAATAAAAAAAAACTTGAAACAAATAGAAATTGGATAGTGACAATGCTGAGATGAGCGCAATGAACAAATGGTCTGTGTCCAAATCTTCTGAATTTTACATCAGCTGGTTAGATTGTGGCAAAGGGTACGTTGACTTAAGAGTGCGGCTATGTTTAAAAATAAATAGGGTTTCACAACATTACAGTACCCCATTCTTTTGGGGAGAGGCTGCAAAAAGTTCAACTCGTCCCACTCGTATGTTCTATGCATTGTGAAGAACAATAACAAATCTTGATCTAAAGGAGGACTAGTGACCAGATTATATGAACTAAAAAGCAGAAAAAATAACTTCAAACACAAGAAATATGCACTTAAAATATAAATTAAGTATTGCTGGTTTAACCCTTTAACGACCATGACGTCCAAAACGCCATTATATCCATTCTACCACGACCGCCCGAAAACACCCGTCTAGAGTGAGTAGAATTTCCAACACCCACCTGTTCTTTGAAATTATACGGCCTCTACGGGATTAGCAGAAGTCACACTCAGTTACTTGATAATTGAAGCAGAGGCAGGTATTTCCCAAGGCGATATTATTTGTCTCGTGACATCTCATGGCTTTTCTACGGAAGAATCCAGTTATCGCCACCGGAAAACACATGAAGGTCAATGCATATTAAGACTACGGATCGGAAGTTTTGTTTGATGACAAAGCACTAATACGAGGGTCGTAACCGAAGTTTTGCACACGTTAATCTAAAACGGAAGCGGGTGATGTAATCGGGAAAATGATTGCCTCATGGCAAGGGCAGACTCTCAGCAAACGCAGTGGTGTCAGAACGACGCGCTATCATTTTCTCTGCGGACGTAGGAGGGTTCGGAAATGGAAGCATGCAGCTCCTCGGGTCAAGTCACAGCGTTAGACTAGCGCTCTTACGTGAAAATAGAAACTTTGCGGTGAAAAACTCCGACACAGATCCACACTGAAGTTTGTGGGGAAGGAACTCTTGATCGAAGCACAATTTCTCGCTGGGCATCGAGCTCTCGAGAGGGCGGAAGCAGCATCGAAGATGATCACCGCCCAGCAGGACGTCGCCGTTTGGCAGTCGAGGGGATTGTTCATTAGACAAATTTGTCCACCATGTCTGTTCACCGGATTTTATCCGACTCACTGGGAAAAAGAAAAGTCGCCGCGCGCTGGTTGCCTCATCAACTCACCCCCGAGCAGAAGGCAGCCAGAGTGAGCATCGCACAGGATCACCTTCACAAGTTCATAAGGGATGGCGAAGCCTTCCTGAACAGAATTGTCGCCATTGCTGAGAGTTGGACCCGTGATTTTGAGCCGTAACTGAAGTCACAATCACCGGAATGGAGGCATCCAAGCCCCTCAAAATGTCGTCGGAAACAATCCAAAGTGAAGCAGTTGATGATTTTTGCCTACGATGTCCAGGGTGTTGTGGTCTCTGATCGAGTGCCGGAAGGGTGAAACCTCAACGCACATATTACCGTGCTTTTCTGAGGACAAAGTTTAGACCGAAAATTCGTCAAAATCGCCCCCTACCTTTTGGAAGCGAGAGCGATCTTGCACATGACAACGCATCGTTTCATGGTGCGGCGTCGGTACGGGAAATTTTCTCGAAATACGGCTGGGAAATTTTTATCCCACCTGCCATACAGCCCTGATCTCGGTCCACCAGACTTTGATCTTTTCCCAAAGTTAAAAAATCGGCTCCGTGGCATCCGCTACGAATCGCTGGACGAACTGTCATTGGACGTGACCCGAGTAATACGAGAGCTGAACAAAGATGGTGTACCACGCGGAATCCAGGACCTTCGTCACCGCTCGCCAGCTGTCATTATCAGCGGAGGGAAGTACATTAAACGGCAAGGTAAGTTTTCTCCGTTACTTTACACTTTTCTCACAAATGGACAGTGTGCAGAACTTTTGCTAGGACCCCCGTACTTCGTTTGTTAGTTTATAAAGGGGAGTGAAAAAATCCTGCAAGGAGCAACAGCCAGTTTCGGGTGTTACGGCATTCTGGGTGTTACAAGATTTAAGGGTCCTGGTCGTTAATGGGTTCGGAGAAGGAAGAAGTTGATTCGAATGCCATCACCGGCAGAAAAGGGCAAATTCGATATTCTACAGCGAACACGGCCCATGAGCGCAGTGTGCTGTATTAGTCATGCAGACCAGCTCGTCAAAATCAGAATGGGAAAAGCGAGAGATCTGAGCGACTTTTAATGTGGCATAGCAGTTAGCGCGACGAGTGTCGGTTTTAGCATCTCCCAAAACGGCCATGTTTTTGGGGATTTCACATGCAACCGGACTAAGAGTTGAGCAGTGCGACGCGCAAAAATCTACCAGGAATCGGCGATCCCGTGGACGAAATCAGCTGGTGTATCACAGGGGTTAAAGGTGACCGACAACATTCGCGACGGCTATTGTAGCCCATTCGCGACACGGTCAGATACCTGGCGAAATCGGAGATTACTAGTGTTACGCCCAGTTGGATTCCCGATTCATGTCTCTCAAGTCTTTTTTGTCCCTTCTGATTCACCAGCTGTTTCCTTCCTCAGGATTGCAGATTTCTGCAAGTTTTTTGCGTGAAAATCTCAGGAGCACGGACGCATGGGAAAGCTCCAAGAGACACGCCTTGCACCGAATATCATGCCACCTTCAAGGTCTCTCAGAGCATTCTTTTAGCCCAGAGACGGATATATGCTCTCTGCTCCATGCCATAGCTGGGACAATGTTCTTCCGCCGAATGACGTCATGCATAGCGTAAATAACCACCTGCGCAATTCTCACACAAACGCTGTTGCCACCACATAGCTGATAAATGAATTATCAAAAAACCATTCCTTCCCGACCCATGTGTTTTACCGGGATTTTAGAAAAAAATCAATCTGACTTAATTGCGGTACTGTGTAATATATTTCGGAATGCGGGTGACTAAAACTCATGCTAATTTTCAGGTTGACATATTGCATGGATTTCCGAATTTTTTTAAATCTAGAGTAATATACGAGGGTTGTGCCAAAAGCAACGCAAAAGTCGGTATAACTTTTTTAATAATTGACACAGGTCGTTTAAATTGTGACATGTTGATAGAGTAACTATTCCTCTATAGTAATCCTTCTTCTTCACTGCAGGTAAATACGAGGGTTGTACCGAAAGTAATGCAAATGTGGGCATAACCTTTTTATTAACTGACAGAGGTCGTTCAAATTGCACATGTTGGTAGAGTAACTCTTCCTCTATAGTAACCCTTCTTCTTCATTGCAGATAAATACGAAGTTTGTACCGAAAGTAATGCAAAAGTGGGCATAACCTTTTTATTAACTGACAGAGGTCGTTCAAATTGCACATGTTGGTAGAGTAACTCTTCCTCTATAGTAACCCTTCTTCTTCATTGCAGGTAAATACGAGGGTTGTACCGAAAGTAATGCAAAAGTGGGCATTACTTTTTATTAACTGACAGAGGTCGTTCAAATTGCACATGTTGGTAGAGTAACTCTTCCTTTATAGTAACCCTTCTTCTTCATTGCAAGTAAATACAAGAGTTGTGCCGAAAGTAATGCAAAAGTGGGCATAACCTTTTTGTTAACTGACAGAGGTCGTTCAAATTGCACATGTTGGTGGAGTAACTCTTCCTCTATAGTAACCCTTCTTCTTCATTGCAGGTAAATACGAGGGTTGTACCGAAAGTAATGCAAAAGTGGGCATAACCTTTTTGTTAACTGACAGAGGTCGTTCAAATTGCACATGTTGGTAGAGTAACTCTTCCTCTATAGTAACCCTTCTTCTTCATTGCAGGTAAATACGAGGGTTGTACCGAAAGTAATGCAAAAGTGGGCATTACTTTTTATTAACTGACAGAGGTCGTTCAAATTGCACATGTTGGTAGAGTAACTCTTCCTCTATAGTAACCCTTCTTTTCCATTGCAGATAATAACGAGGGTTGTACCGAAAGTAATGCAAAAGTGGGCCTAACTTTTTTATTAACTGACAGAAGTCGTACAAATTGCGCACGTTGTTAGAGTAACTCTTCCTCTATAGTAACCCTTCTTCTTCATTGCAGGTAAATACGAGGGTTGTACCAAAAGTAATGCAAAAGTGGGCACAGCTTTTTTATTAACTGACAGAAGTCATTCAAATTGCCCATTTTGGTAGAGTAACTCTTCCTCTATAGTAAACAAATTGCACATGTTGGTAGAGTAACTCTTCCTTTATAGTAACCCTTCTTCTTCATTGCAAGTAAATACAAGAGTTGTGCCGAAAGTAATGCAAAAGTGGGCATAACCTTTTTGTTAACTGACAGAGGTCGTTCAAATTGCACATGTTGGTGGAGTAACTCTTCCTCTATAGTAACCCTTCTTCTTCATTGCAGGTAAATACGAGGGTTGTACCGAAAGTAATGCAAATGTGGGCATAACCTTTTTGTTAACTGACAGAGGTCGTTCAAATTGCACATGTTGGTAGAGTAACTCTTCCTCTATAGTAACCCTTCTTCTTCATTGCAGGTAAATACGAGGGTTGTACCGAAAGTAATGCAAAAGTGGGCATTACTTTTTATTAACTGACAGAGGTCGTTCAAATTGCACATGTTGGTAGAGTAACTCTTCCTCTATAGTAACCCTTCTTTTCCATTGCAGATAATAACGAGGGTTGTACCGAAAGTAATGCAAAAGTGGGCCTAACTTTTTTATTAACTGACAGAAGTCGTACAAATTGCGCACGTTGTTAGAGTAACTCTTCCTCTATAGTAACCCTTCTTCTTCATTGCAGGTAAATACGAGGGTTGTACCAAAAGTAATGCAAAAGTGGGCATAGCTTTTTTATTAACTGACAGAAGTCATTCAAATTGCCCATTTTGGTAGAGTAACTCTTCCTCTATAGTAAACCTTCTACTTCACTGCAGTTAAATACGAAGGTTGTACCGAACGTAATGCAAAAGTGGGCATAACCTCTTTATTAACTGACAGAGGACGTTCAAATTGCACATGTTGGTAGAGTAACTGTTTCTCTATACAAAGGTATTACTCAACATAGCCTCCATCACAATTGCTGCATTTGCACCATCGCTGAACCCAACTCTCAAATCCTCTTTGAAAAAATCCAGGTGTGGACTGTTGTACCCACTTCTTCACAGCTAATTTCACCTAGTCAGTGTCATCAAATCTTTGTCGTCGGAGACTGCCCTTCTATGGACCGCACACGTGGAAGTCGGAGGGGGCCAGATCTGGGTTGTACGATGGATGGGGGACCACACACCCGCCTAATTTGCTGATCGCCTGATTTGTTGGCAAAGAAATGAGTGGTCTCGCATTGTCATGGTAAATGTGGATACTTTTCAGATTCTTGTTCGGTCTTTTCCTCTTTATGGCTTCTCGAAGCCACTTGAGTGTCTTAATGTACCGCTCGCTGGTCACGGTATGTCCACATTCCAGACAATAAAGGAGAATGACACCCCTGTCATCCCAAAAACCAGTCACCATGACTTTCTGTGCTGATCACTGGCGCTTGAACTTCTTAGGACTTGGTGAAGAGGTGTGACTACATTCCATGGATTGATTCTTCGTTTCCGGATCGCCGAGATACACCCACGTTTCATCCCCTGTCACCACATCGAAAAACACACGTGTCTTCATTGGCTTCAAACGCTTCTAGCAGATCAGAGCAGACTTCCACCGTTCTCTCCTTCAAATCTGCAATGAAGAAGAAGGATCACTATAGAGGAAGAGTTATTCTACCAACATGTGCAATGTCAACGACCTCTATCGGTTAATAAAAGAGTTATGCCGACTTTTGCATTACTTCGGTACAACCCTCGTACCTCATGAGGTACCCAGTGCCTGTGATGTAACATTCAAGATAATAATTTTATGCAATACAGGATGAAGAATTGTAAGTAGTAGTCGCTTCCAAGATGGTTCATCAGTTGAAGCAACTGCATCGCCACACTTATGGGAAGCAGCTCGTCCAGTGACTTATAAAAAATGCGTTTACCTTTTCGATTTTTCATGCTCTGTGTAACTAACACTTCATTAAATAGAGCAGTGATGGTTTTATTGGGTCGCTACCTATAATGTACTTCCTTAACTTGTTTACTTACCTTTTTCCATTAAATTAATTTCACGACATATAATTTGAACTATTGTGACGTGCCTGCACCGCAGGATGCACATGAGATAAAGGCAGATAGCAGTGAGAGAATATGTCTGCGTACCTCAGTTGGGAGAGCGACTTACTCCGGAGTGAGGGGACCTGAGTTCGCTGACGAACTTGTACGTTATACTATTTCTCACCCAAGTATCACAGGTACTTCTATCAAAACTGTCGTTTACTTCCTGCACTAATATTGTAAAGTCGCACATCGAATGCACCCTTCAGAAATTTACAGTCTGATCTACACATTTCTTTTCTTAACTTTTTCCACTTCTTAGTTAAATTGGTTATGACGCAATTTTCGGTCTACATGCTCTATTTGTTTTCAGGTGAAAAAGTCTTTACCTTATAAATACTTTCATTGCTTTTTTACTTTGCTTACCTTTTCTTTTCTTCCCCTTACTCTTTAGACATCCACATTGACTATACTGGCGTAAAGCCTTTAGGTTTCTTAACGGTTATCATATGATTTCTTACCGTTCATTCTTACCCTTATCATCATGCATTATCGATCCACTGCTTGCTGAAGGTCTCCTAAAGTTTCTTCCAAAACTCTCTATCTTGAGCCAGTCTCTACCCTGCCAGTAGACATCTCCTACATGTTCTTTCACTGTCCTTTGAAATCCAGTATAGTATTTCAGTTTTCCTACTGCGGTCAGTTCTCTAGCAATATGTCCAGCACATTGCCATTTCAGCTATTTTACCTTTATCGTGATGTTGAATCAGATACGTAGGTTTATCCAAAAAGCCAGAGCCAAACATTCCAGTCTTCCTGCGCCGCAGCTACGTTATTTAGGCTCAATTCCCTACATTCCAAGTGTGTCTTACAAACTCAAAAACGCCCTCAAGAAGATGAACTACGGCGTCGGCATAAGGTCCCCTGCATCTTTACATACTATACTAAAGAGAAATAGTGAAAAACCACCTCTCTCCTGCGAAGCAGGCGTTTATGCGATCCCCCTACAGTATCCGAGCGGCTCTAAACGATACTACATTGGAATGACCAAGCGTTCGTTTGGAATCAGAGTCAACGAACATAAAAGGGACACAAAATACGGTAAAGTAGCAACGGCACTATCCAGAGAAGTAAAATTCAAGTCAGCTACTCCCATGTGGGATGATATAAAGAAATTAGCTAGCTACTCTACCCCTAAATGTACAGCCATTCGGGAAACCTTGGAGATCATTACCAACAGCGATGCTTGCAATGATTGTGTCTCGCTCGAGTTGCCACGAATTTGGAACCAATTCTTCAAGTAACACCTTTTCTCTACCAGGATCCCGCGTGCAACCAACGTGATGCCTCGTATCTTTAAATGAATATAACGTCGCATCTATTTATTGTCAAGTTCCCGCGTTCAAATTGTTAAGCGTTCTATTTTTCAGTTTGCAGTTTCTGTCTAACTTCCTTGAAAAAGCAATCTGGTTGATGTGCGAAAGCTTGGAAACGCTTATGTGTTTATTTTATACGCCAATAAATCGGATCACTAGTACAGCGTTACGATTTACTAGTCATTAATTCCTTTGTTAAGATCCATAAGTAAGATGTGGAAGGATGCACTGATTAAACACTTTTCTTTTAAGACATAAGGGTGAACTGCTCTTGAAAATTTTTATACATGCTCTCCAACCAAGTTCTACACGCATATTAATTTCTTCCTCTATGAGGCCTTTGCATATTTTTTTTTTTTTTTGACGTAAGACAGCGTCTAACTCCGCGGATAGTATGACGCGAACTATGGCCGACCGCCTCTGACAAAAATATGTTCCAATTGATATAATTATAGCGTTAAAAATACGCGCCGCACACTACTCGTGTTAGCATATTTGTAAACAGCATGGAGTCTAATTCGCCTACTGCGCAATTCATCGTGCGCGCGACGCTCCCCTCACTGCCAGTGCTCGGGGGAAGTGATGCAACATTTCCGGGTTTGCCTCCGCGTTTGACTCAGTGTACTTCGACTGTGCGTGGTATCGTTTTAAAGCTCTCGATGTGGTCTATTCAACTATGCGAAGAACATTTCGTAGTGATTTGAACTGAACATTTTAAAAACTGTTTTCTTGTGAACCGGAGAACACATTTGAAAATATCGCGGGCCGCCCCGGTGGCGCAGTGGTCCAAGCTATGTATTCTGATCATTCGTCCGAAAAAGATCCGGGTTCGAATATCAGTGAGGCATGGATGTTATGTTCCTCTAACGGCATTGGCTCTCTCCTTTCCCTGGAATCAGTGACCTTAAATTAGGGACGGGCGACTGCTTACAGCCCATTGAGTTGCTAACGGTGGTCGTTAAACGTCCAATCAATCAATCAATGCCGCCCTTGTGGCGCAGTGGTCTAAATTCTGATCATTCGTCCGAAAGGGGTCCGGGCCGCCCCGGTAGCGCAGTGGTCTAAGGCGTTGACCTCTGATCATTCGCCCGTAAGGGGCCCGGGTTCGAATCCCGATGAGGCATGGATGTTGTGTTTTTCTCGCGGCACTGGCTCTCTCCCTTCCCTGGAACCAGTGGCCCTAAATTAAGGACGGGCGACTGTTTATAGCCCATTGAGTTGCTCACGGTGGTCGTTAAACCTCCCACCAAAAAAAAAAAAAGGAACCGCTAAGTCCTTAACCTTATATTTTGACGTACTCAGAGGTGGCGCGCATGTCAAGATGGCAAAGTTGCAGCTACAAACTACGTCGGTGTAGTTTAATTGGGAAAGCATGCGGCTCCGGAGCAGAAGGATCCGGATTCGACGGTACCACCGGCAAATTTGTTCTACGCTGAAGGTAACATGAATCGTTGGGTTCTTCGAAAAATGTATGATGCTCGTTCCACACAACGTCTGCAATTATAATTCCTTCGTCTACCGTGATCTCTCCTTCAAGCATGGTTTGGCGGCTGACCCGGAAACCTACGATTCCGTCCTAGCCCTTTTACAAGTGGGGTACACTTGACGTACCTACCTCAGAGGTAACACATATCAAGACGGCAAAGCTGCAGCGACAAACTGCCTCGGTGTAACTTACTTGGGGAAGCATTTGGCTCCGGAGAAGGAGGATGCGACTTCGAGCGCCGCCACCGGCAAATTCGAGTTTCGCTACAATATCATCAACTTAATAGTCCAGTGTTTGCCTACTTTTTCATTTAATTACTTACCTTGAAATTTGAACTTACTTTCTGTCCTTAACTTGATACATCGCCTTGTCTAACTGGGTATAAGATGTTACTTTCTTATCTTCCGGGCTAATCTTTTCACTCATTACCTTTCTTACTTACATTCGATTCACTTTTCTTTCTAATCGTGTCTAAATCCTGTCCATCTAGGTTTTTGTTACCTTATCTTTTAATCAAACGTACGTGTTTATGGAACCACTTAACCTGCTCGGCATCGAAAGCACGTATAGATAGTCTCATTAAGATCACATATGTTAATTGTTCCTTACCAAAATTTGGGTGAAATCCGCCCTGAACTCCAAATTAGACTTGGTTTCGATAAGCTACAAAACGCATTGCGCTGTCTTCGCACTACCGAAGTCAGCCATGTTGCTTGCTAGACTAATGTGCTGCCATCACGTGGCCTACGCACGAAACAATCGTATCCGAGGAAATTTGGCGATATAATACACACACGTTAATTTGGATTTCATATCTGGAACTTAAATGGTTGCGGTTTTAAAAAATGAGAAATTTGTTAACGAAGTTTGAAATTGTGTTGTGCAGCAAATCTCTGTTCGCCGATTTTAGTTTGTTACAAGAAGAGCTGCTTCATTTTTACACTGCTGATTTTCGCCAATGTTTGCAAAATTTTATGCTTTTCGGCTGAGAAGTATACACTAAAATTATAGTTAAAAGTTTGAATGTCATTGCTACCAATTCATGCGAAATCAACACCTGAGTTCCATTGCCTTCAGTTTCTAAATTTATAGCAATATACAGTAGACTCCGGTTAATTGCTCCACCGGTTATTCAGAACAGCCCTTTGTTTGGAGGCAATTCTTGAAAAACAACTCAAATTAGCCCTTTGGAATGAAGCTTCGCATAACTGAGGCAGCCGCTTGATCGGGATATCGGTTAATCGGGGCAGCGGTTTCTCTGGGACTCTTGAAGAACATCTCAAATTAGCCCTTTGGGATAAAGCTTCGCATAACTGGGGCAGCCGCTTAATTGGGCTATCAGTTAATAGTGAGCAGCCGTTTCTTTGGGACAATTCTTAAAGAATATCTCAAATTAACCCTTTGGAGTAAAGCTTCGCATAACTGAGACAGCTGCTTAATTGGGCCAAAGTGTTCTAGCCCCTATGTGTGCCAATTAACCGGAATATACTGTTAATATCAATTTAATTGTCCGCAAAAATACTGAAATTTGAACTGGACTAAGATGAAAATCAGAAACCGAAAATGCTCTTCTTAGTTCAGTCAACAAAGGCTGAAAAATAAGAAAAAATATGAAAGTTTTGAAACTTGGCATACTTGTTTATAGGTATCTAGTGAATATTATATCAAAAGTCCTGACGAATCAGAGGTGGGCTCTAATCGCCATCTGGAAAAATAGGTACGTTCTTCGGTTTTTCGTGAGTATCTCAAAAACGGTTGGTCTTAGCCCAAAGATAATGTTTACGAAATTGAAGTGTACAAAATTTCCTACATAAAAGGTCACCACACAGCCGAACCTCTATGAATGTTAAAGGGGGGAATGACAGGTAAATATAACGAAAAAACAAAAATGTAAACAAAACCGGATTCATTATTGATTTATATTACACCGGCGTGCACAAATTAAGGACGAGACGGTTTTTTGAATGTAACGTCGTGCAGAGGTGCTCTACATCGACTCAAATCATACCATAAGATCCCCAAGATGTAAGAATATGGGACAAGTGAACAAACCCGTCCAAACAAAGAATCCAAAGGATACAAAGGCACTTTACCGAAAAGGTAGCTTCGAGCACAACTGGAGGGAAGACAGAAACGTCCATGTGACAGGAGGCTGCCAAGAAATATCCAGTCTTTAGTACGAGATATGATCACCCCTGACTGCGTTGCAGGATTTACAACGTCTGTCCATGCTGAGGACGAGGTTGTCAAGGAGCTGTTGAGGCATCGCCGCCCATTCCTCTTGTAGCGCCAATCGCAGCTGTGGAATCGTTGCTGGCGGCTGGTGACGTGCTGCCAAGCGTCTCTCGAGAATGCCCCACACGTGTTCGATTGGATTTAGGTCCGGGGAACTTGCGGGCCAATCCATGCGTTGAATATCTTCACTCTCCAACAACTCTGCGACATCCACTGTACGATGAGGTGTAGCGTTGTTGTCTATGAAGAGCAACTCAGGACACACAGCACCTATAAACAGACGCACGTGAGGCAGGAGAACCTCGGTACAATAGTGGACACCAGTGACTGAACCTCCTTGGAAGATGTGGAGGTCAGTACGGCTACCAAGCATGATACCGCCCCAAACGAGAACTCCGCCACCTCCTCAAAGCCGGTCCCTTTCGTTGATGTTGGAGGTGTGATTGCGTGTTCCCTGCTCTCTCCAAATGTGTATACGTCCAGAATCGCTCATCAGATTAAATCGGCTATAATCCGTAAAGAGAACTTGACCCCATTGCTGACTTGTCCAGTTCTTGTGTTCCTGGAACCACAGAAACCGCCGTCTCCGATGATCAGGCACACACCGTACTGGTCGTCGTGCAAATAGACCACCTTTGTGCAGCCTATTGGCCACGGTAAAACGCGATAACGGATGTCCAGTTGTCGGTAGCATGTGCCTTGCGATTTCTCCCACTGTCTGCCGTCTGTCTCTTCTCGCCTGTAGGACAATATACCGGTCGTTCGCCGCCGTCGTTGCTCGTGAACGACCACTGCTAAACTCTCGGACAGCTGTTCCTGTCGTTTGAAATGTTCTCCAAGCCCGTGAAACGATGCTGTGAGCGATCCCGAACGCCTCGGCCACACTAGTCACATTTCGACCTTCTTCCAACTTCCCAATGACGCGACCTCGGGTAACGTCATCCAGATGTCGTCTACTGGATTGCCTGTTGGTCATATCACACGGTGGCAGCAACTCGACATCGTTCCAACCGATGTACACCGTGCAATAGCTTTCACCGAATTGCTGAGCGTACACCGCCCGTGTGCTTTATACGTCGTTCAGGATCGCTCACAGCATCGTTTCACGAGCTTGGAGAGCATTTCAAACGACAGGAACAGCTGCCCGAGAGTTTAGCAGTGGTCGTACCCGAGCAACCACGGCAGCGGACGACCTGTATATTGTCCTACAGGCAAGAAGAGACAGACGGCAGACAGGGGGAGAAATCGCAAGGCACATGCAACAGACAACTGGACGTCCGTTATCGCGTTTTACCGTGGCCAGAAGGCTGCACGAAGGTGATCTATTTGCACGACGAGCAGTACGGTGTGTGCCATTAACGCCTGCTCATCGGAGACGGCGGTTTCTGTGGTGCTAGGAACACAAGAACTGGACACATCAGCAATGGGGTCGAGTTCTCTTTACGGATGAGAGCCGATTTATTCTGACGAGCGATTCTGGACGTATACACATTTGGAGAGAGCAGGGAACACGCAATCACACCTCCAACATCATCGAAAGAGATCAATTTGGAGGTGGCGGAGTTCTCGTTTGGGGAGGTATCATGCTTGGTAGCCGTACTGACCTCCACATCTTCCAAGGAGGTTCAGTCACTGGTGTCCGCTATAGTACGGAGGTTCTCCTGCCTCACTTGCGCCTGTTTAGAGGCGGTGTGGGTCCTGAATTCCTCTTCATGGACGACAACGCTACACCTCATCGCACAGTGGCTGTCGCAGAGCTGTTGGAGAGTGAAGATATTCAACGCATTAATTGGCCCGCAAAGTCCCGGACCTAAATCCAATCGAACGCGTGTGGGACCTTTTCGGGAGACGCTTGGCGGCACGTCACCAGCTGCCAGCAACGATTCCGCAGCTGCGATTGGCGCTACAAAAGGAATAGGTTGCGATGCCTCAACAGCTCCTTGACAACCTCGTCCTCAGCATGGACAGACGTTGTAAATCCTGCAATGCAGTCAGGGGTGATCATATCTCCTATTAAAGACGGGATTTTTCTTGGCAGCCGCCTTCTGTCTTCTGCCCAGTTTGTGCTCGAAGCTACCTTTTCAATAAACTGCCTTTGTATCCTTTGGATTTCTTGGTTGGACGGTTTTGCTCCCTTGTCACATATTCTTACATCTTGAGTATCTTATGGTATGATCTGAGTCGATGTGGAGCATTTCTGCATGACCTTACATTCGAAAAACCGTCTCGTTCTTAATTTTTGCACGCCAGTGTACCATTACATATGGTATGTATAATATTATATAATATTCAGACGGATCTATTGAACATGTATATCTGTTAACCTGCTGTAGTTAATAAAATAAGTAAGATACCCATTTTGAAGAGAATTTGATGCTCTACATTAGCGCTTCGGTACTCTTTCTCGAAAAAACCGACGGTTCAGAAGTTATGAGCTTATTTGTATGAAAAACCGTAGTGGTAACGTAGCGATCAGCGAAAAAGTACAACATTGACACCCGACTATCTCAGAAACTATTAGAGATACAAAAAAAAGTGAATTCAACCTTTCTTGTAGGAAATTTTGTAAGCTTCAATTTGGTAAAAAGTTTATTTGGGCTAAGACCAACCGTTTTTGAGATATTTACGAAAAAACGTTTCAAGATGGCGGCTAGAGCTCTCCTCTGATTCGTCAGGACTTTTGGTATAATCTTCACTAGATATCTATAAACAAGTGTGCCAAGTTTCAAAACTTTCATATTTATTTCATCTGAAAACCCTATTTGGACTGGACTATCTTGCGGATATTCGAATATTTAATTTAGAAACACGTAAAAGACAAAACACAGTTTTATTCACACATTTATTTTATGAATTACCCGAGGTGTTTCTTGGAGGTATGAGACATTTTCATGTTAAAATACAGTTATCTTGGGAAAACATTTTGACGAAAAAGAAAACATTCTCTCAAAACGGAATGCAGATCTACAGAAACCTTCTACCTCACAGATTACCGAGTTTTAAAATTCATTAAAAATTCCATGACTGTGGCACCAACGAAGGGAGTTTAGTATGATACAATTTTACCAAACTATGAATGTATTGTTCTAGATTTTTTTTTAATTTTCAAGACCGAGTCATCTGCTAAATTGACTTCTTCTGACTTTTCAAAAAATATTTCTTTGGTATTTCGAGGTTGGGTTTCTTGAAAAAAAAACCAGGTAATTTAAAAATACAATGAGCATAAAGCAAGAAATTGAAATTTTTGGTTTCCATATTAACTGTTATCATGGAAAGGAACGCTTTACATTAGAAATAAGAATATTAGTACACATATTCTAACAACAGAACTGCAAAAATAGAAAATTATCCTTCGTTTGAAAGTAGAAAAGGCACAATTTCACTTTATTACGAATTGTTATCGTCCTGTGCTTTAGCATGGACAGTACATTATTTTTTCAATTTTTGGATTTAACCGAAATTAGGATATATAACTGATTTCTTTCATTTCATATTCAATTTCCCTTCTTGCTAATATAAGGAAAAGAAATAATTGTCGGCAATTGCCTTTCCTTTCCTTTTTCCTTAATTAAACTCCCTCGGATGCTGGAAATCAGTTTTTTCTTTTCTCATTTTTATATTTCCTTTTAATGACTCTTTTTCTTACTCTTCCCTCTACGATTAAGAACTTGTCCTTCTCGAACCTACTCGGCCGTTGGAAGAGGGGAAGAACGTAAGAGGCAGGTAGTTATCAGAAGGGTAAGGAAACCGAGCGACGTAATACTCGCCACATTCAACTGCTTGCTTGCTTTCCCACTAACAGCACAAGAAGCTGGCGGAGAGCAAACGCATGCAAAGACATTTTTCCAGGCAATTAGGTAATACGACTTTGTATGACTCTCCAAAAGAGAATGCGTAGTTTGAGTATTAAAACGCCGATTGAGTGTGCGTTTAAATACACGCGTCGGACGAAATAACCTGGGAAATACGTTATATGTCTTAATTAATAAGGTGTTGGACCATCATTTGCCTTTAATGCAAATTCCAACCTTCTTGGAACAGATTGATAGAGCTTTTGAATTGTCTCCAGTGGAATGCTGTACTATGTCTTTATTGGTTAGGTGTTGGACCACCATTTGCCTTTAATACAGCTTCCAAACTTCTCGGAATAGATTCATACAGCTTTTGAATAGTCTCTAGAGGAATGCTGTACCATTCGTCGATCATAACATCTACCAATACCTTCAGAGATGTTGGAGGGGAATCTGCTTTTCACTCTGCTCTCCAAAACTGTCCGTGATGATATTCAAGTCAGGTGATTGAGCTTTTGAATAGTCTCTAGAGAAATGCTGTACCATTCGTCGATCATAGCATCTACCAATAGCTTCAGAGATGTTGGAGGGGGAATCTGCTTTTCACTCTGCTCTCCAAAACTGTCCGTGATGATATTCAAGTCAGGTGATTGAGCTTTTGAATAGTCTCTAGAGGAATGCTGTACCATTCGTCGATCATAACATCTACCGATAGCTTCAGAGATGTTGGAGGGGGAATCTGCTTTTCACTCTGCTCTCCAAAACTGTCCGTGATGATATTCAAGTCAGGTGATTGAGCTGGCCATGGCAGATGTTGCAGTTCATCTTGATGCTTTCTTCAAACCAAGAATGAATTGTTATGGCTGTGTGTATGAGCGCATTATCGTTTTGAAAAATGTCATCATTGTTGGGAAACAACATTTGGACCATAAGATACACCTGATCACCTAGAATGTCAAAGTACTCTGTGGTAATAATTCGACCATATAGAGTATTAATGGGGCCAACTAAGTACCAAAATATGGCCACTGGAATCACTTCAGCTCCACCTCATGTTTCACAGTTGGAACTGGACATTCCGACCTTGGGGGTTCTCCATACATAAACTCGACCTACTTTTGGGAATAATGTAAATGAAGACAAAACCGTATCACACGTTTCCAGTCACCAGTTGTCCCGGTTTAATGTTCATGGCATCATCTTTTTTGCAATGTAGTGTTGGTTTTCTGTGATGAAATGTTTATCAAGTGCATCGCGTCCATGGATACTGACTCTGTGATGTTGTCTGTGAGCTGTTTTTGTGGACACGGGATCTTCCAGGTGGATATTGAGTTCTGCTGTCACTTTTGCTTCATTAGTTCTGCGTTGTTTGGACACAATGTTTGTTAGTGTTCGAAGGTTCTTCTCATTGAGTCTTAGTTTTCGCCCACTATTCTTCTTCGCCGATGAAGTCTTACCATGCTTTGTGTACTGAGTCATAACCTAGGGGACTGTTGCTCCTGAAACAGTTTGGCTGGTATGGTTACAGACTCGTGTTAAACGCGATCCCACGATTTATCCTCCATGAAAATCTGACAGGTCACCTATTTTGCCGAGAGCTCGTATGAATCCATACTGAAAACAACTTGTATTACAGTGGCATACAACCTAGAGAATATATAAAAAGAAAAGATAGTAACAACTTTCTTTCTTTCTAATGTAGCCTACATTAATAACATTAACCCCTATAATCATGGTGTTCACATTATTTTGTCCAACCGCTGTAATTTTTAGACTACATGGAACCGCGATGTGTATAGGCAAATAAAATAGTGCCACCGAATAATATCTACACTGCTGGCCATCCAAAATGCAACACAAAGAAGGAAGAATCCGATTGGCCTGAAATTCGCAGCATGCGTCGCCTGCAAGACGACATGCAAACGCTTAGCATTACAGGGCAAATGCAAATCATAAGCGCCCGGCACGCCACCGAGAAGCACTATAAGAAGGGTGCACAGAAGGCGGGATGTAAGTAGTAGAAGTGTGTTGTGCTGCCGGACCTGTGCGTGGGAAGCTTCCTTATGCCTCGTCGCAGAATACGGCAGTCATTCCAGTACGTTTCGGAGTTCGACAGAGGGCGAATAGTGGCTTACCGCGACAGAGGTTTATCGTACCGAGACATCGGCGCCCGTGTGGGACGACATCCAGCCATAGTGAGGCGAGTATGGATTCAGTGGGTGCAGGCGGGACGGACGGACCGACGTGAGCGATTGCCGCAGCCACGGTACACCACCGAACGAGAGGACCGGCATGTTGTGCGGCGGGCATTGACGGATCGCACAGCCACATCATGAACGTTAGTGCAGAAATTAGGGTGTGTTGCGCAACAACCTGTGTCAGCACGTACCGTTCGACGTCGTCTGCAAGAGCGGGGACTTGTCGCACGGCGCCCATTGCTCTGATTACCATTGACGTTACACCACCGGTGAGTGCGGCTGCAGTGGGCCGTTGAACGCCGCACCTGGACTACGGAATGGCAGGACATTGTCTTCTCCGACGAATCCCGATTCTGCCTGCAACACCACGGTGGTCGGATCCGCGTGTGGCGGCACCGCGGCGAGAGAATGTATGACGCCTGCATTATGCATCACCATACCGGTCCGTCACCTGGCGTTATGGTTTGGGGCGCAATTGGATGTAACACCCGCACCTCTGTGGTACGCATCGCCGGTACACTCAACAGCCATCGCTACATCTACGACATTTTGGAGCCTGTAGTCCTTCCTTGCCTGCAGGACCTGCTAGCAGTTACGTTTCAACATGACAATGTGCGCCTGCACGTGGCACGCATCGTGCAACAATTCTTCACGGCCCACCAGGTGTCATTGCTGCCGTGGCCCGCCTGTTCTCCCGATATGTCGCCCATGGAACACGTCCGGTCGCTGATCGGCAACAGCGTGGCCCGGCAAGAACCACCCGTGATGAACTGTGGCAACGTGTGGAAGCAGCCTGGACCGACATACCCCAAGCCCACATCCAAAGCCTCTTTCGTTCAATGCCACGGCGTGGTGCGGCCGTTATTGCCAGCCATGGGGTCCACACGAACTATTCATGTCTGCGTGTTCCGCAAGGCGCACGGGCCTGTAAGCTTAATCGTTTCATCTTGGTATCTTTTGTTATGTGTCCAGTAAATCTGGCTTTGCTATCTCGTGTCTTTCTTGGTGTTGCATTTTGGGTGGCCAGTAGTGTAATTTGGGCAATTTTGCAAGCTGGCGGGGCTCTTAATTAGCGCGATGATATCCTTTTTTCAATCACATAAAATTCACAGTGCGTAACAGTAGCTAATTAATCAGGAAATTGAACTGATAATGACGACAGATTTCAGGGACCAGCGAATTCGAAGGCAGATACACCGTCGTATCAGTATAATACGACCAGTCCCGGAAATAACAGTGTACCCACCCAGGCGCGTCACAGAGTACACATGACAAGGTCGATCACACAGAGATATAAGCGGCCGGCCGGAACAGATGAGCCATAGTGCTTGACATGAACATGAAGGGTAGTGGTAGTGATTTGACGGACGTTCAAAAAGGAATGGTCATCGACTACCGCGCCAAGGGTGGAAGCATCTTAGAAACAGCAGACTTCGTGGGCTGTTCGCGAGGTGGTGTAGTAAGGGTGTACCAAGAATGGACCGGTGACGCACCGAGTACCTCCCGACATCATAACTGTGGAGCCCCAAAGGTCATTGATCCCAGAGAAGAACGTCGCCTCCGTCGACTGGTAAAGGGAAATCGACGCACTACACTGCAGCAATTGACCACGCAAATGAACGCTGGGGTACCCAGGTACGTGTCCCCGATAACAGAAGGGTGAACCCTGTTACGCATGGGTCTCGGAAGTACACGATGCGTCAAGGCGCCCATGTTAACCCATGTCCATCGGGAACGACGCGTGCAGTTTGCATGGAGCTACTCTCATTGGACAGAGGAATAGTGGAAAAAGGTTGCCTTCTTCGACGAATCAAGGTTTCTACTCCACAGAAGTGACGGGCGATGGCGGATACGGCGTCAGGCAAACGAGGACCAGCACCCGAACGCACTTGTCGGTCAAGTACAGGCCGGCGGTGGCAGTGTGCATGTCTGGGTGATGTCTTCCTAGTATGACCTATGACGCCAATGGCTACCTGTCCATCCTCGCTGACCACATGCATGCCCTTCATGTTGGACGTTTATCCTGGTGGTGATGGTGTCCACCAACAGGACAGTGCGCCGGGCCACCTTGCTGAGGGGGTACGTAACTGGTTCCAGGAACAGGACAGAGATGCCTCAGTTCTCCCTTAGCCGGCGCAATCGCCCGACCTCAATCCTATAGGACACTTGTGGGACTATTTGGATTGACAGGTTCGACGTGCCGACCCACAACCACGTCATTTCCGGGACCTCTCTGTTCTTCTGCAGTCCGAATGGGCACGTCTGCCTCGAGCAACCTTAAAGGGCCTGACTGCGTCCGTGACACGCTGTCTCGCCGCTGTTATCCGGCCCAAGGGTGGTTATTCCCATTATTAGGTAAGTGGTCATGTTATTTTGATACGACTGTGTATGTCCGTACAGTCTTAATGTTTGCCATTTTAATTTGGGGCACTAGTGTAATTGCAGGGATATGGTGACCACAAGCGAACAGATGGGCGGGCAAAATGATACCATGAACACGTACTTTTTTAAAAAAAGACGAGCTGAAAACTTTCGGCAATCAGTGATCGATCGGACAAAACCTGGAACAATGGAGTCAAATGCCACCTGCTACAAGTCGTCGATTGTAGTGGCCAATTCTGAACACGGATCGATACGTGGTGCGTTCGAAAACGGCGAATGTTGACTTCTGCAGTTGCCGCTCTGTTCGCTTGCACTGGGTGTGTGCAAACATTCTACCCGTTTTTGTAATAGATGCAAATTGCGATCGGAGTAGTTACGTCACAAATGACGCTGCGATGCCGAATTTTCCGCCAATAAAACGTGGAGCAGTGGAGCACACAGAGGCACTGGGTTTGTCCGAGAAAGTCATTTGCAACGGAAATCACGGACGGTGTAACATGGCATGCGATAAAGAGCACATTAGACATTGTTTACTGTACGAGTTCGATAAAAGCAGTACTGCAACCGCGGCTTGCCGCAACATCTGTCAAGTGTATGGGGAGGATGGAGTTCATGATAGCACATGTCACCGTTGGTTTCGGAAATTCCGGAACGGAGACAGAAGTTGTAAAGATCAACCACGTCCTGGACATCCGTCCGTGGTTTATGACGAGCTTGTGAACATAGCCATAACAAATTACACACATCCTACCATTCAGGAATTATCTGAAACGTTGTCGGTACCCAGAACAACAGTCGAAAGACGGATGCATGCGCTTGAATTCATCACCCAGTTCGTTAACTGGGTTTCTCACTAGCTTTCTGCAAAGCCAACGAGAGGAGAGAATCCGTGCCTGTGTTTCTTTGCTTTCTCGTCCCAGAAATGAACCGTTTTTTGGAACGAATTGTAACGGGTGATGAGAAATGGGTACTGTACCATAATGTAAAGCGCCGACGGACTGTGTGCCAAGGTGGAGAGCCTGCTCCATCGACCTCAAAAGGAGGACTGCATCCCAAAAAGCTTTTGTTGTGTGTTTCGGGGGATGTCGAGGGAATAATCCCCTGCGTGGTGTTGGCACCTAACCGAGCGATAAATGTTGACCTCTACTGACAACAGTAGGACAGATTGCGAGAACAACTGACATCGAAGCGGCCAGCACTCGTCAATCGCAAAGGCGTGGTCCTTCATCATGATAACGCCAGACCTCATGCTGCTGTAATCACTCGGCAAAAATGACTGGACTTTGGTTGGGATGTGTTAACTCACCCGGCGTATACCCCTGACCTTGCACCTACGGACTACCAACTTTTTCGATCGTTACAGAACGCCTTCGCTCTCCAAACCTCGGATGATGTGGACGATGTGTAACGGCATTCCATGACTTTTTTGACTTTTAACACAGGAGTTTTTTTTTTCCGGCGTGGGATTCACCTATTTATAGACAGATGGCAAAAGGTCATACAGTATAATGGGAATTATGTGAAATCCTACGTACGTTATCTTTTGTGTTCTCCTCCTTTCTTTGTAGCCTACATAGACGGGAAGAACTTATGCACACACCCAATACGATTCTGACCAGTTTCGTTTGATTTGTCTGACCCCTGTAGTTTTTTCGCCGAAACGATCATCGAGTGGTGGAATTTTTTCGCTTGTCGCACCATCTCAGGAGTACGGCCGTTTGTGAAATGCTCGAACTAGCATGCATGGGGCCCTCTTCAAAGTCGCTCAGATCACTCGTTTCACCGATTCCGACGACCCTCAATCGGAAGCTAGCGGACGCTTCACGAGCTGATTTTCTTCATTTAAAGTGCAAAACGAGCTGACGCGACTCTTACGTGTTGGAGAGAGACATTTATACATTGCTCGACATAGAAATTGCCCCACGCAGAAGGAGGTGTGCTACAAACAAGCAAATCGCAGGGCGGGTGTACCCACTCGAGATATGTAAGTGGTGTTAAACCGGAGTCGATGAGGTCACACGTCCGTGAGATAAAGATGCCAGCAGCAACAGGGACGGTAATATGTGATCGCTAGTGGAAGTGTCGCGGACGTTTCAGATTTGTTGTTTGGGAAACTGTACAGCGAAGGCCGAAAATGCCAGGTACACGCCGTCGGCAGGTTTATCGCCATATGGATGCGTCTCAGAGAAGAAGAATTGTACGCCTGTGTGAAGCGGGCTTGTCTACACGTCATATCGCTGCGTATGTGCAACGGGATGCACGAACTGTTAGACGCTGTTGGTATCAGTGGCTACAGAAAGGTTCGTACGTGCACCGGAGCGGCAGTGGTGCAGTCCGACAGACGTCAGCACGCCTGGACCGGCGGGTTGTTCTACACGCGCGTTCGTCACCAGAAGGCACTGCGGCCGATATTCGACGTGCTGTGCCATCAGCCATGGACGTCGTCAGAAATGTGAACCGAAGGTCACATGTCGCAAACCTCCGCAGTAGGCAACCGTTACGTCGATTGCCGTTGACGGCCAGCCATCTCGGCGCTCGTGCCGAAGTCATTCGGACTGGGGTCACGAATGGACCACTGTGGTCTTCAGTGATTATTTACGTTTTTGTCTGGGTGCTGACGATCGACGGATGACACCCTGGGAAGCGGGTTGATCCCGGTTTCGTTCAGGCAGGCATCATTTTATGGGGTGTTATTGCGCATGACAGTAGGTCACCTCTTGTCCGTATCACGGGCACACCGACATCTGCACGATACGTGAGCGAGGTTCAGCAGCCCATTTTGATACCGTTTTTTGAATGGCTTACAGCACCCCTTTTTCCAGTTTACGCACCGCTCGGGTCTCCAGACAATGTTTGCAACATGTTCAAACACTGCATGGCTAGCCAGATCGCCTGATGTATCCCCAATCGAAAACCTGTGAGACCACATTGGACTGCGTCTTTAACCGAATCGGCCTTCGTACGATCTCGATGAAATATGGGAGCAAGTCAACCGTGTTTGGTGTTCCACTCCTCATGACGATATCCGTAGACTTTATTACTCATAGCCACGCTGTATTGCTGCCTGTATTGCAGTCCGTGGCGGTGCAACCACTTACTGAGGCGTATCCATTGTGCTGCATTATCACATCTGATCAACACTGTACGTGGCTCAAAATAACATTATGGTAAACCCTTATGTATTCCTATTTGCATCCTCAATTTCACTCCTCTATCCTCACTCCTTCTGGGTTGGGCAATTTCACTGTCGAGCAGTGTGTGACGAAGGGTAAGTGTACCAAATACACTATCTACCAACAAGTAATTGGACACCTGTGATAGAGAGCATTTGTCATTTTCATGTAGGACTTCCGTCCACAGGGAGTAGAGTTTAGGTCCCAGCCACCTACAGCGAGATCGCCTTTTGGGAAGGACACAGAAACGGAAGGAATGAGAGCAAGTCTAGCGACTTTTGACAGAACAGTTTGTAGTGAGATTAGAGCACAGTAGATGGCGCCACCGTACAAGTACGATATTGCACATAGATGGGTGAGAGAATTTCAGGGAAGACATAGGAAAGGATACCCATTTAACCAGTGGGTCCAGCCTGGGGGCCGTCACTTTACGTGCTCGTCCGATGCACGGCGGATATTCAGCGATTGTTAGTAAATCACACCATCTCTGAAAGATCAGCCCAGGCTAGAACCTGGGGACCCAGCATCGATAATCTGAAACACTAACCACTAAGCCATCCGCGGCTCGGACACCTGTGATAGCAAAGGAAAACGAAGTTTATTCACCTTCAATAGTTGGTGGAGCCTCCTCGAGCGGCGATTACAGATGCGACCTTCCGGGGCATACTCTCAACCAGACGTTGGACGACGGCTAGCAATATTTTCTTCCACTCGGCTTGGAGAAGACAGGTCAGTTCCTTCACCGATTTCGGACGGTGGGGGCACCCCTTAAGTCGACGCTCCAACTCGTCCCAGAGTTGCTCGATAGGGTTAAGGTCCGGGCTCTGCGCAAGCCAGTCCATTCGATTAACCCCATTGTCACCATACCAAGCCATGGTGGACCTCGCAGCACGACAGATGGCATTGTCATCTTGAAAGTAACATAGGCCCACCCCGTAAAACTGCCACAACGTAGGAAGCGCATGGTCATCCAAAATGGTGCAGTAGGTCTTGGGGTTGAGTCTACCAGGAATTGCGACGAAGGGTCCGGTGCCATACCAAGAGAAACACCCCCATAACTTAATTCCACCGCCGCTGAACTTCACAGTTGGCACAATACATTCCGGCAGGAGGCGTTCTCCAGGCAGACGCCAAACCTAGACCCTGCCATCCGAACGGTAGAGGGTGAACCTTGATTCGTCGCTTCAGAGAACCTGTTTCCACTGTTCAACGGTCCACTGTCAACGTTCTTTGCACCACGTTAGCCAAGCAGCGCTATTGAACTTGGTGATCAAAGGCTTGTGGGCGACAGCACGTCCATGATAACCGAGCAAAGGGGCTTCCTTACGGATGGTATTCATCAAAAAAACACTCCCGGATGCCTGTTGAAACTTCTCGCAGATGTGGCCCATCGATTTGGTGCGGTTCGTCCGAATTTCTCTGGACAGCACCCGTCGGTCTCTAACTCCCAGTTTTGTGGGTCTGCCGGGTCGGGGCACATTCCGACAGTCACCTCTCATCTTCCACTTGCCAATCACGTAGGCCACTGTCGATTTTGGGTGCTTCAACTCGCTGAATATGTCACGCATGGATCCGCCATTTCTGTGATACCCGACGATTACACCTTTCTCGAAATCAGAGAGCTCCGAACTGCGTGGCATCTTGCATGCGACTGGTTGCGTTGTTGTTTCCCACACGATATTGAACGGCGGCGGCCGTGACGTGTATCAGGATCGCAGATATCGTCGATTGCAGGGGTGTCCAATTACTTGTTGGTAGATAGTGTATATATATATATATATATATATATATATATATATATATATGTCATCTCTGTATTGGCGCGGTAGCAGAATAATCGCGAATATATTTATCCGCATTACTGTTTCAAGCGTCTAAAGTAATTCAGCGCTTAATGCTAACATTGTTATAAAAAAAAACTTGAACTATCTTTTATGGTCGCTACCTTTGACACCAAGCCAGTTTCAAGATCTAGGTTTTGTGTGGGCCAATTACTCTGCATTCCAACGGATGTAGCTAAGACCGAGATGCTGAGAGGGAAGATAACGGAGATGCTACAGTTGCTTTTACGGTTGTAGTTCCGGAGGGTGTAGGCTCCCTGTGGGTCCTGCAAAACAGCATTGCAAGCTGAAAAGAAAGACAGATATTGTGTTATATTAATTGTAATAGCAATGCAAAGTTGAGCATCCCTTATCCGAAAATCTCGGAACCGAAAACTTTGGATATCCGAAAATTACTTCGAGCGCCGACATGGCACTACAAATGAGATCTTCCAGAAGACTCCCACGCGTTGCACAGAACTGTGCGCACAACAGAGGATATGTCACGTGACCTCAGATCCCTGGATGTGGGTGGCCCTGACGTTCTGTCCTGTTGTAGGGATGGGCAAATCGATTCTTTTTAAAGAACCGATGTGACTCTAAAACCATTCACTCTTACTGATTCGTTCGCTGACTCTTTCGGGGAACGCTTTCCGCATAGAATTTCTCTCGCGAATTGGTTTTGATTCGTACCCTTTTGTGTCGTTCCTTGGCTCTTCCAGTGAATGATTTCTGCTGGGAATGACTTTCGCCAATCGGTTCTGAATCGGATTCGTTCGCATTTTTCGTTGACGCATCCTGCGAAAGACTTCTGCTAGAATGACACTCGCGAATTGGATCCGTCTGTGTCGCTCGCTGATTTGTCCGGTGAACGATTTCTGCTAGCATGAAATTCGCGAATTGGTTCTGGGTCGGATGCGTTTGTGTCGTTCGTTGACCTCTCTCGTGAAGGATTTCCACAGAGAATGACTCGCAAATAGATTCTGAGTCGGATCCGTATGTGTCGTTCGTTTACTCTTTCGATGAACGACTTTCCCAAGGAATGACTCTCGAGAACCGGTTCTGAATCTGATCCGTTCGTGTCGTTCTCCTGTGAACGATTTCTGCCAGGAACGACTTTTGCGAATCTGTTCTGAGTCGAATCCGTTCGCATTTTTTGTTTACTCTTCCTGTGAACGATTTCTGCTAGAATGATATTCGCGAATTGGTTCTGAATTGGATCCGTCTGTGTCGCTCACTCACTTGTCCGGTGAACAATTTCTGCTAGCATGACATTCGCGAATTGGTTCTGGGTCGGATACGTTTGTGTCGTTCGTTGATCCGCTCGTGAAGGATTTCCACAGGGAATGCCTCTCGCAAATAGATTCTGAATCGGATCCGTATGTGTCGTTCGTTTACTCCTTCGATGAACGACTTCCCCAAAGAATAACTCTCGAGAACCGGTTCTGAATAGGATCCGTTTTCATTTTTCGTTGACACTACCTGTGAAAGATTTCTGCTAGAATGACTCTTGAGAACCGGTTCTGGATCAGATACGTTTGTGTCGTTCTCCGGTGAACGATTTCTGCCGGGAATGACTCTCGCGAATCGGTTCTGAGTCGTATCCGTTTCTATTTTCCGTTGACTATTGTTGTGAACGATTTCTGCAGCGAATGACTAGCGAATTGGTTCTGAATCGTATCCGTTTATCCTTCCAGTGAACGATTTCTGCAGGGAATGACTCTCGCCAATCGAATTTGAGTCGGATCCGTTTCTACCGTACCTTGAATCTTCCAATCGACGATTTCTGCAGGGACTGACTTTCGCGAATCGGTTCTGAGTCGGAAACGTTTGAGTCATTCGTTGACTCCACCGGGGAACGCCTTCTGCAGGGAATAGCTCTACCGAATCGATTCTGAGTCAGATCCGTTTGTGTTGTTCGTTGACTCTTCCGGATAACTTTTTCTGCAGTCGGATTCTATCATCGGTTCGGAGTCGGGCCCATTTTGCGTTGCGCGTCGACTCTTCTGGAAGCGATTTTTGCAGAAAATGGCTCTCGCGAATCAATTCTGAGCCAGATCCGTTTATGTCGTTTGTTTTCTCTTCCAGTTTAGCGAACAATTTTCAGTTTAAATTTATTTTTAAATCCATACGGAATGTATATTAATTTAGTCTTTACACTCAGGCTTATCACCAACCTATCTCGTTATAAGTGTACCGTATGTAAATACTCCAAGAACCTAAAAAAAACCGAAATCCGAGATACTTTGTGCCCCAAGTATTTCAGAGAGAGACGCTCAACCAGAACAATAGAGCAAGCTGGCCGTAAAGAAATCATTTCAACTACAGTGCATATACACACAAATACTCACAATATGAAATAAGAGAAAACAAATGAGAACTGATATTTTCTTTTAAACATTGTTTCAGTGCAACGCATTAAAACACGAAGAGATAAGCTCCCATTGCTGAACGTGAACGTTCAGTTAAGAATTAAAATGAGAGCTACATCGAACAAAATATATACAGTCGTGGCCAAACGTCTTGCACCAGTAGACCGAAAGTATATTTTTGATGTTTGCAGTCAACTTATACAGCGAATGGTTAAGTCAGGAATACATATTATACATCATATTTAAGGACATTTTATGCTGAATTCAAATATTTTTACAGAATGTTATTACCAATAATGGAAGTGAAGTTACAAGCAAAAATATGCAAGTGAGGAGACATAAATCCAGTTCTAAAAAAGCGTTCGCGCCCCTCTAATCCACTATAGCTTTCTCCGACGTCCGCTAGTGAGATATAAAAAGATGTAGAATCGTCTGCTGATTTAAAAGAGCCGCGGATGGCTTAGTGGTTAGCGTGTCAGACTGTCAATGCAAGGTCCTCAGGTTCGAACCTGGACTGATCTTTCAGAGATGGTGCGATTTACTAACAATCGCTGAATATCGGACGAGCACGTTAAGTGACGGCCCCCAGGCTGGACCCACTGGTTAAATGGGTATCCTTTCCTATGCCCCCCCTGAAGTTCTCTCACCCCTCTATGTGCAACATCGTACTTGTACGGTGGCGCCATCTACTGTACTCTAATCTCATTACAAACTGTTCTGTCAAAGTCGGTAGACTTGCTCTCATTCCTTCCGTTTCTGTGTCCTACCCAAAAGACGATCTCGCTGTAGATGGCTGGGACCTAAACTCTACTCACTGTGGACGGAAGTCCTACAAGGAAATGACAAATACTGTGCCGATTTAGAACGCAGCTGCTTGTAGTCAGTTGACGGAGGTTTCTGCAGAATTCCTGGTGATATTTGAATTTCGGAATGTCAAAGACCTGAAAATTGGTCTTGCCTCTTCAAACCAGGGCAAAACTTATTACTTTGCATGAACTTGGATTCAGTAGTCGTAAAATGGCTGTTAAATGTGGCTGTGATCATTCCACTGTCTTGAGCACCATTAAAAGAGTTGCAGAAACAGTATGTGTGGAAAACAGAAAAAGAACAGGCCAACCAAGACTATGTCCTGAACGTGATGATCGCATGTTGATTCGTCGTTCCTTAAAATCAAATTTTTAAAACAGCCACTGATTTACGAAATGAGTGGGAGAATGAAGTAGGCATTATTGCATCTGCACGTACAGTTCGTCGTAGGCTACAAAGAAGATGGACTGACTGCAGGAAAAGCTGCACGAAAACCTTTCCTTACAAAACAACAACGGCTCAAAAGAATTGCTTGAGCCAAGGCACACAAGAATTGGACTCTTGATGAATGGAAAATTTTTATTTTCAGTGATGAAACAACTGTTACTATTTCCGCTAATAATGGAAATAGTTATGTACGTCGTCGGGCTGGTGAAAGATATCAGGCATGCTGCACCCAGCCAACAATCAAACACTCATTGATGTTATGGTCCTGTATTTCAGCCAGTGGTGTTGGCCGTCTGCGCATTGTTGGTGGCACATTGAATGGATCGAATTATGTGGATATTTTAGAGTCTAAACTGCTGTCATCTGCACAAGACATGGGTTTGAGTAATTTTATCTTTTAGGACGCTAACGTCCCATGTCATCGGTCAAAGTTGGTAAACGAGTGGTTTAATCGAAACGTTATAAGAAAACTTCAGTGGCCGGCACAGTCACCGCATCTTAATCCCATAGAGAATATGTGAATGAGATTGAAGAAAAAGGCCCATCACCAAAAACCCACATCTAAAACAACATTGAGTCTGTAAGGGCCGTATGGCACCGTGTTATCATCAATGGACAACTAGAGAAGTTCATTAGTTCCATGCCAAGAAGGTGCATTTTGTTACTAAGAAACCGTGGTTATCGAATTAAATATTAAAGCGTATTTTGCTTGTTGGTAAGTTATTTCAAGTGTCCTGCAAGTTTCAATAATGTACTGTACAGTACTTTTACGTTAAATGCATTGTACACTAATTTCACAAATTCCACTATTTTTTTGCCTTTTAAGACTAGACGCTGTACTTTTGCTTGTAATTTCACTTCTGTTACTAATAATAACATTCTGTAAAAATATTTGAATTCAGTATAAAAGTTCCTTTAAAGTGATGTATAATATGTATTCCCGACTTTACCATTACGCTGTATAAGTTGACTTCAAACATCAAAAATTGACTTTCGGTTTACTGGTGCAGGACTTTTGGCCACGATTGTAATTTTTACCTTTCAAAGCCGCTTCTAGTATATATCCTGATTTCCGCAATAACCCATTTGAATGCTTTGGAGCATCTGATGAAATATTCGCATTGCCAAATGCACGGTACGAATATTCATCAGGTGCTCTAAAGCAATGGTCTCAAACTCTCGGGCAGCGGGCCTCATGTGGTCCGCATGAATAATTACAAAATAAAAATAAATCACCCTTTTTTCAAGTACAGTATATTATAATATATTAATAATATAATATAAATATAGTAATGGTTGGAATATAACTGTATGGCGGTTCGAATGTTTCAAAGACATGGAAAATATTTTCAATATATTCAAGTCTCCATTTTCCTATTATGCTGACAACGCACCTGAAGAACATCAGCGTGAATTAATAGACTTTCAGCGTGATTATTTCCTAAAAGAAAAATTCAACAGCTGCAATCTAACAGAGTTTTACCAGTTAGTTTCAAAGGGCAAGTACGTAAACATTCATACCCTATAGCTGTACGGGTTCTGTCTATGTTCGGAACAACATACTCATGCGAATAGTTGTTCTCAAGAATGAACCAAGTAATATGTCTTGAAAGGAATAGGTTAATGACAGTCACTTATGCTCACTTTTAAAAGTAGAATGTTCAAAGGACATTATTACAAATATCGATAAGTTAGTGAAAGAGAAACGAGTCAAAGTTTCTGGTCAGAACATGTAATATTTTACCGGGTTCAGTTGGTCAAATGTGATTGTTTTAAGATTTAAGAGAAAAATAATTGTTAGGTAAAAGTGATTGTTTTCAGTGATTGACGATAGAGATGAGCTCGGGTCCGGGCTCGCCTTCGGAGCCCGGGCCGAGCCTGAGCTCGGACGGGCTCAGAATTCATTAACTACCGAAAAACTCGGGCCCGGGCTCGGAGTTACACGTCTTGAATTTCATTGCTGTAATTAATTCAACACGTGTAATTCCGAGCCCGGTTGAACTTCATTGTGGATTTGTTACCATGGTGGAAGGATTTTCAATTTCCTAAGCTAGTTGCCATTGCAAGACAAATTTTGCTTAGCAAGACTTGCATTATGCATTGTCCAAAGTTATGGCCCAAGCAAGGATTAGTTTAAGGAGGTCTGTATCGAAAAACTGGGAAAAAATTACATTCCCATTTTTTGTATTTTATTAAAAATCAAGAATCTGTTCTTTAAAATGATGTATTAATTTCCAAATATATGCAGTTACAAGTATTGTTATTTATTTTTAGCTCGTCTTTTGTAAAAAAAGATCGTGCTTATGTTATCGGTTTGTCCGTCCGTCCGTCCGTCCGTCCGTCCGCCCGTCTGTACCCACGGAATCTCTGCAACTATTAGTCCGATTTAGAAAATTCTTTTTGCATTCCAAAGCTTGAAATATGCGAATGATGATCCTTTATTTCGTTTTTTTTTTGACCGATATACAATTTCGCCGCTAGAGGGCGTAAATGCAGAAGATGTCGAATTGAAAAATACATTTTATCCCACATATTTGCTTCTCAACATCCGATTGAAAAAAATCTTTTAGCTTTCGATTCCATTTATGTCGAAGAGTATTTTGGATATAGTTTCTTTTTCAAATTACGCATAGATTTTCCGCTAGGGGGCGTAAAATAAATTGCATTTTATCCGATAACTCTTCTTCTAAAACTCCGATTTAAAAACTTTTTTCTGCAACGGATACATCTCCTGCTGCACAATTTTTTGCATATAATTTCGAATTTTTGGTAAAGAATACTTTGGCCACCAGGGAGCGTAAGTGTTAATTTTCGCTTCTAAAGTATTTGCCATAAAATCTGAGCTTCTAAAATATCGATTGAAAAAATTCTTTCGTGGACTGATGCCACTCACATCGATAAACCTTTTCGGAATATTTTCTTCCTAAAATATTGCACAGTTTCTCCGCCAGGGCACGTAGATGTATATCTTATTTTTGTCAATATCTCGACTTCTAGGAGTCCGATTTGAAAAATTCCTTCTTTGTTGGATAGTGTTTTCCGTGTCTCATATTTTTCATATAATTTCAAAATTTTCACGTAATTCTTAGACTTTCCGCTAGGGGGCGTAAAGGAAAATTGAGTTTCCCCCTATATCTCTGCTTCTAAATCTCCGATCTGAAAAATTCTTTCTGCACCGGATACAGCTCCTGATGGGAAACCGTTTGCATGTAATTTCAATTTTTTGTAAGAAATTGTTTGGCCACCAGGTGGCGTAAGTCTTAATTTCCGCTTCTGATGTATTTGCAGCAAAATATGAGCTCCTAAAATCGCGATTTAAAAAACGTCTTTTGTGGACCGATGCTACTCATGTCGACAAACATTTTAGAAACATTTGTTTCTTGAAATAATGCATGGTTTCTACGCCAGGGGCGTAGATGTATATCATATTTTTGTCAATATCTCTACTTCTAAAAGTCCGATTTGAAAAATTCCTTCTTTGTTGGATAGTGTTTGCGATGCGAAATGTTTTTCCTATAAATTCAAAATTTCCAAGTAAATCATAGACTTTCCGCTAGGGCGTACAATGGTAAATTGCGTTTTCTGCTCCTAAAATTCCGATTTGAAAAATTCTTTCTGTATCGCATACAAGACCTGACCTAAAATATTTTTCACGTAATTTCTAATGTTTGGTAAAGAATGGTTTGGCCACCAGGGGGCATAAGTGTTCATTTCTGCTTTTGATGTATTAGTAGCAAAATCTGGGCTCCTGAAAACTTCACAACAAATTTTTTCATGGACCGAATAGATAAACTTTTTGCGAATACTTTCTTCCTAAAATAATGCATGGTTTTCCCACCAAGGGACGTAAAGTCACATCTTATTTTTGTCGATAACTCTGTTTCAAGAGTTCGTAAGCTCACGATTCCGTTTATAGCAATATCTGAGGGATTAAAGACCCGATTGAAAAACTTCTTTCTTCCGTCAGATACTATTGTTTTCCATACCGGTTCAATTGACTTTGAATAGCTTTGATAAATTTAATTTGTGTCAGAACGGATTCAAAAGACGTGCTTATTACACCCGAAAATTCGGTGTCATCTTTCTTGTTTAAAATTTCCTCACTCCGCGATTTTTGGGGTGACGTTGGTTTTTAGTGCAGCAGGTCAAGTTTTAGAGAAAAGAAGATCAAGTTGAAGTGCTGAGGCATTAGATGCAATTCTCTCTCTCTCTCTTTTCATGATGAACTTGATCTGGAAACTGCACACGCATGTGATAATATTGTGATTATT
Organism: Macrothele yani; assembly: GCA_039090855.1. Lineage (NCBI taxonomy): Eukaryota > Metazoa > Arthropoda > Arachnida > Araneae > Macrothelidae > Macrothele > Macrothele yani. The sequence continues at coordinate 40,101,733 of CM077021.1, forward strand.
ATACTATTAAGCGCAAAGCTTTGTTAATGTTACAAAATGCAGAATAATCTGGTCTGGAATGCTTTTACGTTCTTTTCTTTTTTAATTTTGGAAATTTTCCTACATGCTTTTTTTTATACATCACTCTAAAATAAGGCCTTTACCAATTAGCATATATGTAAATTATATTCCAAAGATTAGTTTTCTAGAGTCAAAATTTCAAACACTTGCAACTGTCTGTACGGCGTTGTACGGTTTATAATGCAATTTATTCAAAATAAAAGTAAATTTAGAAATCAAAAAGAAATAACGAATGGAATTTTTTGTTTCTAAACGATTTTCTTTTCTTCAGCTTTTACCAAAATTACTGTTTCTCCTGATACGGTCGAAGGGCACGTTGATTATTTATTTATTTTCAAATCCACGTTTTAGAACATTTGGCTTTGTGAGTAGTATTTCTAAAAGCATATTAATATTGTGAAGTAGATTAACTAAACTAAACTTTTTAAGCTAATGATTTTTAAACTAATCCTCGCTTGGGCCATATCTTTGGCCAGTGTATAATGCCTATATGCGAGCCTTGATAAGCAAAATTTTCCAAGAATTTGGGCCCGGGCGGGCCCGTGCTCCTACAATTGAGCCCGAACTCATCTCTAATTGACGAAGCATTTGTCTTTACTGTATACCGATAATTAGAAATAATATTCCACTGTAGTGCCAAGCCATTGGTGTAGTTTTGTAAAGTTCATATATATTTATAAGAAATTTATTAATATTCATGCGGCCCCCTATATTCCTCCAAAAGTGGAAAGTGGCCTTTCCAAGGGTCTAAGTTTGAGACCATTGCTCTAAAGCTATTCAAAAGGGTTATTGCAAAAATCAGGAATGTACAACGCAAAAGGAATTCAGCCAGAACAAGAAAGCATTTCAAAGTACTCATACCGACCACTGAACTAGAAACCTCTTTTCAACATCGGGTTAGACGTGCTTTAGCCCGAATTCAACACGTATACGGCTTGGCATCTACGTCTACAGCATACCAGGCTTTCACCAGACCGTCCTTTAAACTGGCTCAAATTTAACGGAAGGATGCTTTGCTTCCGGTTCTGTTTTTCTAACATGTCCCATACATTTTCAATGGGGTTCAGGTCCGGGCTGTAGAGTGTCCAAGGAAGATGTTGGAAGTCGCTATCATGATCGCTGAACCACTGCTGAATACATCTTGCGCCATGGGGAGTAGCATTGTCTTTCATGAAACAGCCGTCTGCTGTTGGTTAAAAAGTCAACCTTGCAGAATGAACTTGATCGGCACAATATTCAGACAATCCTAATCCTTGGGGGACAGCCGACCTTTCATCAGTATTAAGGGACCTGTCCCTTACCAACAGAACATGCCCCATACCATGACACCATCTACCACAACCTTGCGTTGTGTTTACACGGCAAGTTGGTGTATTGCCTCATGGGAATCCCGCCAAACTCTCTGTCTACTGTAGGAACAGGACAGCGTGTACTGCGAATCTTTGGAGCACATGACTTTTTTCAATCCTACAGTGTCCAGTCACGGTGTTCCTGACACCACTGTAGACGAACTTTCCGGTTCTTCGCAGAAATCACTGGTTTCCGTACAAGACTCGTCTAACCACATGACTTTTTTTCAGTGTCCAGACACTGTGTTCCTGGCACCACTGTAGACGATCTTTCCGGTTCTTCGCAGAAATCACTGGTTTCCGTATAGGACTCGTCGGACCACATGACCTTTTTCCAGTGCCCAGTCACTATGTTCCTGACACCACTGTAAACGAACTTTCCGGTTCTTCGCAGAAATCACTGATTTCCGTATAGGAATCGTCGGACCACATGACTTTTTTTCAGTGTCCGGTCACTGCGTTCCTGTCACCCCTGTAGACGAACTTTCAGATTCTTCGTCGAAATCACTGGTTTCCATATATGACCCGTCGGACCACATGACCTTTTTTCCAGTGTCCAGTCAGTGTGTTCCTGACACCACTGTAGACGAACTTTCCGGTTCTTCGCAGAAATCAATGGTTTCCGTATAGAACCCGTCGGACCACATGTCCTTTTTCCAGTGTCCAGTCACTGTGTTCCTGACACCACTGTAGACAAATTTTCCGGTTCTTCGGAAAAACCAGTTGTTTCCCTATAGGCATGCAACTTCCAGTACCTATCCTTTTCAATTCCTTACATATAATTCCTTTAGATATGGGTCTGGAATAGTCTTCATTGAATTGTTCGATCAATTGCTGAACACAGGAAATCATGTTTCTCCGTAGAAGCCTCCTCACACGATGGCGATCACGTTCCTGGCAGATTTTCGTCACCCGACAGTTATGCCTCTTGGACGAGCAATGTGGTTCATGTTTTTAGTGATTAAAGACCAGGGGCACCTCACATTTTGAGAGACCAGCCAGTTTTTAAAATCGTTGCTCCAGCCAGACGGACAGTCACAATAAGCTCTTTATTGAGCTAACTCGTTGTGGCAGTTGTGAGAAGACTTCGGTATACAAAGTTGTGTCTACGTTTGCTGGCTAATTTGGCAAAAACACCCGACTTTCAAGCGACAACCACGTTCAACTGGTGTCGCCTCACTACTGACTCATTCAATCGCCAGACGCAGGAAATACCGGCTGCGCCGCTCAAGGTCAGACATTAGGATGCGCGTAAACTCACGAACTTTCTCCATTCACAATATTGCATGTACGTGCGCTGTAACTACACTTTACAGATTTCTTATTATTATTTCTTATCACAGTACGCCAGGTGCATAGGAACTTTTGGCTCACCCTGTAGGTTTGATAAGGAAATTTTTGGACGCTCTCCGTAGCTTTCACTTTCAAAATACAATCCTTTGTGTGTTCGTCAAATGTGTCGTTTCTAATCAATCATAGTTTTAACACGGAAGAGTTACTTTGTTTTCCAAAAACAATTTGCGTTCGCTAAGAGTGAATAAACCCTTCGCGTGAAAACATACTTACGCTTTGGATTACTGATGAATTTAACATGGACTTTAAAGCCTTGCCCTTTCGTTGGCACTCGGAACTCTAACAGGCCAACGTTCTGAGAAGAGATGAATGATTTCCGGGGCTTTGTCTTTCCACAAAATTCTCTGTACCGTTTTTCAGATGATAACGGATGATCCTCTGGACTCGGGAAAAATTGCCCGTTCAGTTCCCATCCATCGATCACCTGTGAAGACAATTTATACTTAGTGTCACTAATGCCACATTGTTCTAACGTCAAAAACAGTAAAGTTATCCAACAAATGAAATCTTCAAGATGGAAACTGAGGAAAATTTCAATGACTCTGTATCATATACTGCATTATTAAAAAAAAACTACTTAAAAATGAGAACCTGAACCTACTCGTTTTTTACACTTTCCAACCGTTGGTTGAAGAAGCGTATATGCTCCAGCTTTGTCCGTCTGCCCGTCCGCACGATAACTCGCGTAAAAATGGTTCGATTTCGATGAGATTTTAGTATGTGGTAGGGGACCACCTGGGGACGAATCCTATTTAAAATGGACGAAATGGAATCAAAGGTCACAACATAGGAGTGGGATCCATTCCATTGCCCTTATGCGCCATAACTTGCGTAAAAATGGTTCGATTTCGATGACATTTTGGTATGTGGTAGGGGACCACCTGGGAACGAACCCTATTGAAAATGGACGAAATGGGGTCAAAGATCAGGACATTTTTTTTTTTTTTGATTGGAGGTTTAACTACCACCGTGAGCAACTCAATGGGCTATAAGCAGTCGCCCGTCCCTAATTTAGGGTCACTGGTTCCAGGGAAGGGAGAGAGAGCCAGTGCCGTAAAACAAACACAATATCCATGCCTCACCGGGATTCGAATCCGGACCCCGTTCGGACGAATGATCAGAGGCCATCGCTTAGACCACTGCGCCACCGGGGCGGCAGTCAGGACATAGGAGTGGGATCCATTCCATTGCCCTTATGCTTCATAACTTGCGTAAAAATGGTTCGATTTCGATGACATTTTGGTATGTGGTAGAGGACCACCTGGGGACGAACCTTATTGAAAATGGACGAAATGGGATCAAAGGTCACGACATAGGAGCGGGATCCATTCCATTGCCCTTATGCTTCATAACTGGCGTAAAAATAGTTCGATTTCGATGAAATGTTAGTATGTTGTAGGCACCCACCTGGGTACAAACCCTTTTGAGAATGGGCGAAATGGGATCAAAGGTCAGGCAGGACATAAGAGCGGAATTTTTCCCATTGCCTTTATGCGTCATAACTTGCGTAAAAATGCTTCGATTGCGACAAAACCTTATCATGTTGTTCTGGAGGTATAGTGAACCTGTTCTGTTGAATATCGACGAAATGGGGTCAAAGGTCATGGCACAGAAGCAAGATTTATTCCACAGCCATTATTCTTATAACTTACGTAAAAATGTTTCTTTTGCGACAAATTTTTAGTATGTTATTCCTGAGGTATACTGAACTGGTTCTGTTGAATATTATCGAAATGGGGTCAAAGTTCAGGACACAGGAGCGAGATTTATTCCACAGCCATAACTTGAGTAATAACTTGAGTAATGATTTCTGGTATGTTGGAAAGCGTATCATAATCAATACATTGCATGATTTTCCTAACTTGTTTATAAGTACAATGGTATCGTAAACGAGTAGATGACATGCTCAAATATAAGTAACCATACGTACTTAGAAATAACTGCGTCAATCAATATAAATATAATCTCGTATTACTTCATTTTAGATGTTACAGATTTCAAGAGAAATTGTTTAATAAATGTGTAAAGTGACACACATAAATAACTAGTACAACAGAGTCACAAGTAATTTAATTATGCATAAAGTATCTTTGTGTACGTTTTTACACTAAAAATGTCAATTTCTTTATAAAATTGACATTTGTGTCAATTTCATAAAGAATATGTTGTCGCTTCATCACTATATTTGTCATTAAATTGTGCGGTCCATTTGCCCAGCACGTGACAACGAGTATATCTATTATACTAGATGTGCCATCGAATAATATACTTCCAGTTGATTCTATGAATAAATGAGTATGTATGGAGTACACGTATTCCGAAATTTGAAATCGAGCCGTGGATGGTTAGGGAGTGACCCCAGGTTCAAACCTAGCCTGATAAATGAGGTGGTGTGAATTTCTAATACTCTCTGAATATCAGACGTAAATCGCATGAGCACGTTAAGTGACGGTCCCTGGTTAGGAATCCCCAGGTCACATATAAAGATGTTCATTCTTAAGCCCTCCCCCGTAATTTCTCTCTGCCTTCTATGGGAAAATCGTACACTTGTACGTTGGTACAATCTATTGTGCTCTCTCTCTCACTTACAAACTATCCTGTCAGAATCGCTAGATTCGTTCTAACTTCCTTCAGTTTCTGTGTCCTGCTCCAAAGGGCACAGAAACTGGATGAAGTTGGAGCACATACACTGAAGTGCCAGAAAAATTGGTACAGACGAGCTTATGCAAAATACATAGAAACGTCACCTACGCGGGTACTCGGTTGCGTCCGCCAGTGCGTATATAAAGCGATAGACATCCTTGCCAGCTGTCAGAGCTGTTTTCGGCATGAGAATGACAAGTAATAACGATTTAGGCGATTTTCAACGCGGTGTCATAGTTGACGCTCGTGAGATGGGCCATAGTATTTCCGAGGTAGAAACGAAGTTCGGATTTTCACGGACGACCATTGCAAGGGTGTACCGTGACTACAAGAATTCCGGCAAAACCTCCAACCTACGATACAAGTGTGGCCGTAAAAACACATTGGGTGAACGTGACTATCGTCGGCTGTCAAGAATCGTTTCACGCAACACTCTCGCATGTATAATCGGAATTCAATGCTGGAACGTCAACAAGCATCAGCGTCCAGTCTGTGCAAAGTACCCTGCACGATATGGGTTTTGGGAGCCGACGCCCAACTCGAGCCCCCTTGATGGGTGCACGACACAGAGCTATGCGCCTCGCTTGGGCACGGCAACACCGCCACTGGACACTTGATGACTGCAAACAAGTAGCCTGGTCTGACGAGTCGCGTTTCCAACTGTATCGGGCAGATGGAAGGATTCGTGTGTGGCGCAAACCCCATGAAGCCATGGATACCGCCTGTCAACAAGGAACTGTACCGGCTGGTGGGGGTTCGTAATGGTATAAGGTGTGTTTAGCTAGACTTCACTGGGACCTCTGGTACGTCTACAAACGTTCGTGACCGGCCAACGCTATGTGCACATACTTTCTGACGAGGTACACCCGTTCATGTCCTGCATTCATGCTGATGGGTTGGTGATGGGTTGGGTCTGTTCCAACAGGACAAGGCACCTCCACACAAGTGTCGGGGCGCCACATTATGGTTAGAGGAGCATTCATCTGAGTTTGGGGTGTTGCCATTCCCACCCAAGTCCCCAGAACTGAACGTGATAGAACACATTTGGGATGCCATGCAACGCGCTATCGAACACAGGAATCCCAGACCTCGGAATACACCCGAATTGTGGAACGCTCTGCAGGAAGTATGATGTGCATTGCCTACAGCATATTTCCAGAAGCTAGTGGAGTCCATGCCTGGTCGTATTTCTGCAGTGGTGCGCTTCCGTGGGGGACGTTCCAAGTAATAGACTGGTGTTCCAGTTTTTCTGGCACTTCAGTGTATATTTGAAATATATGGATTTTTTTAGTACATATATTTAAAATATATGTACTCAAGAATGAGTACATATATTTCAAATTAGAAATACCAGATATACTCACAATTTATTCCCTGTATGTACTCAAAAATGAGTACGTGTCTTTTCCAAAAATGAGACACAAGTACTCGGTGCTATTATAAGCCCAGAATGTACTCAAAAACGAGTACATTTTGCTTATTTCTAAGTACCAATTTCTAACAGTGTGGGTTCAAAATTAGAGCAGCAATCACAAAACGTTATTTAGCAGCCAATTACTGACAAAGTATTGAACAAAAGGTAAAAAAACTTTGCCACCGTGTTAGCGTAGTAGTCAAAGCGCTGGCTTCTGACCATTCGTCCGAGATGGATCCGTGTTGCGAATGCAGATGAGCGGGGTTGTGTAACTACACTGCCGGAGAGTGAAAAAAGAATGCCATTAAAATTATAGCTGCACCTATGAGTTTACACTGCTGGCCACCCAAAATGCAACACCAAGAAGGACACGAGATAGCAAAGCCAGATATACTGGACACATAACATCAGATACAAAGATGAAATGATTGAGCTTACAGGCCCGTGCGACTTGCGGAACACGCAGACATCAATAGTTCGTGTGGCCCTCATGGCTGGCAATAACGGCCGCTACACGCCGCAGCATCGAACGAAAGAGGCTTTGGATGTGGGCTTGGGGTATGTCGGTCCAGGCTGCTTCCACACGTTGCCACAGTTCATCAGGCGTAGCCGCGGGTGGTGCTTGCTGGGCCACTCGGTTGCCGATCAGCGACCAGACGTGTTCGATGAGCGACATATTGGAAAAACAGGCGGCCCACGGCAGCAGTGACACCTGGTGGGCCGTGAAGAATTGTTGCACGATGCGTGCTACGTGCCGGCGCGCATTGTCTTGTTGAAACGTAGCGGCTAGCAGGTCCTGTAGGTAAGGGAGGACTACAGGCTCCAAAACGTCGGAGATGTAGCGGTGGCTGTTGACTGTACCGGAGATGCGCCCCAAACCATAACGCCACTCGTCGGACCTGTATGGAGATGCATAATACAGCCTCTCGCCGCGGTGCCGCCACATGCGGATCCGACAATCGTGGCGTTGCAGGCAGAAGCGGGATCCGTGCCATTCCGTAGTCCAGGTGCGGCGTTCAACGGGCCACTGCCGCCGCTCTCGCCGGTGGCGTAACGTCAATGGTAACCGGAGCAATGTGCGCCGTGCGCCAAGTACCCGCTCCTGCAGACGACGTTGAACGGTAAGTGCTGACATAGGTTGTTGCGCGACACACCCTGATTCCTGCGCTAACGTTCGTGATGTGGCGGTGCGAGCCATCAATGCCCGCCGCACAACATGCCGGTCCTCTCGTTCGGTGGTGTGCCGTGGCTGCGGCAATTGCTCACGTCCGTCCGTCCGTCCGTCCGTCCCTCCTGCACCCACCGAATTCATACTCGCCTCACTGTGGCTGGATGTCGTCCCAGACGGGCACCGATGTCTCGGTACGATGAACCGCTATCGCGATAAGCCACTATTCGTCCTCAGTCGAACTCCGAAACGTGCTGGAATGACTGCCGTATTCTACGACGAGGCATCAGGAAGCCTCCCACGCACAGGTCCGGCAGCACAACACACTTTCACTATTTACACCCCTCCTTCTGTGCACCCTTCTCTTAGTGCTTCTCGGTGGCGTGCCGGGCTCACATGATTTGCATATGCCCTGCAATGCTAATCGTTTGCACGTCCCTTTGCGGGCGACGCATGCCGCGAATTTCAGGCCAATCGGATGCTTCCTTCTTGGTGTTGCATTTTGGTTGGCCAGCAGTGTATGTCGTAGCAACAACTTGTTAAGAAATTAAAGTGATCACACGTGTATAGTGATTCAATGTTTATTTTACCCTTTAATGCGTATTACAGCGTACAGAAGGCACATTTTAATAAGGTGTTGCACCTCCTCCAGCAGTAATACAAGCTTCCAATCTGGCATGCAATCGGTCGTACAAATGCTGGATATCACCCTGGGGGATAGCATTCTATGCGCTTTCAACTTGGACGCCTAACTCAGAGATGGTCGCTTCCTGCGGGGTCCACGGAAGAGTCTTTGTCCGATCCAGTTCCAGACATGCTGGATTGGAGTCAAGCCCGGAGAGCGTGCTGGCCAAGGGAGTTGATGCACAGCCTGAAGGGCATGCTGAGTTCCCCGGGCGGAGTGTGGGCGGGGGTTATCCTGCTGGAATATCGCATCGGGGATCGCACCCAAAAATGGCAGGACGAACGGCTGCACGATGTCGGCTGACGTACGTACGGCTGTTCAGTGTACCCAGTTCAAACACTAGACTCGAACGAGAGTGATAGTTAATCACTCTCCACACCATGATGCCCCAGAGTGATAGTAAATCGCTTCCCAAACCATGATGCCTGGCGTGGGGCCTGTGTGTCGTTGGCGGATGCACCATGGCAGAAGCGGCCTACTTTGTCGCCTTCAGACGCGTACACGACCGTCAGATGTTCCCAAGGAGAATCGGCTTTCATGACTGAAAACAGCTGACCGCCATTCCTCTCTCCAATGAACTTCTTCTTGACACCACCGCAAACGTGCTCCACGGTGACCAGGGGTCATCGGTAACCGTGCCAGCGGCACGCGTGCCCGTAGTCCTGCCTCCAGCAAACGGTTCCGTATCGTTCTGGTAGACACCATTGGTGTGACAGAGGATTGAATTTGTGACGCCGTAGCGGTCCGCTCTGCCAACGCTACCCTCCTGATACGCCGATCCTTTCGTGCAACCGTAACTCTGTGTTGCCCGGAACCGCGTGTGCAAATGCTTCTCTGAACACCGACGCCACCATCTTACCACGGCCGATACCTCTCGTCCCACTTGGTCTGCAATTTGATCGATGGCCTCGCTTGAACTCCGATAAAATAATTGAACAAATGTTGCGCGTCTGCGTCGTTCAGGCACGGTACACTACACCAGACGAATGACTTCGTTCTGCACGCCCTAGTCCTTAAATATGCACTGTGTACATTTGCATTCTGTCATCCGCAGTGACGTCATTATTTCATCCAGACTTTATTCTTTACTACTGTAATTTCTAAAAAATATGTTAAAAGGTCCCTGCAAAATAAGGAAATATAAAAAAAGTTAAGTTTAAAATGTAATATCCTTAACCTACTTAGAGTGAGAGAAATAATTATGATCCACGTTCATTTATTCAATGAAAACAAAAAAAGCATTCCAATATAAAGAAAACCGATGGCATTGAAAAAATTATACTTTTAATTACGTACAAGAAAGACAAACAGTTCTTACGCTGAAAAACGTATTTGTACACGTTTAAGTGATTAAGAAGGTGCGAAACAAACAATTATGGCCCTCTGAACTTTTAATTCATCATCATTGTTTACCATTATCAATCCACTGCTGGATGAAGGTCTCCCCAAGTTTCTTCCACAACGGTCTGTTTTGTGCCAGTCTCCTCCATGCTAGTCCCGCATACATTCGAACTTCATCCACCCATCTCCCATGTGGTCTTCTTCTAGGTCTTTTCTTGTTCCTTGGAATCCAATCGAAATTTCGGCTGTCCATCGATGGTCTGTTATTCTGGCAATGTGTCCAGCCCATTGCCATTTCAGGTATTTTCCTCTGATAATGATGTCTTCCACTCTTGTCATTTTTCTGATCCACGAGCTCCTCTTCTTATCTCTTCAGTTTACACCTAGCATGCACCTCTCCATGCTAGTTTGAAGTGTCTGCAGGCTTTGTATGTCTCTTTTAGTTAAGGTCCACGTCTCTGCACCATACGTAAGCACTGGAAGGATGCATTGACCAAACACTTTTCTTTTAAGACATAATGGCATATTGCTTTTGAAAATTATACTGTTTCTTTTAAAAGCTCTCGATCCAAGTTTTATACAATGATTAATTTCTTCATTAATGTGAACCTCACTTAATATATGCTGTCCAAGATAGATGTAGGTATCGGTTCTCCAACTTTTCTCCATCAATCGATAAATCTTCTTTTCTTGTAATACACTGGTGTGCAAAAATTAAGGACGAAGAGGAGAAATTAGCATAACAGTGGAATGAGCAGGCAGAACGGACCGAAAGACAACTCAGGAGATAGACTAGGATCCGGTACGGTAGAGCATGCGCATATATGCAGCATGGGAGTGGGGGAGTGCCGGAAGAGTATAAAGCACACGGGCGGTGTACGCTCAGCAATTCGGTGAAAGCTATTGCACGGTGTACATCGGTTTGAACGACGTCGAGTTGCTGCCACCGTGTGATATGGCCAACAGACCATCCAGTAGATGACATCTGGAGGACTTTACCCGAGGTCGCGTCATTGGGAAGTTGGAAGAAGGTCGAAGTGTGACTAGTGTTGCCGAGAAGTTCGGGATCGCTCACAGCATCGTTTCACGAGCTTGGAGAGCTTTTCAAACGACAAGAACAGCTGTCTTATAGTTTAGCAGTGGTCGTCCACGAGCAACCACGACAGCGGACGACCGCTATATTATCCTACAGGCGAGAAGAGACAGACGGCAGACAGCGAGAGAAATCGCAAGGCACATGCGACAGACAACTGGACGTCCGTTATCGCGTTTTACCGTGGCCACGAGGCTGCACAAAGGTGGTCTATTTGCACGACGACCAGTACGGTGTGTGCCATTAACGCCTGCTCATCGGAGACGGTGGTTTCTGTGGTGCTAGGAACACAAGAACTGGACAAGTCAGCAATGGGGTCGAGTTCTCTTTACGGATTATAGCCGATTTAATCTGACGAGCGATTCTGGACGTATGCACATTTGGAGAGAGCAGGGAACACGCAATCACACCTCCAACATCAACGAAAGGAACCGGCTTGGAGGAGGTGGCGGAGTTCTCGTTTGGGGAGGTATCATGCTTGGTAGCCGTACTGACCTCCACATCTTCCAAGAAGGTTCAGTCACTGGTGTCCGCTATTGTACCGAGGTTCTCCTGCCTCACTTGCGCCTGTTTAGAGGTGGTGTGGGTCCTGAGTTCCTCTTCATGGACGACAACGCTACACCTCATCGTACAGTGGCTGTCGCAGAGCTGTTGGAGAGTGAAGATATTCAACGCATGGACTGGCCCGCAAGGTCTCCGGACCTAAATCCATTCGAACACGCGTGGGACCTTCTCGGGAGACGCTTGGCAGCACGGCGCCAGCAAAGATTCCGCAGCTGCGATTGGCGCTACAAGAGGAATGGGCCGCTATGCCTCAACAGCTCCTTGACAACCTCGTCCTCAGCATGGACAGACGTTGTAAATCCTGCAACGCAGTCAGGGGTGATCATATCCCCTACTAAAGACTGGATTTTTCTTGGCAGCCACCTGTCACATGGACGTTTCTGTCTTCTGTCCAGTTGTGCTTTAATCTACCTTTTGAATAAAGTGCCTTTGTATCCTTTGGATTCCTTGTTTGGACGGATTTGCTCACTTGTCTCATATTCTTATATCTTGGGGATCTTATGGTATGATCTGAGTCGATGTGGAGCACTTCTGCACGACGTTACATTAAAAAAACCGTCTCGTCCTTAATTTTTGCAAGTTAGTGTAGCATTGTACATCACTTTTGTCTTCTGGAAGTTCATTTTTAATCCCACTTCTTTACTTTTGTCAGCAAGTTCCTGGATCATACTCTGCAGCTCTGATAGGGTAGTTGTAAAACTGACTACATCATCTGCAAAACGAAGGGGAGTTAGATAATCTCCATTAATTTTTATCCCTTTATTTTCCCAGTTCAGTGATTGAAAGACATTTTCCAATGTGGCATTAAAGAGCTTGGGAGATATGGTGTCACCTTGTCTCACCCCATTTCCAACTTTTATGTGTGCTGTATTCTCAAACAGCTGAATCTTTGCACTTGAATTTTCCTTGATGTTATTAATAATATTAATGTATGCATTTTCTATACCACAGGATTTCAAAGCCATTGTAACTGCTGATGATTTCACCAATCAAAGGCCTTTTCATAATCGATAAGTGCCATGCATAATGGAAGTTCATATACCCTCGCATTTCAATTAGACCTCTCAGTCCGTGAATATGATCTATAGTGCTGTAGCCACTCCTGAATCCAGCTTGTTCTCTCGGTTGAGCCATGTCCAGTGTTACCTTCAAGCTGTGTGATAGAACTTTAGTATTTTAATTCATATGTGTCACTATTAAACGCTGGTGGTTTTTAATGTTTTGCCCACCCGCCTTTAGCGTTGTGGCAAGCTTCCACTCGACAAGGTAAGCTGTATACAAACCCTGAATATACCTCATATCGATAGAATTCCATGATTCAAGAACAACTGTTTTCAAACTGTCCTTATTCATGATATGACGTCTATTTTTATGCACCTTCCGTTCCAGCATATACCACACATTCTCTATTATAATTAGATCAGGTAATTTTGGCGGCCAAGGTTTAAGTAATTTTAATTTTTTTTCGACTTAAACCAACTCTGGGGTGCTTTTGACAGGTGAATTTTGCTGTTGTCTTGCTCTAATAACCAATTTTTACCGGCCATTTTAAGCCCATTTCGAGGAAACTGTTTACTTAACATTTGTTGGTAACCAGAATTGTTCATTTTTCCATCCACGAATACAATACCGCTTTTCTTTTTCCAGCCAATTGTACCCTATAACATGACCAAACCACCTGGCAGATATCGGGTGGAAATCACTAGCGGTTTTGTTTGTCATCCTTCCAATAACTGTGCATACCATCCGGGCCATACAGGTTAAATTTTTTCTTGTGGGAGAAAAGAACTTCTCGCCACTCAGAGCTCCAACTCACTTGGCTGCGACCGAATTCTTTTCGTTTGGCTTTGTGTACTGAGAACAGCATTGGTTTTCTCTGGAGTTTTCTCGATCGAAGTCCCGATTGATTCAGCGACTCTTGTATTCGTCGAACAGTAACTGGCAAATCTAATTCGTCGCGCAGTTGTCCAGCTGGTACAATTCTGTTTGATGCTTTACAACTCAGAAAATGAAGTTCCCGATTCGTAACTTCGGATGGTCTACCGGTGCTCTTCTTTTTACAGTACACAGCTGGATCTGTCAGGTAATTTCGGTTGACCTTTGAGCTCCCATTGATAGCTTTATCCCAACCCAAACGAATCACCCTGTATTTCCTTTCTTTTATCCCTACCTAAATGGATCACGCTTTATTTATTTATTTTTATCCCTACCCAAAAGAACCACTCTGTATTTCCTTTCTTTTATCCCTATCCAAACGGAACGCTCTTTATTTCCTTTTTTTATCCCTTATAACGAAGTAAATTTCTCCTTCATTTTGGTCCACGCCGCGGATCGAACCCGAGTCCACTTATTCCGGAACAAGTCGCTCTACCAACTGAGCTACGCAGACGTTCGTTATCGCTGCTATCTGCCTTTATGTCGTGTGTATCCTGCGGGGCAGGCACGTCACACCCTACCCAAACGAATCACCATTTATTTCTTTTCTTCCCCCCTTTCGATGACAGACAGTCGAGAGCCATACGGCATGCTTATTTTTTAAACATAATACTTTCAGCAAGTTGTTTCGTTAATTCTCTCTTCGGGCTTTTGGTACAAATCACTAACACCTGTTTCTCCCAAAGAGCACTCCTATCGCTAAACATTCAAATGAGCAGGGCCAATTTCCCTGTGCTTCCTTTCTTTTATCCCTACCCAAACGTGTCACCCTTTATCTCTTATTCTTTATCAACACCCAAACGAATCATCCGGTATTTCTTTTTTTATCCCTACCCAAACGAATCACTCTGTATTTCCTGTCTTTTATCCGTACCCTAATGGATCACCCTATGTTTCGTTTTTTATTCCTACCCAAACTTGTCACCCTGTATCTCTATTTCTTCATCAATACCCAAACGAATCACCCTTTATTTATTTTTTTATCACTAACCAAAAGAACCACTCCGTATTTCCTTTCTTTTACCCCTACCCAAACGGATCACCCTTTATTTCTTTTTTTATCCCTACCCAAATAAATCACCCTGTATTTCCTTTGTTTTATCCCTACCCAAACGGATCACCATTTATTTCTTTTTTTATTCCTACCCAAACGTGTCACGCTGTATCTCTTTTCCTTCATCAATACCCAAACGAATCACCCGGTATTTCGGTATTTCGTTTTCCTTATTACCTACCCCAAAGGATCACCTTGTGTTTGTTTATTCCTACTCAAACGGATCAGCCTGTATTTCTTTTATTTTCGCAAGACAAACGTATCAACGTGTATTTCGTTTTTTATTCCTGCGCCAACGAATTACCCTGTATTTTTCTCACCCCTACCCAAATGCATCGCTCGGTATTTTTTTTTTAATCTCTGCCCGAACGAATAACCCTGTTCCTTTTTCATCCCACCCCAAGCGAATCACCCTGTATTTCCTTTTTTAACTGCCCGAACGACCCAACTTGTATTTCTTTTGTTTTTCCCTACTCAAGCGGATCACCTTGTATTTCTTTTTTTTTTTTTTTTTTTGCCCCTACCCAAACGGATGACCCTGTATTTTCTTTACCCTGCACAAACGGATACCCCAGTATTACTTTTCCCCCTACCTAGCCGAATCACTCTATTTTTTATTGCTACTCAAAAGAATCACTGTGCATTTCCTTTTATTATCCCTTCCTAAACGGATCACCCTGTGTCTACTTTTTTTCCTACCCAAACGGATCATCCTGTATATATTTTATATCCCTACCCAAACGGATCACCCTGCATTTCTTTTTAACTACACAAAAGAACCGCCCTGGATTTCCGTTTTTATCCCTGCGCAAACGGATCACCCTGCATTTTTGTTTTCATCCCTACGCAAAAGGATCACCCTGCATTTCTTTTTTCATCCCTACGCAACAGGATCACCCTGCATTTCTTTTTTCATCCCTACGCAAAAGGATCACCCTGCATTTCTTTTTCCATCCCTACAGAAATGGATCGCCCTGCATTTATATTTCCATCCCTACAGAAAAGGATCGCCCTGCATTTCTTTTTCCATCCCTACAGAAAAGGATCACCCTGCATTTCTTTTTTCATCCCTATTCCTTTTTTCATCCCTAGGCAAAAGAATCACGCTGCATTTCTTTTTTCATCCCTACGCAAAAGGATCACCCTGCATTTCTTTTTCCATCCCTATTCCTTTTTTCATCCCAAGGCAAAAGGATCACCCTGCATTTCTTTTCCATCCCTATTCCTTTTTTCATCCCAAGGCAAAAGAATCACCCTGCATTTCTTTTTCCATCCCTACACAAAAGGATCACACTGCATTTCTTTTTCCATCCTTAAGCAAACGGATCACACTGCATTTCTTTTTCAATCCTTACACAAAAGGATCACATTGCATTTCTTTTTCCATCCCTACGCAAACGGATCACCCTGCATTTCTTTTTTCACCCGTACGCAAACGGATCACCCTACATTTCTTTTTTGATCCATAAGCAAACGGATCACCCTGCATATTATTTTTACCTGCACAGAAACGGATCACCCTGTACTTTTACCTGAAAATGTTTTCCAATTCTAGGAATCCCGTTGAAAAAATTCCTTTTCTGACTGGTTCCTTTTGCTATTGAGAACCCTGCGGACAACGTAAGTTTTTAATAATGCGCAGTATTTCCGTTAGGCGACAACTGTGCAATTTCTTTTTGGTGATTTTGTAACATTTCCAAAAATCCTCTGGGAATAGTTTTGCGCTGGAAAGAGTCTAAAAGCTGTAGAATCCCGGGATATCTTCTTTGTTTCCTTAAAGAAACATGTATTCTGCATTATTCTAATTTGGAAACTAATGCAAATGAGAGTCATGCCTTTAAATAAAATTTTGTAATCTGTGTTAGATCGTCCTAATGACCCAAAAGACGACATATCTTTAAATAAAAATGTAAAGAGTCTTCGATGAAACTTTCCTCGCAAAACACTGAGTGTACGGAGGCAATTTTATTGAGTTATTCAGGCATTAAGTTCCTGCCCCATAAACGCAGAAACAATTTTTGATTTAATTTTACAGATGAATCAGGACGTTCGATGTGCAGAGGTCTTCGTGTAATGCAACACGAAGCGGAAACGGTAGAAAATAAACTACATTCGAAAGATGCATATCATTAATCATTCTCATAACACCGTGAAAGTTTTATTGCTTAGATTCCCGAACGCGAGAAGGAAACCAAAACAATTCTGCAACGCCGAATATTGAGAGATAATCCTACAAGCCAGAGGACATTAACTTTCATTATTCTAATTGAGCTGCAAATGATTCCTGGGTTAATTACCTCCAATGTCGCCCGGAGTTTATCAAACAGTTATTCAACCATAACAAAAGTGGAGTCGATCTGGCGCAAGAAAGATTGAGCTGGTGAATGAGCATAAATCAGATCACAATATTGCCGACGCGGATTCTGTTATTCTCGGTAACGCTAATGAAATGAGTCTGGGATTGACTCTCGTTCTCCAATGGGAATCTTAACTATGGAAAATTCATTGTGAAATAATGAACATTGCTGGAAAACATCCCTCGAAAGAAAAATTGTGCACAACAATCATCAAAGCGTTTATTTTCCAGTTCAACATTTAAATAGGAAAAACAACTTCTAGAGAGGAATAAAGTAAAAATTGCCGCTCTGGTAGCGCAGTGGTCTAAGCGCTGGCTTATGATCGTTAGGCCCGGGTTCGAATCTCGGTGAGGCATGGATGTCGTGTTTGTCTTACAGCACTGGCTCTCTCCCTTTCCTAGAACCAGTGACCCTAAATTAGGGACAAGCGACTTGCTTGTATCTCATTCCTTTGCTCACGGTGGTCCCCCAATATAAAAATTAAAGTAAAAATTAAGGCGAGTGAATTTCCAATATAGCATTAACGCAGATAATGAAATATAGTTAGAATATATAGCATAACAATACTACAGAGGGTGCGTTTTGCAATATTTGCATGAACGCAAGGGCTGCGGCGGGTATGTCACGTGTTTAAACTACTTCAAGGGGCGCACTGCAGTCTGTCGAAAGGGATTTAAAGTGGTAGTCGTTGCTGTGAACAGCATTGCATGCCTTCGTTCTGTCTGTGGTTGGGACGCCTAAAAAATGAACAGTCACAACCGATCAATTAGGGGACTTTTGCTTTACGAGTTTAACGCTGCTCAAGCAACACGAAACGTTTGTTATGCGAAAGGGAAAGGATCTGTGGACCACAGAACCACAATCAAATGGTTCAAGAAATTTAGCTCAGGTGAGAGAAACCTCGACGATGCCGCCCAGGTGGCGCAGTCGTCATGGTCATTCATCCATAGCGCTGGCTTATGATCACTCAATAAGCCAGCGCCCCGGTAGCGCTGTCTTATGATCATTCGTCCGTGAAAGGGTCCGAGTTGGAATCCCGGTGAGGCATGGATGTTGTGTTTGTCTTACGGCACTGGCTCTCTCCCTTCCCTGGAACTAGGGACTCTAAAATAGGGATGGGCGACTGATTATATGCTTATAGCCCATTGAGTTGCTCACGGTGGTCGTTAAACCTTCAATCGAAAAACCTCGACGATCAGCCAAGGTCAGGTAGGCCGCGATCCGTGGATTCGGAGGCCGTGCGCCAGTACGTACAGGCAAATCCGACAACTAGCACTCAGAAATTATCAGGCGACCTGGGCATGTCACAGACCACAGTGGTTCGCCACCTTCACGATCCATGCAAGGTCTACAGGAGCTACGGCATTGTCCCTCACGAACTGACCCCATCTGAAGCTAACCGCCGAGTGGAAGTGTGCAAGAAACTCCTAGAAAACCCGCGCAATGTACGCTTCATCAAGAGAATTGTTACCTGCGATGAAAAGTGGGTCTATTTCCGTAATCCTAACACATAACGGCAGTGGTTCAGCCAGGGCCAGCGTCCTGAACCTGTTGCGAAACGTGGGCGCCCCAAGCACAAGGTGATCTGGTGGAATTTCGAGGGGATAATCCATTACGAATTTGTTCCAGACGATCAGACCATCAACGCCAACCTCTACTTTGAGCAGCTGGAGTGGATGTATGACGTTTTGGAGGAGAAGTACCCGGCACTGGTAGACAGAAAGCGGGCTCTCCTACAGCAGGACAACGCTCAGCCTCATACCGCGCGAACGACCCGGGCAAAACACCAGGAACTTGAGGGCATCGGACTGATGCCACACCCAGCATATAGTCCCGACCTTGCCCCTTCGGATTATTACTTGTTCCGGTCCATGGCCCACTTCCTTCGAAGGCGACACTTCAACAACCAGGAGGAGATGGCGGCTGGGGTAAAGGAGTTCTTCGCCTTGAAGAACAAGAACTGCGGAATCGAAAAACTGGCAGGCAGATGGTTAAAGACGGTGCAACACGATGGCCTATACTTTGAATGCTAGTCAGCTTTCGTCGTGAAGGTACGTATGAAGACATAAAGTGATCCAAATATTTCAAAACTTTCGACACACCTTCTGAATAATCGAAGAACTGGCAGACAGATGGCTAAAGACGGTGCAACACGATGGCCTATACTTTGAATGCTAGTCAGCTTTCGTCGTAAAGGTACGTATGAAGACATAAAGTGATCCAAACATTGCAAAACTTTGTCTCCCCTCTGTAGTAATCCGAGTTTACGGCATAGGATAAAAATTAACTTTCCAAGCTTTCGCACATTAACCAGATGGCTTTTTTAAGGAAGATGGGCAAGTTTCAATCTGTCTTCCTTGAAAAAGGCATCTGGTTGATATGCGAAAGCTTGAAAAACTGATTTTTATGCTGCTTCAATAAATTCGGATTACTAGTATAGCTATACTGTTTTCTATATAGTTAGTGTTCCTCGTTATTAATTTGAAATATCGATATACATGGTGCTTCTAAAAGTTCCGGTTGCACTGTGGGAAAGGATTCCGAGTATTTTTTTTTTATATGTAGAGGATTTTAGGAAGGGAGTGTCTTACCCCAGGTCTTAAACAACCCTTAGAAATAGGAAGCTAGGAGATTTGGGCTAGAGTGCCCGATAGGAAAGTCACACGGAAGCGAGTTAGAAGACGCCTTTATTTACTACCGGCGGACCAGGACCCGGCGTCCGACGGCTTAATGTGCCCATCAGATCAGATCAGATCATATGTAGAGGATTTTAGGAAGGGAGTGTCTGACCCCAGGTCTTAAACAACCCTTAGAAATATGAAGCTAGGAGATTTGGGCTAGAGTGCCCGATAGGAAAGTCACACGGAAGCGAGGTAGAAGACGCCGTTATTTACTACCGGCGGACCAGGACCCGGCGTCCGACGACTTAATGTGCCCATCAGATCAGATTAGATCATATGTAGAGGATTTTAGGAAAGGAGTGTCTGACCCCAGGTCTTAAACAACCCTTAGAAATATGAAGCTAGGAGATTTGGGCTAGAGTGCCCGATAGGAAAGTCACACGGGAAGCGAGGTAGAAGACGGTCTTATTTATTACCGGGGGACCAGTACCCGGCGTCCGACGGCTTAATGTGCCCATCAGATCAGATCAGATCATATGTAGAGGATTTTAGGAAGGGAGTGTCTGACCCCAGGTCTTAAACAACCCTTAGAAATAGGAAGCTAGGAGATTTGGGCTAGAGTGCCCGATAGGAAAGTCACACGGAAGCGAGTTAGAAGACGCCCTTATTTACTACCGGGGCGCCAGTACCTGGGTTCCGACGGCTTAATGTGCCCATCAGATCAGATCAGATCATATGTAGAGGATTTTAGGAAGGGAGTGTCTGACCCCAGGTCTTAAACAACCCTTAGAAATAGGAAGCTAGGAGATTTGGGCTAGAGTGCCCGATAGGAAAGTCACACGGAAGCGAGATAGAAGACGCCCTTATTTACTACCGGGGCGCCAGTACCCGGGGTCCGACGGCTTAATGTGCCCATCAGATCAGATCAGATCATATGTAGAGGATTTTAGGAAGGGAGTGTCTGACCCCAGGTCTTAAACAACCCTTAGAAATAGGAAGCTAGGAGATTTGGGCTAGAGTGCCCGATAGGAAAGTCACACGGAAGCGAGGTAGAAGACGCCCTTATTTACTACCGGCGGACCAGTACCCGGCGTCCGACGGCTTAATGTGCCCATCAGATCAGATCAGATCATATGTAGAGGATTTTAGGAAGGGAGTGTCTGACCCCAGGTCTTAAACAACCCTTAGAAATATGAAGCTAGGAGATTTGGGCTAGAGTGCCCGATAGGAAAGTCACACGGAAGCGAGGTAGAAGACGCCGTTATTTACTACCGGCGGACCAGGACCCGGCGTCCGACGCCTTAATGTGCCCATCAGATCAGATTAGATCATATGTAGAGGATTTTAGGAAAGGAGTGTCTGACCCCAGGTCTTAAACAACCCTTAGAAATATGAATCTAGGAGATTTGGGCTAGAGTGCCCGATAGGAAAGTCACACGGAAGCGAGGTAGAAGACGCCGTTATTTACTACCGGCGGACCAGGACCCGGCGTCCGACGCCTTAATGTGCCCATCAGATCAGATTAGATCATATGTAGAGGATTTTAGGAAAGGAGTGTCTGACCCCAGGTCTTAAACAACCCTTAGAAATATGAAGCTAGGAGATTTGGGCTAGAGTGCCCGATAGGAAAGTCACACGGGAAGCGAGGTAGAAGACGGTCTTATTTATTACCGGGGGACCAGTACTCGGCGTCCGACGGCTTAATGTGCCCATCAGATCAGATCAGATCATATGTAGGGGATTTTAGGAAGGGAGGGTCTGACTCCAGGTCTTAAACAACCCTTAGAAATAGGAAGCTAGGAGATTTGGGCTAGAATGCCCGATAGGAAAGTCACACGGAAGCGAGGTAGAAGACGCTCTTATTTACTACCGGGGGACCAGTACCCGGGGTCCGACGGCTTAACGTGCCCATCTGACGCACGGCGGATATTTAGTGGATTGGGCGTTCGTACCTGCTGGGATCGAGCCTGAGGTCTTCTTTATGGCAGTCACGAACGTTGCCCACAAGGCAACCCGCGGCCCGAGTATTCTTTTTCGTTTGTTTTTTTTCTTATGGGGATATAAGCAGTCGTGTGCTCCTAGTTTATAATCATTAGTTCCAGGGAAGAGAGAGAGCCACTTGCGTACGACAAAAACAACATCCATGTCTCCTCTGAATCAGAACCCGGACCCAACTCGGAAGAATAGCTAGATGTCGACGCTTAGATCACTGCGCCAGCGGGGCTGGACCGCATAGTATTAATGATAGCTCCTGTGATCCTTTTGCCGGGAAAGCTTCCCAACAGAAGTTTTTTATTTCGATGCTAAACGACTACTTTAAGAACCTAAAGATTCGTGGTCATAATGTTTTGTCACTTCATTCTTCACGTCATGTTGGTGTGATGGTTGAAGAAGCGATCAGTTACGATCGTCGTTTATGGTCACGTAGTGCGATCAAAACGTTCCGGAACTATATAGGTACGTAGTGTGCCAACAGATGGCAGTACGCGGATGCGCGATAACCGGTCGAGGGCAGTGTCCTTCATGAGTCATTGTGCTGAGTGGCGTCGCTCTGGGAACATCGGGAGCTGTGCTGCACGATATTTGGTAACCACGTGCAGAACACAGCTGCGATTTCGGTATGGACTGCAAACTAGAGCAGAGAGCGAACATCAAATTCTGCGTCAAACTTGGAAAATCGGGAACGGAGACGCATGAAATGTTGCGGCAGGCTTACGGCAACGAAGCAATGAGCCATGCAAGGTGTTTTGAGTGGCACTCCCGCTTCAAGAGCGGCACAACGGCACTGTAAGACGAAGACGAAAACAGTTGAACAACTGAAGACAGTTTTGCAGCAAGTCAACGGCATGACTACCCTTCCTCACCCGCCTTACTCACCGGATTTGGCCGCTTGCGACTTCTTTCTGTTCCCGAAGATGAAGCTGAAGCTCAAGGATCGTCATTTTAAAACCGTGGACCAGATCACGCGAATCTCAGACGGTGCTTGACACGATTCGCAAATAAGACTTCTAAGGAGCGTTCCAACAGTGGCAAAAATGCTGGCAGCGGTGTATCGCTCAGACTTAAGTAACGTAAGTACTTTGCTGTACATTGGCCTAGTCTCGGAACTTTTTGATCGGACCTCGTTCTTTTCTTCAAAGGCAGAGTGACTGCTCGAGATTCTGGAACCCTTCGCTCTCCTCTTTCTCATTGGAATGCCTAAAAGCACTTCTCAGCATGATAACGCCAGCATGCGTACTGCAGCGTTTCCTTAGAATGTCTTTGCGATGTGGACGTACTTCCTTGGCCAGACAAATCCTCGGATTTGTTCACAATCGAGCACGTGTGGGCCATTATTGGACGCCATATACAGACCGACTTGCAGCCAGCACAGACACGGCTGTTGTGAGGAAACAGGTGCAATCACGTGCAGATATAGCTGGACACTGTTCGACAGCTATACGAGTCCATGCCGAGACAATGAGCTCAGAGTTCAATCTAACCCAGCAAAAACACAAGTGTTGGAAAACTGCTAGTCACTATCTGGCAGTGATGGGTCACTGCAGGCTCAAATATACCGCTAATGGTACGGTAGCGGTCCGTTGGTGGCAGCGCAATCAGTTGGCAGCCATTGATGGCCTTGCAGCATCGCCGTGAATTACGGGCTTCCATACAAGCGCCACTAGTGGCTCGTTGCTGGCAACCAAAGCAATACCAACACGAGGTGGAAGCAGCGGAACTGCGCATGCGCAGAAGCAGCACGTGCGCAATCTCTCGTGGTACCTGTAGTTCACGACGCCATCGACATCGTGTTATTTTAGTGGATGTTAAGAAAAAAAGCCATATGTACAGAGGCGAATTAATTTCCTAATGAAATGCCACGTCGACGAAGAATACCGTCGGAAGAAAATTATATAAATAAAACTGTAACAAATAGTCAGTTACTCTCATGTATTTATAGAAACTCATTTCGTAGCAAAATTCCTGCAAAGAATCGAGAATACAGACAGCCATGAAACACACCCACTCCATTTCCATGAATAACAAGAAATAATTTCTATATAATCTTTCAATTTAACATACACTAAACCGCTTCAAACAAAAGTCCGGGAAAGACATTAAAAATCGTTGTCGGAAAAAAATAAGAATGATACGCGTACAAAATTCGTCAGTTATTTGAAAAAAAAAAAAAGCAAAGCTATGTGGATATAAGATGTACTCATCCATGGGTTGAATACACAAGATTGGAGGAATTCGCTGTTAAAAATAACGACAAGTAAAATAAAATAGATTTCCTCTTTAGCACAAATGTAGCTTCGGACCGTGGAAAAAAATGTACGAAGTTAAAAATATAAGAGAATGTGATATGAATGGGTAAATAAATTAATTAAACAATCAATCGCCTTTCAAGACCACAAGGACAGCACAAAACTTTAGAAAACGTCTGTAAGTTGGTACACTCGTTGAAAACGTGTGAAGTTCCCTTAAGGTATTTAAATAAAACCGTTACGTTGAAAAAATAAATTTATGAACTATATGAAAACTCGGAGCACCGGAGCCGAGAGTAGCAGTTTCGAATCCCGCCCCTGGCATAAAAATGATGGAGACATTTACTGCGTCATACCGCACTTCTCAATCAACCCTCGTACTTCAATGATCACTTAGTGTATACGCATATTATCACGTATGCAAATTTTACGTGGTGGGATTTTTTTCCCTAAATCGGATATAGCGAGTGCCCGGATTTATCGAGGATTTTCATTGGTCCAGAGATTCTCGTTATAAGCGGGTATATGCTAAATCAACACTTTCAGCTACAACCATCTGAGAATTAACAGGGTTCAACGAGAAGCTCTAATTTAAGGTTAAAGTTAAGTAACCTTAAACCCAGCGCAAAGGTACACTCGTTGCTTTTATGTTACGTATTAGGTGTGCAACTTAATTCTGGGCCCCTAACCGCAAGCGATGATAGAGCGTGGGCAAATGCAAATAGTTGTGTGCGACAATTACTGATTGCAACGCCATCCAACAGCTTTCCAGGCAACTGTAGCCACTCACCGCTGTAGTGACAGAAGGGACAAAAGTTGACAATGTCGTTCGAGAAGCAACATTTGAGGCACTGCCTCCTGTTCGCGTTTCAGCTGAAAAACAGTGCTCAGCAAATGATCTGTGCTGCTTTGGATGAGGCTGCTGTGTTCTACAGTCCGTGCAAGAATTGGTTCCAGCGGTTTAATTAGGGAAATTTCGATCTCCGTGATGCAGGACGTCCGGGGACAGCCACAGAAAGTGGAAGATTAGAAACTGGAACAACTGTTGGACGCGGATCCCTGTCGCACACAGTCAGAGCTTACCCAGGAACTCGGAGTAACACGGTAAAAGTGCCTGCACCAGCTTGGACGGATTCACAAGGAGGGCCGTTGGGTGTCCCACCTACTCACAGCTGCGAACAAGTCTAGGCGCTACGATGTTGCTGCGTTCTTCCTTTCCAGATTCAAGAAGAAGGATTTCCTCCACAAGATTTTGACCTGTGATGAGAAGTGGATCCTCTACGATAATCCTAAGCGGCGTAAATCGTGGGTTTATCCAGGTCAGCCTACCACCAGTACCTCCAAACCGAATATCCATGCCAGGAAGTTGTTGCTGTGCATATGGTGGGATCAGCGCGGTGTCGTACACTATGAGTTGCTCAAACCTGGTGAAACGGTCAATGCTGAGCGTTATTGTCAGCAACTCATTCGTGTGAGTTACGCAGTGGAGGCGAAAAGGCCATACACCGGCAAGGGCAGAAGGTCGATCCTGTTGCTTCAGGATAACGAGCGTCCTCACACCTTGAAAACGACTTTAAACACGATCACCCACCTGGGATGAAATATTTTGTCCCACCCGGCGTATTCTCCAGACTTCACCCCGTCGGATTATCACCTCCTTCGCTTCGTGCAACATCACCTGAGTGATACGCACTTCACTTCTGTCGAGGAGGTCCACACAAGTATTGATGACTTTATCAAATCGAAACAGCCCTCTTCTTTTCCGCCGTGGTATTCAACAGCTCTCTGACCGATGGCTTAAATGTATCCAACACGACGGGGATTATTTCCCTGATTAGGTACGTATTCGATTTGCTATAATTTGCTGTCAACGTGTCGTGCCTGTGGCCGAGAATTTAAGTTGCACACCTAATATACGATTGGAGAACTTACTTATCAATCAACCATAGTAATTCAATTATCACTCAGTGTATACACAGTGTAGCAAATAATTTTTAAGACTGGGTCTGTAAAATGAAATAGAAACAAGAAATTATAATTTGTTTTGGTTTGTTATTCAAAATAAGTCCCTCCGGCTTCAATACACTTCTTACAGCGATTTAATAATGATTCGAATGCCTGTTCCAGTTCACTTTGCGGAATTGCCTCCAAAGCACGCGTCGAAGCTGCTTGTATGGTCTAAATATCATCAAAATAACACCCTTTTAACGTCATTTTAAGTTTTGGGAATAAAGAAAAGTCGCAGGGTGCTAAATCAGACGAGTACGGTGGATGATTCAACACACAGGCGTTATTTTTCGCCAAAAATCTACGAAAAAGAAGTGAGGTGTGACTGGGTGCATTATCGTGCAACAAACACCAACTGTTTTCATCCCGATATTCTAGACGAATGCGACGAATTCTGCCCATCAAACGCCTCAAAACATTTAAATAAAACTCACCAGTAATTGTGTGTCCACTTGGAACAAATTCTTTGTGGATAATACCCTTACTATCGAAGAATGTAATGAGCATTGTTTTGATTTTCGATGGAACTTTTCTTGTTTTTGTTTTTTTTTGTCTTTTTTTTGGCTTGTGGTGAGTTTTTCGACTTCCATTCCGCACTTTGTCGCTTTGTTTTAGAATCATATTGAAAACACCATGTTTCATCACCAGTAACAATCGATTTTAAGAAGTTTGGATCATTTTCAGCAGCTGAAATGATGTCTCTGCAATGTGCACTTCTCCTTGATTTTTGTTCATTGGTTAACGTGTGTGGAACAGATTTAGCACAGACTTTTGTTTTGCCTAAATCTTCATGCAGGATGGTTCGAATCGTTTCTTTGTTGATATTTAAAGACTCTTCCATAATTTTTAGTGACGCACATCGATTGTTTGCCACGAAATCACGCACTTTTTACATAATAACAGGTGTCCTACTTGAACTTGGTCTTCCGATATGCTTATCATCTTCTATCGTATCTCTTCCGTCCAAAAAACGTTTGTGCCACAGGAAAACATTTGATCGACTTAAACAAAACTAACCGTAAACTTGTTTCATCATTTGGTACGTTTCCGAGGCACTTTTACCAAGTTTTGCGTTAAATTTAATAACAGCCCTTTGTTCCATCTTAATAATTCAACATGAAAAAAATTTTACTTCTCTAATGAACGGGCGATCCGTTTGAGTTACTTTAACAACTGCGCAGTACTTTTGGCAGAAAGCAAGCAGATGGTCACGGTTTATAACGCATTCGCGATTACACTGGTGGCGCCACCGTAGGCTGAAATCTAGCGCCAGTCTTAAAAATTCTTTGACGCACTGTATATGCATATTGTCACGTATGCAAACTTTTACGTGGTGGGATTTTTTCCCTAAATCGGATATAGCGAGTTCCCGAATTTATCGAGGATTTTCATTGGTCCAGAGATTCTCATTACAAGCGGGTACATGATAAATCAAGACTTTCAGCTATAACCATCTGATAATAACAGGGTTCAACGAGAAGCTCTAATTTAAGGTTAAAGTTAAGTAACCTTAAACTCAGCGCGAAAGTTAAATCTATAATTCGGTGAAATACCTTTTATGTTACGTACAATAATACATTTTGATAAGATTAAAATGTCAAAACTTAATAACATATAAGTAATAAGACTTACACTTAGAAGACCACCTTTTGCACAAGAAATATCGAAGGTCTGAAACTCGAATTGAACTTGCTTGTCAGGATCTGTTATCATGTAAAGTCCACAGACTTGCGGTTCTCCAGATGACGTGAATGTGTAAACAGCTTCTTCAGATTTCACGTGAATACATTCTATAAAAAATGAAAGTTTGCAGCTGTGAATCATAACGTACATCAATTCAGTTTCAAATTTAAGTGACAGTTACACATGATATCACTTTTGAAATAAATGAAAATCAGATCGAATTTGTTACGGAAGAAAGAAATCAGGGGGAAATATTTTCAAAAATAGACTGCTCGACATCGTGGAAAATGTCATACGTTCCATGCAAACATGCAAGAAATGAGACGAAACTTATCACACATGTACACAAGTACGCAGGAAAAAGTGACTTTATTTCTGAGGTATTACATGAATGCGACGGGTGAGGAGACGGTATGATGTTATTGCAACAGGCCGTATGACCACCATGCTGGGATATACACTGAGAAGCTAGTAGGCCGTTGACCACCATGCTGGGATACACACTGAGATGCTAGTAGGCCATATGACTGCCATGCTGGGATATACACTGAAAAGCCAGTAGGCAGTATGACCGCCATGCTGGGATATACACTGAGAAGCTGTTAGGCAGTGTGACCGCCATGCTGGGATATACACTGAGAAGCTAGTAAGCAGTATGACCGCGCCATGCTGGGATGTACACTAAGAAGCTAGTAAGCAGTATGATGGCCATGCTGGGATATACACTGAGAAGCTAGTAAGCAGTATGACCGCCATGCTGGGATATACACTGAGAAGCTAGTAAGCAATATGACCGCCATGCTGGGATATACACTGAGAAGCTAGTAAGCAATATGACCGCCATGCTGGATGTACACTGAGAAGCTAGTAAGGAGTATGACCGCCATGCTGAGATATACACTGAGAAGCTAGTAAGCAGTGTGACCGCCATGCTGGGATATACACTAAGAAGCCAGTAAGCAGTGTGACCGCCATGCTGGGATATACACTGAGAAGCTAGTAAGCAGTATGACCGCCATGCTGGGATATACACTAAGAAGCCAGTAAGCAGTGTGACCGCCATGCTGGGATATACACTGAGAAGCTAGTAAGCAGTATGACCGCCATGCTGGGATATACACTAAGAAGCCAGTAAGCAGTGTGACCGCCATGCTGGGATATACACTGAGAAGCTAGTAAGCAGTATGACCGCCATGCTGGGATATACACTAAGAAGCCAGTAAGCAGTGTGACCGCCATGCTGGGATATACACTGAGAAGCTAGTAAGCAGTATGACCGTCATGCTGGGATATACACTGAGAAGCTAGTAAGCAGTATGACCGTCATGCTGGGATATACACTGAGAAGCCAGTAGGCAGTATGACAGCCATGCTGGGATATACACTGAGAATGCCAGTAGGCAGTATGACAGCCATGCTGGGACATACACTGAAGAAGCCAGTAAGCAGTATGACCGCCATGCTGGGATATACACTGAGAAGCTAGTAAGCAGTATGACCGCCATGCTGGGATATACACTGAGAAGCTAGTAAGCAATATGACCGCCATGCTGTGATATACACTGAGAAGCTAGTAAGCAATATGACCGCCATGCTGGATGTACACTGAGAAGCTAGTAAGGAGTATGACCGCGATGCTGGGATATACACTAAGAAGCCAGTAAGCAGTATGACGGCCATGCTGGGATATACACTGAGAAGCTAGTAAGCAGTATGACCGCCATGCTGGGATATACACTGAGAAGCTAGTAAGCAGTATGACCGTCATGCTGGGATATACACTGAGAAGCTAGTAAGCAGTATGACCGCCATGCTGGGATATACACTGAGAAGCTAGTAAGCAGTATGACCGCCATGCTGGGATATACACTGAGAAGCTAGTAAGCAGTATGACCGTCATGCTGGGATATACACTGAGAACCTAGTAAGCAGTATGACCGCCATGCTGGGATATACACTGAGAAGCTAGTAAGCAGTGTGACCGCCATGCTGGGATATACACTGAGAAGCTAGTAAGCAGTGTGACCGCCATGCTGGGATATACACTGAGAAGCTAGTAAGCAGTATGACAGCCATGGTGGGATATACACTGAGAAGCTAGTAAGCAATGTGACCGCCATGCTGGGATATACACTGAGAAGCTAGTAAGCAGTGTGACAGCCATGCTGGGATATACACTGAGAAGCCAGTAAGCAGTATGACCGCCATGGTGGGATATACACTGAGAAGCTAGTAAGCAATGTGACCGCCATGCTGGGATATACACTGAGAAGCTAGTAAGCAGTGTGACAGCCATGCTGGAATACATAATGGGGAGGGAGCTTCCACTTCCATTACATGCAACCACATTCCTTCGGTAAATGGTATTGTCCGCAAATGATGTATGCACCGATGAGGTATTACATCATGACCAGCTACCCAATAAGCTGTAGGACCCCCTTTAGCCAGCAAAACAGCGGCCACTCGGCGAGGCATCGATTCAATGAGGTGGCGATAGGTGTCCCGGGGTATCTGGTGCCATAAGGTCAACAGCAAGTCTTCCACTTCCCTTACATTTCGGAGTGGTGGTGATTTAGCGCGAACCCGCTTTTCCAAGTCGAACCACAAATGTTCGATTGGGCTCATGTCAGGTAAATTTGGAAGCTAGGACATTAACAGAAAGTCGCCAGCACGTTCCACCAACCACTCCTTGACGATTCTGGCAGTGGTCATTATCTTGTTGGTAATGGCCATCACCAGCAGGTAACACAGTTGCCATGAATGGGTGAACGTAGTCCGCAAAGTTGTTCAGATACCTCACAGCTGTCAGGAATTGTGCTACTGGGATAATGGGGCCTAAAGTGTCCCAAGAAAATATATCCCACAGCATGACACTGCCGTCCGCTGCCTGTTTCCGCCAAACAATGCATTCAGGTGCCATGGCCTCCATTGGTAATCGGCGTATCCGCGCTCGATCGTCTACGTGATGCACCAGGAATCTTGATTCGTCAAACCAGGCCACTTTATTCCAATCATCCATGGTCCAATTTTGATGAACTTGGGCCCATTTCATGCGTGGTTGGCGATGACGTGCATTGAGCATGGGGACCAGTTTCCTTCTACGCTAGCCCATGCGCAGAAGGCTGCGATGAACTGTGTGCTGTGACACATTGCCCTGATTACCACTGTTGTAGCTATGAGAGATTTGTAGCACTGTGATTCTGTGGTCGCTGTAAACAACGCGCGACAGTCTCCGCTCCCCTCTGGCATCAATGAGCTGCGGACGACAAACAGCTGGACTACGGTTCATCGTGTGGCCATCTGGGCACCACTTTTGATACGTACTCACTGCATCGGCACGTGAACAACCCTCAAACCACGCCGTTTCATAGATCGTAGTTACGAAGAACCGTGCCATCGCAATTTGTCCTTTATCAAACTCAGACAAGTCGGCAGCTTTTCCCATTCTGACTCCGAACACTCTACTAACCGAAAGCCGGCTCTCGGGTTGTATATTTACTGCTATGTGAACTTTACCTGCTCCACCGTTCTGTTCCCAGGCGCGCTCATGGAAGTGGGAGGTCATAATGTAATGGCTCATAGGTGTATACACAGAGTGGCCACTTTATTATGACCACCCCCTCAGTACTTCGTTGGGCCACCTTTTGCCTTTAATACTGCGTCGCTTCTTCGTGGCGTGGACTCCACGAGATGTTGATAGGTGGTTTGTGGGATCTGAAACCATGCTTGATGAATAGCACTTTCCAGGAGTGTGAGATTGCAGGTTTGTGGATCCAGCTGTCTGATGGCTTGTTCAACTTCATCCCACAAATTCTCAATGGGGATTGTGCGGGCCACCTAAGCAAAGTAAGCTCACCGGCATGTTCCTGAAACCAATCCTGTTCAATACGAGCACTATGGCCGGACGCATTATCTTGTTGAAAGTCATTGGGATAAACCATCCACATGACAGGATGCACTTGGTCCGCAACGATGTTTAGATATGATGTGCCAGTTAGACGTTCATCAACACGAATTAAAGGGCCCAAAGCATGCCAGGAAAACATTCCCCAAACCATACCGTGTCCTCCACCAGCTTGAAGAGTTGTAGCAATGCATTTCGGATTCACGCTTTCATGCTGTTTACGCCAAATTCTCACCCGGCTATCGGCATGGTGCAACTGAAAACGTGATTCATCGGACCACAAAATTTGTTTCCAATTATCGATTGTCCAATCCTTGTGCTCCTGTGCGAACTGGAGACGTTTTCTCTTGTTAACTGCAGACAACAAAGGTGTTCGAACAGCCCTTCGGCTGCCATATCCCATCCAATGCAGTGTACGGCGAACAGTGCATGCAAAGATCATTTAAGGGGACCCTTGATTAAAATGGTGTGTAATTTGCTGCACTGTTGCCCTTCTGTTGTCTATTACCAGTCTGGACACACTACGTTCCGCCCGAGCGATCACTAGTCGATGACAACCACACGTTGCACGTAGAGACCCAGTTTTTTGTCTGACAGTCCAGTCTTTAAACACTTTAACAACAGCTGCTCTGGAACAATTCAGGAATGCGGCGGTTTCGGTGATACTCGCTCCATGGCTCCGAGCTCATACAATCATCCCACGTTGAAAGTCCGTCAAATCGCATTTTTTACCCATCTCGTCACCCAAAAATCACTTCTACTACTGTCGCAAGCACTAAGCTTTCCCTTTTAATACTGGCCTCGCCCTCTGGCGGCAACAGCGTGCAGCCATAGCTCATTTTCTTAAAACTCTCAGGTGGTCATAATAAAGTGGCCATTCAGTGTATAGAGGCAGATATCTCCGCAAGTTTAAGTAGTAACATTCGCAGTTCAGATGGCAGCTGATAAGGATTTAAGCGATTTCGAACATGATATGAAAGTCCGCGCCCGAGATATGGGTCCCTCCATCGGGATTTACACGGTCAATAATTTCAAGGGTGTACCTGGACTACAGAAACTGAGGGGGCAATTCCAGAGTGGAGACCGGTGTGGCCGTAGAAAAGCTCTGGAGGATCGTGGACAGCGGGGATCGTAACATCCGCCTTGGCGTGCAACATCCGACTGGTGTGCAATATCCGCCTTGGCGTGCAACATCCGCCTAGCGTGCGACATCCGCCTTGGCGTGCAACATCCGCCTAGCGTTCAACATCCGCCTTGGCGTGCAACATCCGCCTAGCGTGCGACATCCGCCTTGGCGTGCAACATCCGCCTAGCGTTCAACATCCGCCTTGGCGTGCAACATCCGCCTTGGTGCAACATCCGCCTTGGCGTGCATTATCCGCCTGGCGTGCAACATCCGCCTGGCGTGCAACATCCGCCTTGGCGTGCAACAACCGCCTGGCATGCAAAATCCGCCTGGCGTGCAAAATCCGCCTGGCGTGCAACATCCGACTGGTGTGCAATATCCGCCTTGGCGTGCAGCATCCGCCTAGCGTGCGACATCCGCCTTGGCGTGCAACATCCGCCTGGCGTGCAACATCCGCCTTGGCGTGCAACATTCGCCTTGGCGTAAAACATTCGCCTTGGCGTGCAACACCCGCCTTGGCGTGAAACATCTGCCTTGGCGTGCAACATCCGCCTGGCGTGCAAAATCCGCCTGGCGTGCAAAATCCGTCTATCGTGCAACATCCGCCTTGTCGTGCAACATCCGCCTTGGCGTGCGACATCCGCCTTGTCGTGCAACATCCGCCTTGGCGTGCAACATCCGCCTTGGTGCAACATCCGCCTTGGCGTGCATTATCCGCCTGGCGTGCAACATCCGCCTGGCGTGCAACATCCGCCTTGGCGTGCAACAACCGCCTGGCGTGCAAAATCCGCCTGGCGTGCAACATCCGACTGGTGTGCAATATCCGCCTTGGCGTGCAGCATCCGCCTAGCGTGCGACATCCGCCTTGGCGTGCAACATCCGCCTGGCGTGCAACATCCGCCTTGGCGTGCAACATTCGCCTTGGCGTAAAACATTCGTCTTGGCGTGCAACACCCGCCTTGGCGTGAAACATCTGCCTTGGCGTGCAAAATCCGCCTGGCGTGCAAAATCCGTCTATCGTGCAACATCCGCCTTGTCGTGCAACATCCGCCTTGGCGTGAAACATCCGCCTTGACGTGAAACATCCGCCTGGCGTGCAACATCCGCCTTGGCGTGCAACATCCGCCTTGACGTGCAACATCTGAGTGGCGTGCAACATCCGCCTTGGTGTGCAACATCCGCGTGGCGTGCAACATCCGCCTTGGCGTGCAACATCCGCGTGGCGTGCAACATTGCCGCAAATCACAGCGCAATTCAATGTTGCGGCCGATAGTAGTGTCAACGTTCGAACATTCCTGTGTTCTATGAGTTCCGGGGCCGACGGCCCATCTGGGTGCCATTACTCACCGACTACACAAGGCTCGCCTAGACTCGGGAACACCACCATTGGACGCAAAATGACTGAAAATAGAGATGAGTTCGGGCTCAATTTTAGAAGCCCGGGCCCGGCCCGCTTTCGAAGATTACATGTGTTTGCTGAGCCCGGGCCCGGTTTCTTAGAAAATTTTGCTTATCAAGGCTTGCATTTATGCATTATACACTGGCCAAAGATATGACCCAAGCAAGGATTAGTTTAAAAATCATTAGTTTAAAAAGTTTAGTTTAGTTAATCCACTTCACAATATTAATATGTTTTTAGAAATACTACGCATAAAGCCAAATGTTCTAAAACGTGGATTTGAAAATAAATAAATAATCAACGTGCCCTTCGACCGTATCAGAGGAATCAGTAATTTTGGTAAAAGCTGAAGAAAAGAAAATCGTTTAGAAACAAAAAAAAATCCATTCGTTATTTCTTTTTGATTTCTAAATTTAGTTTTATTTTGAATAAATGGCGTTCTAAAACGTACAACGCCGTACAGACAGTTGCAAGTGTTTGAAATTTTGACTCTAGAAAACTAATCTTTGTAATATAATTTACATATATGCTAATTAGTAAAGGTAGTTTAGAGTGATGTATAAAAGAAAAAACATGTAGAGAAATTTCCAAAATTAAAAAAAAAGAACGCAAAAGCATTCCAGACCAGATTATTCTGCATTTTGTAACATTAACAAAGCTTGGCGCTTAATAGTATAATAATAACAATATTATCATATGTGTGTGCAGTTTCCAGATCAAGTTCATCTTTGTGTGTGTGTGTGAGAGAGAGAGAGAGAGAGAGAGAGAGAGAGAGAGAGACATGCATCTAATGCTTCAGCGCTTCAACTTGATCTTCTTTTCTCTAAAACTCGACCTGCTGCACTAAAAACCAACGTCACCCCAAAAATCGCGGGAGTGAGGAAATTAAAAACAATAAACAACAATGCTTCTAACTGCACAATTTTGGAAATTAATACATCATTTTAAAGATAAGATTCTTGACTTTGAATAAAATACAAAAAATGGGAATGTGATTTTTCCCCAGTTTTTCGATACCAGACCTCCTTAAACTAATCCTTGCTTGGGCCATAGCTTTGGACAATGCATAATGCAAGTCTTGCTAAGCAAAATTTGTCTTGCAATGGCAGCTAGCTTAGGAAATTGAAAATCCTTCCACCATGGTAACAAATCCACAATGAAATTCAACACGTGTAATTCAACCGGGCTCGGAATTACACGTGTTCAATGAATTACAGTAACGAAATTCAAGACGTGTAATTCTGAGCCCGGGCCCGGGGTTTTCGGTAGTTAATTAATCCTGAGCCCGTCCGAGCCCGGGCCGGGCCCGAGCTCATATCTAACTGGAAACGTGTAGCCTACTCCGATGAATCGCGGTACCAACTGTTTCGGGAAGATAGCCGACTGTTTCGGGCAGATGCACCCGTTCATGTCATGCAACCACTCCGACGTGCGCTGCCTCTTTCTGAACTCCCATGCTCCACCGCACACGTCCATCATAGCCCGATTACGGCTGGAGGAACATTCCACGGAGTTTGGCATCCGGACGTGGACACCTCATTCCCCTGATTTAAAGACCATCGAATATATTTGGAATGCTGTTCAACGAGACGGCGATTTACAACGAAAAGCCCTTTCCGGCGTAGCTTAATTGGGAAACAATTTGCTCCGGAGCAAAAGAATGGGGCTTCGGGATCGCCCCTGGCGAATTTGAGTTTCACATTGACGTCCGAAAGTAAAATGAACCTCCTGGTCGTGAGGTTCGAGAAAAATGTTTGATGCTTCTTCCACACCCACCGTCTGGAGTTAACCAAAATTCCTTCTAGGCTTCGAAAGATGTGTCATGCTTCTACCACACATCGTCTGGAATTCATCAAAATTCCTTCTAGGCTTCGAACGATGTGTCATGCTTCTACCACACATCGTCTGGAATTCATCAAAATTCCTTCTAGGCTTCCAAAGATGTGTCATGCTTCTACCACACATCGTCTGGAATTCATCAAAATCCCTTCTAGGCTTTGAAAGATGTGTCATACTTCTACCACACATCGTCTGGAGTTAATCAAAATTCCTTCTAGGCTTCGAACGATGTGTCATGTTTCTACCACACATCGTCTGGAATTCATCGAAATTCCTTCTAGGCTTCGAACGATGTGTCATGCTTCTACCATACAGCGTCTGGAATTCATCAAAATTACTTCTAGGCTTCGAAAGATGTGTCATGCTTCTATCACACATCGTCTGGAATTCATCAAAAAATTCCTTCTAGGCTTCGAAAGATGTGTCATGCTTCTACCATACATCGTCTGGAATTCATCAAAATTACTTCTTGGCTTCGAAAGATGTGTCATGCTTCTACCACACATCGTCTGGAATTCACCAAAAAATTCCTTCTAGGCTTCGAAAGATGTGTGATTCTTCTACCACACATCGTCTGGAATTAATTAAAATTCCTTCTAGGCTTCGAACGATGTGTCATGCTTCTACCATACAGCGTCTGGAATTCATCAAAATTACTTCTAGGCTTCGAAAGATGTGTCATGCTTCTATCACACATCGTCTGGAATTCATCAAAAAATTTTCTAGGCTTCGAAAGATGTGTCATGCTTCTACCACACATCGTCTGGAATTCATCAAAATTACTTCTTGGCTTCGAAAGATGTGTCATGCTTCTACCACACATCGTCTGGAATTCACCAAAATTCCTTCTAGGCTTCGAAAGATGTGTGATTCTTCTACCCCACATCGTCTGGAATTAATTAAAATTCCTTCTAGGCTTCGGAAAATGTGTGATACCTCTTCCACACATCGCTGGAATTAATCAAAATTCCTTCTAGGCTTCGAAAATTGTGTGATGCTTCTTCCACATATATCTTCTGAAATTAATCGCAACCCCTTCCAGGCTTCCAAATATGTGTGATGCTTCTTCCACACATCGTCTGGAATTAATCAAAATTTCTTCTGGGCTTCGAAAAATGTGTGATGTTCCTTCCACACATCGTCTGGAATCAATCAAAATTTCTTCTGGGCTTCGAAAAATGTGTGATGCTCCTTCCACACATCATCTGGAATTAATCAAAATTCCTTCTGGTCTTCGAAATATGTGTGATGCTTCTTCCACCCACATCGTCTGATATTAATCGAAACTCATTCCAGGCTTTCAAAATGTGTGATGCTTCTCCCACACATCATCTGGAATTAAGCATAATTCCTTCTAGGCTAATGTGTGGTGCTTCTCCCAAACATCGTCTGCAATTAGTGATAATTCCTTCTTCTACATAGAGTTACTTCAAGCATAGTTTGCGGCGGACACGAAAAATGCGATTTCGTGCTCTCGCCTTTCTCAAGGGGAAGAATATATGTGACGTACTTCCATGGTTACGCACACGTCAAGGTAGAAAGTAGCAGTCATAAGTCTTTGCCGGCCTAGCTTAATTGGGAAAGCATTCGCTTCCAGAGCAAGAGGATTTTTGTTCGAGACCTCCATCGGCAGAGAGAGAGTTTGAATTTCCCAGAGAGGATGAAAACCTTGATTCATCGCCCCCTTAACAGATTACTACTATTTTCATCAATAATCGATTTCTGTTGGGGCACGATTTGTAAAATTCTTAAAAATTGCTACGATTAATCTCTTTTTCTTTCTCTAGGAACGTGATAAGCTTAACTTTAAGTGACGGAATGTGAACTTTTTGCTCTGCCAAGAAAAATATGCATTGATTTTTAGAAGGATGGTTCTTTTTTAACAACCTACAAAAGAAACCTTTCCAATGTATTCGATTTTGTTCGGCGCTTCCCCTTTTTCCACACATCATCTGGAATTAACAGCCTACGAAAGAAACCTTTCCAATATATTCGATTTTGTTCGGTTCTTCCCCTTTTTTCTGACTGAGGAAATATTTATTAGCTTTGGCTTTGAATGCTTCTTAACGATATTTTGTGAAATGCTTTTATATTCATTTAACATTTAAACATTTCAGAGTACGAAAATATGTATTCTAAACTGGTGGCTAGCTGCTTCCTGAGGTTCCCCAGCGTCGCCCTCTCCTATATATTTGAATTCAAAAACCTAGCTCAAAAAGGACTGACTGACTTTGCCCTGATAGAAAATAACCACACGATGTTCACAGCGGATGTCGCACACACGATTCTAGACTGTTCTCCTCTTTCAGGACGGAGAATTGTCCTCGCTCTCGATCTCGGGAAAATAAAGGACCTATCAATCTTGATCGCGTATCCCAGAACGCGTCAAGGGCTCATAGAGTTGGACAAGGACATCGTGGCGAATCATAGATGACAGATGACAGAAGAGGAGTGACGACTTGCCCTAGTGTCGTCCCAGCAGCACGGACCACAGTGCTGCAATGTAAATACACTAAATAACTTTATAAATTTTCTAATATCTGTGAGGGGGCCCGTGAAAATAAAGCTGTTTACCCCCTGTACGGGACCCCCAATGCATATACACTATCTACCAACAAGTAATTGGATACCCCTGCAATCGACGATATCTGCAGTCGTGATACATGTCATGGCCGCCACCGTTAAATATCGTGTGGGAAACAACAACGCAACCAGTCGCATGCAAGATGCCACGCAGTTCGGAGCTCTCTGATTTCGAGAAAGGTGTAATCGTCGGGTATCACAGAAATGGTAGATACATACGTGACATATCCAGCGAGTTGAAGTACCCAAAATCGACAGTGGCCTAGGTGATTGGCAAGTGAAAGATGAGAGGTGACTGTCGGAATGTGCCCCGACCCGGCAGATCCACAAAACTGGGAGTTAGAGACCGACGGGTGCTGGCCAGAGAAATTCGGAAGAACCGCACCAAATCGATGGGCCACATCCGCGAATAGTTTCAACAGGAATCCGGGAGTGTTCTTTCGATGAATACCATCCGTAAGGAAGCCCATCTGCTCGGTTATCGTGGACGTGCTGCCGCCCACAAGCCTTTGAACACCAAGTCCAATAGCGCTGCTCGGTTAACGTGGTGCAAAGAACGTCGACAGTGGACCGTTGAACAGTGGAAACAGGTTCTTTGGAGCGATGAATCAAGGTTCACCCTCTACCGTTCGGATGGCAGGGTCTGGGTTTGGCGTCTGCCTGGAAACGCCTCCTGCCGGAATGTATTGTGCCAACTGTGAAGTTCGGCGGCAGTGAAGCTATGCTATGGGGGTGTTTCTCCTGGTATGGCATGGGTCCCTTGGTCGCAATTCCTGGTAGACTCAACGCCGAGAACTACTGCACCATTTTGGATGACCATGCTTTTCCTACGTTGTGGCAGTTTTACGGGGTGGACCCATGTTACTTTCAGGATGACAATGCCACTTGTTATGTTGCGAGATCCACCATGGCTTGGTATGGTGACAATGGGGTTAATCGAATGGACTGGCATGCGCAGAGCCCGGACCTTAACCATATCGAGCACCTCTGGGACGAGTTGGAGCGTCGACTTAAGGGGTGCCCCTACCGTTCGAAATCGGTGAAGGAACTGACCTGTCTTCTCCCAGCCGAGTGGAAGAAAATACCGCTAGCCGTCGTACAACGCCTGGTTGAGAGTATGCCCCGGAGAGTCGCAGCTGTAATCGCCGCTCGTGGAGGCTCTACCAACTATTGAAGGTGAATAAACTTCGTTTTCCTTTGCTATCACAGGTGTCCAATTACTTGCTGGTAGATAGTGTATGAGTGTATCTGTATTTTTGCCAGGACAAAATAAAGGGCTTGTCCCCATACAGTTCGCGCTGGCGAATCAATCTCCCAGCCAGACGCAAAATCAGAGCCCCAGCCCAATGGCACATCCCAAACAGACTATGGCATCGGGGCGGGAAGTGTAAGTCCCGTGGGGGTGGCAGATCCCCGCCGGTCTCTGGACCGATCCTGTCCAGGTGAAGGACTGACGGATCCTGGTGGTATTGCTATCGCAATGCCTTCACTATCAAATCTTTGAGAGACTTCAACATATCCCTGCGAAGTCCGCATTTGGATGGTGCAGGTAAACTCATCAGCTTAGTTACATTTCAATGCGTATTACAGTGTACAGAAGGCACTTTTTAATGAAGTGTTGCACCTCCTCCAGAAACAATACAAGCTTCCAATCTGGCATGCAATCGGTCGTAAAAATGCTGGATATCACGCTGGGGGATAGCATTCCATGCGCTTTCAACTTGGACACGTAATTCAGAGACGGTCGCTGCCTGCCGGGGTCCGCGGAAGAATCTTTGTCCGATCCAGTGCCGCATATGCTCGATTGGAGACAAGTCCGGAGAGCGTGCTGGCCAAGGGAGTTGATGCATAACCTGAAGAGCATTTTGAGTTTCCCTGGCGGGTTGTGGGCGGGTGTTATCTTGCTGGAATATCGCATCGGGGATCGCACTCAAAAATGGCCGAACGACCGGTTGCACGGTGTCACTGACGTAGAGTACCCCGTGTACCCGTACAAACACCAGACTCGTACGAGAGTGATTATACGGGGTGATTGTAGTGTTTGTGCGGGGTACCCGTCAGTGTATCCCGTACATATACCAGACTCGTACGAGAGTGATAGTTAATCGCATCCCATACCACGATGCTCGGCGTGGGGCCTGTGTGCCGTTGGCGGATGCGCCTTGGCGGAAGCCGCTCACCCTGTCGCCTTGGGACGCGTATACGACCGTCAAACGCTCCCAAGCAGAATCGGCTTTCGTCACTGAAGACCACTGACCTTCATTCTTCCCACCAACGAACTCGTGCTTGACACCACCGCATATGTGCTCGACGGGGTGTTAGTGGTAACCGTGCCAGCAGTCCTGCTTCTAGCAAACGATTCCGTATCGTTCTGGTAGACACTCTTGGTACAGCAGAGGATCGAATTTGTGACCCAGTAGCCATCCGCTCTGCCAACGCCGCCCTCCTGATACGCCGATCCTCTCGTGAGTCCCCGTAACTCTGTGTTGCCCGGAACAACCACGTCTGCGAGTGTGCGAATGCTCCTCTGACCACCGACGCCACCATCTTACCATGGCCGACACCTCTCGTTCCACTCGGTCCGTAATTTGACGGAAGGACCAACCCTCTTCCCGCAGACCCACTGTACGACCTCGCTCGAAATCCAATAACTGAACAAATGTTGCGCGCCTGCGTCGTCCAGGCATGGTAGCTTCTTCAACGAGCACTGAACAACACGACACCAGACGAATGACTTTGTTCTGCACGCTCTGGTCCTTAAATACGAGCTGCGTACATTTACATGTTGTCGTCCGCAGTGAAGTCATAATTTCATCCAATCACATTCCAACTTGGATCACAGTTTTGGCTGCCCTTAACAATTAACATATTGTGACGATCCCCCCTTTCATAATTAATTGGCGAGAGGCGTGGCTAATTAACGGTAATTGAAACTTGATTTGGGGTTTTAATTAACAGAGAGTTATAATTTAAACACTTGCGAGGGGCGGTATATAAAGAAAAGATCTTCTAGCACTTTGAATTCACGTGGCGAGTTGCAGGTGTTTGCCACGAGAACAAAGAGCCCATAAACGGAAATGGGACAGGTCAGAGTTTAAAAGCTTTTCCCCATATCTCAAAAGTTGTTTAAACGGCAAGTGCTTTTGAAGCTTTTGTCTGTGCCGCGCGTGAAACAATGGGAACGCTTTTGGACTTGAAGTGTTTTCTAATAAATATGCCGCAGTTTCAAGTGGTAGAGTTCACCGCT
Organism: Macrothele yani; assembly: GCA_039090855.1. Classification (NCBI taxonomy): domain Eukaryota; kingdom Metazoa; phylum Arthropoda; class Arachnida; order Araneae; family Macrothelidae; genus Macrothele; species Macrothele yani. Next base: position 40,143,405 of record CM077021.1, read on the forward strand.
TACCACCTCTTGGAGACGGGAGATTGTTGTTGAGGAGCAGAATCCGTTTGATAGCCAAGAGAAATAGGAACGGGATTTTCCTCGCGCTCGAAATTGATTGCCGTCTACTGCCGCTCTAGAAATTCTGAGCATAAAAAGGAAAGCCAGCTAAAAACATAAGCTGAGGAATAACCAGCACTAGCTTTGCCTGGAAACTTTCATTCACACCAGCGGGACCACCAATACCTGCCGGAAAAGGAGCCATTTCAGCTGAAATCCAGAGAGAGAGAGAGGAGAAAAATCTGACCAGAGGAACGAAGGAGTCCCCCTGCAGAGAGAGAGAGAGGGTGAAGCTAATCGCAGCCTTTTCTTGTTCCACGGAGGAAAGAAGTTTGTGCGTTTTAATGCGTGCATGGAGTCCGTAAGCAACGCCGCCTCCTCCAAGAGAAAACGAGAAAGCTACCCGTAGGGCCAATATATCAGTGCGTGTCAGTGAGTGTTTGTGTTTGACGGTGTCATCAGTATTTGGGATACTAGAAACTACGTAAGTACTTTAACAAGTATTTCCTTTGCGGCCATTTGTGAACGAACAGACTTTTCGTAAAGACATGGCCAAACCCCTCCAAAATGATTCCACAACTTAAATCTTGGCCCTCAGTCTCCGGCAGCTGGAATGTACCTGGCCAAGGCAGCGGCCAGTGCGACATGAAGGCAGAGGGTGCTAAGAATCCCCGGAGGACCGGACTAGGCTGCCATCTGATGCTGACCTTGGCTACTTACAATGGACGCTCCCTATCTTCTGATTCAAGGCTTCTTGAATTGGAAGAGGAACTACAAAGGATCAAGTGGGACATCGTGGGGCTAAGTGAGGTAAGGAGAAAAGGAGAAGATCTCATCGAACTGAAAAGTGGACATCTCTTCTACTATCGTGGGACAGATACTGGCAGAACTAGTGGTGTTGGATTTATAATAAACAAGAAACTGAAGGACAAAGTTGTAGAAGTTGAAAGTTCCTCTGACAGAGCTGCAAGACTTGTTATCCAACTCTCGAAAAGATACCAGGCTCAGATTATTCAAACTTATGCACCCACCACAAGTCATCCTGAAGAAGAAATTGAAGAATTTTATGAGGAAATTTGTCATCTAAATAATAAAGGTAAGCAGCATTTGAAGATAATTATGGGAGATTTCAATGCAAAAATAGGGCAACGGCAACAGAATGAAACTTTAGTAGGTAAATTCGGTCATGGCAACAGAAACCAGCGTGGAAATACTCTTGTTGAGTTTGCAGAGGCAGAAGGGTTTTTCATCTTGAACTCCTTTTTCAAGAAAAAGCCACACAGGAAATGGACATGGAGACATCCAAATGGGACGACAAGTGAAATTGATTTTATTATGTGTAACAAAAAATTCGTCATAGAAGACTGCAGTGTGCTAAACAAGTTCAACACAGGTAGTGACCATAGATTGGTGAGATGTAAGATGCACCTCAACACTAAACTTGAACGTGGCAAGCTCATAGGACAAACAAAATCTATTGACATAACCAACCTTAAAAAACACCATAATACCTTCAAGTTAGAACTGAAGAACAGGTTCTCAGCTTTAGAAGGCCTAACATCGGAAGAAGTGGACACCTCTGAAGTTAACAGAAAAGTAACCAAAGCTCTTATGGAAACAGCAACAAAATTAGCTGGGTCTAAGAACAAGTTGCATGTGAACAAATTATCAGGAAAAACCAAAATGTTGATGCAAAAAAGAAGAGAGATGAGGACAACTAAAGAAGATGTGACTTCCAAAGTGGAATATATAGAGCTATGCAAGACAGTAAGAAAAAGTATCACTGAAGACGTAAGGAAATTCAACTGTGAACTAGTGAGGAAAACAATTGAAAACAACCAAAGCCTAAAGATAGCAAAGGGACATCTCAGTAAGGGAAGAAAACAGATTATGGCACTGAGAAAAGAAGATGGTTCTGTAACAAGAAATAGAGGCGAAATTTTGACAAGAGTGAAAGATTTCTACTCCAAATTATATGAAAGGGATGATATATGCACTCCAGACATCATGAAAGATACCAGTACCAGAGTTCCTCCAGTCCTTCCAGCAGAAGTTGCACATGCAATCAAGAACATGAAGCGAGGAAAAGCTCCAGGAGAAGATGGAATTACTGTAGACATCATACAAGAAGCAAGTGGAGAAATCGAAACAGTACTCGCCCAAATTTTCACTCGATGCCTTAATGAAGGAAAGATTCCTGAGGATTGGAACACCGCTACAATGATCCTGCTACATAAGAAAGGTGACATTGAGGATCTCGGAAACTACAGACCTATCAGCCTCCTATCAGTAGTTTATAAAATCTTCACTAAAGTTCTTTCACACCGCTTGAAGGTAACACTGGACATGGCTCAACCGAGAGAACAAGCTGGATTCAGGAGTGGCTACAGCACAATAGATCATATCCACGTGCTGAGAGAACTAATTGAAAGAGCGAGGGAATATGAACTTCCATTGTGCATGGCTTTTATCGATTATGAAAAAGCCTTTGATTCGGTGAAACCATCAGCAGTTACAATGGCTCTGAAAACCTGCGGTATTGAAGATGCATACATTAATATTATTAATAACATCTATGAAAATGCAAGTGCAAAGATTAGGCTGTTTGAAAATACAACACACGTAAAAATTGGGAAGGGAGTGAGACAAGGTGACACCATATCTCCGAAGCTCTTTAATGCCACATTGGAGGGTGTTTTTCAGTCTCTGAGCTGGGAAAACAAGGGGATAAAGATTAATGGAGATTATCTAACCCACCTTTGTTTTGCTGATGACGTAGTCATTTTTGCAACTACCCCATCAGAGCTGCAGAGTATGATCCAGGAACTTGCTGACAAGAGTAAAGAAGTGGGATTAAAAATGAACTTTCAGAAGACAAAAGTGATGTTCAATGCTTTTACAAGAAATGAAGATTTATCGATTGATGGAGAAAAGCTGGAGATAACAGACACGTACGTTTATCTTGGACAGCAGATATCAAGTGAGGGTCACATTGATGAAGAAATTAATCGGCGTACAAAACTTGCCTGGAGAGCTTTTGGAAGAAACAGCATAATTTTCAAGAGCAATATGCCATTATGTCTTAAAAGAAAAGTGTTTGATCAGTGCATCCTTCCAGTGCTTACGTATGGTGCGGAGACGTGGACCTTAACTAAAAGAGACATACAAAGGCTGCAGACAACTCAAAGCTGCATGGAGAGGTGCATGCTTGGTGTAACCAGGAGAGATAAGAAGAGGGACTCGTGGATCCGAAAAATGACAAGAGTGGAAGACATCATGATCAGAGTTAAATCCCTGAAATGGCAATGGGCTGGACATACTGCCAGAAGGACAGATCATCGATGGACAGCCGAAATTTTAGATTGGATTCCAAGGGACAGGAAAAGACCCAGAAGAAGACCACATGGGAGATGGGTGGATGAAATTCGAAAGTATGCAGGGGTGACATGGAGGAGACTGGCACAAGACAGACCGTTGTGGAGGAAACTTGGGGAGACCTTCGTCCAGCAGTGGATTGATAATGGTTGACAATGATGATGATGACATTAAATCCCTGTTTTAATTGTTATACTGTGCCTCCATTGGTTTATTGGTGTACTGTGTAGGCTGACTGGCTAACGAGGTATCTTTGCGGATCCAGTGATCGGATCGCAGTCCGGAAATATTTGGCATCCTGATATCTGAAGCCCAAAAGTCGTAACAATATTATACACTGACGGGGAAAAAATCCCAACACCACGAAAAAGTAGTTGTAGAGGAATGAAATGGCGGCAATACATTTGTATAGGTAATATATTTAATCGATTAAGGTTTCAAGATCACAGCTTATTGTAAGCGCGAGAAGAGCCATTTTAAATGTGAAATGCTGGTACATTAATAACCGGTGTAACCGCCAGAATGTTGAATGCAAGCACGCAAACGTTCATGCATTGTGTCGTACAGGTGCTGGATGTCAGTTTGTGGGATAGAGTTTCATGCCTGTTGCACTTGGTCGGTCAATACAGGGACGGTTAATGCTGGTTGGGGTGACGCTGGAGTTGTCGTCCAATGATGTCCCATACGTGCTCGATTAGTGAAAGATCTGGTGATCTAGCAGGCCACGGCAACATGTCGACACTCTGTAGATCATGTTGGGTTACAACAGCGGTATGCGGGCGAGCGTTATCCTGTTAGAAAACACCCCCTGGATTGCTGTTCATGAATGGCAGCACAACAGGTTGAATTACCAGACCGACGTACAACTGTGCCGTCAGGGTGAGTGGGATAACCACGAGAGTGCTCCTGCTGTCATAGGAAATTGCTCCCCAGACCATAACTCCAGGTATAGGTCCAGTGTGTCTCGGCCGCAGACATGTTGGTTGCAGGCGCTCACTTGGCCTTCTTCTAACCAACACACGGCCATCACTGTCACCCAGGCAGAACCGGCTTTCATCAGAAAACACAACAGATCTCCACTCCGTCCTCCAATGAGCTCTAGCTTGACACCACTGACGTCGCAAACGGCAGTGGTTTGGAGTAAGTGGAATGCACGCTACAGGGCGTCTGGCTCGGAGCTGTCCTTCAAGTAACCGATTTGTAACAGTTCGTTGTGTCACTGTGGTGGCAACTGCAGATCGAATTGCTGCCGCAGACGCGGTACGATGCGCCACGGCCATACGCCGTACACGGCGGTCTTCCCTCTCAGTAGTGCCACGTAGCCGGCCAGAACCCGGTCTTCTTGAGGGAGTACCTTCCCTTGACCACCGCTGCCAACAATCATGCACAGTTGCTACATTCCTGCCAAGTCGTTCTGCAATATTGCGGAAAGAAAATCCACCTTCTCGTAGCCCTATTACACGACCTCGTTTAAACTCCGTGAACTGTTGGTAATGGCTTCTTGGTCTTCTTCTTAAAGGCATTCTTGACTAACATCAACACCCTACGTCGAATCTCAACGATAACTAACGCTCACGAACGTTAGAGCGCGTATTTACAGCAAACCTGCTTTGCATGTTCCGAGGGGCGTTGCTAGCGCCACACGTATGCGCCGAGCGCGAAATTTGCATCGACGTCATCTTACAGATGTACTCTCACCGCCTACCAACTGTCGTTTATCTAACACAACCCCTTCTTGGTGTTGGGATTTTTTTCCGTCAGTGTAGTATGACGTGCAGTGTATTAAAAAAATGTGTTTTTTTAATCCAGTGAACACGACCAATATTTACACAACAAATAATGCGCCCTACTTCGATGTACGTTATCTGACGACAGTAACGGTGCCGACGGGTTCTCGGCATTCTACCTGTGATAGTTTTCCTCCGTAAGCCAATTTTCAGCAATTTGTGGTAATGTGAGTCGTGAAAAATCGTTGATCTTTTGCGCATGTATTACCACATTCACGTTATTATAACTGCTTCGGCTTTTACCGGATGAGTTCAATAGTGGAATAATTTCCATATCTTCAGGTTACAAACATGTCTGCCAATTTTGCGTGAAAATCGCTACACTACTTCCCTATGATGCAGAATTTTCGACAAAGTGCGTTTGGAACCCGTTATTATTGTTTTTCCAAGGTACAGGATAAACATTTGATGTTCCTCTCCATTTTTCGTCTGCCGCTGAAGGTGGAATCTTTCAGATTAGGTTCAGCGGGCGATCCATTTCTTACAGTGTCGGTGTATCACACTCAGTAAACTTAAATATTTGTTCTCAGTCGAGTCCTCTCTTCATTAGTGATATCAGTTTCGAGCCATACTTCGAACGCCCATCAACACTTGTAGAGTTCACGAATGTGTGGTTAAACATAAGTTGATTGTTACGAGGAAATCTTCCATGCTGTCAAACCCAGACACGCTATTCATAGCTTGTAGGTACAAGAAAGTACTTTTAGGTAAATACACTTCAACGGATCTTGCTGACACTTGCTTAAAAGACCTGTCGCATATCGCTCTGAGTAAACCTTGCAATTTTTAGCACAACTGTTTCCCAAGTTATAACATTCTCGTCTTCAAACACAGGTTGCTTTCATAAATTCAGCAGTATTCGTGAAAGATGAATGCTCTTGAATTTGCAGAATGAGTATAGAAATATTATTTTCGTCAGTTCAACTACACTGCTGGCCACCCAAAATGCAACACCAAGAAGGAAGCATCCGATTGGCCTGAAATTCGCAGCATGCGTCACCCGCGAGAGGACATGCAAACAATTAGCATTGCAGGACATATGCAAAGTATGTGCGCCCGGCACGCCACCGAGAAGCACTATAAGAAGGGTGCACAGAAGGCGGGGTGTAAATAGTGGAAGTGTGTTGTGCTACCGGACGTGTGCGTGGGAAGCTTCCTGATGCCCCGGCGCAGAATGCGGCAGTCATTCCAGCACGTTTCGGAGTTAGACAGAGGACGAATAGTGGATTATCGCGACAGCGGTTTATCGTACCGAGACATCGGCGCCCGTGTGGGACGACATCCAGCCACAGTGAGGCGAGTATGGATTCGGTGGGTGCAGGAGGGACGGACGGGCCGACGCGAGCTATTGCCGCTGCCGCGGCAAACCACGAAACCAGAGGACCGGCTTGTTGTGCGACGGGCATTGACGGCCCGCACCGCCACATCACGAACGTTAGCGCAGGAATTAGGGTGAGTTGCACAACAACCTGTGTCAGCACCTACCGTTCGACGTCGTCTGTAGGGGCGGGGACTTGTCGCACGGCGCCCATTGCTCCGATTACCATTGACGTTACACCACCGGCGAGTGAGGCGGCAGTGGGCCGTCGAACGCCACACCTGGACTACGGAATGGCACAAAATTGTCTTCTCCGACGAATCCCGCTTCTGCCTGCAACACCACGATGGTCGGATCCGCGTGTGGCGGCACCGCGGCGAGAGACTGTATGACGCGTGCATTATGCATCGCCATAACGGTCCGTCGCCTGGGGTTATGGTTTTGGGCGTAATTGGATATGACATCCGCACCCCTCTGGTACGCATTGCCGGTACACTCAACAGCCACCGCTACATCTCCGACGTTTTGAAGACTGTAGTCCTCCCTTACCTTCAGGACGTACCAGTGGCCACGTTTCAACAGGACAATGCGCGCCCGCACGTGGCACGCATCGTGCAACAATTCTTCACGGCCCACCAGGTGTCACTGCTGTCGTGGCGCGCCTGTTCTCCCGATGTGTCGCCCATCGAACACGTCTGGTCGCTGATCGGCAACCGAGTGGCCCGGCAAGCACCACCCGCGGCTACGCCTGATGAACTGTGGCAACGTGTGGAAGCAGCCTGGACTGACATACCCCAAGCCCGTATCCAAAGCCTCTTTCGTTCAATGCCGCGGCGTGGTGCGCCCGCTAGTGCCAGCCATGGGGGTCACACGAACTATTGATATCTGCGTGTTCCGCAAGTCGCATGGGCCTGTAAGCTCAATCGTTTCATCTTTGTATCTGTTGTTATGTGTCCAGTAAATCTGGCTTTGCTATCTCGTGTCCTTCTTGGTGTTGCATTTTGGGTGGCCAATAGTGTAATTTTGATGAAGAACAGTATAATTTATATTCAAATTAAAACATTATTTTTTTACACTCTCCCCAAACACTAGCCACTGAATTAGAAATTTTTATGCTGATGTACATCAACGTCACTGTTTAAACGTCGTATGTAAAATATTGCGTTGGTGCAAATGAAATGTCCGGCGCGAACGAGCAGTGAAGACAGGCCCCCCCCCCACAGCGGAATGGAACCATCCACAGGTGTTGCAGGTATTATGTAACAGAGTTACTATAAATATCTAGCTCGTGTACGAAGAACAAGGTTCAGGCGTCTGTTGTTTGGACGTAGCATGGCTTGCAAGAGAAACACGCAGACGCCGGATTTGAGAGTCATCTTCCTGTATGAATTTAAACTGGGCGATTCTGCAGGAATTGCCGCTCAAAACGTTAACAACGCATTTGGGGAGAACACAGCCAACGAACGAACCATTCGGTGATGATTTGTGAACTTTCAAAGCGGAAATACGGACCTGCAAAACGAAGCACGTGGTCACTAGCCTGTTGCTCTTTCTGACGATGTTATGTTACGTGTGGTTGAAGCGGACCCCGAAAAATGTGTCGTGAGATACAGGCAGAGGTAGGTGAGTCCATACACAACAGTTGTTAGGAATCTGGCTGCGCTGGGTAAAGTCAAAAAGCTGGACATGTGGCTGCCGCAGGAGTTGACAACTGCCAACCAAACTAGGCGTTTTGGAAGAGTGCACGTCGCTGCTTTGCCAGGAATAAACAGAAACCTTTACTGCATCGAATCGTCACCTGCGGCGAGAAGTGGGTTCTTTATGATAATCGGAAACGATCTGCACAATGGTTAAGCACGGCACAGCCTGCTGGATGGCATCCTAAGCCACCACTACACATCAAGAAGATGATGCTCCTTATCTGGTGGTCCACAGCCAGGATAATTAATCGGAATTCCTTGCCAAGAACTGCAGAACGTTATTGTTCTGAATTACACCAGATGCACCGGAAATTGCTGCAAAAACCGGCTTTAGGCAACAGACATGGTGTTCGTCTGCTGCAGGAGAACGACATGAGGGCGAGCGTTGTCCTGGAGCAGACGAACACCATGTCTGTTGACCAAAGCCGGTTGTTTTTTCATCTGTTTCGTCGCCTGGATTACTTCCTGTCCGGGAAACAGTTCACGACAGACAACGAGGTTCAACGTGCAGTTGATAGCTTCTTCGGAACCCAGCCGAAAGACATTTTTAGTTCCTGTATCATGGCCTTGCCGGACAGATGACAACTATGTGTCGATGCCGAGGGGGATTATATTGCCTAGGTAAGTTCTCCTACTTTTGGGTTCTCGCCGTCCACGTGTGCTGGTCCTTTGTCGGACATTGCATTCGCACCAACCCAATACGTGGTCACGTGCATCAACACGAGATCTAGCCAATTATTTAAGACTGCTGTTCATCAGTAGTGTTGATCACAATGGGAAAAACAAAGGATCTTTCGGACATCAATAAATGGCTTATTGTGGTGCCCGCCTGGCTGGAGAGACGATTTTGAAAAGTGTCTGGTTTCTCAAAAGGTGAGATATCCCGGGTCTTTAATCAGTGGAAATATAACCCACTTTACTTGTTCATGGGGCATAACTGTAGCTCAAAGACAATCTGCCAGGAACGAGATCTCCGTCGTCTGAGGATACTTGTACGGAAAAACAAGACTTTCTGTGCACCACAGTTAACCGTAGCAGTCAAAGAAGGCTGTTCCCGACCCATATGTCATCAAACTATACGCAGAAAAACGAAGAGAATCGGTATTAGTAGTCGCATGGAAACCACTGTGTTTCTGACACCATTGCAGACGGATTTTCCAGTTCTTTCCAGAAATCAGTGGGTTTCCGTAGGAGAAACCACCGTACGGAAACCACTGATTTCTGCAAAGAACTGGAAAATCCGTCTGCAATGGTGTCAGAAACACAGTGACCGGGTACTGCGAGACTCGAAAAAATCCAATCGAGCATCTGTATTTTGTGTTGGAAGAGCAAATCCGATCCGCCCGAGCTTTCCGAGGATGGTTCGCGGAACATGAGGAAGACTTCCAGGTATTCCCAATTCCCCAGACATCAATCCAATCGAGCATCTGTGGTTTGTGTTGGAACAGAAATTCCGAACCACCCGAGCTGTCCGAGAATGGTTCGAGGAACATGAGGGAGACTTCCAGGTATTCCGAATTCCCCAGACATCAATCCAATCGAGCATCTGTGGTTTGTGTTGGAACAGAAATTCCGAACCACCCGAGCTGTCCGAGAATGGTTCGAGGAACATGAGGGAGACTTCCAGGTATTCCGAATTCCCCAGACATCAATCCAATCGAGCATCTGTGGTTTGTGTTGGAAGAGCAAATTCGATCTGCCCTGATTGTTCGAGAATGGTTCGTGGAACATGAGGAAGATTTCCAGGTATTCCAAATTCCCCAGACATCAATCCAATCGAGCATCTGTGGTTTGTGTTGTAGCAGCAAATCCGATCTGCCCGAATTGTTAGAGAATGGTTCGCGGAACATGAGGAAGATTTCCAGGTATTCCAAATTCCTCAGACATCAATCCAATCGAGCATCTGTGGTTTGTGTTGGAACAGAAATTTCGAACCACCCGAGCTGTCCGAGAATGGTTCGAGGAACATGAGGGAGACTTCCAGGTATTCCGAATTCCCCAGACATCAATCCAACCGAGCACCTGTGGTTTGTGTTGGTACAGCAAATCCGATCTGCCCGAATTGTTCGAGAATGGTTCGTGGAACATGAGGAAGACTTCCAGGTATTCCAAATTCCCCAGACATCAATGCAATCGAGCATCTGGGGTTTGTGTTGGGACAGCAGATTCGATCTGCGGCGGCTCAACCACATCACTTACAAGAGTTGAAGGATCTGCTATTAAAGTGTTGGTGCCAAGTACCGCAGGACACCTTCTTGTAGTGTCCATGCCTCACAGGGTAAGAGTTTTTTTGGCGGCACGTGAAGGTCTAACATGATATTACGTAGTAAGGTGGTCATGATGCTTTGGCTCGTCGATGCACAGGGTGTTCCAAAACTGTCTTTACAAATTTGACCGTCAATGAAACCTAAACGAAATAAGATAGGGAAGTTCTGTTTTTGCAAATGTAGCAGCAGCGCATAAAGTTTTATTGGTACGCAAAAGGTTTTTGTTTACTTTCAGATATGACCATGAACTTGTGATAGCTACTCCACAGGAAAAGCCCAGTGTGTGTCATGGTTCATAGAGACGAAGTCAGATACACAATTCCAAAGGAATTTCTGTACCAAATACCAACATAATCCACCATCTAGACCCTCAATAAGCGAGTGGCACAAGACGTTTATGGAGACTGGTAGTGTGCTTCATAAAAAGGGCCCTGACCGGCCAAGCACAAGTGAAGAGGATACGGAACGTGTTCGACAGAGTTTCCTACGAAGTCCACAGAAGTCCATTCGTACGGTCTCCAGGCAGTTAGGATTACCACCTACAACGATACACACAAGTGCTTGCATCTGACTGCCTACAAAGTGTATTTGACACAGGCACTGCATCCCGGGGATAAACCGAAACGTTTCGATTTTACTATTGATATGCTACACAGGATTGCTAATGAGGAAGGCTTCCTGAAACGTGTTTTATTCAGCGATGAGGCAACGTCTCATGTTTGTGGTGTTACCAACAGGCATAACTGCAATATTTGGGGGTCTGAAGACCCACATGTCGTCCGTGAGATTGAACGCGACGGCCCTAAGGTTAACATCCGGTGCGGTCGCCTGCACACCAGCATAATCTGCCCATTCTTTTTCGCCGAAAACACAGTCACATCCAGTGTTTATTTGGACATGCTAAGTGAGTTTATTACCACCCAATTGGAGGGACTGCAACCGGCTATCATCTTCCAGCATGACGGATCATCGCCGCACTGGGAACTTCGTGTTCGTGAGTTTCCTGATGTAACCTTTCCGGAGCGATGGATTGGATGGGATGTTTCAATTCCTTAGCCACCACGTTCACCGGATCTTCACTATATGGGCTATGATAGATATATATACACTGCTGGCCACCCAAAATGCAACACCACGGAGGAAGCATCCGATTAGCCTGAAATTCGCAGCTTGCGTCGCCCGCGAGAGGACATGAAAACGATTAGCATTGCAGGGCATATGCAAATCATGTGTGCCCGGCGCGCCACCGAGAAGCACTATAGGAAGGGTGCACAGAAGGCGGGATGTAAGTAGTGGAAGTGTGTTGTGCTACCGGACCTGTGCGTGGGAAGCTTCCTGATGCCACGTCGCAGAATACGGCAGTCATTCCAGCACGTTTCGGAGTTCGACAGAGGATGAATAGTGGCTTATCGCGACAGCGGTTTATCGTACCGAGACATCGGCGCCCGTGAAGGGCGACATCCAGCCACAGTGAGGCGAGTATGAATTCGGTGGATGCAGGAGGGACGGACGGACCGACGTGAGCAATTGCCGCAGCCACGGCGCACCACCGAACGAGAGGACCGGCATGTTGTACGGCGGGCATTGAAGGCTCGCACTGCCATATCACGAACGTTAGCGCAGGAATTTGGGTGTGTTCTGCAACAACCTATGTCATCACGTACCGTTCGACGTCGTCTGCAGGAGCGGGGACTTGTCGCACGGCGCCCATTGCTCCGATTACCATTGAACGCCGCATCTGGACGGAATGGCACGACATTGTCTTCTCCGATGAATCCCGCTTCTGCCTGCAACACCACGATGGTCGGATCCGCGTGCGTGTGGCGGCACCGCGGCAAGAGGCTGTACGACGCTTGCATTATGCATCGCCATACCACTCCGTCGCCTGGCGTTATGGTTTGGGGCGCATTTGGATATCACACCCGCACCCCTCTGGTACGCATCGCCGGTACAGTCAACAGCCACCGCTACATCTCCGACGTTTTGGAGCTTGTAGTCCTCCCTTACGTACAGGACCTGCCAGCGGCCACGTTTCAACAGTACAATGCGCGCAAGCACGTGGCACGTATCGCGCAACAATTCTTAACGGCCCTTTAGGTGTCACTGCTGTCGTGGCCCGCCTGTTCTCCCGATATGTCACCCATCGAACACGTCTGTTCGCTGATCGGCAACCGAGTGGCCCGGCAAGCACCACCCGCGGCTACGCCTGATGAACTGTGGCAACGTGTGGAAACAGCCTGGACCGACATACCCCAAGCCCACATCCAAAGCCTCTTTCGTTCGATGCCGCGGCTTGGTGCGGCCGTTATTGCCAGCCATGGGGGCCACACGAACTATTGATGTCTGCGTATTCCGCAAGTCTCACGGGCCTGTAAGCTCAATCGTTTCTTTGTATCTATTGTTATTGTCCATAAAATCTGACTTTGCTATCTCGTTTCCTTCTTGGTGTTGCATTTTAGGTGGGGAGCAGTGTAGTTTAAATCCGGTGAACGTGGTGGCTAAGGAATTGAACCATCCCGTCCAATCCATCGCTCCGGAAAGGTTTCATCAAGAAACTCACGAACACGAAGTGCCCAAGTGCGGGGGTGCACGTGAAGGATACGTTCACCGCACAAAGTTTCCGGATGTGGATGAGCTGAAGCACAGGAAACTTGCTTCAGCTCATCACATCTATGTGAAGGATATCTTCACGGCCCAAAGTTTCCGGATGTGGATGAGCTGAAGCACAGGAAACTTGCTTCAGCTCATCACATCTATGTGAAGGATATCTGCACGGCCCGAAGTTTCCGGATGTGGATGAGCTGAAGCACAGGAAACTTGCTTTAGCTCATCACATCTATGTGAAGGATATCTGCACGGCCCAAAGTTTCCGGATGTGGATGAGCTGGAGCACAGGAAACTTGCTTCAGCTCATCACATCTATGTGAAGGATATCTGCACGGCCCAAAGTTTCCGGATGTGGATTAGCTGAAGCACAGGAAACTTGCTTCAGCTCATCACATCTATGTGAAGGATATCTGCACGGCCCAAAGTTTCCGGATGTGGATTAGCTGAAGCACAGGAAACTTGCTTCAGCTCATCACATCTATGTGAAGGATATCTGCACGGCACAAAGTTTCCGGATGTGGATGAGCTGAAGCACAGGAAACTTGCTTCAGCTCATCACATCTATGTGAAGGATATCTGCACGGCACAAAGTTTCCGGATGTGGATGACCTGAAGCACAGGAAACTTGCTTCAGCTCATCACATCTATGTGAAGGATATCTGCACGGCACAAAGTTTCCGGATGTGGATGAGCTGAAGCACAGGAATCTTGCTTCAGCTCATCACATCTATGTGAAGGATATCTGCACGGCACAAAGTTTCCGGATGTGGATGAACTGAAGCACAGGAAACTTGCTTCAGCTCATCACATCTATGTGAAGGATATCTGCACGGCACAAAGGTTTCGGATGTGGATGAGCTGAGGCACAGGATTACAGCTGAACAGGACATGCTCGGGAGAGCAAGGCAGGTCGAATACCGTCTCGACGTTATTCGTGCAACCAACTGTGCGCATGCGCAGCTCTACTATCATCCAAACAAATTTTGGAACATGCTGTTCAATATGCAATAAGGCAATTTTTGTTCTCTTCTGCCGTTTCTGTTTTATTGAGGGTCAAATTTGTAAAGATAATTTGGGAGCACCCTGTATATACCTGCCAAGAAGTGGGTTCGTCTACTAGCGAAGGAGGTGACAGCGTCGTATGCCCAAGGACCAGGTATCACGCGATTTTTCTTTCCTCCCAATGCATATTTCTAAAGTACGGCTCAAATTCTGTGCTCAGTAATTATCACACATCATATTTTGTAAAGTAGCGCAATGTTGCAATGTGTTCATTATTTTGCCATGTTCGTCACAGTACACAACTAAATCATGTATCTGTAAGTAAATTAATCTTCATTGGATAAAGTGTGATGCCCTCTACTTTTCAGACATTGAGAATAAGGCAAACAATGAATACTTAATTACCTCTGAATTGATGATTAACAACTGTTAAGCGTAGAGATGCAACGAAAATGTTCTGTTATCCAGAATCTAAGCTTGATGTGAAAGTAAAGACAAAGAACTTCTAAAGATGACATTATTATCCTCATTAATTCTTACTCTAAAAGCTCGCTGTGAAGAAAGTTGTCTTATTTACTTAAGAAGGGGAACAGCTCATCTGAAAACTGAGAAATGTAAACAGTAAATCAACACAGAAATGTAATGAAGCAAAATATCTATTCAGTTTCACGCGTTCATTCGTTAAACATAGAGCTATCAGGAGGAAAATAATTAGGACGGTATCACCAAGTTTCTTGAAACACACCGAGTTTTGAATTTGGAGTTGTTATGAATTATTCAGTGGACTCTAGTTTCTATGATATTCTAAGATGCCTGGTGCAAAACATTGAATATGTGTTCCACTAAAAAGAATAGGCAAATTTGCAGATGACATTTTTAAATTTGAAACGGTGTAGGTGACATTTTCAAACGCGCATATTTCTGAGAGTGTTATTACAAAGAAAAATTGCCATGGAAGTAGCTTAATCACAATTTACATTCTTAAAGAGTGCCCAATAAATACAATGACCGAAAGTAAATTTTTGATGTTTGAAGTCAACTTATACACTGAAGAGCAATTGAATTAGAGACAGCTGGCGTTATGCAAACGTGGCGCTGTAAACGGAAACGACATGACGTATGCAGCGATCCGACAATGTAACGAGTGATGCGACGGGAAGCAGTAAGAGTCGGAAGCAGTATGGGTAAGATGAAGGATCTAAGCGCATTTGATCGTGGGCAAATTGTCGGGGCTCGACGAATGGGCCACTCCATCTCGGAAGTTGTGCGGGCACTGGGATTTTCACGAGCCACTGTGTCACGGATGCACCGTGAGTACATCGAATCCAGTAAAACCATTCCTCCAAGGACCAACTGCCGCGGACAACAGCGTGCGGATGAGCGGGGTCAATCGTCGGCTAATTCGCATTGTAACAGCGGATAGACGGGCCACAGTGCAAGAAATCACTCGGCAATTTAACGCTGGTGCACAAAAACGTGTAAGCAGCCACACCATCCAGAACCATCTCCTCGCTATGGGGTACAGAAGCCATCGTCCCACGAGGGTACCGCTGCTGACCGCACATCACAGGATGCAAAGATTAGCATGGGCGCGGGAACGTCGCCACTGGACCCTAGACATGTGGGAAAATGTTGCCTGGACTGATGAGTCGAGATTCACGTTGGTACATGCGGATGGCAGGATACGAGTACTGCGCAAACCTTATGAAGCGATGGATCCTTCTTGCCAGCAGGATACTCTTCAAGCTGGTGGGGATGGCATTCTCGTCTGGGGACTGTTTACGTGGACTGAAATGGGACCCCTGGTACATGTGACATCGTCCCTCACAGGTCAACGTTAGCGGGATATCCTGGACGACCATTTGCTCCCGTTTGTGCGTCTTGAACATCCCACTGGGGGCCTCATCCTTCAAGAAGACAATGCAGCTCCCGAATTATATCCGAATGGTTGGGTGAACACTCCACCGACGTGACCTCGCTTCCTTGGCCAGCTAGGTCACCTGACCTCAATCCCATCGAGAGAGATGACCCCCCCCCCTCCATCAAAACTTCTTGAACTGTGGGAGCTTGTTCAGGGGTCGTGGATCCGTATGTCTTCCCAACGCTTCCTGTCTTGTCGAGTCCATGCCGAGACGAATCGCCGCCGTCATCAGGTCGAAAGGTGGTGCTACACGTTACTAGATAGGTATCTTAAATTCAATTGCTCTTCAGTGTACAGCGTAATGGTAAAGTCAGGAATACATATTATACATCGTTTTAAAGGACGTTTTATGCTGAATTAAAATATTTTTACAGAATAGTATTGCCAGTAATAGACATGAAGTTACAAGCAAAAGTACAGCGTCTAGTCATAAAAAGCAAAAAATAGTGAGATTAGTGTACAATGCATTTAACGTAAAAGTACTGTACAGTACATTATTGAAACTTGCAGGACACTTGAAATAACTTACCAACAAACAAAATACGCTTTAATATTTAATTGGATAGCAAGGGTTTCTTAGTAACAAAGTGCACCTTCTTGGCATATGGAATTAATGAGCTTCTCTAGTTGTCCATTTGTGATAACATGGTGCGATACGGCCCTTACACACTCATAAAAATTATAATAGTGTGGCACAGTGTTATCACCAATGGACAACTAAAGAAGCTCAAACATGCCAAGAAGGTACACTTTGTTACTAAGCAACCGTGGTTATGCAATTAAATATTAAAGCTTATTTTGCTTGTTGGTAAATTATTTCAAGTGTCCTGAAAGTGTCAATAATGCGCTGTAGAGTAATTTTACGTTAAACGCATTGTACACTAATCTCACAAAGTCCACTATTTGTTGCTTTTTATGACTGGACACTGTAGTTTTGCTTGTAACTTCACTTCTGTTACTGGTAATGACATTCTGCAAAAATATTTGAATTCAACATAAAATTTCCTTTAAAATGATGTACACTGATGGCCACCCAAAATGCAACACCAAGAAGGACACGAGATAGCAAAGCCCGATTTACTGGGCACATAACAACAGATACAAAGATGAAACGATGGAGCTTACAGGCCCGTGCGACTTGCGAAACACGCAGACATCAATAGTTCGTGTGGCACCCATGGCTGGCAATAACGGCCGCTACACGCCGCGGCATCGAACGACAGAGGCTTTGGATGTGGGCTTGGGGTATGTCGGTCCAGGCTGCTTCCACACGTTGCCACAGTTCATCAGGCGTAGCCGCGGGTGATGATTGCCGGGCCACTCGGTTGCCGATCTGCGACCAGACGTGTTCGATTGGGCGACATATCGGGAGAACAGGCGGGCCACGGCAGCAATGACATCTGGTAGGCAGTGAAGAATTGTTGCACAATGCGTTCCACGTGCGGGCGCGAATTGTCCTGTTGAAACGTGGCCGCTGGAAGTTCCTGCAGGTAAAGGAGGACTACAGGCTCCAAAACGTCGGAGATGCAGCGGTGGCTGTTGAGTGTACCGGCGTTACGTACCAGAGGGGTGCGGGTGTCATATCCAATTGCGCCCCAAACCATAACGCCAGGCGACGGAGCGGTATGGTGATGCATAATGCAAGCGTCGTACAGCCTCTTGCCGCGGTGCCGCCACCCGCACGCGGATCCGACCATCGTGGTGTTGCAGGAAAAAGCGGGATTCGTCGGAGAAGACAATTTTGGGCCATTCCGTCCAGATGCGGCGTTCAACGGCCCACTGCCGCCGCACTCGCCGGTGGTGTAACGTCAATGGTAATCGGAGCAATGGGCGCCGTGCGACAAGTCCCCGCTCCTGCAGACGACGTCGAACGGTACTTACTAACACAGGTTGTGGTGCAACTCACCCTAATTCCTGCGGTACCGTTCGTGATGTGGCGGTGCGAGCCGTCAATGCCCGCCGCACAACATTCCGGTCCTCTTGTTCGGTGGTGTGACGCGGCTGCGGCAATTGCTCACGTCGGTCCGTCCGTCCCTCCTTCACCCACCGAACCCATACTCGCCTCACTGTGGTTGGATGTCGTCCCATACGGGCGCCGGTGTCTCGGTACGATAAACCGCTGTCGCGATAAGCCATTATTTGTCCTCTGTTGAACTCCGAAACGTGCTGGAATGACTGCCGTATTCTGCCACGAGGCATCAGGAAGCTTCCCACACACAGGTCCGGCAGCACAACACATTTCCACTACTTACACCCCGCCTTCTGTGCACCCTTCTTATAGTGCTTTTCGGCGGCGTGCCGGGCGCACATGATTTGCATATGCCCTGCAATGCTAATCGTTTGCATGTCCTCTAGCGGGCGACGCATGCTGCGAATTTCAGGCCGATCGGATGCTTCCTTCTTGGTGTTGCATTTTGGGTGGCCAGCAATGTATAATATGTATTCCTGACTTTATGTTTACGCTTGACTTCAAACATCAACCATTTGACTTTCGTTCTGCTGGGGCAGGACGTTTGGCCACGACTGTAATGGCCTTCCTATTCCTTCTCAGAAAACAATGGTAGGTTGGAATTTTCTGGAGAAATGGCATTGGTGAACCAAAGAGCACCAAGCACCACGGTTTACACTGAAAGGACAAATTATTACGGTCACCCACCTAATAGCGTGTGGCACCACCTTTTGCACGCAGGACAGCATCCAAACGTCGTGGTACAGACGCAATGAGGTTCCGAAACACAGACTCAGGTATCGCTGACCAACAATCTAAGAGTGCTTGACGTAGAGCAGGCAGAGATGTAGGTAGGGATGGTTGATCACGAACAGCTCGTTCCAATATGCCCCACAAATTCTGTATATGGTCGATGTTCGGTAAGCGAAAGGGCCATGCGAGTGTGGTCAGCTTATTGCTATGTTCCTGGAGCCAGTCGGTCGCTAAGCGGGACCGATGGCGTGTAGCGTTGTCCTGTTAAAAAGTCGGAACTTGGTTCGGACAGAGGCACGTAATGGAGGGGTGGAGATATTTGGCCAGGAGTTGCACATAGCTGGAGCCAGTGACGGAAGACTCAAGAGGTACCAAGGGACCCTGGCCAGACCACGTGAAAGCTGCGCAAACAGTTACACCGCCTCCACTGGCCTGTACTACCCCAACTTGGCATGCGGGGTCCATAGCTTCGTATGGTTTACGCCTCACGCGCTGCCTGCCATCGGCGCCATAGAGTGTAAAACGGGACTCGTCAGACCATATGACGCGTTTCCAGTCATCCATGCCCCAGTTTCAATGGGCCTTCGCAAACTGCAACGATATGGCCGTGGACTGCCCCATCCGAGTTGTGCCATGTGTTGACGAATTGTCTTTGAGCATAGGCTTGTGGATGCTCCTTCATTAAATTGTGACGTAATTTGCTGCAAACAAGCCTTCCGATTCTTCTGTACGATGCGGGCCAATCGTCGGTGCCCTCGATCATCCAATGCACTTTTACGGCCACATTTCTTCCGACTGTTAACGGTTTTGCCGAATTTCAAGTACTCCTGGTACACACTTATACTACAGTTTGTCGCGAAATTCCTAACAGCTTTGCCGTTGCGCTGATTGAACATCCGGCCATCCTGGCTTCCACGACTTGACCTCGATCAAATTCACTTAAGTCTCGTCCTCGAGACTTAAGTGAGTTTGATCGAGGAATACATCACTTGACGGAATGTCTTCCTGTGCGTACCGACCCACTCTATTTATAGCCCAAACCGGGTTTCCTGCGCACCGCGATTTGCTGCTGTCTTGCTGCTTTGCTTATTTTCACAGGGGTGTACGTAATAATTTGTCCTTTCAGTGTATTACAGAGACAGGTAGAACAAGAAAGATGACACCGAATTTTCGGGTGTAATAAGCACGTCTTTTGAATCTGTTCTGACGCAAATTACATTTATCAAAGCTATTCAAAGTCAATGGAACCGGTATGGAAAACAATAGATCTGACGAAAGAAAGAAGATTTTCAATCGGGTTTTTAATCCCTCAGATATTGCTGTAAACGGAATCGCGAGCTTACAAACTCTTAGAAACAGAGATATCGACAAAAATAAGATGTGATTTTACGTCCCCTGGTGGGAAAACCATGCATTATTTTAGGAAGAAGGTATTCTCAAAAGTTTTATCCATATGACCGGTATCGGTCTAAGAAAAAAAAATTAGTCGAGTTTTCAGGAGCCCAGATTTTGCAACAAATACTTCAGAAGCAGAAATTAACACTTATGACTCCTGGTGGCTAAACCATTCTTTACCAAACATTAGAAATTATGTGAAAAATATTTTCCATCAGGTCTTGTATGCGATACAGGAAGATTTTTTCAAATCAGAGCTTTAGGAGCAGAAATAACGCAGAAAACGCAATTTACCTGTCTGCTCCCTAGCGGAAAGTCTATGATTTACTTGAAAATTTTGAATTTATAGGAAAAACATTTCGCATCGGAAACACTATCCAACAAAAAAGGAATTTTTCAAATCGTACTCTTAGAAGTAGAGATATTGACAAAAATTTAGATATATATATTGTC
The DNA here is from genome assembly GCA_039090855.1 of Macrothele yani. Classification (NCBI taxonomy): domain Eukaryota; kingdom Metazoa; phylum Arthropoda; class Arachnida; order Araneae; family Macrothelidae; genus Macrothele; species Macrothele yani. The sequence goes on from CM077021.1 coordinate 40,163,970, forward strand.
GACATGAGTAATATCGGTCAACAAAAGACTTTTTTCAATCGAGATTTTAGAAGCTCATATTTTGCTGCAAATACATCAGAAGCGGAAATCAAGACTTACGCCATCTGGTGGCCAAACCATTTCTTACAAAAATTAGAAAATATATGCAAACGATTTCCCATCAGGAGCTGTAAACGGTGCAGAAAGAATTTTTCAAATAGGAGATTTAGAAGCAGAGATATAGGGGGAAACACAATTTACCTTTACGACCCCTTGCGGAAAGTCTATGAATTACTTGAAAATTTTGAAATTACATGAACTACATGTCACACTAGAAACACTATCCAACAAAGAAGGAATTTTTCAATTCGGACTCCTAGAAGTAGAGATATTGACAAAAATAAAATGTACATCTACGCCCCCTGGCGGAGAAACTGGAATATTTTAAGAAGAAAATATTCCGAAAAGGTCTATCGATGTGAGTGGCATCAGTCCACGAAAGAATTTTTTTCAATGGATATTGTAGAAGCTCCGATCTTATGGCAAATACATCAGAAGCAAAACTTAACACTTACGCCCCCTGGTGGCCAAAGTATTCTTTACCAAAAATTTGAAATTATATGCAAAAGATTTTCCATCAGAAGATGTATCCGCTGAAGAAAAAAATTTTCAAATCGGAGTTTTAGGAGAAGAGTTATGGGGGAAATGTAATTGATATGTTGCTGAGAATCTGTGTACACCTGATCAATGTTTTCAGATTTTCATCAACATTATCCACGTTTTTCTTGAAAGAAAAATAAATAAATCGAAGGGATAATAGTGGTCAGTTCAGGAAAGGGTGACGATTCTTCCCTGGAGTGATTTGCTGTTAAACTTTTCGTAAATTTAGATTTCACCTCCCCTGGGTTCGATTTTTAGATCTAGAGAGAAAGGTCAAGAAAAAGTTACAGAAATTCTATTTCTCATTTGTTTTTTTCCCTTCTTTGTTCTGTGAGGCCGGAAAGAAAGGTGTTCGTTTTTTTTTTCTCCACGAAAGAAAGAAAAGAAAAAAAAATGTATATAGTGTGGACTGGCAGTCACAATGCTGTCCTTTTGTTTTTGGATTACTCAGCCCAGCAGGAGGAAAGGAAAAACGTACTCAGCAGAATTAAAATAAGAGCAGTGTTAATAATTTTTTTTTCTCTATGTGTATGAACAAAATGTAGCATTCATACGACGCAGTACCAAAAGGTGCGATGTCGCAACATTCATGAGAATAAACCTGGGGTATGCTCATAAAAAAAAAAAATAATAATAATAATTAAGAAAAAAAATATATTTTGTATTTCTTGCTTTGTTCAGTGTATGAGGTAACATGTTAAAACATTTTGTAAGCCAGATACAGCCTCCCTCCTTTAACAGATAGCAGTTAATGATCCAAGTTTCCCAGAAAAGGGCTGGAAGGCAGAAAATTCTTTCGATCCCTTTCAGAGGTTTTTTTTCCTGGGAAAAGACCCCAGGAGTTACCAACATTCTTTTCCCGAGGTTTGGTAAATCTCCCTAGCTGAGAAGGGGCTTAGCGAACTGAAATAGATACCCGTGTAAGGCACTATGAAAGGGGAACTGGTTGGCCGATTGAAAGTGGGAAGCAGCAGTCCCTCGCATCAAAATTTATGAGGTTGTTTTCGAAATGTGGACCCTTGCGAAGCATTCAGCTGTCAGGTGTCGAACACGTGCATTTCACGTGTTCTTGGCTAGAAAGCAGCCAATGGGATGGAGGCGTCTTCATGGCCTGATGCAATTGGTCACTTGAAGTATTGAAGGGGAAGAGAGGTCTGCGCGTCCATTTTGATTTTAGAGAGAGGTTGCAAAAAATGAACTGCTAGAGAGAGACGAGAAAAAAAAAAATGATTGCAGGCTGATAGGAGTAAAGAAAATGAGGCAGATTGTCTTTGAGAAGCCCAGAGTGAGGTTAGGAGGTTATCCTCCTCCTGGGAAGCTCAAAAAAATTTTAACATAGGCTACCTACTTGGACCTGCAGTCCCAGTGAGAAAAGAAAAGGAAAAACCCCACGCATTATGACGTCTCTCTGAGAACAACAGCGCTCTAAGTCCGTTTCTTTTTTTTGAACAGCTATCCCTAGCTGTGAGGAGAGCCCTGGGCGACTAGTGGCAGCCGACCCACCGATGTGGCCGAGGTGAAAACAAACAAAAAAATGAATGGAGACCAGGTTATCCACTTCGCTACGAGGAGTGATCAAATAGCCTCATAACAGTCTCCCCCTCCGTACTCGGTGCCATTCTCAACCAGGAAAGAAAAAAAAACAACAACACAAGATTGAGGAGCAAGAAGATAGTGTGGACCACCTAACATACCAGTCCGAAAATAAGGAAGATATTGAAGGAGCCTCTTCTGACAGGCCTGCTGAAGATATGTCCACAAAGAGAAGTACCGTAATTCAACGAAGAGCGGCGGGACAGAAAAAATAAAAAAAAAGGAAAAAAAAACTGAAACAGGTGAAACGTGAGACAACAGGTCCTAGAGCTTAAGTATGTAAGTTGTCTTTTATTGTTTTTCTTTCTCATAATATGGTTAAAGTTTTTTTTTTTTGGATAAGGGGAGGTATAAATGAGCTGAAAAATTTACTAATCGAAGCACTATTGAAGGGGAAGGCTGTAGCTGACCGTTAATAATCTGATTGTTTTAACACGAAAAAAAAAATATTTCTTATTAAAAATCACTCGTGATGTTTTGTAATGGCCTCAAAAAAATCCATGAAAGTGGTAGAGGCATGTGAAGCCAAATCTACGGAAACAGAAAAAAAATGTATCAACCGGAATTGTTATGACATAAGAAAAGGTTGTGATCTCGCAACCCTATCAGTACAGTTTGTTCTTCAAATATTCCTTTTTTTTTTTTTTATACCATGTTGTTATTGTTTTACAAATAAATATAGGCATTAGCCTTTCAAAAAACCAAATTTTAATAAGAATTGGCAATTCAGTTTTCTTGCTGTCTCTTAAATTTCTGAGCAATGGCACTCATCACCCAACGCTCTGACGTTGGCTAGGAAGTCCCTTGGTTGTTGTTTACATAATGATAATGTCCTAATAAGTAAAATAATTACGGTCTGATATTTTCTTTCTTGTTCATGCTTACAAACACGAGTTCATAAACACGGTCTCTTTGAGTTGACACATATGTTACACATGTACCAAAAACACAGTGTTTTAGTTATTCCTCGGCTGAACCCAAATTCACAGAAACACTGACACAGGTGAAAACTCAGTTGTGCTATAACAAATATGACATCTCAAAGTTTCTTCTTATAAGTTTAATTTGTGGTTGTTTCAAAAAGCATCTACCCATCTCCCAAAGTTGAATTTTAGTCGAAATTCAAAATTTCCCTTCAGATTTAATTTTGGCTACCTATTTAATAAATATATAACGTGGTTGAGATTTCCGCCACAACATAATTTACTTTTACGCCCCCTAGCGGAAACTCTATGCGTACTTTGAAAACGTAACTATATCTAAAATACTCTTCGACATAAATGGAATCGAAAGATAAAAAAAAAGTTGAATCGGATGTTTAGAAGCAAATATGTGGAATAAAACGTATTTTTGAATTCGACATCATCTGCATTTACGCCCTCTACCGGCGAAATTGTTCATCGTAAAAAACAAAACAAAATAAAGGATCATCATTTGCATATTTCAAGCCTCCCGATGCAAAAAGAATGTTTCAAATCGGACTAATAGTTGCAGAGATATCGTGGGTACAGACGGACGAACGGACAAACCGATAACAGAAGCACGATCTTTTTTTATAAAAGACGTGCTAAAAACATCAAAATATAACAAAGACGTATGTGGTGTTGCACAGAATCCAATAAATTATTACTAGAGAATCGTATCAAAAGCATGTAGACTTACACGATATGTATCCCATCTCAGTAGTGGATTTTCCCGTGAACACTATACCATCAAAAATATTCAGACACAGCAATGTATTGAGGCAAATAGCTTTATTATCGCAATTAGTAGTTAGTCGGTTCACCTTTTGCTTGTACGGCAGCGGCAACACGTTGAGGCATACTATCAACCAATTTCCGGTAGGTCTCGACAGGAATGGCTCGCCATTTGTCCCGCAAAGCTGCTGCCAGAGAGCAGAGCGAAACGCCGCCCCGGCGGTACAGTGGTCTAAGCGATGGCCTCTGATCATTCGTCCGAAAGGGGTCCCGATGCGAATCCCGGTGAGACATTGATGTTGTGTTTGCCTAAGGGCTCTGGCTCTCTCCCTTCCCTGGAACCAGTGACCCTGAATTAGGGACGGGCGACTGTTTATAGCCCATTGAGTTGCTCACGGTGGTCGTTCAACCTCCCAACAAAAAGAAAAGGGAAACGCTAAGTCGACGTACCCAAGCAACATTTTGCTATCTTCTATGAAAATATGCAAATGAGGACGTACGTCATCGAGCTGGCAGGTACTCAATTCTTGTGAACGTTGTTCTAAGTGGGGTGTGCCGCCCCGGTGGTGCAGTGATCTAAGCGATGGCCTCCGATCATTCGTCCGAAAGGGGTCCGGGTTCGAATCCCGGTGGGGCATGGATGTTGTGTTTGTCTTACGGCACAGGTTCTCTCCCTTCTCTGGAACCAGTGACTCAAAATTAGAAATGGGCGACTGCTTATAGCCCACTGGGTTGATCACGGAAACCCCCAACTAAAGAAAAAAGATTGCCACGTGTCCATTGCTATTTGTTATGGAGCCGTATGAAAATTACGTTTATGATATCAATCGCTCCTGTGTCCTGACCTTTGACCCCATTTCGCCCATTTTTAATAGGGTTCGTGCCCAGGTGGTTCCCTACCACATACTAAAATTTCATCGAAATCGAACCATATTTACGCATGTTATGACACATAAAGGCAATGGAATGGATCCCGCTTTTATGTCTTGAACTTTGAACTCATTTCGCCCATTTTCAATAGGGTTTGTCCCCAGATGGTTCCTTACCACATACTAGAATGCCATCAAAATCGAACCATTTTTACGCAAGTTATGATGTATAAAGGCAATGGAATGGATCCAGCTTTTATATCCTGCCTGACCTTTTACCCCATTTTGCCCATTTTCAATAGGGCTCGTGCCCAGGTGGTTCCCAACCACATACCAAAATTTAATCGAAATCGAATCATTTTTACGCAAGTTATGACGCATAAAGGCAATGGAATGGATCCAGCTACTATGTCCTCACCTTTGACCCTATTTCACCCATTTTCAATAGGGTTCGTCCCCAGGTGTTTCCCTACCACATACTAGAATGCCATCGAAATCGAACCATTTTTACGCAAGTTATGATGTATAAAGGCAATGGAATGGATCCAGCTCCTATATCCTGACCTTTGACCCTATTTCACCCATTTTCAAAAGGGATCGTCCCCGGATGGTTCCCTACTACATACTAAAACTTCATCGAAATCGAACCTTTTTACGCAAGTTATGACGCATAAGAGCAATGGAATGAATCCCGCTCCTATGTCCTGACCTTTGACCCTGTTTCGCCCATTTCAATAGGATTCGTCCCCAGGTAGTCCCCTACCACATACTAAAATTTCATCGGAATCGAACCATTTTCACGTGAGTTATCGTGCGGACAGACGGACGGACAAAGCTGGAGCATATACGCTTCTTCAACCTGCGGTTGGAAAGCGTAAAAAAACAATAAGTGGGGTGTGGTAATTGAAGCTCAGTTAGACTGTTAGTGGAAGAATGTCTCCGCACCATCGCATAAAAAACTTATGGCCCTGGCTCGCTCCCTTCATTGTTACCAGTGGCCCTAAATTCGGGACGGGCGAGTGCTTAAAGCTAACTCCTATGGAAATATGCAAATGACGACCGTACGTCATTAAGCGTATTGCAAATGACGACCGTACGTCATTGAGCGTATTACTCAACCTTGAGAAACATTGTTCTAAGTAGGGTGTGGTAATTGAAGCTTGAGTTGGACTGTTAGTGGAAGAACGGCTCCGCAGCAACGCTTAGAAGACTTACGTGGCAGTGGCCCTAAATTAGGGACAGGCGACTGCTTATAGCCCACTTACGTGGCAGTGGCCCTAAATTAGGGACAGGCGACTGCTTATAGCCCATTGAGTTGCTCACGGTGGTCGTTAAATATTCAATAAAGAAAACGAAGATGGTCGTTGAGGTCGATTTCGTATCCTTCGCTCCAGTTCATCCCTGAGGTGTTCTATGGGATTAAGATCAGGACTCTGAGCAGACCAGTCTAACAATTCCACCTCATTTTCAACAAACCAGTCCAACTCACGCCGCGCAGTGTGGGAGGGCGCTCGATCACGTTGGAGGAGGCAAAGGTCATTTCCATAATACCACCACATTGCTGGTAGAACATAATTCTCCAGATCTTCGAGGTACACTTCAGGGTTCATGGTTCGTGGTATATCAACCAACGGGCTGAGTCCCATCTACGAAAACCTGCGTGCCATGATGGAACCTCCGGTGAACTTAACAGTTGGAAGAACACAATCCGACGAAAATCGTTCGCCGGGCTGTCACCAAATCTAAACACGACGATCAAATTGGAAGTGCGAAAATCGTGACTCATCACTCCAAAGAACAACTTTCCAGTAGCCCACAGTCCACAAACGACGAGAGACACAAAACTTCAACTTAAGTATAAGCAACACACAAAACTTCAACTTAAGTATAAGCAACACACAAAACTTCAACTTAAGTATAAGCAAGACACAAAACTTCAACTTAAGTATAAACAAGGTAACTTAAGTATAAACAAGACACAAAACTTCAACTTAAATATAAACAAGGTAACTGAAGTATAAACAAGACACAAAACTTCAACTTAAGTATAAACAAGGTAACTTAAGTATAAACAAGACACAAAACTTCAACTTAAGTATAAACAAGGTAACTTAAGTATAAACAAGACACAAAACTTCAACTTAAGTATAAACAAGGTAACTTAAGTATAATCAACACACAAAACTTCAACTTAAGTATAAACAAAACACAAAACTTCAACTTAAGTATAAACAAGACACAAAACTTCAACTTAAGTATAAACAAGGTAACTTAAGTATAAACAAGACACAAAACTTCAACTTAAGTATAAACAAAACACAAAACTTCAACTTAAGTATAAACAAGACACAAAACTTCAACTTAAGTATAAACAAGGTAACTTAAGTATAAACAAGACACAAAACTTCAACTTAAGTATAAACAAGGTAACTTAAGTATAAACAAGACACAAAACTTCAACTTAAGTATAAACAATTTAACTTAAGTATAAACAATTTAACTTAAGTATAAACAATTTAACTTAAGTATAAACAAGACACAAAACTTCAACTTAAGTATAAACAAGGTAACTTAAGTATAAACAAGACACAAAACTTCAACTTAAGTATAAACAAGGTAACTTAAGTATAAGCAACACACAAAACTTCAACTTAAGTATAAACAAAACACAAAACTTCAACTTAAGTATAAACAAGACACAAAACTTCAACTTAAGTATAAACAAGGTAACTTAAGTATAAACAAGACACAAAACTTCAACTTAAGTATAAACAAGGTAGCCCTCATTTCCCAAATATGTAAACAAACACTTTGACTTCCTCGTCTCCGGTGTAGCAACGAACGGCGCCTGAAGTTCATTTTGGTTTTGGTTTGTGTAGTTGTAAACTCCGTTCATGTAAAATTTTCTCGGAAAAGAAAAAATTCGCGTTTTAGTCGCTATAGTTTGACTAGTAATTTGGTTCGCGACGCGAATTTCCGCGATTTTTTTCACGAATTTTTGGGGGTTTTCTGTGATTTCGCGAATAGATTTCAGATTTTTTTCCCATTTTTGCCTGATTTCTACTATAATTTTGAGATTATTTATCATATTGAAATAATTTTAAAACTGCCTTCATTAGAATCTGCGCGAAAAAAATACCGCAAAGTAATTCTACTTTCCTTGAAAAACTCATCTGGTTGATGTGCGAAAGCTTGGAAAGTTTTATTTGTATTCTACGCCAAAAAATTTCAGATTTTTAGTATAGTTATACTATTTTCAGGAAATCATGAGTATGTTGAAAAAGTTTTTGCTAAAGGACGTGAGGTCTGTAATGTTGTGCGGTAGTTTTAATGGTTGTGAATAAGGCCCACTTGTAGAGGTGAAGAATGCGATAAATCAGCATGCTTACAGAGAAATTTTAGATAACCATGTGTTATCCTTTTGCACAGCATTTACAGGATTCTCATCAAGTAACTGTAACGTACCAGGAGATGTGACGTACCTGCCAGAAGGACGCACACGACACAAAGGCAGATAGGAATCAGAATAAAACGTCCGCGTAGCTTAATTGGTAGAGCAACTTGTTCCGGAATAAGCGTACTCGGGTTCGAATCCCGGCGTAGACCAAAAATGACGGAGAAATTTACTTCGTTATAATGGCGCCCGAACTATCCGGATTACCCGGCCGTTCAAAATCTCGCGTTGGTGTGATGTTATTTCCACACCGCGAGACAGGAAAAATCAGAGAATTCCTTCTCCAGCGCTTCGAAAAATAAAAATGTGTGATGTTGCATTCCACACAGCAGATTGACTGGGAGTTCTCAAGTGCACGTTCTACAGTGGATGGCTGCCTGCAACGATTCATGGTCACGGCTGACCCGTGAGCCATGCCCCCGGCCCTCTTTCGGGGGGAGATGTGACGTACCTGCCAGCAGGACGCACACGACATAAAGGCACATAGCAATCAGAACACATGTCCGCGTAGCTCAATTGGTAGAGCAACTTATTCCGGAATGAGTGGACCCGGGTTCGAATCCTGGCGCCGATAGAAATGACGGAGAAATTTACTTCGTTATAATGGCGCCCGAACTATCCGGATGACCCGACCGTTCAAAATCTCGCATTGGTGTGATGTTATTTCCACACCGCGAGATAGGAAAAATATGAGCAGCACTTCGAAAAAAAAAAAAAAAAAAAAAAATAAGGGGGAGATGATGTAACGTACCAGGAGATGTAACGTACCTGCCAGAAGGACGCACACGACATAAAGGCAGATAGGAATTAGAATAAAAGTCTGCGTAGCTCAGTTGGTAGAGCAACTTGTTCCGGAATAAGCGGCCTCGGGTTCGAATCCCGGCGTAGACCAAAAATGACGGAGAAATTTAATTCGTTATAATGGCGCCCGAACTATCCGGATGACCCGACCGTTCAAAATCTCGCATTGGTGTGATGTTATTTCCACACCGCGAGATAGGAAAAATAAGAGAATCCTTTCTCCACCACTTCGAAAAAAAAAAATAAGGGGGAGATGATGTAACGTACCAGGAGATGTGACGTACCTGCCAGAAGGACGCACACGACACAAAGGCAGATAGGAATCAGAATAAAACGTCCGCGTAGCTTAATTGGTAGAGCAACTTGTTCCGGAATAAGCGTACTCGGGTTCGAATCCCGGCGTAGACCAAAAATGACGGAGAAATTCACTTCGTTATATAACTTATCCGATTTACCAGGATCACAACTGTAGGATTCATTGAGCTAAAGCCATTATGGATTGGGGTGAAGAGCATGATACAACTTTGAGATACACGGACTAGCCAGCTCAATTGCCAAATTTCATCGAGACTTTATGGGACCACCTTGAACGAAGTGTAAAAACCAAACTTCAGCATACCAGGAATCTCAATGAATTACGAGACAAACTTGTTCTTATAATGGTCAAAAATTGACTGAAGTTATTTGAATCATCTTGTTGATCTCTCCTAACAAAAATTAATGCTGTGATTTCTGCAGCTGGTGATGTAACTAAGTATTAAAAGTAAATTTCTGAAGGTTACTAATTTTTTGCCCGGCGACTTAAGTTATTGCAATGAATACACGAAACAAAGGAACGATCGGTTTTCCACCCTTAGTACTTGCGTATGAAGTATCTATACCAAAGCGCTCTATCAACTGCATTATTAATCGTACTGTGTTTATTCTTTACCCATTTCCAAGGACACACGAACTGCGAAAATTGTTGGGGAAATGAATTGACTGTCTGATGGCAAGATACATTATTCCGTCTGTTTACTTGAGAGCCTTTTAAGGACTTAAGAATTGATTGGTCACATTGTTTGCTGTATGAGAAAGTGTTTGTAAATTCTCTGCCTCTTTAAGGACTGATCAAACCATAATTTAATGTTCATGCATGTTCTTGAACTTCCGTATTTCCTGGTAAACACCCTAATTAATCAAGGAGAGCATTGTGCAATCCAATCTTGATTCTTGCAGAGAATTTATAACCAAACCAATATTTAGGGAGATATAAATTTCAATTTAGATCCATCTGCCGTTTTTTTCTTCTTTGTTTTGCAACTTCAGTTTTGTGTTGGAATTTCAAAAACAGAAAATTTTGCCAACGAGGAATTTCAATGGGAATATGAAACTGGTATTTATGCTAATAATGTTTACGAACTTTAAAAATACTGTACGACCTGCTAGTAAAGAGCCAGGATTTTACGAGCGAACCAGGAATTTTGGGTGCTATGATGTTAATTCAAATCTAATTTTATCGTTAACGAGGGAGAGAAGAGCTAAGCTGACCACTTATGAGAAAGTAACAATATTTAATGAAATTCCAATTTTAACGAAGCAGAGAAAAGCTAAGGTGATCACTTTTAACAAAAAAAAAAAAAAAAAGAAAAGAATCGGTTCAATGAAATTCCGTATTTAACGACGGAGAAAAGAGCTAAAATGATCACGTTTAACAAACAAAGTGAAACAATTTAATGACACCAAGTTTAACAAGGGAGAGAAGGCCTAAGATGACCACTTTTAACAAGCAAAATGACAAAGTTCAATGAAATTCCATATTCAATGACGCAGGGAAAAGCTAAAATTTTTACAAGAAAAGTAACAAAATTTTATTAAATCCCACATTTAACAAATTATAGAAAAGCTAATATGATCCCTTTTAACAAGAAAAGTAAGAACATTTTATGAAATTCCATATTTAATGAGGCAGAGAAGAGTTAATATGATCCCATTTAACAAGAAAATTAAGATATTTTTAATGAAATTCCATATTTAAGGAGGCAGAGAACAGTTAATATGATCCCATTTAACAAGAAAATTAAGATATTTTAATGAAATTCCATATTTAAGGAGGCAGAGAAGAGTTAATATGATCCCATTTAACAAGAAAATTGAGATATTTAAATGAAATTCCATATTTAATGAGGCAGAGAAGAGTTAATATGATCCCATTTAACAAGAAAATTAAGATATTTTAATGAAATTCCATATTTAATGAGGCAGAGAAGAGTTAATATGATCCCATTTAACAAGAAAATTAAGATATTTTAGTGAAATTCCATATTTAATGAGGCAGAGAACAGTTAATATGATCCCATTTAACAAGAAAATTAAGATATTTTAATGAAAATCCATATTTAAGGAGGCAGAGAAGAGTTAATATGAACCCATTTAACAAGAAAATTAAGATATTTTAATGAAATTCCATATTTAAGGAGGCAGAGAAAAGCTAATATGGTCCCTTTTAACAAGAAAAGTGAGAAAATTTAAGGAAATTCCATATTTAAGGAGGCAGAGAAAAGCTAACGTGATCACATTTAACAAGCAGAAACAAAATGTCATGAAATCCCACATTTAACAAGTCGGAGAAAAGCTAAGATAATAACTTTTAACACACTAATAAAATTCCATATTTGACGTGGAAGAAAAAAGCTAGTATGATCCCTTTTAACAAAAATTAATGAAATTTCGTTTTTGACGAGGCAGGGAAAAGCTATTATGGTCACTTTTAACAAGAAAAGTAACGAAATTTCATGAAATGTTATGTTTAAAGAGGCAGAGAAAATCTGTCCTAGAATGGAGGGATAGAAATGGTGGCATACAAGACAAAATCGTAACAGCGCAGTGGAATCTTGACGTGCTAGTGGAAGAATGTTGGTAGAAAAGCAATGGGAAGAGAGTACATCAAACGCTCTACAACCGAGTAGCGCAAGAGATCACCTTCGCCACACAATCCAAGGGTCTATACGGCTTCAGTACAGTAGAAAGCAGGCCACCTCCTTCTAGGCAAAAAGTGGATGTGTGAGGCTCAAGCTCATGTAGGCCGATTTCTGGGCAACAATTGCAGAGAGCGATAGGGGAGTACTGGAATGAGTATGTCGCCGGAGGGAAAACAGGGGATAAAAATTCCTGAAATTTTGTCCATCGCTGCTTTCACGCTCCAAGTGAGCGTTGCATTGGGAGGATCGGTGCTGCTTTTGTTTCGTGTGTGCTGTGTAGTTAAAGAAGCGGTCAGACTTACGTGGCCGTAAAGTAAAATATACTTTAAATACTTAATTAAATAAAGTAGTAAGATAACTAATTATTTAAATCTTTCAAGTGAATAGAAATCTGATGAATATATAATATAAACGCACAAGGGTTGGGCACAATAATGTGTACCCCACGAGTATCTTATATATGAAACACAAAACGTCTGTTTGTCTGAAGCAGCAAAAACTCTCGAACGCCGAACTGTGGCATCGTGAAATTTGCATAGCTTATTAATACTAGAATTTCTAGGTCAACGCAAATATTTTAAGATCTGTACGTTGTTCCGTTCGCGAGTTAAGAATTAATTAATAAGCAAATCAATAAAGTCAGCGTCGCTTGCTACGCCATCGTTATCTGAAAGCACGTGACTGCGTTCATCGCCGCGGTACATCCACAGATGTTTCTATTCTTTGAGAAATGTGCATAAAAAAATGCAAAAACGAACTTTGCGAAATCTTAACGAAACGGGCTGAAATTTTTATCAACACCATGCATTGGTAATAAGAGGAGTTCCTCAAAATTTCACCGGAATCCGGTCAAAACTTTTTAAAATAGGCATAGAATTTTAATTCATCCGTAAGCAGAAATATATACGCACAAACGGTTAATAACATTTTTACGGCTAATTTAAAATCTTATTTACTGATTCAGGCAAAATTTGGAGGTCATGTTCCTATTAACGATTTATGGTGTTCATTAAAATTTCAGCCAGTTTCATAAAATATTCGCAAAGATACGTTTTCAATTTTTTTATCCCAGAAATTCGCCCCCTCAAAGACATCTGAAACTGAAAGCACGTGATGCATTTAATGCTTCTCACACGGACAGCTGTATATTGGAATGTCAAGAGCAAAGGATCCAACAAAATTATATACTCGTATTGTCGCCGATGAAAGAGAAACCAAAATTGTTGTGTACGGCCAAGGGCTGAAATAATCGCACTATGAATATAAAATTTGTAATTTATGAAATCAGCTTTTTCTTTCTTGCAAGCATCAAATAATTTTTTTCCCGATTTTTTCAGTGACATACGCTATCTGCCAACAAGTAATTGGACACCCCTGCAACCGAAGATATCTGCGGTCCTGATACACGTCACGGCCGCCGCCGTTAAATACCGTGTGGGAAACAACAACGCAACCAGTCGCATGCAAGATGCCACGCAGTTCGGAGCTCTTTGATTTCAAGAAAGGTGTAACCGTCGGGTATCACAGAAATGGCCGATCCATACGTGACATATCCAGCGAGTTGAAGTACCCAAAATCGACAGTGGCCTACGTGCTTGGCAAGTGGAAGATGAGAGGTGACTGTCGGAATGTGCCCCGACCAGGCAGACCCACAAAACTGGGCGTTAGAGACCGACGGGTGCTGGTCAGAGAAATTCGGAAGAACCGCACCAAATCGATGGGCCACATACGCGAGGAGTTTCAACAGACATCCGGGAGTGTTCTTTCGATGAATACCATCCGTAAGGAAGCCCATCTGCTCGGCTATCATGAACGTACTGCCGCCCACAAGCCTTTGATCACCAAGTCCAATAGCGCTGCTCGGCTAACGTGGTGCAAAGAACGTCGACAGTGGACCGTTGAACAGTGAAAACAGGTTCTCTGGAGCGACGAATCAAAGTTCACCCTCTACCGTTTCGATGGCAGGGTCTGGGTTTGGCGTCTGCCTGGAGAACGCCTCCTACCGGAATGTATTGTGCCAACTGTGAAGTTCGGCGGCGGTGGAATTATGCTATGGGGGTGTTTCTCCTGGTATGACACGGGACCCTTGGTCGCAATTCCTATTAAACTCAAGGCCGAGACCTACTGCACCATTTTGCATGACCATGAGCTTCCTACGTTGTGGCAGTTTTACGGGATGGACTCGTGTTACTTTCAGGATGACAATGCCACCTGTCATGTTGCGAGGTCCACCATGGCTTGGTATGGTGACAATGGGGTTAATCGAATGGACTGGCCTGGGCAGAGCCCGGACGTTAACCCTATCGAGCACCTCTGGGACGAGTTGGAGCGTCGACTTAAGGGGTGCCCCCACCGTCCGAAATCGGTGAAGGAACTGACCTGTCTTCTCCAAGCCGAGTGGAAGAAAATACCGCTAGCCGTCGTACAACGCCTGGTTGAGAGTATGCCCCGGAGGGTTGCAGCTGTAATCGCCGCCCGTGGAGGCTCCACCAACTATTGAAGGTGAATAAACTTCGTTTTCCTTTGCTATCACAGGTGTCCAATTACTTGTTGGTAGATAGTGTGTAAGGGAATATGAGATTAATAAGCCTAAATCCCGGGAAAAGTCGGGTAGTGAAGCTAGTAGGTTAATATAATTCGCGTAGTCTACACTGATGAAAACAAACGTTGACGTTGTGGCAATCTTTTGTTTATCGTTTATTTGTATATATTCTCTAGGTTGTATGCCAGAGAAGTACAAGTTTTATTCAGCAAAGGTTCGTGTTATATATGAGAAATATACAGTATGATGGACAAAACACATGATGATAAAATTGTATACAATGCATATATGCACGTTTCCTCCTGAGCTTCAGGAGAAGCAATAGGGAGAGCAAATTGTACCCCTAGTATGTTTGATTTGCATAAAAGAACAAAAAGGCGAGAAATCACATAGTTGATGATAAAACGTACAACAGCGATACTTTCCGCAGAAATTGAGTTCAGCAGTGAATTGACAGGAAAAAGTACACTTATAAAATAAGAGTGTAAATCCTACCGAACGCATATCCATGAATACAGGTCTGGATCAGGAACATTAAGCATTATGCAATGTGACGTACGACAGAGGTGAAAACATGTGTCAAGACGACAAATCTGCGGCGAGACATTCTGTCTGCGTGGCTCAATTGGGAGAGCGACTCACTCCGGAGTGAGGGGACACAGACAAACCTGTGTTTCCACAACAATTAGTTGAATTTTGTCATAAGTAATTATACATCATATGTGGTTCGCATCCCAGCGAGTGTTGAACAGCTGGGAGGAGGCTAAATGTTTAGATGCCGTACAATCCAACTGAAAACAGGATACAGTGTGTTTTGAGAATAGTTCAAAGTTTGCCATGGGCACGATGAGTAACATTAGGTGGTATGGCATCAACATAATGAAGATTGAAAAGATAAATAACATACACTATATTGGCAAAAGTCACCAGACACCCCTTCAAAAGCAAATGAACGGATCCGCTGCGTTGCTAAGATGCGCAGTACAGCTGCAAACGGTATCAAAACAAGCCTACAGCTGACCGCGATCATATCGCACTGTGAGGTTAAGTAAAAATATCGCGGCGGGAGAGGACTGACTTTGAGAAAGGAAAGATCGTTGGGTGGTATATTAGTGGGTTGTCCATAAGAGAAACCGAAAGGCGTTTAAACATACCCAAGTCAACCGCTTTGGATGTACTGAATAAGTGAAAAACACATGGAGCACCTGAAGCAGCAAAACGTACCGGCAGGCAAAAGGAAATCAGTGATAGAGGACGTCGAAGCCTCGGGAGAGTCATTGCAGCTAATCGACGGAGTACTGCACAAGACCTAAGCGTACAGGTGAGTAAAAATGCTGGAAACTCGGTATGTACGTGTACCATTTGCAGAGAACTTCATTCCATGGGCTACCGTGGTCGTGCGGCTGCTCATAAGCCTTTTATCTCCATTTGGAATGCTACTCGTCGTTTAGCATGTTGTAAAGAACATTTGCTTTGGACCGTAGATCAATGGAAACGGGTCCAATGGACTGATGAATCCAGATACAGGATCCATCAGTCTGATGGCCGTGTGTGGGTACCGCGGCAGCCGGGGGAACGCTATTTACCACAGTGTAATGTTACTACGGTCAAGTTTGGAGCTGGCACTGTACTCGTGTGCGAGTGCTTTTTGTGGTATGGTCCCGGCCCATTGGTTATCGTGGACGAACCTGTCAACCAGCACGTCTACCTCGATATTCTGGACAATTATGCCCTACCTACTCTGTGGCAATACTATGGAACCGAGCCTTGTTGGTACAGCAGGATAATGCACCGAGCCATAAAGTAAGGACTGTTACGCCATAGTTTGGCGATAATTCCGTATCGTGTGTGGACTGGCCAGCACAGTGCCCTGATCGTAATCCCATGGGGCACCTATGGGACGAATTAGAGCGCCGTATAAGAAGTTTAGAACCAAGGCCTACGACCAAGCAAGAGTTAGCGGCAGCATTATGTACTGAATCGAAGCGCATACCTAACGCTGTGTTCCAAAACCTTGTCGAAAGCACGTCTCGAAGGGTCAGTACATGCATTATGGCCAATGGTGGACCGACACCGTACTAATGTATGTCCATAAATGCTATGTTGTGTTTCTCTTCGTGGTGTCAGGTGACGTTTGTTAATATAGTGTATTTTGCTAACAAAAACACAAAAGAGCAGACAAGTGAGTGACGAACTGGAGGATGATTGATCCCAGGAAGAAAGAGGTAGTCCTTGATGGAGTGCGGAAACAAGCATGAGACAATATTAAAACTGAACATTATCGGCTGGCTGCATCCTTTCCACTTCTAGACGATGAAGGGTCTAGAAGTGGAACAACAATGTTTTTACGAACAGGACAAAAAGCATTAATATAATCAGATGCAGAAGCAGCATTAATAAATTCATTGAGTTGAGAAATCACAAAGCCAAAATTTGTTTTATTACGTTGAATGCAAAGTAAAGCAGTTATTCTTGCACTGGGTCTCATACGAACGATAGACTGAAAATCTTAATTAGTAAGAGCGACAGGAGGCAAAGCTCGTGCAATTCTGCGCATATCAGTAGTAGAAATGGACGCGTCCACCTCATCAAGTAAATCAGACTGGACTTTTGTTTCACTATCAGAGATGAGGTCTTCTCTGGGCAACATTGTTACATCTTGAACAAGAAAATTATCTAGCGATAGCTGTGACGAAACATCTTAAGAGGATTTGGTTTGTCCTTTTTCTTGGTAGGTTCTGATAGTGGAATTGTAGAGACCTGCCTCTTATTTTTGGAGGAGAGGATATCGGAGCGTGGTTTGTCAGCAGTGTATTCTGAATTTTCATCAGTAGCGAAATCAGTGACATCAGAAATCGAAGCAGGATCAAGTCCAGTTGGACAATGTGAAGCATTGTTGTTGAAAGGCAAAGTTTCTTAATCAGGCGAATTGTTAGGAAGAACAAATTCAGTAGACGCGGAAGTGCATTGATCAGCTTGTAGAAGTTGATCAACTGACTGAGCTTTGGGAAGATCAACATAATCAGTGTATGGAGAAAATGAGGCCGACTGAGCTGTACCAGTAGATGTCAAATATGATGCGGAATAAGGCATGAATGAGGAAGCAGCTGTCAAAGTCGATGTACGATGATGGCATGCAGAAACAACGTGACCCTCCGCTTTACATTTAAAACATTGTACCCCAGCGTAGATATCAAGAGTATAGGAGAGGCTCTTAGATTCCAAAACAAAACACTTCGGACGCTCCATAATTGCTGTATCAGAAGGAAGTACTATGCAAAATTGCGGTCCGTAACCTTTTACATACGAGTACGGGGAATCCTTAGGTGCTGCTTGAAGGGCGCGTGGCTATTCTACGACTTTGCCAATAGCAGAAAGGGTAGTTATTAGTAAACTATCTGGAATTTCAGGCGGTACAGGTGATAATGTAACTGTAACAAGACGTTGAGTCATTGGAATTGACATTAGATGAGTATGATGAATGTCAATACCTTTTGTTGAGACAATGTTGACTAAATGTTCTGCAGCTAGTGCAGTAACAACGCCCCGATAAGCTCGGAGGACACGAGTGACATTGTTTAGTGGAATGAGTCAATATATAGCGTCCATATACACAGGTACTGGTATGTTATTAAGTGGTTGAGACCACAGACTGAGCCTCAGGCGCTGGGCCATATAAAGTCCTATGGGAGAATTATCCGAAAATATGAGGTGTCATTTATCATTAACTAGAAAAACATCCTTTGAAGGAGAATGAGTAGTATTAGATATCTGCGAGGTATCCGTGGTAGAGAGACACGCAAGAGCATTGGTATAACTAACAGTCATAGGAGTAGCTGCAGTGCTACAGGATGGCGTGTTTGATGTGTTTACGTTTGATGCCAAAGTCAAGGAACAAATTTTTTCAACTGAATTATTCTTACCGTTTTCAGGACTGGATTAACCATGCACAGAAGGGCTTACATTGGTTAGTCACGCGCGGCTGATCCTAAAGGTGAGCGTTGGGTGTCATCACTGGTATCTCAACAACGAAGTGCAATAGTCATCCAGCTCACCCACCAGTACAACAGCGGTGCAGTTCGACTTATTTCCGCATTCACCACGCGCCGTATCTCGGTTGACCTGGGTTTCTACAGCCGGAGATCAAAGAAGGCACCCATGATGACATTCGGCCATCGCAAACAACACCTCACGTGGGTCAAGGGACGTCCGCAATGGATCCTCGATAGATGGCTGTAGGTTGTCTGGATTGATGAGTCCTGTTGGCTGCTGCACCATGCTGATGGCTGGGTTCGCGTGTGACGTAAACAGCATGATGCCCTATCCCCTGGTTGCGCAGTTGGGGTACAACCGGACGGTGGGGGTGGTGTTATGGTCTGTGGAGCTTTTCCTGGCAAGCTCTAGGTCCGTTACTTATCGTCCCGCAAACACTAAATGGTGAAGGCCACAGGCACCTGTTATCCGACCATTTCCGTCCATATCTGCAGGAGGTTTACCCGGAAACTGTGCGATCTTTGAACAGAACAACGCACCTTGTTATTGGGATCGTATAACTAATAAGTGGTTGGAGGAACACGACAACGAATTCGTCACGTTGCCTTATACACTATATTGATAAAATTCACCGACACCTAGAAGATAAGCACAAAATAGAACTTATTGACATACATTAGTACGGTGTCGGTCCACCTTTGGCCTTAAGACATGCACTGACCCTTCGAGACATGCTTTCGACAGGATTTTGGAACACAGCGATAGGTATGCGCTTCCATTCAGTACATAATGCTGCCGCTAACTCTTGCTTGGTCGTAGGCCTTGGTTCTAAACTTCTTATACGGCGCTCTAATTCATCCCATAGGTGCTCTATGGGATTACGATCAGGGCACTGTGCTGACCAGTCCACACACGATACGGAATTATCGCCAAACTATGCCGTAACAGTCCTTACTTTATGGCTCGGTGCATTATCCTGCTGGAACCAACAAGGCTCGGTTCCATAGTATTGCCACAGAGTAGGTAGGGCATAATTGTCCAGAATATCGAGGTAGACGTGCTGGTTGACAATTGTGTGCACGATAAGCAATGGGCCGGGACCATACCACGAAAAACACCCTCACACGAGTACACTGCCAGCTCCAAACTTGACCGTGTGCCGCCATACCCACACACGTCTATCAGGCTGATGGATCGTTTATCTGGATTCATCAGTCCATAGGACCAGTTTCCATTGATCTACAGTCCACGATAAATGTTCTTTACACCATGCTAAACAACGAGTAACATTCCGAGAGGAAATGAAAGGCTTATGAGCAGCCGCACGACCACGGTAACCCATGGAATGTAGTTCTCTGCGAATGGTACGTGTATATACTAAAGTTCCAGCCTTTTTACTCACTTGTACACTGAGGTCTTGTGCAGTACTCCGTCGATTAGCTGTAACGACTCTCCTGAGGCTTCGACGCCCTCTATCAAAACTGATTTTTCTTTGGCCTGCCGGTAAGTTTTGCTGCTTCAGGCACGCCATGTGTCTTCCACTTTTTCAGTATATCTAAAACAGTTGACTTGGGTATGTTAAAGCGCCACTCGGCTGATCGTATGGACAACCCACTAATATAACACCCAGCAATCTTTCCTTTCTCAAAGTCAGTTCTCTCCCGCCGCGATATTTTCACTTAACCTCACGGTGCGATATGATCGCGGACAGCTGCAGGCTTGTTTTTTACCGTTTGCAGCTGTACCGCGCATCTTATCAACGCAGCGGATCCGTTCATTTGCTTTCGAAGAGGTGTCCGGTGACTTTCTCAATATAGTGTATTTCCGACTGTAACGCATCGTGCATTACGTGATTTATCCAAAGCAGAGAAAGACAGATACATTTAAAATTAAGTGTTTACAGCAAGTAAATAGGCATAGAATTAGGAGAAAACGAGTACCATGCCATATTGGAAATGTACCATTTTGGACAAATTTAGAATGACTTCTAACAGACCGCCACAAATGGCTCGAAATTAAAGAGTGAGAGAAAATGGGATCCGTGGTTGTGGCCCGTGGTGCCAAATGGATTTACATCATAAAACAACATCTGGTTTTGACAGCTGTCACCAACTGATTCAGGCAGCACGAAACGAACACCAACAGGAAACAGTCGCCTACGTAGGTCTCAACGCATCATTGACGGACGTGGAGTACCGACTGACAAATAACTACTCTCTATACTGTGACGAATTACAGTCATCTTGAGGTTGAGCAGCACACAGCTGGGAAATATTATCATATCTGAACTCCACGCGATGCCCTAAAATCCATCAGCATGATGGCATAGGTCAAATGTTAATAAATTGCGCATTTCGCAAAATTGAATCCTTGGGCTTGCAAAATGATCCCATTAACTAATTAACTCGTTCGATATTTCTAGACAGCATGTTTTCAATTAAAATGTTCAGTATTTGATACGTACTGATTCTCTATTTACAAGAATTACAACAGATTACTGAGTTTATTTTTTCAATTAACTCAGAAATATTTCAAAACTATTAAAATGATCTAAACTCGACTGCCATGAGCAACTTTTAATGTTTCTAGTGTTTGAAGTACACTGGTTTCCATAAATTAAGCAACAAATTGAAAAACCGTGATAACTGAAGTGAGGGGACCCGGTTTCGATGCTCGGCGCAGTCAAATTTTTACGTTATAACCTCGACGTGCTGTCGCAGAAGCAAAAGATGGACCGACTAACTACTAATTGCGATGTTAAAAGTCAAAGCATTGTGGGGTCCGAATAATTTTGACAATATAGTGTATTTAGACACCACCCATGTCTCATCAGAGTCCAGACCCCCCCCCCCCTTCCCCCTCCCCGGGGCGTCATAACTCCCGTCAAAATCTGAAATTGATTGCTGGCTTTCGCAGAAGGAAACTTTCACGGAAGACCTGGTTGAAGATTAGTTTGATTATTTTATGTTAGGGAGAGTGGCGATTTCTCCTAGGTTCTATCAACAAAAGTTTATTAGCCTCTCAAACCTCTAGATTGGACGTCCGTGCCACTAGGAAGGATAGAGCTGAACCTTGAAGGGGCCTTATGGAGCTTTGCGGTAATATCATTTATACGCGAAGTAAGTTCAGTAACTTCATTCAGAACCATTAATGGATGTCCAGTATACGAAATCGAATTTCTAAAACAAAGATGCTCATACTTTCCTTTCTCTGTTGCTTAGTAAGGAACAATCTTATGTCGCCTTTGCATCCAGTGATTGCCTCGGAAGAGATGAATTCTTTGGTGTTCTACACATCTTAGAAATTACCAATATGCGTTAGTTACAATGTAATAATTTTAAAGGAAGTCGTTGCTGCCGTTTTGGTTTGATAAATGTTTCATCAAAATTGAGTTTTTATGAGAATTCTTCAGAATTTAATTTAGTTAAGGAGAATTTTACCGAGATAAAAATGCCCGCTCATCCAATGCATTTAAAGTCTATCACGAAATAACGTACATTTAAGAAGCGTTCCTAAATTGGGCTACCGCTTCCAGGCAAGGGCGAGAATCAGCTCCATAAGACAAGGACATTCGCCATACCTTATCAAAGAATGGGCCCACCTGGACGAATACCCAGAGGATAGCGCCGTGGGTAACGAACAACTACTACAATCAGATAAAAACATTTACAACGCAATTTCTTTTCGTGCTGAAATACTGTCGTTTTTACGTTATATCTAAATCATCAGGTATGAATACGATGGAACGCCTCCTTAATTAAACCATTACGGCCAGACGAAACATGGGACAGAAATCAACTTACGGGAATTGGCTTTATTCCAGCTTTATATCAATAGATCAGATATCACACTTCAAGGAATAACGTAATTCACATATCACATCATCATCACTGTCAACCATTATCAATCCACTGCTGGACGAAGGTCTCCCCAAGTACGGTCTGTCTTGTGCCAGTCTCTTCCATGTTACTCCCGCATACTTTCGAATTTCATCCACCCATCTCACATGTGGTCTTCTTCTGGGTCGTTTCCTGTCCCTTGGAATCCAGCCTAAAATTTCGGCTCTCCATCGATGGTCTGTCCTTTTAGCACTATGTCCAGCCCATTGCCATTTCAGGGATTTTATTCTGATCATGATATCTTCCACTCTTGTCATTTTTCTGATCCACGAGTTCCTCTCCTTATTTCTCTTGGTTACGCCAAACACGCACCTCTCCAGGCTTCTTTGAGTTGTCTGCAGTCTTTGTATGTCTCTTTTAATTAAGGTCCACGTCTTTGCACCATACGTAAGCACTGGAAGGATGCATTGATCAAACACGTTTCTTTTAAGACATAATGGCATATTGCTCCAAAATGAATCCACATATCACATATCCACCACTATATCAATAGCATAGATCACACTTCGAAAAGCCGCCCCGGTGGCGCAGTGGTCTAAGGCGCTGGCCTCTGATCATTCGTCCGTAAGGGGTCAGGCATGGATGTTGTGTTTGTCTTACGGCGCTGGCTCTCTCCCTTCCCTGGAACCAGTGACCCAAAATTAGGGACGGGCGACTGCTTATAGCCCATTGAGTTGCTCACGGTGGTCGTTAAACCTCGAATCAAAAAAAAAAAAAACACTTCGAAAATAAAATAATTCACATTACCACCTGTTCACCACACCCGAGCAACTGTTGTATCGTTGTTTTTATCTATCGTTCTTATCTCATACATTCATGCGTCGCGTTCACACTGACCTCAATTGTGTTGCCAACACTATTCGTTTGAGGGAAAAGATGTCACATTAAGTTTGAAAGTATAAGCAGAACAAACTCCAATTTACATAGGAAAAGAAACTAAAAAGGAAAGTTAATTTATAATATACATCACACACTGATCTGGAATTAGTGCACTGTAGGTGGAAAACTATAGCTCCCTAAATGTGAGGAAGGAAAGTACGAGAGGTAATGCAGTAGGGCACAAGAGTTCTATTCTGTGATATCTTACGCTTGTCCGGAATATTAGAGGTAAATCGAGAGTATTATTTTAGGAATTGTGAGTCTGACCCCTGGTCATAAACAACCCTTAGTAGTTAGGAGAACTGGGCTGAAGTCCCCGACAGGAGGTCACACGGAAACGAGGTAAGAAGGGGAGAAACAGACGCCCTTAATTTTATTACCGGGGGACGGCAGAACCCGCGGTCCGTCGGCTTAATGAATATCATCCGATGCGCTGCGGATATTCAGTCGCGTTAGGATATTTCTACCTGTCCAGAATCGAACCACCAGCTAATATCCAGAGTAACCGCCGTGTGCAGCGCGAACAGCAGCTAAACGGGCAGGGAGTGACTCAGTAAGGTGCTGGAAGGTGTTCACAGGTATGTGGAGCCATGCTGACTGCAGCGCGTCTGACAGCTGCTGGAGGGTGCATGGTGGAGGATCCATAGAGCGGACAACACGATCGAGGTGGTCCCACAGATGCTCACTTGGGTTTAATTCTGGGGAATTAAGGGGCCAGTCAAGTAGTTTGAAATCTTCATGGTGCTATTCCAACCACTCTCGGACATTTCTAGCTGAGTGACACGTCGCATTGTCGTGCTGAAAGATCCCATCCACCCAAGGGAAGACAATCAGCATGTATGGGTGTACGTGGTCTGCAAGGATGGATTCATAACGAATTCGGTCCATAGTGCCTTCCACAGGTATGAGTGGACCCAGTGAATGCCACGAAAACATTCCCCAGATCATAACGCAGCCTCCACCAGCTTGTGTTCTTCCAGCAATGGTTGAAGAGTGTTTGTCCTCCGATGTTTCTCGCCTTATACGCCAACGTCCATTCGTTCGATGAAGCAGGAAACGTGACTCATCGGAGAAGGCAATCCTTTGCTAATCAGCGGAAGTCCAATTACGATATTCCCGTGCAAATGTAAGCCTCTCCGTTAGCATAGGTGCAGTGACCATCCGTCTGCATTGTAGCCCCATACGCAGCAGGGTTCGCTGAAGTGTGGTTTTAGACACACTTCCGTTACCCCCTCCCCCTGGTTCATTCGGCCAGTGAGTTGCTCCACTGTAACATGTCGATCAGCCCTCACACACCGTCGAAGCTGACGTTTACCTCTCACATCAATGGCACGTGGGGCTCTGCAGTTTCCACATCGCTTATTCGCAATGGTGCCATTTCTCTCAATCACGATACACTTTAACCACAGCAGCAGGCGAACAGTTCCCAAACTGCGCTGTTTCCGGAATACGGCCACCGTTGGCCCAAAAGCCTATAATCATCCCTTTTTGCAAATCTGAAAAATCGCTCCTTTTATCCATGACAGCAAAAAGTGATATGTTTTCAGAATGCTTACGCCATACCTCATATACCCTCCAAGCCAACTCACGAGACGTGCCTTCATTCATTGGCTACGCGCTGTTGACGTCAAAGGTAAGAGGTTGTCATAATAATATGGGTGCACTATTAGTTTTTGTGCCTGTGTAAAAAGGACGCACTATAACCTTATGAATACGTCGGACTAAAAGTTCCTAAAAAAAAGGCTATGCCTAAGGTCTTGCAATTAAGGTTTTGTGACAGAGTAAAAGTGCAACATAACTTGATATGTTATGTTAACCTTGAGAATATGAGCACGGCGGATTAAAAATTTCAAGAAATCGCCTTTGGGATTAATGTGTTGTAGCTTAGTAAAAGTGTAATATTATCTTTATTTTCTATATAAACCACACTACGTGCTGAAATGGCCCAACTATTATATATATACGTATACTTCAACCACCCATATGCCGAAGCGCGGACACGGTGAAAACAAAAGTGCGATTTTGTACGGTGCCCTAACATTTTGTGGCCAGCCTACATGGAAGTGGGCGCGTTGATATCATAAACGTAATTTTCATACGGCTCCATAACAAATAGCAATGGACACGTGGTACTCTTTTTTCTTTAGTTGGGGGTTTCCGTGATCAACCCAGTGGGCTATAAGCAGTCGGCCGTTCCTAATTTTGGGCCACTGGTTCCAGGGAAGGGTGAGAGTCAGTGCCAGAAATCAAACACAACGTCCATGACTCAGCGGGATTCGAACCCGGACCCTTCTCGCACGAGTGTTCAGAAGCCAACGCCTAGACCATAGCGCCACGGGGGCGGCCCACGTTGAAATCTAAAATGTATTTCTCATAAGGCCCCAAACGCTCTTATGGACATACTAGATGGAACTGGACGCAAAGAAATCATTATTGAAATCTGTACTAGTATTAATGCCCGGCATTTCCCGGGTAAATATTATTATTTGTGGAACCACCAAGTTCAGCGGGTGAAAGTTGCTAATTGAAAAAGATATTCCTGTAATTTTTCAGAAAACATATTTTACAATTTTTTGATTTAGTTAATTTGATTTTACGAAACAAAAAAAGAAAGAAAGAGGAATGGAAATACTTACCTTCGTGGAGACATCTATAGAAATGCCGTACATCTGGCGTGTGCTTCTGAGAATCACGCGACACTGAAATGCAATGTACCTATGTGATGTCGCGTGCATGCAACTTGACATTGGCACTGATCATTTTTTTTTTTTTACCGTTTTGAATTTTGAATATCTGGAACTCTCTATTTACATTACATTGTATTTCTTTCTGATGAAGCCGGCCGTTGGTGTTGAAAACTAGCGTTTATTCATTTGTGTTTTTAATACACCATTAATCGGATATTTTTTTACTTTATTGCTATCTACGGTCTCTTAGACCGTAGATAAAATGACCGTAGGTCGGGTATTGGAGTGCTGAATTGTGTTGCAGTTCTTAAGAGTAAAAAGTGGACCGTTTTACGAAAATTTTGTATGAGGGCCCCTTGACCCTAGGCCCCTGACCCTTCCAATAGCCGTCTATGGTCTAAGTTAGAGTACCATGAGATAGTATACTAAATTTGGTCACTCTAAATTGAAAACTGTAGATTTTACGAAAATTTTGAATGGAGCCCCTTGACCCTGGACACCTACGCCTTCCCAAAACCGCCTACGGTCTAAATTAGAATTCCATGAGGAAGTATTTAAAATTTGGTGGTTCTAAATTGAAAACTGTAGATTTTACGAAAATTTTGTATGGGGGACCCTTGAGCCTTGGCCCCAACCTCTTCCAATACCGGTCTATGGTCTAAGTTAGAGTACCATGAGATAGCATACCAAATTTAGTGGTTTTAAATTGAAAACTGCAGATTTTAGGAAAATTTTGTGTGGAGGCCCCTTGAGCCTTGGCCCCAACCCCTTCCAATAGCCGTCTATGGTCTAAGTTAGAGTACCATGAGATGGTATACCAAATTTGGAGGTTCTAAATTGAAAACTGTAGTTATTACGAAAACTTTGTATGGGCCTCCTTGACCCCGGGCCCCAACCCCTTCCAATAGCAGTCTACGGTCTAAGTTAGAGTACCATGAGATAGTATACGAAATTTCGTGGTTCTAAATTAAAAACTGTAGGTCTTACAAAAGTTATGAGTAGGGGACCCTTGACCCCGGGCCCCGACCCCTTCTTTCTACGGTCTAAGTTAGAGTACCATGGGATACTACATCAAATTTGGTGGTTCAAAAATGAAAACTGTAGATTTTAGGAAAATTTGTATGGGGCCCTCTTGACCCTGGGCTCCGACCCCTTCCAATAGTCGTCTACGGTCTAAGTTAGCGTGCCATGAGATAGTATACCAAATTTGGTGGTACTAAATTGAAAACTGCCGATTTTAGAAAAATTTTGTAGGAGGGGCCCTTTACCAGGGCCCCGACCCCTTCCAAAAGCGGCCTACGGTTTAATTTAGACTTCAATGAGATAGTACACCAAATTTGGTGGTTCTAAATTTAAAACTGTAGATTTCAGGAAAATTTTGCATGGGGGCCCCTCGACCCCTGGTCCCGACTCCTTCCAATAGCAGTCTACTGTCTAAGTTAGAGTACCATGAGATAGTATATGAAATTTGGTCGTTCTAAATTGAAAACGGTAGATTTTACTAAATATTTGAATGGGGGCCATTTGACCCCGGGCCCCGATCCCTTCCTTCTAGGGTCTAAGCTAGAGTACATGACATAGTATAACACATTTGCTGGTAATAAATGGAAAACTAGATTTTACGAAAATTTTGTATGAAGGCCCCCTGACCCCGGGCCCCGACCCCTTCCAAAAAACCCCTACGGTTTAATTTAGAGTTCAATGAGATAGTACAGCAAATTTGGTGGTTCTAAATTGAAAACTGTAGAACTTTTTACGAAAATTTTGTATGGGGGCCCTTTGACTTCCGGGCTCCGACCCCTTCCCAAAACCGTGTACGGTCTACGTCAGAGTACCATGAGATAGTATACCAAATTTGGTGGCTCTAAATTGAAAACTGTAGAAATTTTAACTAAAATAACGAAAATTTTGTATGGGGACACCCTTGACCCGTCCCCGGGCTCCGATCCCTTCCAAAACCCTTCTACGGTCTAAGATAGAGTACCATGAGATCGTACACCAAATTTGGTGGTTCTAAGTTGAAAACTGTAGATTTGTACAGCGAACAAACATACAAACAAAAAAAATATACAAACAAAAAAGATATACAAACTTTCACCTTTATATACACTGAAGTACCAGAAAAACTGGTACACCAGCCTATTACTTGGTAGGTCCCCCACGGGAGTGCAGGACTGCAGAAATACAACGGGGCATGGACTCCACTAGCTTCTGCAAATATGCTGTAGGCAATGCACACCATACCTCCTGCAGAGCGTTCCACAATTCGGGTGTATTACAAGGTCTCGTATTCCTGTTCGACACCGCGATGCATGACATCCCAAATGTGTTCTATCACGTTCAGATCTGGGGACTTGGGTAGGAATGGCAACACCCCAAACTCAGATGAATGCTCCTCTAACCATAATGTGGCGTCCCGACACTTGTGTGGAGGTGCATTTGCCCTGTTGGAATAGGCCCAACCCATCAGCATGAATGCAGAACATGAAGGGGTGTACCTCGTCAGAAAGGATGCGCACATAGCGTTGGCCCGTCACAGACGTTTGTAGACGTACAGTATAATTTAAACTACAGTATCTGATTTCTGAACTATAATCATGATTGTTCAGGTTCAGTTCCTGTTTTTAATTAATTTTAGCCTGTCACGAAGTAACCAAGGTGCCACGAAAGCATCACTATCTATTAGATGTGCAAATAAGTTTTAAAGCGTTTTTTGTGTGAAGTATACGGCTAATTTACATATCCGACATTCCCCTGCGTTGTTGTCATGTGACCGTTACTGGTCCAGAGTA
The DNA here is from genome assembly GCA_039090855.1 of Macrothele yani. Classification (NCBI taxonomy): domain Eukaryota; kingdom Metazoa; phylum Arthropoda; class Arachnida; order Araneae; family Macrothelidae; genus Macrothele; species Macrothele yani. The sequence continues at coordinate 40,192,775 of CM077021.1, forward strand.
TAAAATGTGACACAGAAGTTTGCCCAACCGTCAAACGCACTTGCACATCGTTAGGTGAAAGACGGCATGCGATACAGCATTTATCCGACACTGCATTCGTTACGAATAATCATCGAGGAAAAAGTGCTGCAAAAGCATGTGCATCGATCTGTTCTGTTCTGGGGGAGAATATTGTATCGAAAAGCACGTGTGAGTTTTGGTTTACACGGTTTAAAGCAGGTGATTTTGATGTTAGCGGTCGAAAACGTAGTGGAAGGTTGCACATGAGGAACTGCAAGCATTGCTGGATGAAGATTCGTCTCAAACGCAAAAAGAACTAGCTGAACAACTGGGGGTAACTCAACAAACCATTTCCAATCGTTTACGCGCAGTGGGAAAGATTCACAAGGAATTAAAATGGGTGCCACATGACCTGAGCCAGAGGAACAACGATTAGATTGTCATGAAGTGTGTAAATCTGTTGAATAAACAACACAGAAAGTCTTTCCTATGGAAAATCATTACGGGTGATGAAAAGTGGATATAGTACGACAATCCCAAACGCAAAAACCACTGGGTAGACCACGGCGAAGCAACGACTTTGACACCGAAACGCGATATTTACTCCAAGAACGTTCTGCTGTGCATCTGGTGGGATATGAAAGGTGTGCTCCATTATGAACTATTGGAACCTGGTCAAACCGCTACTGCTGATCGCTACAAGCAACAGTTGCTGCGATTGAACCAGGAAATTTGTGGGAAGCGTCCATTCACATGCAAGGGATTGCGTCCCGTGAAATTACTGCATGACAACGCTAGGCCGCATGTCGCGAAATCGGTTAGCGAAACTTTATTGACACTTGGCTGGGAAGTTTTGGAGCGCCCTGCGTATGGACCCGACATAGCTCCTTCAGACTAACATTTGTTCCGATCGATGCAATATGGTTTGTCTGCTGTACAGTTCCGGACGTGTGACGAAGTGCAAAAATGGGTTGACGACTTCACCGCTTCACACGACAAAGTATTGTTCTTCATGGCTGGAATCCGTCAGCTGCCCGGCCGATGGCGGAAGGTGATTGGTAATGACGGCGCATATTTTGATTCGTAAAGGTATTGTTATTTTCTCTGAAATTACATGTTGTGTTGTCTTAAAACGCTTTAAAACTTATTCGTGCATCTAATACGTGATACGTAATAGTTGATGTAATTGAAATGTAACAAGATTATAGCCCATATATGCAGATTTTATCAACAGACCCATGCAAAGAGAAGACGATAACTGGGATGGCGAATTTTGTGGACAAAACTATAATGAGGATGCTAAAAAAAGTGGAACTCAATAGTTTCATTGTAGCTTTTGCATGATACGGTACCACATGAAGTGCCCAAACTCTTACGATGAAAATGAAGGTGTGTTCATGTGCGACGCCTGTAAAAGCTGCTGATAAGAACTGAAATTAAAATGCAAAAATGACACTCTATAGAAAAAGAAAGCATTTTATTGATAAAACTACGTATTTCTTCCATGTTTGACTGGAGTACACTGTGCAATATGTGATGTGCACCATAATTTCTATATTTCTTTACATTCAAGCAATTTTGTGCGTACAAATGGACAACTTGTTCGCTATCAGGAACTTAGCAAGGTTCACTATCACGAACCACGAAGTTATCACAATTTGTTCACTATCACGAACCACGAAGTTACCACCACTTGTTCACTATCACGAACCACGAAGTTACCACAACTTGTTCACTAACACGAACCACGAAGTTACCACAACTTGTTCACTATCACGAACCACGAAGTTACCACAACTTGTTCACTATCACGAACCCCGAAGTTACCACAACTTGTTCACTATCACGAACCACGAAGTTACCACAACTTGTTCATTATCACGAACCACGAAGTTACCACAACTTGTTCACTATCACGAACCACGAAGTTACCACAACTTGTTCACTATCATGAACCACGAAGTTACCACAACTTGTTCACTATCCATGAACCACGAAGTTACCACAACTTGTTCACTATCACGAACCACGAAGTTACCACAACTTTTTCACTATCACGAACCCCGAAGTTACCACAACTTGTTCACTATCACGAACCACGAAGTTACCACAACTTGTTCACTATCACGAACCACGAAGTTACCACAACTTTTTCACTATCACGAACCACGAAGTTACCACAACTTGTTCACTATCACGAACCACGAAGTTACCACAACTTGTTCACTATCCATGAACCACGAAGTTACCACAACTTGTTCACTATCACGAACCACGAAGTTACCACAACTTGTTCACTATCACGAACCCCGAAGTTACCATAACTTGTTCACTATCACGAACCACGAAGTTACCACAACTTGTTCACTATCACGAACCACGAAGTTACCACAACTTGTTCACTATCACGAACCACGAAGTTACCACAACTTGTTCACTATCATGAACCACGAAGTTACCACAACTTGTTCACTATCCATGAACCACGAAGTTACCACAACTTGTTCACTATCACGAACCACGAAGTTACCACAACTTTTTCACTATCACGAACCCCGAAGTTACCACAACTTGTTCACTATCACGAACCACGAAGTTACCACAACTTGTTCACTATCACGAACTACGAAGTTACCACAACTTTTTCACTATCACGAACCACGAAGTTACCACAACTTGTTCACTATCACGAACCACGAAGTTACCACAACTTGTTCACTATCACGAACCACGAAGTTACCAAGGTTATCATAGAATAACGACTGGTAAACATTATGCGAAAACATGTGTTGTGGAACACAAACATACAGTCCTATTGTTCTCCAAGTTACTGTTATTATGTACAAATGTGCTGTGTATGTGGTACTGGGGTTTGATAAACATGAGAGATAAATTTTTCTGATCAAAATGGAAATTTCTGAAATTATCACGAAATTGCCACTGTTTACCCTATTACTGCTATTTCAGTGTGAAAGATGTATGCTTTCTTCTTTCTCAGAAATGCTGACATCCCGGGGAGCTTTTCTTTGTCTTCATTTATTTAACCACATTTTTTTTTTCATTTTCTTTCTTTTTTTTTTTCTTTATTAATGGCCAACTCAACCGCATGACCGTTTGTTTTTCAATTACTCGCTAATACATTTATGGTCGACGCAATGAGAGATTCCGATTTCCGCGCCACAAAAGCTGCGCTAATGAGGAACTGCATTAAAGAAAAATTGTTTAGGGTTACACAGAAATGCGCATTTATGTATAGTGAGCGTGTACTTTGTTAGGCGCACTCTCATATCCTGTGTTTAGAAAGAAAAAAAGCAATAACAGCTACGTGCTGGAAATGGGCTTTCACAATTTGAAATAGCAGCTAATGGACTTACGAAAAGTAATGGCCTTACGAAACATTATATTCCACACAAAATCTGAGCAAAACATTATATTCCAAGTGATTTATTTTGCGGGTTTTACGAAAATACACTGCCGGACAATTGCTAAGGACGGATGACAATAGCAACCATAAAATGGAAGGCAGGAAAATGTGGAAATTAGCATAAGTGCGGGATACAGTAAGACGTGTTGTGCGTATGCAAGTTTTGGATTGCCGAACTTGTTCGTGACGTCATAGCGCTGATAAGAGATATAAAGGATTTGACGCGTATTGACCGTTGTTGTTCAAACGCAAATTTGAAAGGGAAAGAATCAATTGACGAACTTGCAAGTTTCAGTATGTCTTCCCGACATCACCTAGATGATTTTACGCGTGGCCTTATTATTGGAAAAATTGAAGAAGAGCGAAAAATAACAGATGTTGCCAGGGAGTTCGACGTCAGCCACAGTGTTGTTTCAAGGCTTTGGAAATCATTTCAAACAAATGGAGAGTGTAGCAAATGTCACGGGGGAGGTCGTGTTCGCAGTACGACACCTGCAGAAGATCGGTACATAGTGCTATCAACAAAAAGACACCGGCGCAGCACAGCTAGTGAGGTAGCAAATCAGTTTATGGCTGCTACTGGCAAGCGGATCTCCCGAAAAACTGTCACCAGACGTTTGCATGAAGGAGGACTATACGCCCGCCGTCCTGTTGTGTGCATCCCATTGACCAGACGTCACCGTACCGCCCGTTTGCAATGGTGCCATCAACATCGCAATTGGACTGATAACGACTGGTCTGCTGTCCTCTTCTCAGATGAGAGTAGATACAGTCTATCGTCTGATTGTCGACGAAAACTGATCTGGCGTGATAGTGGTACTGCATATTGTCCAGCAAACATACAGGAAAAGGACCGATATCCGACATGTAGTGTCATGGTATGGGCTGGCATCATGAACAATGGCCGCACGTCCCTCTATGTGCTTCCAACTGGGACTATGACTGGCCAACGATACATTAATGATGTTCTGCTACCTCATGTTCGCATGTTCCGTGGTGCTGTCGGTGATAGATTCATTTTCATGGACGACAACGCAACATGTCATCAAACAGTCGCTGTCCAGGAGTGTCTTGAGAGCGAGGATATTCAACGCCTCGTATGGCCAGCACGTTCTCCAGATCTGAATCCCATTGAAAATGTGTGGGATGCTTTGGGGAGGAATCTTGCTGGTCGCCAATGCCCTCCAATAAACAAGTACACCCTCATCCGTGCACTGACAGAGGAATGGGGTAAATTACCCCAACAGCTGCTTGATAATGTTGTGCAAAGCATGACACGACGTGTGGAATCTTGCATCGCCCTCCATGGTGGCCATATCCCGTATTGACATCTTACGCCGGAACGCCTGCGGACGGTAATTGCATTTTTTTCACGTTTACGTATTCTGCACAAAATGGCCTGTTTGTCCCTTGAACACGTTCCAAAGCCTTCTGGATTTCAGAGCACAATAAATTGTCTTTCTTGTAATGTCCTGGCATTCTGACATTATTTTATTTCACTTGGCATCCAACCACACTTGCTTTTTTATGCGCTATACAGCGGTTTATGATCCGTCCTTAGCAATTGTCCAGCAGTGTATTAGGTTGATTTTCATGCCGTTTTATTTTACGAGTGTTTCCCAGGTTAGTAGTGACGCTGCAGATGGCAGTTGTATATCAAAAGGCAGCCAGTAATATCATGTATCTAAATCATATCGCGTTGTGTGATTGTTTCTTGGTTTTTTTTTTTTTTGTTTGTTTTTTTTTTTTTTTAGGTTTTCAGGTCTGGAAGTATGGAATGTCAAATAGAGAGGAATGAACATTTCCGACATCTGCTCCTCTCAGGGTTTAACATGGGATCCAGAGCCGCTGAAGCCAATCGACAAATTTGTGCTGTGTATGGGGAGGAAGCTATTGTTCCGAGAACAGTCCGGAAATGGTATGAGCCGTTCTGAGGTGGCAAGTTTGACCTTAACGACTCTCCACGCTCAAGTCGTCCATTTTACTTTGATGAGGATCGTTTTAACCATCTCATCCACTTGGATCCGCGTCAAACTAGAGGTCTGCGCGGTATATAATTTGGAAAGTCCGGCCCGGCCCGTATCGTATCGTATATTTCTCCTGTTTTCAAGGCCCGGGCCGGCCCGTAAAATTTCAACAATTACCAAAACACAAATTTGACACCTGGTGCACTCGGTCATTCGACTCCTAAAGACTTTTCGTTTTCTTAATTGCTACATGTATTCTATTACAATAAACGTTCATTCAGAATATTTCTGAGACTCTGTATAAGTCACGTGACGTCCGAGGAGGGGGGGGTAGTAATCTCAAAAATATTGCATGAAAATGACAGTTACCATGCCTTTCAAATTTTCTGGGTTTTCAAATTACCATTCCCTACCGCCGGAGCCGGAAATAACCTTTGGGGATAAGGAGGTAGAAGGGGGGGGGGTTAATTCGAAAAGTACGAAATATCCAGAATTATGAGTCCGATCGTTTTACTGGGAGAAGATTTTATGGCTTTATAAATGGCACCTATCTCTACTGGCATATAATATCGCTGGAACCCAATACGTCTCTCGTGTGTGTGTGTGTGTGTGTGTGTGTGTGTGTGTGTGTGTGTGTGCGTGGAGCACATTTGTGCAGCTTAAGATGCGATGTTCCACACTTTGTGCTATCGTAACTCAAAACGTTTTTTGCATTTAGTGCACTGCACAATATTTACCGGCCGACTAGTTTCAGAACGGGACAGGAATTTAAAATATTTCCAAATATCGCTTTTCCACTTTTACATTGTCTACAAGCACATACACTGACGGGAAAAAAACTCCCAACACCACGAAAAAATAGTTGTAGAGGAATGAAATGGCGGCAATACATTTGTATAGGTAACATATTTAATTGATTAAGATTTCAAGATCACAGCTTAATGTAAGCGCGAGAAGACCCATTTTAAATGTGAAATGCTGGTACACTAATAACCGGTGTAACCGCCAGAATGTTGAATGCAAGCACGCAAACGTTCATGCATTGTGTCGTACAGGTGCTGGATGTCAGTTTGTGGGATGGAGTTCCATGCCAGTTGCACTTGGTCGGTCAATACAGGGACGGTTAATGCTGGTTGGGGGTGACGCTGGAGTTGTCGTCCAATGATGTCCCATACGTGCTCGATTGGTGAAAGATCCTGTGATCTAGCAGGCCACGGCAACATGTCGACACTCTGTAGAGCATGTTGGGTTACAACAGCAGTATGCGGGCGAGCGTTATCCTGTAGGAAAACACCCCCTGGAATGCTGTTCATGAATGGTAGCACAACAGGTTGAATCAACAGACCGACGTACAACTATGCCGTCAGGGTGCGTGGGATAACCACGAAAGTGCTCCTGCTGTCATAGAAAATTGCTCCCCAGACCATAACTCCAGGTGTAGGTCCAGTGTGTCTCGGCTGCAGACAGGTTGGTTGCAGGCGCTCACCTGGCCTCCCTCTAACCAAAACACGGCCATCACTGGCACCCAGGCAGAACCGGCTTTCATCAGAAAACACAACATATCTCCACTCTGTCCTCCAATGAGCTCTAGCTTGACACCACTGACGTCGCAAACGGCAGTGTTTGGAGTAAATGGAATGCAGGCTACAGGGCGTCTGGCTCGGAGCTGTCCTTCAAGTAACCGATTTGTAAGAGTTCGTTGTGTCACTGTGGTGGCAACTGCAGCTCGAATTGCTGCCGCAGACGCGGTACGATGCGCCACGGCCATACGCCGTACACGGCGGTCTTCCCTCTCAGTAGTGCCAAGTGGCCGGCCAGAACCCGGTCTTCTTGAGGCAGTACCTTCCCTTGACCACCGCTGCCAACAATCATGCACAGTGGCTACATTCCTGCCAAGTCGTTCTGCAATATTGCGGAAAGAAAATCCAATTTCTCGTAGCCCTAGTACACGACCTCGTTCAAACTCCGTGAGCAGTTGATAATGGCTTTTTCGTCTTCTTAAAGGCACTTTTGCCTAACATCAACACCCTACGTCGAATCTCAACGATAACTAACGCTCACGAACGTTACAGCGCGTATTTACAGCAAACCTGCTTTGCATGTTCCGAGGGGCGCTACTAGCGCCACACGTATGCGCCGAGCGCGAAATTTGCATAGACGTCATCTTACAGATGTACTCTCACCGCCTACCAACTGTCGTTTATCTAACACAACCCCTTCTTTGTGTTGGGATTTTTTTTTCCGTCAGTGTATTCTCCAGAAGCGATTTTTTTCACGAAAATCTTTCGTATTCTTAAACACCATATTAAGTATGGAAGAGTATTTATCACCAACACTGAACTAAGCATATGCTAAGGGAAAACAACGACAGACTGCCCAGCTAATCAGTGTCACAGAAGTTTTGAAAACGGCTGCCTGATGGTACAAATGCGGAAAATACGGCACATATTTATACACATAAGTTTCTCCCAGCTCATTTCTCCCGTGCCATTGAAGACAACTTAAAAACTTTTCACACGTCTAGAGAACAAAGTGCCGCCGACCAGAACAATAAAAAAGATTGTCTGCGACAGCCCTGGTCTGTGAGCAGGTGGCTCGGTTTAGAAATGCTGTAGTTAATAGCCGGCCCTGAAGCATGAGAGGAGGGTGGAAGTTAGAGAGAGAGAGAGAGAAGGGACCACATTCACATTGAAAATTTAAGAGAGCTGACCCACTCCGATTGTTTTGTAGGGGGGAGGATGTCGTAAAACTCCTATTTTTTCCATAAGCGGAAATTATTCAATCTTACCCTTCTGCTGTATGTTGCGAGTTTTCCAAACGAGAAAGGCATCGTACAGCGATTGTTTTGCTCATAAAAAAAACCCTGCTCGGCCCGTGTCTGTTTTACATTCGATATTGAAGGCCCGGCCCGTTTTCCCAACTTAGAAACGTGCAGACCTCTACGTCAAACCACACGCGAATTGGCCACTGAGATGGATTGTGATCAGGCGACAGTGGTGCGACACCTAGAACTTATGGGAAAGGTCCAGAAATTGGGGTCTTGGGTACCTCATACTCTCATCAAGGACAACAAGAATCAGCGTGTTGCCATATGTGGTTCCTTGCTCTCCCGTCATCGCGAATGTTCTCAGCAATACAAACCCTTTCTGTCACGTATTGTTACTGGAGATGAAAAGTGGTGCCTTTACGTGAGTTTCAGGCATCGGAGGGAATAGTTAAGCCCAAACAAGACTCCCACATCACGTCTTAAACATGGCCTTCATCCTACGAAGATTATGTTGTGTGTCTGATGAGACATGGAAGGCATTATTCACTAGGAAATGCTGCCGAGGAATCGGACCATCAACGCTGCGCTGTGTTGTGAGCAACTCCGGCGTGTGGGGATAGAAATTAAACAGAAACGGCCACATCGGCGCCATGGTGTTCTTCTCCAACATGATAACGCACGCCCTCCCAGTGCAAACATGGCCAAAATGGCCATTCAGGGCATGAAATGGGAGATCCTTTCACATCCGGCCTATACCCCAGATGTCGCCCCTTCAGACTATCACGTGTTCCGATCTCTGTCGAATGCACTACGTGGCATAATGTTCAACAATGATGTTGATTTCTTTGCAGCAAAACCTGCACGTGTTTTCAAGAATGGCATTGCAGACCTATCCAGTCGTTGGGACACCCTCGTACACAATGGGGAGAGGGAATACATAGTTGATTGATTTCGTTTCCCTTTATGATGTAATACATCTCTGCAGTGCGGTGAAAAAAACGGAATGAACTTATGTATCGACCTAATATGTGCTAAAATTTAATACACCAATTCTGTTTCTCTCAGATAATATTCTATAGCGGATGGTTCTAATTGAACCTTGCTTTGTGGAGTTCCTGTTTCCTATGTAAATTTCGTTACTTCTCTGTTAAAGATTTTTTTACTGAATGGCATATTTCTAACGCAAAAAAACCTTGCACGTTTGACAATGCTGGCGGCAATAAGTGAAGATACGTCGAACACAAAAGTGATGGAAGGGAGTAGCGGAGGAATAAAAAACTTGCAGACATACTGTATGTGACGAGCTAAGTTACGTGTTGTAGCTACACCGAGTGTTCACTTAATTATCATCACCTACCTAATTCTCCGTAGGCCATCCTTTCGCCCTCAGTACAGCAGCTATCCGATGTGGCATCGCTTCAACATACACTGAGTGATCACTGAATCATGATCACCTACCTAATATTTCGTAGATCTTTCTTTCGCCCTCAGTACAGCAGCTATCCGACGTAGCATCGCTTCAACATACACTGAGTGAGCACTGAATCATGATCACCTACCTAATACTTCTTATGTCCTCCTTTCGCCCTCAGTACAGCAGCTATCCGATGTGGCATCGCTTTAACAAACACTGAGTGATCACTGATCATGATCACCTACCTAATATTTCGTAGGTCATTCTTTCGTCCTCAGTACAGCAGCTATCCGACGTGGCATCGGTTCAACATACACTGAGTGATCACTGAATCATTATCACCTACCTAATATATCGTAGATCTTCCTTTCGCCCTCAACACTGCAGCTATCCGACATGGCATCGATTCAACATACACTGAGTGATCACTGTATTATGACCACCTGCCTTATACTTCGTAGATCTTCCTTTCGCCCTCAGTACAGCAGCTATCCCACGTGGCATCGATTCAACATACACTGAGTGATCACTGAATTATGACCATCTACCTAATACTTCGTAGGTCCTCCTTTCGTCCTCAGTACAGCAGCTATCCCACGTGGCATCGCTTCAACCTACACTGAGTGATCACTGAATCATGATCACCTACCTAATACTTCGTAGGTCCTCCTTTCGTCCTCAGTACAGCAGCTATCCGACGTGGCATCGATTCCACATACACTGAGTGATCACTGAATCATGATCACCTACCTAATACTTCGTAGGTCCTCCTTTCGTCCTCAGTACAGCAGCTATCCTACGTAGCATCGATTCAACATACACTGAGTGATCACTGAATCATGACCACCTGCCTAATTCTTCGTATGTCCTCCTTTCGCCCTCAGTACAGCAGCTGTCGGATGTGGCATCTATTCAACATAAACTGAGTGATAACTGAATTATGACCACCTACCTAATATTTCGTAGGTCTTTCTTTCGCCCTCACAGCACAGCAGCTATTCGACGTGGCATCGCTTCAACATACACTGAGTGATCACTGAATCATGATCACCTACCTAATACTTTGCAGGTCCTCCTTTCGACCTTAGTACATCGATTCAACATACACTGAGTGATCACTGAATCATGATCACCTACCTAATACTTCGTAGATCCTCCTTTCTTCCTCAGTACAGCAGCTATCCGACGTGGCATCGATTCAACATACACTGAGGGATCACTGAATCATGATCACCTACCTAATATTTCGTAGGTCTTCCTTTCGCCCTCAGCACAGCAGCTATCCGATCTGGCACCGCTTCAACATACACTGAGTGATCACTGAATCATGAGCACCTACCTAATACTTCGTAGGTCCTCCTTTCGTCCTCAGTACACCTGATATCCGACGTGGCATTAATTCAATAAGATGCCAGAAGCAGTTGAGAAGTACGGCCAACCAAGCTGTGTATAATGCGGTCTTCAATGTAGATATGGAGGCAATTGGTGTATCCGGACACCTGATATGCCGTTCCATAGCGTCCGTGGGACTGATATCTTGGGAATTCGAAGACCAATTCATATGCTAGAAGTCTGAACTATATTCCTCAAACCATTCCTGCACAACACTGGACATGTGGCTCGGGGCATTGCCATCTTGAAAGACACTGTCGCCATTCGGAAAAAAGCTCAACATTGCTGGGTGTACATAGTAAGCAAGAAATTCATGATAGTGAGCACAAGTCATAGATTGTTCCACGTGGACCAGTGGTCCAAGTTCCTGCCAAGTATACATGCCCCACACCATACAACCGCCTCCACACCTTTCACTGCGGAGACCATGCAGGATGGTGCGAGTGCCTCATGTTGTTTGGGTCAAATACGTACACGACCATGCACGGAGTGGAGTAAAAACGCGACTCCTCAGACCAGCATAGTTTTTTCCAGTCACGCGACTACCAACTTGCATGATCTTTGCATCAGGCGTGCATTTTGGGCCAATGAACAGTGGTTAGGAGAGGATGTCGTCGGGGTCGTCTGCTGTTATAGCCCATACGTGTGAGCGTGTGACGCATGGATACTGTTCCGGGTTGATGTCTGTTGTGTTCAGTAGTCAACTGCTGAACACTGCTGCTATTGTTGGCTTCTACGAGCCATCGGACCCTGCGCTCACTTCTCACATCAGCCTTTCGCTGCATTGTGCAGTTTTGCCTCCGGGTCATTGTTTGACCATTTTCACGCCAGCTCTGATACACTTTAACTACGGTGGCTCTCGAACAACCCACTAGTTTAGCCGTTTGGGAAATCGAGGCACCAGCTCTCCAAGCTCCCACTATCTGTCCTTTCTCCAAGTTTGATAAATTCTTCCATTTACCCATCACGCTTCAAATTTTACTACCTACTTATCCACTCACTGAAGTGCTAAAGAGTCATGGGATACGTACCTGGTATCGTGTAGGACATCCTCTGTCCCGGCGAAGTGCAGCAACTCGACGTGGCATCGATTCCATAAGTGGCCAGGAAACTTCTGGAGGGATATTGAGCTATGCCGTTTGAACAGCCGCCCACAGTTCCCTGGTATTTGTAGGTGCAGGATCTTGGGTGCGCATGAACCTTTCCACCGCGTCCCATAAGTGCTGTATTGGGTTAGTGTTGGGCGAACGTGGTGGTCACACCATCCATCGGAACTATCCAGAATGCTCCTTGAACCAAGTTTGGACAACTTGTGCCCGGTGACATGGTGCATTGTCCGCCTGGAAAATCCTATCGTTGTTGGGGTACATGAAGTCTATGAAGGGCTGCATATAGTCACCCAGCAGTGCAACAAAGCGATTACCGGTTAATGACGTATTTACGAGGACCAGAGGTCCCAAACCGTGCAACGTAAAGAGTGACACCCCACACATATATGAAACCACCATCAGCTTACACAGTGCCTTGTTGACAGCTGGGGTCCATGGACTCATGGGGTCTGCGCCACACACGAACCCTACCATCAGCTCGTAACAACGAGTAGCGTGAATCATCTGACTACGCTACATGTTGCCAGTCTTCCAGGGTCCAATTACCGTGTTCGCGAGCCCAGGTGAGGCGCTGTGTCCGATGTCGTGGTGTTAACAAAGGCACTCTGGTGAGTCTTCTGCTCCCATACTCCATGGACGCTGAATTACGCTGCACTGGACTCTGATTATATATGTCTCTGGTACCTCCTGCATTGAATGTGGAAGTTATTTGGGCCAGTGTCGCTTCTGTATTAGCATGGACAATCCTGATCAAACGCCGCTGGTCACGGTCATTCAGCATCCGTGGTCAGCCACTGCGCTGTCCACAGTGAGTGGTAATGCCTTCCATGAGGTATTCTCGGTACACACGTGACACCATGGATCGAGGAATGTTGAATGTCCGCACAAGTTCGGAAATTGAATGTCCCATTCGTATGGCTCCCACAACCACGCCTAGTTCAAACTCCGACATAATCCTACTGGCGGTTGTTCAACCTGACTCACGAGATTACACCTCGCAACTGATAGAAATCGTGGCGTGCATCGAAGCCTTTAGACGACAGGAGCACCATTTAACGATTACGATACCGCTGTCCAATGACTTTCGGCACTTCAGTGTATATGTTACGTCGGTCGGCTAATCGCGTCCATTCGGAAGTCACGTGGTCAACGGGCAGCATCAACTTTTGATAGGGGTGATCATTACGCAGTGATCACCCGGTGCATGTGGTTGACATCACAAACAATACGTAGTGCGATCAAAGCGTTCCGAGACTATATAGGCACGTACCGCGCCAACAGATGGCAGTACGCTGATGCGCAAACAGCCGCCGAGGGCGGTCACCTTAATGAGTCATTGGGCCGAGTGGCGTCGTTCTGTGAACATCAGGATCTGTGCTACACGATATTTGGTGATCACATTTAGAACACAGCTGCGATTTTGGTATGGACTGCAAACTAGAGCAGCGAGCGAACAAAAAATTCTGCGTCGGCAAATCGGGAACGGAGACGCATAAAATCCCTAAGGACGAGACTCTGGTCTACGGTTACGAACCGGAGACCAAACAACAGTCGTCGCAGTAGAAGAGACCGGCATCTCCACGACCGAAGAAGGCCCGACAAGTCCGGAGAGCAACCAAAAGCATCCTCATCGTGTTCTTCGACGTTCATGGGGTTGTGCTCCGTGAATTCTTCCCCCAGGGCCAGATCGTCATCGCCTTTTTTACTGCGATGTTCTGCGGCGTCTTAGGGAGGACATTCGCCGCAAATGACCTGAAATATGGCGCAGGGGCGATCACGACAATGCAGCAGCTCACAGAGCGTTAGCAACACGCCAGTTTTGCAGCCGCAACAGCATCACTACTCTTCCTCACCCACCTTACTCGCTGGATTTGGCCCTCTGGGACTTCTTTCTGTTCCCGAAGATGAAGCTGAAGCTCAAGGGTAGCCGTTTTGAAACCGTGGACGAGATACAGCGCGAATCTCAGATGGTGCTTGACCCGATTCGTGAACAGGGCTTCCTGGGAGCGTTCCAACAGTGGCAAAAACGCTGGTAGCGGTGTATCGCTGCCCAAGGAGACTACTTTGAGTGACATCATAGCCGGACTTAAGTAACGTAAATACGTTGTTGTATATCGGCCTGGTCTCGCAACATTTTAATCGGACCTCGTATACTTTATTTTGTCTGAACGTTTATCCCACTTTGTTGGCGAAGTGGAAAGAATCATCACCATAGCATCAACCGGGAAAAAAATATTTCTGACGTCACGCTTAGTTTTTTTACGCTTTCCAACCCTAGGTTGAAGAAGCGTATATGCTCCAGTTTGTCCGTCTGTCCGTCCGCACGATAACTCGCGTAAAAATGGTTCGATTTCGATGAAATTTTAGTGTATGATAGGGGATCACCTGGGGACGAACCCTATTGAAAATGGGTGAAATGTGATCAAAGTTCAGGACATAAGAGCGGGATCCATTCCATTGCCCTTATGCGTCATAACTTGAGTAAAAATGGTTCGATTTCGATTAAAGTTTAGTATGTGGTAGGGGACCTCCTGGGGACAAACCCTATTGAAAATGGGCGAAATGGAGTCAAAGGTCAGGACACAGGAGCGAGATTCATTCCATTGCCCTTATGCGTCATAACTTGCGTAAAGATGGTTCGATTTAAATGACATTTTAGTACGTGGTAGGAGACCACATGGGGACGAACCATATTGAAAATGCGTGAAATGCGGTCAAAGGTCAGGAATAGGAGCGGGATACATTCCATCGCCCTTATGGGTTATAACTTACGTAAAAATGCTTCGATTGAGACATACCTTTATCATGTTTTTTGGGAAGTATACATTACTGGTTCTGTTTAATATCATTGAAATGGGATCAAAAGTCAGGTCTTAGGAGCGAGATTTATTCTACCGCCATTATCCTCATACCTTGAGTAATAACTTAAAGCAATGATTTCTGGTATGTTGGAAAGCGTATCATAATCAATGCATTGCATGATTTTACTAACTTGTTGTATTTTAGTGAAGGTAACGTCATCGCCTTCGCAACATCTGAAAAAGAAATGTTTGTGATGACACATTTAGTTATCGTGTTTTCTGTCAGGTGTTCGGTGAAGGGAAACTAATTTGTGACGTGCCTCTTAGCTTTTCGTGTTTTAGGGCAGGTGTGCCGTGAAGGGAAACCGAGAATGATGTCAGCTTATGACGTAACAACAGTATGACGTAATACTTTTTTCATTGCCGTCATGTCCATGAAACATACTTTCACATTTAGACATCACAAATAAAAAAGAAATACTTGGTTATTAAAAAATTGCATGCCTTATTTTTTCGCCGTCATCATTGATGGGCATATATATACACTGGCGGAAAGTGAAAAAAGAACACCAAGAAGGAATTGGCGGACGATCATGAAATTTACATACGTTAATGGGGTCGAGTTTACGTAGGTGTGATGTTAATTTCGGGACCAACTGGTGAGCGCTTACGCCACATCACGGCATAATATGCAAATTATCGTCGGTGATATTTAAGGAGTACGGCGAAGTGAATGTAATCAGTCGTCGGCGTACGGACACGTGCGAAGGCCCTGAAGAAGCTGCAATGCCTGGACATGGAAGACGTGTACGATTTCAGCAGTTATCGGACTTTGAGCGAGGTCATCTAGTCGGACTCCGCGAGGCCGGGTGTTCGTATCGTCGTATTGCGGAGCGAATTGGACGGGAAGTATCGGTGGTGGTACGATGGTGGCGTAGATGGTCCAAGGAACATTCCCACACCAGAAGTCGTGGAACCAGGAGTCACAGACGGACTGATGAGCGGACCGATCGACGCATAAGAAGAGCGGCGTTGTCAAGCAGAACATCCACTGCGACGCAAATCCGAGCTACCGTTGCACCTGAGGTGACTGTGCGAACAATCCGCAACCGTCTACTGGATGCAGGACTACGTGCACGTGTGCCTCTGGCATGTGTACCTCTGACTCCAGCCCACCGTCAGGAACGGCTGAAGTGGTGTCGCCAACGTCTGCACTGGAGAACGCAATGGCGATCTGTCGTGTTCAGAGATGAAAGCAGATTATGCTTGGGAACCTCCGATGGCCGTATGCGTGTTCGCAGACGCACAGCGGAGCTTCTCCACCCTTCTTGTATCTGCCAGCGACACACAGGGCCTACACCTGGTCTCCTGGTGTGGGGAGCGATCAGCTATCACTCCCGTACACAACTAGTGTTTGTACCGGGTATGTTAAACAGCACCTCCTACATAAACTACATCATTCAGCCCGTTGTTGTGCCATTTGTACGGTCGGTCCATCGTGGTGCTTTCCAGCAAGATAAAGCACGCCCACACACGGCACGTGCAACGCAGCATGTACTTCAAGGTGTGAGACAACTTCCATGGCCTGCACGTTCACCGGATTTGTCCCCCATTGAGCACCTGTGGGATTTTATGGGACAACGACTTATCCGGTTTCCACGGCCAGCCAAGACCATCCCCGATTTACGCGTCCAGGTTGAGGATGTTTGGAACTCAATACCCCAAACTTACATCCAACATCTGTACGACAGACTCAATGCCCGAATTGCACAGTGGGACACAGTTCATGGCGGTTCAACCTCGTACTAACCATGTTACATGGAAATGTTATTTTTCAGTTTACCAGCAAATACAGCTGTATTTTGCCATAATGTTTTGATCACGTTATTTTCTGTATTCCGTTATTATGCTGTATAAATTTCGTTGGTATCAGACGTCTCCTTCTTGGTGTTCTTTTTTCACTTTCCGCCCGTGTATATACACACTCCCAAACTTTTTAATGCCACACTGCAAAATGTCGTTCAATCACTGAACTGGGAAAACAAAGCGAAAAAGATTAATGGAGATTATCTAACTCACCTTCGTTTTGCTGATGACGTAGCCATTTTTGCAACTACCCCTTCAGCACTGCAGAGTATGATCCAGGAACTTTCTGACTAGAGTAACGAAGTGGGATTAAAAATGGACTTTCAGAAGACAAAAGTGATGAACAATGCTTTTACAAGAAATGAAGATTTATCGATTGATGGGGAAAAGCTGGAGAAAACCGATACCTACATTTACCTTGGACAGCAAATATCACGTGAGGGCCACATTGATAAAGAAATTAATCGGCGTATAAAACTTGCCTGGAGAGCTTTTGGAATAAACAGTTAAATTTTCAAGAGCAATATGTCATTATGTCTTGTGACGTATATTCTAAATTAACTTTCCTTTTTAGTTTATTTCCCTATGTAAATCTTGAGCTTGTTCTCAGTTTATACTTCACACTCAACGTGATATCTTTTCTCTCAAACGAATACTGTTGGCAACATAATTGAGGTAGAATAAACGTGACGTATGCCTGTTATTAGATAAGAACGAGGGATATAAACTACGAGTAAAGAGTTGCTTGTGGTGTGTGGATCGTTTAATGTGGAGTGTTGATACCAGATTTCTTATGTGAAGTGCTATATCTGTTCTGGAGAAATAAAGCATCATTTCCGTAAGTTTGACTTCTGTTTTTAAATGTTTCGTCTGGCCGTTTAGGTTTAATTAAGGAACTATTTCATGGTATGATTACGTTTTTAAACATAACGTAGAAGTACGAAAAGACATTTACGTTATAGTCTTAAAAGAAAAGCGTTTGAAAAATGCATCCTTCCAGTGCTTACGTATGGTGCAGAGACGTGGACCTTAACTAAGAAAAGACATACAAAAACTGCAGACAACTGAAAGCAGCATGGAGAGGTGCATGCTTGGTGTAACCAGGAGGGATAACAAGAGGAACTCGTGGATCAGAAAAATGACAAGAGTGGAAGACATCATGATCAAAGCAAAATCCCTGAAATGGCAATGGGCTGGACATACTGCCAGAAGGACAGACCATCGATGGACAGCTGAAATTTTAGACTGGATTCCAAAGGACAGGAAAAGACCCAGAAGAAGACCACATGTGAGATGGGTGGATGAAATTCGAAAGTATGCGGGAGTGACATGGAGGAGACTGCCACAAGACATACCGTTGTGGAAGAAACTTGGAGAGACCTTCATCCAGCAGTGGATTGATAATAATTGACAATGATGATGACGATGATATATACACTATATTGAAAAAATCACCGGACACCCTTTCAAAAGCAAATGAACGTATCCGCTGCGTTGTTAAGAAGCGCGGTAAAGCTGCGAACGGTATAAAAACAAGCCTGCTGCTGACCGCCGTCATATCGCACTGTGAGGTTGAGTGAAAATGTCGCGGCGAGACAGAACTGATTTTGAGAAAGGAAAGACTGTTGGCTGTTATATTAGTGGGTTGTCCATAAGAGAAACCGAGAGGCGTTTAAACATACCCAAGTCAACTGTCTTGGATGAACTGAATAAGTGAAAGACACACGGCGTGCCTGAAGCAGAAAAACGTACCGGCAGACCAAAGAAAATCAGTGATAGAGGACGTCGAAGGCTCAAGAAAGTCGTTACAGGTAATCGACGGAGTGGTGCACAAGACCTCAGTGTACAGGTGAGTAAAAATGCTGGAACTTGGGTATGTACGCGTACCATTCGCAGAGAACTTCATTCCATAGGTTACCGTGGTCGTGCTGCTGCTCATAAGCCTTTCATCTCCACTCGTAATGCTACTCTTGGTTTAGCATGGTTTAAAGAATATTTATCGTGGGCCGTAGATCAATGGAAACGGGTCCTATGGACTGATGAATCCAGATACAGGATCCATCAGTCTGATGGAGGCAGCCGAGGGAAGGCTATTTACCACAGTGTACTGTTTCTACGGTCACGTTTGGAGCTGGAAGTGTACTTGTGTGGCGGTATTTTTCGTGGTATGCTCCCGGCCTATTGGTTATCGTGGACAAACCTGTTAACCAGCATGTCTACCTCGATATTCTGGACAATTATGCCCTACCAACTCTGTGGCAATACTTTGGAACCGAGCCTTGTTGGTACCAGCAGGATAATGCACCGAGCCATAAAGCAAGGACTGGTACGGCGTGTAATTCCGCATCGTGTGTGGACTGGCCGGCACACAGTCCTGATCGCAATCCCACAGAGCACCTATGGGATGAATTAGGGCGCCGCACAAGAAGTTTGGAACCAAGGCCTACTACTAAGCAGCAGTTAGCGGCAGCATTATGCATTATGCGATCACCACCGATAGCAATGCAAGCTTACAGCATTGAGCCAGGCTTGGGATGACGGTGTCCACGAGAGAATGTGGGATTAAGTCACATTCTTCAAACGGAGAACACCGGAAGTCCTGTAGAGCTGTCGGAGGAGGTGAGAGAGCAGCGGTTCGTCGACCGAAAGTTTCCCGAACACGCTCAGTTGGATTAAGATCTGGTGAACGTACCGGCAATACAATCGAGCAATATCTTTCCTTTCGAAATATTCATTGACCAGCAAAGCCCTATGAGGTCGAGGTTTGTCATCCGATAACGGGTAATCCGGATTTACAGCACATCTGAAAAGAAAAAGTGAGGATCCTGGATATCCTCGTGATATTGGGAAGCAGTTAGACCTCGACGGTTTTTTACTGGTTATTACGTGAAGAGGCGAACGACCGTTGATACATTTTACAGCACAAACCATTATTCCACCACGTCCAAAACGGTTCCGTTCCCATACTTTCATCTTTTAATATCATGTCCCACGTTCTCGTTGAATGAATGCTCGTCCAAAATCTGCCTTCTGTACAGAATCTGTGCTGTTATCGGTACAGAAGGCAGTCGACGAGCAACAGTGCAGCAATTTAGCACGCAAATGAACGCTGGGCACCTAGGTACGTATCCCCGATAACAGTAGAGGGTCAAACTTAAATGCGGAACGATATTGTCAAACTTAAATTAAGCTTCGTCAAGTCGTGAAAAACAAGAGACCTGGACTCTTCACTCAGGGTGCTCTGCTCCTGCATGATAATGCTCGGCCGCAGTTAACAGGCATAGGATATTATAGTGCTTCTGCTGGAAAGACCTTCAACATTCGGATTATAGCCCTGACCTATCGCCCAGCGATTTTCACATTCTATTAAAATTTCTCCAAGGCAAACGTTTCACTTCATTTAATTACTATACTGTGCAAATTAATTGGGACAAAGTAAAAATCCCTCTTTTTTCCAAAACTATGCCTTTATATCATTCTATGCCTTGATATACACTGATAAATACCTGCATTAGTATGAAGTATGTCCTCCTTTAGCAGAAATGATCTCCAGAATTCGTTTTGGCATTGACTCCACTGATTGAGTGCACATATTTTTGACTTCATAATCGTGGAACCACACTTTTATAGCATTCGTTATCATGCGTTCTTTGGCTGTACAGTCCATTTTACCTAAACGTCTCTTCAAAATATTCCACAAGTTTTTTTATGGGATTTAAGTCTGGTGAATTTCCAGGCCAGTCAAGCAAATGAATTTGATTTTCCAGCATGAAATTCTTGACCAATTTCGAATTGTGACATGGGGTCAAGTCATGTTGAAATGTCCCGTCAAAAGTTTGCAAGAATGGAACAATCCTACGTTGTAATATTTCTACGTACTTGGCTGAATTCATCATACCTTGAACAGGAACTAAGCTTCCAGTGCCATTTAATGGGAAAACTCCCCAAAACATCTGTTGTTTTACAGTTTGTTTGGCATGCTCAGGTCTTAAGGGTTCACAGTTGCTTCGTCTAACGACATTTGCTTCGTCTAACAACATTTGCTTGGTAACCCTGCACAAATAAATGAGTTTCATCACTGAAAATTACCTTTTTCCAGTCGTCAGCAGTCCATGATTTATATTTTTTGGCCCATGCTAAACGTTTTATCTTCATTTTCGCATTCAAACATTGTTTTTTCGTTGGTCTTCTTGCCTTCCGGCCAACTTCCAGAAAGCCTACGGCGTAGAGTTGAATCACTAACATCACAACCACTAGCCAATAAATCTCTTTGAAGGTCGGTGCTTGTTCTTTTGGATTCATTTTACTATTTCTGATTAGATATTTATCGGTTCGTGGAGATGTTTTTTGTTTTCTTCCACATTTAACTTTCCTTTTGGAGACGAAGATCCAGATGCATTGTATCGCGTAAGAAGTCTTGATACACTTGATTTGCCTACACCAACTGCAGAAGCGATATTTCTCACTGTCATAGAAGTGTGATCCTTCAGAGCAATTATTTTTGAACGCTTCCTTGGGGAAATATCCATTTTTCAATACACGAAAGCAACACGTACTCACAGAGAGCAAAACCTAACATCCACCTGTCACACACGAAAGCTCACAACTGAAGCTGAAGTGCCTATTTCCTGTTTAAAACCAATCAAACCACATTCTTACTATCAAGTTCTAACAGTCACACCACCTCACAGCTGATAAAACCGGTTTACGTGGGTTTCCGACATCAACTGGCGATCACATTACAATTCTGAGAATAAAATAGCTTGTTCCAATTAATCTGCACGGTACAGTAGGTGCGTGAAGATGTAGATAGTTAGTTGCAGCAGCAGCCTATCTCCTTCTACGCGTCAGGAATACAGAAATTTGTGAAACGATGGGACCGCTGCCTAAATGTTGGCGGCGATGATTTTTAGGCATGTCATGCTTAGACTTTTTCATGCAAAAAATCTCACTACTTATTGAACAGCCCTTACATTAACAAAAATAAGCGGTTTTGTCGAGCAGAAGTAATTCCTTGTCCGAATTTTCTCGAGATGCTTTCCTCGTCCAGAATTTGTCTCCAGAGGCGGCAAACAACGGATTAATCCACATTTAACCAACTGGGCATTTCAGCTTGAGACGGTTTTGCTCCTAATCTCCCTATAGCTCTCCACTGCATCATCAAAATGAACTCATAAGACATAACAACCGCAACTGGTAGTGTAAACCCTATAAGACCATCCACGTATTCGATTCCAAAAGCTTGTATACGAAATTCACTTGTGTATGTGTGACATACTACGTAAGTAAAGCACATGTCAAGACGACAAATCTGCAGCGATACATTACGTCCGAGTAGCTTAGTTGGGAGAGCAACTTACTCCGGAGCGCGGGGACTCGTTCTATCTCACAGCCAAACTTGTGTTTTCACGTTGGCGTCCGAACGTAAAATGTATGGAACAAACACATTTTTCTTTAAGAAATGTATTTGTTCCACACATCGTCTGGAAAAAATGAAAATTCCTTCTTGGCTTCAGAAAAGAGAATTAAGAGGGCGAAGATGAGATGTATTAGAGAGGTGAATCACGTGTCAAGGCGACAAATCTGTAGCGATACATTGCGTCCGTGTAGCTTAGTTGGGAGAGCAACTGTGACGTACCTGCCAGCAGGACGCACACGACATAAAGGCAGATAGCAATCAGAATGAACGTCTGCGTAGCTCAGTTGGTAGAGCGACTTGTTCCGGAATAAGCGGACTCAAATTCGAATCCCGGCGTAGACCAAAAATGACGGAGAAATTTACTTCGTTATAATGGCGCCCGAACTATCCGGATGACCCGACCGTTCAAAATCTCGCAATGGTGTGATATTCTTTCCACACCGCGAGATAGGAAAAATAAGAGAATCCCTTCTCCAGCGCTTCGAAAATAAAAAAAAATGTGTGACGTTGCATTCCACACACAAGTTTGACTGGGAGTTCTCAAGTGCACGTTCTACAGTGGATGGCTGCCTGCAACGATTCATGGTCACGGCTGACCCGTGGGCCATGCCCCTGGCCCTCTTCGGGGGGGGGAGAGATGTGACGTACCTGCCAGCAGGACGCAGACGACATAAAGGCAGATAGCAATCAGAATGAACGTCTGCGTAGCTCAGTTGGTAGAGCGACTTGTTCCGGAATGAGCGGACTCGGGTTCGATTCCCGGCGTAGACCAAAAACGACGGAGAAATTTACTTCGTTATACAACTTACTCCGGAGTGAGGGGGCGCGAAGTCGATCTCCGTCACGTACAAATTTGTGTTTTCACACACAGGGCCAGCTTCATGGGTGTGCGAAGCTCCTGTGCAGTCGCACAGGGCCTCACACCTAGAGGGGCCCCGCGCCCACGTTTGTGTGGTGTTTATGAATTATTCATAATTTTTTTTTTCTTGTATTAAAAATAAATGACACTTAACGATGTAAAAACGGCACTTTTTAGATTTTTATAACATTACACTTTATTGCCTTAGTGAACAGAATTCAAGTGTCTTGGGTCCATCGGGATGATTCACCGTATCACCGAGAGAAAATTTGTATTAATGACGTCAAACAGCGGTCTTCGCTAAAATTGAGTTGAAATTCGTACGTAATAATTTAATGGTCAATGTATAGCTGTCTCACCGTACGATAAAACACCATGTCTCCAAGTTGCAAAAATTAAAACATTTGTGTATATTTACAAATTAAAAACCTAGTTGCAAGCTGGTACTTTCGGAGATCTCAAGTCTCCATCTACAGGCTCCAGCGCCACAAGACAAGACCGTGTATCAGACATACACAGTGCGTCAAAGAATTTTTAAGACTGGGTCTGTAAAATGAAATAGAAACAAGAAATTGTAATTTGTTTTGGTTTGTTATTCAAAATAAGTCCCTCCGGCTTTAATACACTTGTTACAGCGATTTAATAATGATTCGAATGCCTGTTCCAGTTCGCTTTGCGGAATTGCCTCCAAAGCACGCGTCGAAGCTGTTTGTATGGTCGAAATATCATCCAAATAACATCCTTTTAACGTCATTTTAAGTTTTGGTAACAAAAAAAAGTCGCAGAGTGCTAAATCGGGCGAATACGGTGGATGATTCAACACACACAGGCGTTATTTTTCGCCAAAAATCTACGAACAAGAAGTGAGGTGTGACTGGGTGCATTATCGTGCAACAAACGCCAACTCTTTTCATCTCGATATTCTGGACGAATGCGAAGAATTCTTCCCATCAAACGCCTCAAAGCATTTAAATAAAACTCACCAGTAATTGTTTGTCCACTTGGAACAAATTCTTGACTATCGAAGAATGTAATGAGCATTGTTTTGATTTTCGATGGAACTTTTCTTGTTTTTTTGGCTTGTGGCGAGTTTTTTTACTTCCATTCCCCACTTTGTCGCTTTGTTTTAGGATCATATTGAAAACACCATGTT
Source organism: Macrothele yani (assembly GCA_039090855.1). Classification (NCBI taxonomy): domain Eukaryota; kingdom Metazoa; phylum Arthropoda; class Arachnida; order Araneae; family Macrothelidae; genus Macrothele; species Macrothele yani. The sequence continues at coordinate 40,216,946 of CM077021.1, forward strand.
TCATTACCAGTAACAATCGATTTTAAGAAGTTTGGATCATTTTCAGCGGCTGGAATGATGTCTCTGCAATGTGCACTTCTCCTTGATTTTTGTTCATTGGTTAACGTGTGTGAAACAAATTTAGCACAGACTTTTGTTTTGCCCAAATCTTCATGCAGGATGGTTCGAATCGTTTCCTTGTTGATGTTTAAAGACTCTTCCATCATTCTTAGTGACGCACATTGATTGTTTGTCACGAAATCACGCACTTTTTCAATAATCTCAGGTGTCCAAGATGAACTTGGTCTTCCGGTATGCTTATCATCTTCTAGCTTATCTCTTCCGTCCAAAAAACGTTTGTGCCACAGGAAAACATTTGATCTCCTTAAACAAAACTCACCGTAAACTTGTTTCATCATTTGGTACGTTTCTGAGGCACTTTTACCAAGTTTTGCGTTAAATTTAATAACAGCCCTTTGTTCCATCTTAATAATTCAACATGAAAAAAATTTTACTTCTCTAATGAACGGCGGTTTTGTTTGAGTTACTTTAACAACTGCGCAGTATTTTTGGCAGAAAGCAAGCAGATGGTCATGGTTTATAACGCATTCACGATTACACTGGTAGCGCCACCGTAGGCTGAAATCTAGCGCCAGTCTTAAAAAATTCTTTGACGCACTGTGTATATATGCCCCCCCCATACCCACAATGCATCACTCCACTGTCGGCAAATGGCGTTCGCCGACGCCAGTACAAATAAAAGTGAAAAAATTATATGGGTGTAATAAAACCACTTATAACCAAAATAGGGAACAATACCTAAACTAAGGAATAAGAAAGCAAAATATGACAAGTTCATCTACGAAATCAGGATCCTTCATCAGAGTGGAACTCATGTGAAGTGGCCAGTCTTCTCCCAAGTGCTAGGAACATGTGTAGCTTAGTTGGGAGAGCAACTTACTTTGAAGTGAGGGGGCGCAACTTGGAACTTCCTGCATATGTTCCTAGCCCTTGGAGAAGACTGGCCACTTCATATGAGTTCCACACTGATGAAGGATTCTGATTTCGTAAATGAACTTGTCATATTTTGCTTTCTTATTCTTTAGTTTGGTTATTGTTCCCTATTTTGGTTATAAGTGGTTTTATTACACCTATATAATTTTTTCACTTTTATTTATAGTTTCCCCAGCGTCGGCAAACGCCATTTGCCGACGGTGGAGTGAGTGATGCATTGTGGGTATGGGGGGAGTGCATATATATGTCTGATACACGGTCTTGTCTTGTGGAGCTGGAGCCTGTAGATGGAGACTTGAGATCTCCGAAAGTACTAGCTTTCAACTAGGTTTTTAATTTGTAAATATAAATAAATGTTTTAATTTTTGCAACTTGGAGACTTGGTGTTTTATCGTGCTGTGAGACAGCTATACATGGACCATTAAGAGGTCTTCGCTCTTTCCAGGTTTATAAGTGAGTAACGGAAAAATTCTCATTGGTAGCCACCGGGAATCGAACCCAGTTACGCGCCGGATGTGCTTCCACTGCACCACAGCGGCCCCGAATTCCCCAAGACTCACACACACTAACTGCCAAGCCAATTTGGCAGGTTGCTTCTTGGAGCTCAGCCCAATGCCGGGGATTCACCAAAGATGGTAAGCAGCAACTGAATAAATAATTAGAAGACGAATGAATAATTAATACAGACATTTGACGTGGACCAGAAACATCAAACAGAGGTTATCGCTCTTTCCACGTTTATAAGTGAGTCACGGAAAAATTCTCATGCCGGTAATCGAACCCAGGGTCTTCCAGATACGCGCCGGATGTACTTCCACTGCACCACAGCGGCCCCGAATTCCCCAGACTCACACACACTAACTGCCAAGCCAATTTGGCAGGTTGCTTCTTGGAACCCCGCACGATGCTGGGGATTCACCAAAGATGGTAAGCAGTAACTGAACAAATAATTAGAAGGCGAATGAATAATTAATACAGACATTTGACGTGGACCAGAAACATCAAACAGAGGTCATCGCTCTTTCCACGTTTATAAGTGAGTCACGGGAAAATGCTCATTGGTGGCCACGGGGAATCGAACCCAGAGTCTTCCAGATACGCGCCGGGTGTGCTTCCACTGCACCACAACGGCCTCGAATTCCCCCAGACAGACACACACTAACTGCCAAGCCAATTTGGTAGGTTGTTTCTTGGAGCCACGCACAATGCCGGGGATTCACCAAAGATGGTAAGCACCAACTGAACAAATAATTAGAAGGCGAATGAATAATTTATAGCTTGTTGCTAACCATCTTTGATGAATTCCCAGCAATGTGCGGGGCTCCAAGAAGCAACCTGCCAAATTGGCTTGGCAGTTAGTGTGTGTGCGTCTGGAGGAATTCGAGGCCGTTGTGGTGCAGTGGAAGCTAATCCGGCGCGTAACTGGAAGACCCATGGGTTCGATTTCCGGAGGCTCGCCAATGATAATTTTTCCGTGAATCACTTATAAACGTGGAAAGAGCGATGACCTCTGTTTGATGTTTCTGGTCCACGTCAGATGTCTGTATTAATTGCATTAGTAACATCATTTATATAATATATATAGGTCAGGTCATCATATATATAGGTCAGGTGATGCGTAACATCACAGCCTCTCCTTGACAATTGTCAAACCCGCCTTCTCGTGGTACATCCTGTTCCCACTAAAGGGGATCTGACGACCGCCAATAGCGGTATAACTATACCATCGGGATTAGAGGAAATGCTATCCCACGCTCACCAACCCGCTTGGCCAGCGTGGTGAGTTATGGCCAAACCCCTCCAAAATGACTCCACAACTTAAATCTTGGCCCTCAGTCTCCGGCAGCTGGAATGTACCTGGCCAAGGCAGCGGCCAGTGCGACATGAAGGCAGAGGGTGCTAAAAATCCCCGGAGGACCGGACTAGGCTGCCATCTGATGCTGACCTTGGCTACGTATAATGGACGCTCCCTATCTTCTGATTCAAGGCTTCTTGAATTGGAAGAGGAACTATTCCAATTTAAGAAGCCTTGAATCAGAACTTCTTAAATTGGAAGAGGAAAGGATCAAGTCGGACATCGTCGGGCAAAGTGAGGTAAGGAGAAAAGGAGAAGATCTCATTGAACTGAAAAGTGGACATCTCTTCTACTATCGTGGGACTGATACTGGCAGAACTAGTGATGTTAAATTTATAATAAACACGAAACTGAAGGATAAAGTTGTAGAAGTTGAAAGTTCCTCTGAAAGAGCTGCACGACTCGTTATCCAACTCTCGAGAAGATACCAGGCTCAGATTATTCAAACTTATGCACCCACCTTAAGTCATCCTGAAGAAGAAACTAAAGAATTTTATGAGGAAATTCGTCATCTAAATAATAAAGGTAAGCAGCACTTGAAGATAATTATGAGAGATTTCAATGCAAAAATAGGGCAACGGCAACAGAATGAAACTTCAGTAGGTAAATTCGGTCACGGCAGCAGAAACCAGCGTGGAAATACTCTCGTAGAGTTTGCAGAGGCAGAAGGGTTTTTCATCTTGAACTCCTTTTTCAAGAAAAAGTCACACAGGAAATGGACATGAAAACATCCAAATGGGACGACAAGTGAAATTGATTTTATTATGTGTAACAAAAAATTCATCGCAGAAGACTGCAGTGTGCTAAACAAGTTCAACACAGGTAGTGACCATAGATTGGTCAGATGTAAGATGCACCTCAACACTAAACTGGAACGTGGCAAGCTCATAAGACAAACAAGATGTATTGACTTAACCAACCTTAAAAAACACCATAATACCTTCACGTTGGAACTGAAGAACAGATTCTCTGCTTTAGAAGGCCTAACATCGGAAGAAGTGGATATTTCTGAAGTTAACAGAAAAGTAGCTAAAGCTCTTATGGAAACAGCAACAAAATTAGCTGGGTCTAAGAACAAGTTGCATATGAACAAATTATCAGGAAAAACCAAAATGTTGATGCAAAAAAGAAGAGAGATGAGGACAACTAAAGACGATGTGACTTCCAAAGTGGAATATATAGAGCTATGCAAGACAGTACGAAAAAGTATCACTGAAGACGTAAGGAAATTCAACTGTGAACTAGTGAGGAAAGCAATGGAAAACAACCAGAGCCTAAAGATAGCAAAGGGACATCTCAGTAAGGGAAGAAAACAGATTATGGCACTGAGAAAAGAAGATGGTTCTGTAACAAGAAATAGAGGCGATACTTTGACAAGAGTGAAAGATTTCTACTCCAAATTATATGAAAATGATGATACATGTACTCCAGACATCATGAAAAGTACCAGAGTTCTTCCAGTCCTCCCAGCAGAAGTTGCACATGCAATCAAGAACATGAAGCGGGGAAAAGCTCCAGGAGAAGATGGAATTACTGTAGACATCATACAAGAAGCAAGTGGAGAAATCGAAACAGTACTCGCCCAAATTTTCACTCGATGCCTTAATGAAGGGAAGATTCCTGAGGATTGGATCAACGCTACAATGATCCTGCCACATAAATAAAGGTGACATTGAGGATCTCAGGAACTACAGACCTATCAGCCTCCTACCAGTGGTTTATAAAATCTTCACTAAAGTTCTTTCACACCGCTTGAAGGTGACACTGGACGTGGCTCAACCGAGAGAACAAGCTGGATTCAGGAGTGGCTACAGCACAATAGATCATATCCACGTACTGAGAGAACTAATTGAAAGAGCGAGGGAATATGAACTTCCATTGTGCATGGCTTTTATCGATTATGAAAAAGCCTTCGATTCGGTGAAACCATCAGCAGTTACAATGGCTCTGAAATCCTGCGGTATTGAAGATGCGTACATTAATATTACTAATAACATCTATGAAAATGCAAGTGCAAAGATTCGGCTGTTTAAAAATACAACACACATAAAAATTGGAAAAGGAGTGAGACAAGGTGACACCATATCTCCGAAGCTCTTTAATGCCACATTGGAAAATGTCTTTCAATCACTGAACTGGGAAAACAAAGGGATAAAGATTAATGGAGATTATCTAACCCACCTTCGTTTTGCTGATGACGTAGTTATTTTTGCAACTACCGCATCAGAGCTGCAGAGTATGATCCAGGAACTTGCTGACAAGAGTAAAGAAGTGGGATTAAAAGTGAACTTTCAGAAGACAAAAGTGAAGTTCAATGCTTTTACAAGAAATGAAGATTTATCGATTGATGGAGAAAAACTGGAGATAACAGACACGTACGTTTATCTTAGACAGCAGATATCAAGTGAGGGTCACATTGATGAAGAAATTAATCGGCGTACAAAACTTGCCTGGAGAGCTTTTCGAAGAAACAGCATAATTTTCAAGAGCAATATGCCATTATGTCTTAAAAGAAAAGTGTTTGATCAATGCATCCTTCCAGTGCTTACGTATGGTGCAGAGACGTGGACCTTAACTAAAAGAGACATACAAAGGCTGCAGACAACTCAAAGCAGCATGGAGAGGTGCATGCTTGGTGTAACCAGGAGAGATAAGAAGAGGAATTCGTGGATCCGAAAAATGACAAGAGTGGAAGACATCATGATCAGAGTTAAATCCCTGAAATGGCAATGGGCTGGACATACTGCCAGAAGGACAGACCATCGATGGACAGCCGAAATTTTAGATTGGATTCCAAGGGACAGGAAAAGACCCAGAAGAAGACCACATGGAAGATGGGTGGATGAAATTCGAAAGTATGCGGGAGTGACATGGAGGAGACTGGCACAAGACAGACCGTTGTGGAGGAAACTTGGGGAGACCTTCGTCCAGCAGTGGATTGATAATGGTTGACAATGATGATGATGATGATGATGATATATAATCACCCAGATCCCTCTGGAATGCTGACGTCACAGCCGCATTCTGCCGCAATTACACGCGGTCCGTTTTTTGCGTGCGTCGGCGGTGAATCTCTGGCAGATGGTTCGTCAATAAAGAAAGTGAAAAACGTATCTTGGCGAATTTTTTATGAAACTGGCTGAAATTTTAATTATAACACTATAACTGGCAGATCGATTGTACCTGACGACGACGAGAGTCGGGAATTGATAAATTGCGACATAACGCCGATTCGGGATTGTCAGGACACTATACCACTGCCACTGGTTCCCAGGGACTCTTACAAGCAAACCTCGGGCCAGCAAAATTTCACAAAATGCTTCGCGGACCGACCGGCACCAAGTTGCTTGCATGTACAAGGACGTTTGTGAAGATCTGTTTTTTACTGGTCAAATTCGGAAATCTTTACCATTTCTCAAGTTTTCTTCTGTTTCCGCGGACCGGCGGAAACCTCGTGACGGACCGGTGGTGTTTGGGAAACACTGTACTCGACTGCTATCGCACTCACCTCATGTGAGCTACAAAGCTAAAAGCTCCACTACCCACTAAAACAAATTACAATGAACTGTAGAACGCGGCCAGCAAAAAATTCTTTCTTCCTAGAGAGCGATAAGGTAAGAGTTTTCTGAAAATTGCACTACTCATTTACAGAATCTACCAACAAGTAATTGGACATTCCTGCAATCGAAGGTATCTGCGGTTCTGATACACATCACGGCCGCCGCCGTTAAATATCGTGTGGGAAACAACAACGCAACCAGTAGCATGCAAGATGCCACGCAGTTCGGAACTCTTTAATTTCGAGAAAGGTGTAATCGTCGGGTATCACAGAAATGGCCGATCCATACGTGACATATTCAACGAGTTGAAGTACCCAAAATCGACAGTGGCCTACGTGATTGGCAAATGGAAGATGAGAGGTGACTGTCGGAATGTGCCCCGACCCGACAGACCCACAAAACTGGGAGTTAGAGACCAACGGGTGCTGGCCAGAGAAATTCGGAAGAACCGCACCACATCGATAGGCCACATCCGCGAGGAGTTTCAACAGACATCCGGGAGTGTTCTTTCGATGAATACCATCCGTAAGGATGCCCATCTGCTCGGTTATCATGGACGTGCTGCCACCCACAAGCCTTTGATCACCAAGTCCAATAGCGCTGCTCGGCTAACGTGGTGCAAAGAACGTCGACAGTGGACCGTTGAACAGCGGAAACAGGTTCTCTGGAGCGACGCATCAAGGTTCACCTTCTACCGTTCAGATGGCAGGGTCTGGGTTTGGTGTCTGCCTGGAGAGGCGGCGGTGGAATTATGCTATGGGGGTATTTCTCCTGGTATATCACGGAACCCTTGGTCGCAATTCCTGGTAGACTGAACGCCGAGACCTACTGCACCATTTTGGATGACCATGTGCTTCCTACGTTGTGGCAGTTTTACGGGGTGGACCCATGTTACTTTCAGGATGACAATGCCACCTGTCATGTTGCGAGGTCCACCATGGCTTGGTATGGTGACAATTTGGTTAATCGAATGGACTGGTCTGCGCAGAGCCCGGATCTCAACCCTATCGAGCACCTCTGGGACGAGTTAGAGCGTCGACTTAAGGGGTGCCCCCACCGTCCGAAATCGGTGAAGGAACTGACCTGTCTTCTCCAAGTCGAGTGGAAAAAAATACCGATAGCCGTCGTACAACGCCTGGTTGAGAGTATGCCCAGGAGGGTCGCAGCTGTAATCGCCGCTCGTGGAGGCTCCACCAACTATTGAACGTGAATAAACTTCGTTTTCCTTTGGTATCACAGGTGTCCAATTACTTGTTGGTAGATAGTGTAGTATTGTATGGACGGTACGTCTTTAGAATCTCAATATTCCAACCGTGAATCATTGAAAATGACATTTTCTATCATCCTATCTTATTTGTTTAAACGATAGCTATTTTTTTTTATTTTGGATAAATTAAATTAATTTTTGCCATCAGCACGCATTTCGACGAGGTGCGGGAATTATAGTTTGTCGCTTCAATTCAATCAACTTTAATTTGACCTGGCAATTTAATTAATATAGCGTAATTTTAAAATGTCTCTTTATTTTAATGAGTGATAACAATAGCTTATTATAACTCATGAATACATAATAATATTCCTTAGTACCTCCATGCTGTATTAAGGTCCATGAGAAAATGAAACAATGTTGTTTCTTTACCTGACGCCGCCTTGCTTTCAGAAACGTTCAAACGTCCAAGCCCATTTAGTAGATGTAGAACTGGATGGGAAAAGGGCCGCGCATTTTCGTTTTGCACTGGGCCCCGCAAATTATGCAGCCGGCCCTGTTCACATTTGGCACATGTAAGTGTTGTTGTCCGGTGGCTTCCTATACCGCTGTTGTTCGTTATGGGAAACGACATGTGCCACTTTGTATAACTGTCTTCTTGTGTACCATTAACAAGTGATTTCGAGGGCAGGGATCCTCTGTTAAGCAGGTTTTTGTGACTGTTGCGTTAATGTTGGGTAACGGTCTATACACTGAAGTGCCAGAAAAACTGGCATGCCAGTCTAATACTTGGTAGGTCCCCCACGAGAGAGCAAGCAGGACTGCAGAAATACGACGGGGCATGGACTCCACTAGCTTCTGGAAATATGCTGTAGGCAATGCACACCATACTTCCTGCAGAGCGTTCCACAATTCGGGTGTATTCCGAGGTCTCGGATTCCTGTGTTCGATAGCGCGTTGCATGGCATCCCAAATGTGTTCTATCACGTTTAGATGTGGGGCTTTGGGTGGGAATGGCAACACCCCAAACTCAGATGAATGCTCCTCTAACCATAATGTGGCGTCCCTACACTTGTGTGGAGGTGCATTGTCTGTTGGAACAGGCCCAACCCATCAGCATGAATGTAGGACATGAACGGGTGTACCTCGTCAGAAAAGATGCGCACATAGCGTTGGCCCGTCACAGACGTTTGCAGACGTATCAGAGGTCCCAGTGATGTCCAGCTAAACACATCCCATACCAATACGGACCCCCCACCAGCCGGCACAGTTCCCTGTCGACAGGCGGGATCCATGGCTTCATGGGTTTTGCGCCACACACGAATCTTTCCATCTGCCCGATACAGTTGGAAACGAGACTCGTCAGACAAGGCTACTTGTTTCCAGTCATCACGTGTCCAGTGGCGCTGTTGCAGTGCCCAAGCGATGCGCATAGCTCTGTGTCGTGCACCCATCCAGGGGACTCGAGTTGGGCGTCGGCTCCCAAAGCCCATATCGTGCAGTGTACGTTGCACAGTCCGGACGCTGATGCTTGTTGAGGCTCCAGCATTGAATTCCGATGCTACCTGCGAAGGTGTCGCGTGAAACGATTCTTGACAGCCGACGATGGTCACGTTCACCCAATATCTTTTTACGGCCAGGCTGGTATCGTAGGTTGGAGGTTTTACCGGAATTCTTGTAGTCACGGACACCCTTGCAGTGGTCGTCCGTGAAAATCCGAACTTCGTTTCTACCTCCGAAATACTGTGGACCATCTCACCAGCGCCAACTATGGCACCGCGTTGAAAATCGCTTAAATCGTTATTACTTGTCATTCTCATGCCGAAAACAGCTCTGACAGCTGGCAAGGATGTCTATCGCTTTATATACGCCCTGGCGGACGCAACCGAGTACGCGCATAGGTGACGTTGCTACATATTTTGCATAAGCTCGAATGTACCAGTTGTTCTGGCACTTCACTATACATATAACACATTTTCGAATATAAAAGGAATCGAAAATTCTTACGCCCAGTTTCATCCATTTCAAGAAGAAAATTATTTTGACGTTCCAAATCCTGGCGAAGATCCTGCTTTTCTTCATACTGAAAAAGAGGAAAACAACATATTTTAAATAATTTGTGGCGAAATATATAACAGTTCATTTTACTTTCAAAACATGATACAGCGATCAGCCAAAACATTATAACCACCTGTGCGTTATTCAAATAAGCACGCGTGACAACACCTCCTATGTACCATGTTTAATGTTAAAAGATGAGTATTTACAGTTAAAAACCCCACTAGTACTTTCGGGGCGACATTCACCGCGTCATCAGGTGGAACAGAGGTTTTGTGTTACTCGCACAAATACATAAGAGTACAGCAATGCACCATGGGTAAAGATCTCAAGAGAAACAAGGTTGTGATTGTTACCATCGCAACCGAGCAAAGACAGCCATGTAATTTCCAACATCAGGACCTTCACATAGTTATAGAAACGTTTTGTTACATTATAAAAGGCTGTTGTCAAATTGACGTGTTGGTTTTTAATTACTATAATTTAAAGTTTAAATTAACTACGTGTTTTTTTTCCATATTTTTGATATGTCCACAGGTGTCCAGTGGTGCCGCATTTTACGCGGATTCAATTATATGCGGTCAGACCCACTGCTAGATTCATATCACGTGGGAAATTGAGCTACGAAAGGATCGATCAATGCGTGCTGGATGCCCATCTGGTGCGACTGTGTCAATGATTTTACAGGTTTTCCTACAATCAACGAGGAAGCAAAATATATTACTCAGATGGCCAAGCAGATTGGTGGGGGGGGGAAATGAAGGCTTCGTCGATATTCTGGAGAAATAACAGATTTCATTGGACATCAAGAACCGTTGACTCATGAAGAGTTAGAAAAACTTGTGAAAACTTCCTCGGACGAAGATGATGCTTACGACGCCGACGAACAAGATGAAACTGCCAGCGGTAATTTGCACAAGTTTGCCGAAATTTTCCAAGCTCTTGAAAGATTTAATTTCTAACTATTATCCCTCTATGGAACGTAGCCTTAAAATAAACCGAAGTATTACGGACTCTTTAATGCCGTATTATGAGATATTTCAGCAGCTAAACAGGCAGGGGCGACATTTGTCGATAACGATGTTTTTCCAGAAAAAAAACTCCTTTTACTGGCTCCCAAATAATGGCCCATCTCACGAGGTTTTGTGACTGGTTCTCCAACTACTGCACCTAATGCATCAGCTTTGGACCTGAGCTTTGACGACGCAGCAGTGGTGTTGCGTAGTGAATGCAACGATTACGTAGCTATGCATAAGGATATTATCTCATATTTAAACTGTAACTGTTACAGAAGTACGTACAGATTGTTCTTTGTAAAATACACATTATACCAGATCAGATCAGATCATATGTAGAGGATTTTAGGAAGTGAGTGTCTGACCCCAGGTCTTAAACAACCCTTAGAAATAGGAAGCTAGGAGATTTGGGCTAGAGTGCCCGATAGGAAAGTGACACGGAAGCGAGGTAGAAGACGCCCTTATTTACTACCGGAGGGCCAGTACCCGGGGTCCGACGGCTTAATGTGCCCATCAGATCAGATCATATGTAGAGGGTTTTAGGAAGGGAGTGTCCGATCCCAGGTCTTAAACAACCCTTAGAAATAGGAAGCTAGGAGATTTGGGCTAGAGTGCCCGATAGGAAAGTGACACGGAAGCGAGGTAGAAGACGCCCTTATTTACTACCGGAGGGCCAGTACCCGGGGTCCGACGGCTTAATGTGCCCATCAGATCAGATCATATGTAGAGGGTTTTAGGAAGGGAGTGTCCGATCCCAGGTCTTAAACAACCCTTAGAAATAGGAAGCTAGGAGATTTGGGCTAGAGTGCCCGATAGGAAAGTGACACGGAAGCGAGGTAGAAGACGCCCTTATTTACTACCGGAGGGCCAGTACCCGGGGTCCGACGGCTTAATGTGCCCATCAGATCAGATCATATGTAGAGGGTTTTAGGAAGGAGTGTCCGATCCCAGGTCTTAAACAACCCTTAGAAATAGGAAGCTAGGAGATTTGGGCTAGAGTGCCCGATAGGAAAGTGACACGGAAGCGAGGTAGAAGACGCCCTTATTTACTACCGGAGGGGCCAGTACCCGGGGTCCGACGGCTTAATGTGCCCATCAGATCAGATCATATGTAGAGGGTTTTAGGAAGGGAGTGTCCGATCCCAGGTCTTAAACAACCCTTAGAAATAGGAAGCTAGAGATTTGGGCTAGAGTGCCCGATAGGAAAGTGACACGGAAGCGAGGTAGAAGACGCCCTTATTTACTACCGGAGGGCCAGTACCCGGGGTCCGACGGCTTAATGTGCCCATCAGATCAGATCATATGTAGAGGGTTTTAGGAAGGGAGTGTCCGATCCCAGGTCTTAAACAACCCTTAGAAATAGGAAGCTAGGAGATTTGGGCTAGAGTGCCCGATAGGAAAGTGACACGGAAGCGAGGTAGAAGACGCCCTTATTTACTACCGGAGGGCCAGTACCTGGGTCCGACGGCTTAATGTGCCCATCAGATCAGATCATATGTAGAGGGTTTTAGGAAGGGAGTGTCCGATCCCAGGTCTTAAACAACCCTTAGAAATAGGAAGCTAGGAGATTTGGGCTAGAGTGCCTGATAGGAAAGTGACACGGAAGCGAGGTAGAAGACGCCCTTATTTACTACCGGAGGGCCAGTACCCGGGGTCCGACGGCTTAATGTGCCCATCAGATCAGATCATATGTAGAGGGTTTTAGGAAGGGAGTGTCCGATCCCAGGTCTTAAACAACCCTTAGAAATAGGAAGCTAGGAGATTTGGGCTAGAGTGCCCGATAGGAAAGTCACACGGAAGCGAGGTAGAAGACGCCCTTATTTACTACCAGGGGGCCAGTCCCCGGGGTCTAATGCGCCCATCAGATCAGATCATATGTAGAGGATTTTAGGAAGGGAGTGTCTGACCCCAGGTCTTAAACAACCCTTAGAAATAGGAAGCTAGGAGATTTGAGCTAGAGTGCCCAATAGGAAAGTCACACGGAAGCGAGGTAGAAGACGCCCTTATTTACTACCGGGGGGCCAGTACGGGGTCCGACGGCTTAATGTGCCCATCAGATCAGATCAGATCATATGTAGAGTATTTTAGGAAGGGAGTGTCTGACCCCAGGTCTTAAACAACCCTTAGAAATAGGAAGCTAGGAGATTTGAGCTAGAGTGCCAGATAGGAAAGTCACACGGAAGCGAGGTAGAAGACGCCCTTATTTACTACAAGGGGGCCAGTCCCCGGGGTCTAATGCGCCCATCAGATCAGATCATATGTAGAGGATTTTAGGAAGGAGTGTCTGACCCCAGGTCTTAAACAACCCTTAGAAATAGGAAGCTAGGAGATTTGAGCTAGAGTGCCCGATAGGAAAGTCACACGGAAGCGAGGTAGAAGACGCCCTTATTTACTACCAGGGGGCCAGTCCCCGGGGTCTAATGCGCCCATCAGATCAGATCATATGTAGAGGATTTTAGGAAGGGAGTGTCCGATCCCAGGTCTTAAACAACCCTTAGAAATAGGAAGCCAGGAGATTTGGGCTAGAGTGCCTGATAGGAAAGTCACACGGAAGCGAGGTAGAAGACGCCCTTATTTACTACCAGGGGGCCAGTCCCCGGGGTCTAATGCGCCCATCAGATCAGATCATATGTAGAGGATTTTAGGAAGGAGTGTCCGATCCCAGGTCTTAAACAACCCTTAGAAATAGGAAGCTAGGAGATTTGGGCTAGAGTGCCTGATAGGAAAGTCACACGGAAGCGAGGTAGAAGACGCCCTTATTTACTACGAGGGGGCCAGTCCCTGGGTCTAATGCGCCCATCAGATCAGATCATATGTAGAGGATTTTAGGAAGGGAGTGTCCGATCCCAGGTCTTAAACAACCCTTAGAAATAGGAAGCTAGGAGATTTGTGCTAGAGTGCCCAATAGGAAAGTCACACGGAAGCGAGGTAGAAGACGCCCTTATTTACTACCGGGGGCCAGTACCCGGGGTCCAACGGCTTAATGTGCCCATCAGATCAGATCAGATCATATGTAGAGGATTTTAGGAAGGAGTGTCTGACCCCAGGTCTTAAACAACCCTTAGAAATAGGAAGCTAGGAGATTTGAGCTAGAGTGCCCAATAGGAAAGTCACACGGAAGCGAGGTAGAAGACGCCCTTATTTACTACCAGGGGGCCAGTCCCCGGGGTCTAATGCGCCCATCAGATCAGATCATATGTAGAGGATTTTAGGAAGGGAGTGTCCGATCCCAGGTCTTAAACAACCCTTAGAAATAGGAAGCTAGGAGATTTGGGCTAGAGTGCCCGATAGGAAAGTCACACGCAAGCGAGGTAGAAGACTCCTTATTTACTACCAGGGGGCCAGTCCCCGGGGTCTAATGCGCCCATCAGATCAGATCATATGTAGAGGATTTTAGGAAGGGAGTGTCCGATCCCAGGTCTTAAACAACCCTTAGAAATAGGAAGCTAGGAGATTTGGGCTAGAGTGCCCGGTAGGAAAGTCACACGGAAGCGAGGTAGAAGACGCCCTTATTTACTACCAGGGGGCCAGTCCCCGGGGTCTAATGCGCCCATCAGATCAGATCATATGTAGAGGATTTTAGGAAGGGGAGTGTCCGATCCCAGGTCTTAAACAACCCTTAGAAATAGGAAGCTAGGAGATTTGGGCTAGAGTTCCCGATAGGAAAGTCACACGGAAGCGAGGTAGAAGACGCCCTTATTTACTACCGGAGGGCCAGTACCCGGGGTCCGACGGCTTAATGTGCCCATCAGATCAGATCAGATCATATGTAGAGGATTTTAGGAAGGGAGTGTCTGACCCCAGGTCTTAAACAACCCTTAAAAATAGGAAGCTAGGGAGATTTGAGCTAGAGTGCCAGATAGTAAAGTCACACGGAAGCGAGGTAGAAGACGCCCTTATTTACTACCAGGGGGCCAGTATCCGGGGTCTAATGCGCCCATCAGATCAGATCATATGTAGAGGATTTTAGGAAGGGAGTGTCTGACCCCAGGTCTTAAACAACTCTTAGAAATAGGAAGCTAGAGAGATTTGAGCTAGAGTGCCCGATAGGAAAGTCACACGGAAGCGAGGTAGAAGACGCCCTTATTTACTACCAGGGGCCAGTCCCCGGGGTCTAATGCGCCCATCAGATCAGATCATATGTAGAGGATTTTAGGAAGGGAGTGTCCGATCCCAGGGCTTAAACAACCCTTAGAAATAGGAAGCTAGGAGATTTGGGCTAGAGTGCCCGATAGGAAAGTCACACGGAAGCGAGGTAGAAGACGCCCTTATTTACTACCGGAGGGCCAGTACCCGGGGTCCGACGGCTTAATGTGCCCATCAGATCAGATCAGATCATATGTAGAGGATTTTAGGAAGGGAGTGTCTGACCCCAGGTCTTAAACAACCCTTAAAAATAGGAAGCTAGGAGATTTGAGCTAGAGTGCCAGATAGTAAAGTCACACGGAAGCGAGGTAGAAGACGCCCTTATTTACTACCAGGGGGCCAGTACCCGGGGTCTAATGCGCCCATCAGATCAGATCATATGTAGAGGATTTTAGGAAGGGAGTGTCTGACCCCAGGTCTTAAACAACTCTTAGAAATAGGAAGCTAGGAGATTTGAGCTAGAGTGCCCGATAGGAAAGTCACACGGAAGCGAGGTAGAAGACGCCCTTATTTACTACCAGGGGGCCAGTCCCCGGGGTCTAATGCGCCCATCAGATCAGATCATATGTAGAGGATTTTAGGAAGGGAGTGTCCGATCCCAGGTCTTAAACAACCCTTAGAAATAGGAAGCTAGGATATTTGGGCTAGAGTGCCCGATAGGAAAGTCACATGGAAGCGAGGTAGAAGACGCCTTTATTTACTACCGGGGGGCCAATACCAGGGGTCCGACGGCTTAATGTGCCCATCAGATCAGATCAGATCATATGTAGAGGATTTTAGGAAGGGAGTGTCTGACCCCAGGTCTTAAACAACTCTTAGAAATAGGAAGCTAGGAGATTTGAGCTAGAGTGCCCGATAGGAAAGTCACACGGAAGCGAGGTAGAAGACGCCCTTATTTACTACCAGGGGGCCAGTCCCCGGGGTCTAATGCGCCCATCAGATCAGATCATATGTAGAGGATTTTAGGAAGGGAGTGTCCGATCCCAGGGCTTAAACAACCCTTAGAAATAGGAAGCTAGGAGATTTGGGCTAGAGTGCCCGGATAGGAAAGTCACACGGAAGCGAGGTAGAAGACGCCCTTATTTACTACCGGAGGGCCAGTACCCGGGGTCCGACGGCTTAATGTGCCCATCAGATCAGATCAGATCATATGTAGAGGATTTTAGGAAGGGAGTGTCTGACCCCAGGTCTTAAACAACCCTTAAAAATAGGAAGCTAGGAGATTTGAGCTAGAGTGCCCGATAGGAAAGTCACACGGAAGCGAGGTAGAAGACGCCCTTATTTACTACCAGGGGGCCAGTCCCCGGGGTCTAATGCGCCCATCAGATCAGATCATATGTAGAGGATTTTAGGAAGGGAGTGTCCGATCCCAGGGCTTAAACAACCCTTAGAAATAGGAAGCTAGGAGATTTGGGCTAGAGTGCCCGATAGGAAAGTCACACGGAAGCGAGGTAGAAGACGCCCTTATTTACTACCGGAGGGCCAGTACCTGGGGTCCGACGGCTTAATGTGCCCATCAGATCAGATCAGATCATATGTAGAGGATTTTAGGAAGGAGTGTCTGACCCCAGGTCTTAAACAACCCTTAAAAATAGGAAGCTAGGAGATTTGAGCTAGAGTGCCAGATAGTAAAGTCACACGGAAGCGAGGTAGAAGACGCCCTTATTTACTACCAGGGGGCCAGTACCCGGGGTCTAATGCGCCCATCAGATCAGATCATATGTAGAGGATTTTAGGAAGGGAGTGTCTGACCCCAGGTCTTAAACAACTCTTAGAAATAGGAAGCTAGGAGATTTGAGCTAGAGTGCCCGATAGGAAAGTCACACGGAAGCGAGGTAGAAGACGCCCTTATTTACTACCAGGGGCCAGTCCCCGGGGTCTAATGCGCCCATCAGATCAGATCATATGTAGAGGATTTTAGGAAGGGAGTGTCCGATCCCAGGTCTTAAACAACCCTTAGAAATAGGAAGCTAGGACATTTGGGCTAGAGTGCCCGATAGGAAAGTCACATGGAAGCGAGGTAGAAGACGCCTTTATTTACTACCGGGGGGCCAATACCAGGGGTCCGACGGCTTAATGTGCCCATCAGATCAGATCAGATCATATGTAGAGGATTTTAGGAAGGGAGTGTCTGACCCCAGGTCTTAAACAACTCTTAGAAATAGGAAGCTAGGAGATTTGAGCTAGAGTGCCCGATAGGAAAGTCACACGGAAGCGAGGTAGAAGACGCCCTTATTTACTACCAGGGGGCCAGTCCCCGGGGTCTAATGCGCCCATCAGATCAGATCATATGTAGAGGATTTTAGGAAGGGAGGTCCGATCCCAGGGCTTAAACAACCCTTAGAAATAGGAAGCTAGGGAGATTTGGGCTAGAGTGCCCGATAGGAAAGTCACACGGAAGCGAGGTAGAAGACGCCCTTATTTACTACCGGAGGGCCAGTACCCGGGGTCCGACGGCTTAATGTGCCCATCAGATCAGATCAGATCATATGTAGAGCATTTTAGGAAGGGAGTGTCTGACCCCAGGTCTTAAACAACCCTTAGAAATAGGAAGCTAGGAGAATTGAGCTAGAGTGCCCGATAGGAAAATCACACGGAAGCGAGGTAGAAGACGCCCTTATTTACTACAGGGGGGCCAGTACCCGGGGTCCGACGGCTTAATGTGCCCATCAGATCAGATCATATGTAGAGGATTTTAGGAAGGGAGTGTCTGATCCCAGGTCTTAAACAACCCTTAGAAATAGGAAGCTAGGAGATTTGGACTAGAGTGCCCGATAGGAAAGTGACATGGAAGCGAGGTAGAAGACGCCCTTATTTACTACCGGGGGCCAGTACCCGGGGTCCGACGGCTTAATGTGCCCATCAGATCAGATCAGATCATATGTAGAGGATTTTAGGAAGGGAGTGTCTGACCCCAGGTCTTAAACAACCCTTAGAAATAGGAAGCTAGGAGATTTGGGCTAAAGTGCCCGATAGGAAAGTCACACGGAAGCGAGGTAGAAGACGCCCTTATTTACTACCGGGGGGCCAGTACCCGAGGTCCGACGGCTTAACGTGCTCATCTGACGCACGGCGGGTATTTAGTGGTTCGAGCGTTCGTACCTGCCCAGGATCGGACCTGAGGTCATCTCCGTGGCCGTCACAAACGCTGACTACTAGGCCACCAGCGGGCCTCGCATTATACCGAATAATACCGTACATATATAACGACAAAAAGCGTGGGAAGTGATTTATTGTATGTAGTTTTATTATTGGTTTTGCATACACGCGGTATCGGCTTTACGCGGTCTCGTCGGAACGTAAGCCCCGCGTAAAATGCGTCACTGCTGTATTGTCATTACAGTATCTGTCTCCTACTGCTTCAGTCTACAGGCTTTCAACAAAGTGTAGTGAGTGTACGTACGCCGGAGTGTCCAACAGTCTGATATTCGCCCAGGCTGGTTGTAATGTTCCATTTGCAACATTCCTGGATAATGCTGTATAACATTCCTAGATAATGCTGTATAGGGCATTATGTAGGAATGTTATACGAGATAATGTTATCCTAGATAATGATAATGCCGTATATGGGATTATCCAGGAATGTTATAAGGCCGTGTATAGCATTATCTAGGAATGTTATACAGCATTATCCAGGAATGTTGCAAATGGAACATTACAACCAGACTGGGTGAATATCAAACTGTTGGGCACACCGGCGTACGTACACTCACTACACTTCGTTGAAAGCATGTACATTGAAGCAGTATGGGACAGATGCTGTAATGACAATACACCCGTGGACATATCAAAAATATGGAAAAACCACTTAGTTAATTTGAACTTTAAATTATGGTAATTAAAAGCCAACACGTCAATTTGACAACAGCCTTTCATAATGTAAAAAAAATGGTTTTGTATAACTATGTGAAGGCCCTGATGTTGGAAATTACATGGGTATGTTTGTTCGGTTGCGATGGTACCAATCACAACCTTGTGACTCTTGAGATATTTACCCGTGGTGCATTGCTGTAATCTTATATATTTGTGCCAGTAACACATAACCTCTGTTCTACTTGATGACGGGGTGAATGTCGCCCCGAAAGTACTAGTGTGTTTTTAACTCTAAATACTCTTCATCTTTTAACATTAAATATCGTACATAGACGGTGTTTTCATTTGTGATATATTGTACGACAGTGATTTTATCTTTACGATATACGATCATACAGGGTGTCCGAGAATTATTGGGCACATTACAAAATTATATAAAACAAAACATTAAACAGATAAAGAGAAACTGACTGTACTAACGTACAATGTAACTACACAAGTTAAGCAATTTCGATGTGAGATCCCTTGGTTGCTCGTAGTACGTCCAAGCGATACCCGATTTCGTGCCATGTATTGGCAAGCATCTGAGGAGTTGTGGAATTAATAGCAGCTGTGATACGCTGCTTCAGTTCCTTCAAATCCATAAAAGGCGTCCGTTAGACACGATACTTCACACAACCCCACATGAAATAATCCAATGGAGTTAGATCTGGAGAGCGAGGAGGACAAGGAATGGGACCACCACGCCCAATCCATATGTTGGGGAAATGCTCATTTAGGCACTTACGTACACACGTTGGCCAATGCGGAGGCAGAAATCGTATGCACTCGATTCAGCATATTCACATCGAAATCGTATCTTGTTGGAAAACGACGTTGTCATATCTTTTGATCTGGGGTATAGCGAAAGTTTCTAGCATATCCAAGTAGATGTTCCCATTTACGGTTTTTTTCGCAGAAGAAGAAAGGGCCAATCACTTCTTTTTTTGATAGGGCGCACCACACATTAACTTTTGGAGAATCACGTTCCAGTTCAATAGTAGCATGAGGCGGTTCACTGCCCCATATCCTACAGTTGTGACGATTCACAATACCTGATACATGAAATGTGGATTCATCACTGAAAATTACAGTACTGAGAACGTTTTCGTCGTTTTCCACTCGATTCAGCATATCCACAGCGAAATCGTATCGTAGAGTGTGATCATTTGCATGCATCTTTTGCACTATTTGAATTTTATAAGCATGAAACTTTAATTTCTTGTGCAAGATATCGTGAACTGCCGATTTCGGAATGCACAGTTCTCTGCTTGTTTTACGAACGGATTTCCCGGAGCTTCGTCGGAAACTTTCATTGACTTGGTCAACCGTCTCACCGCTGACGCTAGGCCTACCGGCTCCTCCACGATGTTCCACATTGCCAATTTCTTTAAACTGTTTCATCCACCGCTTAATTGAATTCGTTGACGGAGGATTACAACCATACTCTAAACGGTACCGTCTTTTAACTATAATGACATACTTTAATTCCGCAAGCCATAACACACACACACACACACACACACACGCACACACACACACACACACACGCATCGCCTTCTGCTGTACGGATGACATGACTACTGATTGCGCATTTCTGATATATTCCTCCTTAGGCCGCACCTAGTGCCATCTATCGGATTCTGGGAATAACAATTCTGCAAAACAAAAATATAGAAACCGTGTTAGTAGCACGTAAAATAGAAACACAGACAATGCTCATAGTGTTTTTGTACATAATTTTGTAATGTGTCCAATAATTCTCGGACACTCTGTATATTTGAAACACAAGACCGTTTCTTTCTATGATCCGCCACTCGAGCGATTTTCATGATTTTTTCTAAATGAAAGCTACTGACCCACACATTTGTCATCCATAATTTTTATTGTCATGACCGATGTCTCCAGAGTGTTTGGAATAGCACGCAGCATAGTGTCGTGACTTTGGTCAGCGTTAAGAAGACACATTACCGCTGCCCTAAACACAGGCGCATCAGAATAATATGACCACCCTCTGAATCCCAGTGTACCCGCCCAGGCCCGTCACAGTGTGTGCGTGACAAGTTCTACCACATGGAGATATAAGGGGCTGGCAAGGATATATGAACCACAGTTCGTTACGTAAGCACAATCGGAACAGGTAGTGCTTTGACTAACGTTCAAAGGGGAATAATTATCAGCTACCGCGCCAAGGGTGGAAGCATCTCAGAAACAGCTGACTTCGTGAACTGTTCGCAAGGTGCTGCAGTAAGGGTGTACCGAGAATGGACCGCCGTCTCACTGAGTACCTCCCGACGTCATAACCGTGGAGCCCAAAAGGCCATCGACCCCAACGGAGAACGTCGCATGACAATCGACCCGCAAAAGTTCAGCAATTGACCACGCAAATGAACGCTGGGCACACCCAGGTACGTGTCCCCGATAACACTAGAGCTAAACCTTTTAACACGGGTCTCCGTAGTCGACGCTGTGTCAAAGGGCCCATGTTAACCCAGGTCCATCGGCAACGACGCCTGTAGTTCGCATGGGACTGCCGTCATTGGACAGTGGGAGAGTGGAGAAAGATTGCCTTTTCCGACGAATCGAGGTTTCTACTCCACAGAAGAGACGGTCGGTGCATGATACGGCGTCAGACACACGACAATAAACATTCGATCACGCTTGTCGTTCAAGTACAAGCCTGCGGTGGCAGTGTTCACGTCTGGAGGATGTTTTCCTGGTATGACCTGGGACCGCTGCTACCCCTGGATGGGTCCCCGAACGCCAATGGCTACCTGTCCACCCTCGCTGACCATATGCATCCCTTCATGTTGGACGTTTACCCTGGTGGTGATGGTGTCTACCAACAGGACAATGCGCCGTGCCACGTCGCTAATGGGTTGCGTTTCTGGTTTCAGGAACACGACAAGAATGTCTCCGTTCTCCCTTAGTCAGCGAAATCTCCGCACGTCCCCTTTTTCCCTTAACCAGTAAAATCACACCACTCCGCGAAAGGGTGCACATGCCGAGTGTGCATACCTATTGTGCCACCGTACATACCGGCCACATCATCAATTACCACTCACGTTCATCGTCAATACCGTCTGGAATACCATTCAGTACCCTAGGGCTCACGAGCCACCTGGAATGCTCAATGGCATCAATTGGGCTTCAGCGATCGACTCGTCTTCCGCTTGAGCCCGATGATCGGCGTATAGACGCGTGGTGACGACGTGGTGAATTGAGTAAATCAACAGCCATTGCGAAACACCATATTGAACGCCCTGCTGGTGTTGTGGTGTGGGAAGCAATCAGTTACAGTCACCGTTCATCATTAGTGTCCGTCAACGTCAATCTGACTTCCTGCGGCTATGTCTGGGAGGCCTTCCTCATTGGAGAGACCGATGCCATTTTCACTATTGCATCACCACATACATACCGCGGAGGATTTCTTCGTGGTATGGACGTATTATCTAAGCCAGCTAGGTCCACCGGATTTGCCCCCAACCAAGCAGGCGTGGGCAATTGTCCACCGCCATCTACAGTCCCTTCGGTGGCAACCCCAACCAAGGGTGTTCTGCGGTGGACCACGCGCAAGACTTCTTTTAGGAAATACTGTAGGAGACATTTCGATAGCTCCATGCCGAAAAGTTTGACTCAAATGCATCTACAACCGAAACGTTTTTACATGACATTAATCTGTTTATCGTTTTGTGTAAATAAATATTCTCTTTTTCATCTGCAAATTTGAGTACGCTTTCCTAACATTCTAGGCAGGCATTACTATCTAACCGGCTTTTTTCCCTTCGTGGCACTGAAATTTTGATGTCACGGTGCTTTTAAAGATATTATATTTAGTAACGATCAACGCTGAAGAAAAGTTCGAAATTAAACTTGGAATAAAATTCTTGGCATCATTTGTTTCTTTAATTCCTTTCGACGATGTAGAGGACCCTGATTTTGGCATTAAATTGGAAACAGTCTTATTAATATTCATTTTGTATTATCAATTTAGAAATCAGCTTCGAAGTAATCTTCAAATGCGAATTCGATGTCTTCTCTGGAGATTTGCCATGTTCATCAGCAGAGACTATGATCAGATGATTTATGCCGTTGTTTAAACAGAAGGGAATTATTGCAACACAAATACCTAAGTTTCCTATGTTTCGTATCACCTGGTGTATTCAAGCAGGTTCGCAGGGAAATGCCATCTATAATCGCTGGCAGTTTATTCCGATTGCTATGGCACAGTGTGTAGTCTTAAGTTTCATAATAAGCCAGCTCATGTTCCTTTATTTGGAACTAGCTGTCTCGCAGACATTCTGAGAGAACACTGACTGTCAGTCAGTTAATTAAATTCCGTGTACGCTAGTTAATAAATTTCCAAACTTTGAATCGTTTGTGATGTTATGCATCATTTACGACAGTAGTGAAGTAAATCCCACATAAAAAAATTCGCTGAAACGAAAATGGGTAACGGAAGTAGTCGGTTAGCCATCTGGAAAGATTTTCTCAAATATCTCCATAACGGTGCGTTGTGACGAAATTTGGTTTCCTCTCGATTTCCCAAGGTGACGGTACCTGCTATTGATGAGAGCTTTAAAGAAATGTATAATATGATGGGGTGGATTTTTTTTCCAATATCTCGAAACCGGTGCGTAGTAACGCAATTTGACTTCCTCTCGACGCCCCAAAGAGACAGTACTGCTGTTGACGAGAGCTACTCAATAGCAGGTAATGACAAGGACATTACCTGATGAGAGCTAGTCAATAGCAGGTACTGACGAGGACAGTACCTGCTATTGACGAGAGCTTTAAAAAAATGTACAACATGATGGGGTTGATTTTCTCAAATATTTCGAAAATGGTGCGTAGTAACGAAATTCGGCTTTCTCTCGACTCCTCCAAGGTGTCAGAACATGCCTTTGACAAGAGCTTTAGAAAACGTATAATATTGTGGGATTGATTTTCTGAAATAGCTCGATAAAGGTGCGTACTAACGAAATTTGGCTTGCTCTCTACTTTCCCAAGGGGACAGTACTGCTGTTGACGAGAGCTTTAAAATGACGTATAACATGATGGGGTTGATTTCCTCCAATATCTCGAAAACGGTGCGTATTAACGAAATTTGGCTTCCTATCGACTACTCCAAGAGGACAGAACCTGCTATTGACTAGAGCTTTAAAAAACGTATGACATGGTGGGGTTGATTTCCTCAAATATCTCGAAAACTGTGCGTTGTAATGAATTTTGGCTTCCTCTCGACTTCCCAAAGGGGACAGTACTGCTATTGACTAGAGCTTTAAAAAACGTATGACATGGTGGGGTTGATTTCCTCAAATATCTCGAAAACTGTGCGTTGTAATGAATTTTGGCTTCCTCTTGACTTCCCAAAGGGGACAGTACTGCTATTGACGAGAGCTTTAAAATGACGTACGTATAACATGCTGGAGTTGATTTTCTCAAATATCTCGAAAACTTTGTGTCCTAGCGACATTTGGCATTCTGTCGACTCCCCAAGGAGAGAGTACTGCTATTGACGAGAGACTTAAAAACGTATAACATGGTGGGGTTGATTTCCTCAAATATCTCGGGAACGGTGCGTTGTAACGAAATTTGGCTTCCTCTCGACTCCTCCAAGGGGTCAGTACCTGCTACTGACGACAGCTTTAAAAACACGCATAACATGGTGCGATTGATTTTCTCAAATACCTCGAAAACTGTGCGCAAAAACGAAATTTGGCTTCCTCTCAACTCCCCCGATGGGACAGTACTGCTATTAACGAGAGCTTTAAAATGACGTATAACATGGTGGGGTTGATTTCCTTAAATATCTGGAAAACTGTGTGTTGTAACGAAATTTGGCTTCCTCTCGCTTCCCCGATGGGACAGAACCAGCTATTGACGAGAGCTTTAAAAAACGCATAATATGGTGGAGTTGATTTTCTGAGATATCTCGAAAACGGTGCGAAGTAACGAAATTTGGCTTGCTCTCGATTCCCCAAAGGGAACAGTACTGCTATTGACGAGAGCTTTAAAATGACGTATAACATGATGGGGTTGATTTTCACAAATATGTCGAAAACGGTGCGTCGTAGCGAAATTTGGCTTCCGACTCCTCCAAGAAGAGGGGTTACCTGCTTTTGACGAGAGCTTAAAAATGATGTATAACACGATAGGATGTAACCGGTAGATATCCTAGAACAAAGATTACTAGTCCACCTCACTAACACACTTGAGATTCATCTTTCCTTTCTATCTTGAGGTCAGATTTCAGCTTGATCGACTTTTGTAGCTCTATCACATTTCATCGGTGTTAGGGTCGTTTCTTACGTTCGGGTAAATCTAAGTAATATGTAATGATCAAAATAAATATTTGTTTTGGAAAACTAAACAGTCGAAATACTTACTGTTGCGGCAGTCACGGTTTAGCAAATATTTACTTTTGTGATTCACATATCTCCTTTCATTAATTTTACGACATTACCATTCATTAATACACCTACCTAAATACCGTTCAAAGTCAGAAATTATCAGGAACCCACAAAAGCATTTGCCGTTTCCGGATACTGAGACAAAGTATAACACGTACGTAGTAGAAAAGTAATTTATTCAACAAAATAATTACCATGGGCATCAGCAAGGTTCTGCCAACGTGTTAATAACTTATATATACTATATTGACAAAAGTCCCCGGACGCCCCTTCAAAAGCAAATGAACGGATCCGCTGCATTGTTCAGATGCGCGGTGCAGCTGCAAACGGAATAAAAACAAGCATACAGCTGACCGCGATCATATCTCACTGTGAGGTTGAGTGTCTTTCAGGACCAGATTCGGCATGTGCTTTGGGGCTTCGCCGCAGTCGAGCCATTGCGCCGAACGTTTGCGATCGTCCACTTCTCATCGCACGTGACGATGTTCCTCAAAATTTTGTCCACTTTGTTCTGCAAAAGCAGAGGTGACCGGATATCAGATCGCGTCGTGTTTAATTCTGTTTTTGTTTTTGCTTGGGAGTTTAACGACAACCATGAGCAACTCAGTGGGCTATAAGCAGTCGCCTGTACCTAATTTAGGGCCACTGGTACCAGGGAAGTAAAAAAGACAGTGTCGTAAGACGAATCCAACATCCATACCTCAGCGGGATTAGAACCCTTACCCATCTCGGACGAATAATCAGAAACCAGCGCTTAAACCACTACGCAACAGGGGCGGTAAGTTCTGTTCAATCAACTCATTGGGAACCAGTGCTTGAATGTGCTTTGAGACTTGAAATTACGACCCTTGGAATTCAAACGTTTCCCACTCAAATAGTATGCAGTTTTTACTTTCTCACACCTCCATTAAAGGAAAGTACACTGCTGGCCACCTAAAATCCAACACCAAGAAGGAATCATCCGATTGGCGTGAAATTCGCAGCATGCGTCGCCCGCGAGAGGACATGCAAACGATTAGCGTTGCACGGCATATTCAAATCATGTGCGCCCGGCACGCCACCGAGAAGCACTATAAGAAGGGTGCACAGAAGGCAGGGTGTAAGTAGTGAAAGTGTGTTGTGCTGCCAGACCTGTGCGTTGGAAGCTTCCTGATGATTCGTCGCAGAATACGGCAGTCATTCCAGCACGTTTCGGAGTTCGACAGAGAACGAATAGTGGCTTATCGCGACAGCAGTTTATCGTACCGAGACATCGGCGCCCGTGTGGGACGACATCCAGCCACAGTGAGGCGAGTATGGATTCGGTTGGTGCAGAAGGGACGGACGGCCCGACGTCAGCGATTGCCGCAGCCGCGGCGTACTACCGAACGAGAGGACCGGCATGTTGTGCGGCGGGCATTGACGGCTCGCACCGCCACATCACGAACGTTAGCGCAGGAATTATGGTGTGTTGCGCAAAAACCTGTGTCAGCACGTACCGTTCGACGTCGTCTGCAGGAGCGGGGACTTGTCGCACGGCGCCCATTGCTCCGATTACCATTGGAACATTGGAATGTTCCAATGTTTACAAAAATGTGAAACTCTTTGTGAACAAAATATTTTTGGAGGAAATTTGTACAAAGCAGAATTACAGGTTGTTGCTTTTTTACACTTTAAAAAAGGTACATACACTATATTGACAAAAGTCACCGGACACCTAGAAGAGAAACACAACATAGTATTTATCGATATACATTAGTCCGGTGTCGGTCCACCTTTGGCCTCAATGCATGCCCTGACCCTTCGAGACATGCTTTCGACGAGGTTTCGGAACACAGCGATATGTATGCGCTTCCATTCAGAGCATAATGCTGCCGCTAACTGTTGCTTAGTAGTAGGTCTTGGTTAAAAATTTCTTATGCGGCGCTCTAATTCATCCCAATGGTGCTCTATGGGATTAAGATCAGGGCTCCGTGCTGGCCAGTCCATACACGATACGGAATTATCCTCAAACCACGCCATAGCAGCCCTTGCTTTATGGCTCTGTGCATTATCCTTCTGGTACCAACAAGGCTCGGTTCCATAGTATTTCCACAGAGTTGGTAGGGTATAATTCTCCAGAATATCGAGGTAGACGCGCTGGTTAACAGTTTTGTCCACGATAATCAATGGGCCGGGACCATACCACGAAAAACACTCCCACACGAGTACACTGCCAGCTCCAAAGTTGACCGTAGGAACAGTGCACTGTGGTAAATAGCGTTCCCCCGGTTGCTGACATACCCACACATGGCCATCAGACTGATGGATCGTGTATCTGAATTCATTAGTCCATAGGACCCGTTTCCATTTATCTACGGTCCACGATAAAGGTTCTTTACGCCATGCTGAATGACGAGTAGTATTCCGAGTGGAGATGAAATTCTTATGAACAGCCGCACGACCTCGGTAACCCATGGAATGACATTCTTTACCAATGGTACGTGTACATACAGAGGTTCCAGCAATTTTACTCACCTGTACACTGAGGTATTGTGCAGTACTCCATCGTTTAGCTGTAACGACTCTCCTGACGCTTCGACGTCCTGTATCACTGATTTTCTTTAGTCTTCCGGTACGTTTTGCTGCTTCAGGAGCGCCATGTGTCTTCCACTTATTCAGTACATCCAAAAGAGTTGACTTGGGTATGTTGAAACGCCTCTCGGTTTCTCTTATGGACAACCCACTAATGTAGCACCCAACAATCTTTCCCTTCTCGTAGTCAGTTATCTTCCGCCCCGACGTTTTCACTCAACCCTGCAACTGACTGCGATATGATCGCAGTCAGTTGCAGGCTTGTTTTTATACCGTTTGCAGCTGTACCGCGCGTCTTAACAACGCAGTGGATCCGTTCATTTGTTTTTTGAAGGGGCGTCCGGTGACTTTTGTCAATATATTGTGTACGGTATTATTAGGCTAATGAAAAGGAGAGGTAAGCTTTAGTCTTCGCTACCTTCTCTTCACTAATTTGTTTATTCAGGCAATATACTCTACTTCTACGAATATATGCTTAAAAAATATTTAAACTCATTTATGAAACGTTTCTACCCTAATGTTCAATTTAGTGTCCAAATTCAACTACATTTTATTATATTTTTCAATTTATCTTATTAAGTTTTTACAATTTAAGTTCATTTCTATTTAAGAAATCTCCTTTATAACGAAGTTTTTTAAGTGGAACGATGGACTTCGTTAAGACTCAACTCTAAATGCTGAACTAAAACACTTCCTTTCAATGGCGTAAAGCTAATACACAATTTAAACAGAGTTTTCGCTTTCCACCGGGAGGTTTCGTCTGGGCGAAAGCTCGGTTTAAATTGTGTATTAGCTTCACGCCATTAAAAGAAAGTATTTTAGTTTATAAATGGTGTAGAGTCTTTGATAGCTGATAACTCAACTCTATATACTAAATTAACACACACACACACATATACACACACTAGTAGAGTGATATAGGATCCCGTGCACTCCCAAATTAAATCCTGTCTACGTCATTGCGATGGAGCAGTTTTAAGAAAGAAGTCAGAGAAAATGAGAATTTTGTTAGCGCGTGAGAGTCTCTGTTGACGCGTATCTAGTTCTGTCAATAGAAAGGAAATGCCGTTATTTACTTCTATTTATTTAGCGCCAGCACGCTACCCCAAAATTATCATTTCACGCCAGACTGAATTTTCAATCTTCCAGCTAATTTTCTTCCTTATTGCTGTGCTTTAAGCTGGCTTTATTGTTGGGGTTCATCGATTCTGCATTACCAGTGTCATACGCACGATGGTAAGCGAGTTTCCCCCGACAGTAGAAGAATTGGGTGGCAACAAATGGGTGGGTTAATAAGATGTCGTATAGCAGACAGTCTGTGGTAGGATGTATTGCCCACTCAGTAGAGGAAGTAGTCAGAATCGCTGGAGGGTGCAATGAGAGAGAAAGCACATTAGTCAGCGAGGTCTGCTGAATTGTTCTACTGCTAAATGAAATATCCAGCAGCACATCTATCTGTCTTGTCACTAGAACGGAAATGTCGTTTCCTACTACTATCTATTATTTATCACTGACTTCTTGGTATAGCCACGGCAACACAAGGAAAACAAATGTAAATCTGAATCAGACTCGAAATCTATGCGTGGGAGAAATCTGCTTAAATAAACAAGAGCAACAAATGAATGTTTCTTTATGTACAAGAATTTTCATCTTCCTTTGCCAGATTAAGTCACGGTATCAGTAGTGCACGCAAGGAATTTGTCATTGACTGTCAGTATTGCTCTATTCGCAGTCATAATTAACGTACTTTTGTCTATTGGCTAATGTATGCGTTTCATTCTCTCTGGTAATGAATCGAAGAAAGCAAAGCCTTTCAGATGCGGAAATATATAACTGCACGTATTGTTTCAGGGTTCAATGACCCCCGTAAGGCTCCTTCCCTTATCTGGAGTGTGACGTACACTGCCCTGTCATAAATATCTGGATATCTGCATGTCTACAGATGGTCTTTTTTTACAAATAATTTAACCTTTTAAGCGGCCGATTTGCTTGAACCAAATTTTGCCAGAGGCGTAGTTGAGGGGAGTCCTCGGGTCCTGAACTCCCTTGAAGGAGATTGAGTACGAATCTAAAGCGATGTATACACAGTCGTATCAGAAAAATATGACCACCTACCTACAATAATAATGGGAATAACCACCCTTGGCCCGGATGACAGCGGCAAGACGGCGTGGTGTGGACGCAATGAGACCCTGGAAGGTTGCCCGAGGCACACGTGCCCATTGGGACTGCAGCAGAGCACGGAGGTCCCGGATATGACGTAGATCGGCAAGACGAACCTGTCGATCCAAATAGTCCTGCAGGTTCTCTATGGGATTGAGGTCGGGCGATTTCACTGACCAAGGGAGAACGGAGACATCGCTGTCCTGTTCCTGGAACCAGTAACGCACCCCCTTAGCAATGTGGCACGGCGTATTGTCCTGTTGGTAGACACCATCACCACCAAGGTAAACGTCCAACATGAAGCGATGCATGTGGTCAGCAAGCCATTGACGTTCAGGGACTCATCCAGTGGTACCAGCGGTCCCACGCCACAGCGGGAAAACATCTCCCAGACATGCGCACTGCCACCACCGGCCTGTTCTTGACCGACAAGCGTTTCCAGATGTTGGTTCTCGTGCGTCTGACGCCGTATCCTCCATCGTCCGTCTCTTCTGTGGAGTAGAAACCTCGATTCGTCGGAGAAGGCAACCTTTCTCCACTCTTCCACTGTCCAATGACGGTAGTCCCATGCGAACTACAGGCGTCGTTGCCGATGGACCTGGGTTAACATGGGCGTCTTGGCGCAGCGTTGACTCCGGAGACCCATGCTTGACAGGGTTAGCTCTACTATTATCCGTGACACGTGCCTGGATGCCCCAGCGTTCATTTGAGTGGTCAATTACTGCACTTTTGCGCGTCGAGTGCCCTTTCCCAGTCGACTGAGACGACGTTCTCCTCTGGGGTCGATTGCATTTGGGGCTTCACAGTTGTGACGTCGAGAGGTGCTCGGTGTGCCAGCGGGCCACTCTTCCTACACCCTTACTACAGAACCTCGCGAACAGCTCACGAAGTCTGTCGTTTTCTAATTTTTTTTCTGGTTTTTTGTTTCATCATAACAATTCGTCGGGAACTCCAACGTACTGGTATTTATGGCCATGCTGCAATCTACAAACCTCTGGTTACTAACATCACTGCAACAAATCATGTACGGTTGTGCAAAACACATAAAAACTGATATGCTAAAGACTAGCAACATGTCATCTGGTCTGATGAATCGTGCATCGCATTGCTTCCCACCACTGGCAGAGTGTGAGCCAGGAGAAAACCTGCAGTACCGTACCACCCGGACTGTTTGGTTTCGACCGTGAAGCTTAATAATGCCATGGTATGGCATCCCGATGCTGTCGGATGCCATACCATGGCATTATTAAGGAACATTGCTTATTCTGCAGAGTCGTATCACATCTGCAACGTAGGAATCCGTTCTTCTGCACCCAATGTCGCAGGCATTGTTTCCTAAGACCGTCCCTGGTCCATGGAGGTGGATCCCTGATGTTGTGGGGTGCCATGTCATGGCATTCCTTAGAGCCAATGGTTATTCTGCAGGGTCGTGTAACATCAGCAACGTACGAATCCATTGTTCTGCACCCAATGTCGCAGGCATTGTTCCCTAAGACCATCCCTGGTCCATGCAGGTGGATCCCTGACGCTATAGTGTGCCATATCATGGCATTCCTTAGGGCCATTGGTTATTTTGCAGGCTCGTGACACATCTGCAACGTACGAATCCGTTTTTCTGCACTCAATGTCGCAGGCATTGTTGTAGCATTGTCCACAACTCCGCCCGAGATGTAGATCCATGAATCTGATGTTTCGCTGCACGGCATTCCAGAGAGCTTCCATAGCGTTTAAATCCGGACCTCGAGGGCTACTGGATGGTTCCCAACTCAGTAGTGTTCTTCGAGCCATGCTTGGGTGGTTGGGGTCCGGTGACTGGCGCGTTGTTCTGCTATAACAGACCCTCACCCGTAGGATCCGCGAAGGCCATGAAAGCGTGTAGGTGATCAGCCAGCACATGCTGCTAGCGCGCAGCGGTTAAGTGCCTCTCCGAATACCCTAAGGGACCTAATATGTTGCATTAGAAGGTTCCCCAAACCAGTACAGAGCCGCCACCGCCAGAAACGGAGCCAACCTGGTACGACGGTGCCATGACGTCATGCTGTCAACGCCATACCCGCACCCTTCCGTCAGTTCGGTACAGCTAAAAATGTGATTCATCTGACCACACGATGCGGCACCATTCTGCAGTGACCCAGTTTTTATATTCCCGGCACCAGGCGAGGTGTAATGTCCGATGACGAACACTCAACAGTGACACGCGAGTACGGCGTCGGATTCCGTAGCCCAGGGTACGCAGCGTGCGCCGTGGCCTTCGCTCTCCGACGCGGCTTCAGCCTCCGGCCTTTAACCAAGCTGTGATTCGCGTAGCCATTACCAGACGGTAGGTCTGTACGAGTCTCGATATTCTACGTCGACCCAGTCATCAGGGGCGTGTGGTTGGCCAACGCATTCTCTCGGACCACTGTTACATCCATCGATGGTATACTCGCGGTACACCCTTGATACGGTTACCCGTGAGAACACTAGAGTTGTTACCATTTGGGCGATAGAATGACCCATCTGTCTTGCGCCGACCACGTTTACCCGTATTCGTGGATTGTGGTGCACTGTTGGGAAGATCAGAGCATATCACATGTAGAGGATTTTAGGAAGGGAGTGTCTGACCCCAGGTCTTAGACAACCCTTAGAAATAGGAAGCTAGGAGATTTGGGCTTGAGGACCCGATAGGAAAGTGGTACGGAAGCGAGGTAGAAAAGGAGGAGGAAGACACCCTTATTTATTACCGCGGGCCCCTTAATCGACGGCCTAACGTGCCCATCCAACGCACTGCAGATATTTAGTGGTTCGTACCTTCCTGAGATCGAACCCGAGGTTATTTCCGTAGCAGTCGCGAACGTTAACCACCAAGCCACCACCGGCCCATCAGTGTTGGGAACATCAGATCAGATCATATGTAGAGGATTTTAGGAAGGGAGTGTCTGACCCCAGGTCTTAAACAACCCTTAGATATAGGAAGCTAGGAGATTTGGGCTTGAGTGCCGGATAGGAAAGTGGTACGGAAGCGAGGTAGAAAAGGGGAGGAAGACGCCCTTATATATTACCGGGCTTACAGTACTCGACGGCTTAACGTGCCCATCCAACGCACTGCAGATATTTAGTGGTTCGTTTGAGATCGAACCTGAGGTTGTCTCCGTGGCAGTCACGAACGTTGACCACTAGGCCATTCGCAGCCCATCGCTGTTGGGAAGATCAGATCAGATCATACCGTATGTAGAGGATTTTAGGAAGCGAATGTCTGACCCCACGTCTTAAACAACTCTTAGAAATAGGAAGCTAGGAGATTTGCGCTAGAGTGCCCACTAGGAAAGTGACACGGAAGCGAGCTAGAAAGGGGGAGGAAGACGTCCTTATTTATTACCGGTCGGCCAGTACCCGGGATCCGACAGCTTAACGTGTCCATCCGACGCACGGCAGATATTTTGTGGTTCGAGCGTTCGTACATGATGGGATTGAACCCGAGGTTATTTCCGTAGCAGTCGCGAACGTTGACCACTAGGCCACCACCGGCCCATCACTGTTGGGAAGAGCAGATGAGATCATATGTAGAGGATTTTAGGAAGGGAGTGTCTGACCCCAGGTCTTAAACAACCCTTGAAAGTAGGAAGCTAGGAGATTTGGGATTGAGTGCCCGATAGGAAAGTGACACGGAAGCGAGGTAGAAAAGGGGGAGGATGAGGCCCTCATTTATTACAGGGAGGGGGGCAGTACCCGGGGCCTGACGTCTTAAGGTGCCTACCCGACGAACGGCGGATATTTAGTGGTTCGAGAGTTCTTACCTGCTGGGATCGAACCTGAGGTCTTCTCCGTGGGAGTCACGAAAGTTGACCACTAAGCCACCCGCGGACACTGTTGGGAAGCCCGGCTGTCCGCCTATTTATCGCCTGCGTTTGATCTAGGTGTGTTCCTCTCTGGGGGGGGATACCCATGTCAACTGCCCATCACCCCTATCTCTAATGCTTTGTTTACTGAGTGAATGAACAAGCTGTTCGATTTCATACTTTTTCTCGTAAGCGAAGTTGTTTATTTTTACTTCGCAATTTGCACAGCAACGTACAATTTTTTCATTAGTACAGTCAACTCCTGATTATTATCCGCGAGCGGTTTAAACGCGTTGCTGATTATTCACGACGCGACTTTGCGGTAATAATTTTTTTTTAGTGGTTATTCAATTCTTGTCTCCACGTGTCAGGAATTCATTTGAACCCATCACTATCAGTAGGTCGTGGAGAAAACTTCTCTCTGGTGCAAATTTCGCTTCTTAAAAAAAAATACAAGTGCTAACATCAGAGAACTAACCAAATTAGTGAAATCGGTTCCCAGAGGAGAAAACTTTGATGAAACTAATATCGCTAAATCGCTGAACTGCGACATGCATGACGCTGGATTTCAACATTTAACTGATGCTCAGATAAATAATAAAGTTAGAGGAATAGCAGATGAAAACGAAGGAAGTGAAGAAGATGAGGAGGAGATTTCACTGGTACGAGTGAACCATGAATCATCATTGGAGCATGTTGACGGCCTGCTCGATTACTTTGAAGGAGAAGAGTATGCGTCAGTAGCTGATGAGCTGGTTTTGCCCCGACGGCAGTCCCGAATCAAACAAAAATGTTTTGCCGTAAAAAAAACAGAAGCAAGTAACTGATTACTTTAAGAAGATTTAAACAGGTAAATTTTCAGTATGTGTTATGCTTGCAATAATAATTTCTAGTTTAATTCTTTTTTAATTGGTTCAATATCCAAAAATGAAATCCTTCCAGCCTGTTCAAATCCCAACGTTAACTCGATCTCAGGACAATAAGCTATGTATTCAGTTTTAAATATTTCTAATTCTTCGTAGTTTAGCTTAGACAATATAAAAATATCGTCTACATATCTACTATAAATAACAGGGGAATCTGGAAAAAATTTTTGTAACCTTGATTTTCAATATCACACATAATAATTTCAGAAAATAACGAAGATGAAGGGGATTGGCCTCCGACCTTTTGTCTGTAAATTTTTTTATCAAATTCAAAGTAGTTGTTAATAGAAATGTAAGTTAATATATTAAATAACTCTTGTAATTGTACTTTATTAAATTGGGATTTATTTTTCAACTGACTTATGATAATGGCAATGGCTTTTGGAACAGGGGTACTCGGGAATAATAATTTAACATCCAAACTTGCCATATATATAAATTAGATAATGGGACATTAACAGATTTTAATTTCTCAACAAAATCTAAACTGTTTTTTGTTATATTATTTACTATGTTATGCGTGCAGTTTGTAGATTAATTTCATTTTTCCTGTAAAACTTTGGATTATCAGCGAAACTCGTCTCGCCCTTACTTTAGTCGGAAATCCAAGCTTGAATTAAATTTTCCTTACTTTATTTCATTTTAGACATTTTACCCTCTGACTCCCAGATCTGTTTCGTTGGTTTGACAATTTTTTTCTCGAAGGGGGGGGGGAAGGACTTAAGACCACCTTGAGCAGCTCGTGGACTAAAAGCAATTACCCGTCCCAATTTTAGGGCTACAAGTTCCAGGAAAGGGACAGAGCCAATGCCGTAAGTCAAATACTGAGAACTATCGACAGTTGCGACCATTGATATTTTCTTATAGTTAAAAAAAACCAATCGATAACTATCTATATCGTGTTC
This sequence comes from Macrothele yani, assembly GCA_039090855.1. Lineage (NCBI taxonomy): Eukaryota > Metazoa > Arthropoda > Arachnida > Araneae > Macrothelidae > Macrothele > Macrothele yani. Next base: position 40,252,411 of record CM077021.1, read on the forward strand.
ATAACAATTACTGAGAAGAAATGTTGCTTTTTGCGATGAAGAGTGATTTCTGGAAATATTGTTGCTAATATTTCTATATTTTCCAAAGATATTTCTAAGTTTCAAGAGTGAGAAAAAGCCAAGATGAAATATTCTTCGTGAAACACGAAAACACGTACAGTTGATATTATGTTCATTTCTTACGCTTTCCAACCGTACGTTGAAAAAGCGTATATGCTCCAGCTTTGTCCGTTTGTCTGTCTGTCCGTCCGCACGATAACTCACGTAAAAATGGTTCCATTTCGATGAAATCTTAGTATGTGGTAGGGAACCACCTGGGGATGAACGTTATTTAAAATGGGCGAAATGTGGTTAAAGGTCAGGACATAGGAGCGGGATCCATTCCATTGCCCTTATGCCTCATAACCTGCGAAAAAATGGATCGATTTCGATGAAGTTTTAGTATGAGGTAGACGACCACATGGATACGAACCCTTTCGAAAATGTGTGAAATAGGGTCAAAGGTTAAGAAATAGGAACGGTATCCATTCCATTGCTCTTATGCATCATAACTTACGTAAAAATGCTTCGATTGCGACAAAACTTTATCATGTTGTTGCGGAAGTACACTGAACTGGTTCTGTTGAATATAATCGAAATAGGGTCAAAGGTCAGGACACAGAAGCGAGATTTATTCCACAGCTATTATCCCCATAACTTGAATAAAAATACTTCTATTGCGACAAAACTTTAGTATGCTGTTCCAGAATTTAACGGAACCGGTTCTGTTGAATATCATCGAAATAGGATCAAAAGTCAAGACACAGAAGCGAAATACATTCTACAGCCATTATCTTCATAACTTGAGTAATGATTTCTGGTATGTTGGAAAGCGTATCATAATCAATCCATTGCATGATTTTACTAACTTGTTTTATTTGGTTGAAGGTTTAACCACCACAGTGAGCAACTCAGTGGGCTATAAGCAGTCATGTGCCCACAGTTTAAGGTCACTAGTTCCAGGGAAGGAAAAGAGCCAGTGCCATAAGACAAACATAACATCCCTGCCTCACTGGGATTGGAACACAGACCCTTCTCCAGGGACCGAATTAGAATTTCTATTTTAATTCACATATTTGTTTTTCGACATAATCCCCCTCGCGCTCGATTACTGGAGCACCCAATAAGTCCTGTTAGGTGGGAGCTATCAAAGGCTGCGACTATTGTATTGTGATTAGTGCATTAGCACCACTCCAGAAAATTTGTGTGTTGCAATGCATCACTCTAAATTCATTTATCGTGTTATAAATATTATTATTATTATCATCATCAGAAAAGATAGAGATGTATGGGTGTTTTGCCCAATCTTTCCTTTCAGAAAATGAAAAATAAAATATGTTAAGCCTAATAGGCGTTCTGTCTTGGAGGGTTAACTAGGGTATTTCAATTTCCAAGTGATGCACCGTTCGCCAACTCAAATACCCCCTGATACCAGAAGGCAACTTTCAAGTGAGGTGAGGGTGGCTTAACAGGCTACAGCAGCATGTGTAGGCATGGAGCATTGTTGATGAGCACTTTCAAAAGTTTCAGCGACTTCATCCGGAATGCGAGCCGGACAGCGGGGCGAGGGAAAGGTTTCTTTCTGGAGCAAAGAAAAAGCAAGAAATTGCAGAACTCAAATGAGAGTCACATTAAAACCAAATGCCGCCATCTAGGATCTTTCAACGCTGAAGTAACCGGCTTCCTGTAAACCAATGTCCTAGTTGCACTCCATCTAATCTATGTTCCTCTGATGTTTACAGCCATGCTTTCAACGTTTGGTTCCTTATCTTACTTCACACCTAGACCTCGTCGGGGACAGAAGTTCTTGGGGCTAAGAAGGACTTCTGTTTGTGATCGTCCTCTGCTGGTCAGCATGGGAAAATATACTAAAAACCACTTTTCAAAGAAAGCCAAATTGACCCCCTCCCCCTCACACACACCAGCGTAGAGTACTCGCAAGGGGAACAAGGGCGGTAAATATTCTTTGAAGTTTTCCTGGTCTTTCGTTTCATGCGTTACGGCAAATGCCCTTACTCTCCTCCCCCTCGACTTCAGGCATCAGGACATAGAATATGTGCTATTGAAAACAATAGATTCGTGGAATAAGACCTTGTCTGATGAACTAGATCTCCGAAGTAATCAAGGCCCAAGGGGCAATGTGAATCAAAGTCCGAAAACGCAAAAGAACTGTTTAGATCACTCACACTCAATAGTCAGTGAGATCGACATCGATTTAAAAGCGGAGTATTCAAATATCTCCAAGCAAATAATATGTTTTGAGTTCTACTATTACTAAAGTGTAAAACGAAATAGAATTAGTTTGCCATTAGCTCTAAAATGCGGTAATCAAAATTATTTTCTTTTGTGAAAAAATGGAGAATAAACAACGAAAATTATGAAAACCGCAATTAGTGCGAAATCAAAGCAGTTGAAAAAAGTGAATTGCGTGAAATTCACTTTTCTCTATCAACGCAAAATGAAACTGGCCCATTCCCGCAAGATAAAGCTGGGTGCGGAACGGATGCAGTTCCCAACGCTTCAGGACGTAAATTTCGAGTGCTGTGGAAAAGTCAATTGCCGTGGCTAAGACTAAATGCTGGTAGAAGAGCTATTTGCTATATCTGCACTGAAGCACATGAAAAAAGCTTACTGTTGCCTAAAGACAGCCACTCACAGAGGTCTTCCGAAGCTTTAACGCAGCATGGCTTTCAAGCTTGGGCGCAGGATAAAGACGCTTTTCGAAAACATGAAAACAGTGACTACCACAGACGTTCAATGTCTACTTTAACGTCCTTAACAAATGAGGACAGTCTTATATGATTTCTAGCACAAAGCGTAAAGAAATGCAAGAAATACGCATTACTCTCAAAAAATGTTTCAGCACTACATTTCTCAGTCAACATAGCTTTGAGCGGACATGGAAGTGATGACAATTCTAATTTAAAACAGTTACTGCAGATGAGAGCAGAAGATAGCCCAGAACTTGATATTTGGTTAATAAAAACAAATTGCAAATGGCTGCATCATGACGCTGTAAATGAGATAATTAGATTAATGGAAAAAGCAGTGGTGCGATGAAATACACTGGCGTGCAAAAATTAAGGACGAGACGGTTTTTCGAATGTAACGTCGTGCAGAAGTGCTCCACATCGACTCAAATCATACCATAAGGTCCCAAAGATGTAAGAATATGGGACACGTGAGCAAACCCGTCCAAACAAGGAATACAAAGGATACAAAGGCACTTCATTGAAAAGGTAGCTTCGAGCACAACTGGACAGAAGACAGAAACGTCCATGTGACAGGAGGCTGCCAAGAAAAATCCAGTCTTTAGTAAAGGATATGATCACCCCTGACTGCGTTGCAGGATTTACAACTTCTGTCCAAGCTGAGGATGAGGTAGTCAAGGAGCTGTTGAGGCATCGCGGCCCATTCCTCTTGTAGCGCCTATCGCAGCTGCGTAATCGTTGCTGGCGGCTGGTGACGTGCTGCCAAGCGTATCCCGAGAAGGTCTCACATGTGATCGATTGTATTTAGGTCTGGGTACCTTGCGGGCCAATCCATGCGTTGAATATCTTCACTATCCAACAGCTCTGCGACAGCTACTGTACTATGAGGTGCAGTGTTGTCGTCCATGAAGAGGAACTCAGGAGCCACAGCACCTCTAAACAGACGCACGTGAGGCAGGAGAACCTCGGTACAATAGCGGACACCAGTGACTGAACCTCCTTAGCAGATGTGGAGGTCAGTACGGCTACCAAGCATGATACCGCCCCAAACGAGAACTCCGCCACCGCCAAACCGGTCCCTTTCGATGGTGTTGGAGGTGTGATTGCGTGTTCCTTGCTCTCTCCAGATGTGTATACGTCTAGAATCGCTCGTCAGACTAAATCGGCTCTCATCCGTAAAGATAACTCAACCCCATTGCTGATGTGTCCAGTTCTTGTGTTCCTGGCACCACAGAAACCGCCGTCTCCGATGAGCAGGCGTTAATGGCACACACCGTACTGGTCGTCGTGCAAATAGACCACTTTGTGCAGCCTCCTGGCCACGGTAAAACGAGATAACGGACGTCCAGTTGTCTGTTGCATGTGCCTTGCGATTTTTCCCGTTGTCTGCCGTCTGTCTCTTTTCACTTGTAGGATAATATACCGGTCGTCCGCCGCCGTGGTTGCTCGTGGAACACCACTTCTAAACTCTCGGACAGCTGTTCCTGTCGTTTGAAATGCTCTCCAAGCTCGTGAAACGATGCTGTGAGCGATCCCGAAGTCCTCGGCCACACTAGTCACACTTCGTTCTTCTTCCAACTTCCCAATGACGCGACCTCGGGTAAAGTCATCCAGATATCGTCTACTCGATTGCCTCTTGGCCATATCATACGGTGGCAGCAACTCGACGGTGGCAGCACATCTCGCCATATCGACGTCGTTCAAACCGATGTACAACGTGCAATAGCTTTCACTGGATTGCTGAGCGCACACCACCCGTGTGCTTTATACCCTTCCGACACCCCCCCTACGTCATGCTGCATATATGCGCATGCCCTACCGTACCGGACCCTAGTCTATCTCCTCAGTGATCTTTCGGTCCGTTGTGCCTGCTCGTTCCGCTGTTATGCTAATTTCTCCTCTTCGTCCTTAGTTTTTGCACACCAGTGTAAGAGCTGCTCAGTTCTTCGCCATCATATTCGACGAGATGTGCGATGTAGCTATGCACGAGCAAGTCTCTGCATCGTTTCGTTTTGTTTCCTAAGATACTGAAGTGCACAAAATCTTTTTGGGTTTTTATGAAACCGGTAAAACAAAATCCGAAACTTTGTATAAAGTCGTGAAAGATGTTCTCCTCCGTTTTGCCCTGGATATAAACAAACGGCGTGGGCAATGTTGAAAAGGGGCAAGCAACGTAAGTGGTCAACTTATGGGACCGCAGTCTCGTGTAAGAGAAGTTGAACCTCGAGCTTTGTTTGTTTATTGTGTGGCTCATCGTTTTAACCTATGTGTTCGAAATGCTATGAACAACGTTGTGTGTCTCCGTAACTTTCTTTATTGGTGTGTTAAAAGACATGATATCTTTTGTGAGAGACTCGCCAAAGCGGGTTACATTATTCAAAAGTCTTCAAGCTGATAATTCTACTGTTTTATCGCCTTTTTGACCAACATGATCGTGCATGCGTGTCAAATCACTTCAAACTCTTTTGTGCAACTACGAAGGTCTGATGACATTTTTTTTACGACATAAGCGAAAGCCGGTTCACTGATGCTGCAGCAACAGCATCAGATTTCTTTAAAAAGAAACTTCAGAGTTTTGAATTTTTGTATTTTCTTAAGGTGACAATCAGTATTTTTTAAATAGAGAAAATTTTGTATGCTAAACTGCAGAAATCGAATCCCTGTATAAAAGTGTCCCACGAAAAGTTTAATTTAACAGTTAGATGGCTTGGCTTCTTTGCGAAACTCAGGATTTGAAAAAAATGTGGAACTTTGGAGGAAGAAGCTTACAAATTAAATTTATACAAGCCAGCGCTTGTATAAATTTTAAACAGGAATATTTATATTATTCCTGTCTTCACCGATCGATCTAAGACGGTTGGTGTTGTGGAATCCGCCGCCGTTTGCATTGATGAAGTTTCTGTTGTCGGCATTCCTATACCGAGCCACGGTGTTTTCGGCGGAGATCCATGCTGTGTATCTTGCACTTGTTCACCTGCAGTTGAGCTCTCATTAGCGTGCTATTGTGTACAGTGTGTGTGTGTTTATTGTAAAAGTACTTCAATTATTAAAAATACTTCGTCGCAATTGCTTTCCACGTTTATTTGAGCAAAGTAATGTATATGTGCAAATACTTTTTTGTCCACTGTATAAATATATCAACATCATCGTCACTGCCAACCATTATCAATCCACTGCTGGACGAAGGTCTCCCCAAGTTTCTTCCACAACGGTCTGTCTTGTGCCAGTCTCCTCCATGTTACTCCCGCACACTTTCGAATTTCATCCAACCATCTCACATGTGGTCTTCTTCTGGGTCTTTTCCTGTCCTTTAGAATCCAGTCTAAAATTCAGCAGTCCATCGATGGTCTGTCCTTCTGGCAGTATGTCCATCCCATTGCCATTTCAGAGATTTTACTATGGTCATGATGTCTTCCACTCTTGTCAATTTTCTGATACACGAGTTCCACTTATCTCTCCTGGTTACACCAAGCATGCATCTCTCCGTGCTAGTTTTTGTTGTGTGCAGTCTTTGTATATCTCTTTAGTTAAGGCCCACGTCTCTGCACCATACGTAAGCACTGGAAGGATGCATTGATCAAACACTTTTCTTTTAAGACATAATGGCACATTGCTCTTGAAAATTATGCTGTTTCTTCCTAAAGCTCTCCAGGCAAGTTTTGTACGCCTATTAATTTCTTCATCAATGTGACCTTCACTTGATATCTGCTGTCCAAGATAAATGTAGGTGTTGGTTGTCTCCAGCTTTTCCCCGTCAATCGATAAATCTTCATTTCTTGTAAAAGCACTGTACATCACTTTTGTCTTCTGAAAGTTCATTTTTAATCTCACTTCTTTACTCTTCTCAGCAAGTTCGTCTCTGCAGCTCTGATAGGGTACTTGCAAAAATGACTACGTCATCAGCAAAACGAAGGTGAGTTAGATAATCTCCATTAATCTTTTTCCCTTTGTTTTCCCAGTTAAGTGATTGAAAGACATTTTCCAATGTGGCATAAAAGAGTTTGGGAGATATAGTGTCACCTTATCTCACTCCCTTTCCAATTTTGATGGGTGCTGTATTCTCAAATAGCCGAATCTTTGCACTTACATTTTTTCATAGCTGTTATTAATAATATTAATGTATACATCTTCAATACCGCAGGATTTCAAAGCCATTGTAACTGCTGATGGTTTCACCGAATCACCGAATCTTGGGGAGCTCTTCGTACAGCAGTGGATTGATATCGGCTGACGATGACGATGATATATCATATTTCACATAATCGGGGATAATTATTTTACGAAAGAATGTGCACTACTCCGTAAAAACCAAAGTCGCAGCCCCTAGGAGCTATATATATTGTGGTGTGCAAAAGTATTGCCTCACCTGCAAAAGCCGTGAAGTTGTAAGTTTAACTCTATTTAACTAACTAATTATCATAGTTATTTCATCATTTATATGTCATGAGACGCGAAATTTAATGGAAATTTGAAAAATGTCTTATTTTTCCCTAAAGCTATTTCTGTTCTTACGATGCATTACAAAAATCATGACCAAGTCGTCACAAGCTGGTAAAATCATGCAATGCATTGATTATGGTACGCTTTCCACCATACCAGAAATCATTACTCAAGTTATGAGGATAATGGCTGTGGAATAAATCTCGCTCCTGTGCCTTGACCTTTGACCCCATATCGATTATATTAAACAGAATTGGTTCAGTACGACCTCCGGAGCAACATATTAACGTTTTGTCGCAGTAGAAGCACTTTTAGTCAAGTTATGAGGATAATGGCTGTGGAATACATCTCGCTCCTCTGCCCTGACCTTTGACCCAATTTCAATTTTATTAAACAGAATTGGTTCACTGTACATCCGGCACAACATACTAAAGTTTTGTCGCAATAGAAGCATTTTTAGTCAAGTTATGGGGATAATGGCTGTGGGATAAATCTCGCTCCTGTGCCCTGACCTTTGACCCCATTTTGATGATATTAAACACAATTGGTTCAGTATACCTCCGTAACAACATACTAACGCTTTTGTCGTAGTAGAAGCATTTTTAGTCAAGTTATGAGAATAATGGCTGTGGAATAAATCTCGCTCCTGGGCCCTGACCTTTGACCCAATTTCAATTATATTAAACAGAATTGGTTCACTGTACATCCGGCACAACATACTAAAGTTTTGTCGCAATAGAAGCATTTTAGTCAATTTATGGGGATAATGGCTGTGGTATAAATCTTGCTCCTGTGCCCTGACCTTTGACCCGTTGTCGATGATATTAAACACAATTGGTTCAGTATACCTCCGGAACAACATGATAACGTTTTGTCGCAATAGAAGCATTTTTAGTCAAGTTATGGGGATAATGGCTGTGGGATAAATCTCGCTCCTGTGCCCTGACCTATGACCCATTTCGATGAAATTAAAGAGAATTGGTTCAGTGCTCCTCCGGAGCAACATACTAAAGTTTTGTCGCAACAGAAGAATTTTTAGTCAAGTTATGAGGATAATGGCTGTGGAATAAATCTCGCTCCTGTGCCCTGACCTTTGATCCAATTTCAATTATATTAAACAGAATTGGTTTCAGTATACCTCCGGAACAACGTGAAAACGTTTTGTCGCAATCGGAACATTTTTACGTAATTTATGATGCATAAGGGAGATAAATGCATCCCACTCCTATGTCCTGACCTTTGACCCATTTCGCCAATTTTCAATACGGTTCGTCCCCTGGTTTTTTCCTACCACATACTAAAATTTCATCGAAATCGAAACATTTCTACGCGAGTTATCGTTCTGATGGGCAAACAGACAGACGGACAAAGCTGGAGCATATACGCTTCTTCAACCTACGGTTGGAAAGCGTAAATGACTATGAAAAGGATCATTTACCCAATACTTAAGTTTGCAGCAATAAATCCTATTTGAAACTTATAAGGAATGAAATAAGATTTAAATACCGAAATATAATGAAGCAAAATTATAATATGTACCTAATATTTTGTTGCCGAACCTTTAGCTTTAATCACAGCTTTGTATCTTGCTGGCATACTGTGAACGAGGTTTTGTAAAAGATTGGGTTGTACCAATACGATTCCAAATTTGAATTACATCTTCAGTAAGTTGAATATTGGTTGTTAGCTTCTTTTTTTTTTTTAGATATATAAAACAATGCTAATTCCTGAGCCATAGGCTCAGAATGTTGGATCTTAAGAAAAAGGGGAAATCGATAAACTGAATGCTTTTGAAACAAAATGCCTGTAAAGGAAAATCAATTGAACAAACTGGACAGAAAGAAAAACAAATTGAAAGGACAGAGAAGAACTTAACTTTAAAGAAACAATACTTACAGCACTAAAAAACCCAACTTAGCTGGTTTCGATATGTTTCAAGAACGAGCCCAGAAAGACTATCAGGCATACACTATATTGACAAAAGTCACCCTTCAAAAGCAAATGAACGGGTCTGCTGCGTTGTTAAGATGTGCGGTACAGCTGCAAACGGTATCAAAACAAGCCTGCAGATGACCGCGATCATATCGCACTGTGAGGTTGAGTGACAATGTCGATGAACTGACTTTGAGAAAGGAAAGATTGTTGGGTGTTATATTAGTGGGTTGTCCATAAGAGAAACCGAGAGGCGTTTCAACATACCCAAGTCAACTGTTTTGGATGCACTGAATAAATGGAAGACACATGGCGTGCCTGAAGCAGCAAAACGTGCCAGCATACCAAAGAAAATCAGTTTTAAAGGACGTCGAAGCCTCTGGAGAGTCATTACAGCTAATCCACAGAGTACTACTGCACAAGACCTCAGTGTACAGGTGAGTAAAAATTCTAGAACCTCGGTATGTACACGTACCATTCGCAGAGAACTTCATTCCATGGGTTACTGTGGTCGTGCTGCTGCTCATAAACCTTCCATCTCCACTCGGAATGCTACTCGTCGTTTAGCATACTGTAAAGAACATTTATCATGGACCGCAGATCAATGGGAACGGATCTTATGGACTGATGAATCCAGATACACGATCCATCAGTCTGATGGCCGTGTATGGGTATGGCGGCAGCCGGGTGAACGCTATATACCACAGTGTACTGTTCCTACGGTCAAGTTTGGAGCTGGCAGTGTACTCGTGTGGCGGTGTTTTCCATGGTATGGTCCCGGCCCATTGGTTATCGTGGACAAACCTGTCAATCAGCACGTCCACCTCGATATTCTAGACAATCATACCCTACCAACTCTGTGGCAATATTATTGAAGCGAGCCTTTTTGGTACCAGAAGGATAATGCACCGAGCCATGAAGCAAGGACTGTTACGGCGTGGTTTGACGATAATTCCGTTTCGTGTGTGAACTGGCCACCATAGAGCCCTGATCTTAATCCCATAGAGCTTTTATAGGATGAATTAGAGGGCCGCATAAGAAATTTGGAACCAAGGCCTACTACTAAGCAACAGCTAGCGGCAGCATTATGTACTGAATGGAAGCGCATAGTGTTTCAAAACCTCGTAGAAAGCATGTCTCGAAGAGTCGGTGCGTGCATTAAGGCCAAAGGTGGACCGACACCGTACTAATGTATGTCAATAAATGCTATGTTGTGTTTCTTTTCTAGGTGTCTGGTGACTTTTGTCAATATATTTTATTATTAAATGGTAGAAGTGAAGGACATCCCAATAGAGGAAAACCAAGGAAGAAATGGATTGACAAAATTAAAGAAAGCACTCTCTGAAACTCTGTAATAGAACTACACAAACGGACAGCAGACAGAAAGAAATGTCAGAAATTCTTCTTTGAGGATCTCAACCCTCCATGCGCGGAAGAAGAACAAGAAAATGTGAATTAAGTGTTTTTCACTTATCCCTCTGGATTAAACTATAAAACAAAATCTGCAGATTGTGCAAAGAATCGCATGAACTTGGTTTGGATAAATGCTTAAGGGAACTAATCGGTTGTGCCATTATATTGTGCTACTAAAGACGGGTTTACTCAATATAAACAAAGACAAGACATTATCTGAAACATTTTTAATAACAATTTGAAAAGTTCTACTGGAGATTTTGATATCGAAGCCTATATTTTAAGACAAAGCGGAAGAATAAAATAAGTCGCAGGATGAAATTCTGATGGTTTCTTTTCTTATTTTTTATTTTTGCATGCCTGCATATAGTGTTCCCGGCAAGCCACTGCATGCATATAATCCGGATTCTACTCATACAGCACATAATATTTCGTATAGGTTACAAGTACGTAACACTGAAACATTGAGACTTTTCATATATGTTGTGCAACGTAACAGTAATGTTTCAGAAACCTTACGGTTACGTCAAAATGTCATCAAACGTTACATAACTTTGAAACATAACCGATACGTTACAGTGAAAGGTCTTTGTAACTTCAACATACCAACTTCACGTTACTGTGACGTATTTGAAAGATATTTGTAATTTAGTTACATTACTGTTACGTATTTGAAAGATATTTGTAATTTAGTTACATTACTGTTACGTATTTGAAAGATATTTGTAACTTAGTTACATTACTGTTACGTATTTGAAAGATATTTGTAACTTAGTTACATTACTGTTACGTATTTGGAAGATGTGACATCATCATATTACTGTTACGTATTTACTTCGTAGAACATTATAGTTTTAATAAACTCTGTAAAATCACAATAAAAAATATTACACTCGACAGCTGTTTCAAAAGCAACAACAGTCGTATTACGAGTTGTTTACGTTTTCACAGGTTCAACGCAGTCCGCTGTCCATTGGGAACCGTGGCGGCGTTTATATATTGATAACAAATGAAATAAAAATCGGTGACAAATGAGGGTGTCAAATTTCTATTGTACATGTGGAATAGACTATATTTCAGCAACAAAAAGAAAGAAAATCAAATTCGTCATTTTTCTAAATACCTACCAATATGAAATTTGTCAGCTTCAAGTAAAAAAAAACATGCTGGTATAGTGTACTAATACTACTAATACAACACCACAGCCATCTACTTAAATTTTATAAAATGCTTTTTAGAATTTAAAAATTATAAAAATCAAAACAATTACTTACTTTCAGATGATCTTGAATCACACACACACACACACACACACACACAAAAGGATAACCAATTAAATCAACTAACTCGAGTAAGACAGTAACACCAAAGAATATCCCAGTAGCACATGGAAATACGACTACGAGAGTGCTTCGGTGAAATGGCATAAATGCGCATGCGCATCCACGGCGTTTCCAAACAAAAAATCTTAAATATCGCCGGAATGTAACATCAAGGTATGGAAACTATAAAACAGTAGTATCGGTGAATGCTATTTTTAACGTAACAGTAATGTACAGAGACTTATGTTCCAAAATACACTGACGGAAAAAAATCCCAACACCAAGAAGGGGTTTGTGTTAGATAAACGACAGTTGGTAGGCGGTCAGAGTACATCTGTAAGATGACGTGTATGCAAATTTCGCGCTCGGAGCATACGTGAGGCGCTAGCAGCGCCCCTCGGAACATGCAAAACAGGTTTGCTGTAAATACGCGCTGTAACGTTCGTGAGCGTTAGTTATCGTTGAGATTCGACGTAGGGTGTTGATGTTAGTCAAGAATGCCTTTAAGAAGACGAAGAAGTCATTATCAACAGCTCACGGAGTTTGAACGAGGTCGTGTAATAGGGCTACGAGAAGGAGATTTTTCTTTCCGCAATATTGCAGAACGACTTGGCAGGAATGTAGCCACCGTGCATGATTGTTGGCAGCGGTGGTCAAGGGAAGGTACTGCCTCAAGAAGACCGGGTTCCGGACGGCCACGTGGCACTACTGAGAGGGAAGACCGCCGTGTACGGCGTATGGCCGTGGCGCATCGTACCGCGTCTGCGGCAGCAATTCGAGCTGCAGTTGTCACCACAGTGCCAAACGAACTGTTACAAATCGGTTACTTGAAGGACAGCTCCGAGCCAGACACCCTGTAGCGTGCATTCCACTTACTCCAAACAACTGCCGTTTGCGACGTCAGTGGTGTCAAGCTAGAGCTCATTGGAGGACGGAGTGGAGATCTGTTGTGTTTTCTGATGAAAGCCGGTTGTGCCTGGGTGCCAGTGATGGCCGTGTGTTGGTTAGAAAGAGGCCAGGTGAGCGCCTGCTACCAACCTGTCTGCGGCCGAGACACACTGGATCTATACCTGGAGTTATGGGATTGGGAGCAATTTCCTATGACAACAGAAGCACTCTCGTGGTTATCCCACGCACCCTGACGGCACAGTTTTACGTCGTTCCGATGATTCAACCTGTTGTGCTGCCATTCATGAACAGCATTCCAGGGGGTGTTTTCCAACAGGATAACGCTCGCCCGCATCCCGCTGTTGTAACCCAACATGCTCTACAGAGTGTCGACATGTTGCCGTGGCCTACTAGATCACCAGATCTTTCACCAATCGAGCACGTATGGGACATCATTGGACGACAACTGTAGCGTCACCCCCCCCCCCCCCAACAGGCATTAGCCGTCCTTGTATTGACCGACCAAGTGCAACAGGCATGGAACTGCATCCCACAAACTGACATCCAGCACATGTACGGCACAATGCATGAACGTTTGCGTGCTTGCATTCAACATTCTGGCGGTTACACCGGTTATTAATGTACCAGCATTTCATATTTAAAATGGCTCTTCTCGCGCTTACAATAAGCTGTGATCTTGAAACCTTAATCGATTAAATATGTTACCTATACAAATGTATTGCCGCCATTTCATTCCTCTACAACTATTTTTTCGTGGCGTTGGGATTTTTTTTTTTCCGTCAGTGTAGATGTTGCTGAAACGTAATGTAAGATATCTCTGAAAGTGTAACAAAAATGAGAGATTGTAACATTATTGATACATAACTGAAACGTTTTGTGCTGTATAGGTACTTATAACCCATCATGTTGCTCACGATGGTCGTTAAACTTAATTCCAAGCAAACAAACATGCAAGGACGCAGACTGTTCGTCGCCATGAGATATTGGAAAATAGCTGTTACGTTGAGATGATTTCCCATTAACTTTCCCATATTCTGACACTTATGTATTGCTATTGTTTTCTGAGGGAGTTTTAAAAGTTTATGTTTCCCCTAGGGTTGAAGGCTGTTTTATCTCTTTCTGCCCTAGACTTAACAGTTCTTGAACGCTGCACGGAAATCTTATGTTTTAACTCCAAGATGTCACATAGTTGGGTTCCTAGACATTCTTCTTAAATTTTCTCATATCTGGAGACAATAGCTTCACTTTGAGCTAAAATAGCGATCATTATCTTTTTTTTTTTACTGTTACAAATTTCTAGATCCAAGTTTTCCTTCATATGCGGAGCTTTAAATTCCCCATTCTGTGTCTTCTGTGAGCAAGACGAGTGCGAATCGGCAAACCGGATATTGCGCAACAGGTAATATCCTGCTGGCTCGCCTTTCTGCATCTGCATATTATTCAACGGAACTCCACGGGGTTCTTTTTTCCTTGTTCTTTTAATCTTCATTCCAATCTTATTTTTCTTTTTACCCTGCTGTGTTATCGTCAGGGTTGTGAAGTTACGCGTAAAAATGCGTGAATTATGTCATAAATGTAAAAAAATGTAATAAATTCAAAACTTGCTTTAAATACACTGCTGGCCACCCAAAATGAAACACCAAGAAGGACACGAGATAGCAAAGCCAGATTTACTGGACACATAACAACAGATACAAAGATGAAACAATTGAGCTTAGAGGACCGTGCAACTTGCGGAACACGCAGACATCAATAGTTCGTGTGGCCCCCATGGCTGGCAATAACGGCCGCTACACGCCGCGGCATCGAACGAAAGAGGTTTTGGATGTGGGTTTGGGGTGCGTCGGTACAGGCTGCTTCCACACGTTGCCACAGTTCATCAGACGTTGCAGCGGGTGGTGCTTGCCGGGCCACTCGGTTGCCGATCAGCGACCAAACGTGTTCGATGGGTGACAAATCGGGAGAACAGGCGGGCCACGGCAGCAGTGACACCTGGTGGGCCGTGAAGAATTGTTGCACGATGCGTGCCACGTGCGGGCGCGCATTGTCCTGTTGAAACGTGACCGCTGGCAGGTCCAGTAGGTAAGGGAGGACTGCCGGCTCCAAATGTCGGAGATGTAGCGGTGGCTGTTGAGTGTACCGGCGATGCGTACCAAAGGAGTGCGGGTGTCATATCCAATTGCGCCCCAAACCATAACGCCACGCGACGGACCGGTATGGCGATGCATAATGCAGGTGTCATACAGTCTCTCGCCGCGGTGCCGCCACCCGCGGATCCGACCATCGTGGTGTTGCAGGCAGAAGCGGGATTCGTTGGAGAAGACAATGTCGCGCCATTCCGTAGTCCAGGTGCGGCATTCAACGGCCTACTGCCGCCGCACTCGCTGGTGGTGTAACGTCAATGGTAATCAGCGCAATGGGCGCCGTGCGACAAGTCCCCGCTCCCGCAGACGACGTCGAACGGTACGTGATGACACAGATTGTTGCGCAACACACCCTAATTCCTGCGCTAACGTTCGTGATGTGGCGGTGCGAGACGTCAATGCCCGCCGCAAAACATGCCGGTCCTCTCGTTCGGTGGTGTGCCGCGGCCATCGTTCACGTCAGTCCGTCCGTCCCTCCTGCACCCACCGAATCCATACTCGCCTCACTGTGGCTGGATATCGTCCCACACGGACGCCGATGTCTCGGTACGATAAACTGCTGTCGCGATAAGCCACTATTAGTCCTCTGTCGAACTCCGAAACGAGCTGGAATGACTGCCGTATTCTGCGACGAGGCATCAGGAAGCTTCCCACGCACAGGTCCGGCAGCACAACGCACTTCCACTACTCAAACCCCGCCTTCTGTGCACTCTTCTTATAGTGCTTCTCGGTGGCGTGCCGGGCGCACATGATTTGCATATGCCCTGCAATGCTAATCGTTTGCATGTCCTCTCGCGGGCGACTCATGCTGCGAATTTCAGACCAATCGGATGTTTCCTTCTTGGTGTTGCATTTTGTGTGGCCAGCAGTGTGCAATAATAAAACGAAGTGTTACAATGCTATTCCAGTTCTCAGGCTAACACCGACACGTGCGTGGGTTACTTGCTGCAAATCAAACGAGCTCTCCATATTAAGTATTTCATTTTGTGAAAACACAAGTTTGTCCTCGAGGATCATTGAAGCCGTGTTCCGTCACTCCGGAGTAGGTCGCTCTCTCAACTGAGCTACGCGGACAGAATATCTCACTGCAGATTTGTCGTCTTGACACATGTTTTCACTTCTGTAGTACATCACATCATCTCCCTCTTCATTTTTTTCTTTGAAGCGAAGTAGGAATTTTTCATTAATTCCAAACAATATGTGGAACAAACATCACACATTTTTCGAAGAATCCAACGGCCAGTGGATCCATTTTCCACAATCGGGCGCCAATATGAAAACACAAATTTGTCCGCGACGGCCATCAAACACGTGTACCGTCACTTCGGAGTAAGTCCCTCTCTCAACTGAGCTACGCGGACAGAATGCTGTCTCAAAGCAGATTAGTTGTCTTAATACATGTTTTTACTTCTGTAGTACGTCACAATTTCTTCTATCCTTTTCAACGACACGCCGACACCTCACATTGGTTTCCTCGTGTTGCTTTCCTATTCGCCACATGGTTGGCCGCCCAAATTACTCAACATACCAGCACAGCTTGAAAGGTTGTTCTCAGATCATATGAAGAGGATTTTAGGAAAGGAGTGCCTGACACCAGGTCTTAAACAACCCTTAGAAATAGGAAGCTAGAAGATTTGGGCTAGAGTGTCCGATATGAAATTGATACGGAAGCAAGGTATCAAAAGGGGAGGAAGACGCGCTTATTTATTATCGGGGAGCTAGTACCCGGGGTGTAACGGCTTAACGTGCCCATCGACGCACGGAGGATATTTAGTGGTTCGAGCCTGCCTGGGATCGAATCCGAGGTTTCTCCGTGGAGGTCACGAAGACCACTAGGACATCCAGGCCCGAAAGTTTGTTCTTCAACCTGTCGTACATTCATAACGCAGCAAGAAACCGACTAGGCTTTGAAAATTCCGAAACTGGTTCATATACACTGACGGAAAAAATCCCAACACCAAGAAGGGATTGTGTTAGATAAACGACAGTTGGTAGGCGGTAAGAGTACATCTGTAAGATGACGTCTATGAAAATTTCGCGCTCGGCGCATGCGTGTGGCGCTAGTAGCACCACTCGGAACATGCAAAGCAGGTTTGCTGTAAATACGCGCTGTAACGTTCGTGAGCGTTAGTTATCGTTGCGATTCGACGTAGGGTGTTGATGTTAGTCAAGAATGCCTTTAAGAAGACGAGGAAGCCATTATCAACAGCTCACGGAGTTTGAACGAGGTCGTGTAATAGGGCTACGAGAAGGTGGATTTTTCCCCGCAATATTGCAGAACGACTTGGCAGGAATGTAGCCACTGTGCATGATTGTTGGCAGCGGTGGTCAAGGGAAGGTACTGCCTCAAGAAGACCGGGTTCCGGCAGGCCACGTGGCACTACTGAGAGGGAAGACCGCCGTGTACGGCGTATGGCCGTGGCGCATCGTATCGCGTCTGCGGCAGCAATTCGAGCTGCAGTTGCCACCACAGTGACACAAAGAACTGTTACAAATCGGTTACTTGAAGGACAGCTCCGAGCCAGACTCCCTGTAGCGTGCATTCCACTTACTCCAAACCACTGCCGTATGCGACGTCAGTGGTGTCAAGATAGAGCTCATTGGAGGACGGAGTGGAGATCTGTTGTGTTTTCTGATGAAAGCCGGTTCCGCCTGGGTGCCAGTGATGGCCGTGTGTTGGTTAGAAGGAGACCAGGTGAGCGCCTGCAACCAACCTGTCTGCGGCCGAGACACACTGGACCTACACCTGGAGTTATGGTCTGGGGAGCAATTTCCTATGACAGCAGGAGCACTCTCGTGGTTATCCCACGCACCCTGACGGCACAGTTGTACGTCGGTCTGGTGATTCAATCTGTTGTGCTGCCATTCATGAACAGCATTCCAGGGGGTGTTTTCCAACAGGATAACGCTCGTCCGCATACCGCTGTTGTAACCCAACATGCTCTAGAGTGTCGACATGTTGCCGTGGCCTGCTAGATCACCAGATCTTACACCAATAGAGCACGTATGGGACATCATTGGACGACAACTCCAGCGTCACCCCCAACCAGCATTAACCGTCCCTGTATTGACCGACCAAGTGCAACAGGCATAGAACTCCATCCTACAAACTGACATCCAGCACTTGTACGACACAATGCATGAACGTTTGCGTGCTTGCATTCAACATTCTGGCGGTTACACCAGTTATTAATGTACCAGCATTTCACATTTCAAATGGCTGTTTTCGCGCTTACAATAAGCTGTGATCTTGAAACCTTAATCGATTAAATATCTTACTTATAAAAATGTATTGCCGCCATTTCATTCCTCTACAACTATTATTTCGTGGTGTTGGGATTTTTTTTTTCCGTCAGTGTATATTACACTTTAAAAATGAAAGATAAAATATATGGTGGTCATTAAAAACTGCTAAGAAAAAACAAGAATGAATGAAACTTTTAGGCAAGTGTTATACAAATTGCGTGTAGACAATATGTGATAATGTGAGTACACTGACACCGGTGACGTCATTTGGCACTCATAGCCAGAACGAGAGATGACACTACCTGTCCACTAACTATCATTCTCCCAATGCAAAACCTGCCTGCGGCTAAGGTGGCGCAGTGGTCTAAGCGATGGCTTCTGATCATTCTTCCGAGATAGGACCGGGTTCAAATCCCGGTGAGGCATGGATGTTGTGTTTGTTTTACGGTCCTCGCTCTCGCCCTTCCCTGGGGCCCCAGTGGCCCTAAATTAGGGACGGGCGACTGCTTATAGCGCATTGAGTTGCTCACGGTGGTAGTTAAACCTACAATCCTAAAAAAAAAAAATCTGCCTGGGTAATACAGCTTTGCTCATTACTTTCAGTATGACCTGCATAAATGAATGACACTGGTGACGTCATTTGTCATTCATGGCCACAAGGTGAGATGGCACTACCTGCCCACGAACTATCATTCTCCCAATTCCCAATATGCCTGTGTATTGTAACTTTGCTCATTACTTTCAGAATGTCCTACATAAATGATTGGCACTTGTGACGTTATTTGTCATTCATGGCCACAACGAGAGATGGCACTGCCTGTCCATGAACTATCATTCTCCTAATGCCCAATCTGCCTATGTAAAGCAGCTTGGCTCATTACTTTCAGAATGACATACATAAATGACCGACACTGGTGACGTCATTTGGCATTCATGGCCACAACGAGAGATGGCACTACCTATCCACGAACTATCATTCTCCTAATCTTGCATAAGTGACTGACACTGGTGACGTCATTTGGCATTCATGGCCACAAGGTGAGATGGCACTACCTGCCCACGAACTATCATTCTCCCAATTCCCAATATGCCTGTGTATTGTAACTTTACTCATTACTTTCAGAATGTCCTACATAAATGATTGGCACTTGTGACGTCATTTGTCATTCATGGCCACAACGAGAGATGGCACTACCTGTCCACGAACTATCATTCTCCCAATGCGCAATCTGCCTATGTAAAGCAGCTTGGCTCATTACTTTCAGAATGACATACATAAATGACCGACACTGGTGACGTCATTTGGCATTCATGGCCACAACGAGAGATGGCACTACCTATCCACGAACTATCATTCTCCTAATCTTGCATAAGTGACTGACACTGGTGACGTCATTTGGCATTCATGGCCACAAGGTGAGATGGCACTACCTGCCCACGAACTATCATTCTCCCAATTCCCAATATGGCTGTGTATTGTAACTTTGCTCATTACTTTCAGAATGTCCTACATAAATGATTGGTACTTGTGACGTCATTTGTCATTCATGGCCACAACGAGAGATGGCACTGCCTGTCCACGAACTATCATTCTCCTAATGCGCAATCTGCCTATGTAAAGCAGCTTGGCTCATTACTTTCAGAATGACATACATAAATGACCGACACTGGTGACGTCATTTGGCATTCATGGCCACAACGAGAGATGGCACTACCTGTCCACGAACTACCATTCTCCTAATCTTGCATAAATGACTGACACTGGTGACGACATTTGGCATTCATGGCCACAAGGTGAGATGGCACTACCTGCCCACGAAATATCATTCTCCCAATTCCCAATATGCCTGTGTATTGTAACTTTGCTCATTACTTTCAGAATGTCCTACATAAATGATTGACACTTGTGACGTCATTTGTCATTCATGGCCACAACGAGAGATGGCACTACCTGACCACGAACTATCATTCTCCTAATGCGCAATCTGCCTATGTAAAGCAGCTTGGCTCATTACTTTCAGAATGACATACATAAATGACCGACACTGGTGACGTCATTTGGCATTCATGGCCACAACGAGAGATGGCACTACCTATCCACGAACTATCATTCTCCTAATCTTGCATAAATGACTGACACTGGTGACGTCATTTGGCATTCATGGCCACAAGGTGAGATGGCACTACCTGCCCACGAACTATCATTCTCCCAATTCCCAATATGCCTGTGTATTGTAACTTTGCTCATTACTTTCAGAATGTCCTACATAAATGATTGGTACTTGTGACGTCATTTTTCATTCATGGCCACAACGAGAGATGGCACTGTCTGTCCACGAACTATCATTCTCCTAATGCGCAATCTGCCTATGTAAAGCAGCTTGGCTCATTACTTTCAGAATGACATACATAAATGACCGACACTGGTGACGTCATTTGGCATTCATGGCCACAACGAGAGATGGCACTACCTGTCCACGAACTACCATTCTCCTAATCTTGCATAAATGACTGACACTGGTGGCGACATTTGGCATTCATGGCCACAAGGTGAGATGGCACTACCTGCCCACGAAATATCATTCTCCCAATTCCCAATATGCCTGTGTATTGTAACTTTGCTCATTACTTTCAGAATGTCCTACATAAATGATTGACACTTGTGACGTCATTTGTCATTTATGGCCACAACGAGAGATGGCACTACCTGTCAACGAACTCTCATTCTCCTAATGCGAAATCTGCCTGTTTAATGCAGCTTGGCTCATTACTTTCAGAATGACATACATAAATGACCGACACTGGTGACGTCATTTGGCATTCATGGCCACAACGAGAGATGGCACTACCTGTCCACGAACTACCATTCTCCTAATCTTGCATAAATGACTGACACTGGTGACGACATTTGGCATTCATGGCCACAAGGTGAGATGGCACTACCTGCCCACGAAATATCATTCTCCCAATTCCCAATATGCCTGTGTATTGTAACTTTGCTCATTACTGTCAGAATGTCCTACATAAATGATTGACACTTGTGACGTCATTTGTCATTCATGGCCACAACGAGAGATGGCACTACCTGTCAACGAACTCTCATTCTCCTAATGCGAAATCTGCCTGTTTAATGCAGCTTGGCTCATTACTTTTAGTATGACTGCCTCGAGCATCCATGCCAACGACACGTAAGGTTTTATTCTTATGGAGCGTTTCGCAGTAAAAAGACGCAGCTGAAGTACCCTGTTCAACCTAGCAATGTGACTGATATTGTTGCCTGGGGGAGTAAAATGCCACGCCTTTCATCTAATGAGAGAAACTTTTCAGCATCCTGTTGTTGTGACGATACCAAGCAAGATTACTCAATATAATTCCGTAGTGGAATTCCTCCTAGGGCGTGGTTAGTGTGTGCGATAGCCATGTTGCTAGTTTGCTCCTTAAACCTAAATCTGTCGTCAGCACAGTAAAACTGTTGTGTGAAGGATATTCTGTTGTGTGAGAGATATCCTGAGGTGTGGAAAGGTCATTGACACGCACACTGTGAAAAAAATTCTGAAATTTACGAGACATTTTCCGTTATTTTTTTCGTAAATTAACGAAGAAAATTCTTGATACAAACTTTTCCGTTAAGTGACGGAAAGAAACCTGAATTTTACGGACTTTTCTTTCGCCAGGAAAATTTTTAATTTTCAGTAACCTTTCCGCAATACCTTTCGTACGTCGACGGTGAATTTCCGTTTTTAAGAAGTGTTAACGGAAAATTCTGAATTTTCAGAAAGCTATTTCCTATATTGACGGTAAATTGACGTTTTTAGCACGTTCTTTGTAAGTAAAAGATCGTGTTTATGTTATCGGTTTGCCCGTCCGCCTCTGTACACCATATCTTTGCAATTATTAGTACGATTTGAAAAACTCTTTTTGCATTGGGAAACCTGAAATATGCGAATGATGATCCTCCATTTCGGTTTTTTTAACGATTTACATTTCCGCCGCTAGAGGGCGTTAATGCAGATGATATCGAACTCAAAATACGTTTTATTCCATATATTTGCTTCTAAATTTCCGATTGAAAAAATCCGTTCATCATTCGATTTCATTTATGTCGAAGAGTATTTTAGGTATATCAACTTTTTGGAAGTGCTCATATAGATATTCCGCTAGGGGCGTAAAAGTAAATTGCATTTTCCCCGATATCTCTACTTCTAAAACTCCGATTTGAAAAAACGTTTCTGCACCGGATACACCTCCCCATGAGAAATCTTTTGCGTAAAACTTGTAATTTTTGGTAAAGATTGGTTTAGCCACCAGGGGGCGTTAGATAATTTCTGCTTCTGATGTATTTATCACAAAATCTGAGCTTTTTAGATATCAATTGGAAAAATTATTTTGTTGGCCGATACCACTCAGGTTCATAAACCTTTTCGGAATACTTTCTTCATAACATTTTGCATGGTTTCTCCGCCAGGGGGCGTAAAGGTATATCGTATTTTTGTCAATATCTCTACTTCTAAGAGTCCTATTTGAAAAATTCCTTCTTTGTTGGATAGCGTTTCTGGTGTAACATGTTTTTTCATATAATTTCAAATTTTTCAGTCAATTCATAGAGTTTTCGCTAGGGGCTCGAAGATGAATTGCGTTTCCCTTGATATCTCTGCTTCTAAAACTCCGATTTGAAAAATTGTTTCTGCACCGGATACAGCTCCTAGTGGGAAATGTTTTCCATATAATTTCTAATATTTGGTAAAGATTGGTTTGACCACCAGGAGGGCGTAAGTGTTAATTTCTGCTTCTGATGTATTTACAGCAAAATCTGACCTCCTGAAAACTCGACTGAAAAAATTCTTTCTTCGGCCGATACCGCTTTCGTCAGAAAACTTTTTCAGAGTACTCTCTTCTTAAACTAATGCATGTCTTTCTCGCCAGGGAGCGTAGATGCATATCTTATATTTGTTCATATCACTGCTTCTAAGAGACCGATTTGAAAAATTATTTCTTCGTTGGAGAGCGTTTCCGCTGCGAAATGTTTCTCGTATAATTTAAAATATTTCTTATCGCACAAGTCTGAGACCAGAGGGATTTCAGATTGGAGAATGATAGTTCGTGGAGGAACATAACTCTTTGTACATTAGGGTTACGTTAAAAATAGCATTCACCGATGCTACTGTTTTATAGTTTCCATTGTACATGATTGCTACCTTGATGTTACATTCCGGCGATATTTAAGATTTTTGGTTTGGAAATGGCGTGGATGCGCATGCGCATTTATGTCATTTCACTGAAACACTCTCGTAGTCGTATTTCCACGTGCTACTGGGATATTCTTTAGTGATACTGTCGTACTCGAGTTAGCTAGTCAGTTGATTTAATATTTCATCCTTTTTTTCTTTTTTTTTTTTCTTTTTTTTTTTCTTTTTGTTTTGTGGTAGTTCAAGATCATCTGAAAGTAAGTAATTGCTTTGATTATTATAATTTTTAAATTCTAAAAAGCATTTAATAAAATCTAAGTAGATGGCTGTGATGTTGTATCAGTAGTATTAGTATACTATACCAGCATGTTTTTTTTACTTGAAGCTGACAAATTTCATATTGGTAGGTATTTAGAAAAATGACGAATTTGATTTTCTTTCTTTTTGTCGCTGAAATATAGTCTATTCCACATGTACAATAGAAATTTGACACCCTCATTTGGGACCGATTTTTATTTCTTTTGTTATCAATATATAAACGCCGCCACTGTTCCCAATGGATAACGGACTGCGTTGAACCAGTGAAAATGTAAACAACTCGTAATACAACTGTTGTTGCTTTTGAAACAGCTGTCGAGTGCAATATTTTTTATTGTGATTTTACAAAGTTTATTGAAATTATAATGTTCAACGTAGTACACTGAAGAGCAATCGAATTAGAGATACCTGTCTAGTAACGTGTAGCACCACCTTTTGCCCTGATGATGGCGGCGATTTGTCTCGGCATGGACTCGCAAGACACCGGAAGCGTTGGGAAGCCATACAGATCCACGACCCCTGAACAAGCTCCCACAGTACATGAAGATTTGATGGAGGGGGTCAGAGCCTCGAACATCTCTCTCCATGGCATCCCAGATGTGCTCGGTGGGATTGAGGTCAGGTGACCTAGCTGGGAAAGGAAGCGAGGTCACATCGGTGGAATGTTCATCCAACCATTCGGATACAATTCGGGAGCGATGGTACGGTGCATTGTCATGATGCAGGATGAGGTCCCCAGTGGGATGTTGAAGACACACAAACTGGAGCAAATGGTCGTCCAGGATATCCTGGTAACGTTGACCTGTGAGCGTCGATGTCACACATACCAGGGGTCCCATTTCAGTCCCCGTAAACAGTCTCCAGGCGAGAATGCCACCCCCGCCAGCTTGAAGAGTGCCCTGCTGGCAAGAAGGATCCACCGCTTCATGTGGTTTGCGCCGTACTCGTATCCTGCCATCCGCATGTACCAACGTGAATCTCGACTCATCAGTCCAGGCAACATTTTTCCACATGTCCAGTGGCGATGTTCCCGCGCACATGCTAATCTTTGCACCCTGTGATGTGCGGTCAGCAGCGGTACCCTCGTGGGACGATGGCTTCTGTACTCCATAGCGAGGAGATGGTTCTGGATGGTGTGGCTGTTTACACGTTTTTGTGCACCAGCGTTAAATTGCCGAGTGATTTCTTGCACTGTGGCTTGTCTATCCGCTGTTACAATGCTAGCTAGCCAACGATGACCCCGCTCATCCACACGCTGTTGTACACGGCAGTTGGTCCTTGCAGGGATGGTTTTACCGGATTCGATGTACTCACGGTGCACCCGTGACACAGTGGCTCGTGAAAATCCCAGTGCCTGCACGACTTCTGAGATGGAGTGACCCATCCATTCGTCGGGCCCCGACAATTTGCCCACGATCAAATGCGCTTAGATCCTTCGTCTTAACCATACTGCGTCCGACTCTTACTGATTCACGTCGCATCACTTTTTATATTGTCGGATCGCTGCATACGTCATGTCGTTTCCGTTTATAGGGCCGCCCACAGCGCCACATTTGCATAGCGCCAGCTGTCTCTAATTCAATTGCTCTTCAGTGTAAATACGTATCAGTAATATGATGATGTCACAAATGTCTTTCAAATACGTAACAGTAACATGAAGTTGGTATGTTGAAGTTACAAAGACCTTTCACTATAACGTATCGGTTATGTTTCAAAGTTATGTAACGTTTGAGGGCATTTTGACGTAACCGTAAGTTTTCTGAAACATTACTGTTACATTGCGCAACGTATCTGAAAAGTCTCAATGTTTCAGTCCTACGTACTTGTAACATATACGAAATATTCTGTGCTGTGTGGGAAGCCATATAGCTTAGACCACTGCGCCACAGCGGAGACCACCGGAATTCGATACAATGAAGATTATTTCGAAAAAGATGACCACTTTCTTGATAATTAAGGCGCGCATATTTTTTTATAGAAACACTCTTCTCACCACCCCTGTCAAAATTGGATGTATCTCGTTGACCACGTGATTTCCGACACGTGCGCGATCAGTCGACCGACGTAGCATATACAAGGTGTTTTTTTATGTAAGGGCACAATTTTGATTTTACGCCATTTTTCTCTGAAGCGTGTGGCATCAGTTGTGAGTTGATTGTCGTTGAGTTCGAAAGCTGACAATTTATTATGGCGAGTTTCACACTGCAACAACGTGTTTTAGTGATTAAAACATATTATGAAAATGGATCGTCTATTGTAGAGACTCAAAGAAAATCACGAAATGCTTTTGGCGTGCACCATGTGCCTGCAGTGAAGCAAATACGGCGTCTACTGAAAATTTTTCGAAACGCTCTAATGCATTGCAAGATGTGAAAAAGCCCGCGCGTACAGCTCGCACCCAAGAAAACATGGATGCCGTAAGAGAAAGATTTGCTGACAATCCCGGAATCTGCGTTAGACTTCGTGCACAAGAGGTAGGCATTTCTGCGACCACGGTATGGAATATTTTAACGAATGATTTGGATTTTCATCCGTACAAAATCCAATTAATACAACAGCTGCAAGAAAATGCCCATGTACGTCGTCGTGTATGGAGAGCAAATGTGCTACAGTTCCATAATGTCAAACCTGCATTTGTTCGAAAATTTAAAATGAGAGACGAAGCTGATTTGGACATCAGTGGGTATATTAGCAAACATAACAGCCGTTTAAATAAAAGGGTAACTTCGTACAAATGGGTCAAATGAGATAAAAACTTCACCGTCTTGGTACGACACTTAATAAAAGACGAAACTATTTACATATTAAAATACCCCACTAGCACTTTCGGGGTAACATTTACCTCATCATCAGAGGGAACAGAGTTCCACCCGATGATGGGGTAAACCCCGAAAGTGCTAGTGGGGTATTTTAACATTTCTGTTTTTTTGTTTTTTTTATTGGAGGTTTAACGACCACCGTGAGCAACTCAATGGGCTATAAGCAGTCGCCGGTACCTAATTTAGGGTCACTGGTTCCAGGGAAGGGAGAGAGCCAGTGTCGTAAGACAAACACACAACATCCATGCCTCACCGGGATTCGAACCTGGACCCCTTTCGGACGAATGATCAGAGTCCATCGCCTTAGACCACTGCGCCACCGGGGTGGTTTATTTTAATATGTAAATAGTTTCGTCTTTTATTAAATATCGTACTAAGACGGTGAAGTTTTAGAACAGCCGTTATAATGGATCAGAAAATCCAAGGTAATTCATGAACGACCTCTTCATACCCGCAGAGTAACTCTTAGGTGTGCCATTTGGAGTGGAGGCATTACTGCACCATTTTTTTTTTCGAGGATGCTAATGAAACTGCGGTTACTGTAAATTCTGAACGACATTGTGCGATGTTGCAAGCTTTCTTTCGCCGCCCCTGTGGCGCAGTGGTCTAAGCACTGGCTACTTACTATTCCTCCGAGATGGGTCGAAGTTTTTTTTTTTTTTTTTTTTGGAGGTTTAACGACCACCGTGAGCAACTCAATGGGCTATAAGCAGTCGCCCGTCCCTAATTTAGGGTCACTGGTTCCAGGGAAGGGAGAGAGCCAGTGCCGTAAGACAAACACAACATCCATGCCTGACCGGGATTCGAACCCGGACCCCTTACGGACGAATGATCAGAGGCCAACGCCTTAGACCACTGCGCCACCAGGGCGGCGGGTCGAAGTTCGAAAACCGGTGAGGCATGGATGTTGTGTTTGTCTTATGGCACTAGCTCTCTCCCTTCCCTGGGACCAGTGGCCCTAAATTAGGGACGGGCGACTGCTTATAGCCCATTGAGTTGCTCACGGTGGTCGTTAAACCTCCAATAAAAAAAATACTTTCTTTCTGCCTGAAATTGATCGACAAGGTTTACGGCACATGTGGTTTCAACAAGATGGCGCCACATGGCATACGGCTCGTGCAACGATGCATATTCTAAAGGACGTATTTGCAGACCGAATAATGCCAAAATTTGATGATGGCGATTGGCCCCCTCGTTCCCCTAATTTGACAGCGCCAGATTTTTTCCTTTGGGGCCACTTAAAAGAACGAGTCTACGCTAACAAGCCGACAACGATTCAACTGCTTAAGCAAATCATTCGCAAAGAGACTAAACAAATTACCACCGAAATGTGCGCAAACGTTATCGAAGTTGTGGTCGAAAAAGCTCGTATTTGCGGCGCAGCCAGAGGCTGTCATTTGGCCGATGTCATATTCCATACATAATGTCATTACGTAAGTAAACCATTTGTAACAACATATTAAATTAAACATTATTTATTTAAGAATTATTGCAAAACAAAATGGTGCCCTTACATAAAATACACCATGTATAAGGTTTCAGTGGAGCAGTAGGTAGTAAAATTCGGAGCGTGATGGATAAACGGAAGGATTTATCGGACTTTGAGAAAGGACAGATTGAGGGAGTTCGGAGAGCTGGTGCCTCTATTTCCCGAACGGCTGAATTAGTGAGTTGTTCACGAGCCGCAGTAGTTAAAGTGTTACATTACATTACATGAACGGAGGGGACAAAATTAAAGGAATTAAATAAGTAACACCTACCACAAAAAAGAAGCTACTAGCGCCCTATTCTCCCTCATAAATAAGTAAATTTTACGGTAGCGCGTCAAGAACAGGCTAGTACAAGACTCTCTGCCCGTGCAAAAGAAAAATTAGGGGTCAGCCCAGGATGTCTCAAATAAATAAAGCTTCAACGCCCTGTAAGAACTTGATGAAAGTGAGCCTATGTGCTAAAAAAATGGACGAGTTTATGAATAGCAAAAAATAAAAATAAAGGGAAAATTTGAAATAATCCAACAGATCCCCCTCTCCCCAGATGGCTGAGCGTGTGATGTTTGAAGGGGAAGTTGCGCCTCTTTGACAGAAAATTCCCTTTAGGCAATATTATTTGTAACTCACTATTAAAAAAAAAAAAAATTTCATGCCACCGCAGCAGGAAATTGTGCAAAAATTTATAAAGCTGTGTGTGTGGTAATCTGTGTAGCCTTTCAAGTGTTCAGACGCTTATAGCGTTACTGTGTAGCTGACTTACTAAAACACTACAAAAATCAAAAATTATCATTAATTCCAGACGATGTGTGAAAGAAGCATCACACATTTTTCGAAGCGAAGAAGGAATTCTCATTGATTCCAGACGATGTGTGGAAGAAGCATCACACATTTTTCGAAGCGAAGAAGGAATTCTCATTGATTCCAGACGATGTGTGAAAGAAGCATCACACATTTTTCGAAGCGAAGAAGGAATTCTCATTGATTCCAGACGATGTGTGGAAGAAGCATCACACATTTTTCGAAGCGAAGAAGGAATTCTCATTGATTCCAGACGATGTGTGGAAGAAGCATCACACATTTTTCGAAGCGAAGAAGGAATTCTCATTGATTCTAGACGATGTGTGGAAGAAGCATCACACATTTTTCGAAGGAGAGAAGAAATTCTCATTAATTCCAGACGATGTGTGGAAGAAGCATCACACATTTTTCGAAGCGAAGAAGGAATTCTTATTGATTCCAGAAGATGTGTGGAAGAAGCATCACACATTTTTCGAAGTGAAGAAGGAATTCTCATTGATTCTAGACGATGTGTGGAAGAAGCATCACACATTTTTCGAAGGAGAGAAGAAATTCTCATTAATTCCAGACGATGTGTGGAAGAAGCATCACACATTTTTCGAAGGAGAGAAGAAATTCTCATTAATCCCAGACGATGTGTGGAAGAAGCATTACACATTTTTCGAAGGTAGGAAGGAATTCTCATTAATCCCAGACGATGTGTGGAAGAAGCATTACACATTTTTCGAAGCGAAGAAGGAATTATCATTGATTCCAGACGATGTGTGGAAGAAGCATCACACATTTTTCGAAGCGAAGAAGGAATTCTCATTGATTGCAGACGATGTGTGGAAGAAGCATCACACATTTTTTCGAAACGAAGAAGGAATTCTCATTGATTCCAGACGATGTGTGGAAGAAGCATCACACATTTTTCGAAGCGAAGAAGGAATTCTCATTGATTCTAGACGATGTGTGGAAGAAGCATCACACATTTTTCGAAGGAGAGAAGGAATTCTCATTAATTCCAGACGATGTGTGGAAGAAGCATCACACATTTTTCGAAGCGAAGAAGGAATTCTCATTGATTGCAGACGATGTGTGGAAGAAGCATCACACATTTTTTCGAAACGAAGAAGGAATTCTCATTGATTCCAGACGATGTGTGGAAGAAGCATCACACATTTTTCGATGCGAAGAAGGAATTCTCATTGATTCTAGACGATGTGTGGAAGAAGCATCACACATGTTTCGAAGGAGAGAAGGAATTCTCATTAATTCCAGACGATGTGTGGAAGAAGCATCACACATTTTTCGAAGCGAAGAAGGAATTCTCATTGATTGCAGACGATGTGTGGAAGAAGCATCACACATTTTTTCGAAACGAAGAAGGAATTCTCATTGATTCCAGACGATGTGTTAAAGAAGCATCACACATTTTTCGAAGCGAAGAAGGAATTCTCATTGATTCTAGACGATGTGTGGAAGAAGCATCACACATTTTTCGAAGGAGAGAAGGAATTCTCATTAATTCCAGACGATGTGTGGAAGAAACATCACACATTTTTCGAAGCGAAGAAGGAATTCTCATTGATTGCAGACGATGTGTGGAAGAAGCATCACACATTTTTTCGAAACGAAGAAGGAATTCTCATTGATTCCAGACGATGTGTGGAAGAAGCATCACACATTTTTCGAAGCGAAGAAGGAATTCTCATTGATTCTAGACGATGTGTGGAAGACGCATCACACATTTTTCGAAGCGAAGAAGGAATTCTCATTGATTGCAGACGATGTGTGGAAGAAGCATCACACATTTTTTCGAAACGAAGAAGGAATTCTCATTGATTCCAGACGATGTGTGGAAGAAGCATCACACATTTTTCGAAGCGAAGAAGGAATTCTCATTGATTCTAGACGATGTGTGGAAGAAGCATCACACATTTTTCGAAGGAGAGAAGGAATTCTCATTAATTCCAGACGATGTGTGGAAGAAGCATCACACATTTTTCGAAGCGAAGAAGGAATTCTCATTGATTCTAGACGATGTGTGGAAGAAGCATCACACATGTTTCGAAGGAGAGAAGGAATTCTCATTAATTCCAGACGATGTGTGGAAGAAGCATCACACATTTTTCGAAGCGAAGAAGGAATTCTCATTGATTCCAGACGATGTGTGGAAGAAGCATCACACATTTTTCGAAGCGAAGAAGGAATTCTCATTGATTCTAGACGATGTGTGGAAGAAGCATCACACATTTTTCGAAGGAGAGAAGGAATTCTCATTAATTCCAGACGATGTGTGGAAGAAGCATCACACATTTTTCGAAGCGAAGAAGGAATTCTCATTGATTGCAGACGATGTGTGGAAGAAGCATCACACATTTTTTCGAAACGAAGAAGGAATTCTCATTGATTCCGAGACGATGTGTGGAAGAAGCATCACACATTTTTCGAAGGAGAGAAGGAATTCTCATTGATTCTAGACGATGATTGTGGAAGAAGCATCACACATTTTTCGAAAGAGAGAAGGAATTCTCATTAATTTCAGACGATGTGTGGAAGAAGCATCACACATTTTTCGAAGCGAAGAAGGAATTCTCATTGATTCCAGACGATGTGTGGAAGAAGCATCACACATTTTTCGAAGCGAAGAAGGAATTCTCATTGATTCTAGACGATGTGTGGAAGAAGCATCACACATGTTTGGAAGGAGAGAAGGAATTCTCATTGATTGCAGACGATGTGTGGAAGAAGCATCACACATTTTTTCGAAACGAAGAAGGAATTCTCATTGATTCCAGACGATGTGTGGAAGAAGCATCACACATTTTTCGAAGCGAAGAAGGAATTCTCATTGATTCTAGACGATGTGTGGAAGAAGCATCACACATGTTTCGAAGGAGAGAAGGAATTCTCATTAATTCCAGACGATGTGTGGAAGAAGCATCACACATTTTTCGAAGCAAAGAAGGAATTCTCATTGATTCCAGACGATGTGTGGAAGAAGCATCACACATTTTTCGAAGCGAAGAAGGAATTCTCATTGATTCTAGACGATGTGTGGAAGAAGCATCACACATTTTTCGAAGGAGAGAAGGAATTCTCATTAATTCCAGACGATGTGTGGAAGAAGCATCACACATTTTTCGAAGCGAAGAAGGAATTCTCATTGATTGCAGACGATGTGTGGAAGAAGCATCACACATTTTTCGAAACGAAGAAGGAATTCTCATTGATTCCAGACGATGTGTGGAAGAAGCATCACACCTTTTTCGATGCGAAGAAGGAATTCTCATTGATTCTAGACGATGTGTGGAAGAAGCATCACACATGTTTCGAAGGAGAGAAGGAATTCTCATTAATTCCAGACGATGTGTGGAAGAAGCATCACACATTTTTCGAAGCGAAGAAGGAATTCTCATTGATTGCAGACGATGTGTGGAAGAAGCATCACACATTTTTTCGAAACGAAGAAGGAATTCTCATTGATTCCAGACGATGTGTTAAAGAAGCATCACACATTTTTCGAAGCGAAGAAGGAATTCTCATTGATTCTAGACGATGTGTGGAAGAAGCATCACACATTTTTCGAAGGAGAGAAGGAATTCTCATTAATTCCAGACGATGTGTGGAAGAAACATCACACATTTTTCGAAGCGAAGAAGGAATTCTCATTGATTGCAGACGATGTGTGGAAGAAGCATCACACATTTTTTCGAAACGAAGAAGGAATTCTCATTGATTCCAGACGATGTGTGGAAGAAGCATCACACATTTTTCGAAGCGAAGAAGGAATTCTCATTGATTCTAGACGATGTGTGGAAGACGCATCACACATTTTTCGAAGCGAAGAAGGAATTCTCATTGATTGCAGACGATGTGTGGAAGAAGCATCACACATTTTTTCGAAACGAAGAAGGAATTCTCATTGATTCCAGACGATGTGTGGAAGAAGCATCACACATTTTTCGAAGCGAAGAAGGAATTCTCATTGATTCTAGACGATGTGTGGAAGAAGCATCACACATTTTTCGAAGGAGAGAAGGAATTCTCATTAATTCCAGACGATGTGTGGAAGAAGCATCACACATTTTTCGAAGCGAAGAAGGAATTCTCATTGATTCTAGACGATGTGTGGAAGAAGCATCACACATGTTTCGAAGGAGAGAAGGAATTCTCATTAATTCCAGACGATGTGTGGAAGAAGCATCACACATTTTTCGAAGCGAAGAAGGAATTCTCATTGATTCCAGACGATGTGTGGAAGAAGCATCACACATTTTTCGAAGCGAAGAAGGAATTCTCATTGATTCTAGACGATGTGTGGAAGAAGCATCACACATTTTTCGAAGGAGAGAAGGAATTCTCATTAATTCCAGACGATGTGTGGAAGAAGCATCACACATTTTTCGAAGCGAAGAAGGAATTCTCATTGATTGCAGACGATGTGTGGAAGAAGCATCACACATTTTTTCGAAACGAAGAAGGAATTCTCATTGATTCCGAGACGATGTGTGGAAGAAGCATCACACATTTTTCGAAGGAGAGAAGGAATTCTCATTGATTCTAGACGATGATTGTGGAAGAAGCATCACACATTTTTCGAAAGAGAGAAGGAATTCTCATTAATTTCAGACGATGTGTGGAAGAAGCATCACACATTTTTCGAAGCGAAGAAGGAATTCTCATTGATTCCAGACGATGTGTGGAAGAAGCATCACACATTTTTCGAAGCGAAGAAGGAATTCTCATTGATTCTAGACGATGTGTGGAAGAAGCATCACACATGTTTGGAAGGAGAGAAGGAATTCTCATTGATTGCAGACGATGTGTGGAAGAAGCATCACACATTTTTTCGAAACGAAGAAGGAATTCTCATTGATTCCAGACGATGTGTGGAAGAAGCATCACACATTTTTCGAAGCGAAGAAGGAATTCTCATTGATTCTAGACGATGTGTGGAAGAAGCATCACACATGTTTCGAAGGAGAGAAGGAATTCTCATTAATTCCAGACGATGTGTGGAAGAAGCATCACACATTTTTCGAAGCAAAGAAGGAATTCTCATTGATTCCAGACGATGTGTGGAAGAAGCATCACACATTTTTCGAAGCGAAGAAGGAATTATCATTGATTCTAGACGATGTGTGGAAGAAGCATCACACATTTTTCGAAGGAGAGAAGGAATTCTCATTAATTCCAGACGATGTGTGGAAGAAGCATCACACATTTTTCGAAGCGAAGAAGGAATTCTCATTGATTGCAGACGATGTGTGGAAGAAGCATCACACATTTTTTCGAAACGAAGAAGGAATTCTCATTGATTCCAGACGATGTGTGGAAGAAGCATCACACATTTTTCGAAGCGAAGAAGGAATTCTCATTGATTCTAGACGATGTGTGGAAGAAGCATCACACATTTTTCGAAGGAGAGAAGGAATTCTCATTAATTCCAGACGATGTGTGGAAGAAGCATCACACATTTTTCGAAGCGAAGAAGGAATTCTCATTGATTCTAGACGATGTGTGGAAGAAGCATCACACATGTTTCGAAGGAGAGAAGGAATTCTCATTAATTCCAGACGATGTGTGGAAGAAGCATCACACATTTTTCGAAGCGAAGAAGGAATTCTCATTGATTCCAGACGATGTGTGGAAGAAGCATCACACATTTTTCGAAGCGAAGAAGGAATTCTCATTGATTCTAGACGATGTGTGGAAGAAGCATCACACATTTTTCGAAGGAGAGAAGGAATTCTCATTAATTCCAGACGATGTGTGGAAGAAGCATCACACATTTTTCGAAGCGAAGAAGGAATTCTCATTGATTGCAGACGATGTGTGGAAGAAGCATCACACATTTTTTCGAAACGAAGAAGGAATTCTCATTGATTCCGAGACGATGTGTGGAAGAAGCATCACACATTTTTCGAAGGAGAGAAGGAATTCTCATTGATTCTAGACGATGATTGTGGAAGAAGCATCACACATTTTTCGAAAGAGAGAAGGAATTCTCATTAATTTCAGACGATGTGTGGAAGAAGCATCACACATTTTTCGAAGCGAAGAAGGAATTCTCATTGATTCCAGACGATGTGTGGAAGAAGCATCACACATTTTTCGAAGCGAAGAAGGAATTCTCATTGATTCTAGACGATGTGTGGAAGAAGCATCACACATGTTTGGAAGGAGAGAAGGAATTCTCATTGATTGCAGACGATGTGTGGAAGAAGCATCACACATTTTTTCGAAACGAAGAAGGAATTCTCATTGATTCCAGACGATGTGTGGAAGAAGCATCACACATTTTTCGAAGCGAAGAAGGAATTCTCATTGATTCCAGACGATGTGTGGAAGAAGCATCACACATTTTTCGAAGCGAAGAAGGAATTCTCATTGATTCCAGACGATGTGTGGAAGAAGCATCACACATTTTTCGAAGCGAAGAAGGAATTATCATTGATTCCAGACGATGTGTGGAAGAAGCATCACACATTTTTCGAAGCGAAGAAGGAATTCTCATTGATTGCAGACGATGTGTGGAAGAAGCACCACACATTTTTTCGAAACGAAGAAGGAATTCTCATTGATTCCGAGACGATGTGTGGAAGAAGCATCACACATTTTTCGAAGGAGAGAAGGAATTCTCATTGATTCTAGACGATGATTGTGGAAGAAGCATCACACATTTTTCGAAAGAGAGAAGGAATTCTCATTAATTCCAGACGATGTGTGGAAGAAGCATCACACATTTTTCGAAGCGAAGAAGGAATTCTCATTGATTGCAGACGATGTGTGGAAGAAGCATCACACATTTTTCGAAGCGAAGAAGGAATTCTCATTAATTCCGGACAATGTGTGAAAGAAGCATCACACATTTTTTGAAGCGAAGAAAGAATTCTCATTAATTCCAGACTATGTGTGGAAGAAGCATCACACATTTTTCGAAGCGAAGAAGGAATTCTCATTGATTCCAGAAGATGTGTGGAAGAACCATCACACATTTTTCGAAGGAAAGAAGGAGTTCTCATTAATTCCAGACGATGTGTGGAAGGAACATCACACGTTTCGAAGAACCCAACGGCCGATAGATACATTTTTACGTTAGGGTGACAATGTGAAAACACTGGTTTCCTGGTGGCGGGGATCGAACCGAAACCCTTCTGCTTCGCAACCGAATGCTTTTCCAATTAAGCTACACTGACAGGTGTTTATAACTGCAAATTTGCTGTCTTGGCATGAGCGTCACCTCTGTAGTACGTCACAAAGTGTTCACGTAATTCCTGAGATACCAATATTTTCTGCTGTGTTCCATGTTAAACTGGTGTTTAATTTTTTGATAAAACATGAAATAAAATAAAAGTGGAGCAAAACGCAGAACTTTCCAAGTTGAACAACTCTCTCATTTTTTTTAAAGAAAATGTCATTTAAAGCGTTGTTTTGCCGTTGAACTTCATAAATTTTCCTTTTTTCTCCCGTATCGGGGATAACTGAATAAATGACTCAGTGTTATAATCACAAGAGTCACAAAAGCAATTAATCATAATCAATTCTAGATGAAGGAGCTTTACCAGCCGAGCAATTGCGAGCCAGCCGCTCCGCTTCTGGTGTTTATTTACTTCATTAGTTTGACATTTCTCCAAACCAAAGAGCAAAAAAACGTCTTCCTTATCCTAGTATTGAGTTTCAGTTTTAATTCCGGATAAGAAAATGCCTCGTGCTCGTGAAAGAGCGCTTTAAAATGAGTAAAATAGATAATTTTTCAAAATCGTTGTGTGATTGAAAGTTTCGTAATCAAATTGTAAAATATATAATTTCCAAAACTTTTCTGAAGTAGCTTTGAGACACGATTTATCCTTCTTAAGGTGTCTGACTACGTTCGGGTCGCATTTTTTGACAAAATGCAAGAATAAGCATTTTGATTACGTTTTTAGTAAAGTAAACACATGAAAACACATAAAAGATTGAAAAAGGAATTTCATCAATATCAATTTTCAAGAAATTGGGAAGTTTTTGAAACAATTTCATGAAATCTTTCATTTACGGTAAACACTCCAAATAGACAAGAAATATGACTCCGAATTATCAGGTGTAATTGAGCACGTCTTTTGAATCCGTTCTGACGCGAATTAAATTTATCAAAGCTATTCAAAGTCAATGGAACCGGTAGTATCTGACCGAAGAAAGAAGTTTTTTTTTTTTTTTTTTTTTTGGATTGGAGGTTCAACGACCACCGTGAGCAACTCAATGGGCTATAAGCAGTCACCCGTCCCTAATTTAGGGTCACTGGTTCCAGGGAAGGGAGAGAGCCAGTGCCGTAAGACAAACACAACATCCATACCTCACCGGGATTCGAACCCGGACCCCGATCGGATGAATGATCAGAGGCCATCGCTCAGACCACTGCGCCACCGGGGCGGCAAAGAAGAAGAAGTTTTTCAATCGGGTTTTTAATCCCACAGATGTTGCGGAATCTTGAACTTACGGACTCTGGTTGCAGACTTGTGCGTTCAGGAAAATTTGAAATTACATCAGAAATATTTAGCAGTGGAAACGCTCTCCAACAAAGAAAGAATTTCTCAAATCGGACTCTTAGAATCAGAGATATCGACAAACGTAAGATATGCATCTATGCCCCCTGGAGGGAAAAACATGCATTATTTTAAAAAGAAAGTATTCTCAAAAGATTTTTCGATGTGAAACTACATGAAACTACTTGTTAGAGAACTCGTAGAGCCTATCCTAAATGTAAGACTTGTGACGTGCCTGCCCCACAGGACGCACATGAGATAAAGGCAGATAGCAGTGAGAGCACATGGTCGCGTAGCTCAGTTAGAAGAGCGACTTAGTGCGGGGACCCGAGTTCGATACCCGGCGCGGACAAATTTCTACGTTATAGACTGCTGAACGGACGGCTACCCCGTGAGTTGCGACAAAACATCGCTAGAATTTTGAAGAAAAGCATCCCTATCGAGTCCCCACTGCAACTTGACAGGCTGGTAAGATGTGGTAAATGCCCCAGAAAAAGTGATAAGTAAACAAGGTTCACATTTGTTGCATGCAAAACACCTATTTGTGGTACATGCAGTGTTTTATTTTGCGCAGACTGTGTCCAGTAAAAAGCTGGTGTGACTGTAACTGGCCATTCATGAAATCCTATTTCGAACGATATTTTTTGGTCTTCATTTACACTTTCCGTTAAATTATTTTTATTCTTTGTTTTATATGTATATATAAAACAAAGAATAAAAATAATTATTCTTTCAATTATTCTATGTTGTGTTTGTCTTACGGCACTGGATCATATGTAGAGGATATTAGGAAGGGAGTGTCTGACCCCAGGTCTTAAAGGACCCTTAGAAATAGGAAGCTAGGAGATTTGGGCTAGAGTGCCCAATAGGAGAGTGACACGGAAGCGAGGTAGGAAGGGGGAGGAAGACGCCCTTATTTATTACCCGGGAGGCCAATATCCCGGGTCAGACGGCTTAACGTGCCCATCAGACGCACGGCGGATATTTAGTGGTTCGAGCGTTCGTACCTGCCTGGGATCGAACCTGAGGTTTCTCCATGGCAGTCACGATCGTTGATCACTAGGCCATCCGCGGCTCCGTTGTAGCATTAGACCTTCTTGCTGACTTTATAAAAGAAAAATTTTGATTTTTTCCCCTAAATTTGATTTAGAGTAGATTTTTCGAAATTGAAATTTTTGATATGTTTAAAAAAAAAATAGCTGTATTTTGTCAAATTTACATTTTTAATTTTTATGGTGTTAATAATGTTCATTAAACAGTAAAGTCGATGTAAAGGCACTTACTAAAGTTGTATAATTAACCAGACTCTCTGAAACCCCATTTTCTGACTGGGGTTTGTTAAACCCAATCTCGCCGCCCCGGTGGCGCAGTGGTCTAAGCGATGGCCTCTGATCATTCGTCCGAATGGGGTACGGGTTCGAATCCCGATGAGGCATGGATGTTGTGTTTGTCTTACGGCACTGGCTCTCTCCCTTCCCTGGAACCAGTGACCCTAAATTAGGGATGGACGACTGCTTATAGCCCATTGAGTTGCTCACGGTGGTCGTCAAACTTCCAATCAAAAAAAAAAAACAAAAAAACACCAATCTCACCAGGTACGTTACAAATAATCCACCTCACCAGCTACGCGTTAATGCAGCTGCGGACGTCGCAATATGCAAATGTATCCACCACTTTT
This sequence comes from Macrothele yani, assembly GCA_039090855.1. Lineage (NCBI taxonomy): Eukaryota > Metazoa > Arthropoda > Arachnida > Araneae > Macrothelidae > Macrothele > Macrothele yani. The sequence continues at coordinate 40,291,369 of CM077021.1, forward strand.
CGGTTGTAATTGCTTTGTTTAGAACCTCAAAGTCATGTTTAAGTGCATTTAAAGTGTCTCGTAAAATGTCTTTCAGGGTGACGACGAAATGAGCGGCCAAACGGACTTTGAAAGAAGGCTTATCGTTGGTAACTGTCTAGTTTGTGACCCCGTGACAACAGTCACCAGAATAGTGGGGGTATCGAGAGCTACTGAGTCTTGCGTCTTGACAGGACACCGTGTTCGTGGCAAAACCTCGTCTGCGAAACACAACAGCGGCCGGAAAACAAAACGACCCTGACTGATAGAGACAAGAGAGCATTAAAGAGGATTGTCACCCGTAATAAGAAAACCACGGCGCCGAAAATAAGTGCGGAGCTCAATTTGCATCTCCAGATTCCAATATCAACCAAAACAGTACGCAGGGAACTGCATAAACAAGATATTCGTGGCAGACCTGCTATTGCAAAACCTCTGGTAACCTGGGTTAATGCAAAATGGCGACGGCAGTGGTGCGAGGAGCATACAACGTGGACTGCTGATGCGTGGAAGCATGAAATGTGGTCGGATGAATCCACATTCACACTATTCCTAGCCACAGGACCTGTTTACGTGTGGAGGACACCGTCAGAAGTGTGCACCCAAGACTGTCTGCTCCCAACAGTACAGCATGGTGGTGGTTCTCTCATGCTCTAGGCGGTCATATCATAGTTTCCAGAAAGTCTCCTGATCATCTTGAAAAAACGAATGACTGGCAGGGTGTATGAATCCATGTTGGCCGACTAAGTCCATCCAATGGCTCAGGCAATGTTTCCTGAAGGAGATGCCATCTATCAAGATGATAACGCTCCAATTAACAGAGCTCGGAATGTCTAATCATGGTTTGACGAACATGAGGACGAACTTCCACACCTTCTTTGGCCTTCCCAATCACCAGACTTAAACATCATCGAGGTACTGGGGTCTGTGTTGGAAAACAGAGTAAGATCCCTTTATCCTCCTCCTGCCTCTCTCAAGGACCTGGAGCAGTTTTTGCATGACGAATGGTGGGTCATCCCACAAACCACTATCCAAGACTTGTATGCGTCCATTCCAAGGAGGATTCAGGTGGTTTTGAATGCCAACGGTGGTCCCACACCCTTTTAAGTACGTAAAACCTTCTTTTCCTAGATGTTCATATTATTCTGTGTGAAAACACAAGTTTGTCCGCTACGGAAATGGAATTCGTGTTCCCTCCCTCTGGAGTAAGTCGCGCTCCCAATTGAGCTACGCGGACAGAATGTCTCGCTGCAGATTTGTCGTCTTGACACATGTTTTCACCTCTGTAGTACGTCACACGCTCTCCCAATTGAGCTACGCGGACAGAATGTCTCGCTGCAGATTTGTCGTCTCGACACATGTTTTCACCTCTGTAGTACGTCACACGCTCTCCCAGCTGAGCTACGCGGACAGAATGTCTCGCTGCAGATTTGTCGTCTCGACACATGTTTTCACCTCTGCAGTACGTCACACGCTCTCCCAGCTGAGCTACGCGGACAGAATGTCACGCTGCAGATTTGTCGTCTTGACACATGTTTTCACCTCTGTAGTACGTCACACGCTCTCCCAGCTGAGCTACGCGGACAGAATGTCTCGCTGCAGATTTGTCGTCTTGACACATGTTTTCACCTCTGTAGTACGTCACACGCTCTCCCAGCTGAGCTACGCGGACAGAATGTCTCGCTGCAGATTTGTCGTCTTGACACATGTTTTCACCTCTGTAGTACGTCACACGCTCTCCCAGCTGAGCTACGCGGACAGAATGTCTCGCTGCAGATTTGTCGTCTTGACACATGTTTTCACCTCTGTAGTACGTCACACGCTCTCCCAGCTGAGCTACGCGGACAGAATTTCTCGCTGCAGATTTGTCGTCTTGACACATGTTTTCACCTCTGTAGTACGTCACACGCTCTCCCAGCTGAGCTACGCGGACAGAATGTCTCGCTGCAGATTTGTCGTCTTGACACATGTTTTCACCTCTGTAGTACGTCACACGCTCTCCCAGCTGAGCTACGCGGACAGAATGTCTCGCTGCAGATTTGTCGTCTTGACACATGTTTTCACCTCTGTAGTACGTCACACGCTCTCCCAGCTGAGCTACGCGGACAGAATGTCTCGCTGCAGATTTGTCGTCTTGACACATGTTTTCACCTCTGTAGTACGTCACACGCTCTCCCAGCTGAGCTACGCGGACAGAATGTCTCGCTGCAGATTTGTCGTCTTGACACATGTTTTCACCTCTGTAGTACGTCACACGCTCTCCCAGCTGAGCTACGCGGACAGAATGTCTCGCTGCAGATTTGTCGTCTTGACACATGTTTTCACCTCTTTAGTACGTCACACGCTCTCCCAGCTGAGCTACGCGGACAGAATGTCTCGCTGCAGATTTGTCGTCTTGACACATGTTTTCACCTCTGTAGTACGTCACACGCTCTCCCAGCTGAGCTACGCGGACAGAATGTCTCGCTGCAGATTTGTCGTCTTGACACATGTTTTCACCTCTGTAGTACGTCACACGCTCTCCCAGCTGAGCTACGCGGACAGAATGTCTCGCTGCAGATTTGTCGTCTTGACACATGTTTTCACCTCTGTAGTACGTCACACGCTCTCCCAGCTAAGCTACGCGGACAGAATGTCTCGCTGCAGATTTGTCGTCTTGACACATGTTTTCACCTCTGTAGTACGTCACACGCTCTCCCAGCTGAGCTACGCGGACAGAATGTCTCGCTGCAGATTTGTCGTCTTGACACATGTTTTCACCTCTGTAGTACGTCACACGCTCTCCCAGCTGAGCTACGCGGACAGAATGTCTCGCTGCAGATTTGTCGTCTTGACACATGTTTTCACCTCTGTAGTACGTCACACGCTCTCCCAGCTGAGCTACGCGGACAGAATGTCTCGCTGCAGATTTGTCGTCTTGACACATGTTTTCACCTCTGTAGTACGTCACACGCTCTCCCAGCTGAGCTACGCGGACAGAATGTCTCGCTGCAGATTTGTCGTCTTGGCACATGTTTTCACCTCTGTAGTACGTCACACGCTCTCCCAGCTGAGCTACGCGGACAGAATGTCTCGCTGCAGATTTGTTGTCTTGACACATATTTTCACCTCTGTAGTACGTCACACGCTCTCCCAGCTGAGCTACGCGGACAGAATGTCTCGCTGCAGATTTGTCGTCTCGACACATGTTTTCACCTCTGTAGTACGTCACACGCTCTCCCAGCTGAGCTACGCGGACAGAATGTCTCGCTGCAGATTTGTCGTCTCGACACATGTTTTCACCTCTGTAGTACGTCACACGCTCTCCCAGCTGAGCTACGCGGACAGAATGTCTCGCTGCAGATTTGTCGTCTCGACACATGTTTTCACCTCTGCAGTACGTCACACGCTCTCCCAGCTGAGCTACGCGGACAGAATGTCTCGCTGCAGATTTGTCGTCTCGACACATGTTTTCACCTCTGTAGTACGTCACAAGCTCTCCCAGCTGAGCTACGCGGACAGAATGTCTCGCTGCAGATTTGTCGTCTCGACACATGTTTTCACCTCTGTAGTACGTCACAAGCTCTCCCAGCTGAGCTACGCGGACAGAATGTCTCGCTGCAGATTTGTCGTCTCGACACATGTTTTCACCTCTGTAGTACGTCACAAGCTCTCCCAGCTGAGCTACGCGGACAGAATGTCTCGCTGCAGATTTGTCGTCTCGACACATGTTTTCACCTCTGTAGTACGTCACACGCTCTCCCAGCTGAGCTACGCGGACAGAATGTCTCGCTGCAGATTTGTCGTCTTGACATATGTTTTCACCTCCGTAGTACGTCCCATCATCTCCCTCTTAATTTTTTTTTAATTTTGAAACGAAGTAGGAAATTCTCATTAATTCCAAACAATGTGTAGAACAAACACCACACATTTTTCGAAGAACCCAACGGCCAGTTGATCCATTTTCCACAATCGGGCGCCAATGTGAAAACACAAGTTTGTCAGTGTCTCCTCACTCCGGAGTAAGTCGCTCTCCCAACTGAGCTACGCTGACAGAATGTCTCGCTGAAGATTTGTCGTCTTGACACATGTTTTTACCTATGTAGTACGTCACATCTGCCCAACCACTGTAACTATAGAGTGACGTCACAAAAAGAGGAAGCTCACCTCTCAAATATCATGGGCCTTTTACATTCTAGACGGCCTTCGTTCGGCTCACTTCTTAGACAGCAAATATATTCGTTCGATGTGGTTTCAGTCCATTTTGCTAATAGGAGTTAATTCGTTTTAGCCAGTTAAAACGTGTTGGTACCACAAAACATTTTTAGAAATCTTGTAGCGTGTATGCCTCTCCTTGAAAGAGCTGTTTTGGCGCAAATATTGTATTAGGCAGATGGTCGTAATAGTTTGGATCTTCGGTGCGTTATCTACGCACGGACCGATACGTTGAAAATGTTCATCTTCGCGGAAAGCTATTCCACGTATATCATGTGAAACTGTAAAAGCTACAACGTTATTTCAAATCCATTTCACGGCGTTATGCTCTATCGCGCAAACTGCAAGATTTCTATCTGACGCGCTTCTAAATCTTTCTACTATGCAGTAGTATGCGTTTGTAGTTGATGAAATGCACACAAGGTCCCAAAAGATTTTGTCGCATCTAAGTGCTGTATTGTGTTCTGCACTTAATCCTGTAATGCACATTCTCTCTTTCAGTCACTGATTCAATGCTGATGTTCATATCATCGCTTGTATCGAACGTAACTCATTCCAATATTTCCATCTCACACACAATACAATTCATCGTTACTCTCAAAATACAGTTGCAAGACCAAATACTGAAACGGAAACGAAATCAATTTGATTCTATTGGGAGTTTCATTACACCGAAACTTTTGCAGGCGGAAAACACATCACTCGCAGCACCCTCGTTTACAGCGTAAATAAGAAAGAACTAGACGGAACCCGTCGGAATCGACGGTTAGTTTTTTTGTTTTTTTGTTTTCTGAAAAGAATAAACTCCTATGAAAGAACAAATGTAAACTTTATTTGATTGACAAATTCATTCAACCACTTCAGTGAAGACAATAGTCCAGGTTCGCGATGGTTTTTTTTTTTTTTTTTTTTTGTTGACTGAAGGTTTAACGACCACCGTGAGCAACTCGATTGGCTATAAGCAGTCGCCCGTCCCTAATTTTGGCTCACTGGTTCCAGGGAAGGGAGAGAGTCAGTGACGTAAGACAAACACAACACCCATGCCTTGTGGGATTCGAACCCGGACCCTTTACGAACGATTCATCATAAGCCAGCGCTTAGACCACTGCGCCACGGAGGCGGCCAGGTTCGTGATGAACATCACGACTGCACCCATTTTTCAGTCGTAAAATGTGAGGCGGAAGTCCACTCATCTCGAACGTGTGTAAACATTCAACTGGATAGCGCACTCTTTCACTCTCATCTTCAGTCACAATTGTGTTTGTAAATGTTGTTGGAATGAGATTCGCGTTGCGAATACTCTTCACCCGTCGGAATCGACGGTTTGTTTGTTTGTTTTTTGAAAAGAATAAACTCATATGAAACACCAATAATTTCACTGTTGTCTATACACGACATTAAAAACGGAGATAGTTGCAAACTAAAAGATGAACTTTAATTACAGCTAAAACCAAGTTAGAAAACATGCGAGATCTTTCGGGCCCACTATGGGTCCATCATCGGGCACCGCATAAGTAAGATTTCGATCTTTTAAACTCTGAGATCCATACCACAATGCATCAGCATGTAGGCGCTGCTCCCAAGTTCACATATGCGCACTCGACATAATACACATGACATGCAAATAATGTGAAACTACAAATAAAGACGGTTATGGATTACAGTGGTAAATACAATGGTTTGAAATATAGTGTTTCCAAGATGAAGGTAATGTACATGGTGTATCGTCATTACAACATTGATTAGACAGCATAGTAATGTATATGCTTTCTGTGAATAACAGTTGATGTTATTATAACGTAACCCTGCATTGGCTATAACCTCTGCTGATAAGTCGCAGCAAATTGTACTCATGAATCACGATGATTACACACGGAAAGTGGTCGAGGCAATTAAAAAAATCCCTCATGAAATAGTCAGGTCTGACCCAACTTCTGCCACAATTGTTACACTTGGTAAATTGAAGAACCAGGGTTTCCTTCCACATAACATATCCACTTGTATGCATCCACCCAATGGCCCTAGGATCCCTGAACTATTTGGCAAGGTTAAATTGCATAAGGAGGACCGGCCACCCTGTTCTCCCATTGGTTTCGGGTTATGCTAACCCTACACGGCCCTTGGAAAAAGCGTTCACCACATTTCTGAAACCATTAATTGCTAACTCTGACTTTTCCATTCACAGTTCTACTCAAGCCCTTGCCAAAATTAAGTCAGACTCTTGGGATTCACCTTTTATCCTAGCGTCATTGGACGTCGTTTCCTCATTTCCCAGTGTCCCTCTGGATCTTGCCCATTTGCTCATAGAAGAAAAATTACCAGGTTTAGGGGTCACCCCCACCGAAGCTATAGCCATTGTTGATGCCTTGAAATTAATAGCCCGACGCACCTATTTTCGTTTTGAAGATATCATTTACCGACAAAAGTTGGCACGCCCATGGGCTCTCCACTATTGGGTTGTTTGGTTGAGATACAACAGTTGGGAAACAAAGTACTCAGGCAGTGCCCGCATAAACCTTTATTATTTTTAAGGTATGTCGATGATATTTTAGTCTTTTGGCCCCATTCTGTTAATGCACTCCATGAGTTTGCTAGTTTACTATCCACTCCATTTCCATCCATCAAATTCACTATTTAAATTGAAACCCAGGGATCACTTCCTTTTCTTGATTTTTACTTAACCCGTAACTCTTCTAACCGTTCTTTTTCATTTAGAGTTTAGCGAAACCCAACTGCTCCTCCCACATTAATTCCATTCACCTCCTCCAGCCCAATTCAACATAAGACTGCTGCTTTATCTTTCCTATTTTGTAGAGCATACTCACATTCCTCGTCAGCTAAATTTCGTGACAATGAGACAAAATTTATTTTTGATGAATTTGTGGCAAGACAGATCCACGTGAATTTGTGGCAAGACAACTTCACAAATGCCAACGCTCTATGCTTACCTCTTTACGAGGAAAAAATGTTGTGGTCTCATACGTTGGCTCCATAGATTTTGTTCCTGAGGTTATACATATTTTAAAAAGAGCATGTTATAAACAAAACATGAATTGTGGCATACAAACACATAAGTTATTTTCCTTTATCAAAAAGGATCGTGACTTAGTTGCCCCACTACAAAAACATGGGGTTTACTCTATCCCCTTAAAAGCGATTGACTCCAATGTTAAGGACTCTATGTACATAGGATCTACGCTTCGGACAATTGCAATCCGAGTGTCCGAACACAAGTATAACGTCCGGACGGGATCGAAGGCCACCGCTTTGTCCAGACTAATAAATCAAGGTCTGCACACCCCGGATGGGAATAACATCACTTGCTTAGCAACGACCACAACAAAACCAAGTTTGTTATTCACAGAAAGCATATACATTACTATGCTGTCTAATCAATGTTGTAATGACGATACACCATGTGCATTGCCTTCATCTTGGAAACACTATATTTTAAACCATTGTATTTACCATTGTAATCCATGACCGTCTTTATTTGTAGTTTCACATTATTTTCAGGTCATATGTATAAGGTCGAGTGCACATGTGTGAATTTGGGAGCAGCGCCTTCATGCTGATGCATTGTGGTATGGATCTCTGAGTTTAAAAGATCGGAATCCTACCCGTGCAGTGCCCGGTGATGGACCCATAGTGGGTCCAAAAGATCTCGCATGTTTTTTAACTTGGTTTTAGCTGTAATAGAGTTCATCTTTTAGTTTGCAACTATCTCCGTTTATGTAATATCGTGTATGGACAGCATAGAAATGATTGATGCTTATCAGTTGGCACGAATACCACGGTCGTTTGGATCATATAAAACAACAAATGTTAACTTCATTTGATTGACAAATTAATTCAACCACTTCAGTAAGGACAATAGTCCAGGTTCGGGATTTCTTTTTTTTTTTTTTTTTTCTTTTTTTTGACTGAAGGTTTAACGACTACCGTGAGCAACTCAATGGGTTATAAGCAGTCGCCCGTAATATTTTCACTAACAATGGTCAACGGAATGTTTATTTACATCTTTACATAATGGGAAACGCCTTACCTACGTGAATAAACTGGATCTAATGAATATTAAATTGTATGTATACATCACACAGTCCAACGGCATAACGCAATCAGGTCTTCGAGAGTGTTCGCTGTTCCGATGAGAAGAACTTTGATACGAATGCTTGCTAGCGTTGCTTTGGGCAACGGTTCGCTCAGAAAAGAAAATACTTTGGACTATCGCAGTCCCTCCAACCACAACATCCATGCCTCACCGGGGATCGAACCACATGGTAGATGAAACCCGTCGGAATCGAATAGTTTTTTTGTTTTTTTTTTCGGTAGACGAGACCCGTCGCATCGACGATTAGTTTTTTTGTTTCTTTTTTTTTTTTTGAAAGGAATAAACACATATGAAACGTTTGTTTGCGTCTTTACATAATGGGAAACGTCTTACTTACGTGAATAAACTGGATCGAATGAATGTTAAATGTATACATACATCACGCAGTCCAATGGCACAACTCAATCAGGTCTTCGAGTGTTCGCTGTTCCGATAAGAACTTTTAAACAAATTCCTGCTAGCGTTGTTTCGCACAACGGTTCGCTGAGAAGAGAGATTTCGGACTTAGGGCTATCTGAGTGCCTCCATACTATGTAAATTCTGTAGGAGAAGCGTGCGGTTGACATTCGATCGCCTGCGGTTGACAGCGCGTGAGTCAACCGCAGGCGATCGAATGTCAACCGCACGCTTCTCCCACAGACTTTACATAGGAACTTTGCCGCCCCACTACGCCCGAACCGCTACCCCAATCTCCTTTTTCTCTTCAACTGGCACATCTACATGGTAAGACCTTTATTTTGATACCTCAACCATATCTTTACGTTCAGCCGTTCTCTCAAAATAGGACTCACAGCAAAAAAACCTTATAGAATTATTATATAGATTTAAAAATTAGGGAGTATCAGCTGCACGTGCTTGGAAAGCCTAAAATTATTTTAAAGTAAAATATCATTAATTTCTTAAACCGATTTGCCATATTATCAATATGAAGTTGTACAGAGAATGTTCACACATTTTTAGAACGTTTTTGATAAGAAATTACAGAAAATAAAAGAAATTCAAACAACTGAAACTGGCAACAGCGTGCTAGATGAACACGAACGAAACATCTGCTGCAGTTAAATATCGTCTGCTAAGAAAATGGCGCACAAGATGTGGATAGAAGGTGGTGGTTTTGCTCTTACGAAGAGAAATATTCGTTCTGTAATTTTTAAACTGTGAAAATCATGGAATTAGCATTTCTACATATAAAAATAAGCAGTTTTATTAATAATAGAGGAGAAAATTGTCAAGCATTGCTTTTAACAAGAAAAAGAACTACAAACGAATATCCAAAGAAGGTACGTACTTTTACGACTATTTCAAAAGTAAGGTCTTTGGTCTTAAAAGGAAATGCATCGACCAAATGACCAATCGCTAAGTCGCTATAAACCTCTGTATCAACTGTAAACAAGGAAATAAACAAAGATTTGAACCTGAAAAAAAAAAACCCAAAAGCATAATTTTCCCTGCTCTTTGCCTAGGCACGTGTCTGAGCGCAGAACACGGTGTTTTTTTTTTTTGATTGGAGGTTTAACGACCGCCGTGAGCAACTCAATGGGCTATAAGCAGTCGCCCGTCCCTAATTTAGGGTCACTGGTTCCAGGGAAGGGAGAGAGCCAGTGCCGTAAGACAAACACAACATCCATGCCTGACCGGGATTCGAACCCGGACCCCTACGGACGAATGATCAGAGGCTAACGCCTTAGACCACTGCGCCACCGGGGCGGCAGAACACGGTGTAGACTTCTTTATTAAAATCACTTAGCCGGAGACAGATGGATATTTATTGTGACTATTGAAGCATGGATCTATCTAAACGACTGCAACAGAAAGAGATCGGTTTACTATCATCGCGAACAAACACACGAGCGTTGTACGCGTTCTATTCTTAGCATTCATGTGCGCAAGGTGTCTTCGTACTAAATTGATGCTGTTCTACAACTTTGTAATTGACTATTTTCCCGTATCTCGTATAGTGTTTGAGATCGGCACGCTAACTCCTGACTTTGCCGCTAGGAGGCGCTGTAAGCGGCCTCATCGAATAGCGCATAGCCTCTTTACTATACCTAGACACCGTTTTTATGGCTATAGCTGTCGGCGTTCGAAAGTTACGGGGCTGAGAAAGGACTTTACTGGGCACCCTGTATGTTAAATAGACACGGGGATATTGTGCATTCGTCACCATTGTTATGGCCCAGAAAGGATTAATATCAATCAACTCCCTAACCACTTTGAATAACAAACCCAAGGGATTCCAGCAGCGTTAGGCTCATTTCTTAGACAGAGAATGTATTCTTCCGAGCTGATTTCAGTCCATCGATCTAACCGCGAATTATTTCGTTCCAGCTGGTTAAATGGTTAATATCCGAAACGAAAAGAAAACTGCGATGTTCTCTGTTTCTGGTGCAGAGACAAATTTTCCTACCGGTATTTTAATAATTCAGTTTTAGTAATATACTACTTTATCGGGATTATTATATGCGAGAAGCGTCCGTTAAGACAGGTCTTGCAATATATATATGCAAAATACTTCAAAATGCTCTCAATCAAAAAGCAGGAGTTTTACCGTAAATATTTGACTGTACATCTGCTCTCAGAAACTTTTCCATTTGAATAACTTTATTTCATGGGAATGAGAAGTTCTCTTATTGTGCGAAAAGGATTATATTTTTCAAGAGAGCGGCTACATGTAGTTTACCCAGCAATTTGATTCAGATACTATTAAATTAGCATAAATTTAAAAAATCCTTTCGCTTCATCATGCATTCGAAAGGAACGCGGTACTCTGGCTACATGTAGTTTACCCAGCAATTTAATTCAGATACTATTAAATTAGCATAAATTAAAAAAATCCTTTCGCTTCATCATGCATTCGAAAGGAACGCGGTACTCTTCCTAAGGATGATAAAGCGGATGACTTAGCCCTTCTGAGAGCAAACTCATGACGTCACTGAAAGCTCACGACAATCATGGCAACGGAGAAGTCGTTCATGAAATGCATATTATGACTCACTTTTTGGGGAACGTCAGTGAAACAAATTTCAGAAAAGCAAACACATGGAGATTTTAAGGACGAAAGCTTAAGTCAAACACTCGTATCCCTTAAGTTATTCTAACATTTGCCGTCTAAGAGGAAACGCTACACATTCGAAAGGGAGCTTTCATTCCCTGTAGGTGCGTCCCTAAAAACTATTAATTATTCCTGCATAGGCCAAATTTCTGCAGCTCCAGTTCTGGGCAGCATGTTCCTTATTTACCTCATAATCGAAGGTTTCGAGAGCGAAGGCGTTCTGTAACGATCGAAAAAGGTGGTAGTCCGTAGGTGCCAGGTCAGCCGGGTGAGGTAACTCTTCCCAACCAAAATCCAGTAATTTTTGCCGAGTGATTACAGCAGCATGAGGTCTGGCGTTGTCATGATGAAGGACCACGGCTTTGCGATTGACGAGTGCTGGCCGCTTCTATGTCAGTTGTTCTCGCAATCTGTCCAACTGTTGGCAGTAGAGGTCAGCATTTATCATTCGGTTAGGTGCTAACACCTCCCAGTGGATTATTCCCTGGACATCACACCAAATACTCAACAAAACCTTTTTGGGATGTAGTCCCCCTTTTGAGGTCGATGGAGCAGGCTCCGCACCTTCGCACACAGTCCGTCGACGCTTTACATTACGGTACAGTACCCATATCTCATCACTAGTTACAATTCGTCCCAAAAACGGTTCATTTCTGGGACGAGAAAGCAAAGAAACACAGGTACGGATTCTCCCCTCTCGTTGCTTTGCTTGAAGCTGCTGCGCAACCCAGGTATATCAGGGTGATCCATTTAAACCAGTACCCTGAAAAACCTTACATTTTTTGCAAGGGATCGCGCAAAGAACTTCTTTTTTCAATAGAAGCAGCAACTCCTGGAGAATGAAAACCGCCACCGTGAAGAAGATTGTTAACCGTAACTGTAACTCAGCTCGTGATTTGTTTGTTGTTGCGTTGTCATTCACTTGCGTGCATTCGGAAACATGCAGTACTCTGTTCCAGAGCGTGTTTTTTTTTAGTGAAATCGTATTGGGTAACCAATTCTGTCATCAAAACGCAACGAAAATTTCGAAGAGAGTTTGGAGTTCGAAAAGTGCCAAGCAAGTCAACAATTCTGTCGATGGCAAGAAAACTGGAGCAAACCGGTTCTCTTCTCAGCGGTAGTGGTAGACATCACCTTCCGATGCCCCAAACGCGTGTGAACGATGTTCGGCAACGTTTACTTCAATCTCCGACGAAATCGTTGCGCAGATTAAGCCAACAGACAGGATATTCATACGGAACTTGTCAAAGGGAAGCAAAAAAAAAGCGAATATTCGACCATTTAGAGTGCACGTAATCCATCAGCTGCAGGAACCGGACAAGGGAAGGAGAGTAAGCTACTGCAAATGGTTTCAAAATTTTCTTAATTTGCGATCTGATATTCTCTCCATCACATGGTTTACGGATGAAGCCTGGTTTCATCTGTCAGGCTACGTCAATTCGCAAAACAGCAGATACTGGGCTGCCGAAAACCCACACGTTATGTGTGAAACACCGATGCATTCACAAAAGGTTGGTGTATGGTGTGCGGTTTCGTCTACGAAAGTTATTGGCCCCATTTTTTCTCTGAGACTGTCAACACTAGCGTTTATTGCCGCACATTCAATGGATTTGTGGAACAACTTGATTACTTTGAATTGACAGAGGGCTACTTTCAGCAGGATGGCGCTACGTGTCATACATCGAAAGTCACAATGGAACTCATAACTAGCTTCTTTGATGACAGATTAATTTCAAAATACATATGGCCTCCCCGATCTCCGGACTTAACTTCCCCTGACTTTTTTTTATGGGGCTACTTAAAGGATAGAGTTTACAAAACCCATCCGAAAACATTGGATGCATTGCGTGAAACAATCACGACTGAAATTGGCAATGTTACTGCTCGTACTCTACACGAGACATCACTGAATACGGTGCGGCGTGTTCAACTGTATTTACAAGAAAATGGAGGTCAATTCCAACATTTGCTTTGATAAAATGATTCTCCAATACCACATGTATAATTCTCAACTTACTGTATGATTTTGTTGTTATTTATAAAAATGTTATAAGTAAATCACATGGTACTGGTTTAAATGGATCACCCTGTATAACTTCTTGAAGAACCCAAGCGCATGCATCCGTCTTTCGACTGTTGTTCTGCGTACCGACAACGTTTCCTCCAATTCTTGAATTGTTGGATTTGGGTCATTTGTTATGACCTGGTCGACATCCTCGTCAGAAACCACGGATGGACGTCCAGGACGTGGTTAATCTTTACAGCTTCTGTTTCAGTCACGGAATTTCCGAAACCAAAGGCGACATGTGCTATAATCAACTGCATCCTCCCCATACACTTGACAGATGTTGTAGCAAGCCGCGCTTGCAGTACTGCCTTTATAGAACTCGTACAGTAAACAATGTCTAATGTGCTTCTTATCGCATGCCATGTTACACCGTCCGTGATTTCCGTTGCGAATGACTTACCCGGACAAGCCTAGTGCCTCGATATGGTCAATTGCTCCCCGTTTTATTGGACGAAAATTCGGCCTCACAGCAGCATCTGTGACGTAACTACTCCGATCGCAATTTGTATCTATTACAAAAATGGGTACAACTTTTGCACGCACTCAATGATACTCCAATAACGATTGAACATTTAATAAACTCAGACGATCAAAAGGTTACAGAGAAATACACCGATGAGTCATTGCATTATGACCACCTACCTAATAAGCTGTAGGACGCCCATTAACCCGCAAAACATCGGCCACTCGGCGAGGTATTGCTTCGATGAGGTGGCGATAGATATACTGGGGTATCTGGAACCATAATGTCAACAGCAGGATCTCCAGTTCCTGTATATTTGGGAGGGGGTGATTTAGGGCGAACCCGCTTTTTCAAGTCGAACCACAAATGTTCAATTGGGTTCATGCCAGGTGAATTTGGAGGCCAGGACATTAACAGAAAGTCTCCAGCATGTTCCACCAACTACTCCTTGACGATTCTGGCAGTGTGGTATGACGCATTATCTTGTTGGTAATGGCCATCACCAGCAGGTAACACAGTTGCCATGAATGGGTGAACTTGGTCCTCAACGATGTTCAGATATCTCACAGCTGTCAGGGATTGTTAAAACCAAAAATCATGTTGTCTAAACACATTTAATATAAAACTTTATGAACATCGCACTACAGGAGGACATAAATACATACAGTTAAAAACGCTAAAAACACACTAGTACTTTCGTGACCGCCATCGGTCACTTCCTCAGGTGTGACTACCAGTTCTAAGCAGCAACGGTCAGCATATATGTACAACATGATGTGTCAGGTCAGACGGGTGCGCAGAAAGACATAGAAAGAACAGGTGGTCAGGAGTCGGTAATAATTATTACAATATTTAAATCACAGTAAGTCATGTATAAGGTATTTCCAGTAAGTCATGTATAAGGTCTTTCTGCGCATCCGTCTGACCTGACACATCATGTTGTACATATATGCTGACCGTTGCTGCTTAGAACTGGTAGTCACACCTGAGGAAGTGACCGATGGCGGTCACGAAAGTACTAGTGTGTTTTTAACGTTTTAACTGTGTGTATTTATGTCCTCCTATAGTGCAAGGTTCAAAATTTTTTATATTAAACGTGTTTAGACAACATGATTTTTGGTTTTAACTTATAACACGTATCTTCATCCCTTTTATCGTCAGCGATTGTGCTATTGGGATAATGGGGCCTAAAGTGTCCCATGAAAGCATCGCCCATAGCATAACACCGCCGCCGTCGGCCTGTTTGCGCCCAACAGTGCATCCAGGTGCCATAGCCTCCGTTGGTAATCGGCGTATCCGCGCTCGGCCGTCTACGTGATGCACCAGTAATCTTGATTCGTTAGACCAGGCCACTTTCTTCCAATCATCCACGGTCCAATCTCGATGATCTTGGGTCCATTTCATGCGTTGTTGGCGATGACGTGCAGTGAGCATGGGGACCTGGTTGGGTCTTCGGCAACGCAGGCCCATGCGCAGAAGGCTGCGATGAACTGTTTGCTGTGGCACATTGACCTGATAACCACTGTTGTAGCTGTGGGGGATTTGTCGCGCTGTGGTCCAGCGGTCGCTGTGAACAATGCGCGACAGTCTCCGCTTCCTTCTGGCATCAGTGAGCTGTGGGCGACACACGGCTCGATGACGGTTCATTGTTTGACCATCTGTGCACCACTTTTGATACGTACTCACGACAGCGGCACGTGAACAACCCACAAGCAGCACCATTTCCGAGATCGTAGTTCCAAGGCGCCGTGCCATCACAATTTGTCCTTTATCAAACTCCGATAAATCGGCAGCTTTTTCCATTCTGACTCCGAAAACTCTACTAACCGAAAGCCGGTCCTCGGGCTGTATATATATTGCTCGGCGTACTTCACCTGCGCCACCGTTTGGTCTCCAGGCGTGCTCATTTCTCTAGGCTAGGGGTGGTCATAATGTAATGGTTCATCAATGTATGAAATGGTTACCATTTTAAATGATTATTTTCGTCTATCCCACAAGTTATCAAACAAAAACTGAACATGTCTAATACTCATTATACTGTATATTTATATGGTACATATAGATTTAATACGTTTTATATGCAGAAAGTTACAAGAACTGAAGCCTTACATATACTTAAACAATTTAACATCAACTTAGGACCAGATTATGATGATTTTCACCCCAGGGTTATTGAATATGTTTCAGATGTCCTTGTTGAGCCGTTACTAATAATTATAATTTACAACTCTATACTTCAATAAGGAATTTTACCAGATTCTTTAAAAGTAACAAAAATCACTCCTAAATTCAAAAATGGTTCAAAAAATGACGCAGATAATTATCATCCTATGGCAAATCTTTCAATTTTTGCCAAGATCTTTGAAAAATTAATTTATACTTCATTAATTCCCTACCTTCAAAAATATAAGATACTTAATTTGTATCAATTTGGATTTATGGCAGATAATTCTACCGGACTGGCACTGCTATATCTACAAAATGCTATGCAAAATAAATTTACTCAAAATATATACAACAATGTCTTTATTTCTGGGTTTATCAAAGGCATTTAATGCTTTAAATCATGATATTCTCCTTTCTAAATTACAAAATATAGGAATCAGGGGTAACACTTATACACTTTTTAAAAATTATTTGACTAAATAGACAACAATATACACAAATTGAGCAATATCAATCCTCATTTCAAATTATGAAATCAGGAGTTCCTCAGGGTCCTGTCCTCGGCCCTTTATTGTTTTATACATATATTAATGATTTATTTTCATTCTCAAATCACATGGATCTTTTTCCGTATGCGGATGATACCACTATTCTTATAAAAGGCAAAAATTTAGATGAACTTTTAACACAATGTAATAATCAGTTGCAAACTATTTCCGACTAGTTAAATTCAAATGAATTAATAATCAATGTTAACAAAACTAAAACAATGATTTTCTCTTATTTGTTAGCTCCTTTAACACCAGTTGTACAAATATCCCTTAATAATAATAGAATTGATATAGTACCTTCATTCAACTACCTGGGAACTATAATAAATTTTAACCTCAAATGGAATTATCATACTGATTTTCTTTTAATTAAATTATTTAGAAATATTGGTAGAGTAAGTAATATTCTGACTGATCTTACAACTAAAACATTGATCTCATTGTATTATACATTATTTCTAACTTATATTAATTATTGCATATTATCTTGGGTACAAACGACACAATATAATGTTAATAAATTATAAATTCTACAAAATAAATATATCAGCTAACTGATCTCAAATCACAGCCTAATACTGGACCTTTAATAAATTTTAGATCAAAAGTATATCCTAATAAATATAATACAATAGCTATTACTCAGTTTTATTATTTTAATCTTGGTAAAATTATGTTCAAACTAATTAAATACAATTTATATTCAGATCTTATATTACTTAATACACATACGCATTCTTATGAACCAAGGAATAAATTACAATTAAAACCTATTTTTCCAAAAACGGAATCAATGAAACTTATTTTAAATTACAGAGGGCATCAATACTGGAATTCTTTACGCAATGACCTGACTACTTTGAATAATTTCAATTTATTTTTATAAAATAAAATTTTTCTTTTTCAATAATTCAAGAAAAAAATATGTAAAGCTCTTTCTGATTGTCTGACTTGATGTGTCTACATGCTGTTTATTTGTTTTTCTTTTCAGGGGAGTAGAGTGCTTTGTCACCTTTGTCCATCTGTCCGTCCTTACTATAACTTGCGTAAAAATGGTTCGATTTCGATGAAAGTTTTAGTATCTGGTAGGGGACCTCTGGGAATGAACCCTATTGGAAATGGGCGAAATGGGGTCAAAGGTCACGACATAGGAGCGGGATCCATTCCATTGCCCTCATGCGTCATAGCTTGCGTAAAAATAGCTCGATTTCGATGAAATTTTAGTATGTGGTACGGGACCACCTGGGGACGAACCCTATTGAAAATGGGTGAAATGGTGTCAAAGGTCAGGACACAGGAGCGGGATCCATTCCATTGCTCTTGTGCGTCATAGCTTGCCAAAAAAATTCGATTTCGATGAAGTTTTAGTATGTGGTACGGGACCATCTGGGGACGAACCCTGTTGAAAATGGGTGAAATGGGGTCAAAGGTCACGACATAGGAGCTGGATCCATTCCATTGCCCTCATGCGTCATAGCTTGCTTAAAAATAGCTCGATTTCGATGAAATTTTAGTATGTGGTAGGGGACCACCTGGGGACGTGGTAGGGGACCAACTGCTCAGCTGTAACTTCACCGACTTGGCTATCATGGAAGAGCGGCTCGACGTAAACCTCTTTTGCGAGAAGCAAATATTCGTCGCAGATTGGCATGGGAGACGGACATGATTGAGAGACCCTTAGCATTTTGGCACACTGTCATGTTCGTTGATGAGTTCCGATTTTTCAGACAGGGCGAACCTGGGTGTGACGATTGCCCAGCCAGGAATTCAGCTTGAAACACCAACAGCAAACTGTGAAACATGATGGTCTTTCAGGCATGATATGTGAAGCCATGTGGATGACTAGCCGTTCAGTCCTCATAGAATGGGCTTGCTACCAATATTCTCCAGTGGACAGATGTCAAAAGCTACCTCCTTGTTCATGGAGGATGGCGCTCCATGTCTTGGGGCAAAATATACCCTAACATGGCATGAACAAAACGCCATCCAAAAACTGTCGTGGCCAAGTCAGGGCCCAGTAGTGCATAAAAGAGGGATCCTGCATCAGTGGAGAGTCAACCCTAGTCCCCCGGTAATAAATAAGGTCGTCTTCCTCCCCTTTTCTACCTCGCTTCCGTGTCACTTTCCTGTGGGGCACTCTAGCCCAAATCTCCCAGCTTCCTATTTGTAAGGGTTGTTTAAGACCTGGGGTCAGACACTCCCTTCTTAAAATCGTCTACATATGATCTGATCTGGAGGGTCAATGTTAACTTATGGGATCCTCCACTTTGGCAGGTGAAGGATCATGGAGTGGTTGAGGGTCACATCTTACGCTATCTTGGTTGATTGCTTGGGGACTGAAAATGTCATAGGGGTGTTGCAGGGGGCTCGAAGATAAGGCTGCGCTGTCTTAATATGCGAACGGATGACGTCATGGGTTTATGGAGTTGGTGTTATGGTTAAATTAGTATTTCGCAATACTACCTTCGTACGGAGAGTGGACGACGTTACAAATGTTTAATTTCTTTTTTTATCTGACACGTGTGTGGATACTTTTCTTTCAATCCCTCGTCTTGTGAATTTTCATTTTTATTTCCTTCGGGTAATTTTTAAATTTTGAATGGGTTTTTTTCAAAGAATTTGTTTTTCTTCATGAATTTTTAAGATTATTTACAATCCCTCGAAAAATAGTTTTACACGTTCCGGTTTTAGATGACATAACTGTTCTGATGGATGACATCATGTTTACCCAGCCAACGCCATTTCTCCCTCAGGAAATTTTATTGAGTGTGAATTTTTGCAAATTCTTCTTGTTTTATTATACCAAAACTTTTCATAGATGATTCTTTATCTTTCACACTTAATGAATTTTTATTTAACAACGTTCGGAGATTTTGTTTTCATATGTATGTTAGCGAGGGAATATTCGAAGCTGATTGTATTTGTAATTTGATCGATTATTATTTCTTAGCCTATGATTTATTTTTGAATGTAATTTTCGCTCATGATTCATACATTTCTTTTTCGTCTCAGTCCTCTACTAAGGAATTTTATTGTTTTATTTTTACTGAACAGTTCTTTTTTCTTAATTTCATAAATTATTTTTCCACTTAGCGAAATTTTTCATATCAACATTTCTCCTAAAATATCGCTTTTAAGAAACGTTTTTATTTCTTCTTTTTTCTTCTAAAACCATTTTTCTTACTTGATTGAAATGTATTCCTATATAACTTAAACTATTTTTCTATCTTGCTTTTCATGTAAGTGTACGTGAATTATACAGATCTTCAGTGGTTATACATAAGAAACTCGATTGTAACAGTATATTTTTATTCTTACTTTACTTTCCAACGAAAGTTTATTCACTATTCCTTTTTCTCCCTATTAACTTAAGCTATCTTTCTAAATGCTATTCTGTACTAGTATATTCATTAAAATTCAGGATGTATATGCATTACGTTTTTCAAACTTCTCGATGTATCGGCATTATTCTACTTCTACGTTTGTTAAGACTTTATTTTTTCATTTCTTTCAACAAACGTTTCTTCATTATTATTTCTTTTCCTTATGTAACCTAAATTATTTTTCAAAAATGCTATTCTATGTTTACATTCTATGCAAACTTTCGACCAATTTTATTCTAACTTTATTTTTCGATTTCCTTCCAAAAAACGTTTCTGAACGACTTGATATTGCAAGATGTACCAAACCATCAAATTTATATTTCCCTACCCTTCGTAGAGTAAACTATTTTTCTTACGTGCTTTTAAGTATTCCCAAAAACTTGCATGTATGTGAAATACGCGTATTTTATTTTATTCTATCCCAGTTTGCTATACTTTTTTATTGATTTACCCAACCAAAAAGCATTCATTCTCAAGACATACATTCTAAAATGTTAATACTTACGCTAAAATTTGTATTCTTTGTGATATATTTTTTTCTATCTCGACAGAAAAACATTCATTCTGGAGACATAGCGACTAAGCCCGTACTTCCACTAACATCATATTCTTAGCGATATATTTTTTTCTCTGTATAGCATTTTGCTAACTCACCAGAAAAGCAGTAATTCCTAACACTTCGCTAAAATATCTTATTTCCCTAAACAAAAGTAATCTTTGAAGAAAGAATTACTTCTTTTCCCTGTATAACGACTTAATCTATTTTTCGGAATGCTATTCTGTTTACGTATTTGTTTAGCTTTGCTTTGTAACTGCTTTATACTCTACTTCAATTTTTTTCATAGTTTTTTTCCTGTTTCTTTCCAACAAACTTTTTCTTAACGACTTAATCGCCTTCACTTTTCCATACAAATTTTCCTAATATCAGAAATGTAACAAAAACTTAAGATATATTTTTAGTGTCTCCAACATTTATTCTCATGTCGTATCAAATAAAATATCATACTTTCATCAGAAAACATATTCTTAACGAGTTATTTTTACTTTTTTTTCATGTTTTACCAAATATTTATTGCTAACTCACCTCACCAAAGTCAATATAAACAGCCTAACCACATTCCTTTTCCTCATTTATTTCGCTTCAAATCGAGATGCGTCAAAACTCCGTGTATATTTAATTCACTCAATGACCAGTTCTAACGTGTCAGACATTACACAACATGTGAAACCTCTGTGTTTTCTGTATTTCCCTTTAGGCGTTAACTTTCGTTTCCCCTTACTTTTGTTTTAAATAAGTTCTCTCTATCGCATCTGTTTTTCAAACCCATGAAAAAACGAAGCCAAGGAACCGCCGAGGGATGAATTTTTTTAAAATCAGGTTGCTCTCAGTAATTACTGTAATTTGGGAACTCTCACCTTGCATGTGGGTGGACGGAATACTTATGAGCCCACAATATCAAAAAGAGCCAAATACTACGCAGAGAAAACACTTAACCACCAAAATATTTCCACCATAGCAATAGCCATGTGTCAACATCGTGACTTAAAAATTAAAAAAACATTACTATGTCATATCTGTGCATATGTACAATTAAAAAACGGTTTTTCTCAGTAATGTTTTTTTTTTTTTTTTAATTTTTTTGACTTTTAAAGATTTTGGGCTTATTCCCACTTCGAGTATTTTTTTTTTCTGGGAGGCTTTTACCTGAGAATAACCAAATCTACGGACCTCGCCCCCCACCTCCGCTTAAGAAATTTTGGGACACGCCATGAGGGGGATCATAATATTTTGACTGTACTGTGTATTTAAATAGTTTTAGTTGGTTATGTTATGTGTTCAACGAATACTTTGTTTTGTTTTGTTTTTGATTAGAGGTTTAACGACCACCGTGAGCAACTCAATGGGCTATAAGCAGCCGCCCGTCCCTAATTTAGGGTCACTGGTTCCAGGGAAGGGAGAGAGCCAGTGCCGTAAGACAAACACAACATCCATGCCTCACCGGGATTCGAACCCGGTCCCCGTTCGGACGAATGATCAGAGGCCATCGCTTAGACAACTGCGCCACCGGGGCGGCCAACGAGTACTTTACTCAGGACATTAATGCGTTGATTACAACTTCACACGGCAGCCTCGGCGGCGCAGTGGTCAAAGCGATGGTTTCTGATCATTCGTCCGAAAGGGGTCTGGGTTCGAATCCCGGTGAGGCATTGATGTTGTGTTTGTCTTACGGCACTGGCTCTCTCCCTTCCCTGGAACCAGTGGCCCTAAATTAGGGACGGGCGACTGCTTATAGCTCATCGAGTTGCTCACGGTCGTTGTCAAACCTCCAATAAAAAAACAAAAAAACTACATAGGATGAACCCTCTTGATATATAACTGTTTTAAAAAGCGACCTTGAGTATCGCAACCGCCATTATTTAAAGAGCAGATCTTCGTTTTTGGTGATTCTACTTCACAGCGTTTTGGAACTCAACTTTCAAGTAGAATGTGTATGTTCAAAAATTCTCTTTCAAAAAAAGTATCTTCTGCCAAACTATAAATATTCGAATATTTTGAAGCTCATAATTCGATATTCATCACCTGAAGTAAAATTCAAGAAAACTGTATTTCTCTTCCGTTCGTTACTTGGAAGATTGTCGTTATCATATCTTCTACTTAACAAGTTTCTTGTTACGATTGACAGAACTTCTGTGTCTCGCGAGGATGTTTTTTCTTATCACTGTTAACACGCCCAACGGGTCATTTCTCAATCTTTCTCATCGCCTTAGAAGATTACGGCATCTGCTTCCGTATAAGATCTCCTACCTCCAGATTAATCGGATTAGGGCGTCTGAAGTCCATCCTCCAGCTATACAAGAAAAAACAACAGCTACGGATAAGAGGATTTAGAGAAAGAGATCTCAGATCAGTGAGTCGTTGCTTTTCATCTTCCCCTCACTTGTGTTTTGTTTGATTTATAACTTTTACTGTTTCAGTACTTGTGTAACACTTTCATTGATCTTCCCTTTTTATAACATACCTTCATGACTGCCTTTGGAGTTTCTGCACTTGTTTTCTTTCTGTAGGATTTAATGATGACGCGAACATCTAAGGAGTTACTGAGCCCCAATATACACTGAAGTGCCAGAAAAACTGGTACAGACAAGCTTATGCAAAATACATAGCAACGTCACCTATGCGCGTACTCGGTTGCGTCCGCTAGTGCGTATATATAGCGATAGACATCCTTGCCAGCTGTCAGAGCTGTTTTCGGCATGAGAATGACAAGTAATAACGATTTAAGCGATTTTCAACGCGGTGTCATAGCTGGCGCTCTTGAGATGGGCCATAGTATTTCGGAGGTAGAAATGAAGTTCGGATTTTCACGGACAACCATTGCAAGGGTGTACCGTGACTACAAGAATTCCGGCAAAACCTCCAACCTACGATACCAGTGTGGCTGTAAAAAGACATTGGGTGAACGTGACCATCGTCGGCTGTCAAGAATCGTTTCATGCGACACTCTCGCTGGTATCATCGGAATTCAATGCTGGAGCCTCAACAAGCATCGGTGTCCGAACTGTGCAACGTACCCTGCACGATATGGGCTTTGGGAGCCGACGCCCAACTCGATTCCCCTTGATGGGGGCACGACACAGAGCTATGCGCCTCGCTTGGGCACGGCAACACCGCCACTGGACACTTGATGACTGGAAACAAGTAGCCTGGTCTGACGAGTCGCGTTTCCAACTGTATCGGGCAGATGGAAGGATTCGTGTGTGGCGCAAACCCCTTGAAGCCATGGATCCCGCCTGTCAACAGGGAACTGTACCGGCTGCTGGAGGTTCCGTAATGGTATGGGGTGTGTTTAGCTGGACTTCACTGGGACCCCCTGGTACGTCTACAAACGTCTGTGACCGGCCAACGCTATGTGCGCATCCTTTCTGACGAGGTACACCCGTTCAATGTCTTGCATTTATGATGATGGGTTGGGCCTGTTCCAACAGAACAATGCACCTCCACACAAGTGTCGGGATGCCACATTATGGTTAGAGGAGCATTCATCTGAGTTTGGAGTGTTGCCATTTCCACCCAAGTCCCCAGATCTGAACGTGATAGAACACATTTGGGAATGCACTATCGAACACAGGAATCCGAGACCTCGGAATACACCCGAATTGTGGACCGCTCTGCAGGAAGTATGGTGTGCATTGTCTACAGCATATTTCCAGAAGCTAGTGGAATCCATGCATCGTCGTATTTCTGCAGTCCTGCGCTTCCGTGGGAGATCTGCCAAGTATTAGACTGGTGTACCAGTTTTTCTGGCACTTCAGTGTATATGCCCACTGCTCCGTGGAAGCGGTAGAGCAATGAGTAATAGCAATACCTAGGCTCTATCCGAGCCCCGAGACCAACTACGATGAGAAGCTTGACCAGCAACGCAGCCAGGATTTCTATCTCACACTCTTATTGCATACATGCATGTGCACATTATGCACTAGAATAATATGACCACCCCAGAGGAGAACGTCGCCTCCGTGAACTGGTAAAGGGCAATCGATGCACAACAGTGCAGCAATTGACCACGCAAATGAACGCTGGGGCACCCAGGTATCTGTCCCCGATAGCAGTAGAGCGGATCCTGTTACTCGTGGGTCTCCGGAGCCGACGCTGCGTCAAGGCGCCCATGTTAACCCAGGTCCATCGGCAACCAAGCCTGTAGTTCGCATGGGACTACAGTCATTGGACAGTGGAAGAGTGGGAAAAGGGTGCTTTCTCTGACGAATCGAGGTTTCTACTCCACAGAAGTGACGGACGTTGGAGGGTACGGCGTCAGGAACACCTGAACCAACAACCGGACACGCTTGTCGGTCAAGCACAGGCCAGTGTGCATGTCTGGGGAATGTTTTCCTGGTATGACGTGGGACCGCTGGTACCAAGACCAATTACTACGTGCCCATCCTCGCTAACCACATACATCCCTTCATGTTGTACGTTTACCCTGGTGGTGATGGTGTCTACCAACAGGACAATTCGCCTTGCCACATCGCTAAGGCGGTGCGCGACTGGTTTCAGGAACACGACAGCGATGTCTTCGTTTTCCCTTGACTGGCGAAATAGCCCGACCTCAATTCCATACAGCACTTGTGAGACTATTTGGATCGTCAGGTTTGGTGTGCAGACCCACAACCAAGTCACCTCTTGGGACCTCCGTGCTCTTCTTGCAGTCCGAACGGGCACGTGTGCTTCGGACAACCTTTCAGTGCCTCATTGTGTCCATGCCACGCCGTCTTGCCGCTGTCATCCGGATCAAGGGTGGTAGGGGATCATACTATTCTGATACGACCGTGTGTATACATGTGCGATCTGGTTGAGGATTGGGACCACCAAACCAGCCAGGAATTTCAGTCTTTCGGTCCATTACGATAAAAAGAGCACGTACCGAAGAGAGAGCTCTTCATAAATTCCCTCATGAATAAAAATGTATTAGATGATGGGTGAAAGAGAATTGCTGAAATATTCATTGTAAAGCGAATTCAGTCGTGAACAAATTATAACAATAATGTAACGGTGAAATAATTTCAAAAATCCAACCCATGATTGAATGTAGTGTCAAAACAATGATATGTTCAACCATCAGGGTTTTTTTTAAATTCCAGGTAATTATTTTCTCTCCAAACTTTGACTTTGATAAAAAAAAAAAAAAAGAAAGAAAGAAATATCCAGTCTTTTGCAGACTGTAGCTAAATCACCATGAAGATCATATTCAGAATTCAAATTTTCATATACCGGTGTAGCAATTTTTCTAAGAAATTATTACTGTATTTTTCGGTCAACGATCGGCTACTGCGCAATGGTTCAAAATAATGGGTAGACTTTTAAAAGTATTCTCCTCCATGAATAGACGCCCTTTAAAAGTCTACCCATTATTTTGAGCCATATGAAAAACTGCTGGTAAATCATTGTTTTCCTATAAGATAAATGTTGGTGAGACATGAACTTCGGAATACCTCGGCCGTAGAATCGCTTTGTACTCTGCGTCAGTCTATGAATACCTGGGGGACGGGGAGATGGGCCATCACAATGGGTACTGGTGTCCCCTCAAAAAATTCAAAAGGAGGGTTGGGCCTACCAATACGGAAACCACATGATTTTTGCGTAGAACCGGAAAGTTTGTCTACAGTGGTGTCAGGAACACCATGACTGGATACTGGAAGAAATGATACTGGTCTACGGTAATTCCATCTTCTCCTGGAGCTTTTCCCGGTTTCATGTTCTTGATTGCATCTGCTGGGAGGACTGGAAGAACTCTGGTACCTTTCGTAATGTCTGGAGTAAATGTATCATTCCTTTCATACAGTTTTCAGTAGAAATCTTTCACCCTTGTCAAAATTTCGCTTCTATTTCTTGTAACAGAACCATTTTCTTTTCTCAGTGCCATAATCTGTTTTCTTCCCTTACTGAGATGTTCCTTTGCTCTCTTCAGGCTTTTGTTGTTTTCAGTTGCTTTCCTCACTAGTTCACAGTTGAATTTCCTTACGTCTTCAGTATACTTTTTCGTACTGTCTTGCATAGCTCTCTATATATTCCACTTTGGAAGTCACATCTCCTTTATTTGTCCTCATCCCTCTTCTTTTTTGCATTAGAATTTTGGGTTTTCCTGATATTTTGTTCATATGCAACTTGTTCTTAGTACCAGCTATTTTTGTTGCTTTTCCATAAGAGCCTTGGTCAGTTTTCTGTTAACTTCAGAGATATCCACTTCCTCCGAAGTTAGACCTTGTAGAGCAAAGAATCTGTTCCTTAGTTCAAATTTGAAGGTAATATGATGTTTTCTTAAGGTTGGTCATGACAATACATTTTGTTTGTATTATGAGCTTGCCACGCTCGAGTTTAGTGTTGAGGTGCATCTTGTATCTCACCATTCTATGGTCTCTACCTGTGTTGAACCTGTTCAGTACACTGTAGTCTTCGGTGACAAATTTCTTGTTACACACAATAAAATTGATTTCACTTGTCAATCCATTTGAATGCCTCCATGTCCATTTCCTTTGTGGCTTTTTCTTGAAAAAGGAGTTCATGAGGAAAACCCCTTCTGCCTCTGCAAAATCTAAGAAAGTATTTCCACGCTGGTTTCTGTTGCCGTGACCGAATTTACCTACTGAAGTTTCATTCTGTTGCTCTATTTTTGCATTGAAATATCCCATAATGATCTTCAAGTGCTGTTTGCCTTTGTTATTTAGATGACGAATTTCCTTGAAAAATTCTTCAATTTTTTCCTCGGGATGACTTGTGGTGGGTGCGTGAGCTTGAATAATCTGAGCCTGGTACCTCTTTGAGCAAAACAGATTAAACAATTGCGCCCCTAGCGTAGAAATTGCGCCATTATTTGGGAAAGAAAATACACACAAAGAGAGTTTTCATAGTCAGTAGTATCTCACCGAAAAGGAATTGTTTCAGTCTGATTTTTAGTCCCGCAAATGCTGCTGCAAATATGCTGTAAATGGAAGAATAAAGTTGCGCCTCCTAGTGGCACAGTTGGGCGTTAAAAGAATTTGAAATGATATTAGAAACATTTCGCACCGGAAATGCTCTCCGATAAAGAATTTTTCAAATCGGACTCTTAGAAGCAGAGATATCGAAAAAATAAGCAATACCTCTATGCTTCTGGCAGAAAAACTATGCACTATTTTAAGCAGAAGGTATTCTCAAAAGGTTTTCCCAGGTGTAGCGTTCCTACTATTTGAAATGTGTATATACACCTTTGAGCCAATACATTATGACGACCCCCAGCCTAGAGAAATGAGCGCGCCTGTAGACCGAAGGGCGGCGCAGGTGAAGTTCACAGAGCAGTATATATACAACCCTAGGACAGGCTTACGGTTAGTAGAGTGTTCGTAGTCAGAATGGGAAAAGCTGCCGATTTATCGGAGTTTGATAAAGGACAAATTGTGACGGCACGGCGCCTCGGAACAACGATTTCGGAAACGGCGCGGCTTGTAGGTTGTTCACGTGCCGCTGTACTGAGTACGTATCTAAAGTGGTGCACAGATGGCCAAACGACGAGCCGTCGTTTAGCCGTGTGTCGTCCACAGCTCATTGATGCCAGAGGGGAGTGCAGTGTGTCGCGCATTTTTGAGAGCGACCGTAGGGCCACAATGCGACAAATCCCCCTCAGCTACAACAGTGTCTTCCATGTCACCTAACCATACTTTGCATCCACCCATCTCTCATATGGTATGCCCCTGGCTCTTTCTCTGTCCATTGGTATACAGTGTAATTTCAGTTTTCCAACAGTGGTCGATTACACTAGCGTGCAAACATTAAGGACGAGACTGTTTTTCGAATGTAACGTCGTGCAGAAGTGCTCTACATAAACTCAAATCATACCATAAGATCCCCAAGATGTAAGAATATGGGACACGTGAGCAAAACCGTCCAAACAAGGAATCCAAAGGATACAAAGACACTTTATTGAAAAGGTAGCTTCGAGCACAACTGGACAGAAGACAGAAACGTCAATGTGACAGGCGGCTGCCAAGAAAAATCCAGTCTTTAGTAAGGGATATGATCATCCCTGACTGCGTTGCAGGATTTACAACGTCTGTCCATGCTGATGACGAGGTTGTCAAGGAGCTGTTGAGGCATCGCGGCCCATTCCTCTTGTAGCGCCAATCGCAGCTGCGGAATCGCTGCTGGCGGCTGGTGACGTGCTGCCAAGCATCTCCCGAGAAAGTCCCAACCGTGTTCGATTGGATTTAGGTCAGGGAGCTTGCGGGCCAATCCATGCGTTGTATATCTTCACGCTCCAATAGCTCTGTGACAGCCACTGTACGATGAGGTGTAGCGTTGTTGTCTATGAAGAGGAACTCAGGACACACAGCACCTATAAACAGACGCACGTGAGGCAGGAGAACCTCGGTACAATAGTGGACACCAGTGACTGAACCTCCTTGGAAGATGTGGAGGTCAGTACGGCTACCAAGCATGATACCACCCCAAACGAGAACTCCGCCACCTCCAAACCTGTCCCTTTCGATGATGTTGGAGGTGTGATTGCGTGTTTCCTGCTCTCTCCAGATGTGTATACGTCCAGAATCGCTCGTCAGACTAAATCGGCTCTCATCCGTAAAGAGAACTCGACCCCATTGCTGATGTGTCCAGTTCTTGTGTTCCTGGCACCACAGAAACCGCCGTCTCCGATGAGCAGGCGTTAATGGCACACACCGTACTGGTTGATGTGCAAATAGACCACCTTTGTGCAGCTTCCTGGCCTCTGTAAAACGCGATAACGGACGTCCAGTTGTCTGTTGCATGTGCCTTGCGATTTCTCCCGCTGTCTGCTGTCTGTCTCTTCTAGCCTGTAGGACAATATACCGGTCGTCTGCCGCCGTGGTTGCTCATGGACTACCACTGCTAAACTCTAGGACAGCTGTTCATGTCGTTTGAAATGCTCTCCAAGCTCGTGAAACGATGCTGTGAGCGAGCCCGAACTCCTCGGCCACACAAGTCACATTTCGACCTTCTTCCAACTTCCCAATGACGCGACCTCGGGTCAAGTCATCTAGATGTCGTCTACTGGATTGCCTGTTGGCCATATCACCCGGTAGCAGCAACTCGACGTCGTTCAAACCGATGTACACCGTGCAATAACTTTCACCGAATTGCTGAGCGTACACCGTCCGTGTGCTATATACCCTTCCGACATCCCCTCCCCCTATGTCATGCTGCATATATGCGCATGCCCTACCGTACCGGACCCTAGTCTATCTCCTGAGTGGTCTTTCGGTCCGTTCTGCTTGTTCGTTCCGCTGCTATGCTAATTTCTCCTCTTCGTCCGTAAGTTTTTGCACACCAGTGTATTTTAGTAATACTTCTAGCCCATTGTCATTTCAGGTATTTTACTTTAATCATGATGTATTCCACTCTTGTCATTTTCCTTATCCATGTGTTCCTCTTCTTATCTCTCCTTGTCACACCAAGCATGCATCTCTCCATGCTTATTTATGTGAATATTCCATGTTCTGCCTTTCTCACGGTTTGCAGGTGTGTATGGATGACTTTTTCAGTACTCGAATTACGAGCTTAAGAACGATGCTATCTTCACTGCTTTGCGATTTATGGTTTCTTCCTTTCTTTTGTTAAAGTGGCTTGAGGGCTTGACCTATCTTCGTGCTCATAACACGTCTTAAGACAACCATTCTTTCATAGCTGCGCGAGATGTTTATCTTTATTTTAAGTGGCAGATTAATGTTTTAATGGACTTAATTACTCTGTTTATATAAATCAAGATTTTGTCTTTCCATGTTTTCATATACTACCATTTATTTAATATTTTAAGCTGCCAATGCTTTATGTATATTTGCGCTCATTAGCACAATAAAGTATTATGATTTCAGTTGCTACAGTCTTTGTATTTGTATGTCATTTTTAGTTAAGGTCTACGTCTTAACTAAAATGCGATAAATTCCGTCGGTGTAGCATAATTATGGTACATGCAATAAATTCCATATATACGATAAATTCCTTAATTAATCATAGATGCGATAAACTTCATCGGTGTAGCTTAACTGGAAAAGCATTCGGTTCCGGAGCAGAAGGATGCTGGTCCGATCGCGTCACCGGCAAATTTGTGTTTTCACATTGGCCCCCGATTGTGGAAATGGATCTACCTGCCTTTGGGTTCTTTAAAAAATGTGTGATGTTCTTTTCACACATCGTCTGGAATTAATGAAAAATTCGTTCTTCGCATCGAGAAATGTGTGATGCGTCTTGCACATATCGTCCGGAGTTAAAAGAAATTCCTTCTCTTCAGCGAGCTATTGGGTTGTCGGAAAAGTCATGACGTATTTTGGCACCCGATGGCGGTTGGGAGGTTTTGGAAGTACTAGATGCATGCGCAGCTCTGTTATCGCTATGGCATTCGACAGGTGCCAGTTCTAGCTGCAGTCTAAAAGGAATAGTCAGCGATTTGGTTGATTTGCGGAGATTTGACATCAAGTTGAAGATGGAAGACCAAACTATGCATTTTCGCCAGATTTTACTGTTTTACTTCCGTAAAGGAAGAACGCGCGTCAAGCTTGTGAAAACTTGCGTAAAGTGCACGGTGATAATGCTCTACAAGAACGTCAGTGCCAGCGGTGGTTCGCAAAATTCCGTGCTGGGGATTTTGACCTCAACAATGCTCCTCGGTCCGGGAGGCCACCGAGGTTGATGACGACCAAATCAAGGCATTGATCGAGTCAAACCCACGTTACACGACACGAGAGATTGCAGACGCATTGCACATCCATCTTTTCAAGCTTTCACGACCACCTGAAGAAGCTGGGACACGTAAGCAAGCTCGATGTGTGGGTTCCTCGTGAACTCAAAGAAGCTCAATTGACGGCGCGTATAAACATCTGCGATATGTTCATTAAACGTGAGGAAAACAATCCTTTTTTGAAGTGACTGATAACTGGGAACGAAAAGTGGATTGTGTACAACAATGTGCTGCGCAAACGGTCTTGGTCCCGACGTGCTGCTTCGCCTCAAATAACATCCAAAGCAGACATTCATCAGCGGAAGGTTCTGGTCTCAGTGTGGTGGGATTTTAAAGGTGTCCTGTTTTTCGAGCTCCTACCACGGAACCAAACAATCAGTTCGAATGTGTACTGTCGGCAACTGGACAGTTTGAACGAATCCATCATCCAGAAACGTCCAGAGCTCGTTCATCGTAAAGGTGTTGTGTTCCATCACGACAACGCGAGACCACACACAAGTTTGATCACCCGCCAAAAATTATTGGAGCTTGGGTGGGATGTGTTGCCACACCCAGCATACTCGCCTGACCTTACGCCGTCAGACTTCCACTTGTTTCGCTCTCTTCAATAGTCCTTGCGTGGTATAACGTTCAATTCAGATGAGGCTGTAAATCAGCATCTTGTACAGTTTTTCTCCACGAAAGACAGGTCCTTCTATGAACGAGACATTCTGCAGCTCACTGAAAGATGGCAAAAGGTTATTGAACAAAACGGGCATTGTATCATTGATTGATCTTTGTTCTTACTATCAATAAATGACCTTTGCAAAACATGGCTAAAATACGTCATGACTTTTTCGGCAACCCAATATTTCATGTATGGTTTCCCGGCTAACCCAGAAACTAAAGATTTCTTCCCAGCCCTTTCTCAAGAGTTGGGGGATATTACTACAGAGGTAGAGCATCTGCCAAGACGGCAAAGTTGCAGCGATAAATTTCGTCAGTGTAGCTTAACTGGAAAAACATTTGTCTCCGGAGAAGAAGGATGAGGGGTTCGGTGACGTCCAGAGATGGAAACGGGTCACGGATCAGCGGGTCAACAATTTCTGGTGGGTCCAAACGGCTCGGGTCAAGGTGTTCCTGACCAGATTTCGACTCAGATTTATTTCCGTTTTATTTTGGAAAAGAAAAAAAAATATTTCAAGGAAAAATGCGCACTGTAGAATTTTGTGCTGGATATTGGTGCCCGCGAAGAGAAAAATGAATTGCCATGCAAAAATATTGTCGTCTCTTTCTTAAAGCAACGAAAACTCCCGTCGTCCTAATATATGGAGCCGATGTTTAGCCCACCGACACCATTTCTGTATGGTTGTCCGGAGCAAGGTACCGGCAAACGCCTGTAGCATGCTTCTCTGCTGATTCGCTCTCTCACACACCCCGTGTCACATTGTAAGACTGAAAGTTACTTTTCACATCGCATCTTTTTCATTGAGCATTCAGAGGTTTTAGTTTGATGTGTTAACATCCCGTTTCATTGCATGTCGTGTCGGAATTCATGCCTTGTTTGTGAATATTGATGAATTTAATAGAAAGGAGATTAAAAATGGCGAGGGGCAATGACGAAATCAACATCCGTATTTTGGAAACTTTCAATTCATCACCAGCTTCTGAAAATTGGTGTTGCTGTGAAACATATTCTGAAGCTTTCTCTTTTATTGGGGGTTTAACGACCACCGTGAGCAACTCAATGAGCTATAATAAGCAGTCGCCGTCCCTAATTTAGGGCCGCTGGTTCCAGGGAAGGGAAAGAGCCAGCGCCGTAAGACAAAACCAACATCCATGCCTCACAGGGCTTCGAACCCGGACACAACTCGGGTGAATGATCAGAAGCCAGCGCTTAGACCACTGCGCCACCGGGGCGGCTTCTGAAGCTTGATATATTACCAAGAAGACAGCAAAAACTGAAATTAAACATAACACAAGTTACTTAATTTAAAAAGTTTGACTGTAGCGCCATCAGAATTAAGTGAAACAGTCTGAACATCACTGCGGATGAACTTTTTGACTCTCGCAGATATGTTTGGAAACATGTAATCTTGCAAATAGAGGACGACATTTCAGCACTTCCTGTATGTAAGTGAGTAAATCATACGTTCCCTGTAATATACAGGAAGATTGTAAACTCCTTCAACGAAACAAGAGGGGTGATGGTACACATCAAGACGAACAATATTTGCAATGGAACCTAGGGCCGCATGTGCCAGAAAAGAGCACGTTCAAAAACGTCCAGCAGGCACACGGAGTTCCAACCATGCAGTGCATGAGAAGCACAAGATGAAAATCAGGTGCGCTGAACACGAGGGTAGACTATGAGGAGCAAACATTTAAAAACGCAGCCGAACCCATTCAGCGATATTACCGTGCAAACATCACATGAGAATTGACGTATACGTCTGACCGGCGCAGCGTCCCGTGTGTTCCTGGAGCAAGTGCTTCCCGGTCTGTTGCAGGATGTTCCGCTCACCACATGAAGGGACATGTGGTTTATGCATGATGGGGCCCCAGCTCACTTTGCCACCGAGGTCCAATACTTCCTAAATGCGACATATCCCGGGCGGTGGATTGGACGCGGTTGGACCTGCGGCTTGGCCTCCACGCTCCCCGGAGCTTAATCCACTGAACTTCTTCTTCTGGGGGCACATGAAAACTTTGGTGTATGAAACACCTGTGGACTCCCTGGGAGATCTCGTCGAGCGAATCGCTGTTGCTGCGGACAAGATCAACACCACACCGGGAGTCTACAAAAGGCTGCGACAATAATACATTCGCCGGTATAGGCTGTGCAACGACGCCCTTGGACGCCAGTTTGAGCAGCTCCATTGAGATCTCTGATGCGATTGGAATTGTGCAACTCATAAATTAGGTATGTCTCTTTGTTTTCACTGTTAAAGGCTCAATGTGGATATGTAGCTTTACTCTTTTCTGGCACTAGGAGTGGAATGCGGCCCAAGGCTCTAGCTTTGTTCGTCTGTCTGTCTGTCCGTCTTCCCGTCAGCACGATAACTCGGGTAAAAATGGATCGATTTAATTAAAATTTTATTATTTGGTAGAGGACAACTGGAGACGAACCCTATTGAAAATGGGCGAAATTGGGTCAAAGATCAGGACATAGGAGCGGGATCCATTCCGTTGCCCTTATGCGTCATAACTTGCGTGAAAAATGGATCGATTTCGATGAAATTTCAGTATGTAGTGCGAGATAACCTGGGGGCGAACCCTATTGAAAATGAGCGAAATGGGGCCAAAGGTCAGGACATAGGAGCCAGATCCATTTCATTGCCCTTATGCGTCACAACTTGCGTAAAAATGATTCGATTTCTATAAAATTTCAGTATGTGGTAGGGGACCACCTGCGGGCAAATCCTGTTGAACATGGGCGAAATTGGGTCAAAGGTGAGGACATAGAAGCGGGATCCATTCCCTTTCTCTTGTGCGTCATAACTTAAGTAAAAATGGTTCGATTTCGATGAAATTTTAGTATGTAATAAGGAACCACTGGGGACGAACCCTATTGAAAATGGGCAAAATGGGGTCAAAGTTCAGGACATAGGAGCGGGATCCATTCCATTGCCCTTATACGTCATAACTTACGTAAAAATGCTTCGATTGCAACAAAACTTTATCATGTTGTTCCGGAGGTATACAGAACCGGTTCTGTTGAATATCATCGAAATGGGGTCAAAGGTCAGGGCACAAAAGCGAGATTGATTCCACAGCCATTATCCTCATAATTTGAGTAATGATTCCTGGTATGTTGGAAAGCGTATCATAATCAATGCATTGCATGATTTTACTAACTTGTTTTTCTTTTAATGAAGGTTTAAAAAATTATTTATTGGACGTGGTTGACAGAAACATTGAACTTGGTTAACAGATATATACAGTAAAGGCATTCTGTGTCTCAACGACAGCAATGCACATAGGTGAACAAGGAACTCAGCGAATACACCTCCGAAAGTCAAACACAAGCAACCATGCCTTAACCGGGATTCGAACCCAGCCCCTCCGTTGGGCGAATGATCAGAAGCCATCGCTTAGACCACTGCGCCACCGGGGCGGCCGAAACATCTTGTAAAGGTTTCATAAGTCGAACCGGTTTTCTTCCTGAAAAACTCGAATTAACATGAAAGTAATATGCGTTACCTAATGATTTATTTCCTTTCACTATGTTTTACTACTCCACCCACTTCTTCTCAGGTTTTTCAATACCTCGGTATATCGGTGTTCTGTTGCTCAAAATATTACCACATATCTTAACAAAAAATCCTGGTGAAAAAAATGTTAGGTCATCCATTTTTGTTTCCCTAACGGAATTTTTAACACCAAGAATGCGTTTGTCTGTTTCTTCCAAACCTGGAAGTTTTTACTAAGTTTTTTTTTTTTTTTTTTACAAATTTCTACTATAAACATGATACTGCATCAGTCAAACTTTTGGGTAAAGGAAGTGAAAGTTCAAATGAAACGTCTTGCAAATATTTTAGAATGATATTTCCTTTTGAATAGCTCGCGTCAGCTTAAAATGAATGATTCACACGCCTTGAAAAGACTAAGAACTTACACAGCCATTGTTGTCTCTTAACATTTTATAAGTTATACATTTTTAGTTCTGAAAAACTCTGGTCGACACGAAATTCATAATTGTCACATCTTGAACATCACATTCAGTAACTTTAAGCTATTATCTCTTAACGTTTTATAAGTCTTTCTTAAACAACTTGGGTCAACATGATATTAATAATTACCACGTCTTGAAAAGACTGTCCAGAAACGTTGAGCAGCTATTATGTCATAATATTTTACAAGTCAAATTTTTTTTCCCCTGAAAAGCTTGGATCAACCTGAAAGTAATAACTATTTGTCTTGAACAGACCATTTACTAATTTTGAGAAGCTATTATCTCTTAATATTTTGTAAATCAAACGCTGTTTCTTCCTGAAAAACTCGGGTTAACATGAAGTTGATAATTATAATGTCTGGAATAGACCTTTCAGCAACTTAAAGCGGTTGTAATTAGGCTAGCAATTGTTTAGCGGCGCGAATTTCCGTGAATTTTTGGGGTTTTTCTGAGATTTCGCAAATATCAGATATATCCACGAATGTCAGATTTTTCCTATTTCTGCCTAATTTCTAAAATAATTTTTAGATGATTTGTCACATTTAAATAATTTTAGTACTGCCTTCTTTCGAATCTACGTGACAAAAGTACTGCAAAGTAATTGTACTACAAAATTCAAACCAGAACTTTAAACCTTGAATTACCCCTACTAATTCTACTACAAAATTCAAACCAGAACTTTAAACCTTGAATTACCCCTCAGGATTATTCGTTACGAAGAGAGTCTTATCGAACAAACTTCACAGGTAATTCCAGTTCACATGCACTCTGATGAAGAATGCACGTGTGTCCTTACGTGATTTCTAAAACCGCTATCGTTGAATGACCTTGACGATTTGCCGCATTAGGAAACCGAATGTCGTCAATTGTATTAGTATTTTCGTCTAGGAAAAGCAGTTCACACAAAAGAGTGTTTGAGTTTCGCAGACGCTTAGCTTAGAAATTTTTTGTGCTTTCGTGTGAGTATTTAGTTCATAAAATTTCTAGGTAGTGTTTGTTAATTTTGAGAATGACCCACGTGTTTGAAATGAGTGCATCTACAAGATGCAAGCAGTAGAGCAAAATGAACGTTTCATGTAAACAAAAATCTATTGTTCTGTTCGTGTTGCAACATACCAGTGGATTTTTCAAGGAGGGACACTTGTGAAAAACATTTAACAAGCATGAAAAAAAGGTGTGTCCGAACTGCCAACCGAAAATAATGCAGAAATGTGTGGGTGAATTAATTGAGAAAACAACTAAACAAGAACATCATCGCTCAGCTGAATTTTCGAAATTAACTGGTACCTTTTGTGCAGCTAACATCCTACTTTCCAAATTGAATAACCCTACATTAAAAAATTACTTGGAAAATTTGTTGAAAGGTATTGGCGTTTTTCCAAATGCAAATTGGATGCGGAAATGTTATTTGCCGAAAATATATGATATTTACAAGCAACAACTGAAAGATTTTTAAAATCAGTTTCGGTGCAAGCATCGTAGCAGAAGAGACAACTGATTCTGAAGATAGGTACATTTTGTTCCATGAGTTGAAACGAATGTTGAAACCTGTAATGCTGAAACCTCTTTGAATGCAATCTTCCTTGAGTGCAACGCTTTGGAATCCGTAAATTTTATAGAAGGCAGCTAGGCAATACTTTGGTGCGTCAATAAGTATGTAATACATTTTGCGAATTATAACGAAGTGAATTTCTCCGTCATTTTTATCCGCGCCGGGGTTCGAACCCGGGTCCACTCATTCCGGAATAAGTTGCTCTACCAATTAAGCTACGCGGACATGTATTCTGATTCCTATCTGCCTTTATGTCGTGTGCGTCCTTCTGGCAGGTACGTCACATCTCCTGGTACGTTACAGAATATAACGGCTTTTGTGAGAGACAGCGCATCTTACATATCCAAAGCGTAGGAAAGAGCCTGATAGCCGAATATTTGAGGAAATACTGTATTTCGCAAAATTTCGGTATTTACCTCGAAATTTCGCGATTTACCTTCGCGAATTTTGTCATTTTTTCCCGCGATAAAATTACTACCCTAGTTATTATATCATAATATTTTACAAGTCAAACTGTTTTTCGAAAACCTCGGGTCTACATGAAGTTAATATCTACCACGTCCTGACCAGACCGTTCAGTAACTTAGACCGGTTTGTGACGTGCCTGCCCCGCAGGACGCACACGACATAAAGGCAGATAGCAGCAAGAACGAACATGTTCCGGAATAAGTGGTAGATATTAACTTCATGGGTTCGATTCCCGGCGTGGACCAAAAATGACGGATAAATTTGCTTCGTTATTATGGCGCCCGAACTTTCCGGATGACCCGGCCGTTCAAAATCTCGGAATGGTGTGGTGTTCTTTCCACACCGCGAGAGAGGAAAAATAAGAGAATCCCTTCTTCAGCACTTCAAAAAATAAATGTGTGTGATGTTGCATTCCACACACTATATTGACTGGGAGTTCTCAAGTGCACGTTCTGCAGCGGATGGCTGCCTGCAACGATTCATGGTCACGGCTGACCCGTGGGCCATGCCCCCGGCCTTCTTTCGGCGGGGGGGGAGGAGATGTGACGTGCCTGCCCCGCAGGACGCACACGACATAAAAGCAGCAAGAACGAACGTCTGCGTAGCTCAGTTGGTAGAGTGACTTGTTCCGGAATAAGTGGACTCGGGTTCGATTCCATGTGACGTGCCTGCCCGGCAGGACGCACACGACATAAAGGCAGCAAGAACGAACGTTTGCGTAGCTCAGTTGGTAGAGCGACTTGTTCCGGAATAAGTGGACTCGGGTTCGATTCCCGGCGTTGACCAAAAATGACGGATAAATTTGCTTCGTTATAATGGCGCCGAATTTTCCGGATGACCCGGTCGTTCAAAATCTTGGAATGGTGTGGTGTTCTTTCCACACCGCGAGAGAGGGAAAATAAGAGAGTCCCTTCTTCAGCGCTTCAAAAATAAATGTGTGTGATGTTGCATTCCACACACTAGATTGACTGGAAGTTCTCAAGTGCACGTTCTGCCGCGGATGGCTGCCTGCAACGATTCATGGTCACGGCTGACCCGTGGGCCATGCCCCCGGCCTTCTTTCGGCGGGGGGGGAGGAGATGTGACGTGCCTGCCCCGCAGGACGCACACGACATAAAGGCAGCAAGAACGAACGTCTGCGTAGCTCAGTTGGTAGAGTGACTTGTTCCGGAATAAGTGGACTCGGGTTCGATTCCATGTGACGTGCCTGCCCGGCAGGACGCACACGACATAAAGGCAGCAAGAACGAACGTTTGCGTAGCTCAGTTGGTAGAGCGACTTGTTCCGGAATAAGTAGACTCGGGTTCGATTCCCGGCGTGGACCAAAAATGACGGAGAAATTTACTTCGTTATATGTTATTGTATCGCAATATTTTACAAGTCAAACGGTTTTCTTGCTGAAAAACTCGGGTCAACATGAAATTATTGATTACTACGTCTTAAATAGGTTTTGCAGTAATTTCGAACAGCAATTTCTGCAAATATTTTATAATTTAAGCATTTTTCTTCGGAAGAATTCGGATCAACGTGAAATTATTAACTGCCACGTCTTGTACAGCCCTTTCAGTAAATTTGAGCAGTTATTACCTCTTAACGTTTTATAAGTCAAACATTTTTTTTTCTTCCTGAGTAACTCAAGTCAACACGAAATTAAAAATTACCACGTCTTTAACAGCCCGTCCAGTAACGTTGTGCAGTTATTACCTGTTAACATTTTCTAAGTCAATACTACCGCGGTGGCGCAGTGGTCTAAGCGATGGCCTCTGATCATTTGTCGGTAAGGGGTCCGGGTTCAAATCCCGGTGAGGCATGGATGTAGTGTTTATCTTACGGCACTGGCTCTCTCCCTTCCCTGGAACCAGTGACCCTAAACTCGGGACGGGCGACTGCTTATAGCCCGTTGGGTTGCTCACGGTGGTCGTTAAATCTCCAATCAAAAAAAAAAAAAAAAGTCAATACTCTCAATTGCCAGAAAAGCTCTGGTCAACATTAATAATTACCACGTTTTAAACAGACCGTCAAATATTGACAGTAGTAAGGACGTACCACCAATAGAAATCTTTGAAATTGAAAAAGCATTGCAAAAAATGAAAAAATAATAAAACTTCTGGAGGAGATGTTATTATATTTGAAATGATTAAAGAAGGTGATGAAACAAGAAATAAAAATTATTTTTAATGAATGTATCACATATGAAGAAATTCCTCAAATGTGGAATAATGCGAATATCATCTTACTACACAAAAAAGGAGACAAAAAGTAACTAGAAAACTATAGACCACTAAGTTTGTTGTCTCACACATATAAACTATTTACAAGAATCATTACAAACAGACTAGAAGACAAATTTGATTTCATACAACCCCTTGCACAAACTGGCTTTAGAACAAATTTTAGTGCAATACATCATATACAAACAATAAGTGTTCTTATTGAAAAATGCGTCGAAAACAACGTCCCTTTACATTTGGCATTTATAGACTTCAAAAAAGCCTTTGATGGCCTAAAAACAGCATCAATAATAGATGCCCTGAAAAATTACAGCATTGAACAACCTTGTGTAAATCTAATCAAGTATACCTACTAGAACACAACATCTAATATTATCCTAAATGAAAAAAGTGAAAAGTTCAAAATCAGTAGAGGAATAAGAGAAGGAGATACTATCTCGCCAAAGCTATTTACATTAACGCTGGAACACATAATGAGCAAATGAAATTGGTTAGAAAAGGGGATGAGCATAAATGGAGCAAAGGTTGAACAATTTAAGATTTGCAGACGACATACTCCTCATTTAAGAAAATAAAATGGAATTAAAAGAAACTAGACGAAACCAGTCGGAATCGACGGTAAGTGTTGTTGTTGTTTTTTTTTAAATAATTAACTCATATGAAACAACAAATGTAAACTTCATTTGATTGACAAATTAATTCAACCACTTCAGTAAAGACAATAGTCCAGGTTCGTGTTGTTGTTTTTTTTTTTTTTTTGTGACAAGATTTAACGACCACCGTGAGCAACTCAATGGACTATAAGCAGTCGCCCGTCCCTAATTTAGGGTCACTGGTTCCAGGGAAGGGAGAGAGCCAGAAGCGTAAGACAAACACAACATTCATGCCTCACGGGATTCGAACCCAAATCCCTTTCGGACGAATGTTCAGAAGCCATCACTTAGACCACTGCGCCACCGGGGCGGCGATTGGAGGTTTAACGACCACCGTGAACAACTCAGTGGACTACAAGCAGTCACCCGTCCCTAATTTAGGGTCACTGGTTTCAGGGAAAGGAGAGAGCCAGTGCCGTAAGACAAACACAGCATCCATGCCTCACCGGGATTCGAACCCAGTAGACGAAACCCGTCGGAATCGACGAATAGTTTTTTATATCCCGGTAGACGAAACCCCCGTCGTAGTCGACGATTAGTTTCTTTTTTTTTTTTTTTTTTTTGAAAAGAATAAACTCGTATGAAACGTTTATTTACATCTTTACATAATGGGAAACGCCTTACCTACGTGAATAAACTGGATCGAATGAATGTTAAATTGTATATATACATCACACAGTCCAATGGCACAACGCAATCAGGTCTTCGAGCGTTCGCTGCTCCGATAACAACTTTCAAACAAATTCCCGCTAGCGTTGTTTTGCACAACGGTACGCTGATAAAGAGAGACTTTGGACTGAGTCCCTCCATACTTTTGCCTTAAACAGCGCGTGAGTCAACCGCAGGCGATCGGATGTCAACCGCACGCTTCTCCCATTGACTTTACATGGGAACTTTGCCGCCTCACAACGCCCGAACCGTTGCCCCAATCTCGTTTTTCTTTTCGGCTGGCACATCTAAATGGTAAGATCTTTATTTTGATACCTCAACCCTATTTTTACGTTCAGCCGTTCTCTCACAACTGGTCTTACAGTAAAAAACCTTATAGAAATAATATATAGATGACAAAAGAACTATCAGATTTATCAAAAGAAATGGGATTAGAAATCAATATTGATAACACAAAAATAATGTCAAACCAACTTAGGGAGCACAAGAAAATATTAGAATAAATGATAAAGAAATAGAATATGTGGGAGAATACACATACCTAGGAAAACCAATTACCACAAGGAAACAGGGAATTATGGAAGAAATTGACAGAAGAATAAAACTGGGATGGGCAGCTTTTGGGAAATTAAAGAAGACTCTATGTAGTAAAATAAAGCCGGAAAACAGAGCAAAACTTTTCAACCAATGTATAATACTCATTATGCCATATGGCGCTGAAACCTGGCCTATCAAGAAAAACATCTTAGAGATATCGCAAAAAAAAAAAAAACGTAAAATGGAAAGATCCCTACTAAATATAAGATTTCAAGATTAAGTAAAGAATGCAGACATAAGATCCAGAACTAAATTTTTAGACATAGGTGAAAAGATACTCAATTTAAAATGGAAATGGGTTGGCCACTAGAGCTAAGTTCGGGCTCAATTTTCGGAGCCCGAGTCCAAATTTTATATTACAAGATAGAGCCCGGTCCCAAACCAGCCCGAAAACTGGCTAACCTGTTCAACCATTAATAAAAAACATCTTTTCCACACTTCCACTCTCTCCTCCTCCTGCAATATGTGGAGTGAAGAAGGGACCTCTATCTATTTTTACAGCCAACTGTACGATTTTCTTTCACTGTTCGTTTCCACCTGAAGGGCTTCGCAGTAATATGTACGTTGCTAAATAGAATCAGCAGGGAACTACTGCTTAGAGATAGGGGGTGAATTATCGTCGGAATGCTATCAACTATCCAATATCTGTAGTTCTTGAAAAAGCTTTTTCTTCTCTGCAGAAACACACTAATGCGCGACCTATGGCATTTTCTACCCAAGCCCAGAATAAATGGCCATCTCGAATT
The DNA here is from genome assembly GCA_039090855.1 of Macrothele yani. Classification (NCBI taxonomy): domain Eukaryota; kingdom Metazoa; phylum Arthropoda; class Arachnida; order Araneae; family Macrothelidae; genus Macrothele; species Macrothele yani. The sequence goes on from CM077021.1 coordinate 40,334,188, forward strand.
CCCGCTGCCCAACCAGAACCGGTTACGGAAGAATTCCTTTTTACCAACTATAAAGTGTCTCATTTGGTAAATCATATGAAATCACATTTATATATAAAAAAACTTCTCTCGCTCTACCTCTCTCTAAAATCCCGAGCCCGAACCGCAGCAAAAATTCAACAGCCCGAGCCCGATTCGGGCCCAGGCTCTGCTTCGGGCTCAGCCCGTCTCAGCTCTGCTGACCATATAGCAAGAACGGAAAATAAGAGACGGACTAAAATAATAACAGAATGGAGACCATATAAAGGAAAGAGAGGAGCAGAAAGACCAGAGGAAAGATGGATGGATGATATAAGCAAATCTACAGGAAAGCTGTGGAATATATGAGCTTAAGACAGGAACATTTGAAAAGAAATGAGGGAAACCTATAGCCTTAATTGGCTATAAAAAGGGTTGGAAGAAGAAGGAAGAAACATACTATCCAGTAACTTTGAGCTGTTGTTACCTCTCAACATTTTTTCGTGATTGCCACGGAGAAGACCTCTGGTTCGATCCTAGGCAGGTACGAACGCTCGAACCACCAAATATCCGCCGTGCGTCGAATGGGCACGTTAAGCCGTCGGGCACCGGATACTGGCCCCCGGTAGTAAATAAGGGCGTCTTCTACCTCGCTTCCGTGTGACTTTCCTATCGGGCACTCTAGCCCAAATCTCCTAGCTTCCTGTTTCTAAGGGTTGTTTAAGACCTGGGGTCAGACACTCCCTTCCTAAAATCCTCTACATATGATCTGATCTGATCTGATGGGCACATTAAGCCGTTGGACCCCGGGTACTGGCCCCCGGTAGTAAATAAGGGCGTCTTCTACCTCGCTTCCGTGTGACTTTCCTACCGGGCACTCTAGCCCAAATCTCCTAGCTTCCTATTTCTAAGGGTTGTTTAAGACCTGGGGTCAGACACTCCCTTCATAAAATCCTCTACATATGATCTGATCTGATCTGATGGGCACATTAAGCCGTCGGACCCCGGGTATTGGCCCCCGGTAGTAAATAAGGGCGTCTTCTACCTCGCTTCCGTGTGACTTTCCTATCGGGCACTCTAGCCCAAATCTCCTAGCTTCCTGTTTCTAAGGGTTGTTTAAGACCTGGGGTCAGACACTCCCTTCCTAAAATCCTCTACATATGATCTGATCTGATGGGCACATTAAGCCGTCGGACCCCGGGTACTGGCCCCCAGTTGAATATAAGGACGTCTTCTACCTCGCTTCCGTGTGACTTTCCTACCGGGCACTCTAGCCCAAATCTCCTAGCTTCCTATTTCTAAGGGTTGTTTAAGACCTGGGATCAGACATCCCCTTCCTAAAATCCTCTACATATGATCTGATCTGATCTGATGGGCACATTAAGCCGTCGGACCCCGGGTACTGGCCCTCCGGTAGTAAATAAGGGCGTCTTCTACCTCGCTTCCGTGTCACTTTCCTATCGGGCACTCTAGCCCAAATCTCCTAGCTTCCTATTTCTAAGGGTTGTTTAAGACCTAGGGTCAGACACTCCCTTCCTAAAATCCTCTACATATGATCTGATCTGATCTGATGGGCACATTAAGCCGTCGGACCCCGGGTACTGGCCTCCGGTAGTAAATAAGGGCGTCTTCTACCTCGCTTCCGTGTCACTTTCCCATCGGGCACTCTAGCCCAAATCTCCTAGCTTCCTATTTCTAAGGGTTGTTTAAGACCTGGGGTCAGACACTCCCTTCCTAAAATCCTCTACATATGATCTGATCTGATCTGATGGGCACATTAAGCCGTCGGACCCCGGGTACTGGCCCTCCGGTAGTAAATAAGGGCGTCTTCTACCTCGCTTCCGTGTGACTTTCCTATCGGGCACTCTAGCCCAAATCTCCTAGCTTCCTATTTCTAAGGATTGTTAAAGACCTGGGGTCAGACACTCCCTTCCTAAAATCCTCTACATATGATCTGATCTGATCTGATGGGCACATTAAGCCGTCGGACCCCGGGTACTGTTCCCCCGGTAGTAAATAAGGGCGTCTTCTACCTCGCTTCCGTGTCACTTTCCTATCGGGCACTCTAGCCCAAATCTCCTAGCTTCCTATTTCTAAGGGTTGTTTAAGACCTGGGGTCAGACACTCCCTTCATAAAATCCTCTACATATGATCTGATCTGATCTGATGGGCACATTAAGCCGTCGGACCCCGGGTATTGGCCCCCGGTAGTAAATAAGGGCGTCTTCTACCTCGCTTCCGTGTGACTTTCCTATCGGGCACTCTAGCCCAAATCTCCTAGCTTCCTGTTTCTAAGGGTTGTTTAAGACCTGGGGTCAGACACTCCCTTCCTAAAATCCTCTACATATGATCTGATCTGATGGGCACATTAAGCCGTCGGACCCCGGGTACTGGCCCCCAGTTGAATATAAGGACGTCTTCTACCTCGCTTCCGTGTGACTTTCCTACCGGGCACTCTAGCCCAAATCTCCTAGCTTCCTATTTCTAAGGGTTGTTTAAGACCTGGGGTCAGACACTCTCTTCCTAAAATACTCTACATATGATCTGATCTGATGGGCACATTAAGCCGTCGGACCCCGGGTACTGGCCCTCCGGTAGTAAATAAGGGCGTCTTCTACCTCGCTTCCGTGTCACTTTCCTATCGGGCACTCTAGCCCAAATCTCCTAGCTTCCTATTTCTAAGGATTGTTAAAGACCTGGGGTCAGACACTCCCTTCCTAAAATCCTCTACATATGATCTGATCTGATCTGATGGGCACATTAAGCCGTCGGACCCCGGGTACTGTTCCCCCGGTAGTAAATAAGGGCGTCTTCTACCTCGCTTCCGTGTCACTTTCCTATCGGGCACTCTAGCCCAAATCTCCTAGCTTCTTATTTCTAAGGGTTGTTTAAGACCTGGGGTCAGACATTCCCTTCCTAAAATCCTCAACATATGATCTGATCTGATCTGATGGGCACATTAAGCCGTCGGACCCCGGGTATTGGCCCCCGGTAGTAAATAAGGGCGTCTTCTACCTCGCTTCCGTGTGACTTTCCTATCGGGCACTCTAGCCCAAATCTCCTAGCTTCCTGTTTCTAAGGGTTGTTTAAGACCTGGGGTCAGACACTCCCTTCCTAAAATCCTCTACATATGATCTGATCTGATGGGCACATTAAGCCGTCGGACCCCGGGTACTGGCCCCCAGTTGAATATAAGGACGTCTTCTACCTCGCTTCCGTGTGACTTTCCTACCGGGCACTCTAGCCCAAATCTCCTAGCTTCCTATTTCTAAGGGTTGTTTAAGACCTGGGATCAGACATCCCCTTCCTAAAATCCTCTACATATGATCTGATCTGATCTGATGGGCACATTAAGCCGTCGGACCCCGGGTACTGGCCCTCCGGTAGTAAATAAGGGCGTCTTCTACCTCGCTTCCGTGTCACTTTCCTATCGGGCACTCTAGCCCAAATCTCCTAGCTTCCTATTTCTAAGGGTTGTTTAAGACCTAGGGTCAGACACTCCCTTCCTAAAATCCTCTACATATGATCTGATCTGATCTGATGGGCACATTAAGCCGTCGGACCCCGGGTACTGGCCTCCGGTAGTAAATAAGGGCGTCTTCTACCTCGCTTCCGTGTCACTTTCCCATCGGGCACTCTAGCCCAAATCTCCTAGCTTCCTATTTCTAAGGGTTGTTTAAGACCTGGGGTCAGACACTCCCTTCCTAAAATCCTCTACATATGATCTGATCTGATCTGATGGGCACATTAAGCCGTCGGACCCCGGGTACTGGCCCTCCGGTAGTAAATAAGGGCGTCTTCTACCTCGCTTCCGTGTGACTTTCCTATCGGGCACTCTAGCCCAAATCTCCTAGCTTCCTATTTCTAAGGATTGTTAAAGACCTGGGGTCAGACACTCCCTTCCTAAAATCCTCTACATATGATCTGATCTGATCTGATGGGCACATTAAGCCGTCGGACCCCGGGTACTGTTCCCCCGGTAGTAAATAAGGGCGTCTTCTACCTCGCTTCCGTGTCACTTTCCTATCGGGCACTCTAGCCCAAATCTCCTAGCTTCCTATTTCTAAGGGTTGTTTAAGACCTGGGGTCAGACACTCCCTTCATAAAATCCTCTACATATGATCTGATCTGATCTGATGGGCACATTAAGCCGTCGGACCCCGGGTATTGGCCCCCGGTAGTAAATAAGGGCGTCTTCTACCTCGCTTCCGTGTGACTTTCCTATCGGGCACTCTAGCCCAAATCTCCTAGCTTCCTGTTTCTAAGGGTTGTTTAAGACCTGGGGTCAGACACTCCCTTCCTAAAATCCTCTACATATGATCTGATCTGATGGGCACATTAAGCCGTCGGACCCCGGGTACTGGCCCCCAGTTGAATATAAGGACGTCTTCTACCTCGCTTCCGTGTGACTTTCCTACCGGGCACTCTAGCCCAAATCTCCTAGCTTCCTATTTCTAAGGGTTGTTTAAGACCTGGGGTCAGACACTCTCTTCCTAAAATACTCTACATATGATCTGATCTGATGGGCACATTAAGCCGTCGGACCCCGGGTACTGGCCCTCCGGTAGTAAATAAGGGCGTCTTCTACCTCGCTTCCGTGTCACTTTCCTATCGGGCACTCTAGCCCAAATCTCCTAGCTTCCTATTTCTAAGGATTGTTAAAGACCTGGGGTCAGACACTCCCTTCCTAAAATCCTCTACATATGATCTGATCTGATCTGATGGGCACATTAAGCCGTCGGACCCCGGGTACTGTTCCCCCGGTAGTAAATAAGGGCGTCTTCTACCTCGCTTCCGTGTCACTTTCCTATCGGGCACTCTAGCCCAAATCTCCTAGCTTCTTATTTCTAAGGGTTGTTTAAGACCTGGGGTCAGACACTCCCTTCCTAAAATCCTCTACATATGATCTGATCTGATCTGATGGGCACATTAAGCCGTCCGACCCCGGGTACTGGCCCCCGGTAGTAAATAAGGGCGTCTTCTACCTCGCTTCCGTGCCACTTTCCTATCGGGCACTCTAGCCCAAATCTCCTAGCTTCCTATTTCTAAGGATTGTTAAAGACCTGGGGTCAGACACTCCCTTCCTAAAATCCTCTACATATGATCTGATCTGATCTGATGGGCACATTAAGCCGTCGGACCCCGGGTACTGTTCCCCCGGTAGTAAATAAGGGCGTCTTCTACCTCGCTTCCGTGTCACTTTCCTATCGGGCACTCTAGCCCAAATCTCCTAGCTTCTTATTTCTAAGGGTTGTTTAAGACCTGGGGTCAGACACTCCCTTCCTAAAATCCTCTACATATGATCTGATCTGATGGGCACATTAAGCCGTCGGACCCCGGGTACTGGTCCCCCGGTAGTAAATAAGGGCGTCTTCTACCTCGCTTCCGTATGACTTTCCTATCGGGCACTCTAGCCCAAATCTCCTAGCTTCCTCTTTCTAAGGGTTGTTTAAGACCTGGGGTCAGACATTCCCTTCCTAAAATCCTCAACATATGATCTGATCTGATCTCTTAACATTTTATATGTCAGTCATTATTTCTCCTTCAAAAGCTCGGGTCACCATTAAATTAACAATTACCACGTCTTGAACAGCGCATCCAGTAATTGTGAGCTGACATTACCTCATAAGCTTTTATTAGTCAAACTTTTTTTTCCTGAAAAAATTCGAATCAACATGAAATTAATAATTATCGAGTAACTTTGAGCACTGTTTAATTTTATAAATCAAATGTTGTTGTTTTTTTCTGAAAGACTCGGATCAACAACAAATTAAAATTACCACACCTAAAATAGACCATCCAGTAACTTTGAGCTGTTATTATCTCTTAACATTTTATAAGTCAAACTTTTTTCTTCCTCAAAAGCTCAAGACAACATGAAATTAATAATTACCACGTCTTGAACAGCCCTTCCATTAACTTTGAGTAGTTATTACCTATTAACATTTTATAAGTCAATCCTTTTAATTTCCAGAAAAAACTCGCGTCAACATGAAATCACTAGTTATCGCATCTTGAACCGATCGTCCAGTAACTTTGAGCAGTTATTACCTCTTAACGTTTTATAAGTCAAACGCGTTTTCTTCCTCAAAAGTTAGGGTCAACATGAAATTAATACTTACCATGTCTTGAGCAGACCGCCCAGTAACTGTGAGCTAAAGTTACACGTTTTATTTAACACGTTTTATCTTCCTGATAAATTCGGTTCAACATGAAATTAATAATTATCACGTCCTGAACAGACCACTGAGTAACTTTGAGCTCTGTTTACATTATCTAAGTCAAACGTTTTTTGTTCCTGAAAGGATCGGACCAACAAAAAATTAATAATTACCACATCTTAAACAGATTTTCAGACCATCCAGTAATTTTGAGGTGTTATTATCTCTTAACATTTTATAAGCCAAACATTTTTACTTCCTCAAAAGGCAACATGAAATAAATAATTTCCACGTCTTGAACAGCCCTTCCAGTAACTTTGAGTAGTTATTACCTCTTAACATTTTATAAGTCAATCCCTTTTATTACCAGAAAAACTCGGGTCGACATGAAATCAATAATTATCGCATTTTGAACAGACCGTCCGGTAAATTTGAGCTGTTATTACCCCGTAATATTTTTTGAGTCAAATATTTTTTCTTCAAAAACTCGAGTCAACGTGAAATTAATAATTACCACGTCTTGAACTAACAGCAACTTTGAGCATTGCTTAACATTTTATGAATCAAACATTTTTTCTCCCTAAAAAACTGTGGTCAACATGAAATTAATAATTACTACGTCTTGAACACACCGTCCAGCAACTTTGAGCAGCTAATATGTCTTTCCAAACATTTTTACTTTTTAAAGTAATAAACGTCAAAGCATACCCCCGCTGAATAAAACAAAAAAAGCTACTTTAAATCTTTATGGCATTCTTTTTATCTTTATATATTCGAATTAACATGACGCTATAATAATATTCTTTAAAACTTTATATATTCGAATTAACATGACGCTATAATAATATTCTTTAAATCTTTATATATTAGAATTAACATGATATTAATAATTATCGCGTCCTGAACTGTTTACGTTTTATAAGTCAAACACTTTTTTCTTCCTGAAAGACTCCGGTCAACAAAACATTAATAATTACCACGTCCTAAATAGACCAGCTAGTAATTTTGAGCTGATGTTATCTCTTAACATTTTATAATTCAAACATTTTTTCCCCTCAAAAGCGCAAGATAACATGAAATTAATAATTGCCACGTTTTGAACAGCTCTTACAGTAACTTTGAGTAGCTATTAGCTCTTAAAAGTTTATATAACAGTTTATAAGTTATAATGTAATCCCTTTAATTTCCAGGACTACTCGGGTCAACATGAAACTAATATTTATCTGATCTTGAACTGACCAACTTTGAACAGTTATTACTTCTTAACGTTTTTTGAAACAAATATTTTTCTTCCTCAAAAGCTCGTGTCAACGTGAAATTAATAATTACCGCGTCTTGAACAGACCGTTCATTAAACTTTGAGCATTGCTTAACATTTTATGAGTCAAACTTTTTTTTTGAACATGAAATAATAATTACCACGTCTTGTCCAGCAACTTTGAGTAGCTAATATATCTTTCCAAAAATGCTTACTCTTTAAACGTAAAAGCATACCGCCGCTGAATAAAACAAAACAAGGTACTTTAATTATTTATATCATTCTTACATGGTTAGATAGAGGGATATTAGTTTATATATACTATCTAGTATTCGCGGCAGACATTGGATACAAAATAAAAAAGTAACTGCGATTTCTTTCGCAAATAAAATATGTTAAAAGGGCATGCGAAAATGTAGCTTAAACAATTGAAAGAAAAGAAATATCCTACTTCAGTCATGGGTGAGCTCCAGGCCAAAGCAAGCAGGCTAAAGAATATCAAGGTTGTCATTCTTGTCCTCTGCTCGTGTTACTTCAGAGATAGCTGTAGAAAAATCAGTTTCTGTTCGAGTTAGGAAGCGTTTTTGAAATTTCGGAAACTGTCAGTTCATGAACAGTGTCAAAGGTAGCTGACGGGAGAAGAATTACTTTTTCTCGAAAAGGGAGTTAGAGCATGAGGAACGAATTGCGGAAGCACCTGACTGAGGACGTCTCACATCGAGTGACTAACGCAGGCCAGAGAGACTCTTGGACTAACAGGTTCGGGAGAATGAGAGCACAGTATATATATCCGTCGACGCCGCAATGAGAGCGAGGAAAATGCGGAGAAGGCGTAACAACTCTTCGTCTGATTGAAGGGATGAAGAAACAGGTGGGTGGGTGTGTCTCAACTCGGAGAATCGTGGAAGTCGAAGATCCGCTATTCGTGAAAGTTTCACAACTTCTATTTTTGGATGAAGAGACGCTTCACTTTTCAACAACAAAATTGCATTTATCCAATCCGAATGCAAGCTCAGGTACAAACAGAAACGTGATGATTTCTTAAATCTGCATTTTTACTGACAATTTATAGATAGGGGGTATATGATGGTAGTTCTTACCAATAATTAATCGCGCAATCAAGATACACTATTAATAATCAGGTTCTCTAGAAAGCAAAAAAGAACTATCTTAAAAATTTTAATAAAACTGCAATTAGTCCTCATATTTTTTTTTCTCGGGGTTCAACAAGCAGCACGATAAGCACTCAGGGCAACAACGATACCTTACCTGGGACTCGAACCCGAACCCATATCACACAAATGGTCAGAAGGCGAAGCCTCTGATCATTCGACCCACTAAACGAACTCTCCTAAAGTCGAGATCAAGCTAAATCGATTTCTAGTACCAGAAAACGGTAGGTTAACGACTTTCATCAAAATTCTTAGAGCCGTTTTCAAAATAAAATGTACATACATACATACAAGAATTGCTACTTTAAGGTGGACGTCAAGTAATTTTGCTTCCTATACTTCCAATGGAAAAACTTCTGTACACATTTTCTTCACAATTAATGCGTTCCCAAGGATGAAAATTTGAACATCGATTAAAATATCTTCATTTTATAACTTGCAATACTTAATATTATCTAAAACATAACCATATTTATGCAATTCAACATTTGTTTGTCTACTGACGTCATGAAAATACAGGTCGCGCCATCTTTTTTCTGGACAATTAATGCGTTCACAAGGATGAAAATTTGAACATCGATTAAAATAGCTTCATTTCATAACTTGGAATACTTAATATTTTCTAAACCATAACCGTAATTATGCAATCCAACATGTTTTTGTCCACTGACGTCATCAAAGTAGAGGTCGCGCCATCTTTTCTCTGGTTTCAACACCACCAAAGGAAAAGTTATTGATTTTTAATATAATTATGGTTATGTTTTAGAAAATATTAAGTTTTCCAAGTTATAGTATGAAGTTATCTTAATCGATGTTCAAATTTTCATCCTTGGGAACACATTAATTGTGAAGGAAATGTTTACAAAAGTTTTTCCATTGGAAGTATAGGAAGCAAAATTACTTGACGTCCACCTTAATACACTGCCGGACAATTGCTAAGGACGGGTGACAATAGCAACGATAGCAACCATAAAATGGAAGGCACGAAAATGTGGAAATTAGCGTAAGTGCGGGATACAGTAAGACGTGTTGTGCGTATGCAAATTTTGGATTGCCGAACTTGTTCGTGACGTCATAGCGCTGATAAGAGATACAAAGGATTTGACGCGTATTGACCGTTGTTGTTCAAACGCAAAGTTGAAAGGGAAAGAATCAATTGACGAACTTGCAATTTTCAGTATGTCTTCCCGACATCCCTTAGATGATTTTACGCGTGGCCGTATTATTGGCAAGATTGAAGAAAGGCGAAAAATAACAGATGTTGCCAGGGAGTTCGACGTCAGCCACAGTGTTGTTTCAAGGCTTTGGAAATCATTTCAAACAAATGGAGAGTGTAGCAAACGTCACGGGGGAGGTCGTGTTCGCAGTACGACACCTGAAGAAAATCGGTACATAGTGCTATCAACAAAAAGACACCGGCGCAGCACAGCTAGTGAGGTAGCAAATCAGTTTATGGCTGCTACTGGCAAGCGGATCTCCCGAAAAACTGTCGCCAGACGTTTGCATGAAGGAGGACTATACGCCCGCCGTCCTGTTGTGTGCATCCCATTGTCTAGACGTCACCGTACCGCCCGTTTGCAATGGAGCCATCAACATCGCAATTGGAATGATAACGACTGGTCTGCTGTCCTCTTCTCAGATGAGAGTAGATACAGTCTATCGTCTGATTGTCGACGACAATTGATCTGGCGTGATAGTGGTACTGCATATTGTCCAGCAAACATACAGGAAAGGGACCGATATCCGACATGTAGTGTCATGGTATGGGCTGGCATCATGATCAATGGCCGTACGCCCATTTATGTGCTTCCAACTGGGACTATGACTGGCCAACGATACATTGATGATGTTCTGCTACCTCATGTTCGCATGTTCCGAGGTGCTGTCGGTGATAGATTCATTTTCATGGACGACAACGCAACATGTCATCGAACAGTCGCTGTCCAGGAGTGTCTTGAGAGCGAGGTTATTCAACGCCTCGTATGGCCAGCACGTTCTCCAGATCTGAATCCCATTGAAAATGTGTGGGATGTTTTGGGGAGGAGTCTTGCTGGTTGCCAATGCCCTCCAATAAACAAGGACATCCTCATCCGTGCACTGACAGAGGAATGGGATAAATTACCCCAACAGCTGCTTGATAATGTTGTGCAAAGCATGACACAACGTGTGGAATCTTGCATCGCCCTCCATGGTGGCCATATCCCGTATTGACATCTTACGCCGGAACGCCTGCGGACGGTAGTTGCATTTTTTCACGTTTACGTATTCTGCACAAAATGGCCTGTTTGCCCCTTGAACACGTTCCAAAGCCTTCTGGATTTCAGAGCACAATAAATTGTCTTTCTTGTAATGTCCTGGCATTCTGACATTATTTTATTTCACTTGGCATCCAAACACCCTTACTTTTTTATGCGCTATATAGCCGTTTATGATCCGTCCTTAGCAATTGTCCAGCAGTGTAATATGGGATAAGGGCAATGGAATGGATAGCAATCCTATGTCCTGACCTTTGACCACATTTCGTCCATTTTCAATAGGGTTCGTCCCCAGGTGGTCCCCTACTACATACTGAAATTTCATCGATATCGATCCATTTTTACGCACGTTATGACGCATAAGGGCAATGGAATGCATCCCGATCTTATGTCTTGACCTCTGACCCCACTTCACCCTTTTTGAATAGGGTTCGTCCCCAGGCGGTCTCCTACCACATAGTAAACTTTCATTGAAATCGAACCATATTTACGCAAGTTATGCCGCATAAGGGCAATGGAATGATTACGCTTCTACGTCGTGACCTTTGACCCCATTTGTCCCATTTGAATACAGTACCTCCTCGAAGTCTCCAACGCATTCTGAAGTTCGCATTTTGTTATCGTTTTTGTTTCGTTTGGATTTGGAGTTTAACGACCATCATAAGCAACTCTCGTTGTGGCCGCCTTGGTGGCACAGTGTTCTAAGCAATGGTTTATGACCATTCGTCAAAGTAAGGTCCGGATTCGAATCCCGGTGAGGCATGGATGTTGCGTTTGCTTTAAGGCACTGGTTCTCTCCCTTCCCTGGAGTCAGTGGCTCTTAATTAGGAGCAGGCAACTGCTTATAACCCATTGAGTTGCTCACGATGGTCGTTAAGCAACCAATCATAAAAAAAAACATCTCGAAACCATCTGAAGGGAGTGTCTGACCCCAGGTCTTAAACAACCCTTAGAAATAGGAAGCTAGGAGATTTGGACTAGAGGGCCCGATAGAAAAGTGACATACAAGCGAGGTAGAAATGGGGGAGGAAGACGCCCTTATTTATTACTGGGGGTTTAGTACCCGGGGCCCGACGGCTTAACTGCCCATCCGACGCACGGCGGATATTTAGTGGATCGAGCGTTCGTACCTGCCGGGGATCGAACCCGAGGTCTACTCTCTGGCAATCACAAACGTTGACAACTAGGCCACCCGCGGCCCCGAGTTTACAACTCAGATCAGATCCGATGTAGAGGATTTTAGGAAGGGATTGTCTGATCATAGGTCTTAAACAACCCTTAGAAATAGGAAGCTCGAAGATTTGGGCACTCTTGCCCGATAGGAAAGTGACGCGAAAGCGAGGTAGAAAGGGGGAGAAAAACGCCCTTATTTATTACCGGGGAGTCGGTACCCGTAGCCCGACGGCTTAACTGCCCATCCGACGCACGGCGGATATTTAGTGGGTCGAGCGTTCGTACCTGCCTGGGATCGAACCCGAAGGGTTATCCGTGGCAGTCACGAACGTTGACCACTAGGCCACCCGCGGCCTCGAGGAAGAGAGGAGGAAAGGAAGAGGAAGACGCTCTTGTTTATTACCAGGGGGGCAGTACCCGGGGCCCGACGGCTTAACGTGCCCATCCGACGCACGGCGATATTTAGTGGTTCGAACGTTCGTATCTGCCTGGGACCGAACCCGAGGTTTTCTCCGTGGAAGTTACGAACGTTGACCACTAGACCACCCGTGACCCTGAGTTTACAACTCTCTCCGCCGTGCTTCTTATATAGCCACTGGTACCATATCATGTGACAGACGCTATCGTAGTTTCATATCCGACCACTGGGGCGCTATCGTAAACACGACAGTTGGACCTCTGTTTCTCCTCTGTGGTGTGTAATACCACCGGCATAGCGCAGCTGGTTATTTCCCTATGCGCTGCGTGAGAGGCGAACGTTTTTGACGGATGTTCGAATCTCGATCCTGCCGGCAATCTAGTCTGGGGTTTTTCCGGCGTTTTCCGCAGACTCCCTGTGTTTGGCGGAGAAGCGAATACGTAGATGGTTCCCTGTGAAGTCGGCTGCATTAATTTGCCAGTAACCCTCAAGGGCGAATAATCGTCTTTGCGTAACTCAACCCGCCATGGGAAGACGAGAGAGAGATTGATAGAATAACAAATGCATCGCTCTTTCCAAGTTTCAGCAACACACAGCAACCGAAAAATTGTTATTCGGTCACCGCTGGGAAATCGAATCCCAGATCTCTCGATATCTAGCCGAGCGCGTTAGCCTTACACCGCGGTGGCCAACAATCCACGGAGCTATGTGTGTTTTTCTGTCAGCTTTTGACATCATAATTCCGTAAGATGGGCTCAGCTACTGAGACGTCACCATCTGGTGGGCCTTAACGGCACTGGCTATATGTTAATTATAGCAGCTAAATTGAAACGTGCTCGGCTAGATATCGAGAGATCCGGGATTCAGTTCCCCTGAGGTGACCGAATAACAATTTTCTGGTTGCTGTATGTTGCTAAAACGTGGAAAGAGCGATGTATTTGTTATTCACTGACGCCACGTATTGGTTGGATTTTCACTTTGGATCTCACCCTTTGTATTTAACTGCTATAATTAATATATAGTCAGTGTCGTTAATGCCCAATAGATGGAGACATTTCAGTAGCTGAGCGCATCTTACGGATTTATGATGTCAGAAGCTGACAGAAAAACACACATAGCGCCGTGGATTGTTGGCCACCGTGGTGTAAGGCTAACGCGCTCGGCTAGATATCTAGAGATATGGGATTTGATTTCCCAGCGGTGACCGAATAACAATTTTTCGGTTGCTTTGTGTTGCTAAAACGTGGAAAGAGCGATGTATTTGTTATTCACTGACGCCACGTATTGGAGGATTTTCACTTTGGATCTCGCCCTTTGCATTTAACTGCTATAATTAATATGTATATAGCCAGTGTCGTTAATGCCCACCAGATGGAGACATTTCAGTAGCTGAGCCCATCTTACGGATTTATGATGTCAGAAGTTGACAGAAAAACACACATAGCGCCGTGGATTGTTGGCCACCGTGGTGTAAGGCTAACGTGCTCGGCTAGATATCGAGAGATCTGGGATTCGATTCCCTAGCAGTGGCCGAATAACAAGTTTTCGGTTGTTGTGTGTTGCTAAAACGTGGAAAGTGTGATGTATTTGTTATTCACTGACGCCACGTATTTGGAGGATTTTAACGAATGATAGAATGGTATATAATGTGATTTTTACTTGGGTTATTTACTTCTGTTTTGTCAGGGATTTGTAGTTTATGATCTTAACTGAGAGTAACATGGCAAATAAATAAATACCATGCGGCGAACGATAAATGGCATAAGAGGCAAAGCAGTACATTTGTTGAGTTGAGAAAGAGCTGCAAAAATGCGAAAAGTGACTTGTAATTGCACCCTGCTGGTAGCAGAATATGTTTTTTATTAAAACAGTATGTTTGCACGTGGTCGGTTTACCGGAATGTTAGAATCTGGTCAGGAGCAGAGTAATATTGTCAGGTTACTGGTGTAAATCAATCCATGCCGCCCCGGTGGCGCAGTGGTCTAAGCCAATATTTCTCACACTTTGTTTATTTTTTATTTTTATTTTTTTGGGAGTTTTAACGACCATTGTGAGCAACTCAATGGGTTATAAGCAGTCTCCCGTCCCTAATTTAGGGTCACTGGTTCCAGGGAAGGGAGAGAGCCAGTGCCGTAAGACAAACACAACATCCATGCTTCACTGGATTCGAACCCGGACCCTTTTCAGACGAATGATCAGAGGCCATCGCTTAGACGGACCACCAAGTGGGGAGAAGGGGGGGTCTGGGGAACGAACTTTCCTGTGAGAAATTTGAAACTGAAAAATATATTGTCTGAAACTAAGGTTGCCAACCCTGGTTAATACTGTAATATTAGGATCTACCGGACACTCTCATCGACCGGTGAGTGATAAATCCCCCTCCCCGCTCCAAAGAAAGACACAACCAAAGTATCTCCCGATTTATGTGATCTATTGTCGGGCTTATAGATATGAGCTCCTGCTCGATTACTCCCCCCCCTGAAATGTAATTTTCAGTTAATTCTTTTTTTTTTTTTTTTTTTTTTTTTGATTGGAGGTTTAACGACCACCGTGAGCAACTCAATGGGCTATAAGCAGTCGCCTGTCCCTAATTTAGGGTCACTGGTTCCAGGGAAGGGAAAGAGCCAGTGCCGTAAGACAAACACAACATCCATGCCTCGCCGGGATTCGAACCCGGACCCCTTCCGGACGAATGATCAGAGGCCATCACTTAGACCACTGCGCCAGCGGGGCGGCCAGTTAATTCTAGATTCTTTAGGTAAATTTTAAGTTTTTTTTTTCCAACTGGTTTTTACTTGGAAATAATACCGTCCCCAAATGGTAAGCAGTTGTCACCGGCCTTAGGCAGAAAATCGTCAAAAATTTCGATCAGGTGCTTAAAATACCGGTCGATTGCCATCCCTATCTGAAAGAAAGTAATTTTTAGAGTACCTATATTTGATAAAGAAACAAAGAAAGAGTTTAGATGAGTTTATTTTGCCAGTTGTATATAACAAAAAAGATATCATTCGCCTCATTACATAGTTAGCACTGTAGTCACAGCATGGCCGTAGTCAGGGAAGGGGTTTGGGGAGGTTCAATCCCTCCTCGAAGCTTCAAAAAAGGAAGATTTATTTCAGGTAATATTTATGGGAAATTGCTAAAACCTCCGAAAATCGCAACCCCCAACATAAATTTGAGCCACGGCAAAAATATTTTCCATACAATTCAAGTTACATCATACGCAAAATGTTATATGGACAATTATACTTTGATTTTCTTTTTTTATTTTAATACTTTTCTGAAAGTCCACGTATAAAGATTCAGTAATTAATAACAAAAATAATAACTACTATAATAATCATAGCATCTGTGAGAGGGATGCTGCTGCTAGCGATCTTTTACCAAGCTCTCTATATCCGGTTGTGTGAACGACAGTTTAAGTAGTATAGTAGCTTACACATCCAGGACAGACCTGTGATATTGTTCATGCGTGGGCAAGGTGAAGGTCTACTAGCCGCCTTTAGATGAAATTAAGATATTTTGTTACACACATCCCCCCCCCCCTCTACACACTTTTCTTGAGGCACGCAGTCCACATAGTGATAGCATTATTTATGGAATTATCTTCCAAAAATTCAATGAAAACCTGCACAAATTGCCAGTTTGTATTTCGAGGAGAATCCTGTAAGAATACACATCAGGAAAAAATACTTCCTATGGCAATACTTCCAAAAACTTTCAGAACAGGCAACAGAAAAGTGAAATATTGAAAACCGACTGGGGAAGGTATATCAGAAATGAAGACGGGGTATGTATCCTTCACACAGCCGGGGGTTGCCGCCCCGGTGGCGCAGTGGTCTAAGCGATGGCCTCTGATCATTCGTCCGAAAGGGGTCCGGGTTCGAATCCCGGTGAGGCATGGATGTTGTGTTTGTCTTACGGCACTGGCTCTCTCCTTTCCCTGGAACCAGTGACCCTAAATTAGGGACGGGAGACTGCTTATTGCCCATTGAGTTGTTCACGGTGGTCGTTAAACCTCCAATAAAAAAAATAAAAAACTCCAAAAGGTCTAAGCGTCCTGCCAGCAGGACGCACACGACATAAAGACACATAGCAATCAGAACAAATGTCTGCGTAGCTCAGTTGGTAGAGCGACTTGTTCCGGAATAAGCGGCCTCGGGTTCAAATCCCGGCGTAGACTAAAAATGACGGAGAAATTTACTTCGTTATACGGTGGACTGTGTGATGTATATATACAATTTAATATTCATTCGATCCAGTTTATTCACGTAAGTCTTAGGTAAGACGTTTTCCATTATGTAAAGATGTAAATGCACATTCCGTTGACCATTGTTAGTGAAAATATTTAGAATGTACATATTTTATAAATTTTTTTACTGTGAGACCTATTTTGAGAGAACGGCTGAACGTAAATATGGTTCAGGTATCAAAATAAAGGTCTTATTATGTAGATGTGCCAGTCGAAGAGAGCAGGACGCACACGACATAAAGACACATAGTACCTGCCAGCAGGACGCACACGACATAAAGACACATAGCAATCAGAACAAATGTCTGCGTAGCTCAGTTGGTAGAGCGACTTGCTCCGGAATAAGCGGCCTCGGGTTCAAATCCCGGCGTAGACTAAAAATGACGGAGAAATTTACTTCGTTATACGGTGGACTGTGTGATGTATATATACAATTTAATATTCATTCGATCCAGTTTATTCACGTAAGTCTTAGGTAAGACGTTTTCCATTATGTAAAGATGTAAATGCACATTTCGTTGACCATTGTTAGTGAAAATATTTAGAATGTACATATTTTATAAATTTTTTTACTGTGAGACCTATTTTGAGAGAACGGCTGAACGTAAATATGGTTCAGGTATCAAAATAAAGGTCTTATTATGTAGATGTGCCAGTCGAAGAGAAAACTGAGATTGGGGCAACGGTTTGATATTGGCGGGGAGGCAATATTCCCATGTAAAGTCTATGGGAGAAGCGTGCGGCAATTATCTACATCAGACGCTCAGTTCAGTGTCAGACTTGGTGTGTGCATGGTGTCCTATGATCAGTCCTAAAGTAAGTAAATAAAGTTAAGGGTAAGTATGCAATAAGTAAATACTTTATTGCATACTTACCCTTAACAGAATGTCTCTCCCGCAGAAAAAAAGAAAATGTAAGAGCCTTACTGGAAGGAGTAAGCGATCAATGGGTCGCAACTATATGTCTCAGACAAGAGAGAAGGAAGAGTATTCGCAACGCGAATCTCATTCCAACAACATTTACAAACAGAGTTGTGACTGAAGATGAGAGTGAAAGAGTGCGCTATCTAGTTGAATTTTCGCACACGATCGAGACGAGTGGAATTCCGCCTCACATTTTACTGCTCAAAAACGGTGCAGTCGTGATGCTCATCACGAACCCGGCAGCCCCGGTGGCGCAGTGGTCTAACCGCTGGCTTATGATGATTCGTTCGTGAAGGGTCCGGGTTCGAATCCCGGTGAGGCATTAATGTTGTGTTTGTCTTACGGCACTGGCTCTCTCTCCCTTCCCTGGAACCAGTGACATTAAATTAGGGACGGGCGACTGCTTGTAGTCCATTGATTTGCTCACGGTGATCGTCAAAACTTCATTCAAAAAAAAAAAATTCACGAACCTCGACTATTGTATTTACTGAAGCTGTTGAATGAATTTGTCAATCAAATTAAGTTTAAAGTTGTTGTTTCATATGAGTTTATTCTTTTCATAAAAAAAAACTAACCGTTGGTTCCGATGAGTTTCGTCTAGTTAAGTTAAAACAAATTATTCAAAATGAAAAAAAAACGTATTTCCTTCCCCACTGAAATCCCAGTTTTCTTTTTTCCTCTAAATAATTAAATGATTAGAGTACTTTTCCTGTATTCAGTCTCTTCACCTCATACGGGTATACGGGTAAAATGAGAATTGCTAAATCACATGTTGTACCAACCAAACATGCCGATTTCCTACATAAATATATTCACTCTGAAAACAAACATCTCATCAGAGCGGTCATACCGTCCTCCCTTTTTATGGTGTAATTAGTTTAAATTGCTGATGCGGTCACTTTGGAAACGATACGGTGCTATAGTGGTAAGGTAACGGGGAGAGCGCCTATATGTGCAAAAATTAAAGACGAAGAGGAGAAATTAGCATAACAGCTGAACGAGCATGCAGAACGGACCGAAAGACCACTCAGGAGATAGACTAGAGTCCGGTACGGTAGGGCATGCGCATATATGCAACATTACGTAGGGAGGGGAGTGTCGGAAGGGTATAAAGCACACGGGCGGTGTACGCTCAGCAATTCGGTGAAAGCTATTGCACGGTGTACATCGGTTTGAACGACGTCGAGTTGCTACCACCGTGTGATATGGCCAACAGACAATCCAGTAGACGACATCTGGATGACTTTACCCGAGGTCGCGTCATTGGGAAGTTGGAAGAAGGTCGAAGTGTGACTACTGTGGCCGAGGAGTTCGGGATCGCTCACAGCATCGTTTCACGAGCTTGGAGAGCATTTCAAACGACAGGAACAGCTGTCCGAGAGTTTTGCAGTGATCGTCCACGAGCAACCACGGCGGCGGATGACCAGTATATTGTCCTACAGGCGAGAAGAGACAGACGGCAGGCAGCGGGAGAAATCGCAAGGCACATGCAACTGGACGTCCGTTATCGCGTTTTACCGTGGCCAGGAGGCTGCACAAAGGTGGTCTATTTCCACGACGACCAGTACGGTGTGTGCCATTAACGCCCGCTCATCGGAGACTGTGGTTTCTGTGGTGCCAGGAACGCAAGAACTGGACACATCAGCAATGGGGTCGAGTTCTCTTTATGGAAGAGAGCCGATTTAGTCTGAAGAGTGATTCTGGACGTATACACATCTGGAGAGAGCAGGGAACACGCGATCACACCTCCAACATCATCGAAAGAGACCGGTTTGGAGGTGGTGGGGTTCTCGTTTGGGGCGGTATCATGCTTGGTAGCCGTACTGACCTCCACATCTTCCAAGGAGATTCAGTCACAGGCGTCCGCTTTTGTACCGAGGTTCTCCTGCCTCACGTGCGTCTGTTTAGAGGTGCTATGGGTCCTGAGTTCCTCTTCTTGGACTACAACGCTACACCTCATCGTACAGTGGCTGTCACAGAGCTGTTGGAGAGTGAAGATATTCAACGCATGGATTGTTCCGCAAGGTCCCCGGACCTAAATACAATCGAACACGTGTGGGACCTTCTCGGGAGACGCTTGGCAGCACGTCACCAGCCGCCAGCAACGATTCCGCAGCTGCGATTGGCGCTACAAGAGGAATGAGCCACGATGCCTCAACAGCTCCTTGACAACCTCGTCCTCAGCATGGACAGACGTTGTAAATCCTGCAACGAAGTCAGGGGTGATTATAGACCCTATTAAAGACTGGATTTTTCTTGGTAGACGCCTGTCACATGGACGTTTCTGTCTTCTGTCCAGTTGTGCTCGAAGCTACTTTTTCAATAAAGTGCCTTTGTATCCTTTGGATTCCTTGTTTGGACGGTTTTGCTCACTTGTCCCATATTCTTACATCTTGGGGATCTTATGGTATGATTTGAGTCGATGTGGAGCACTTCTGCACGACGTTACATTCGAAAAACCGTCACGTCCTTAATTTTTGCACGCTAGTGTACTTTGGAGGCATCTTCATGACTGTAGCCTCAGGGCGAGTAATGTCTCAGGTCCAGGAAGAGACACAAAGATACAGACTTCAAAAATAGAAAAGCTAAATATACTGGCTTAGAAGAACGGCAGAGAATGAGAACTGCTATAAAATATTGGAATTAAGAATTCGCTTTTATGTTATAATACGGATGAAACAAACGCGATTAATTCACAAAGAAAAAAGGGCAAATAATATTTTTTTTTATGAAACAGTATATTTCAGATCATTATCATATAAACATAAAATATATATTTATATGAAAAAGCTAAAGCAAAATAAGGGCAGTCTACCGGCCAGATGGCTTTCATATGATCACCGACGTGGGCGCAAGACCACGTCGCTCACCCCTAGGGCTGGCCCTGTCCACATTTAATCGATTTCTTTTCTTGCTCTTAATTTCAACTAAATTCGCAAATTCAAACTCACAGTTGTAAGTCGTCAGGAGCGGAAGACGTTTAATGACTCTATCTGATAGCTCTGGATACTCATGTGGAGCATGCACTCAAAATTTAAGAGAAGGGATTCTCACATTAGTCATTAATATTTCTTCTGAAATTTCCTGCGGACCACTTGATAGGCCGCCGCGGACCACCAGTGGTCCGTGGACCACACTTTGGGAAACACTGGTCTAAGCAATGGCTTCAGATCATTCTTCCGAGATGGGTCTTGGTTCCCGGTGAGGCATGGATGTTGTGTTTGTTTTACGGTACTGGCTGTCTCCCTTCCCTGGAATCAGTAATCCTGAATTAGGGACGGGCGACTGCTTATAGCCCATTGAGTCGCTCACGGTGTTCGTTAAACTTCCAATCCAAAAAAATCAATCCATTTTATCGAGACTTTGGAGAAGGCACCACTACACCGTTCGGCAAGAAATCCCAACGTACTGTGATGCAGACAACATCGAGATTGGGACAAAATTCAGTGGGCGAATGTCCTCACCTCCGATGAATCCAGGTTCAGTTTCGAAAGTGACAGTCGTGGTGTTTTCATCTGAAGAGAACCTGGAACTCGTTATTTCCCCACAAACGTCCTGGAAATGCTCCATTGTAGAGGTGGTGGTGTACTTGTCTGGGATGGCATTATGTCCAACTGCTCCATATCTATTCTGGTGGAACTTTAACAGGTCGAACATGCAGAAAAGAAATCCTTGATCACTATGTTAGGCATTTTTGAGGTGCTGTTTGCCCAGATTTCCTGTTCATCGAAGATAACGCGAGACTCATAGAGCTGCTACTGTCGAAGACTGTCTGAAAAGTAAAGATATCCACCGTATGCCAGGAGTGGGATGCATTGGGGAGACGCATTGCAGGTTGTTAACCTCATGCCACAACTGTCGAGGAACTCCGGTCTCCTCTTGTTCAGGAGTGGGATTTGCTGCCACAGAGTCTTCGTGTTTCTCTTGTCAACAGTATGAGACATCAGCGTGACACTTGTATCGCTGTAAGAAGTCACCATACTCCTTACTTACTCCGATCTGCTCTTGTTCAGGAGTGGGATTTGCTGCCACAGAGTCTTCCTGTTTCCCTTGTCAACAGTATGAGACATCAGTGTGACACTTGTGTTGCTGTAAGAGGTCCCCATACGCTTTACTAACTCCGATCTGCTATTGTTGAGGAGTGGGATTTGCTGCCACGGAGTCTTCCTGTTTCCCTTGTCAACAGTATGAGACATCAGTGTGACACTTGTGTTGCTGTAAGAGGTCCCCATACGCTTTACTAACTCCGATCTGCTATTGTTGAGGAGTGGGATTTGCTGCCACGGAGTCTTCCTGTTTCCCTTGTCAACAGTATGAGACATCAGTGTGACACTTGTGTTGCTGTAAGAGGTCCCCATACGCTTTACTAACTCCGATCTGCTATTGTTGAGGAGTGGGATTTGCTGCCACGGAGTCTTTATGTTTCCCTTGTCAACAGTATGAGATATCAGTGTGACACTTGTGTTGCTGTAAGAGGTCCCCATACGCTTTACTAACTCCGATCTGCTATTGTTGAGGAGTGGGATTTGCTGCCACGGAGTCTTTATGTTTCCCTTGTCAACAGTATGAGATATCAGTGTGACACTTGTGTTGCTGTAAGAGGTCCCCATACGCTTTACTAACTCCGATCTGCTATTGTTGAGGAGTGGGATTTGCTGCCACGGAGTCTTTATGTTTCCCTTGTCAACAGTATGAGATATCAGTGTGACACTTGTGTTGCTGTAAGAGGTCCCCATACGCTTTACTAACTCCGATCTGCTATTGTTGAGGAGTGGGATTTGCTGCCACGGAGTCTTTATGTTTCCCTTGTCAACAGTATGAGATATCAGTGTGACACTTGTGTTGCTGTAAGAGGTCCCCATACGCTTTACTAACTCCGATCTGCTATTGTTGAGGAGTGGGATTTGCTGCCACGGAGTCTTTATGTTTCCCTTGTCAACAGTATGAGATATCAGTGTGACACTTGTGTTGCTGTAAGAGGTCCCCATACGCTTTACTAACTCCGATCTGCTATTGTTGAGGAGTGGGATTTGCTGCCACGGAGTCTTTATGTTTCCCTTGTCAACAGTATGAGATATCAGTGTGACACTTGTGTTGCTGTAAGAGGTCCCCATACGCTTTACTAACTCCGATCTGCTATTGTTGAGGAGTGGGATTTGCTGCCACGGAGTCTTTATGTTTCCCTTGTCAACAGTATGAGATATCAGTGTGACACTTGTGTTGCTGTAAGAGGTCCCCATACGCTTTACTAACTCCGATCTGCTATTGTTGAGGAGTGGGATTTGCTGCCACGGAGTCTTCCTGTTTCCCTTGTCAACAGTATGAGACATCAGCGTGACACTTGTGTTGCTGTAAGAAGTCACCATACGCCTTACTTGCCGTTGTACAAAATCAGAAACGCCTCCGTAAAATTCCTGCTGTTTTCCCCGTTTTGGACTATTGGTACATTCTCCTAGTTCATCATTTTTTTATGTGATTTGTATTGCGCATTTACACCTATGAGCCATTCCTTTATGACCACCCCCAGCCTAGAGACATGAGCGCGCCTGGAGACCGAACGGTTGCGCAGGTGAAGTTCACAGAGCAATATATATACAACCCGAGGACCGGCTTTCGGTTAGTAGAGTTTTCGGAGTCAGAAGGGGAAAAGCTGCCGATTTATCGTTAGTTTGAGGACAAATTGTAACGGCGCGGTTTGTGGGTTATTCACGTGCCGCTGTAGTGACTACGTATCAAAAGTGGTACACAGTTGGCCAAACGATGAATCGTCTTCCAGCCGTGTCTCGTCCGCAGCTTATTGATGCCAGAGGGGAGCGGAGACTGTCGCGCATTGTTCACAGGGACCGCAGGGCCACAGTGCGACAAGTCACCCGCAGCTACAACAGTGATGATCAGGGCAATGTGTCACAGCACACAGTTCATCGCAGCCTTCTGCGCATGGGCCTGCGTAGCAGAAGACGCAGCCTGGTCCCCATGCTCACTGCACTTCATCGCCAACAACGCATGAAATGAGCCCAAGATCATCGTGATTGGACAGTGGGTGATTGGAAGAAAGTGGCCTGGTCTGACGAATCAAGATTTCTGGTGCATCACGTAGACGGTGGAACGCGGATACGCCGATTAGCAACGGAGACTATTGCACCTGGATGTACTGTTGAGCGGAAACAGGTCGGCGGTGGCGGTATTATGCTCTGAGCGATGTCTTATTGGAACACTTCATGCCCCATTATCTTAATAGTACAATCCCTGACAGCTGTGAGGTATCTGAACCTCGTTGCGGACCAAGTTTACCCACTCATGGCAACTGTGTTCCCTACTGGTGATGGCCATTACCAACAGGATAATGCGCCATGCCACACTGCCAGAATCGTCAAGGAGTGGTTCGAGGGACATGCTGGTGACTTTCTGTTAATCCGAAATTCACCTGACATGAACCCAATCGAACATTTGTGGTTCGACTTGGAAAAGCGGGTTCGCGCTATATCACCACCACCTCGAAATGTACGGGAAGTGGAGGACCTGCTGTTGACATTATGGTACCAGATACCCCATGATACCTATCGCCACCTCATCGAAACCCTTTCCTCGCCAAGTGCCGCTGTTTTTGCGGGCTAAAGGAGGTCCTACAACTCATTAGGTAAGTGGTCATGTAATGGTTTATCAGTGTAGCTCCTGACTGAGATACGTATGCATAGTCAACAGCCTATTTCTTTGTGAATTCTTGTTTTTGTATTTTAAAACAGTTTCTTGTTATGCTTAACTTCTTGATACTAATGTATATTTAGAAAGCATAGTCATGCTTATGATATTATGAAATATTATTAATACCACAGATTCAGGCGCGATACAGAAGTTTTGGTGTTGCTGAGAATTCAAAAACCTAAAATTTCACGCTTCCGTTAATAATATTTAATGCCACGCTTTTTATCAAACGGTCCCTGTCACTTGCAGCGCAAAAACGAATGACAGCAGAGAAGCTATAAAAAAACGACGCTTCTAGAAAGAAAAGAAAAGTACACAACGTGCGTTGTTGACTTATAAAACCAATTAAAGAGACAAAGTGGTCTTATAGGGGGATTTCTTTCGAGAAAGGAACTGGGTGGTCTTAGGAAGACAAGGAAAAGTGAATTTGCATAAAACCTTCACCAGATCATGGAATCCTCTTCACAAAATAGAGTGTTATCCGCCTGAAGAGCAGGTTAAGATTATAAAAGCAGTTTATTGACTCGTGACAAGAGCTGATTTTCTTTATTACCCGAAGTGAGCGATGAGGCGAGAATTTTTCTCCTCAATCTCCGGGATGGAGTTTCCCCCTCTTCATTTATTATTTTGAGAGAGCCGGTTTTTATAACATGTTTTTGTATCGCTCAAGTATTTTAAGATACTCCGTACTACGGAACATAAACTGAGCAGACATTTAATATTCCCTCATGCTCGTGAAAATTACCCAACGCCAGAATAAAAATAAAATCGCGTCTTGTTTAGCTTTGAAATGCATACTAATTATACGGTATAATTTAATTTCTCTCTGGAAAAAATTACTTAACAACGAAATTCCCTGCTTTTGCAGTTATGAAAATTCGCCGCTCAGATGGTAGACTGGTCAGAAACGCAGGCTGCTAGCTGATCGTTCCGACTGAATGAGGCGCACGGGGATGTGCTTGCCTTACAACGCTGCCTCTTCTCCTCCCCTGGAGCCAGTGACCCAGAAGTAGAGTCCATACAACAAAAGTGGTGAGCCTTTTTCAGAGTGTGTGCCGAAGTTGGGGATATCTTTTTAAAAATCTCTCGGGTGCCCACAGTAATTTTGATCATGGTTATTATTTAATATTTATCTACTCTTCGCTCACAAATAACAGAAATAAAATGCAAGCGGGTAAAAGCCAATGTGAACGGTTCCTTATCACTTTGTCCGGGTTCATTTCGTTTACGTTCACTAGGTCGAGTTCATTTCGTCCACGGTCCACTTAGTCCAGTTCATTTCGTCCACGGTTCTCTTTGTCCGCTGTTCATTTAGTCCACTAATCCCTTTATCCGTGTTTATTTCGTCCATAATAAATAAACACAGATAAAGGTATTGGTGGACTAAATGGTCCAGTTCACTTTGTTCACCGTTGACTTCGTTCGCTGTTCATTTAGTCCATCATTCACTTTGTCCGTGTTCATTTTGTCCACGTTCACTTGGTCCAGTTTACTTTGTCCACCGTTCACTTCGTCCGCTGTTCATCTAGTCCACTATTCACTTTGTCCGTGTTCATTTCGTCTACGTTCACTTGGTCCAGTTCACTTTGTCCACCGTTCACTTCGTCCGCTGTTCATTTAGTCCACCATTCATTTTGTCCGAGTTCATTTAGTCCAACATTCACTTTGTCCGTGTTCATTTCGTCCACGTTCACTTGGTCCAGTTTACTTTGTCCACCGTTCACTTCGTCCGCTGTTCATTTAGTCCACTATTCACTTTGTCCGTGTTCATTTCGTCTACGTTCACTTGGTCCAGTTCACTTTGTCCACCGTTCACTTCGTCCGCTGTTCATTTAGTCCACTATTCACTTTGTCCGTGTTCATTTCGTCCACGTTCACTTGGTCCAGTTCACTTTGTCCACCGTTCACTTCGTCCGCTGTTCATTTAGTCCACTATTCACTTTGTCCGTGTTCATTTCGTCCACGTTCACTTGGTCCAGTTCACTTTGTCCACCGTTCACTTCGTCCGCTGTTCATTTAGTCCACTATTCACTTTGTCCGTGTTCATTTCGTCTACGTTCACTTGGTCCAGTTCACTGTGTCCACCGTTCACTTCGTCCGCTGTTCATTTAGTCCACTATTCACTTTGTCCGTGTTCATTTCGTCTACGTTCACTTGGTCCAGTTCACTTTTTCCACCGTTCACTTCGTCTGCTGTTCATTTAGTCCACTATTCACTTTGTCCGTGTTCATTTCGTCTACGTTCACTTGGTCCAGTTCACTTTGTCCACCGTTCACTTCGTCCGCTGTTCATTTAGTCCACTATTCACTTCGTCAGCTGTTCATTTAGTCCACTATTCACTTTGTCCGTGTTCATTTCGTCTACGTTCACTTGGTCCAGTTCTCTTTGTCCACAGTTCACTTCGTCCGTGTTCATTTCGTCTACGTTCACTTGGTCCAGTTCCCTTTGTCCACCGTTCACTTCGTCCGCTGTTCATTTAGTCCACTATTCACTTTGTCCGTGTTCATTTCGTCTACGTTCACTTGGTCCAGTTCTCTTTGTCCACAGTTCACTTCGTCCGTGTTCATTTCGTCTACGTTCACTTGGTCCAGTTCCCTTTGTCCACCGTTCACTTCGTCCGCTGTTCATTTAGTCCACTATTCACTTTGTCCGTGTTCATTTAGTCCACTATTCACTTTGTCCGTGTTCAATTCGTCCACGTTCACTTGGCCTAGTTCACTTCGTCCACGGTTTACTTTGTCCATCGTTCACTTAATCCGCTGTTCATTTAATCCACAATTCACTTTGTTTGTGTTCATTTCGTCCACGTTCACTTGGTCCAGTTCACTTTGTCTACCGTTCACATCGTCCGCTGTTCATTTCGTATTCCGTTCCCTTTGTCCACATTTTCATTTCGTTCTCGGACTGGATGGAATACTGTGAAAATTTTCTGTTTTGATGGAATTTTTGTTACTAGGCAGAAAAAAGTGAGTGGACATAGCTTACATGTGACTTTCTCTCCGTTTAAGCTTTTCTTTTTAAATATAACGAATTTTAATGTAAAACAAGGTCGCGCCACGCCACGCGCCTCGACGGGGCCCCACAGTTTAAAAAATAAAAACAGAATAATTTTTGCTAAAATTCTATGTATTTATTGATAATTTTTAAAGTTTTGGGGCGCGAGGCCCAAAATATATTTTTATAATGTTTTTTTTTTTTTTGTTTACAATCTCCCCCTCTTCTCACTTTTTTAAACCTTAAACTTTTTTCCACATTCATAGAAAATTAAATTTCATCACATTATGTGAATTCCTACTATTGCTCAACAATTTGTGTGTAAACCAGATACTGAAGTTTAAAAAAAATTAAAAGAACAGTATCAATGTTGTTTGGGACTATATATGGAGGCCAACTGTGAAACAGTACTGGACACTAAAGAAAAAGGAAATTTCACGTAATGGCGCGTATAAAAGTTACAAAAAGTCACTAATTTGTCAGTTATACCGCTTTGCATAAAGAACTATAACATGTACCAGGAAATACACTGCTGGACAATTGCTAAGGACGGATCATAAACGACTATATAGCGCATAAAAAAGTAAGTGTGGTTTGATGCCAAATGAAATAAAATAGTGTCAGAATGCCAAGACATTACAACAAAGACAATGTATTGTGCTATGAAATCCAGAAGGCTTTGGAACGTGTTCAAGGGACAAACAGGCCATTTTGTGCAGAATACGTAAACGTGAAAAAAAATGCAATTACCGTCCGCAGGCGTTCCGGCGTAAGATGTCAATACGGGATATGGCCACCATGGAGGGTGATGCAAGATTCCACACGTCGTGTCATGCTTTGCACAACATTATCAAGCAGCTGTTGGGGTAATTTATCCCATTCCTCTGTCAGTGCACGGATGAGGGTGTCCTTGTTTATTGGAGGGCATTGGCGACCAGCAAGACTCCTCCCCAAAGCATCCCACACATTTTCAATGGGATTCAGATCTGGAGAACGTGCTGGCCATACGAGGCGTTGAATATCCTCGCTCTCAAGACACTCCTGGACAGCGACTGTTCGATGACATGTTGCGTTGTCATCTATGAAAATGAATCTATCACCGACAGCACCACGGAACATGCGAACATGAGGTAGCAGAACATCATTAATGTATCGTTGGCCAATCATAGTCCCAGTTGGAAGCACATAGAGGGACGTACGGCCATTGATCATGATGCCAGCCCATACCATGACACTACATGTCGGATATCGGTCCCTTTCCTCTATGTTTACTGGACAATATGCAGTACCACTATCACGCCAGATCAGTTGTCGTCGACAATCAGACGATAGACTGTATCTACTCTCATCTGAGGAGAGGACAGCAGACCATTCGTTATCAGTCCAATTGCGATGTTGATGGCACCATTGCAAACGGGCGGTACGGTGACGTCTGGACAATGGGATTCACACAACAGGACGGCGGGCGTATAGTCCTCCTTCATGCAAACGTCTGGCGACAGTTTTTCGGGAGATCCGCTTGCCAGTAGCAGCCATAAACTGATTTGCTACCTCACTAGCTGTGCTGCGCCGGTGTCTTTTTGTTGATAGCACTATGTACCGATCTTCTGCAGGTGTCGTACTGCGAACACGACCTCCCCCGTGACGTTTGCTACACTCTCCATTTGTTTAAAATGATTACCAAAGCCTTGAAACAACACTGTGGCTGACGTCGAACTCCCTGGCAACATCTGTTATTTTTCGCCCTTCTTCAATCTTGCCAATAATACGGCCACGCGTAAAATCATCTAGGTGATGTCGGGAAGACATACTGAAAATTGCAAGTTCGTCAATTGATTCTTTCCCTTCCAACTTTGCGTTTGAACAACAACGGTCAATACGCGTCAAATCCTTTATATCTCTTATCAGCGCTATGACGTCACGAACAAGTTAGGCAATCCAAAATTTGCATACGCACAACACGTCTTACTGTATCTCGCACTTATGCTAATTTCCACATTTTCCTGCCTTCCATTTTATGGTTGCTATCGTTGCTATTGTCATCCGTCCTTAGCAATTGTCCGGCAGTGTATATATATAAACGAATTTATTTAAGAGGGTTCGTTATTGTTTGCTATGCAGAAATGTTTGCTATGGAAAAATATTCGCTACGCAGATTAGTTAAAGTGATCTTTTTATTATTTTGTGAGAAAGTTTTTATACAAATCATAATGCAACCTAAACCCCCTTCTACCCGGAAAGAAAATCATAGATTTTAGCACTTTTTACTCTCTCTCTCTCTCTCTCTCTCTGTCTTCCTCTCTATCTGTCTCGCTCTCTGTATCTGTCTGTATCTCTCTCTCTCTCTCTGCCTATGTCTCTCTCTCTCTCTCTCTCTCTCTCTCTCTCTCTCTCTGCCTATGTCTCTCTCTCTCTCTCTCTCTCTCTGCGCCTGTCTCTCAGTCTCTCCCTCTTTCTCTCTCACTGTGCCTGTCTCTCTGTCTGTTCCTCTTTTGCTGTCTCTCTCTGTCTCGGTCTGTCTGTCTACCTCTCTCTGTCTGCTCCTCTTTCTCTCTCACTGTGCCTGTCTCTCTGTCTATCTCTCTCTGCCTTTTTCTGCCTGTCTGTCTTTCTGTGTATCTGCCTCTCTCTGACTGTCTGTCTCTCTGTCTATCTCTCTCTGCCTCTTTCTGTCTGTCTGTCTATCTGCCTATCTCTCTGTCTGTCTCTCTGTCTGTCTCTCTCTCCCTCTCTCTCTTACTCACTCTTTCTGTTTCTGTTTCTCTCTCTCTCTCCCTCTGAACTTTCAATCCATATTATGGCCTTTTTCTTAAGCTCACAGTAATTCGAGATAATTATTTTCTTTATAATTTTTGTGTGTTTTCATTTTTTACGTAGCGATTTCATTAAACTATGAGATTTACTTTCGGGGGCCTGCTATGAAATTTTGCTCCGGGCCCCACAAAAGTTCCATCCGGTCCTGACGATGTCAATCACTATAACGTAAATCAAAGTTTATTCCAATGTGTTGTATTGAAGAGGAAAATTTAAGAGCCCCTTTCTCCTCTTCGTAAATGGTCTCTATTTTCTTCTCTCTCACTGCAGATTCACAGGAAATATCAATGTAAACTTTTTTCTACCATTATACGTTCATGGATTTTTTTCTCGGGTTAAACAGCTATGGTACATAAATGGTCAATTGTAGTTCATTCGTAAGAAAATCAGTAATACGGAAATTATAAACAATTAATATATTATAAACTACGGCGTGGCTTATGGGTTGTTCACGTGCCGCTGTAGTGAATACGTATCAAACGTGGTGCAAAGTTGGCCAATCAACGAACCGTCGTCCGCTCCTCACTGTGGCTAGAGCAAAGCGGAAACTGTCGCGCATTGTTCACAGCGACCGCAGAACCACAGTGCGACAAATCACCCGCAGCTACAACAGTGCTGATTAGGGCAATGTGTCACAGCACACAGTTCATCGCAGGCTTCGGCGTATGGGCCTACGTAGTCGAAGACCCAGCTGGGTCCCCATTCTCACTGCACGTCATCGCAAACAACTCATGAAATGGGCTCGAGATCGAGATTGAACCGTGGATGATTGGAAGAAAGTGGCCTGGTCTGACGAATCAAGATTCCTGGTGCATCACGTAGACGGACGAGCGCGGATACGCCGATCACCAACGGAGGCTATGGCACCTGGATGCACTGTTGGACGAAAACTGGCCGGCGGCGGCAGTGTTATGCTGTGGTCGATGTTTTGTTGGGACACTTTAGGCCCCATTATCCCAATAGCACAATCCCTGGCAGCTGTCAGGTATCTGAACATCGTTGCAGACCAAGTTCACGCATTCATAGCAACTGTGTTCCCTGCTGGTGATGATCATTACCAACAGGATAATGCGCCATGTCTCACTACCAGATTCGTCAAGGAGTGGTTCGAGGAACATACCAGTGACTTTGTTAATGCCCTGGCCACCACATTCACCTAATCGAATCGATGCGTCGCCAAGTGGCCGCTGTTTTGCGTGCTAAAAGGTGTCCTACAGCTTATTAGGTAGGTGGCTATAATGTAATGGCTCATTAGGGCCGCGGGTGACCTAGTGGGCAACGCTCGTGACTGCCACGGAAAGGACCTCAGGTTCGATCCGAGGCAGGTACGAACGCTCGATCCACTAAATATCCGCCGTGCGTCGGATGGGCACGTTAAGCCGTCGGACCCCGGGTACTGGCCCCCGGTAAAAAATAAGGGCGTCTTCTTCCCCCTTTCTACTTCGCTTCCGTGTAACTTTCCTATCGGGCACTCTAGCCCAAATCTCCTAGCTTCCTATTTCTAAGGGCTGTTTAAGACCTGAGGTCAGACACTCCCTTCCTAAAATCCTCTACATATGATCTGATCTGATCTGATCTGATGGGCACATTAAGCCGTCGGAACCCGGGTACTGGCCTCCCGGTAGTAAATAAGGGCGTCTTCTACCTCGCTTCCGTGTGACTTTCCTATCGGGCACTCTAGCCCAAATCTCCTAGCTTCCTATTTCTAAGCGTTGTTTAAGACCTGGGGTCAGACACTCCCTTCCTAAAATCCTCTACATATGATCTGATCTGATCTGATCTGATGGGCACATTAAGCCGTCGGAACCCGGGTACTGGCCTCCCGGTAGTAAATAAGGGCGTCTTCTACCTCGCTTCCGTGTGACTTTCCTATCGGGCACTCTAGCCCAAATCTCCTAGCTTCCTATTTCTAAGGGCTGTTTAAGACCTGGGGTCAGACACTCCCTTCCTAAAATCCTCTACATATGATCTGATCTGATCTGATCTGATGGGCACATTAAGCCGTCGGAACCCGGGTACTGGCCTCCCGGTAGTAAATAAGGGCGTCTTCTACCTCGCTTCCGTGTGACTTTCCTATCGGGCACTCTAGCCCAAATCTCCTAGCTTCCTATTTCTAAGCGTTGTTTAAGACCTGGGGTCAGACACTCCCTTCCTAAAATCCTCTACATATGATCTGATCTGATGGGCACATTAAGCCGTCGAACCCCGGGTACAGGCCTCCCGGTAGTAAATAAGGGCGTCTTCTACCTCGCTACCGTGTGACTTTCCTATCGGGCACTCTAGCCCAAATCTCCTAGCTTCCTATTTCTAAGGGTTGTTTAAGACCTGGGGTCAGACACTCCCTTCATAAAATCCTCTACATATGATCTCATCTGATCTGATGGGCACATTAAGCCGTCGGACTCCGGGTACTAACCCGCCGGTAGTAAATAAGGGCGTCTTCTACCTCGCTTCCGTGTGACTTTCCTATCGGGCACTCTAGCCCAAATCTCCTAGCTTCCTATCTCTAAGGGTTGTTTAAGACCTGGGGTCAGACACTCCCTGCATAAAATCCTTTACATATGATCTGATCTGATCTGATGGGCACATTAAGCCGTCGGACCCCGGGTACTAACCCGCCGGTAGTAAATAAGGGCGTCTTCTACCTCGCTTCCGTGTGACTTTCTTATCGGGCACTCTAGCCCAAATCTCCTAGCTTCCTATTTCTAAGGGTTGTTTAAGACCTGGGGTCAGACACTCCCTTCATAAAATCCTCTACATATGATCTGATCTGATCTGATGTGCACATTAAGCCGTCGGACCCCGGGTACTGGCCCCCGGTAGTAAATAAGGGCGTCTTCTACCTCGCTTCCGTGTGACTTTCCTATCGGGCACTCTAGCCCAAATCTCCTAGCTTCCTATTTCTAAGGGTTGTTTAAGACCTAGGGTCAGACACTCCCTTCCTAAAATCCTCTACATATGATCTGATCTGATCTGATGGACACATTAAGCCGTCGGACCCCGGGTACTGGTCCCCCGGTAGTAAATAAGGGCGTCTTCTACCTCGCTTCCGTGTGACTTTCCTATCGGGCACTCTAGCCCAAATCTCCTAGCTTCCTATTTCTAAGGGTTGTTTAAGACCTGGGGTCAGACACTCCCTTCTTAAAATCTTCTACATATGATCATATATAATGGCTCATCGTTGTATATCAGAAGCAAAAATGTACACTTACGCCCCCTAGTGGCCAAACCATTCTTTATAAAAATTCGAAATTATATGCAGAGCCTTTCCCACCCAGTGCTCTATTCGATGCAAAAAGAGGTTTTCAAATCGTACTTTTAAGAGCAGAGATATCGAAGAAATCCCAATTTAACTTTTCTCCCCCTAGCGAAAAAACTGTGCATTACTTAAGAACCAAAATATACCCAAGATAGTCTTCGTTATAAATGGTATTGAATGGAAGAAAGAATGTTTTTAATCGCATGTTCAGAAGTAATTACATATTGAATAAAATGCTTTTTTGAAGTCAATAGCATCTGCATTTACTCCCTCTGGTGGCAAGTTATGCAACGTTGAAAAACTGTAAAGCGAGGATCATTCGTTTTCATATTTCGAGCTTCCCAATACAAAAAGAAATTTTCAGATCGAACTAATAGTTACCAGTTATGAGAATTACCAAGTTCAAATTCATCGGAAGAAATCCTGTGACGTTTAGAAAATACACTGCCGGAAAGTGAAAAAAGAACACCAAGAAGGAATTGGCGTACGATCATCAAACTTACATATGTTAATGGGGTTGAGTTTACGTAGGTGTGATGTTAATTTCGGGACCAACCGGTGAGCGCTTACGCCACAGCACGGCATAATATGCAAATTATCGTCGGTGGTATTTAAGGAGCACGGCGAAGTGAATGTAATCAGTCGTCGGCATACGGACACGTGCGAAGACCCTGAAGAAGCTGCAATGCCTGGACATGGAAGACGTGTACGATTTCGGCAGTTATCGGACTTTGAACGAGGTCGTCTAGTCGGACTCCGCGAGGCCGGGTGGTCGTATCGTCGTATTGCGAAGAGAATTGGACGGGAAGTATCGGTGGTGGTACGATGGAGGCGTAGATGGTCCGAGGAACATTCCCACACGAGAAGACGTGGAACCGGGAGTCACAGACGGACTGATGAGCGGACCGATCGACGCATAAGACGAGCGGCGTTGTCAAACAGAACATCCACTGCGACGCAAATCCGAGCTGCCGTTGTACCTGAGGTGAATGTGCGAACAATCCGCAACCGTCTACTGGATGCAGGACTACGTGCACGTGTGCCTCTGGCATGTGTACTTCTGACTCCAGCCCACCGTCAGTAACGGCTGCAGTGATGTCGCCAACGTCTGCACTGAGAACGCAATGGCGATCTGTCGTGTTCAGCGATGAAAGCAGATTATGCTTGTGAGCCTCCGATGGCCGTATGCGTGTTCGCAGACGCACAGGGGAGCGTCTCTACCCTTCTTGCATCCGCCAGCGACACACAGGGCCTACACCTGGTCTCCTGGTGTGGGAGCGATCACCTATCACTCCCGTACACAACTAGTGTTTGTACCGGGTACGTTAAACAGCACCTCCTACATCAACATCATTCAGCCCGTTGTTGTGCTATTTGTAAGGTCGGTCCATCGTGGTGTTTTCCAGCAAGATAACGCACGCCCACACACGGCACGTGCAACACAGCATGCACTTCAGGGTGTGAGACAACTTCCATGGCCTGCACGTTCACCGGATTTTTCCCCCATTGAGCACGTGTGGGATTTTATGGAACAACGACTTATCCGGTCTCTACGGCCAGCCACGACCATCCCCGATTTACGCGTCCAGAATGAGGATGCTTGGAACTCAATACCCCAAACTTACATCCAACATCTGTACGACAGACTCCATGCCAGAATTGCACAGTGTGACACAGTTCATGGCGGTTCAACCTCGTACTAATCATGTTACATGGAAATGTTATTTTTCAGTTTACCAGCAAATGCAGCTGTATTTACCATAATGTTTTGATCACGTTATCCTCTGTATTCCGTTATTATGCTGTATAAATTTCGTTGGTATCAGACGTCTCCTTCTTGGTGCTCTTTTTTCACTTTCCGCCAGTGTATTTAACGAAAAGAAATCGAATTCACATAAGAACACAGGAATTCAAAAGGAAAGCTGAATTAGAGACATACGTCCTATATACGTGCTGCAAGTTTGTGTAAGTATATACTGGGGGAACCGGAAAGTAATGCCGTTTTTTTTTTGGGGGGGGCTAATTTTGGGAGCAGTTGTGAGGTGTTTATGTACGTTCAACGTAAAGTAAGGGTATGTACAAGTGAATGAACTATTCGCCTTTAACTTATTTAGGTGTTTTTGACTTCCAGATTTGCAGAACGAAATGAGTGACATAAAACTCGAGGAGAGCCATGTTTTTTGTGAGAAAGTTTTTATACAAATCATAATGCAACCTAAACCCGCTTCTACCCGGAAAGAAAATCATAGATTTTAGCACTTTTTACTCTCCCTCTCTCTCTCTCTCTCTCTCTCTCTCTCTCTCTCTCTCTCTCTCTCTCTCTGTCTGTTTTCCTCTCTGTCTGTCTCACTCTCTCTATCTCTGTCTTGCTCTCTCTATCTTTGTCTTGCTCCCTCTATCTCTGTCTCACTCCCTCTTCTCTACCTCTTTTTCTCTCTCTCTGCCTATCTCTCTCTCTCTCTCTCTCTCTCTCTCTCTCTCTCTCTCTCTCTCTCTCTCTCTCTCTCTCTCTCTCTTTCTCTCTCTCTGCGCCTGTCTCTCTGTCTGTTCCTCTTTTTCTGTCTCTCTCTGTCTCGGTCTGTCTGTCTAAATCTCTCTGTCAGTTCCTCTTTCTCTCTCACTGTGCCTGTCTCTCTGTCTATCTCTCCCAAGGGGAAAAATGCAACCGTGGCCACTATTACCGTTTGCCCTGTTTATCCGAATGCGTTAAATGTCCGCTAGTGCCAGCGTTGGATCGCCCAATTCTGGTCGGGCAATTTTGACCTCTCTGATCCCCTCGTGCAAGAAGGCCCATGCAGCTTGACAATGACCTGCTGCGTACAGCCGTATTGGCAGATCAGCGTCAAACCTTTGATGAATTATCCCACCATCTTAATGCATCATGATCCACTGTTCAAGAGCACCTGCAACAGATAGGGAAGGTCTATAGACAAGGAGTTTGGGTCCCTCACCAACTTTCACCTGACAAATACGACCTGCTTTCCACCATATGCAAATATTTGCTCAGCCGAAAGGAAAAGGATCCATTTCTTCATCGAATTGTCACAGGAGATGCATATTGGGTTCTTTACGTGAACAACAAAGGCAAAAACCAGTGACTTTCTTCAAGTCAGACACCAGTATAACGAAGTAAATTTCTCCGTCATTTTTATCCACGCCGGGGCTCGAACCCGAATCCCCTCATTCCGGAATAAGTCGCTCTACCAACTGAGCTACGCGGACGTTCCTTATCGCCGCTATCTGCCTTTGTGTCGTGTGCGTCCTGCTGGGCACGCAAATTGGGTTCTTTACGTGAACAACGAAGGCAAAAACCAGAGACTTTCTTCAGGTCAGACACCAGTATAACGAAGTAAATTTCTCCGTCATTTTTGTCCACGCCGGGGCTCGAACCCGGATATCCTCATTCCGGAATAAGTCGCTCTACCAACTCAGCTACGCGGACGTTCGTAATCGCCGCTACCTGCCTTTGTGTCGTGTGCGTCCTGCTTTGCACGCAAATTGGGCTCTTTACGTGAACAACTCAGGCAAAAACCAGTGACTTTCTTCAGGTCAGACACCAGTATAACGAAGTAAATTTCTCCGTCATTTTTGTCCACGCCGAGGCTCGAACCCGGATCCCTCATTCCGGAATAAGTCGCTCTACCAACTGAGCTACGCGGACGTTCGTGATCGCCGCTATCTGCCTTTATGTCATGTGCGTCCTGCTGGGCACGCAAATTGGGTTCTTTACGTGAACAACAAAGGCAAAAACCAGTGACTTTCTTCAGGTCAGACACCAGTATAACGAAGTAAATTTTCCCGTCATTTTTGTCCACGCCGGGGCTCGAACCCGAATCCCCTCATTCCGGAATAAGTCGCTCTACCAACTGAGCTGTGCGGACGTTCGTTATGGCCGCTCTCTGTCTTTATGTCGTGTGCGTTCTGCTGGGCACGCAAATTGGGTTCTTTACGTGAACAACAAAGGCAAAAACCAGTGACTTTCTTCAGGTCAGACACCAGTATAACGAAGTAAACTTCTCCGTCATTTTTGTCTACCGCGGGGCTCGAACCCGGATCCCCTCATTCCGTAACAAGTCGCTCTACCAACTGAGCTACGCGGGCGTTCGTTATCGCCGCTCTCTGCCTTTATGTCGTGTGCGTTCATCTAGGCACGGAAATTGGGTTCTTTGCGTGAACAACAAAGGCAAAAACCAGTGACTTTCTTCAGGTCAGACACCAGTATAACGAAGTAAATTTCTCCGTCAGTTTTGTCCACCGCGGGGCTCGAACCCGGATCCCCTCATTCCGGAATAAGTCGCTCTACCAACTGAGCCACGCGGACGTTCGTTATCGCCGCTATCTGCCTTTATGTCGTGTGCGTCCTGCTGGGCACGCAAATTGGGTTCTTTACGTGAACAACAAAGGCAAAACCAGTGACTTTCTTCAGGTCAGACACCAGTATAACGAAGTACATTTCTCCGTCATTTTTGTCCACCGCGGGGCTCGAACCCGGATCCCCTCATTCCGGAATAAGTCGCTCTACCAACTGAGCTACGCGGACGTTCGTTATTGCCGCTATCTGCCTTAATGTAGTGTGCGTCCTGCTGGGCACGCAAATTGAGTTCTTTACGTGAACAACAAAGGCAAAAACCAGTGACTTTCTTCACGTCAGACACCAGTATAACGAAGTAAATTTCTCCGTCATTTTTGTCCACGCCGAGGCACGAACCCGGATCCCCTCATTCCGGAATAAGTCGCTCTACCAACTGAGCTACGCGGACGTTCGTTATCGCCGCTATCTGCCTTTATGTCGTGTGCGCCCAGCTGGGCACGCAAATTGGGTTCTTTACGTGAAGAAAAAAAGACAAAAACCAGTGACTTTCTTCAGGTCAGACACCAGTATAACGAAGTAAATTTCTCCGTCATTTTTGCCCACGCCGGGGCTCGAACCCGGATCCCCTCCTTCCGGAATAAGTCGCTCTACCAACTGAGCTACGCGGACGTTCGTAATCGCCGCTATCTGCCTTTATGTCGTGTGCGTCCTGCTGGGCACGCAAATTGGGTTCTTTACGTGAACAACAAAGGCAAAAACCAGTGACTTTCTTCAGGTCAGACACCAGTATAACGAAGGAAATTTCTCCGTCATTTTTTGCCCACCGCGTGCTGGAACACGGATACCCTCATTCCGGAATAAGTCGCTCTACCAACTGAGCTACGCGGACGTTCGTTATCGCCGCTATCTGCCTTTATGTCGTGTGCGTCCTGCTGGGCACGCAAATTGGGTTCTTTACGTGAACAACAAAGGCAAAAAACAGCGACTTTCTTCAGGTCAGACACCAGTATAACGAAGTAAATTTCTCCGTCATTTTTGTCTACGCCGGGGCTCGAACCCGGATCCCCTCATTCCGGATTAAGTCGCTCTACCAACCGAGCTACGCAGACGTTCGTTATCGCCGCTATCTGCCTTTATGTCGTGTGCGTCCTGCTGGGCACGCAAATTGGGTTCTTTACGTGCACAACAAAGGCAAAAACCAGTGACTTTCTTCAGATCAGACACCAGTATAACGAAGTACATTTCTCCGTCAGTTTTGTCCACCGCGGGGCTCGAACCCGGATCCCCTCATTTCGGAATACGTCGCTCTACCAACTGAGCTACGCGGACGTTCGTTATTGCCGCTATCTGCCTTTATGTCGTGTGCGTCCTGCTGGGCACGCAAATTGGGTTCTTTACGTGAACAACAAAGGCAAAAACCAGTGACTTTCTTCAGGTCAGACACCAGTATAACGAAGTAAATTTCTCCGTCATTTTTGTCCACCGCGGGGCTCGAACCCGGATCCCCTCATTCCGGAATAAGTCGCTCTACCAACTGAGCTACGCGGACGTTCGTAATCGCCGCTATCTGCCTTTATGTCGTGTGCGTCCTGCTGGGCACGCAAATTGGGTTCTTTACGTGAACAACAAAGGCAAAAACCAGTGACTTTCTTCAGGTCAGACACCAGTATAACGAACTAAATTTCTCCGTCATTTTTGTCCACCGCGGGGCTCGAACCCGGATCCCCTCATTCAGGAATAAGTCGCTCTACCAACTGAGCTACGCGGACGTTCGTTATCGCCGCTATCTGCCTTTATGTCGTGTGCGTCCTGCTGGGCACGCAAATTGGGTTCTTTACGTGAACAACAAAGCTAAAAAACAGTGACTTTCTTCAGGTCAGACACCAGTATAACGAAGTAAATTTCTCCGTCATTTTTGTCCACCGCGGGGCTCGAACCCGGATCCCCTCATTCCGGAATAAGTCGCTCTACCAACTGAGCTACGCGGACGTTCGTTATCGCCGCTATCTGCCTTTATGTTGTTTGTGTCCTGCTGGGCAGGCACGACACATCTCCTCCCCCCCCCCGAAAGAGAGCCGGGGCATGGCCCATGGGTCAGCCGTGACCATGAATCGTTGCAGGCAGCCATCTGCTGTAGATCGTGCACTTGAGAACTCCCAGTCAATCTGGTGTGTGGAATGCAACGTCACACACATTTATTTTTCGAAGCGCCGAAGAAGGGATTCTCTTATTTTTCTCTCTCGCGGTGTGGAAAGAACATCACACCATTGCGAGATCTTAAACGGCCTGGTCATCCGGAAAGTTCGGGCGCCATTATAACGAAGTAAATTTCTCCGTCCTTTTTGTCCACGCCGGGGCTCAAATCAGGGTCCCCTCATTCCGGAATAAGTCGCTGTACCAACTGAGCTACGCGGACGTTCGTTATCGCTGCTTTATGTCGTGTGCATCCTGCTGGGCAGGCACGTCCCACCAGTTCCTACGCCAAAACCAGGCCTACACCCCAAAAAGGTTTTGCTCTGTGTTTGGTAGACTACCGCTGGCATAGCTCACTTTGAGCTCTTGGCATCCGGTCAGACCGGAACGGCAGACCTCTATTGTCAAAATTGGACCGTATGAAGCAAGCTCTTACAGTAAACCTTCCATCACTGGTTAACAGAAAAGGTGGCATCCACCAGCATGACAACGCGAGACCTCACACGACGAGACAGACCCAGCAGACG
The DNA here is from genome assembly GCA_039090855.1 of Macrothele yani. Classification (NCBI taxonomy): domain Eukaryota; kingdom Metazoa; phylum Arthropoda; class Arachnida; order Araneae; family Macrothelidae; genus Macrothele; species Macrothele yani. Next base: position 40,374,598 of record CM077021.1, read on the forward strand.
ATCAGAGATTTTGGCTGGGAAGTTCTGCCACATCCCCCTTATTCCTATGATCTCGCACCATGTGATTACCATTTGTTCAGATCTCTACAGCACTTTCTTAACAGGAAAAGATTCCAAAATATTGATGATGTCAAAACGAGGCTCTCGCACCTCTTTACATCACAGCCAACGTCTTTTTTATAAAGACGGTATTGAAAGTTTGGTTTCACGATGGGCAAGTGTGATTGATAATGATGGCTATTATATAATTGACTAGCTAAATACCCGTTCTTCGAACGTGAAAATAAACAATTTCGTAAATAATTGAATAAACAATTTCGTTCGAAGCTGTACATTTAAAAGCAAGCAAGTCAGAGGTTTTTGGAAGCGTGAGCAAAATTGTGTTGCGATCGCTAATATCTCAAGGGCAATACCTTTTTTTTTTTCAAATATCAATTATTATGAAAATCTACCCGCATATTTATTGCAGTCACCTTACCACTTATATGACGTCACCATTACTTCGGTGAAAACGAATGTTGGTAATTTGATTTTGACTCAAAAAAACCTTGGCATTCGATATATATATATATATATATATATATATATATATATGGCCAAACCCCTCCAAAATGATTCCACAACTTAAATCTTGGCCCTCAGTCTCCGGCAGCTGGAATGTACCTGGCCAAGGCAGCGGCCAGTGCGACATGAAGGCAGAGGGTGCTAAGAATCCCCGGAGGACCGGACTAGGCTGCCATCTGATGCTGACCTTGGCAACGTATAATGGACGCTCCCTATCTTCTGATTCAAGGCTTCTTGAATTGGAAGAGGAACTACAAAGGATCAAGTGGGACATCGTCGGGCTAAGTGAGGTAAGGAGAAAAGGAGATCTCATCGAAGTGAAAAGTGGACATCTCTTCTACTATCGTGGGACAGATACTGGCAGAACTAGTGGTGTTGGATTTATAATAAACAAGAAACTGAAGGATAAAGTTGTAGAAGTTGAAAGTTCCTCTGACAGATCTGAACGACTTGTTATCCAACTCTCGAAAAGATACCAGGCTCAGATTATTCAAACTTATGCACCCACCACAAGTCATCCTGAAGAAGAAATTGAAGAATTTTATGAGGAAATTTGTCATCTAAATAATAAAGGTAAGCAGCACTTGAAAATAATTATGGGAGATTTCAATGCAAAAATAGGGCAACGGCAACAGAATGAAACTTCAGTAGGTAAATTCGGTCACCGCAACAGAAACCAGCGTGGAAATACTCTCGTTGAGTTTGCAGAGGCAGAAGGGTTTTTCATCTTGAACTCCTTCTACAAGAAAAAGCCACACAGGAAATGGGCATGCAGACATCCAAATGGGACGACAAGTGAAATTGATTTTATTATGTGTAACAAAAAATTCGTCATAGAAGACTGCAGTGTGCTAAACAAGTTCAACACAGGTAGTGACCATAGATTGGTGAGATGTAAGATGCACCTCAACACTAAACTTGAACGTGGCAAGCTCATAAGACAAACAAAATCTATTGACATAACCAACCTTAAAAAACACCATAATACCTTCAAGTTGGAACTGAAGAACAGGTTCTCTGCTTTAGAAGGCCTAACATCGGAAGAAGTGGACATCTCTGAAGTTAACAGAAAAGTAACCAAAGCTCTTATGGAAACAGCAACAAAATTAGCTGGGTCTAAGAACAAGTTGCATGTAAACAAATTATCAGGAAAAACGAAAATGTTGATGCAAAAAAGAAGAGAGATGAGGACAACTAAAGAAGATGTGACTTCCAAAGTGGAATATATAGAGCTATGCAAGACAGTAAGAAAAAGTATCACTGAAGACGTAAGAAAATTCAACTGTGAACTAGTGAGGAAACCAATTGAAAACAACCAAAGCCTAAAGATAGCAAAGGGACATCTCAGTAAGGGAAGAAAACAGATTATGGCACTGAGAAAAGAAGATGGTTCTGTAACAAGAAATAGAGGCGAAATTTTGACAAGAGTGAAAGATTTCTACTCCAAATTATATGAAAGGGATGATACATGCACTCCAGACATCATGAAAGATACCAGTACCAGAGTTCCTCCAGTCCTTCCAGCAGAAGTTGCACATGCAATCAAGAACTTGAAGCGGGGAAAAGCTCCAGGAGAAGATGGAATTACTGTAGACATCATACAAGAAGCAAGCGGAGAAATCGAAACAGTACTCGCCCAAATTTTCACTCAATGCCTTAATGAAGGAAAGATTCCTGAGGATTGGAACACCGCTACAATGATCCTGCTACATAAGAAAGGTGACATTGAGGATCTCGGAAACTACAGACCTATCAGCCTCCTATCAGTAGTTTATAAAATCTTCACTAAAGTTCTTTCACACCGCTTGAAGGTAACACTGGACATGGCTCAACCGAGAGAACAAGCTATATTCAGGAGTGGCTACAGCACAATAGATCATATCCACGTACTGAGAAAACTAATTGAAAGAGCGAGGGAATATGAACTTCCATTGTGCATGGCTTTTATAGATTATGAAAAAGCCTTTAATTCGGTGAAACCATCAGCAGTTACAATGGCTCTGAAAACCTGCGGTATTGAAGATGCATACATTAATATTATTAATAACATCTATGAAAATGCAAGTGCAAAGATTAGGCTGTTTGAAAATACAACACACGTAAAAATTGGAAAGGGAGTGAGACAAGGTGACACCATATCTCCGAAGCTCTTTAATGCCACATTGGAGGGTGTTTTTCAGTCGCTGAGCTGGGAAAACAAGGGGGTAAAGATTAATGGAGATTATCTAACCCACCTTCGTTTTGCTGATGACGTAGTCATTTTTGCAACTACCCCATCAGAGCTGCAGAGTATGATCCAGGAACTTGCTGACAAGAGTAAAGAAGTGGGATTAAAAATGAACTTTCAGAAGACAAAAGTGATGTTCAATGCTTTTACAAGAAATGAAGATTTATCGATTGATGGAGAAAAGCTGGAGATAACAGACACGTACATTTATCTTGGACAGCAGATATCAAGTGAGGGTCACATTGATGAAGAAATTAATCGGCGTACAAAACTTGCCTGGAGAGCTTTTGGACGAAGCAGCATAATTTTCAAGAGCAATATGCCATTATGTCTTAAAAGAAAAGTGTTTGATTAATGCATCCTTCCAGTGCTTACGTATGGTGCAGAGACGTGGACCTTAACTAAAAGAGACATACAAAGGCTGCAGACAACTCAAAGCTGCATGGAGAGGTGCATACTTGGTGTAACCAGGAGAGATAAGAAGAGGAACTCGTGGATCCGAAAAATGACAAGAATGGAAGACATCATGATCAGAGTTAAATCCCTGAAATGGCAATGGGCTGGACATACTGCCAGAAGGACAGATCATCGATGGACAGCCGAAATTTTAGATTGGATTCCAAGGGACAGGAAAAGACCCAGAAGAAGACCACATGGGAGATGGGTGGATGAAATTCGAAAGTATGCAGGGGTGACATGGAGGAGACTGGCACAAGACAGACCGTTGTGGAGGAAACTTGGGGAGACCTTCGTCCAGCAGTGGATTGATAATGGTTGACAATGATGATGATGATGATATATATATATTTTTTTTTTTTTTTTTTTGATTGGTGGTTTAACGACCACCGTGAGCAACTCAATGGGCTATAAGCAGTCGTCCGTCCCTAATTTGGGGTCACTGGTTCCAGGGAAGGGAGAGAGCCAGTGCCTCACCGGGATTCGAACCCGGACCCCGTTCGGACGAATGATCAGAGGCCATCGCTTAGACTACTGCGGCTGGCATTCGATATGTCAGACGATAATATAAATGTTTAAATGCAAAGCATATTAGGTGGCGCAGTGGTCTAAGGTGCTGGCCTCTGAACATTCGTCCGTAAGGAGACCGGGTTTGAATCCCGGTGAGGCATGGATGTTGTGTTTGTCTTACGGCACTGGCTCTCTCCCTTCCCTGGAACCAGTGACCCTAAATTAGGGACGGGCGACTGCTTATAGCCCATTGCGTTGCTCACGGTGGTCGTTAAACCTCCAATTAAAAAAAAAAAAAAGTAGCGCGTTTTACGTGATTTTTAAGGTTTTTTGTTAAATATATTCAGAACAAATAAATTTAGAACAAAATATATACTAAGCAGGTCAACTCAAGTTATTCAAAACTTAGGGCGGGGCTGCAGTTGCTGGGCAACAATGGCTTGATCCTTGCAAAACGTCCTAGCGTTATCAAAGCTGGGTTATTTAAGAATCTATGTTGTAAATGAACATTCCTGCTAAATATGAAAGTTCTAAGTTCAGTAGTTTCTGAGATTCGGTGATCAGTGAGTCAGTGAGGGCTTTCAGTTTTATATGTACAGATTAAGAAATAAATTTCTTCTGTTGCAAAAACACTGTTTCTCTTCTTTTCGAAAAATGATATTACTTTCCGGTCCCCTCAATACCTGTCATAACACGCTCACACCTTTTTTTTTTTTCATCATAGATATTTTTATGTCACACACGCCGCACATTCAGAAGCCATAAATAATTTCAAAATTCCTTATTTACTGGATGATGGTAAAAAAAAAAAAAACAGTACTGCCAATGAAGCTGAAAAGGCATCTCATGCGTTAAAAAAGATGCCCTTTACTCGGAATTCGAGAACAAAGACCCCATTCCGCGCTCTTTTCTTCCTCTACTCAATAGCTTCCTAGCTTTTAGATAGTTTCCTTACTCTATTGGAGAACGATGCTCACAAAGCGAAGACTAAATTAAGCCAAAATTAAAATCATAAGAGCAATGCTTTTTAATAAAAAAAAAAAAAGGGTTGTTGTGCTGTTGGAGTTTATACACAAAAGCTTGCCAATTAGTTTTCTGCAGTGTAATTCATTATTTCTATAAAAAAAAATGGGAGTGGGAAGAATCTATTCAACATTTAAATACTTTCATTCATTAAAAAGGAATAGTAGTTCCACAACAGTGACCAATGACAAAAAGGTGTATCCTCTTTGCACGAGGACTCCTGATAAACAGTGGTGCTTCCTTCAAAAAGGTGCTTCCTCTTTGCATTTGACTCCTGATAAACAGTGCTGTACAGCCTATGATGCGAAAATAAAACAAGAAAGATGACACCGAATTTTCGGTTGTAATGAGCACTTCTTTTGAATCCGTTTTGACACGAATTAAAGCTATTCAAAGCCAATGGAACCGGTATGGAAAACAATAGTACCTGACCGAAGAAAGAAGTTTTCCAATCGGGTTTGTAATCCCGCAGATATTGCAATAAACGGAATAGTGAACTTACGCCCTCTGGTGGCAGACTTGTGCGTTAAGAAAAATTTGAAATTATATGAAAACCATTTCGCACGGGAAACGCTATCCAAACATTTTAAAGAAGGAAATATTCCGAAAAGGTTTATCGACGCCAGTAGTATCGGTCAATGAACGAATTTTTTTCAGTGGAGATTTTAGAAGCTCAGATTTTGCTGCAAATACATCAAAAGCGGAAATTAAGATCTACTGTTGGCCAAACCATTTTTTACTAAAAATTAGAAATTATATGCAAAAGATTTCCCGTCAGGGGTTGTATCAGGTGCAGCAACATATTTTTTTTCAAATCGGAGTTTTAAGAGCAGAGATGTCGTGGGAAACGCGATTTACTTTTACTCCCCCTAGCGGAAAATGAATGCGTAACTTCAAAAAGTGACTATACCTAAAAATAGCCTTCGACATAAATGGAATCGAAAGGTAGAAAAAATTTTCAATCGGATGTTTAGAAGCAAATATATGAATAAATGTATTTTGAATGTACATTTACGCCCTCTAGCGGCGAAATTGTGCATTGTAAGAAAAAACGGAATGCAAGGATCACCATTCGCTCATTTGAACCTTTTCAATGCTAATAAGAATTTTTCAAATCGGATTAATAGTTGCAGAGATATGGTGTCCACGGACCGACGGACGGACAAACCGGGCACGATCTTTTTTACAAAAGACGTGGTGAAAATGCAAGGGGAGTTCAACAAAAAAAAAAAACATATTCACCTACGTGCACTCAGTTGACAAAACATTACTGTTAGGGGTGATGGGCAGTTGACATGGGCATCCCCAGCGCACAGTTTTTTTTTTTTTTTTTTTTTTTTTTTGATTGGAGGTTTAACGACCACCGTGAGCAACTCAACGGGCTATAAGCAGTCGCCCGTCCCTAATTTAGGGTCACTGGTTCCAGGGAAGGGAGAGAGCCAGTGCCGTAAGACAAACACAACATCCATGCCTGACCGGGGCGCACAGTTTAACAGACCCAAACTGAACGCAGGCGATAAATAAGGGGACAGCCAGGCTTCCCAACAGTGAAGCCTGACTGCAATAGAATGGTCCATCAGTCGACGAAAATGGGTGAACCTGGCAATCTGAGCGACTTTGATCGTGGATGCATTGTCGGCGCAAGACAGATGGGCCATTCTATTGCGTAAGTGGTCAGAACAGTAGGGTTCGCGAGGACAACCGAATCAAGGGTGTACCGCTGGTACACAATAGACGGACACACCAGCACCCAGAGTGCAAGTGGTGGCTGACTACACGCCATTGATGACCTGGGTCGACGTAGACTATCCAGGCTAGTACAGACCGACCATTGGCAACGGCGGCGCAAGTCACTCCCAAGTTAAATACCGGAGGTCCAAGCAGCGTCAGCGAGCGAACGGTATGGCACACGCCGCATACCCTGGGCTACGGTGAGATGCCCTAATGCTATACCACTGTTGACTGCTCGTCATCGTCCTATTACGCTTAGCTACAGAGGCACACGATGCTTCAAATGATGTTTTCAATGTGGGTTTGAAGGAGAAATTGCGCTGTTCTTGCAAAAGTGCAGGTCTGCGCTCCTGGAGGTTCTTGGGAGGTGTATTGTGACTTTTCGATCCGATGTCCTATAGGATGGCGAACGTATTCTCTTGTATTTATTATTTATTGTTGTTCTATACCATGAGATTCAAACCCTTAACTATGTTGTCAATGATACTGACAAATCTTAAAGACCGAAAGCTATTTTAAATAAAATATCTGAAAAGAATACAGTTCACAGTTATACTTCCAAAAAAATCAGAAATAACTGGGATTAGAACGAAGGTATTCTTCACACATGGGAAGAAAACAGGATCTTCTTCACACATGGGAAGAAAGCAAGAATTGACTATCAGGAGTTTTGGTAAAAAAAAAAAACGGCCCTTTTAAGAGCCGAGCAAAATGTTGCAAAAAAAGAACTATCTTTTGTGCTGAATATCTCTTCCCCTAAAAAACAAGGTGTTGTTTGACTTGTCTTTTTATTAAAATTTTCACGCCTTAGTTCTGACTTAAAAAAAAAATAGGATCTAAGTTTCTGAGCTGTTGCACAAAAATGTGCAACAAGCAGATAAGTAGCGAGAAAAGTAAATGATTGGCCCTTATACTACCGGCTCCTTAAATAAGGAATAAAAAATAATAACCCTGATTGTGGCCTCTTTTTTTTTCTGTTGTTTACTCAAAATGAGTAACTTAAACCTCGATCGATGTAATCTTGTGTTCACACCACCTCAGCTATGGTTACTCTGACATGTCAGGCAAGAATCAGCAAAAGTAAACCTGAGAAAAAAATTTTAAACCAATAGGGAAAAATCTTTTCTCTCATTGGGTGATGAGTAACGAAGCAAATAGCGGACCCGAGAGGAACACTGAGCAAACGACCAGTTTTGTTTTATCCGGTGTTGAACGTCGATATTCCTCTGGGAAACTTATTCTGTGTGTAATGTTTTTTTTTAATTCAGTTTCCCGTGTCCTTCCCTTCCTTTCCCCCTGTACTCATCTGTGGCAGCGGTGTACCGGGCATTTTTCTGCGGAGAGAAATATCGCTCGGAGGGGCTTGTTGTTGCAGGTAAGTAGGTAGGGCACCTTACAACTTCACTACTTAACGGGAAACCGTTTACTCCTTGTGCTCTAACATTTCCATACTTTCCTTTCGTGCTATTCTATCAGGGCAATCTGCTCCTAACTCTCTTAGATTCTCTTTCACCTGCCAAAAGGCGCATAGCGCTGTGGGTTCGGGTCTCTCAACCTAAATTAGGAACTCCCCCCCCTTGCAAATGAGATTAAAACCATAAGGATTATGGTTTTAATATCATGGTATAGTATGGTGTTAATCTCATGGTATCGGTCGATCCAGAGAGCTCTGTGTGAGATAGAGCATTATCGCTCATTAAAACGGAATCAGTATCCGTTTCTGTAAGAAATGGGCGAATATAAGGATTGAGTATCAGACTGCAATATCTTAAAATTCTTACAATTTTTCCTGGGAAGACGTGAAATCCTGTGACGCCATTAAAAGTGATGCCTGCATACACCAACACACCACCACCTCCAAAAATCTCTTTCTCAGGTTTTAGTGGGATGCTTTCTGGTTCGAGGTTTCCTCCACAGCCATAGAAGTCATTAGTCAGTTTGAAGGCAAAATAAAATTCTCTCTCCTCAATACTTTAAAATTATTTCATTCCTTCCTGGGAAGACACGAAAGCCTGTACGGCCATTGAAAGGGATGCCTGATCGTAACAATTGTAGTTGGATGATTTCTGGTTCGAGGTTTTCTGCACAGCAATAGTCTTCGCGAATTAGTTTGAAGGCTAAATTCCCTCCTCCATATTTTCAAACTCTTTCAGTCCCTCTAGGGAAGACATAAAAGCATGTACGGTCATTGAAAGTTATACCTGCCCATACCAACACGCCACAACCATCTCCAAAACTCTCTCTGATTTTGGTGGAATGATTTCTGGTTCGAGGTTTACTCACACACAGCAGTAGTGGTCGAGATTCAGTTTGAAGGCTAAATTTCCTCCTCGATACTTCAAAACTCTTTCAGTCCCTCCTGGAAAGACATGAATGCCTGTGCGGCTATTGAAAGTGATGTTTGCACATACCAACACACCAACACCTCCAAAACCCTCTTTCTCAGGTTTTAATGGCATGATTTCTGGTTTGAGGTTTCCTCTCCCAGCAATAGAAGTCAGGAATCAGTTTGTAGGCAAAAATTTCATCCTCAATCTTTAAAACTCAATCCCTCCTGGGAATACATGAAAGCCAGTACAACCATTGAAGGCCATGCCTAATCGTAACAATTTCATCTGGACGATTTGTGGTTCGAGGTTTTTTCCACAGCAGTAGTCTTCAGGAATCAGTTTGAGCTGCCTCAGTGGCGCAGTGGTCTAAGCGATGGCTTCTGATCATTCATCCGAGATGGGTCCGGGTTCGAATCCCGACGAGGCATGGATGTTGTGTTTGTCTTACGGCGTTAGATCTCTCTCCCTTCCCTGAAACCAGTGGCCCTAAATTTGGGACGGGCGACTGCTTATAGCCCATTGAGTTGCTCACGGTGGTCGTTAAATCTCCAACAAAAAAAAATCTATCTAATAAAAAAATTAACAAATTGATTTTCTGCCATGGAAAAATTGTCGGCGCAGTGGTCTAAGCGATCACTTATGACCATTCGTCCGAGAAGGCGATTTCAATATTAATGAGAAGAAGGTGATCATCCCGGAGCTGATCTGCAATAAGAACTTGATGGAAACATGCTGGTTAGTTTTGAGGGGCTGCTAACTCTTCGATAGTTGAAAGCTACTTTTGAGGTCCGGGTTCAAATCCCGATGGGGCATGGATGTTGTGTTTGTCTTACGGCACTGGCTCTGTCTTTTTCCTGGAACGAGTGGCCCTAAATTAGGGACGGGCGACTGTTTATAACCCACTGAGTTGCTCACGGTGGTTGTTAAACCCCCAATCAAAACAAAAAAAAAAAAAGAATAAATATACAATAACGGTGACTGAATAGAATAAGTGAATACGAATGAAATTTAACCGTGAATGATTAGAGAAGTATAAGCCTTGTTGCCTTTCTAATGATTTTGACGCCCGTCTGCTAATTTACTGATAGACTTTCGTAAATCCCAGGAATCGAATTAATATCCTCTGTTTGCGTTTGTCTTGCAAGTATTAAATACCTTTATTTTTCTTGGGTGTTTAATGACCACCAGCCGCCCCAGTGGCGCAGTGGTCAAAGCGTTGGCCTATGGTCATTCGTCCGAGGTGGTTCCCGGGTCCGAATCCCGGTAAGGCATGGATGTTGTGTTTGTCTTATGGCACTGGCTCTCTCCTGTCCCTGGAACCAGTGATCCTAAATTAGGGACGGGGGACTGCTTATAGCCTACTGAGTTGCTCACGGTGGTCGTTAAACATCCAATCAAAAAAAAAAATTCTATCTAATAAAAAAATTAACAAATTGATTTTCTGCCATGGAAAGACTGTCACCGCCCCCGGTGGCGCAGTGGTCTAAGTGATGGCTTCTGATTATTCGTTCGAAAGGGGTCCGACTCGAATCCCAGTGAGGCATGGAAGCTGTGTTTGGCCGCCCCGGTGGCTCAGTGGTCTAAGCGATGGCCTCTGATCATTCGTCCGTAAGGGATCCGGGTTCGAATCCCGGTGAGGCATGGATGTTGTGTTTGTCTTGCGGCACTGGCTCTCTCCCTTCCCTGGAACCAGTGGTCCTAAATTAGGGACGGGCGACTGCTTATAGCCCACAGAGTTGCTCACGGTGGTCGTTAAACCTACAAATAAACAAACAAAAACAAAATTCTTGTGCCAACAGGAGTCAGCGTATATTTCTGTTTGAAAGAGTTTATTCAATTCTAAAATTCCTTTTCTGGTAGGATACTCTTCGTTCGAAACGTTCTTTGCACCCGTTTTCTTCTTTAAGTTACCCACAGCTTTTTTGCTAGAAGGCTTAAAATTATATCATATTTCTATCGTTACCTCCAACTGTTCAATTTCAAAATCGCTTTGTCTCTGATATATTCTTTTTTCTTGTGAAAACACAAATTTACCGGTAGCGAAGCTCAAAGCCGCATCCTTCCGCTCCGGAGCCGAATGCTTTCCCAATTAAGGTACACTGACAGAAGTTATCGCTGCCATTTTGCCATCTTGACACTTCTGCAGTACGTCACATATATCCCGCCTTGAGAAAGGAAGGGGAACGAAATCGCAGGTTACGGGTCCGGCGCAAACCATGCTTGAAGTAACTCTCTGTAGGAAATTTTCACTAATTCCAAATGATGTGTCGAACAAGCATCACACATTTTTCGAAGAGAAGAAGGAATTTTCATTCATTTCAAACGATGTATGAAAGGAACATCACAAATTTTTCGAGGTGAAGAAGGAATTCTCATTCATTCCAGACGACGTGTGGAAGAAGCATCGCACATTTTTGGAAGCGAAGAAGGAATTCTTCCAGACGGTGTGTTGAAGAAGCATTACACATTTTTCGAAGCAAAGAAGGAATTTTCATTAATTCCGGACGATGTGTGGAAGAAGGATCACACAGTTCTCGAAGCGAAGAAGGAATTCTCATTAATTCCAGACGATGTGTAGAAGAAGGATCGCGCGGTTTGAAGAAGGAATTCTCATTAATTCCAGACGATGTGTGGAATAAGCATCGCATCTTTTTCGAAGCGAAGAAGGAATTCTCATTATTTTCAGACGATGTGTGGAATTCACATTACACATTTTTCGAGCAACTCAACGGCCGGTAGATCCATTTCCACAATCGGGTGCCAATGCGAAAACACAAATTTTCCGGTGGCGAATCTTGAACTCGCGGCCTTCTGCTTCAGGGCCGAATGCTTTGCTAATTAAGCTACACCGACGGAATTTATCAAAGCAACTTTGCCGTCTTGACATGTGCTTCACCTCTGTAGTACGTCACACGATATGAGAAACTTTTTGTGCAGAGTGTGTTAGTTTTGGTAACATACTTTTCAGCCACTAGTGGGAGTAAGTAGCTATTTCTACTTCTGGATGTTTTATTGTCGGTTGTACATTGTAAAAAAGTTTCTGAAATTCACGAACCACCTTCCGCCTTTTTTTTTTTTTTTTTTTCGTGAAGTAACGAAGCATGTTTCTGACACAACCTTTTCCGTGAAATTACAGAAAGAAACTTGAATTTCACGGATTTTTCGTAAGATAGGAAACTTCTGAATTTTCAGAAAGCTTTCCTCAATTCCGTTCTTATATTGACGGTAAATTTCGATTTTTGAGATGTGTTAACGGAAACTTCTGAATTTTCAGAAACCTTTTCTCAATTAATTTCTGATATCGACGGTAAATTTCCGTTTTTAAGATGTGTGTTAACGGAAAATTCTGAATTTTCAGAAACTTTTCCTCAATTCCGTTCTTATATTGACGGTAAATTTCGATTTTTGAGATGTGTTAACGGAAACTTCTGAATTTTCAGAAACCTTTTCTCAATTAATTTCTGATATCGACGGTAAATTTCCGTTTTTAAGATGTGTGTTAACGGAAAATTCTGAATTTTCAGAAACTTTTCCTCAATTCCGTTCTTATATTGACGGTAAATTTCGATTTTTGAGATGTACCGGAAACTTCTGAATTTTCAAAAACCTTCCCTCAATGAATTTTTTATATTGACGTTAAATGGATATTAAGTTTGGCACTTTTAATATCCCATATATTTCATGCACTGCAGTTATCATAAACAGAATTTTGAGGCTAATAGGGAATCAATGGATGTTAGGTTTGCCACTTTCAATACCCGTATCCCATTTATACCTGCACTGCAGTTATCAGAAGCAGAAGCATACAAATTAAATGCAAAAGATCCGGTTTATAAATGGAAAAGTAGGAACTGCAGGTTTTTGAGTAAGAGTATCATTAAAACTTTTTATTCCTTTTTCAAAAACTAGTTTTAAGTCGATTTAAGGAATAGAAAAGGTGAGAATACTTGATAATTATCAGTATTAAACCAAGGGAGCAGAAAGTAATGAGAAAATGTTGTTGCAACACAATATAAATTACTTTTAACACTATTAAATCAAATAGTGTGATATTCTCAAATTTCTTTATTTTTTTCAGCCCAAATATCAATAACTCTGTTGGTTTAAGATGGTTTAGAAAGATTATGGCCGAGAAAGAACTTGATTGTCCTAAGAAGAGTTATCCTGTGAAGAATATTTTTTCTTCATTGATTATCCTACCACGAAGGAAAAAAAACTATTAACAGCAAACACGCTCGATCATCAGGAAAGTTTTTCTCAAGTACTCCTCATCGCAACTCGGGAAGAAGGTGGGAAAGTTCCAACACAGATGTGTTCCCTTGGCTGGAAGTAGCATGAAAGCAATTTATAGCACAGCAGGCCAGTTAAGAATTCGCCTTAAACAATGAAAAGTGTGGGAAGCGTGAATACCTTCTTTACCAACCACTAAAAGAAACTCAAAATTATTTTAACCGTTCCTTTCAAAATGAGCACATCGCGAATAAGAACTCGAAAATTCGTAATATCAGCAACAGCAAGAAATAATGTTATTATTAATATGAGAAAGTAAAATATCAATTGACAATAAAAAGTAGTCGCTTTAAGGATTGGTTTGCTTCGGTCCGTGAAAACCAAAACTGAAAATCCAATTATATGTTTTCGGGGCCCCTGAAATAGCGAGGCCTTAGGCGCGCGCCTAGTGCGCCTAGCCGGAAATCCGCCCCTGGTCACAGTTGTTCTATGTGTGCATCCTTAGTCACACGACACACATCGAGCCGGTAATCCATTTCCGCCCAAACGCGAGGTAAGATATCTGAATCAAGTGCAGCGATAGTGGCTGTGATACGCTGTTTCAGCTCCGCTAGATCAACAGGAAGGGGAGGGGGCGAATACCTTGTCCTTTACGTACCCCCACAATAAAAAGTCACAAGGTGTTAAATCAGGACTTCTGGGTGGCCATTGGGTCAGTCAAGAACACAAAACGCCTTCTCCACTGCAGACGCTGCCATTTTGACTGACTAGTCACGTGACACGCGCGCTATCGCCTACGTCCCTTCCCTCAGTAGCGGGACACAAACTTTATGAGTACATCTACCTAACGGTTCACAGTTGTGGTCCGTGTCTTCAACTGTTACAGTTTTGCAACATCTGGAAACTGTATACTTCTTTATGAATCACCCCGTATATTGTGTTACCTTAAGAAACCAGGTATTTAAATTATTGTACAGGAGATTGTACGATTTCTATGTATCAGTCTCTGGAGTCCTTAAGACAAAATCTATATAGCTATCAAAAGTAAATTTTATATTTAGAATACTTGTGAAATAATACTATAAAACAGTACATTTTACCACTTCTTAAAGACACGTAAAAGTTATTGTCAGTTGAAGACAAGTTAGTAAAATCATGCAATGTAGTGATTATGATACGCTATCCAACATACCAGAAATCATTACTCAAGTTATAACTCACGTTATGAGGATAATGGCTGGGGAATAAATCTCGTTCCTGTGTCCTGACCTTTGACCCCATTTCGATGATATTAAACAGAATTTGTTCAGTATACCTCCGGAACAACATACTAAAGTTTTGTCGCAATAGAAACATTTTTAGTCAAGTTATGAGGATAATGGCTGTGGAATAAATCTGGCTCCTGTGTCCTGACCTTTGACTCCATTTCGTCCATTTTCAATAGGTTTTGTCCCCAGGTAGTCCCCTACCACATTAAAATTTCATCGAAATCGAACCATTTTTACGCAAGTTGTGACGCATAAGGGCAATGGAATGGATCCCACTCTTATGTCGTGATCTTTGACCCCATTTCGTCCATTTTTAACAGGGTTTGTCCCCAGCTTGTAAAACTTCATCGAAAAGTTCGTCCCCACATACTAACACTTCATCGAAATCCAACCATTTTTACGCAAGTTATGACGCATAAGGGCAATGGAATGGATCCTGCTCCTATGTCGTGACCTTTGACCCCATTTCGCCCATTTTCAATAGGGTTCGTCCCCAGGTGGTCTCCTACCACATACTAAAATTTCATTGAAATCGAACCATTTTTACGCGAGTTATCGTGCGAACGGACAGACGGACAAAGCTGGAGCATATACGCTTCTTCAACCTACGGTTGGAAAGCGTAAAAAAAGATCTCCAGTTCCGAAGCATTCTGTTGCTTCGAAATATAACGTTGAAAAAAATTACTTTAATTTGAATTTATTGAATATTCTGCCATTTATCATAGCAATACCATACATGACAGAATTCCACACAGCAATACATTATTACCGTAAATCCGTGCTAAGTAGTTAAAAAAAAGAAAATAAAGTTTCAGTAATGTATCCGTAGTATGTATAACGAAGTAAATTTCTCCGTCATTTTTTGTCCACGCCGGGGCTCGAACCCTGGTTCCCTCATTCCGGAATAAGTCGCTCTACCAATTGAGCTACGCGGACGTTCGTTATCGCTGCTATCTGCCTTTATATCGTGTGCGTCCTGCTGGGCAGGCACGTCACATATGTTATAACACAATTACAATAAACATTCCATTAATTACAATTAAAGAACTTGCACAATTCAACTAAGGTTTATGAAGTAGATGTTAAGAAATGTAAAAGAATAATCTATGTCTACATATAGCACTGTATGTGGATGACATGGAGCCAGCGAAAAAGGCTTTAAAGAAAAAGCCTGACGAGCCCCCGGTCCCCAAGAGGTGTGTGACAGGCCAAGAACACAGTGCACAGAAATTCACAGTGAGACACGAATCATTATAATAGAATAGTACAGGTAAGTTAAGGAATACATGATAATAATCAACTCTAATTAAAAATTAGGTGGCATATAGACAGTACAGTTACAATACGTAGTACTCTTAACACACACCAACATGACCACTGATAAGTAAAGTATAAAAAATAATTAAATATTTAGTTAGGACATTTATACATATATATACATCAAACCAATGCAACCGGAAAATGCCGCCCCGGTGGCGTAGTGGTCTAAGCGATGGCCTCTGATCATTCGTCCGAAAGGGGTCCGGGTTCGAATCCCGTGAGGCATGGATGTTGTGTTTGTCTTACGGCACTGGCTCTCTCCCTTCCCTGGAACCAGTGACCCTAAATTAGGGACGGGCGACTGCTTATAGCCCATTGAGTTGCTCACGGTGGGTTAGTCGTGTTTTTCTGTGCTCCTCAAGTTTTCGTCGGTGTGTGTTACTTTTCTTCGTTGTCAGTGTTCTATTTCGTGTGTGTGTGTTGTGTGTGAAGGTCCCGTGTTTCTTTTTATAAGCCTGCCGAGCTGGTAAGTGCTTATTTTGATTAGTTATCCTTATTTTTCTGCCTTGGCCAAGCTGGCTAAGGGCTAAGCTTCTCCTCGCCATTGCAAATGGCGGCTTCCGGGGAGAATGACGTCCTAACCCTTGCTACCGGAAATGATGATCTCCCAAAAACAGCTTCTCTAAATACTACTACCAATGACGTGTCTATCTCGATAAACCACTCCTCCTTGCAGCCTTCTGTTGCTGCCTTACCATCGGATATCGCCTCTTCTTCCAAGTCTCCCAGCGGTGATACGATGTCCTCTCTGAAAGCTAATGATGACGCCATGGATGTTTCGCACTCCATGCCGGAATCATCTCCAAAGCAACGTACATCTACCCTCTCATATGCTGACGTAACCGCATCTAAGTCGGGACCTTCCCAGTCTTCTTTTTCTCCTGGACAATATGTGATGACGCATAATGCCGAAATCATTGAGGTTGTCCTTAAAGAAGATACCCCTTCTGGGCAGAAATTCCTTCAAACTATGGAGAATGGTGTTGTGTTTCCGAGCCTGAGAAATACAAAACTCACTGCATATACTGCTGCTCTTCGAGAGATTGTTCCTGCATCAGCCATAACTCATGTGGGCAGGAAGCCTTACAAAGTAGTTGTTTACTTCTCTACTCCTGCCCATTCCCTACATGTACTGACCAAGGGCATCTCAATTGGTGATCGTCACATCCATGCCGAACCTGTTTCACAGAGTTCCGTTGTTGTAAGTTTCTCACCAGTTCCACCTGAAGTTTCAGATGATCTCTTGATTGCCGCTCTTCTTCCTTATGGCCGGATCATTGGAGGTCTAACTACCTACTCTTCGTTTCCAGAGGTGCCAGAAGACAGATACCTACTCGGGTTTCGCCGCAATGTTCGTGTGGTCTTCCCTTCAGAGGAGCACATGCTGCGTATTCCACATACTTTACGTGTACGCTGCTACACGCACATTAGAGAGATATTCATCACAGTAGGCTCCGTCTGTCCGAATTGTAAAGGCACAGGACATCCCCGCGCTCTATGCCCTCATAATGCGAACACTCTTTCCAAGTCAACAGCACGACCTTCTTCCTCTTTTTCACGTCAATCGGCTTCTTCTTCTGGTGCTAAAGACCAGCAACAGCAGACTTCCTCAAAAAGTAGTGATGCAGCAGTTGGTCAACCGACGTCTACAAAAAGTAGTGAGACAACCGTTGGTCGACCAACGTCTACCAGAAGTAGTGAGACAGCCGTTGGTCAACCGACGTCTACCATAAGTAGTGAGACAGCCGTTGGTGGGCCGACGTCTACCAGATGTAGTGAGACAACCGTTGGTCGGCCAACATCTACCAGAAGTAGTGAGACAGCCGTTGGTCAACCGACGTCTACGGGTAAACCCTCGACCTCGGGTGATGCATTGGCGCCCCCATCATCTCTTCAGTCGAAAGAGGCATCAATTGTTAATCCCAAGTCTCCTATAGAGATGGTTGATGACGATTCTGGTCATACTGCTACACCGACCGTTGAGGTTGTTTCTTCAGCTCCTTTTAAATTGCCGGAAGTTCCAATTCCGGTTACAGCACAAAGTCGTGGACGGGCAAAGCGACGTAGAACTTCACGTGCCCAGAATAAGAAGTTTAGAATGACAACCACCCTTAGGGCAGGACGTGATCCTTCTAGTAGTCAGATGCTCACGTCTGAAGGCTCTATGGAATCTGATACAGATGATGGAACAATTATTCCGATCTCCTGTGAAAACTTTTTACATATTCTAGAGGCATCCTCTCTTCCACAGACACCTGTGTCTGGAGAGAAGGTGTATGCGTTCCTAATAAGTCCCCGTAGAGACAAGCTGTCTCGCAATTTCTTGGAAGGTTACTCCCACTGTCTGTCTGACACCATGAATCAAATGTTGGTGATACATTCTCATTTACGCACCGTTCCGGTCAGAGATCTGGGTGGTCCCTACTGGGCAAAGAAGTTCCGTAGCCGTCTGGCCAAGTTACAGAACGCAGCCGACAACATCCTCCAACCATCATCAGACTATTCTGTTCAAGACAGTCTCACTGAATAGTAGGGGTATGTGTACCCCTTTGGCCAATGCTTTAGCATATGAAGACGTCCACCACCTCAAAGCAGATCTCCTACTTTTGCAAGAGACAAATTGTCTCTCCACTTCACCCTTCCATCGCTGGAGGAGATGGGACTATCAATTTCATCACGCATATAGGCTCTCTCTTCGTGGAGGTTTAGCGATTGGTGTACATAATAGATTTCGTCAAGCACTCTCCTCTGTTAAAGTTCATAACCTGTGCCGAGATTTATTGCAGCGACTCACTTTCGTCCTAGATGGACAACGATATTTAGTTTTCAACATATATATTCCATGTTCATCTACACATCTAACGTTGTTATTTTCGTCGCTCCGCACTGCACTTCAGTCAGCATTACCATCAGATCATGTGCTCATTGGAGGAGACTTTAACTGTACCCTTAAACCAGAGCTCGATTGCGCTCCTTCGAGGATTGAACATCGTTCACGTCTTGTGGAGCAATTGCAATCATTAGTGTCTGATTTTGATTTACATGACGTGTTCCGACGATTTCATCCGACATCCATTTCACATACCTGGAGAGCTGAATCTGCATCCTCCTCTCTTTCTGCCAGGCTGGATCGATTTTACGCTTCTGCTCCGTTATTGCCCATTACAACGGATTGTATGCACTCTCCTACAACTTCATCGGATCATTGTGCCATCACTATTTCCTGTAACTCTTCATCTCGTCTGCATGTTAGGTCTCGGTCATGGACACTAGACACTTCTCTCCTAGCTGATGAGAATATATGCACCGAGATCAGAGATCTTCTTGATCATATGCGAGAGGGCCTGTCCACTGCACCTTGTGCCATCAATTACTGGCTCGAGGTAAAATCTTACCTAATTTATCTTCTTAGACGTCATTCCTTCTCCGAAGGCACGAAGCGCTCCATGGAAGAGCAAAATCTCCGAAACATCCTGTTACAGCTTGGTGCGAGTCATCCTATGTATACAGCTTACCAAGCGGATCTTAGAGCACTTCTTGAGCCTCGTGCACGTCAGGTAATTCTTCGTCTCCGTCTACAACATCTATCACCAGAGGACTGCTCCTTTGAGTTTCTATCCGCGTTAGAAGAAAAACGCCGCTCGTCGCATCAGCTTCGACTACTTCGGCGGCCTGATGGTGAAATCATCTCTGATCCGGATGCAGTTTGCTCTCAGGTTCGTCGGTATTTTACTATCAAATACAGTGAAACTCCTCAGCCTTCTGTTTCTGCTTCTGCTACTTTACTCTCTGCTCTTCCCCAAGTTCCTTCCAATCTCTCTGATTCCCTTTTACAACCTATTTCGCAGACTGAACTTCGGACCATTCTAGTCTCTCTAAATTCCCGTGCTGTCCCAGGTCCAGACGGCCTTCCGCTCCTTTTCTACCGTACTTTTCTCCCTTCGTTGCTTCCATTTCTTCTCGCCGCTTTCAATGCTGCTCTTTCTTCCTCTTTTCTTCCGAGGGGTTTCACAGAGGCTCATATGGTGTTATTTCCCAAGAAAGGCGATCTGCTTGACTTGGGAAACTGGCGTCCTATCTCGCTACTAAACATTGACTATAAACTCTTCACTAAACTCCTTTCCAGTCGACTCAACCAAGTTCTTCCATTTCTTCTTTCTCCCGACCAGACCTACACGGTTCCTGGTCGGTCCATCACTTCTAATCTCAATCTCCTTCGAGATCTCCTACATCTGGCTCGTACTAACTCTGAACCACTTGCCCTCTTTAATCTTGACCAAAGAGCAGCTTTCGACAATATCTCACATTCGTATCTTTCTGCTGTTCTTATTGCTTTCGGCTTTTCTTTTGCTTTTGTTACCTCTATTCTTGCCCTTTATCAGGACGCTGCTTTCCATGTCAAGACGGCCGCCTTCTTGACTGCACCTATTCCTTTTCGGCGAGGCATTCGGCAGGGTTGCCCACTTTCTGGGCAGCTCTTTGCCATTGCTTTTGAGCCGTTTCTTTGGTCTGTCCATCGAGCCTTTATAGATGCACTGCCACCGCCTACTGCAAGTACTAGGCACTTTTCTGTGACATACTCTGCATATGCCGATGACGCGACCTTTGTGTACGGACAGACGCTCAATTCGACATCTTGCTCCAGATTTACGATCAATATTCTTCATGTTCAGCGGCATCACTTAATACATCCAAGAGTACAGGTCTATGGAGCGGAGCGTGGGCCCCTAGGACTGACACCCCGTGGGGCGCCTCATGGACGGCTTCATCCCAAAAATTCCTTGGGGTCCATCTCGGAGTCCGTCTTTCTGCTCAAAATGAAACATGGAATGCTCTCAGAACACGCCTTACTCGAACTGCTGCATTCTGGCGAGGTTCCCAGTTTTGTACTTCTTACTTCTCAAGAGCTAGAATAGCTCAGACTTATATTCTTTCACCATGCTTATATGCATGGTCAGCAGAACGTATGCCCATTTATCACCTCAATGAAATCACTCGAATCATCTCAACGATAATATGGAACAGGTACCATTGGATCCAGGTCTCCACTCTCTGTCGTCGAGTCACTGATGGAGGTATTTCACTGCTGGAAGTTCGCACCTACTATAAAGCACATAAAGTGGTTTCTTTCCTGCGGCTACTAAGTGCACCAGAGTCGCCAGTTACGCTCTTTAGAGATGTCATGATATCGCCTAGGAATCCCCGAATCACTTTCATCACGTATCTTCTAATGGATCAATCTCCTTTTTTTCATTCTAAACTTTCCCCCTTTCTACAAAGAGGTCCTTTCCTTTCTCCGTTCTCTACCCCTCTTCCGTGCTCCACCGGCTTCCACCACTGAACTATTAGCTGAGCCCCTGTTCTTTTCTTCCATCCTTCATCCCCCTAATGCTCCCTACTTTACTGACCTTTCCTGGCTCCCCGCCGGAATAGTATCTGTTCAGGATCTAATTTCTCCAGATCTTTCTTGGAAACCCTTCTCTGATCTGTCCCCCCACATCTCCCCTACCTCTTCCTCTCTTTCGCTGTATGATTCTTTCCGTTCTTCAATCATTACCCTCTTCCCTAACCTTGCCTCTCAAGCTGGGTTAACTCTTGTTCCCTCTGCCTCTCTTCTTCTTCCCTTTCTCCTTTCCGTTCGGGGCTCATCACTTCCTCTCTCCAGTTTTTCTGTCTCGTCTCTTTACCGTTGTCTCATTGATCCACTGTATGCTACACCATTGATGATTCCAGATGTTCCGAATGTCGCCCTTTCACAAGTGTGGTCCATGTCTAATTCGCCACTATCTATTCCAGCAGAAAGAAACATCCAATGGTTGTTTCTTCATCGGCGGTTATCAGTTCCTACCAAATTATTCAGGATGACGCTTGTTGATTCGCCTAACTGCATGTTTTGCTCTACGATTGCGGATGTAGATCATGTGTATCAACATTGCACAGTGCTTCTTCCCTTGCTACATCTGACCTTCACTACTGCACAGTGCCTTAGTACTAATGATCTCTCCTTCTCAGCCTATAGCACGCTACTCAGTTCAAGTACTCCGCCTATTCCTATATCAGAGTCATGTGCTTATGTATTCATATTAGCAAAACATGTGATTTTTTGTTACTATCAACAGCTACGTTCTACCCCTATACAGCCTACCATCTTTCAGGCGGGAGCTGCGATGTGCAGTCAGTTCCGGAACAGAATGATTTCACGCTTGAGGCTTGCTTTCACTGTTGCTAAGGCTGCGAATCGAATCCCACACTTTATGTCAGTGTGGTCACCTTTTCGTCAATGGTTTTCTGGTCCATCAGAAGACCTTAGACTTTTGTTCTGACGTCTGTGAAATTGTTTGGACTAATTGAAGTATAGTTTTGTGATTATCGTGTTCTTAGGTGCCCTTGTCATAATCGCTTCTTAATGTTACTGCACGTTTGCATGTTTCTCACCAACAAGGTCCTGTAGGTGAGTTTCTTGTTATACCACAGGCACTTAAAATAAGTTTAAAGTTTTTTTTTGTTTTTTTTTTTTTTCGGCACTTTCCTTATGTCTGCCGGGCTTTATAATATATGGTTTTTGCTCACGGTGCTAAGCAACTGTTTGATAGTGTTTAAATTGTCTTATTGATTTTGCACAGTGTGGTTTCTGATCATGTTACATGTACATAAAGGGATATGATCAGTCGATTACACCATGTTCTGCAAGGTTTAGCACTTTTGTAGTGCAGGGGGTAATTGTTCATCATTCGGTTATTTGTACTGTACCTGAAGTATAGTTGCTATGCCAAAAGCTCAGTTTTGTATATACTAATGTACTTTCCTAATTGCACTGTAAAATTTATGTTTGGCACATTTCGCATTTTGGGTCACGATTACATGTCTTAAGTTTTATGCTCATGGTGCGGAGCAAACGCTTTGATAGTATTTCAATTATATGTTAATGTTACACAGTGTGGTTTTTCTCATGTCACATGTGCCTAATAGGAAATAATCAGTCTATTAGATAATGTTCTGCGCTGTATTGCATATTTGCTGTACAAAGAGTCAGTTTCATATTTTCATTATTTGTATTGTACTCGAAGTATAAATTTTCTGTAAAACGCAAGTTCTGTTTGTACTAATATACTTTACTCTTTGCACTGTGAAATTTACAGTTGTACCATGGAATTGTAATTCCTTATTAGTGTCTTCCCTATGCCGTTGCATCTTGTGTACATATGTTGTTGTTCATTACAAGTTAATCTATAGCACTGTGATTGAGGCACTTGTTTAAGCCTAAGTAATAGTTCTTTTTGTAATTTGACAGCGTTTCACAAGAGAGATATTGCATTCAATTTGTATAGAGTTCACACCATCATTGTGGATAGATCATTTATTCGCTTATCTTTCAGTTACTGAAAAGTATAAACCTTCTGCTCTTTTCTTCTTTTTTTCAAGATTGCTCAAAATATACATGTTTGTTTTTGCACTGTAAAATTTATAGTTATACCTTGTACTGGTGTTCACCTATTAGAGATGGCACTCTGCTGATGCACATTGCGAACATATGTTGTACATAGAGTAAGTCAACCCATCAGTCCAGTATTGTCAGTGTTATGAATTTGCTTACATTGTATATAGTGCATCCACATAATGTAAATATCTCATTGTCATTGTAAATAGGTCATCCACTTGTTTATCTTTTGGTAACTGTTAAGCACAGGCCATCTGTATCTTCCTGTCCATGTTTGCTCCAAATAAAATATTGTTGAAGCTCACGGTGGTCGTTAAACCTCCAATCAGAAAAAAAAAACAAAAAAAAAACGGAAAATACACATTCCAAGTGTATCTGTACAGCACATTTAACAATCATGAAGCAATAAACAAACCAAAATCAACAAGACAAAATAATGTGCCACTATATCCCAGAAAAGAAATCAAGGCATCAATTCAAATCACATCAGCCAGCCAATAATTCAGTAGTTAATACTCTCCTGAATGCCCTGAAGCTAACAATTTATTTAATGTGCAAGGGTAATTCATTCCACTGTCACGGACCGGCTTCAATAACACTGTAATGTAAAAGATTTAGATGTGCCCTGGGAATAACGAAGTTTGCATTACCCCTGGTATCATGAGAATTCGAAAAGTGGTGCAATTCCAGAAGACTTATAAACTTATTATCATAAATTCTATCGTGCATAAAAAGTAATAATCGAAATATATAAAGTTTATTAAATGGGATTATTTTATATGAACAGCAAACAGCAGCCATAGCACTATTAGTATCCAATAAGCGAATGCATTTCTTTTGTAAAATATATATTCTATTGACATTACCCAACGTGGTCTGACCCCAGGACAGTAGACAATACGAAAGAAGTGGATATATGAACGAGTAATACAATATTAGTTTTAATCTTATCGTAAACATACCCGAAATTCTATAAACCATTCCCATACGTGATCTAAGCTGATTTGCCAAATAATTAATGTAATTATCCTAACGTAGAGACTCCTGAATAAGTACACCCAGAAATTTAACAGTCGTCTTAAATGTAATGGGAACTCCATTCACAAAGATACTAGTTGGGGTAGACGAACAATAAGAACGACGTGAAAACAGGACGGCATTAGTTTTATCTTGATTTATAGTTAAATAACTGCAACTGAACCAACGAAAGAACTCCTGAAGATCGCAATTAACTAAAGGTACCAACCCCATTAAAGAATTACCGGAAAAGAATAAACTGGTATCGTCAGCAAACAGCACACGGTGCGCCCCCTAAGTAGCATTAAAAATATCATTAATGTATATTAAAAAAAGAACCGGTCCCAGCACCGATACCCGAGGAACTCCGCAACTTTCCCCAAGAACCGAAGAACGAATGCCACGATTCTGAACATACTGCGATCTCTGTAACAAATAATTCCTAAAAAACAAAAGCTGAACTCCCCGGATCCCTATATGATTTAACTTTGACAATAGAATTACATGATGCATACAGTCAAAAGCTCGAGTTAAGTCGCAAAATATACCCAGGACACTTCTTCCTGAGTCAATATTTGTGTTCAAAAAATTAAGAGCATCCAATATAGCCGTTTCTGTTGAGAAGCCCTGACTGAAACCATGCTGACCGTGATGTAAAATTGTGTTCCTCTCCAAGTAGCCAGATAACCTCTTTAGTACTAGTCTTCCCAAAAGTTTAGCAAACACTGTAATATTAGTAATTGGACGATAATTTTCTACACTAGATCTCAAACCCTTTTTGTGTATAACAGTTGTGACGTACCTGCCAGCAGGACGCACACGACATAAAGGCAGATAGGAATCAGAATAAACGTCTGCGTAGCTCAGTTGGTAGAGCGACTTGTTCCGGAATAAGTGGCCTCGGGTTCAAATCCCGGCGTAGACCAAAAATGACGGAGAAATTTACTTCGTTATAATGGCGTCCGAACTATCCGGATGACCCGGCCGTTCAAAATCTCGCATTGGTGTGATGTTCTTTCCACACCGCGAGATAGAAAAAATCAGAGAATTTCTTCTCCAGCGCTTCGAAAAATAAAAATGTGTGATGTTGCATTCCACACAGCAGATTGACTGGGAGTTCTCAAGTGCACGTTCTACAGTGGATGGCTGCCTGCAACGATTCATGGTCACGGCTGACCCGTGGGCCATGCCCCCGGCCCTCTTTCGGGGGGGGGGGAGATGTGACGTACCTGCCAGCAGGACGCACACGACATAAAGGCAGATAGGAATCAGAATAAACGTCTGCGTAGCTCAGTTGGTAGAGCGACTTGTTCCGGAATAAGTGGCCTCGGGTTCGAATCCCGGCGTAGACCAAAAATGACGGAGAAATTTACTTCGTTATACAGTGACTCTAACTGTCGTAAATGCTAAAGGTAATAAACCAGTTTCTAGAATACGATTAAAAATATGTTCCAATGGTAACAACAAAAAGTGAGCAACAGATTTAATCACCCTTGGATGAACATCATCCGGGCCAGCACCCTAAAAGGAATCCAACTGCTGTACAGTAGGCAACAGATCCGCTGATACTAGGTCAAAAAAAAGATGTACACAAAGTTTGGTGGGACAAAAAGTCAGCAAAGTCACCAGGCACTCGCGGAATATCGTACTGTAGTTTCACAGGCAAAGAAACAAAGTAAGTATTAAAGATCTCTACAATACGATTCAAATCAGTGGCACGAGTTCCCCCGTGATCAAGTTGTATTGGAATGTCGTCTTCATTTGTTATATGCAACAATTCACCAACCGATTTCCGTAACCTTTTCCCATCCGTCGTACCAGTAAAACGATTTAAATAATAATTTTGTTTTGCATTTTTTAATTTAGTATTAAACCAATTTCTGTATCTACGGAACTGGGATAAATCAGAGGCACTTCTGGACTGTATAAATAGCTTGAACAGCCTATTCTCTTTGTTTA
Source organism: Macrothele yani (assembly GCA_039090855.1). NCBI lineage: Eukaryota > Metazoa > Arthropoda > Arachnida > Araneae > Macrothelidae > Macrothele > Macrothele yani. The sequence continues at coordinate 40,400,671 of CM077021.1, forward strand.
GACATCTTAAAACTTTACGAGTAAACGAAGGTTTTCTACACTTTAATGAACGTGTAAAGGTCTTACGTGGGAAAGAACATTCATAAGAACTCCAAAATAATCCCCAAAATGCATCAAAGGCATGTGTGGGATCATCATGTTGTAGCACCGGACACCAATCCGTAACAGCAAGTATCTCACCAAAAGTTCTTAAGCTATGCTGATCGTACGAACGCATACGAATCGAAATCCTGTCTACAAAATCCGAAGTAGGTACACTACCCGACAAATAAAAAATAGGGAGGTGATCACTTATATTATATGCCAACACACCCGTAGTGCAACAAAAATCATTCGTAATACGTAGATCAAGTATAGTTGAGGTAACAGGCGTAATTCTCGTGGGGATTGTAACCACACTTATACATCCAGAAGAACCTATGATATCACTGAATGGATATGAAACGCTATTAGTAGATGTCATATCCATATTAAAATCACCTAAACAATACAACGCCTTGCCACTCAGATTGACATAATCCAAATAACTGGAAAAAAAAATCAAGAAAAACTGACTGATTTTCAGACGGAGAGCGATAAGTTGCACTTATAATGGTATTTTCAGTCTCTAAAGTAATAAACTAATAATTATCAGTTATAACTGTATGTTTATCAATCTGCGAAAGTGAAATGGAGCGCCTAGCAAAAACTGCAACCCCTACCCCCTGATCTAGAAGCAGAAAAAGTTCGAAAACCCGGTACATTGCAAGTAAGTTGATCCACACTATTAAACAAAGTCTCTGAAACGCAAATAAAGTCAACAAGGTAATCCAAAGACCCCAAAAAACTCCAAGAACAGGTCATATTTGCCAAATAAACTACGAGCGTTAATTTGCAACAATAGCAAACTGCGATTTTTTGAAACCAACAAATCACGCAAAAATTCAATAGAACAAACACTAGGATTACAGGTCATAAAAATGAGTTATGTACAACCAATAGAGTTACAGAAACATCACATACCCATCAGAATCGACTAAGATCCAAGTCGTCCCTGCTCCTAATGGTAATTGCATTTCCACCCTCCTCCTTTCGGCAAAAAATACGCCCGTTTTTACACCAACAAAATCTGATATTGTTTTCTCTGGAAAATCTCCGCGCATTCCAGAATAATTCTCATTAACATAAATTCTAGTTTCCTGCAAATAATTGGCACCAATATCAGTCAATTTCAAAAACTTCCCACTCCTTGAAAAAAGAATATCTCTTACTTTTCCGGTCTGAAACTGTACTATGATTGGCGAGGGACGCCGTGCCCCCTTAGTTTTTATTCTATGAACGACGTCAATGTCATCGCACGAAAGGTCTCCAAAATCCAACCCTTTTGCAATATTAGGCACAATGTTCGAGAGATCAGCATTAGTCTCTTCATTACTCTCAGGGATGCCATGTATTTCCAAATTTCTGTTCCTCGTATATTGATCAAAGGTTGTTCAAGTCCTGCGACAGTCTGGATATTTCAGAATCCTGATCCGAAATCCTCTGCTGAAGAGCAACCACTTCCCTACGAGAGTCATCAAGCAACGAACTTGATTTATTTAAAGAAGTCAAAATGTCATCATACTTCTGTGAAAAGAACTCAACTGATCTCTTCAAATCTAGTATCTCAATCTTTAATTCGTTAATAGCATCTAGCTTTATGTTGACAGACTCCAGAACCGACTGAGAATCACTGCCACACTCTTTCACCAATTTCACCTCGGAATTAATGTTTTTTTCTAGTGGAAGCCGCTTCCTCAGAATGGACACCAGAATCATGTAATGCGCCACGTCGACAACTATCACATTGCCATTTCATTTTTTTCTCTTTTGACATTCGTCGGTAAACATTTTCTGTTATTGAACAACAAGCATAATGATATCTGCCGCCGCATCTGTCGTAGCATTGAACCCCCTCTTCGGCATGGATTACAGCCGAACACATCAAACAAAATTTTTGTGTCATATCTATAAGTTAATAGTCAATGAGCTCTCAAATATAATAGACACCCCTGGCAGCAAGCGATGTAGTAGAAAATGTACCTTACTAGTCTTCACTGATACATGAAACGATCACGATTCCACTAAGTCAGTAGAGCTGGTATCGTCATCATCATCGGAATAGGAGCTATCAAAGTGTTGTTCACAATGTAAATCTCATAAGACATGTAACGTATACCCTAGATTCACTTTCCTTTTGATTTTTACTATCTCTGGTTATTTTATTTTACTATGTAAATTATCTTCTTACTGAACGAGATGTTATTTCTCCCGCTGAATGAGATCTGGCAATGAGTGTAAGTCATGACGTGGTGGTAGCCAGTATAAATAGGCGCGTTCAACGAGACGTAGAGAGAGCTTTTTGTTGATGTGCGTAGGGAGAGCTGTTGTTGTACGGAAAGAGCTGTTGTTGTACGGAGAGAGCTGTTGTTGTACGAAGTGAGCTGTTGTTTATGTGTCAGAGAGCTGTTGTTGTATAGAGAGAGCGGTTGTTTATGTGCGTGAGAGCTTTGTTTCGTGTGTAAAGAGATCTTCGTTTATGTGAGAGCCAGAAGTTTACCAAATAAAAGATTGTCTTAGTAAGTACGTCTTTCTCAGTTCATAGTTTTGTCAGATCTCTGTCTGGCTGTTAGGTTAATTTCATTAGTTGATTATTATTAACAACCAGCATAAGACTTTATTAATCTTAATTACTACTACAACATTACTAGCAGTTAAAAGCTTGTTCATTATTATTACTACACTACTAGCAGGAAAGTTTATTCATGATATAATTAACAAACAACAAGCATTAGAAGAAGCATTAGCTTAGAAGAAGCTGAATTCATTATAATTCAGTAGCAGAAGCGATATATTCATTATAGACACATTAACACATCTATAAGCTGTAACAGCAACTTATATTGCTCAAAATCGATGACGCACCACTTCATGGACCAAAAGTAACAAACCGAGACCCGTACTAGCTTTGAATATTGCTTTATTACAATCACAAATCTCACCTTCAAAGTACCTCAATGTTTCTATCGTGACTTGACCTGACTACCTGACTTATGTAGGAGGACTTAATTTGTGATATACCCTCCTACATAAAATAATAAAAGTATTACAAACGTATTCAAAAAAATAATAAGCTTCAACTGAAAATAAAATGACTAAACCCCTCACATTAATGAAAAAAAAAAAAGAAAATATATATCCTTGCGAGTTCAGTTTTACCTTGAACGTGAGGACAACTCCGCAGACTTTGTGGCCTAGTACAGAGGGCGAGTCGAAAGTTTTTCAATATTTGCATAAAACACATGTGCTGCGGCGGGTATGTCACGTGTTTAACCTAGTTCAAGTCGCGCACTGCAGTCAGTCGAAAGAGATTTAAAATGGTAGTCGTTGCTATGAACAGCATTGCATGTCGTCGTTCTGTCTGTGGTTGGGACGCCTAAAAGATGAACAGCCACAACCGGCTAATTAGGGAACTTTTGCTTTACGAGCTTGAACTCATCTATAACGCTTCTCAAGCAACACGAAATATTTGTCATGCGTAAAAGGAAGGTTCCGTGGACCATAGCATCGCATCCAGATGGGTCGAGAAATTTCGCTCAGGTGACAGAAACCTCGACGATCAGCCAAGGTCAGGTAGGACGCGAACCGTGGATTCGTAGCCCGTGCGCCAGGCCGTAGAGGCAAATCCGACAACCATCACTCGGAGATTATAAGGCGAGCTGGGCGTATCACAGACCGCCGTGGTTCGTCACCTTCAAGGCATCGGCAAGTTCTACAGTAGCTGCTGCATTTGCTCCCTCACAAACAGAAAACAGCTCAAGCAAACCTCCGAGTGAGAGTGTGCACGAAACTCTTAAAAACCCGCGCGATGTGCGTTTTATCGAGATAATTTTTACGTGCGATGAAAAGTGGGTCTATTTCCGTAATCCTAACACACAACGGCAGTGGTTGAGCCCGGCCCAGCTTCCTAAACCTGTTGCCAAACGTGGGCGTTTCGATCTCTGCGTCTGGTGGAATTTCGAGGGGATAATCCATAACGAATTTGTTACGGACGGTCGGACCATCAATGCCAACCTCTGCTATGAACACCTGGAGCGGATGTATGCCGTTTTGGAGGAGAAGTACCTGGCACTGGGGAACAGAAAGAGCGCTCTCCTACAGCAGGACTGCGCTCGGCCTCATACCGCGCGAACCGTCCTAGAAAAACTCCTGGAACTTGAGGGCACCGAACTGGTGCCACACCCAGCATATAGAACGGACCTTTCCCCGTCGGATTATTACTTGTTCCGGTCCACGGCTCACTTCCTTCGCGGACGGCACTTCAACAACCAGGGGAAGGTGGCAGCTGGGGCGAAGGAGTTCTTCGCCTCGAAGGACAACAATTGCGGAATCGAAGAACTGGCGGACAGATGGTTAAAGACGGTGCAACACGATGGCCTATACTGAATGCTAGTCAGCTTTCGTCGTAAAGGTACGTATGAAGACATAAAGTGATCCAAATATTGCAAACCTTTCGACTCACCCTCTGTAGAATCGAACAACTGGCAGACAGATGGCTAAAGACGGTGCAACACGATGGCCTATACTTTGAATGCTAGTCAGCTTTCGTCGTAAAGGTACGTATGAAGACATAAAGTGATCGAAGTATTGCGAAACTTTCGACTCACCCTCTGTAGAATCGAAGAACTGGCAGACAGATGGCTGAAGACGGTGCACCACGATGGCCTATACTTTGAGTGCTAGTCAGCTTTCGTCGTAAAGGTACGCATGAAGACATAAAGTGATCGAAGTATTGCGAAACTTTCGACTCACCCTCTGTAGAATCGAAGAACTGGCAGACAGATGGCTGAAGACGGTGCACCACGATGGCCTATACTTTGAGTGCTAGTCAGCTTTCGTCGTAAAGGTACGTATGAAGACATAAAGTGATCGAAGTATTGCGAAACTTTCGACTCACCCTCTGTAGAATCGAAGAACTGGCAGACAGATGGCTGAAGACGGTGCACCACGATGGCCTATACTTTGAGTGCTAGTCAGCTTTCGTCGTAAAGGTATGTATGAAGACATAAAATGATCCAAATATTGCAAAACTTTTGACTCACCTTCTGTAGTTAAGTCGCGCGGTTTGTGTACACCTAACACCACCAACCGGGGTTCGAGCCTAGCCGCCGGATTGAAAGGATTCTGTGGTGTAAAGGCTGCAAATTTCAGTGACTTTGATTTTGCGAAATTCCTGTATAAATACGGAAAACCTTTAAACGGGCATTTCCGAAATAAATGCTATTAGTGTCTACGGAAAATCTGTGAAAATAAGGAAGTTAAGAAAACGGCCACTTTTAAAAATGGAAATTTCGTTGAGGTGGAAGTATAGAGATTTTGCTCCCTATACTTCCAATGGAAAAAATTTTGACCCTATATCCTTAGCGAAGAAAGGTTTTCCGTACATCCAAATTGGCTCACTGATAAACAAACGTCCTAACTTATTGTAGATTGTGCAATCGGTGTTTTTTTCCAAAAAACTTTCCTGAACTTTAATAAAAATTAATAATTTTTCTTCGATGTAGTGGTAAGGAAGAGTGGCGCCATCTGGAAACAGGTATCAGAACTGCAGTAAAGTTATTGATTTTTAATATAGTCCAGGAAAGGTTTTTGCAAAAAACACCGATTGTGCAATCTAATTAGGATGTTTTTTATCATTGGACCAATTTTGATGCATGGGAAACCTTTCTTCGCTCAGGAAATAGGGTCGAATTTTTTTCCGTTGAAAGTCATCATCATCCTCATCATCACCATCATCAACCATTATCAATCCACTGCTGGATGAAGGTCTCTCCAAGTTTCTTCCACTACGGTCTATCTTGCGCCAGTCTCCTCCATGTTACTCCCACATATTGTCGAATTTCATCCATCCATTCCCACGTGGTCTTCTGAGCCTTTTTCCGTCCCTTGTAATCCATTCTAGAATTTCGGTTAGCCATCGGTATTCCATTCTTTTGGCAACATGTCCAGCCCATTGCCAATTCAGGGATTTTTATTCTGATCATGATGTCTTCCACTCTTGTCGTTTTCCTTATCCATCAGTTCTACTTATCACTCCTGGTTACACCAAGCATGCATCTCTTCATGGTCTTTGTATGGCTTTTTTACGCTTTCCAACCATAGGTTGAAGAAGAGTATATGCTCCAGCTTTGTCCGTTCGTATGTCTGTCTGTCTGTCTGTCTGCCTTCCCGTCCGCACGATAACTAGCGTAAAAATGATTCGATTTCGATGAAATTTTAGTATGTGGTAGGGGACCACCTGGGGATGAAGCCTATTGAAAATGGATGAAATGGGGTCAAAGGTCAGGACATAGGAGAGGGACCCATTCCATTGCCCTTATGCGTCATAACATGCGTAAAAATGGATCGATTTCGATGACATTTTAGTATGTGGTAGGGGACCACCTGAGGACAAAGCCTGTTGAAAATGGACGAAATGGGGTCAAAGGTCAGGACATACGAGTGGGATCCATTATGCATCATAACTTACGTAAGAATGCTTTGATTGCGACAAAACTTAAGTATGTTGTTCCGGAAGTATACTGAACCGGTTCTGTTGAATATAATCGAAATGGGGTCAAAGGTCAGGACACAGAAGCGAGATTTATTCCACAGCTATTATCCTCATAACTTAACTAAAAATGCTTCGATTGCGACAAAACTTTAGTATGTTGTTTCGGAGGTATACGGAACCAATTCTGTTGAATATCATGGAAATGTGGTCAAAGGTAAGTACACAGGAGCGAAATTTATTCCACAGCGTTATCCTCATAACTTGAGCAATAACTTGAGTAATGATTTCTGGTATGTTGGAAAGCGTATCATAATCAATGCATTGCATGATTTTACTGACTTGTTTAGTTAAGGTCCACGTCTCTGCTCCATATGTAAGCAATGGAACGATGCACTGGTTAAAAACTTTTCTGTTAAGACATAATGGCATATTGCTTTTAAAAATTGTACTGTTTCTTCGAAAAACTATCCAGGCAAGTTTTATTCGTCGATTAATTTCTTCATCAATGTGGCCTTTGTTTGATATCTGCTGTCCAAGGTAAATGGAGAGATCCATGCTTAGTATTACCAGGAGACCACATGGGAGATGGATTGATGTTCCTTGGCATCCCGTCTAAAATTTGGGTTGTCCATCGATGGTCTGCTCTTCAGCCAGTATGTGCAACCAAATGTCATTTTAGGGACTTCTAATCAACCAAATGTCATTTTAGGGACTCTAATCATGATGCCATCCACCTTCCACTCTTGCCATTTTCCTTATCCAGGTGTTTCAGTTCTCTGCAGCCTTTGAATCTCTTTTTAACGCTTTCCAACCGTAGGTTGAAGAAGCGTATATGCTCCAGCTTTTTCCGTCTCTCTGTCCGTCCGCACGAACTTGCGTAAAAATGGTTCGATTTCGATTAAATTTTATTATGTGCTAGGGAACCACCTGGGAACGAACCCTATTGAAAATGGGCGAAATGAGGTCAAAGGTCATGACATAGAAGCGAGATCCATTCCATTGCCTTTATGCGTCATAACTTGCGTAAAAATGCTTCGATTGCGACAAAACTTTATCATGTTCTTTCGGAGGTCTACTGAACCAATTCTGTTTAATATCATCAAAATGGGGTCAAAGGTCAGGGCACAGGAGTGCGATTAATTCCATAGCCATTATCCTCATAACTTGAGTAATGATTTCCGGTATGTTGGAAAGCGTATCATAATCAATGCATTGCATGATTTTACTAACTTCTTTAGTTAAAGTCCATGTCTCTGCTCCGTCCATGATAACCGAGCAGATGGGCTTCCTTACGGATGGTATTCATCGAAAGAACACTTCCGGATGCTTGTTGAAACTCCTCGCGGATGTGGCCCATCGATTTGGTGCGGTTCTTCCGAATTTCTCTGGCCAGCACCCGTCGGTCTCTAACTCCCAGTTTTGTGGGTCTGCCGGGTCGGGGCACATTCCGACAGTCACCTCTCATCTTCCACTTGCCAATCACGTAGGCCACTGTCGATTTTGGGTACTTCAGCTTGCTGGATGTGTCACGTATGGATCGGCCATTTCTGTGATACCCGACGATTACACCTTTCTCGAAATCAGAATGCTCCGAACTGCGTGGCATCTTGCATGCGACTGGTTGCGTTGTTGTTTCCCACACGATATTTAACAGCGGCGGCCGTGACGTGTATCAGGACCGCAGATATCGTCGATTGCAGGGGTGTCCAATTACTTGTTGGTAGATAGTGTATATGCAGTATATTCGCTATCTAAGAAGTTGGCTGAAATCGACAGGAACAAGTGCACAGGAAGCGTTGCTTTTCCCTTAATTTTGTCATTCAAAGAGATCATTAACGGAGAATTATTTTCTTTAAGCCTTCCTATCATATCACCTTTTCTCCCGAAATTACTACAAAAATGGCGAGAAGCCTAAGAAAGGAGAGAAAAGATATTTCAGCAAATTGCTTCTACCCAGTGGCATGATGTTCGTGTCAGGGAACCAGCACTTCCCAATCATTCCTTGGGTCATGGAGCAGAAAATGAAACACTGTATGGGAATCAGACTATAGACTATAGGACTAAGGACTATAAGGGAGCACTTACTACCAGCGACTGATATGTAGTCGATTCTGGAGAAATGAGAGACAGAAGGAATAATTTTGCCATAGCTTTCGTATAACTCGGCCGCTATGTCAACAGCTCTGTTGAGAAGGACAGAAAATTTTGGGCTTCATTTGATTCAGATTCATCGGCCGCTTAAAGGGTTAAAGAGTTTGAAAGACGAGGTGTCACCTTGTCTCAGTCCCTTTCCAATTTTTATGGGTGCTGTATCCTCAAATAACCGAGGCTTTGCACTTGCATTTTCATAGATGGGATTAATAATGCTAATGTAATGCATCTTCAACACAGCAGGATTTCGAAGCCATTGTACACTGAAGAGCAATTGAATTAGACATATTTGTCTAGTAACGTGTAGCACCACCTTTCGCTCTGATGACGGCGGCGATTCGTCTCGGCATGGACTCGACAAGACACCCGAAGTGTTGGATCCACGACACCTGAACAAGCTCCCACAGTTCACGAAGATTTGATGGAAGGGGGTCATCTCTCTCGATGGCATCACAGATGTACTGGATGGGATTGAGGTCAGGTGACCTAGCTGGCCAAGGAAGCGAGGTCACGTCGGTGGAGTGCACATCCAACCATTTGGATACAATTCGGGAGCTGAATTGTCTTGTTGCAGTATGAGGTCCCCAGTGGGATGTTGAAGACGCACAAACGGGAGCAAATGGTCGTCCAGGATATCCCGGTAACGTTGACCTGTGAGTGACCAGGGGTCCCATATCAATCCACGTAAACAGTCCCCAGACAAGAATGCCACCCCCACCAGCTTGAAGAGTACCCTGCTGGCAAGAAGAATCCATCGCTTCATGTGGTGTGCGCCGTACTCGTATCCTGCCATCCGCATGTTCCAACGTGAATCTGGACTCATCAGTCCAGGCAACATTTTCCCACATGTCTAGGGTCCAGTGGCGATGTTCCCGCGCCCATGCTAATCTTTGCAGCCTGTGATGTGCGGTCAGCAGCGGTACCCTCGTGGGACGATGGCTTCTGTACCCCATAGCGAGGAGATGGTTCTGGATGGTGTGGCTGCTTACACGTTTTTGTGTACCAGCGTTAAATTGCCGAGTGATTTCTTGCACTGTGGCCCGTCTATCCGCTGTTACAATGCGAGCTAGCCGATTATGACCCCACTCATCCACACTCTATTGTCCACGGCAGTTGGCCCTTTCAGGGATGGTTTTACCGGATTCGACGTACTCACGGTGCACCCGTGACACAGTGGCTCGTGAAAATCCCAGTGCCTGCACGACTTCCAAGATGGAGGGACCCATTCGTCTGGCCCCGACAATTTGCCCACGATCAAGTGCGCTTAGATCCTTCGTCTTACCCATACTGCGTTCGACTCTTACTGATTCCCGTCGCATCACTTTTTATATTGTCGGATCGCTGCATACGTCATGTCGTTTCCACAGGGCCACATTTGCATAACGCCAGCTGTCTCTAATTCAATTGCTCTTCAGTGTAACTGTTGATGGTTTCACGGAATCGAAGGCCTTTTGAGCAAAATCCCTAGACATCCACCTCATAAGACGAGCAGTTACCGGTAACCTTGCTGCACGTTATTTTTAGGTGAATTCGCACCATTTACTTTTTACAGTGCAGAGGTCCAACTTATTGTGAGTGTGTGTGTTTGTGAGGGGGGTGGGGGTGTAACCCTTTCCATTGACTATGAATAATCCCGCTCACATTGCTGAGTTTAAATTATGCGCAGTTTCTCCGTAGGTGGAGTAAGTGAATTTTCTATTTTTGCTGGATTTTTAAATACTCTAGAAATCTGCTTTGAAATATTTTTTGTTTTCGTGTGGAAAAGGACTCAAAAGATGTGTTCATTACAACTGAGATTCGGTATTGCCTTTCTTGTTTAAAAAAGTGCTTCAGAAATGCGTGTAAGAAAAATGCAAACTAATGTGCGTAAAAAATATGTTGGCATTATTTTTTTTTTTTTTATATATTACAGAAAGTAACTTTTCATTTCCTTTCAAGCTGAATAAACGATGTTATTAAATTGTACGGAAATTCAGTTAAATCTTCGTGAATTAATCTTTAGGAAAATTGAAAATTTTTATAATCTGATTACCTGCGCGTTCTTTGCTCAGAAGTAATTCTAGCAATGAAAGTGTTTAGTGATTTGTGCATCGTTGCAAAAAAAAAAAAATAGCGAATTAATCCTCTTTATTATAAAGCCTTATTTTTTCATGCTGACGTTTTTATTTGATCTTCCTTTCAGCTATATGGAACGCAAAAGAAATCTTATACGCATTCCAAGGGAACTTCTATTAACATCATACAAGCTTTTCTATTTTGGGTTCGTAGGAGGATAAAAAATGTAACGGAATCCCTGTACGATATTTAGAAATCAAAATGTATTCCCATTATGTTATTGAGAAAAGGCAATTTTTTTCAAAGAAATGTTACGCAATGCATTTTTTCTTATTCGAGACTAAACGGCCACTGTGAGCAACTCTAACGGCTATCGAGTTGTCGCCCACCTCAACTTTGCTGGCTCCAGGTAGGAGGTGGGGGGAGCCGCCGTGCCTTAAGACAATCACGCCACCCATGCCTAATGCTTGAAATCCACACCAGGCCCAATAGAACAAACGGTCCGGTGCCAGCGCTTAGACCATTGTTCTACCGGGATGGTAACAAAAACTATTAATCGAACTTCTAGAAAAATTAGCGCTCCATTAAATTATCCTAATAAGCTGTAGGACCCCCTTTAGCCCGCAAAACAGCGGCCACTCGGCGAGGCATCGATTCGATGAAATGGCGATAGGTATCCTGGGGTATCGGGTACCATAATGTCAACAGCAGGTCCTCCACTTCCCGTACATTTCGGGGTGGTGGTGATTTAGCGCGAACTCGCTTTTCCAAGTCGAACCACAAATGTTCGATTGGGTTCATGTCAGGAGAATTTGGCATTAACAGAAAGTCACCAGCATGTTCCTCGAACCACTAATTGACGATTCTGGCAGTGGCGCATTATCCTGTTGGTAAAGGCCATCACCAGCAGGGAACACAGTTGTCATGAATGGGTGAACGTGGTCCTTAATGATCTTCATATACCTGACAGCTATCAGGGATTGTGCTACTGGGAGAATGGGGCCTAAAGTGTCCCAAGGGAACATCGCCTACAGCATAACACCACCGCCGCCAGCCTGTTTCCGCCCAACAGTACATCCAGGTGCCATAACATCCGCTGGTAATCGACGTATCCGCGCTCGGCTGTCTACGTGAAGCACCAGGAATCTTGATTCGTCAGACCAGGCCACTTTCTTCCAATCATCCACGGTCCAGTCTCAATGATCTTGTGCCTATTTCCTGCGTTGCTGGAGATTACGTGCAGTGAGCATGGGGACCTGTCTGTGTCTTCAGCTACGCATGCCCAAGTCTCAAAAGGCTGCGATGTACTGTGTGCTGTAACACATTGACCTGATCACCACTCTTGTACCTGCGGGTGATTTGTCGCATTGCTGCCCTGAGGTCACTGTGAACAATGCGCGAGTCTCAGTTGCCCTTTCGCATCGATGAGCTGCGGACGACACACGACTCGACGACGGTTCGTCTTTTGGCTAACTGTGCACCACTTTGATACGTACTCACTACAGCGGCACGTGAACCACCCACAAGCCGCGCCGTTTCCGAGATGGTAGTTCCGAGGAGCCGTGCCATCCCAATTTGTCCTTTATCAAACTACGATAAATCGGCAGCTTTTCCAATTCTGACTCCGAACACTCTACTAACCGAAAGCCGGTCCTCCGGTTGTACATATACTGTTCTATGAACTTCACCTGCGCCAGCATTCGGTCCCCATGCGCGCTCATTTCTGTAAGCTGGGGGTGGTATAATGAAGTACAGTTACCCGTCATTTTTGATCCACGCCGGGGATCGAACCCGAGTCCACTTATTCCGGAACAAGTCGCTCTACCAACTGAGCTACGCAGACATTCGTTCTCGCTGCTATCTGCCTTTATGTCGTGGGCGTCGTGCGGGGCAGGCACGTCACATCTCCCCCTCCCCCATAGAGGGCCGGGGGCATGGCCCACGGGTCAGCCGTGACCATGAATCGTTGCAGGCAGCCATCCGCTGTAGAACGTGCACTTGAGAACACCCAGTCAATCTGGTGTGTGGAATGCAACGTCACACACATTTATTTTTCGAAGCGCTGGAGAAGGGATTCTCTGATTTTTCCTATCTCGCGGTGTGGAATGTACATCACCCCATTGTGAGATCTTGAACCGCCGGGTCATCCGGGAAGTTCGGGCGCCATTATAACGAAGAAAATTTCTCCGTCATTTTTGGTCCACGCAAGGGGATCGAACCCGAGTCCGCTTATTCCGGAACAAGTCGCTCTACCAACTGAGCTACGCAGACGTTCGTTCTCGCTGCTATCTGCCTTTATGTCGCGTGCGTCCTGCGGGGCAGGCACGTCACAGTGGTCATAATGGAATGGCTTATAGGTGTATGTCATCATCATCAACCATTATCAATCCACTGCTGGATGAAGGTCTCCCTAAGTTTCTTCCACAACGGTCTATCTTCCGCCAGTCTCCTCCATGTCACTCCCACATGCTTTCGAATGTCATCCACACTTCGCCCATGTGTTCTTCTTCTAGGTATTTTCCTGTCTGTTGAAATCCCGTCTAAAATTTCGTTGTCTATCAGTGGTCTGTTCTTTTGGTAACATGTCCAGCCCAGTGTCATTTCAAGGATTTTACTCTGGTCATGAGGACTTCCACTCTTGTCATTTTCCTTATACACGAGTTCCTCTTCTCATCTTTCCTGGTTACACCAAACACACATCACGCCAGGCTTCTTTTATTTGTCAGTAGCCTTTATATGTTTTTTTTAGTTAAAGTCCATGTCTCTGACCCATAAGTAAGGACTGGAAGTATGCGTTGATTAAACACTTTTCTTTTAAGATATAATGCCATATTGCTCTTGAAATTTGTACTGTTTCTTCCTGTCTCACTCTATCCAAGTATGATACGATGATTAATTTCTTCGTCAATGTGACCCTCGCTTGGCATTTGCTTTAAATTGTGGAAGCATCTTTTGGGAGGGGTCGGTAGCCATGACTCACCACGTTGGTTAAAGCAGGTTGGTGAGTGTGGCATAGCATTTCCTCTAATCCCGGTTATACACTATCTACCAACAAGTAAATAGACACCTGTGATAGCAAAGGAAAACGAAGTTTGTTCACCTTCAATAGTTGGTGGAGCCTCCACGAGCGGCGATTACAGCTGCGACCCTCCGGGGCATACTCTTAACAAGGCGTTGTACGACGGCTAGCGGTATTTTCTTCCACTCGGCTTGGAGAAGACAGGTCAGTTCCTTCACCGATTTCGGACCCTTAAGTCGACGCTCCAACTCGTCCCAGAGGTGCTCGATAGGGTTAAGGTCCGGGATCTGCGCAGGCCAGTCCATTCGATTAACCCCATTGTCACCATACCAAGCCATGGTGGACCTCGCAACATGACACGTGGCATTGTCATCCTGAAAGTAACATGGGTCCACCCCGTAAAACTGCCACAACGTAGGAAGCGCATGGTCATCCAAAATGGTGCAGTAGGTCTCGGCGTTGAGTCTACCAGGAATTGCGACCAAGGGTCCCGTGCCATACGAGGAAAAACACCCCCATAGCATAATTTCACCGCCCCCGAACTTCACAGTTGGCACAATACATTCCGGCAGGAGGCGTTCTCCAGGCAGACGCCAAACCCAGACCCTGCCATCCGAACGGTAGGGGGTGAACCTTGATTCGTCGCTCCAGAGAACCTGTGGACTTTGTGATCAAAGGTTTGTGGGCGGCAGCACGTCCATGATAACCGAGCAAATGGGCTTTCTTACGGATGGTATTCATCGAAAGAACACTCCCGGATGCCTGTTGAAACTCCTCGCGGATGTGGCCCATCGATTTGGTGCGGTTCTTCCGAATTTTCTGGCCAGCACCCGTCGGTCTTTAACTCCCAGTTTTGTGGGTCTGCCGGGTCGGGGCACATTCCGACAGTCACCTCTCATCTTCCACTTGCCAATCACGTAAGCCACTGTCGATTTCGGGTACTTGAACTCACTGGATATGTCACGTATGGATCGGCCATTTCTGTGATACCCAACTATTACACCTTTCTCGGAATCAGAGAGTTCCGAACTGCGTGGCATCTTGCATGCGACTGGTTGCGTTGTTGTTTCCTACACGATATTTAACGGCGGCGGCCGTGACGTGTATCAGGACCGCAGATATCGTCGATTGCAGGGGTGTCCAATTACCTGTTGGTAGATAGTGTATTTTATAGTTATACCGCCACATGGCGGTCGTCAGAGCCCTTTTAGTGAGAATAGGAAGCACTGCGAGAAGGCGGAGTTGATATCAATCAAGGAGTAGCTATGATATGATTCCGAATCATCTGAGCTATATCATCATCAATTGACAACGATGCCCGGATGATAATGGTGGACACTGTCCCCTCCCTATAAAAAAGACCCTCAAAGTTCCCGTAAAAATGTACAAAAATAAATTTAATTAAAAGCGGGCTCAAGAAAAGCGTTAGCGGAAACGCTCGGTGCGCCAGAAAGAAGAAATATTAGAGCGTGAGGTGATATGGAAAATGTTTGCCCCTTCACAATGAGGGCGGCGGTCTCCACTTTACGCATATTCAACGGAGGTGCCAGTCGAGTTGCAGTCCATCTGTTAAGTGCATTCCAGGCATGCTCAACTGGATTCAATGCAGGGGAGCATGCTGGCCACTCCATGAGATCGAATCCGTCCTCTTAAAGCATGTTGTCCACTAGCCGAGCTCTGTGAGGTCGAGCGTTATCGTCCATGAAAAGGAACGAACCACCGAGGGCAGAAAACGGCGTATTAACCCTTTAACGACCATAACGCCCAAAACGCCCGTACATACAAACGACCATAGCCGCCCAAATCACCTGTCTAGAGTGAGTCAGATTTCCTACCCTTACCTGTTCCTTAATTTGTACGACCTATGAGAGATCAACAGGAGTTACCGTCGGTCACCATTGTTGTTACTAAACAAAGAAGTGAAACAAAAGACAGTTTGGGGCGTTATGGTATTTAGAATGACACCGGATGTTAGGGTAATGGTCGTTAAAGGGTTAATACTATACCGTGCAAATTAATTGGGACAAGCTATTTTATTCTCAGAATTGTAATGTGATCGCCAGTTGATGTCGGGAACCCACGTAAACCGGTTTTATCAGCTGTGAGGTGGTGTGACTGTTAGAACTTGATAGTAAGAATGTGGTTTGACAGATTTTAAACAGGAAATAGGCACTTCAGCTTTAGTTGTGAGCTTTCGTGTGTGACAGGTGGATGTTAGTTTTTGCTCTCTGTGAGTACGTGTTGCTTTCGTGTATTGAAAAATGGATATTTCCCCAAGGAAGCGTGCAAAAATAATTGCTCTGAAGGATCACACTTTTATGACAGTGAGAGATATCGCTTCTGCAGTTGGTGTAGGCAAATCAAGTGTATCAAGATTGCTTACGCGATACAATGCATCTGTATCATCGTCTCCAAAAAGGAGAGGTAAATGTGGAAGAAAACGAAAAACAACTCCACGAACCGATAAATATCTAATCAGAAATAGTAAAATGAATCCAAAAAAGCAAGCACCGACCTTCAAAGAGATTTATTGGCTAGTGGTTGTGATGTTAGTGATTCAACTGTACGTCGTAGGCTTCTGGAAGTTGGCCGGAAGGCAAGAAGACCAACGAAGAAATAATATTTGAATGCGAAAATGAAGATAAAACGTTTAGCATGGGCCAAAAAATATAAATCATGGACTGCTGACGACTGGAAAAAGGTAATTTTCAGTGATGAAACTCATTTATTTGTGCAGGGTTACCAAGCAAATGTCGTTAGACGAAGCAACTGTGAACCCTTAAGACCTGAGCATGCCAAACAAACTGTAAAACAACAGATGTTTTGGGGAGTTTTCCCATTAAATGGCACTGGAAGCTTAGTTCCTGTTCAAGGTATGATGAATTCAGCCAAGTACGTAGAAATATTACAACGTAGGATTGTTCCATTCTTGCATACTTTTGACGGGACATTTCAACATGACTTGGCCCCATGTCACAATTCGAAATTGGTCAAGAATTTCATTCAGGAAAATCAAATTCATTTGTTTGATTGGCATGGAAATTCACCAGACTTAAATCCCATAGAAAACTTGTGGAATATTTTGAAGAGAGGTTTAGGTAAAATGGACTGTACAACCAAAGAACGCATTATAACGAATGCTATAAAAGTGTGGTTTCACGATTATGAAGTCAAAAATATGTGCACTCAATTAGTGGAGACAATGCCAAAACGAATTCAAGATGTCATTTCTGCTAAAGGAGGACATACTTCATACTAATAAGGTATTTATCAGTGTATATCAAGGCATAGAATGATATAAAGGCATAGAATGATATAAAGGCATAGAATGATATAAAGGCATAGTTTTGGAAAAGAGAGCTATTTTTTTACTTTGTCCCAATTAATTTGCACAGTATAGTAGGTCTGAGAATCTCGTCCTATATCTCTGTGCCGTCCGACTGCCGTTTCGGATAGCGTACAAGTCCGTGCGTCCACCGATACTTATGGCTGCCCACGCCATCAGTCCATCTCCGCCGTAATGTGCTGTTTCCTGCACAAAAGTTGTGATGTTTCGTGTGTCGGGTTCCATCCAGATAAGAACGTGCCGATTGCCAGACACCATACCGAATCTCGACTCGTCAGAGAAAAGACCTTGACTCCACTCGTCGTGTCCCCAACCACGATATCTCTCAACCCAGATTCTACTTTTCGTACGGTGTCCTGCGCATTAAAGGAACATACACACTTGGTCTAAGAGAATAAAGGCTACCTTGATGAAGAAGATTTTGAATGTTTGAGTTGACAACCTGCGTCATGTTGACGCGAGAAGCCCTCGCTTGAGCTAAGTAGAATTGTGCCGCCTGTTACTGCGGGCTGTTAACAATAGATAACAGTCGTCCGTTGCTGTAGTTGCTCATGGATGACCTTGACCTTGCCTTCTTCGAACACTTCCGGTATCTGGAATCGTCTTCATAGTTGGAAAACGACACTTCGTGACACTCCAATGGCTTCTACTACCACCCTGGGTCTGACCTGCTTCTAGCCTGCCAATAGCTCTCCACGCCGTTGATTCGGTACATCATGCTGTTGAGACATCGTTCGAACCGAAGACTTCAAGAAGCGAAATGCCACGATAAAAGCGGCTGAATACGTGAGCTCACGGCAAAACTTCGTTTTTATCCCTATCTGGGATTTGTGCATTCTGACGTCACAGACGCTAATTTGCATAAGGATCTGAATGAATGGGCTATCTACGTCCCACTGGACTGCGTTTTCCACGTTTCGCTAAGATATCATACGACTGGCTTGCATAATATCGCGAAAGTGACATTCTCTCCTAATTATTTGAAGCAGTGTATGTCGTTCTCTTCAGCAGATGAAGTTAAAGATTTCATCCTCCTTGATTTTTATTTCGGTAGGGGGTTTCACCTTGTAGTCCTGCGAACAGAGGACTTCACCCTAAATTAGGGACGGGCAACTGCTTAAAGCCCATTGACTTGCTCACGATGGTCGTTAAACCTCCCCCCCCTCCAAACAAAACAGAAAACAAGAAAGATGACACCGAATTTTCGGCTGTAATGAGCACGTCTACTGAACCCTTTCTGACGTAAATAAAATTTTATCAAACTAATTCAAAGTCAATGGAACCGGTTAGAAGAAAAATCAACCTGATTTCTACAATCGATAAAACGCCGCCCCGGTGGCGCAGTGGTCTAAGGCGATGGCCTCTGATCATTCGTCCGAAAGGGGTCCGGGTTCGAATCCCGGTCAGGCATGGATGTTGTGCTTGTCTTACGGCACTGGCTCTCTCCCTTCCCTGGAACCAGTGACCCTAAATTAGGGACGGGCGACTGCTTATAGCCCATTGAGTTGCTCACGGTGGTCGTTAAACCTCCAATAAAAACAAAAAAAAAACAAAAAAAACAATCGATAAAACATCCAGAAACAGAAACAGCTACTTACTTCCACCAGCAGATAAAAAGTATGTTACAAAAATTAACAAATTGAGCACAAAATGTTTCTCATAGCAAAAGAAAAGTATCAGAGTCAAAGGGATTTTCAAATCAAGCAGTGAAAAGAAGAAATATAGAAGGAGACATTATATAACTCTATGCCTTCTACCTTAAGAATTTCGAATAAACCACTGACGGAAAATGAGAAAAGAACATCATTAAATATTGCAGCTCCATCTATGAGACTTTTTTCGTAGCAAAACCTTGTTAAGAAACGGAAATAATCACACGCGTGAAGTGATTTAATATTGATTTTAATGTGCATTACCAAGCCGGCCCTAGGCGTGATCGAAGTGGGCTTGCGCTTAAGTCGGCAGTCATATGGGGGGCGGCTGGTCGGTAGATTGCCCTTATTTTGCTTTAGCCTTTTCATATAAATATATATATTATGTTTATATGATAATGATCTGAAATATACTGTGTCATAAATTACATATTATTTGCCCTTTTTTCTTTGTGAATTAATCGCGTTTATTTCATCCGCAGTATTACATAAAAGCGAATTCCTAATTGCAATATTTTATAGCAGTTCTCATTTTTTGCCGTTCTTCTAAGCCAGCATATTTAGCCTTTCTATTTTTGTAGTCTGTATTTTGTGTCTCTTCCTCCTGGACCTGAGACAACATTACTCCCCTTGAGGCTACAGTCATGAAAATGTCTCCAAAGTATACGATTGTCACTGGCTTCTTGACCAACCCCTTGTTTTGCAAAGCAGGAGGCCAGGAGCAATAGGGAAACAACCCTAGGCGCTCTCCCCGTTACCCTACCACTATAGCACGGTATCATTTTCAAAGTGACCGCAACCGCAATTTAAACTAATTACACCGTAAAAGGGAGGACGGTATGACAGCTTCGATGAGAATATTTGTTTTCAGTGTGAATTTTTGTCTTCCTAGGATCGAGTAGAAAACCGGCATGTTTGGTTGGTACAACATGTGATTTAGCAATTCTCATTTTACCCGTATGATTTAAAGAGACTGAATACAGGAAAAATACTCTAATCATTTAGAGGAAAACAGAAAATTGAGATTTCAGTGGGGATAGCTTCTCATTAATCAAGGGACTCCAACTTAATGTTTTAATCGAAAGTAAAAAATTAATTTCCTGGGAACTTTAAAGTGTAAAATTAGTATTTGGGAATGTTCCATATAAGTTAGTTTGACCCCCCTCCCCGGCTGTATGAAGAAAACATACCCCGTCGTCATCTCTGATATACATTCCACAGTCGGGTTTTAAATACTACATTTTTCTGTTGCCTGTTCTGAAAGTTTTTGGAAGTATTTCCATAGGAAGTATTTTTTCCTGATGTGTATTCTTACAGGTTTTCCCCCGAAATACAAACTGGCAATTTGCGCAGCTTTTCATTGCATTTTTGGAAGATAATTCCATGCCTTAATGAAGGGAAGATTCCTGAGGATTGGAGCAACGCTACAATGATCCTGCTACATAAAAAAGGTGACGTTGAGGATCTCAGGAACTACAGATCTATCAACCTCCTATCAGTGGTTTATAAAATCTTCACTAAAGTTCTTTCACACCGCTTGAAGGTAACACTGGACATGGCTCAACCGAGAGAACAAGCTGGATTCAGGAGTGGTTACAGCACAACAGATCATATCCACGTACTGAGAGAACTAATTGAAAGAGCGAGGGAATATGAACTTCCATTGTGCATGGCTTTTATCGATTATGAAAAGTCCTTTGATTCAGAGAAACCATCAGCAGTTACAAATGGCTTTGAAATCTTGCGGTATTGAAGATGCATACATTAATATTATTAATAACATCTATGAAAATGCAAGTGCAAAGATTCGGCTGTTTGAGAATACAGCACACATAAAACTTGGAAAGGGAGTGAGACAAGGTGACACCATATCTCCCAAGCTCTTTAATGCTACATTGGGAAATGTCTTTCAATCACTGAACTGGGAAAACAAAGGGATAAAGATTAATTAAGATTATCTAACCCACCTTCGTTTTGCTGATGACGTAGTCATTTTTGCAACTACCCCATCAGAGCTGCAGAGTATGATCCAGGAACTTGCTGATAAGAGTAAAGAAGTGGGATTAAAAATGAACTTTCGGAAGACAAAAGTGATGTTCAATGCTTTTACAAGAAATGAAGATTTATCGATTGATGGAGAAAAGCTGGAGATAACAGATGCGTACGTTTATCTTGGACAGCAGATATCAAGTGAGGGTCACATTGATGAAGAAATTAATCGGCGTATAAAACTTGCCTGGAGAGCTTTTGGAAGAAATAGCATAATTTTCAAGAGCAATATGCCATTATGTCTTAAAAGAAAAGTGTTTGATCAATGCATCCTTCCAGTGCTTACGTATGGTGCAGAGACATGGAGCCTTAACTAAAAGAGACATACAAAGGCAGCAGACAACTCAAAGAAGCATGGAGGGGTGCATGCTTGGGGTAACCAGGAGAGATAAGAAGAGGAACTCGTGGATCCGAAAAATGACAAGAGTGGAAGACATCATGATCAGAGTTAAATCCCTGAAATGGCAATAGGCTGGACATACTGCCAGAAGGACAGATCATCGATGGACAGCCGAAATTTTAGATTGGATTCCAAGGGACAGGAAAAGACCCAGAAGAAGACCACATAGGAGATGGGTGGATGAAATTCGAAAGTATGCAGGGGTGACATGGAGGAGACTGGCACAAGACAGACCGTTGTGGAAGAGGCTTGGAGAGACCTTCGTCCAGCAGTGGATTGATAATGGTTGACAATGATGATTATGATGGATTCCATATATAATGCTATCACTATGTGGACTGCGTGCCTCAAGAAAAGTGTGTAGGAGGGGAGGGGGGTGTATGTGTGTATTAAGCCATCTTAATTTCATTTAAAGGCGGCCAGACCTCCACCTTGCCCACGCATGAACAATATCACGAGCCGGCTTTGCGCATTACAGTGTACAGATGGCACATTTTAAGAAGGTGTTGCACCTCCTCCAGCAGCAATGCAAGCTTTCAATCTGGCATGCAATCAGTCGTACAAATGCTGGATATCACGCTGGGGGATAGCATTCCATGCGCTTTCAACTTGAACGCGTAATTCAGAGATGCTCGCTGCCTGCCGGAGTCCGTGGAAGAGTCTTTGTCCGATCCAGTCCCAGACCTCCTCAATTGGAGACAAGTCCGGGGAGCGTGCTGGCCAAGGGATTTGATGGGCAGCCTGAAGAGCATGTTGAGTTGCCCGGACGGAGTGAGGGGCCAGTGTTGCCAGTTTGGGGAAAAGTCGGTAAATTTAGGGACTTTTCGCTTCATGTTAGGGACAAAAAAATTTGATTTGGCATTAGAGACTTTTTAGGGGATTTTCCCCATGGTTTCGGAAACTTCAGCGCCTTTTTCCGTTTTGGCTGATTTTTTTCATTAACTTTGAGACAAAATGTTTTTTACTGTTTCCAAGACTTAAAATTTTAGACAAACATTTCGCAACCGCTAGTACGTAAAATTTCGTAACAGCAACAAGTGCCAATTGGTTCAAGACAAATCGTAATCGTTATGAACTTTATCGACCATAGTCGCTTTGGCCATAGTAACATATCCAACAAAATTGTTAGTAAGTACCAGTTGGTAACACATTTTCTCTCTTCTCCCCTACTTCCTGTTTATTTATAATGCTCTCTCATGTCGGTGTTGGGCCGCCCCGGTGGCGCAGTGGTCTAAGGCGTTGGCCTCTGATCATTCGTCCGTAAGGGGTCCGGGTTCGAATCCCGGTCAGGCATGGATGTTGTGTTTGTCTTACAGCACTGGCTCTCTCCCTTCCCTGGAACCAGTGACCCTAAATTAGGGACGGGCGACTACTTATAGCCCATTGAGTTGCTCACGGTGGTCGTTAAACCTCCAATACAATACAATACAATGTCGGTGTTGGAGGTGGGCATCTAGGTGAATCGTATTCTGACTTGTGTCACCACCAGTGTTGCTAACTTAAGGGAAAAGTCGCAAAATTTAGGGGATTTTGGATTCGAGTTTGTGACAAAATTATTATTTTGGGAATAACGACATTTTTAGGTGATTTAGCGATGTTTTTAACGATTTCAGGGACTTTTTATGTTTATGATTTCAAGCATTTAAAATACGGTTTATTGAAATCGGGAGAGTCTTTTACATTTCCCATTGTTCCAATAACCGTGACCCTGATCGTAATGCTTATAGAAAACAATCCCTTTTCCCCTTGTGTCTTTCTTTTTATCAAGCATAGGAAGCCTGCCTATCGCCGATGAGTTTGCTTGGAATCCCTTAGGCTCTGAATACGATAGTGGTGGGACTTACGTCTGCGTTTCCATTCGCAGAAATATTGTATCAAAACAAAAGTTCTGTTTTATTTATAGCAAAATAACAGTAACATACAGTAACATATAACTGGAAAGATTTTTTCTTTTCTTTTGCAAGAAATAATTTCATCTCCAATGCTATAATTTAGTGGTCCACCACACTGCGCGTACTAAGTGCGCTTAGCAAGTCATCTTAGCTATTTAAAAATTGTTATATTCTCTCTTCCTAAGTACATATATATTTCTTGTTGTTTGACCACCTTGGGTATTACGACTACCTACAGTAACTCAATATATGCAATCACCCATGCCTAATTTAGGGCAACTGGTCCCAAACAAGAGAGAAAGCAATGCTGTGCGACAATCATATCATCCATGCTTCACTGGATTCAAACTCGGGCCCATCTCGGTCGAATGATCAGAAGCCAGTCTTTAGACCACTGAATCACTGGGGGAGGCATATATATTATATCATCATCATCATCATCATAATTGTCAACCATTATCAATCCACTGCTGGACGAAGGTCTCCCCAAGTTTCATCCACAACGGTCTGTCTTGTGCCAGTCTCCTCCATGTCACTCCCGCATACTATCGAATTTCATCCACCCATCTCCCATGTGGTCTTCTTCTGGGTCTTTTCCTGTCCCTTGGAATCCAATCTAAACTTTCGGCTGTCCATCGATGGTCTGTCCTTCTGGCAGTATGCCCAGCCCATTGCCATTTCAGGGATTTAACTCTGATCATGATGTCTTCCACTGTTGCCATTTTTTTTTATCCACGAGCACCAAGCATGCACCTCGCCATGCCCCTTTGAGTTGTCTGCAGCTTTTGTATGTCTCTTTTAATTAAGGTCCACGTCTCTGCACCATACGTAAGCACTGGAAGGATGCATTGATCAAATACTTTTCTTTTAAGACATAATGGCATATTGCTCTTGAAAATTATGCTGTTTCTTTCAAAAGCTCTCCAGGCAAGTTCTATACACCGATTAATTTCTTCATCAATGTGACCCTCACTTGATATCTGCTGTCCAAGGTAAACGTACGTGTCTGTTATCTCCAGCTTTTCTCCATCAATCGATAAATCTTCATTTCTTGTAAAAGCATTGAACATCACTTTTGCCTTCTGAAAGTTCATTTTTAATCCCACTTCTTTACTCTTGTCAGCAAGTTCCTGGATCATACTCTGCAGCTCTGATGGGGTAGTTGCAAAAATGACTACGTCATCAGCAAAACGAAGGTGGGTTAGATAATCTTAATTAATCTTTATCCCTTTGTTTTCTCAGTTCAGTGATTGAAAGACATTTTCCAATGTGGCGTTAAAGAGCTTGGGAGATATGGTGTCACCTTGTCTCACTCCCTTTCCAATTTTTATGTGTGTTGTATTTTCAAACAGCCGAATCTTTGCACTCGCATTTTCATAGATGTTATTAATAATATTAATGTATGCATCTTCAATACCGCAGGATATATATATATATATAGTTGTGGAGTCATGACTCCACAACTTAAATCTTGGCCCTCAGTCTCCGGCAGCTGGAATGTACCTGGCCAGGGCGGCGGCCAGTGCGACATGAAGGCAGAGGGTGCTAAGAATCCCCGGAGGACCGGACTAGGCTGCCATCTGATGCTGACCTTGGCAACGTACAATGGACGCTCCCTATCTTCTGATTCAAGGCTTCTTGAATTGGAAGAGGAACTACAAAGGATCAAGTGGGACATCGTGGGGCTAAGTGAGGTAAGGAGAAAAGGAGAAGATCTCATCGAACTGAAAAGTGGACATCTCTTCTACTATCGTGGGACAGATACTGGCAGAACTAGTGGTGTTGGATTTATAATAAACAAGAAACTGAAGGATAGGGTGGTAGAAGTTGAAAGTTCCTCTGACAGAGCTGCACGACTTGTTATCCAACTATCGAGAGATACCAGGCTCAGATTATTCAAACTTATGCACCCACCACAAGTCATCCTGAAGAAGAAATTGAAGAATTTTATGAAATTTGTCATCTAAATAATAAAGGTAAGCAGCACTTGAAAATAATTATGGGAGATTTCAATGCAAAAATAGGGCAACGGCAACAGAATGAAACTTCAGTAGGTAAATTCGGTCACGGCAACAGAAACCAGCGTGGAAATACTCTCGTTGAGTTTGCAGAGGCAGAAGGGTTTTTCATCTTGAACTCCTTCTTCAAGAAAAAGTCACACAGGAAATGGACATGGAGACATCCAAATGGGACGACAAGTGAAATTGATTTCATTATGTGTAACAAAAAATTCGTCATAGAAGACTGCAGTGTGCTAAACAAGTTCAACACAGGTAGTGACCATAGATTGGTGAGATGTAAGATGCACCTCAACACTAAACTTGAACGTGGCAAGCTCATAGGACAAACAAAATCTATTGACATAACCAACCTTAAAAAACACCATAATACCTTCAAGTTGGAACTGAAGAACAGGTTCTCTGCTTTAGAAGGCCTAACATCGGAAGAAGTGGACATCTCTGAAGTTAACAGAAAAGTAACCAAAGCTCTTATGGAAACAGCAACAAAATTAGCTGGGTCTAAGAACAAGTTGCATGTAAATAAATTATCAGGAAAAACGAAAATGTTGATGCAAAAAAGAAGAGATGAGGACAACTAAAGAAGACGTGACATCCAAAGTGGAATATATAGAGCTATGCAAGACAGTACGAAAAAGTATCACTGAAGACGTAAGAAAATTCAACTGTGAACTAGTGAGGAAAGCAATTGAAAACAACCAAAGCCTAAAGATAGCAAAGGGACATCTCAGTAAGGGAAGAAAACAGATTATGGCACTGAGAAAAGAAGATGGTTCTGTAACAAGAAATAGAGGCGAAATTTTGACAAAGAGTGAAAGATTTCTACTCCAAATTATATGAAAGGGATGATACATGCACTCCAGACATCATGAAAGATACCAGTACCAGAGTTCCTCCAGTCCTTCCAGCAGAAGTTGCACATGCAATCAAGAACATGAAGCGGGGAAAAGCTCCAGGAGAAGATGGAATTACTGTAGACATCATACAAGAAGCAAGTGGAGAAATCGAAACAGTACTCGCCCAAATTTTCACTCGATGCCTTAATGAAGGAAAGATTCCTGAGGAGTTGGAATACCGCTACAATGATCCTGCTACATAAGAAAGGTGACATTGAGGATCTCGGAAACTACAGACCTATCAGCCTCCTATCAGTAGTTTATAAAATCTTCACTAAAAGTTCTTTCACACCGCTTGAAGGTAACACTGGACATGGCTCAACCGAGAGAACAAGCTGGATTCAGGAGTGGCTACAGCACAATAGATCATATCCATGTGCTGAGAGAACTAATTGAAAGAGCGAGGGAATATGAACTTCCATTGTGCATGGCTTTTATCGATTATGAAAAAGCCTTTGATTCGGTGAAACCATCAGCAGTTACAATGGCTCTGAAAACCTGCGGTATTGAAGATGCATACATTAATATTATTAATAACATCTATGAAAATGCAAGTGCAAAGATTCGGCTGTTTGAAAATACAACACACATAAAAATTGGAAAGGGAGTGAGACAAGGTGACACCATATCTCCAAAGCTCTTTAATACCACATTGGAGGGTGTTTTTCAGTCACTGAGCTGGGAAAACAAGGGGATAAAGATTAATGGAGATTATCTAACCCACTTTCGTTTTGCTGATGACGTAGTCATTTTTGCAACTAGCTCATCAGAGCTGCAGAGTATGATCCAGGAACTTGCTGACAAGAGTAAAGAAGTGGGATTAAAAATGAACTTTCAGAAGACAAAAGTGATGTTCAATGCTTTTACAAGAAATGAAGATTTATCGATTGATGGAGAAAAGCTGGAGATAACAGATACGTACGTTTATCTTGGACAGCAGATATCAAGTGAGGTCACATTGATGAAGAAATTAATCGGCGTACAAAACTTGCCTGGAGAGCTTTTGGAAGAAACAACATAATTTTCAAGAGCAATATGCCATTATGTCTTAAAAGAAAAGTGTTTGATCAATGCATCCTTCCAGTGCTTACGTATGGTGCAGAGACAATGGACCTTAACTAAAAGAGACATACAAAGGCTGCAGACAACTCAAAGAAGCATGGAGAGGTGCATACTTGGTGTAACCAGGAGAGATAAGAAAGAGGAACTCGTGGATCCGAAAAATGACAAGAGTGGAAGACATCATGATCAGAGTTAAATCCCTGAAATGGAAATGGGCTGGACATACTGCCAGAAGGACAGATCATCGATGGACAGCCGAAATTTTAGATTGGATTCCAAGGGACAGGAAAAGACCCAGAAGAAGACCACATGGGAGATGGGTGGATGAAATTCGAGAAGTATGCAGGGGTGACATGGAGGAGACTGGCACAAGACAGACCGTTGTGGAGGAAACTTGGGGAGACCTTCGTCCAGCAGTGGATTGATAATGGTTGACAATGATGATGATGATGATGATATACATATATATATATATATATATATATATATGTATATATATATATACTATTGAGCCATATTTAGTAATAATGTCCTCACATTCACTTCTTCTTATTAATTTGAAGTGCCAAATAATTAATAATAATATTGAGTCACTAAATTTTAAATGGCGCACAAATAAGTACAAAAATTCAAAATATTTAAAAACTGATTTTTAGGGACTTTTTTCACTCTTGGAGACTTTTTATCGCCGATTTGGAGACTTTTAGAATGAGTGAGTTGGCAACACTGTGTGGTGCTCTGCTCGAATATCGCATCGGTGATCGCACTCAAAAATGGCAGGACGACTGGCTACACGATGTCGCTGACGTACGTACTGCTATTCAGTGTACCCCGTACAAACACCAGACTCGTACGAGAGTGACAGCTAGTCGCTCCCTACACCATGATGCCCGGCGTGGGGCCTGTGTGCCGTCGGGGGATGCACGATGGCAGAAGCCGCTTAATTTGTCACGACCGTCAGATGCTACCAAGCAGAATCGGCTTTCATCACTGAAGACCACTGCCCACCATTTTTCCCTCTAATGAACTTGTTCTTGACACCAACGCAAACGTGCTCGACGGTGACCAGGGTTCAGTGGCAACCGTGCCAGCGGCACGCGTGCCAGTAGTCCTACTTACAACAAACGATTTCGTATTGTTCTGAGTTAGACCCTCTTGGTATGACAGAGCATCGAATTTGTGACGCCGTAGATGTTCGCTCTGCCAACGCCGCCCTCCGTGCGTCCGTATCTATGTGCTGCCAGGAACCACGTCTGCGGGTGTGTGCGAATGCTCCTCTGACAACCGACGTCACCATCTTTCCACGGTCCGCAATTTGACGGAAGGACCAACCTCCTTCCTGTAGACCCACTATACGGCCTCGCTCGAACTCCGATAACTGAACAAATGTTGCGCGCCTGCGTCGCCTAGGCACGGTAGCTTCTTCAACGAGCACTGAACAACACGACACCAGACGAATAACTTCGTTCTGTACGCTCTAGTCCTTAAACGCGCTGCGTACATTTGCATGTTGTCGTCCGCAGTGACGTCATTGCTTCATCCAATGACATTCCAACTTGGATCACAATTTCTGCTGCCCTTAACAATTAAGATATCACAGTATGACGTTCCTACCGGCAATCCTTTCGGGTGTTCTTTTTTTACTTTCCGGAAGTGTAGAAAAGTTCAAAATAGGCGAAAAGCATTCTTCATTGCAAAAGTTATGCTAAGGAAAAATAACTTTTTAAATACATCTCCAGGAAGCAGAGCGAGGAAAAGGTTTTGACATTTACGCCCCCTAGCGAGAAAGCTCTGCATTATTTGAAGAGGATAATGCTCCCCATCCTTATTGCAGCTAATGTCATACAGCAAAAAAACATTCTCAGAAGGTTGTGACCTATATTCTAAAATAACTTTCATGTTTAGTTCCTTTTCCTATGTAAAATTTTGTTTGTTCTCCTTTACACTTTCCAAACTTAACGTGATATCTTCTCTCTCACAAGAATGAGGTTGGCAACAACAGAGGTCAGAGTTAGTGACGTATGAATGTGATAAGAATGATAGATAAAAGGGACGATACTGCAGTTGCTCAGTGTATGTGTGTGTGTGTGGATATGTTTAATCGCTGTTAAGATAAATGTGAAATTTACGACTTATAGTGCCATATTGTGAAGTTCATCAAATATTACTGGACCAATAAAAGGTTGTCGTAAGTCTGACTTCTGTATATGTTCCACCTGGCCGTAAAAACTTACACTGAAGAGCAATTTAATTAGAGACAGCTGGCGTTATGCAAATGTGGCGCTGTGGGCGGCACTGTAAACGGAAACGACATGACGTAGGCAGCGATCCGACAATATAAGGAGTGATGCGACGGGAATCAGTAGGAGTCGGACGCAGTATGGGTAAGACGGAGAATCTAGGCGCATTTGATCGTGGGCAAATTGTCGGGGCCCGACGAATGGGTCACTCCATCTCGGAAGTCGTGCAGGCACTGGGATTTTCACGAGCCACTGTGTCACGGGTGCACCGTGAGTACATCGAATCCGGTAAGCCCATCCCTGCAAGGGCCAACTGCCGTGGACAACAGCGTGTGGATGAGCGGGGTCATCGTCGGCTAGCTCGCATTGTAACAGCGGATAGACGGGCCACAGTGCAAGAAATCACTCGGCAATTCAACGCTGGTGCACAAAAACGTGTAAGCAGCCACACCATCCAGAATCATCTCCTCGCTATGGGATACAGAGGCCATCGTCCCACGAGGGTACCGCTGCTGACCGCACATCACAGGGTGCAAAGATTAGCATGGGCGTTGGAACATCGCCACTGGACTCTAGACATGTGGGAAAATGTTGCCTGGACTGATGAGTCGAGATTCACGTTGGTACATGCGGATGGAAGGATGCGAGTACGGCGCAAACCACATGAAGCGATGGATCCTTCTTGCCAGCAGGGTACTCATTAAGCTGGTGGGGGTGGCATTCTCGTCTGGGGACTGCTTACGCGGACTGAAATGGGGCCCCTGGTACGTGTGACATCGTTCCTCACAGGTCAACGTTAGCGGGATATCCTGGACGACCATTTGCTCTCGTTTGTACGTTTTCAACATCCCACTGAGGACCTCATCCTGCAACAAGACAATGCAACGTGCCATCGCTCCCGAATTGTATCCGAATGGTTATTTGAACACTCCACCGACGTGACCTAGCTTCCTTGGCCAGCTAAGTCACCTGACCTCAATCCCATCGAGGTCATCTGGGATGCCATCAAGAGAGATGTTCGAGGCTCTGAACCCCTCCATCAAATCTTCGTGAACTGTGGGAGCTTGTTCAGTGGTCGTGGATCCGTATGCCTTCCCAACGCTTCCGGTGTCTTGTCGAGTCCATGCCGAGACGAATCGCTGCCATCATCAGGACGAAAGGTGGTGCTACACGTTACTAGACAGGTATCTCTAATTCAATTGTTCTTCAGTGTAGTTAGGAACTATTGCATCGTATTTTCATTTAGTTTAACATTTCCTTAGTCATGGTCTTAGACATAGCGTAACACCAATCACGCATACGAAAAAGGGTTACGTTTTAGGGTTTTTAGAAGCTTAGACACAGCTGCAAACAGAAGTAAATCAAACATAACGTTGCGACATAACTGTGAACTACAAATCTCCTCAAATACAAAACTGAAGAGTTCCATAATATATTAGGTGTGCAACTTGATTCTCGGCCACAAGCACGACACGTTGACAGCAAATTATAGAAAATCGAATACGTACCTAATAAGGGAAATAATCCTCGTCGTGTTGGATACATTTCAGCCATCGATCAGGGAGTTGCCGAATGCCACTGCGGAAAAAAGAGGGCTGTTTCGAGTTAATAAAGTCATCAATACTTGTGTGGACCTCATCGACAGAAGTGAAGTGCGTATCACTCAGGAAATGTTGCAGGGAGCGAAAGAGGTGATATTCCGAAGGGGGCAAAGTCTGGAGAATACGCCGCGCGGGACAAAATCTCCCATCCCAGGTCGGTGATCGTGTTTAAAGACGTTTTCGCGGTGTGAGGACGTAACAGGACCGACCTTCTGCCCTTGCCGGTGTATGGCCTTTTCGCCTCCATTGCGTCACTCACACGAATGAGTTGCTGGCTGAGAATTACGCTCAGTATTGACCGTTTCACCAGGTTTGCGCAACTCATAGTGTGCGACACCGCGCTGATCCCACCATATGCACAGCAACAACTTTATGGCATGGATATTCGGTTTGGCGGTACTAGTGGTAGGCTGACCTAGATAAACCCACGATTTGCGCCGCTTAGGGCTACCGTAGAGGATCCACTTCTCATCACTGGTCAAAATCTTGTGGAGGAAATCCTTCTTGAATCTGGAGAGCAAGGCCACCGCAACATCGTAGCGCCTAGACTTGTTCGCAGCTGTAAGTTGGTGGGGCACCCAACGGCCCTCCTTGTGAATCCGTCCAAGCTTGTGCAGGCGCTTTGCAATGGTTTGTCGTGTTACTCCGAGTTCCTGGATGAGCTCTGACTGTGTGCGACATGGATCCGCGTCAAACAGTTGTACCAATTCCTCATCGTCAACTTTCTGTGGCTGTCCCGAACGTTCTGCATCACGGAGATCAAAATTTCCCTGCTTAAACCGCTGGATCCACTTCTTACACGTACTGTAGGACACAGCAGCCTTACCCAAAGCAGCACAGATCATTTGCTGGGTTGCCGCGGCAATTTTTTGCAGCTGAAACGCGAACAGGAGGCAGTGCCTCAAATGTTGCTTCTCGAACGACATTGCTTTCACCGTCAACTTTTGTCCCTTCTCTCACTACAGCTGTGAGCGGTTACGGTTGCCTGGAAAGCTGTTGAATGGCGCTGCAATCAGATAGTATCGCACACAGCTATTTGCATTTGCCGACGTTCTATGATCGCTTGCGGTTAGAGGCCGAGAATTAAGTTGCACACCTAATAAATGGTATTCGATGTTAAAAGAATTTTTTTGAATCACATGTTTAGAAATAAATATTTACACTTCCTAGTGGCCAAACTATTCTTTACCAAAAAATTATATGTATATTAAATGCAAACATTTTCCATCAGGAGCTGTATCCGATATAGGAGAATTTTTCAAATCGGACTTTTAGAAGCAGAGATATCGGGTAAAACTCAATTTTACTTTACTCCCCTTAGCGGAAAATCTATGCATTACTTGAAAAAGAGACTATTCCTAAATTATTCTGCGACATAAGTGGCATCGAAAGGAAAAATATTTTTTTCAATCGGATGTTTAGAAGGGAATATACGAAATAAAATGTATTTTGAATTCGATATCATCTCCATTTGCGCCCTCTAGCGGGGAAGTTGTTCATCAGAAAAAACAACTGAGTGGAAAGGACATCATGCTCACATTTCACCCTTCCAAATGCAAAAAGGCCGCCCCGGTGGCGCAGTGGTCTAAGGCGTTGGCCTCTGATCATTCGTCGGAAGGGGTCCGGGTTCGAATCCCGGTGAGGCATGGATGTTGTGTTTGTCTTACGGCACTGGCTCTCTCCCTTCCCTGGAACCAGTGACTCTAAATTAGGGACGGGCGACTGCTTATAGCCCATTGAGTTGCTCACGGTGGTCGTTAAACCTCAAAAAAAAAAAAAAAAAAAAAAAAAAATAAGCGATGGCCTCTGATTATTCGTCCGTAAGGGGTCCGGGTTCGAATCCCGGTGAGGCATGGATGTTGTGTTTGTCTTACGGCACTGGCTCTCTCCCTTCCCTGGAACCAGTGACCCTAAATTAGGGACGGGCGACTGCTTATAGCCCATTGGGTTGCTCACGGTGGTCGTTAAACCTCCAATTAAAAAAAATGCAAAAAGAATTTTTCAAATCGGGATAATAGGTGCAGAGATATGGTTTCCAGAAGCGGACGGACAGACGGACAAAGTGATAATACACAATCGAGAAACATTATTGTGACCACCTCCTACTTTTGACGTCAACAGCGCGCAGCCAATGAAAGAAGGCACGTGTCGTAAGATGGCTTGGAGGGTATATAAGGTGTGTTGTAGGCATTCTGAAAACATATCACTCGTTGCTGTCTTGGATAAAAGGAGCGATTTATCAGATTTGCAAAAGGGATGATTATCAGCTTTCGGGCCAAGGGTGGCAGTATTTCTGAAACAGAGCTGTTTGTTAAATGTTCACGTGATGCTGTGGTTAAATTGCATCGTGATTGGAAAAATGGCCCCATTGCGAATAAGCGATGTGGAAACTGCGGAGCACCACGTGCCATTGATATGAGAGGTGAACGTCGGCTGCGAAGGTACGCGAGGGCCGATCGACACGCTACAGTGGAGCAACTCACTGGCCGACTAAACCAGGGGACTACCGGAAGTGTGTCTAAAACGACAGTTCAGCGAACCCTGCTGCGTGTCGGGCTCCGATGCAGACGGATGGTCACTACACCTATGCAAACTAAGGTGCAGCGGCAGAAAAGGCTTACATTTGCATGGCAGTATCGGAATTAGACCTCCGCTGATTGGCAAAGGATTGCCTTTTCCGATGAGTGACGTTTTCTGCTTCATCGAACGGATGGGCGTTAACGTATAAGGCGAGAAACATCGGAGAACAAACACTCTTCAACCACTGTTGGAAGAAACCGGACCCATCTCGGACGAATGGTCCAAAGCCAGCACTTAGACCACTGCGCCTCTGAGATTCGAAACCGGACACATCTCGAACGAATGGTCCAAAGCCAGCACCTAAACCACTGCGCCACTGAGATTTGAAACCGAACCCATCTCGGACGAATTGTCTGAAGCCAGCACTTAGTCCACTGCGCCACAGATATTCGAAACCGGAACCATCTCGGAAGAATGGTCTGAAGCCAGCACTCAGACCACTGCGCCACTGGGATTCGAAACCGGACCCATCTCGGACGAAAGGTCCGAAGCCAGCACTTAGACCACTGCGCCTCTGAGATTCGAAACCGGACACATCTCGAACGAATGGTCCAAAGCCAGCACCTAAACCACTGCGCCACTGAGATTTGAAACCGAACCCATCTCGGACGAATTGTCTGAAGCCAGCACTTAGTCCACTGCGCCACAGATATTCGAAACCGGAACCATCTCGGAAGAATGGTCTGAAGCCAGCACTCAGACCACTGCGCCACTGGGATTCGAAACCGGACCCATCTCGGACGAAAGGTCCGAAGCCAGCACTTAGACCACTGCGCCTCTGAGATTCGAAACCGGACACATCTCGAACGAATGGTCCAAAGCCAGCACCTAAACCACTGCGCCACTGAGATTTGAAACCGAACCCATCTCGGACGAATTGTCTGAAGCCAGCACTTAGTCCACTGCGCCACAGATATTCGAAACCGGAACCATCTCGGAAGAATGGTCTGAAGCCAGCACTCAGACCACTGCGCCACTGGGATTCGAAACCGGACCCATCTCGGACGAAAGGTCCGAAGCCAGCACTTAGACCACTGCGCCACCGAGATTCGAATCCGTACCCATCTCGAACGAGTGGTCGGAAACCATCACTTAGACCACTCCACTACCGGGATTGGAAATCGAACCCATCTCGGACTAATGGTCCGAAGCCAGAAGTTAGACCACTGCGCCACCGGGATTGGAAACCGAACCCATCTCGGACTAATGGTCCGAAGCCAGAACTTAGACCACTGTGCCACCGGGAATCAAAACCAGGCCCATCTCGGATGAATGGTCCGAAGCCAGCACTTGGACCACAGCGCCACCGGGATTCGAAACCGGACCCATCTCGTACAAATGGTCCTATTCCAGCACTTAGACAACTGGGCCACCGGGAATCAAAACCTGACCCATCTCGGACGAATAGTCCGAAGAATACTGCGCCCCAGGGATTTGAAACCGGACACACGTCGAACGAGTGGTCGGAAGCCAGCACTTAGACCACTGCGCCACCGAGACTCGAAACCGGACCCATCTCGGAAGAATGGTCTGAAGCCAGCACTTAGACCCACTGCGTCACCGGAATTCGGAACCGGACCCATCTCAGACGAAAGGACGGAAGCCAGCACTTAAACCACCGCGCCATCGGGATTTGAAACCGCACACATCTCTGACGAATCTTCCGAAGCCAGCACTGCGCCACCGGGATTTGAAACCGCACACATCTCTGACAAATGGTCCGAAGCCAGCACCGCGCCACCGGGATTTGAAACCGCACACATCTCTGACGAATGGTCCGAAGCCAGCACTGCGCCACCGGGACGGCCTATCGAGATTTCGTAAACGCTTGAATCGATTCCAGTGAGCTTGTAGACCGATCTCAACGTCATATTTGCGTTCGTAATTGTTTTTTTTTTTTTGATTGGAGGTTTAACGACCACCGTGAGCAACTCAATGGGCTATAAACAGTCGCCCGTCCCTAATTTAGGGTCACTGGTTCCAGGGAACGGAAAGAGCCAGTGCCGTAAGACAAACACAACATCCATGCCTCGCCGGGATTCGAACCCGGACCCCTTTCAGACGAATGGCCATCGCTTAGACCACTGCGCCACCGGGGCGGCCGTTCGTAATTGAAGGTGACAAGTGTCTGATCGCTATTGGGTGTTACTAATAATTTACTATTTCAGTGTATATTCATTTAAACCGGAGTAAGACTGGGGCCCTTGCTTGCTATTAATAATAACATTCTCTCGTTTTGATCTATGCTTTCAGAAACTCTTCGTACATATAACAGGTTTCCAGGCTCATAGCTGGGAGACGACGTTATAAGGAACTTGACATCGTCAAACATTTTTCAGGTATTACATGTGAGTGATGGCCCTTCAGGGATTTAAACAAACGCTTTCCTGAGGATGTGATGTCAGAAGTGTATGGGTAGATTAAGAACTTCCCATATGAGCAGAAGTCAATTCTTTTGGGTAGCCATGGTTACGTGTGACATATCGTTTTTATGATGATGAACAGCTACTATTCTGGTGAAAAATTCTTTAGCCACATAAAATCGCAAGATTTCACATTGGGCGTTCGAGACGACAAAGATGGCTCTCTTTTCTGCATACATATCATTAAAGTTGCATTGCATTTCTTCGGTGGAGGGAACATCCAGAAAGTTACCGAACTAACGAAAAAGTCGATTTTATTGATCTGATAGAAAGGAAAAGGCGTTTTATAAGGAAAAGCAATGTATGTTCAATGTAAAAATGAGATATCTAAAATATGCAGGAATATTCCTACAGCACTTGTTTAAACAATTTTCTGAAAGCTTAATTGGTTGAACACAACGCTACAGTTGTTTGTATCGCACTATATACTTTTTTATATTTTCAAGGATAAATTTTATTATTATTTAATTGAGGCTTATTAGAAACTTTCCAGTTTTATGCTAATTTTTCTTTAAAGGGGCCCTCAGAAATTTCTCGTGGCCTCATAGACGGCTATAGTTAATTTTCCCACGGATACCCTGTTTTAAAAACACGGTTTTCGTTTGAAAAAAATATGCTTATTGTACAAATACCGGCCACTGCACTAGAAATTTTTATTCAAACCGGGTTAAATCTTCTTTAGCCCGAATTACAGCACGTATGCGATTTTGCATAGATTCTACGAGGTGTGGAGTAAATCTATAGCTACGGAAAGCAGCAGTTTTGGTTCTATGTATCTTTCTCGACAGCAATGAAGTAAATCTCATGCGAAAAATTTCGACATAACAGCAATAGGTAACGGAACTAGTCAAAACCATAGTTGAAATCTGATTTTTGAATGCTGTCCAATGAAGTAACGCCACAATAGCTAATTTAATTCTTACTCAACAATATATTTTACTAAACTATCGCCGAACATTAGTTTTAACATAAACATAACAACATATCATTGCAATCTGCGTAAATTACGAAAACTTGATTCTAAATGTGATGACAGACATTTCAAAAATGCATTTTTGATGCAATGAAAACGGTGCTTCGTAGCAAAATTTAGCTTTATCTCGACCACCTCAAGATGGGGCGGTGGGGGGCTACCTGCAATTCAGGAGAGTTTTAAAATGTTATATAACACGATGGGGTGTATCCTGTATATATCCTATCCCAAAAGTTACCAATCCCCCTCACTATCACACTTGCGATTCAGCTATTCTTTCTATCTTGAGGACACGTTTTACCTTGATGGACTTTCGTAGCTACATCACATTTCATCGGTGGCTTCTTACGAACGTCTCAATCTGAAACACATAATAATAAATAATGTTTTTGTAAATCTAAACCGTCGAAATATTTACTATTGCCACCATAGTTTAGTAAATATTAACTTTTATGACTTACGCATTTCCTTACGACGACAACATTATTCATTAATCCACTTACGCACTTACCTATGTACCACTTAAAGTCGGGAATTATTTTTTTTTTTTATTGGAGGTTTAACGACCACCGTGAGCAACTCAATGGGCTATAAGCAGTCGCCCGTCCCTAATTTAGGGTCACTGGCTCCAGGGAAGAGAGAGAGCCAGTGCCGTAAGACAAACACAACATCCATGCCTCACCGGGATTAGAACCCGGACCCCTTACGGACGAATGATCAGAGGCCAGCGCCTTAGACCACTGCGCCACCGAGGCGGCAGTCGGGAATTACCAAACCTAATTGTTATGATTTAATTCCACTTAATATGTACCGGACTGTGGCTCGGTGTGGTCGTGCGTGAGGCGAATGTATTGTTATTGTTTGTTGTTATGATTTAATTCCACTGTGTATGTACCGGCCTGTGGCTCGGTGTGGTCGTGAGTGAGGCGAATGTATTGTTATTGTTTGTTATGATTTAATTCCACTTAGTATGTATCGGACTGTGGCTCGCTGTGGTCGTGAGTGAGGCGAATGTGTTGTTATTGTTTGTTGTTATGATTTAATTCCACTTAGTATGTACCGAACTGTGGCTGGGTGTGGTCGTGAGTGAGGCGAATGTGTTGTTATTGTTTGTTGTTATGATTTAATTCCACTTAGTTTGCACCGGACTGTGGCTCGGTGTGGTCGTGAGTGAGGCGAATGTGTTGTTATTGTTGTTATGATTTAATTCCACTTAGTTTGCACCGGACTGTGGCTCGGTGTGGTCGTAAGTGAGGCAAATGTGTGGTTATTGTTTGTTGTTATGATTTAATTCCACTTAGTGTGTACCGGACTGTAGCTCGGTGTGGTCGTGAGTGACGCGAATGTATTGTTATTGATTGTTGTTATGATTTAATACCACTGTGTATGTACCGGACTGTTGCTCGGTGTGGTCGTGAGTGAGGCGAATGTGTTGTTATGATTTAAATACACTTAGTATGTACCGGACTGTGACTCGGTGTGGTCGTGAGTGAGGCGAATGTATTGTTATTGTTTGTTGTTATGATTTAATTCCACTTAGTATGTACCGGACTGTGGCTCGGTGTGGTCGTGAATGACGCGAACGTGTTGTACGTAAATAAATGTATACTGTAGAATTACTCAATTAAATTAAATTAAATTAAATTCATTTATTTTGCTGAGCTAAAAAAACAAGAGTTACAAAAATATCATTGAAACAATGCACAGCAAGGAAGCAGGGGGAAAAGGTCAAACAGGCCTGACAGGGTCCCCTGCTCCCCAAGCAAGTTTTACCCTGAGGTCAGTAGTTATAAATACAAACAAAAGTTTCATAGTGATAGAATAATTAAAAAAGTGAAAAATAGAAAGTAATTATATATGAGAAGGTAATAAACATTACAGATAATACCATTGAAAAAGCAATTCACATCACGATATATTCAAGTCGTTACATTGAAAAGCAATTTACATCACGATATTCTCCCAAGCTCTTTAACGCCACATTGCAAAATGTCTTTCAATCATTGAACTGGGAAAACAAAGGGATAAAGATTAATGGAGATAACTTAACTCACCTTCGTTTTGCTGATGACGTAGACATCTTTGCAACTACCCTGTCAGAGCTGCAGAGTATGATCCAAGAACTTGCTGACAAGAGTAAAGAAGAGGGATTAAAAATGAACTTTCAGAAGACAAAAGCGATGTACAATGCTTTTACAAAAAACGAAGATTTATCGATTGATGGAGAAAAGCTTGAGACAACTGATTCCTACATTTATCTTGGGCAACAGATATCGAGTGAAGGTCACATTGATGAAGAAATCAATCGGCGTATAAAACTTGGATAGAGAGCTTTTGGAAGAAACAGTACAGTTTTTAAAAGCAGTATGTCTTAAAAGAAAAGTGTTTAATCAATGCATCCTGCCAGTGCTTACGTATGGAGCAGAGACATGGACCTTAACTAAAAAAGATATACAAAGACTCCAGACAACTCAAAGAGGCATGGAGAGATGCATGCTTGGTGTAACCAGGAAAGGTAAGAAGAGGAACTTGTGGATAAGGGAAATGACAGGAGTAGACGACATCATGACCAGAGTGAAATCACTGAAATGGCAATAGGCTGCATATGTTGCCAAAAGAACGGACCACCGATGGACAACCAAAATTTTAGACTGGATTCCGAGGGGCAGGAAAAGACCCAGAAGGAGACCCCATGGGAGATGGAAGGATGAAATTCGAAAGTATGCTGGAGTAACCTGGAGGAGACAGGGCTAAGACAGACAATTGTGGAAGAAATTTTGGGAGACCTTCATCCAGCAGTGAATTGATAATGGTTGATGATAATGATGATGATGATGATATAGGTCGTAGTATTAGTCATAGTTCCCATCCACTGTAAACATTAATTTGAAGAGCTGCAATTCATTATGAAGTTTTTAATTTTTTTTGTTAAAAAGATTAAAATTATTTGGAGAAGTCAGTTCCGTTGGTAATGAGTTCCAGTAGTGTGGGCCAATATAATCTATACTTTGCTTCATGGTCTGCGTTTTCGGATGAATAGGCCGGATGTGTGATTTAGTGTGTGTGTCATGTGTGTGGATCTGGGGTATAATTTTTATGATGTTGCCGTGTAAATTATTCTTAATGCGTCTGTACATAATTTTCCCGATATTGAAATAATATAATTGGTTAATCGTAAGAATTTTGTATTTGTTTGGGAAAACTCTTGTGTTACGATAAAGTGTTAGTTGTGTAGTTCTATCAAATTTTAAATCAATTAATCTTATGTATTTGTTTTGAAGAATTTGAATCTTTTTGAAATTATATTTAGTTGTCTGTTCCCACGATAAGATAGTATAATTAATGAGTCTGAAACATGGTATAGTATAAATGAATTAGTGTTATATAGGTACGTTTTGTGAATACCAGGCTGATAACGCCAATATTTTTAGAGAGTTTAAGAAGAAAAGAGTCCACATGTTGGTTCCACTTAAGTACCCAATGTAAGGTAATCCCCAAATAAAGTAAGGAGTTAACCTCTTCTATATTTGTACCATTAATAGATAATGTGATAGGAGGTTGTGAAATATTATGTTTTGGGAAAATTAAAGATTTTGTTTTGGTAGTATTTATTACTTATTCATTGGAATTTAGCCAATCTGAGATGTTATTAAGTTGAGTGTTAATATTCATAATAGTGCCAGTCGTTAAATTAAATGAGGTGAGTATTTTTATGTCTTCTGCATAGAGGAGTAAATCTATATCACTTATTGAAATAAAGACATCAAAAATGTATATACTGAAAAGTACAGGTCCCAAAATTGAACCATGTGGAACACCAGTTGGTATGAATTGAAGAGTGGATTGATGTTGGTTAATTTGTGTGTATTATTGCCTACCTGATAACTAACTTTTAAAAAGAGAATGCTCATTGTTCCTTATTCCTATAGTGTGTAATTTGTGTAGTAAGATATTATGATTTATGGTATCACTCGTTTTATTTCTGCCCGCGAAGACCTTGCTTTGCGAAAGATGCAGAGCATAAATTATTTACAAAGGGTATCAGAGTACTCTCGAGATTTTCTTTTTTCATTGTTGTTGTTTGGGTATTTAACTACCAACGTGAGCAACTCGATGAGATATAAACAGTCGCCCATCCCTAATTTAGTATCAGAGGTTTCAATGAAAGGAAAGAGACAGTGCCATAAGGCAAACACAATATCCATGCCACACCGGGAGTCGAAACCAGACCCATCTTGGACGAATGGTTCGAAGCCACCACTTAGAAAACTTCGCCACCGGGATCCGAAACCGGAACTATCTCGGACGAATAGTTCGAAACCAGCACTTTAGACCGCTGCGCCACCGGGGTTGGAAACCGACCCCATCTCGGACTAATGGTCCGAAGCCTGAACTTAGACCACTGCGCCACCGGGATTCGAAACCGGACCCATCTCGGACGAATGGTCCGATTGCAGCACTTAGACCACGGCGCCACTGGGATCCGAAACAGAACCCATCTCGGACGAATGGTCAGAAACCAGCACTTATGCAACTAGGCCACCGGGAATCAAAACCGGACCCATTTTGGACGAATGGTCCTTAGACCACTGCGCCACCGGGATTCGAAACAGGACCCAGCACTTAGACCACTGCGCCATCGGAATTCGAAACCAGACCCATCTCGGACGAATGGTCCGAAGCCAGCACTTAGACCACGGCGCCAGCGAACGTACAAACTTAGCTACGGTGATTATTTACACTCTTTACACGTGCTTTCGCCACCGAGATCACTCCGATGCAGTGGTCCACACCCCCAAGTGAAGACGACCAAACTTAGGAACGCTGATTATTTACACTCCTTACACGTGCTTTCGCCACCGAGATCACTCCGATTCAGAGGCCCACACCCACAGGTGAGTACGACCAAACTTAGCTACGCTAATTATTTACACTCCTTACACGTGCTTTCGCTAGCAAGATCACTCCGATGCAGAGGTCCACATGCTCAGGGAATGACTACCAAATGTAACTATGTCTAGTTTTTTCTATTTCATCTCCCTCACTTATCACGTGGTTGATTACCAACTAGAACCATTACCCAACTGTCGACCTATGTCCACCAATTTGAATGGACCGCCAACAAATATTTCCTGGAGTTATTGTTATTGTTAGTTTATTGGGGGGGGGGGCTTAACGACCACTGTGAGGAACTCAATGGGCTATAAGTAGTCGTTCGTCCCTAATTCAGGGCCAGTGGTTCCAGGGAAGGGAGAGAGCTAGTACTGTAAGACAAACACAACATCCATGCCGCGCCGAGATTCGAACCCGGACGCATCTCGGACGATTGATCAGAAGTCATCGCTTAGACCACTGAGCCACCGGGGCGGCCTAAGGGTTGTTGGGACTTGGGGTCTGACACTGCCTCCCTAAAGTCCTCTACATATGATCTGATCTAATTTAGGGCCACTGGTTCCATGAAGAGAGATAGAGCCACTGCCATAAGACAAACACAACATCCACGCCTTCCCGGGACTCGAACCCTGACACATCTCTGACGAATGGTCGGAAGACATTTAGACCACTGCGTCACCTGGGCGGCTGTTCGTGGTGTTGGAAGCAGTCGTTCAGATAGCGCAAATGGTATTCAGTGAGGAGACTACGTGATCACCGGGCTGATATACCAGGAAGCAGCATTTCTAGGTCGAGAAGTGTATATTTTTAGAAAGCAGCCTTTATATATTGAGCAATGTTTATTTTTAGGAAGCAGCATCTCTATGACGAGCAGTGTATAGTTTCAAGAAGCAGTAATTCTATGTCGAGCAGTGTATATTTATAAGAAGCAGAATTTCTATGTCGAGCAATGTATATTTTAAAAAAGCGGCATTTCTATGTCGAGCAGTGAATATTTTTAGGAAGCAGTATTTCTCTGTCGAGCTATATATATATTTAGGAAGCCGCACTTCTATGCCGAACAATGTATATTTTTAGGAAGTAACATTTCTACGTCGAGCAGTGCATATTTTTAGCATTTCTATGACGAGCAGTGCATATTTTTTGGTAGCAGCATTTCTATGTCGAGCAGTGTATATTTTTAGGAGGCAGCATTTCTATGTCGAGCAGTGTATATTTATAGGAAGCAGCATTTCTATGTCGAGCAGTGTATATTTATAGGAAGCAGCATTTCTATGTCGAGCAGTGTATATTTATAGGAAGCAGCATTTCTATGCTGCTTTTCTATGTCGAGCAGTGTATATTTATAGGAAGCAGCATTTCTATGTCGAGCAGTGTATATTTATAGGAAGCAGCATTTCTATGTCGAGCAGTGTATATTTATAGGAAGCAGCATTTCTATGTCGAGTAGTGTATATTTATAGGAAGCATCATTTCTATGTCGAGCAGTGTATATTTATAGGAAGCAGCATTTCTATGTCGAGCAGTGTATATTTATAGGAAGCAGCATTTCTATGTCGAGCAGTCTATATTTATAGGAAGCAGCATTTCTATGTCGAGCAGTGTATATTTATAGGAAGCAGCATTTCTATGTCGAGCAGTGTATATTTATAGGAAGCAGCATTTCTATGTCGAGCAGTGTATATTTATAGGAAGCAGCATTTCTATGTCGAGCAGTGTATATTTATAGGAAGCAGCATTTCTATGTCGAGCAGTGTATATTTATAGGAAGCAGCATTTCTATGTCGAGCAGTGTATATTTATAGGAAGCAGCATTTCTATGCTGCTTTTCTATGTCGAGCAGTGTATATTTATAGGAGGCAGCATTTCTATGTCGAGCAGTGTATATTTATAGGAAGCAGCATTTCTATGTCGAGCAGTGTATATTTATAGGAAGCAGCATTTCTATGTCGAGCAGTGTATATTTATAGGAAGCAGCATTTCTATGTCGAGCAATGCATATTTTTAGGTAGCAGCATTTCTATGTCGAGCAGTGTATATTTACAGGAAGCAGCATTTCTATGTCGAGCAGTGTATATTTAGAGGAAGCAGCATTTCTATGTCGAGCAGTGTATATTTATAGGAAGCAGCATTTCTATGTCGAGCAGTGTATATTTATAGGAAGCAGCATTTCTATGTCGAGCAGTGTATATTTATAGGAAGCAGCATTTCTATGTCGAGCAGTGTATATTTATAGGAAGCAGCATTTCTATGTCGAGCAGTGTATATTTATAGGAAGCAGCATTTCTATGTCGAGCAGTGTATATTTATAGGAAGCAGCATTTCTATGTCGAGCAGTGTATATTTATAGGAAGCAGCATTTCTATGTCGAGCAGTGTATATTTATAGGAAGCAGCATTTCTATGTCGAGCAGTGTATATTTATAGGAAGCAGCATTTCTATGTCGAGCAGTGTATATTTATAGGAAGCAGCATTTCTATGTCGAGCAGTGTATATTTATAGGAAGCAGCATTTCTATGTCCAGCAGTGTATATTTACAGGAAGCAGCATTTCTATGTCGAGCAGTGTATATTTACAGGAAGCAGCATTTCTATGTCGAGCAGTGTATATTTATAGGAAGCAGCATTTCTATGTCGAGCAGTGTATATTTATAGGAAGCAGCATTTCTATGTCGAGCAGTGTATATTTATAGGAAGCAGCATTTCTATGTCGAGCAGTGTATATTTATAGGAAG
This sequence comes from Macrothele yani, assembly GCA_039090855.1. Classification (NCBI taxonomy): domain Eukaryota; kingdom Metazoa; phylum Arthropoda; class Arachnida; order Araneae; family Macrothelidae; genus Macrothele; species Macrothele yani. The sequence continues at coordinate 40,445,226 of CM077021.1, forward strand.
CAGCATTTCTATGTCGAGCAGTGTATATTTATAGGAAGCAGCATTTCTATGTCGAGCAGTGTATATTTATAGGAAGCAGCATTTCTATGTCGAGCAGTGTATATTTACAGGAAGCAGCATTTCTATGTCGAGCAGTGTATATTTATAGGAAGCAGCATTTCTATGTCGAGCAGTGTATATTTATAGGAAGCAGCATTTCTATGTCGAGCAGTGCATATTTTTAGGTAGCAGCATTTCTATGTCGAGCAGTGTATATTTATAGGAAGCATCATTTCTATGTCGAGCAGTGTATATTTATAGGAAGCAGCATTTCTATGTCGAGCAGTGTATATTTATAGGAAGCAGCATTTCTATGTCGAGCAGTGTATATTTATAGGAAGCAGCATTTCTATGTCGAGCAGTGTATATTTATAGGAAGCAGCATTTCTTTGTCGAGCAGTGTATATTTACAGGAAGCAGCATTTCTATGTCGAGCAGTGTATATTTATAGGAAGCAGCATTTCTATGTCGAGCAGTGTATATTTACAGGAAGCAGCATTTCTATGTCGAGCAGTGTATATTTATAGGAAGCAGCATTTCTATGTCGAGCAGTGTATATTTATAGGAAGCAGCATTTCTATGTCGAGCAGTGTATATTTATAGGAAGCAGCATTTCTATGTCGAGCAGTGTATATTTATAGGAAGCAGCATTTCTATGTCGAGCAGTGTATATTTATAGGAAGCAGCATTTCCATGTCGAACAGTGCATATTTTTAGCTAATTTTGTACAATGCCTTCGTTTTAAGAAAATGAGCATGTTTATCCAACATCCGTCCTTTTTCTAAGAATTAAACAAAGGTTTCCCTCAAATGCCGATCGCTCTTAAATCAGTCACAAGATCAATGAGTTGTTTCTCAAGAAATACATGGTTTGAAAATATTTTACTGTAAGCGATATTTCCTTAAAATGAAAAACTACTTTCAGGATGCTCTACAACCACTTTAACAAATATTCTGGGCTCTTCAAACGTCTTTTGCTGATAAAAGAGTAGCGCCGATAAAGGCGGTATTGAAATTCTTGATCTCCGGATTGCAGTCTCAAAAGAATTCCTTTTCGAGACTTCCAAAAATAAATTGATCATCTTGTGCATTTGGAAATGAAATTTCATCAAAGTTATGAATCGCTTTTTTTAAGCTCTCGAAAGCAAACAGTTAGAGGAAAACAAGGTTTATACCTGTGACAGTGAGAAAATGGCTCGGTTATTAGAGAGTATAAAAAAGGCGTATTTTATTTCCTGTTGCTAACAGTGAAATTCGCCGTGTGCTTTTCTTTTGATCCTCACTTTCTTAACATTTGAAAATATCGGTTTTAATAAAATAAGATTGCTGCAAATCCAAAGATGTTTACTTATTAAACAGTTTGCTTTTGTATGTACAAATGAGCTTTCCGACAAGAGATACACTAATGTTTATTAAAAAACAGAACACCTGAAATGAGTCGAGTTACGACTTTTGTGAATTTCAGAAAATTCTGAAATTCATGAACCACTTTTTTTTTTTTTTGATTGGAGGTTTAACGACCACCGTGAGCAACTCAATGGGCTATAAGCAGCCGCCCGTCCCTAATTTAGGGTCACTGGTTCCAGGGAAGGGAGAGAGCCAGTGCCGTAAGACAAACACAACATCCATGCCTGACCGGGATTCGAACCCGGACCCCTTACGGACGAATGATCAGAGGCCAACGCCTTAGACCACTGCGCCACCGGGGCGGCTTTTTTTTTTTTTTTTTTTTTTTTTTTTTTTGATTGGAGGTTTAACGACCACCGTGAGCAACTCAATGGGCTATAAGCAGTCGCCCGTCCCTAATTTAGGGTCACTGGTTCCAGGGAAGGGAGAGAGCCAGTGCCGTAAGACAAACACAACATCCATGCCTCACCGGGATTCGAACCCGGACCCCGTTCGGACAAATGATCAGAGGCCATCGCTTAGACCACTGCGCCACAGGGGCGGCGTTGAACCACTTTCCGTGATTTCTTTCGTGAATTAACGGAGCATATTTCTCATTCAACCTTTTCCGTGAAATGGCAGAAAGAAATCTGAATTTCACGGATTTTTCGTACCGCGGGAAAATTATGAATTTTGAGAAACCTTTCCGCAGTTTCTTTCGTATATTAACGGAAAAACTCCGTTCTCACTTTTTCCGTATCCGTATGAAGACATATTACCGGTAATAGGAGCGACTGGTGAGAATACTTGAGGTTTGATGAACTTTTAAATTTCAATCGTCTGTCGAATTTTGAAGTTCCGTAGCGAGATCGGATATTGTGGATAGCATATCGCAGGAATTTAGTGTTTATTGTGGCACATGATATTTCTTCTCCTCTCCCCTATTTTGTACAACAGTTATTTAATATATACACAGTGCGTCAAAGAATTTTTAAGACTGGCGCTAGATTTTAGCCTACGGTGGCGCCACCAGTGTAATCGCGAATGCGTTATAAACCGTGACCATCTGCCTGCTTTCTGCCAAAAGTACTGCGCAGTTGTTAAAGTAACTCAAACGAAACGGCCGTTCATTAGAGAAGTAAATTTTTTTCATATTGAGTTATTAAGATGGAACAAAGGACTGTTATTAAATTTAACGCAAAACTTGGTAACAGTGCCTCGGAAACGTACCAAATGATGAAACAAGTTTATGGTGAGTTTTGTTTAAGTAGATCAAATGTTTTCCTGTGACACAAACGTTTTTTGGAAGGAAGAGAGATGCTAGAAGATGATAAGCATACCGGAAGACCAAGTTCCTCTAGGACACCTGAGATTATTGAAAAAGTACGTGATTTCGTGCCAAACAATCGATGTGCGTCACTAAGAATGATGGAAGAGTCTTTAAACATCAACAAGGAAATGATTCGAACCATCCTGCGTGAAGATTTGGGCAAAACAAAAGTCTGTGCTAAATTGGTTCCACACACGTTAACCAATGAACAAAAATCAAGGAGAAGTGCACATTGCAGAGACATCATTTCAGCCGCTGAAAATGATCCAAACTTCTTAAAATCGATTGTTACAGGTGATGAAACATGGTGTTTTCAATATGATCCTAAAACAAAGCGACAAAGTGCGGAATGGAAGTCAAAAAACTCGCCACAAGCCAAAAAAACAAGAAAAGTTCCATCGAAAATCAAAACAATGCTCATTACATTCTTCGATAGTAAGGGTATTATCCACAAAGAATTTGTTCCAAGTGGACAAACAATTACTGGTCAGTTTTATTTAAATGTTTTGAGGCGTTTGATGGGCAGAATTCGTCGCATTCGTCCAGAATATCGAGATGAAAACAGTTGGTGTTTGTTGCACGATAATGCACCCAGTCACACCTCACTTCTTGTTTGTAGATTTTTGGCGAAAAATAACGTCTGTGTGTTGAATCATCCACCGTATTCGCCTGATTTAGCACCCTGCGACTTTTCTTTGTTCCCAAAACTTAAAAGGACGTTAAAAGGGTGTTATTTTGATGATATTTCAACCTTACAAACAGTTTCGACGCGTGCTTTGGAGGCAATTCCGCAAAGTGAACTGGAACAGGCATTCGAATCATTATTAAATCGCTGTAACAAGTGTATTGAAGCCGGAGGGCCTTATTTTGAATAACAAACCAAAACAAATTTTAATTTCTTGTTTCTATTTCATTTTACAAAAATTCTTTGACGCACTGTGTATATTGTGCTACTGTAAGAAACCGGGTACTTAACTTATTGTACAGATGGCTATACAATGTCCATGTATCAGTCTTTGGACAACTTAAGACAAAAGCTATTATAGCAATCAAAAATAAATTTTATATTTAGGAGGGTTTCTTTTGTGAAATAATACTATGAAAAAGTATATTTCACCTTTTTAGGATAATTATACCTCCGGAACAACATACTAAAGTTTTGTCGCAATAGAAGCATTTTTAGTCAAGTTATGACGATAATGGCTGTGGAATAAATCTCGCTCCTGTGCCCTGACCTTTGACCCGATTTCGAATTTATTTAACAGAACCGGTTCAGTATGATAAAGTTTTGTCGCAACGGAATAATTTTTACAAACGTTATGTCGGATAAGGGCGATGGAATGGATCTCGTCCCTATGTCCTGAACTTTGACCCAATTTCGCCCGTTTTCAATAGGGTTCACCTACAGGTGGTCCCCTACCACATACTAAAATTTCATCGAAATCGAATCATTTTTATGTGAGTTATCATGCGGACACGCAGACAGACACACGGACAAAGCAGGAGCATTGTCAGTTTAAAACAAGTTAGTAAAATCATGCAATGCATTGATTATTATACGATGTCCAACATACCAGAAATCATTACTCAAGTTGCTACTCAAGTTATGAGGATAATAGCTGTAGAATAAATCTCGCTCCTATGCCCTGACCTTTGACCCCATTTCGATTATATTCAACAGAATCGGTTAAGTATGCATCCGGAACAACATGATAACCTTTTGTCTCAATCGAAGCATTTTTACGTAAGTTATGACGTATAAGGGCGATGGAATGGATCCAGGCTCATATGTCCTGACCTTTGACCCCATTTCGCCCATTTTCAACGGTGTCACGTAAATTCGTCGCGTGCGTCAATTCGTCGACTACGTCAATTCGTCGACTGCGACGATTCGTCGCGCGTCAATTCGTCGCCTGCGTCAGTTCGTCGCGCGTCAATTCGTCGCCTGCGTCAGTTCGTCGCGCGTCAATTCGTCGACCACGACGATTCGTCGAGCGTCAATTCGTCGCGGACAAATTCGTCGACTACCTCAATTCGTCGACTACGTCAATTCGTCGCGTTTACAGATTTTTGTTACATACAAAACAAATGCAGGAAAACGTACGATTTAAAATTTTCGTGAAATCTAGTTTTCATTTCAGAACCATCAAATTTGGTATCATGAAACTCTAACTTAGACGCTAGACGGCTTTTGGAAGGGGTTCGAGCCCGGGGTCAGAGCCCCCCCCCCCGCTCATAAAAAATTTCGTAAAATCTACAGTTTTCATTTTAGAACCACAAAATTTGGTATACTATCTCATGGTACTCTAACTTAGATGGTACATCGTTTTTGGAACGGGTCAAGGCCCGGGGGTCAGAGCCCCCCGTTTTCAATTCAGAACCACCAATTCTGGTATACTATCTCATGGTACTCTAACTTAGACGCTAAATGGTTTTTGGAAGGGATTGGAGCCCGGGGGTAAGAGCCCCCCCCCCCATGAAAATGCCGTAAAATCTATAGTTTTCAATTTAGAACCACCAAATTTGGTATACTATCTCGTGGTACTCTAACTTAGACGGTAGACCGTTTTTGCAAGGGGTTGCAGCCCGAAGGGTAAGGGCCCCCTCATAAAAAAAATTCGCAAAATGTACAGTTTTCAATTTAGAACCACCTAATTTGGTATACTATCTCATGGTACTCTAACGTAGACGCTAGACCGTTTTTAGAAGGGGTGTAAGAGCCCCCGTCATAAAAAATGCCGTAATCTACAGTAATCAATTTAGAACCACCAAATTTGGTATACTATCTCATGGTACTCTAACTTAGACGCTAGACGATTTTTTGAAGGGGTTGCAGCCCGGGGGTAAGGCCCCCCTCATTAAAAAAATCGCAAAATCTACAGTTTTCAATTTAGAACCACTTAATTTGGTATACTATCTCATGGTACTCTAACTTACACGCTAGACCGTTTTTAGAAGGGGTTGGAGCCCGGGGGTAAGAGCCCCCCGTCATAAAAAATGCCATAAAATCGACAGTAATAAATTTAGAACCACCAAATTTGGTATACTATCTCATGGTACTCTAAATTAGACGGTAGACCGTTTTTGGAACGGGTCAAGGCCCGGGGGTCAGAGCCCCCACATACGAAATTTTCTTAAGAACTACAGTTTTCAATTCAGAACCACCAAATCTGGTATACTATCTCATGATACTCTAACTTAGACGCTAGACAGTTTTTAGAAGGGGTTGGAGACCGGGGGTAAGAGCTCCCCCTCGTCATAAAAAAAGCCGTAAAATCTACAGTATTCCATTTAGAACCACCAAATTTGGTATACTATCTCATGGTACTCTAACTTAGACGGTAGACCGTTTTTGGAACGGGTCCAGGCCCGGGGGTCAGAGCCTCCCCCCCCCCCATAATTTTTTTGTAAAATCTACAGTTTTCAATTCAGAACCATTAAGTATGGTATCATGAAACTCTAACTTAGACGCTAGACGCTTTTTGGAAGGGGTTAGAGCCCGGGGGTCAAAGCCCCTCCTCATAAATAAAATCTACAGTTTTCAATTTAGAACCACCAAATTTGGTATACTATCTCATGGTACTCTAACTTAAACGGTAGACGGTTTTTTGGAACGGGTCAAGGCCCGGGGGTAAGTGCCTCCACATACAAAATTCTTCTTGACAAGTGGTCAGAAGCCAGCCCCTAGATCACTCCGCCGCCGTAGCGGCACACGTTGAAATGTATTTTTCATACGGCCCCAAACGCTCTTATGGACATACTAGATTGAACTGGACGCAAATAAATCATTAATATAATTTGTACTAGCAGGGATACCAGTTATTTGCCAAGTACATATTACTATTTGTGGAATCACCAAGTTCAACGGGTGAAAGTTAATGAATGAAAAAGATATTCCTGCAATTTTCCAGTAAACCTATTTTAAATTTTTTGATTTAGTTAATTTAATTTTGCGAAACAAAAAAGAAAGAAAAATGAATGGGAATACTTACCTTCTAGGAGACATCTATAGAACTGCAGTACATCTGGCGTGTGCTTCTGTGAATCCCGCAACAAAGAAATGCAATGTACCTATGTGATGTCGATTGCGTTCGACTTCACATTGGCATTGATCATCTTTTTCTTACCGTTTTGAATTTTGAATATCTGGAACTCTCTATTTACATTACATTATATTTCTTCCTGATAAGCCGCTCGTTGGTAGTGAAAGCTAAAATATATTGATTTGTGTTTTTAATACACCATTAAACGCATATTTTTGCACTTTCTTGTTATCTACAGGCCTTAACTTAGACCGTAGGTTGGTTAGTTGGTTGGTTGCTGGTTTATGGTGCAAGGCCCTCAAAGGGCCAAAGAGCGCCTTAGAACGTAGATAGGGTATTCTTAAGAGTAAAAAACGGAACTTTTTACGAAATTTTTGTATGGGGCTCCCTTGACCCGGGCCCCGACCCCTTCCAAAAACCGTCTACCGTCTAAGTTAGATAACCATGAGTAGTATACCAAATTTGGTTGTTCTAAATATAAAACTGTAGATTTTACGAAATTTTTATGAGGAGGGGGGCTCTCACCCCCGGGTTCCAACCCCTTCCAAAAATCGTCTAGCGTCTAAGTTAGAGTTTCATGAAACTAAATTTGGTGGTTCTGAATTGAAAACTGTAGTTTTTAAGAAAATGTTGTATGTGTGTGTGTGTGTGCGGGGGAGGGCTCTGACCCCCGGGCCTTGACCCGTTCCAAAAACCGTCGACCGTCTAAGTTAAAGTATCATGAGATAGTGTACCAAATTTGGTGGTTCTAATTTGAAACGTAGATTTTGCGATTTTTTTATGAAAGGGTCCTTACCCCTTCAAGAAAAAATCTGCAACCCCTTCCAAAATCGTCTAGCGTCTAAGTTAGAGTACCATGAGATAGTATACCAAATTTGGTGGCTCTAAATTGAAAACTGTAGACTTTACGAAATTTTTTGTGAGAGGGGCTCTGACCCCCGGGCCTTAACCCGTTCCGAAAACGGTCTACCGTCTACGTTAGAGTGCCATGAGATAGTATACCAAATTTGGTGACTCTAAATTGAAAACTGTAGATTTTACGAAATTTTTATGAGAGGGGCACTGACCCCCGGGCTTCAACCCCTTCCAAAAACCGTCTATCGTTTCAGAACCATCAAATTTAATGGTTCTGAAATAAAAACTAGATTTTACGAAAATTTTGAATGTATGTGGAGGGGAAGGCTCCGACCCCTCGAGCCTTGACCTGTTCAAAAGACCGTCGACCGTCTAAGTTAGAGTACCATGAGATAGTATACCAAATTTGGTGATTCTAATTTGAAAACTAGATTTTGCGATTTTTTTTATTAAGGCCACCCCCCCCCCCCGGGCTGCAACCCCTTGCAAAAACGGTCTACCTTCTAAGTGAGAGTACCATGAGATAGTATACCAAATTTGGTGGTTCTAAATTGAAAACTGCAGATTTTACGGCATTTTCATGGGAAGGGGGCTCTTACCCCCGGGCTTCAACCCTTCCAAAAACCATCTAGCGTCTAAGTTAGTGTACCATGAGATAGTATACCAGATTTGGTGGTTCTGAATTGAAAACTGTAGATTTTAAGAGAATTTTGTATGCGGGGGCTCTCACCCCCGGGCCTTTACCCGTTCCAAAAACGGTCTGCCGTCTAAGTTAGAGTTCTATGAGATAGTATACCAAATTTGGTAGTTTTCAATTGGAAACTGTAGATTTTGCGATTTTTTTTTATGAGGGGGGGGCTCTTACCTCCTCCCCCGGGCTTCAACCCCTTCAAAAAATCGTCTAGCGTGTAAGTTAGAGTACCATGAGATAGTATACCAGAGTAGGTGGTTCTGAATTGAAAACTGTAGTTTTTTAAGAAAATTTGTATGTGGGGTGCTCTGGCCCCCGGGCCTTGACACGTTCCAAAACGGTCTACTGTCTAAGTTAGAGTAACATGAGATAGTACACCAGATTAGGTGGTTCTGAATTGAAAACTGTAGTTTTTAAGAAAATTTTGTATGCGGGGGGCTCTGACCCCCGGGCCTTTACCCGTTCCAAAAACGGTCTGCCGTCTAAGTTAGAGTACCATGAGATAGTATACCAAATTTGGTGGTTTTAAATTGGAAACTGTAGATTTTGCGAAATTTTTTTTATGAGGGGGCCCTTACCCCCGGGCTGCAACCCCTTCAAAAAATCGTCTAGCATCTAAGTTAAAGTACCATGAGATAGTATACCAGATTTGGTGGTTCTGAATTGAAAACTGTAGTTTTTAAGAAAATTTTGTATGTGGGGGCTCTGACCCCCGGGCCTTGACCCATTCCAAAAACCGTCTACTGTCTAAGTTAGAGTACCATGAGATAGTATACCAAATTTGATGCTTCTAAGATGTAAACTGTAGATTTTACGAAATTTTTATGAGGGGGGGGGCTCCAACCCCTTCCAAAAACCGTCTAGCGTCTAAGTTAGAGCTTCATGATACCCAATTTGATGGTTCTGAAATGAAAACTAGATTTTACGAAAATTTTGTATGTATGTTGGGGTGGGGGTGGGGGTGGGGGCGCTCTGACTCCCTGGGCCTTGACCCGTTCCAAAAACCGACAACCGTCTAAGTTAGAGTACCATGAGATAGGATACCTGATTTGGTGGTTCTGAATTGAAAACTGTAGATTTTACGAATATTTTGTGTATGGGGGGCTCTGACCAACCGGGCCTCTGACCCGTTCCAAAAACCGTCTACTGTCTAATATTTTTAGAGCCAAAGAAAAAGCGAAATATTCCTATCCTGTCTGAGTATCCAAACTTTATAAATTTGATCAGGGAGGAAGACGTTCGAAATCGTACGTTTTCCTGCATTCGTTTTGTATGTAACTAAAATCTGTAAACGCGACAAATTGACGTAGTCGACGAATTGACGTAGTCGACGAATGTGTCCGCGACGAATTGACGCTCGACGAATCGTCGTGGTCGACGAACTGACGCGCGACGAATTGACGCAGTCGACGAATTGACGCGCGACGAATTGACGTAGAACCATTTTCAACAGGGTTTGACCCCAGATGGTACCCTACCACGTATTAAAATTTCATCGAAATCGAACCATTTTTACGCAAGTTATGACGCATAAGGGCAATCGAATGCATCCCACTCCTTTGTCCTGACCTTTGACCCCATTTCGCTCATTTTCAGAAGGGTTGTTCCCAGGTGATCCCCTACCACATACTAAACTTTCATTGAAATCGATCCATTTTTACGCAAGTTATGACGCATAAGGGCAATGGAATGGATCCCGCTCCTTTGTCCTTACCTTCAACCCCATTTCCAATAGGATTTGTGCCCAGGTGGTCCCCTACTACATACTAAAATTTTATCGAAATCGAACCATTTTTACCCGAGTTATCGTGCGGGCGGACGGACTGACGGACAAAGCTGGAGTATATACGCTTGTTCAACCTACGGTTGGAAAGCGTAAAAAATCAAGTTGCAAAGCATTTTGTTGCTTCGAAAAATCAGGATGAAAAATGCTTAATTTGTGAAAAGTCTTCCTACAGAAAAAAATATTATTACAAACCTATCCAGAAAAATAATAAGCTCCAACAGAAAATAAAATGACTAAATCACTCCTACTAATGACAAAAAAATTCATTGTCGGGCAGTTTGTTTTACGATGTACGTGACTCGGATTTCCGAGTGTCTGTGGCTTAGTGGTTAAAAGCGTGCATTAGCCGTCAACCAACCCAAGCGGCGCGGGTTCAATCCTGACTGGAGCTGAAGGATTACCTGTGGGGAAAGGGCTGAAAAATGCAGGATCGCGTAGGTTTTGCGGAATTTCAGTTTAAATACGAAAAAACCTGAAATGGATTTTTCTGAAATACACGGAATTTCTGACTACGGAAAATCTGTGAAAATACGGAAGTTAAAATAAACGGGCACTTTTAAAAACGGAAATTTTTGAAAAACACGGTTACCTACCAGCAACTTTGCTGTACCCTATTTTTTAGAAATTTTCCGTGAATTCACACCACTTATTTTTTATGGTGTATGCTAATCAGGCAATATCGCAGAAATGAGTAGCATTTTGGCGTCATAGGAGCATGAATACCGCGTCTTGGATAATCAGATCGCGCAATGTCACAGACCGTAAAACGGCCGTTTTTCTATTGTAAGCGCCACGTGGCTCGGTCGGCATGTCAGTGCTTGTTCAGCAATGGGTGAGAATGCCTAGTCGTCGGGCAATACAGTCGTACAGTCACATCAGCGAGTTCGACAGAGGTCGCGTTCTCGGCATGAAAGACTGCAATGCTTTCCTCCGGGAGATTGCTGGTCGTGTGTGGCACAGTGTGTCCGTCTTTGCAAAAGTGTGTAGGGAAAGGTACAAAGAAAGGCGTAGGACACGAAAAGAAGGTTCTGGACGTCATGCACAGAAAACGTCGACCGCCATCTCATGAGAATGTCTTTGACTGGCCGTTCTGCGTTGTCAACGCCATTGGAGCAGCATTGGCGAACTTTGACGCATTCCACCATGTCAGCTATAACGATGGTGGTCAAAATGTCAACGGTCAAAATGTCGACAGTCATAAATGGCGACACCATAATGTCGACAGTCAAAATGTCGACAGTTCAAAATGTCGACAGTCAAAATGTGGACACTCAAAATGTCGACACGGTCCAGAAAATGTCCACATGGTACTCTAACTTAGACCGTAGACGGTTTTTGGAAAAGGTCGGAGCCCGGGGTCAAGGGGCCCCGATACAAAATGTTTGTAAAATCTACAGTTTTCAATTTAGAACCACCAAATTTGGTATACTATCCATGGTACTCTAACTTAGACCGTAGACGGTTTTCGGAGGGGGTCGGGGCACGGGGTCAAGAGGTCAAGGGGCCCCCATAAAAAAATTCGTAAAATCTACAGTTTTCAATTTAGAACCACCAAATTTCGTATACTCTCTCACGATACTCTAACTCAGATCGTAGACGGCTATTGGAAATGGTCGGGGCCCAGGGTCAAGGGCCTCCCCATACAAAATTTTCGTAAAATCTACAGTTGTCAATTTAGAACCACCGAATTTGGTATACTATCTCATGGTACTCTAACTTAGACCGTAGACGGAAGGGTTCGGGGCCCAAGGTCAAGGGGCCCCCATACGAAATTTTCGTAAAATCAACAGTTTTCACTTTAGAACCACCAAATTTAGTATACTATCTCGTGGTACCAATGTGCTTGACACTTGTTGTGTTTTATTTTTTTCTGCGAAGTGCAGTTTTTTTTTTCAATAAACTAAATTTAAAGCATGTTTTCTGTGCTCAAATGTTCTAGGTTCAGCTAACTTAGTTTTAATGTTTTGTCTTCCCTGAGAAGTTATCAGGTGTTAATTAACTCAACCCTAAATCTATTGTAGTTTTTTTTTCTGCATTACGCAGTTTTTCACTACTATGCCATGTAACGTACCAGGAGATGTGACGTACCTGCCAGAAGGACGCACACGACATAAAGGCAGATAGGAATCAGAATAAAACGTCCGCGTAGCTCAATTGGTAGAGTGACTCATTCCGGAATGAGGGGATCCGGGTTCGAATCCTGGCGTGGACAGAAATGACGGAGAAATTTACTTCGTTATAATGGCGCCCGAACTATCCGGATGACCCGACCGTTCAAAATCTCGCATTGGTGGGATGTTATTTCCACACCACGAGATAGGAAAAATGAGAGAATCCCTTCTCCAGCACTTCGCAAAAAACATAAAAAAAAAAGAAAAGAAGGGGGAGATGATGTAACGTACCAGGAGATGTGACGTACCTGCCAGAAGGACGCACACGACATAAAGGCAGATAGGAATCAGAATAAAACGTCCGCGTAGATCAATTGGTAGAGCAACTTATTCCGGAATGAGGGGACCCGGGTTCGAATCCTGGCGCGGATAAAAATGACGGAGAAATTTACTTCGTTATAGCCACTTCTTGCATGTGTGTTGATTAAAGTTGTTCGCACGTATTGTTGTGGCAAAAACAATTAGCACGATTTGTACCAATAACATGGATATATTTGATATCTGATATTGTACAGAAAGTTTAATGCTTTTGCTATGAAAATTGGTGATATATTGAAACGTGTTTCTTCGTTCGACATCTTGGTTCTTTGCACCGTATGTCAATGCATGTTTAGGATATTGAAGAGATGTAAGTGTATCTCATGATGCTGTGTTAGTATGTCTATGCGATATTTTCGATGTTTAGAGAATTTGTGTACTGATTTAAAGTCAGCTGCTAGCAACTGTTCAACGAATGTCTTCATTAATGGGTAAGTTCTTATCTGATTGACTTGCATGATTGACCAGATTATGTTTTGAATGGAGGCCTCTACTAAAGTGATAGGTTCTTGGCACAACAAAGACTTCAAAAAAAATTACGAGGGAGATGATGTGACGCATATTCTAAAATAACTTTCATTTTTAGTTCCTTTTCTTATGTAAAATTGAGTTTGTTCTCCTTTACACTTTCCAAACTTAACGTGATATCTTCTCTCTCGCAAGAATGAGGTTGGCAACAATTGAGGTCAGAGTGAGTGACGTATGAATGTGATAAGAACGATAGATAAAAAGAACGATATAGCAGTTGCTTAGTGTCTGTGTTTGTGAGGATATATGTTCGATCGCTGTTAAGATAAATGTGAAATTTAAATTTACAACTCGTAGTGCCATATTGTGGAGTTCTTCAAATATTGCTGGACCAGTAAAAGGTTATTGTAACTTTGACTTCTGTATATGTTCCGCCTGGCCGTAAAAGCTTAATTAGGAACTATTGCATCGTATTCTCGTTTAGTTTAACATTTGCTTAGTCATGGTTTTAGACATAGCGTAACAACAATCTCGCACACGAAGAAGGGTTGCGTTATACCATCCACTGTATAGCCCGAATCTGGCGCTCTCTGGCTTCCACATGCTCGGCCCAATGAAGGACAGTCTTCCGATTTGATGACACAGACGAGGTGAAAGTGGATTTGAAGAAGTGCGTACAATAGTTCACACCTGAATTTTTTCAAATTAGGATTCGAAAACGTCAAACGGAAGTCATCGCTCTTTCCACGTTTATAAGTGAGTCACAGAAAAAATTATCATCGGCCGCCACCGCGAATCGAACCCAGGGTCTTCCAGTTACACGACGGACATGCTACCACTGCACCACAGCGGCCTCGAATTCTCCAGACTCACATACGACAAACAGACAAACCACATGGCAGGTTGCTTCTTGGAGTAACGCACAATGCTGGGGATTTACCAAAGATGAAAAGCAGCAACTGAACAAATAACTAGGAGGCTAATGAATAATTAATGCACACTATTGACGTGGATTAGGAACATCAAACGGAAATCATCGCTCTTTCCACGTTTATAAGTGAGTCACAGAAAAATTCTCAACCTGCCGTGTGGTTTGGCAGTTAGTCATATGTGAGTCTGGAGAATTGGAGGCCGCTGTGGTGCAGTGGTAGCATGTCCGGCGCGTAACTGGGAGACCCTGGGTTCGATTCCCGTTGGCGGCCGAAGATAATTTTTTCCGTGACTCACTTATAAACGTGGAAAGAGCGAAGGCTTCTGTTTGATGTTAATATTTTTTTTTTTTTTAATTGGAGGTTTAACGACCACCGTGAGCAACTCAATGGGCTATATGCAGTCGCCCGTCCCTAATTTAGGGTCACTGGTCCCAGGGAAGGGAGAGAGCCAGTACCGTAAGACAAACACAACATCCATGCCTCACCAGGATTTGAACCCGGACCCCTTTTGGACGAATGATCAGAGGCCACTGCGCCACCGGGGCGGCTATGTTAATAATCCACGTCAATAGTGTGTATTAAGAGGATTCGAGAGTAGGGTACAATGATGGCGCCCATACGTCGCTTGTGATTCAGACTTAATTGAATAGTACCTTTGTATAGAGAACGAGTTACTCTACCAACGTGCGCAATGTGAACCTCTGTCAGTAAATAAAAAAATTATGCCCACTTTTTCATTACTTTCAGTACAACCTCGCAGTTAACAAAATAAGGATATAAAGCGACGGTAAAAGCAAAATTCACAATTTCCCCTTCGCACCCAAAACTGGAGAGAGTATTTGTTCGAAAGCCAGAGTTCTGCTTTCGTGGGATTGTTTCTTCTAAATGCATTATTACGTCTTCCTGTGCGAGACGATATTCGGGGAACGGAATTTCGCTTTTTTGTATGTGTGCTTTTAGCAAAGGAAATTGTTTTTATTACAAAGCAATCAGCAGGTGTTCCTCTAAAAAAGGTTGAAGAAGGAAATAAATTACCTTCAAAACTACTAAGCTTTTTTATTGAAACAAATTATTCAAGTGAGATGTCTCCGCTTGCACTCAGACCTTTATTTAGCTCAGAGAAAAACATATTATTTTTAGTATTATGTCAACAGAGCTTTTAATTAACGAATGAAAAGAAATGGATTTCTTGACATTAACAATAATTACGGATTTGTGCAGCCAGTTTTCACCAGTGCTTCTTCCAACGATGACGTCCTTAAAAAATAAGAGTAATATCGTTCATAAATTATTTGGGTCGTAATGTAATCGATCGTACATATATCTTAATGATTAACTGGTAAGAATGTATTGGTCTCTTTCCTAATTCGTTCCTTTGTGCCTTGTAGT
The DNA here is from genome assembly GCA_039090855.1 of Macrothele yani. Taxonomy (NCBI): domain Eukaryota; kingdom Metazoa; phylum Arthropoda; class Arachnida; order Araneae; family Macrothelidae; genus Macrothele; species Macrothele yani. The sequence goes on from CM077021.1 coordinate 40,460,633, forward strand.
GCTTCGAATTATTTAAAAATTGATAACGAGCAAAAAAGAAATTGCCTTTGAACGCAACACCTGGTTTTGTGACAATACTGGTCCTTAACATGAACAAATTAAGTCCTTTTAAGCAAAAACTGAGACCTGTTAATTTTTTGGGCCAACGTGGATGGAGAATTTTAACTTTTTTTTTTTTGAGGTTTAACGACCAAAGGGAGTAACTCAATGGGCTATACGCAGTCGCCTTTCCCTAATTTAGGGTCACTGCTTCCAGGGAAGGGAGAGAGTCAGCGTCGTAAGACCAACACAACATCCATGCCTCACCGGGATTCCAACCCGGACCCCTTTCGGACGAATGATCAGAAGCCATCGCTTAGACCACTGCGCCACCGAGGCGGCGAGAGTTTAACCTTATACACAGTCGTATCAGAATAATATGACCACCTACCTACTAATGGGAAATAACCACTCTTGGCCAGGATGACAGCGGCGAGAAGGCGTGGCATGGACGCAATGAGGCCCTGGAAGGTTGCCCGAGCCACATGTGCCCATTCGGACAGCAGCAGACCATTAAGGGCCGGCCCCGGCGGCGCAGTGGTCTAAGCGATGGCTTCAGATCACTCGTCCGAAAAGGTCCGGGTTCGAATCCCGGTGAGGCATGGATGTTGTTTTTATTTAACGGCACTGGATCTCTCCCTTCCCTGGAAACAGTGGCCCTAAATTAGGGACGAGCGACTGCTTATAACCCACTGAGTCGCTCATGGTGGTCGTTAAACTTCCAAAAAAATTTGCCCGAGGCACAAGGGCCCATTCGGAATGCATCAGAGCACGGAGGGCCGCCCCGGTGGCGCAGTGTTCTAAGCGATGTATTCTGATTAATCGTGCGAGATGGGTCCGGGTTCGAATCCCGGTAAGGCGTAGATGTTGTGTTTGTCTTACGGCACTGGCTCTCTCCCTTCCCTGGAAGCAGTATCGAATTCGCGTCTGTTCGCTGCGGCAGGAGTTACTCTAACGCACTAAGCTACCCCGACGGAGTGTATTGCTCCAGATTTGCTGTCTTGAAATGTCCTTGACCTCACATCATCTCTCTCTTATTTTTTTTTTCCTTTTATTTAAAGCGAAGAGGGAACCTATCATTAATACCGGACGATATGTTGAACAGACATCACACATTTTTCGAAGACCCCAACGGCCAGTTCGATCCATTTTTACGTTCGGCCGTTAATGTGAAAACAGGAAATTGTCTGTAACAGGGATCGAACCCGCGTCGCTTCGCTGTCGCCGTAGTTCGTCTAACCCATTAAACTACCCCGACGGAATGTATTGCTCCACATTTGTTGTCTTGATAAGTGCTTGACATCTGTAGTACATCTCATCATCTCCCTCCTAATTTATTTATTTTTTTTTTTTTTTGAATCGAAGGAGGAACCTTTCATTAATTTTGGACAATGTTTCGAACAGACATCACACATTTTTCGAAGAACCCAACGGCCAGTAGATCCATCTTTACGTTCGGCCGCCAATGTGAAAACAGGAACTTGTCTGTAACAGGGATCGAACCCGCGTCGCTTCGCTGTCGCCGTAGTTGGTCTAACCCATTAAACTACCCCGACGGAATGTATTGCTCCAGATTTGTTGTCTTGATATGTCCCTGACCACACATCATCTCCCCTTAATCTTTTTTTATTATTGAATCGAACAAGGGACCTTTCATTAATTCCGGACGATGTCTCGAACAGATATCACACATTTATCGAAGAACCCAAAAGCCAGTAGATCCATCTTTACGTTCGGGCGCCAATGTGAAAAGGAATTTGTCGGTAACAGAAATCAAGCCGCGTCTCTTCGCTGGGGCGGGAGACGCGGCTTGATTAGTCCAACCCACTAAGCTACCCCGACGGAATGTATTGCTCCAGATTTGTTGTCTGATTTGCGCTTGCCCTCTCATCATCTCCCTCTTAATTTTTTTTTTTTTTTTTTATTATTGAATCGAAGAAGGAACATTTCATTAATTCCGGACGATGTCTCGAACAGACATCACACATTTTTCGAAAAAACCAGCGGCCAGTAGATCCACTTTTACCTTCGGGAGCCAAAGTGAAAACAGGAACTTGTCGGTAACAGAAATTAAGCAGCGTCTCTTCGCTGCTGCGGGAATTGATCTAACCCACTAAACTACCCCGACGGAATGTATGGCTCCAGACCTGTTGTCTTGATATATGCTTGACCTTACATCATCTCCCGCTTATTTATTTTTTTTATTTTTTTATTTTTTTTTTTTTTTGAAACGAATAAGGAATCTTTCATTAATTCCGGACGATGTCTGGAACAGATATTACACATTTTTTGAAGAACCCAACGGCCAGTAGATTCACTTTTACGTTAGAGCACCAATGTGAAATCAGGAGTTTGTCGGTAACCGGGATCGAACACGCGTCTCTTCGCTGCTGCGGTTATTGGTCTAGCCCACTAAACTACCCATGACGGAATGTATTGTTCCAGATTTGTCGTCTTGATATGTGCTTGACCTCACATCATCCCCTTCTTAATTTTTTTTTTTTTTTTATCGAAGAACTAACCTTTCATTAATTCCGGACGATGTGTCGAACACACATCAGACATTTTTCGAAGAACCCAACGGCCTGTAGATTCATTTTTAAGTTCGGGCGCCAATGTGAAAATAGGAAATTGTCTGTAACAAGGATCGAACCCAATCTCTTTGCCGTGATGGGAGTTGGTCTAACCCACAAAACTACCCCGACGGAATGTATTGCTCCAGATTTGTTGTCTTGATATGTGCTTGACTTCACATCATCTCCCTCTTAAATTTTTTTTTTTTTTGAACCGAAGGAGGAACTGTTCATTAATTTTGGACGATGTTTCGAACAGACATCACACATTTTTCGAAGAACCCAACGGCCAGTAGATCCATTTTTACGTTCGGCCGCCAATGTGAAAAACGGAGCTTGTCTGTAACAGGGATCGAACCCGCGTCGCTTCGCTGTCGCCGTAGTTGGTCTAACCCATTAAACTACCCCGACGGTATGTATTGCTCCAGATTTGTTGTCTTGATATGTGCTTGACATCTGTAGTACGTCTCATCATCTCCCTCTTAATTTTTTTTTTTTTTTTTGAACCGAAGGAGGAACCTTTCATTAATTTTGGACGATGTTTCGAACAGACATCACACATTTTTCGAAGAACCCAACGGCCAGTAGATCCATCTATACGTTCGGCCGCCAATGTGAAAACAGGAGCTTGTCTGTAACAGGGATCGAACCCGCGTCGCTTCGCTGTCGCCGTAGTTGGTCTAACCCATTAAACTACCCCGACGGTATGTATTGCTCCAGATTTGTTGTCTTTATATGTGCTTGACATCTGTAGTACGTCTCATCATCTCCCTCTCAATTTTTTTTTTTTTTTTTTGAACCGAAGGAGGAACCTTTCATTAATTTTGGACGATGTTTCGAACAGACATCATTATTTTTCGAAGACCCCAACAACCAGTACGATCCATTTTTACGTTCGGCCGCCAATGTGAAAACAGGAACTTGTCTGTAACAGGGATCGAACCCGCGTCGCTTCGCTGTCGCCGTAGTTGGTCTAACCCATTAAACTTCCCCGACGGAATGTATTGCTCCAGATTTGTTGTCTTGATATGTGCTTGACATCTGTAGTACGTCTCATCATCTCACCCTTAATTTTTTTTTTTTTTTTTTTTTTGAACCGAAGGAGGAACCTTTTATTAATTTTGGACGATGTTTCGAACAGACATCACACATTTTTCGAAGAACCCAACGGCCAGTAGATCCATTTTTACGTTCGGTCGCCAATGTGAAAACAGTAATTTGTATGTAACAAGAATTGAACTCGCGTCTCTTTGCTGCGGCGCGAGTTGGTCTAACTCACAAAGCTACACTGACGGAATGTATTGCTCCAGATTTGTTGTCTTTATACGTGCTTGACATCTGTAGTACGTCTCATCATCTCCCTCTTAATTTTTTTTTTTTTTGAACCGAAGGAGGAACCTTTCATTAATTTTGGACGATGTTTCGAACAGACATCACACATTTTTCGAAGAGCCCAACGGCCAGTAGATCCATTTTTACGTTCGGCCGCCAATGTGAAAACAGGAACTTGTCTGTAACAGGGATCGAACCCGCGTCGCTTCGCTGTCGCCGTAGTTGGTGTAACCCATTAAAATACCCCGACGGTATGTATTGCTCCAGATTTGTTGTCTTGATATGTGCTTGACATCTGTAGTACGTCTCATCATCTCCCTCTTAATTTTTTTTTTTTTTTTTTTGAACCGAAGGAGGAACCATTCATTAATTTTGGACGATGTTTCGAACAGACATCACACATTTTTCGAAGAACCCAACGGCCAGTAGATCCATTTTTAAGTTCGGCCGCCAATGTGAAAACAGGAACTTGTCTGTAACAGGGATCGAACCCGCGTCGCTTCGCTGTCGCCGTAGTTGGTCTAACCCATTAAAATACCCCGACGGTATGTATTGCTCCAGATTTGTTGTCTTGATATGTGCTTGACATCTGTAGTACGTCTCATCATCTCCCTCTTAATTTTTTTTTTTTTTTTGAACCGAAGGAGGAACCTTTCATTAATTTTGGACGATGTTTCGAACAGACATCACACATTTTTCGAAGAACCCAACGGCCAGTAGATCCATTTTTACGTTCGGCCGCCAATGTGAAAACAGGAACTTGTCTATAACAGAGATCGAACCCGCGTCGCTTCGCTGTCGCCGTAGTTGGTCTAACCCATTAAACTACCCCGACGGAATGTATTGCTCCAGATTTGTTGTCTTGATACGTGCTTGACATCTGTAGTACGTCTCATCATCTCCCTCTTAATTTTTTTTTTTTTTTTTTTTTTTTTTCAACCGAAGGAGGAACCTTTCATTAATTTTGGACGATGTTTCGAACAGACATCACACATTTTTCGAAGAACCCAACGGCCAGTAGATCCATTTTTAAGTTCGGCCGCCAATGTGAAAACAGGAACTTGTCTATAACAGGGATCGAACCCGCGTCGCTTCGCTGTCGCCGTAGTTGGTCTAACCCATTAAACTACCCCGACGGAATGTATTGCTCCAGAATTGTTGTCTTGATATATGCTTGACATCTGTAGTACGTCTCATCATCTCCCTCTTAATTTTTTTTTTTTTTTTTTTTTTTTGAACCGAAGGAGGAACCTTTCATTAATTTTGGACGATGTTTCGAACAGACATCACACATTTTTCGAAGAACCCAACGGCCAGTAGATCCATTTTTACGTTCGGCCGCCAATGTGAAAACAGGAACTTGTCTATAACAGAGATCGAACCCGCGTCGCTTCGCTGTCGCCGTAGTTGGTCTAAACCATTAAAATACCCCGACGGTATGTATTGCTCCAGATTTGTTGTCTTGATATGTGCTTGACATCTGTAGTACGTCTCATCATCTCCCTCTTAATTTTTTTTTTTTTTTTTTTTTTTTTTGAACCGAAGGAGGAACCTTTCATTAATTTTGGACGATGTTTCGAACAGACATCACACATTTTTCGAAGAACCCAACGGCCAGTAGATCCATTTTTACGTTCGGCCGCCAATGTGAAAACAGGAACTTGTCTATAACAGAGATCGAACCCGCGTCGCTTCGCTGTCGCCGTAGTTGGTCTAACCCATTAAACTACCCCGACGGAATGTATTGCTCCAGATTTGTTGTCTTGATACGTGCTTGACATCTGTAGTACGTCTCATCATCTCCCTCTTAATTTTTTTTTTTTTTTTGAACCGAAGGAGGAACCTTTCATTAATTTTGGACGATGTTTCGAACAGACATCACACATTTTTCGAAGAACCCAACGGCCAGTAGATCCATTTTTACGTTCGGCCGCCAATGTGAAAACAGGAACTTGTCTATAACAGGGATCGAACCCGCGTCGCTTCGCTGTCGCCGTAGTTGGTCTAACCCATTAAAATACCCCGACGGTATGTATTGCTCCAGATTTGTTGTCTTGATATGTGCTTGACATCTGAAGTACGTCTCATCATCTCCCTCTTAATTTTTTTTTTTTTTTTTTTGAACCGAATTAGGAACCTTTCATTAATTTTGGACGATGTTTCGAACAGACATCACACATTTTTCGAAGAACCCAACGGCCAGTAGATCCATTTTTACGTTCGGTCGCCAATGTGAAAACAGTAATTTGTGGGTAACAAGAATTGAACTCGTGTCTCTTTGCTGCGGCGCGAGTTGGTCTAACTCACAAAGCTACACTGACGGAATGTATTGCTCCAGATTTGTTGTCTTGATACGTGCTTGACATCTGTAGAACGTCTCATCATCTCCCTCTTAATTTTTTTTTTTTTTTTTTTTGAACCGAAGGAGGAACCTTTCATTAATTTTGGACGATGTTTCGAACAGACATCACACATTTTTCGAAGAACCCAACGGCCAGTAGATCCATTTTTACGTTCGGCCGCCAATGTGAAAACAGGAACTTGTCTGTAACAGGGATCGAACCCGCGTCGATTCGCTGTAGTTGGTCTAACCCATTAAACTACCCCGACGGTATGTATTGCTCCAGATTTGTTATCTTGATATGTGCTTGACATCTGTAGTACGTATCATCATCTCGCTCTTATTTTTTTTTTTTTTTTTTTTTTTGAACCGAAGGAGGAACCTTTCATTAATTTTGGACAATGTTTCGAACAGACATCACACATTTTTCGAAGAACCCAACGGCCAGTAGATCCATCTTTACGTTCGGCCGCCAATGTGAAAACAGGAACTTGTCTATAACAGGGATCGAACCCGCGTCGCTTCGCTGTCGCCGTAGTTGGTCTAAACCATTAAAATACCCCGACGGTATGTATTGCTCCAGATTTGTTGTCTTGATATGTGCTTGACATCTGTAGTACGTCTCATCATCTCCCTCTTAATTTTTTTTTTTTTTTTTTTTTTTTGAACCGAAGGAGGAACCTTTCATTAATTTTGGACGATGTTTCGAACAGACATCACACATTTTTCGAAGAACCCAACGGCCAGTAGATCCATTTTTACGTTCGGCCGCCAATGTGAAAACAGGAACTTGTCTATAACAGGGATCGAACCCGCGTCGCTTCGCTGTCGCCGTAGTTGGTCTAACCCATGAAACTACCCCGACGGAATGTATTGCTCCAGATTTGTTGTCTTGATATATGCTTGACATCTGTAGTACGTCTCATCATCTCCCTCTTAATTTTTTTTTTTTTTTTTTTTTTTTTTGAACCGAAGGAGGAACCTTTCATTAATTTTGGACGATGTTTCGAACAGACATCACACATTTTTCGAAGAACCCAACGGCCAGTAGATCCATTTTTACGTTCGGCCGCCAATGTGAAAACAGGAACTTGTCTATAACAGGGATCGAACCCGCGTCGCTTCGCTGTCGCCGTAGTTGGTCTAACCCATTAAAATACCCCGACGGTATGTATTGCTCCAGATTTGTTGTCTTGATATGTGCTTGACATCTGTAGTACGTCTCATCATCTCCCTCTTAATTTTTTTTTTTTTTTTTTTTTTGAACCGAATTAGGAACCTTTCATTAATTTTGGACGATGTTTCGAACAGACATCACACATTTTTCGAAGAACCCAACGGCCAGTAGATCCATTTTTACGTTCGGTCGCCAATGTGAAAACAGTAATTTGTGGGTAACAAGAATTGAACTCGCGTCTCTTTGCTGCCGCGCGAGTTGGTCTAACTCACAAAGCTACACTGACGGAATGTATTGCTCCAGATTTGTTGTCTTGATACGTGCTTGACATCTGTAGTACATCTCATCATCTCCCTCTTAATTTTTTTTTCTTTTTGAACCGAAGGAGGAACCTTTCATTAATTTTGGACAATGTTTCGAACAGACATCACACATTTTTCGAAGAACCCAACGGCCAGTAGATCCATTTTTACGTTCGGCCGCCAATGTGAAAACAGGAACTTGTCTGTAACAGGGATCGAACCCGCGTCGCTTCGCTGTCGCCGTAGTTGGTCTAACCCATTAAACTACCCCGACGGTATGTATTGCTCCAGATTTCTTGTCTTGATATGTGCTTGACATCTGTAGTACGTCTCATCATCTCCCTCTTAATTTTTTTTTTTTTTTTTTTTTTTTTTTTGAACCGAAGGAGGAACCTTTCATTAATTTTGGACGACGTTTCGAACAGACATCACACATTTTTCGAAGAACCCAACGGCCAGTAGATCCATTTTTACGTTAGGTCGCCAATGTGAAAACAGTAATTTGTGGGTAACAAGAATTGAACTCGCGTCTCTTTGCTGCGGCGCGAGTTGGTCTAACTCCCAAAGCTACACTGACGGAATGTATTGCTCCAGATTTGTTGTCTTGATACGTGCTTGACATCTGTAGTACGTCTCATCATCTCCCTCTTAATTTTTTTTTTTTTTTTTTTTTTGAACCGAAGGAGGAACCTTTCATTAATTTTGGACGATGTTTCGAACAGACATCACACATTTTTCGAAGAACCCAACGGCCAGTAGATCCATTTTTACGTTCGGTCGCCAATGTGAAAACAGTAATTTGTGGGTAACAAGAATTGAACTCGCGTCTCTTTGCTACGGCGCGAGTTTGTCTAACTCACAAAGCTACACTGACGGAATGTATTGCTCCAGATTTGTTGTCTTGATACGTGCTTGACATCTGTAGTCCGTCTCATCATCTCCCTCTTAATTTTTTTTTTTTTTGAACCGAAGGAGGAACCTTTCATTAATTTTGGACGATGTTTCGAACAGACATCACACATTTTTCGAAGAACCCAACGGCCAGTAGATCCATTTTTACGTTCGGTCGCCAATGTGAAAACAGTAATTTTTGGGTAACAAGAATTGAACCCGCGTCTCTTTGCTGCGGCGCGAGTTGGTCTAACTCACAAAGCTACACTGACGGAATGTATTGCTCCAGATTTGTTGTCTTGATACGTGCTTGACATCTGTAGTACGTCTCATCATCTCCCTCTTAATTTTTTTTTTTTTTTAAACCGAAGGAGGAACCTTTCATTAATTTTGGACGATGTTTCGAACAGACATCACACATTTTTCGAAGAACCCAACGGCCAGTTGATCCATTTTTACGTTCGGCCGCCAATGTGAAAACAGGAACTTGTCTGTAACAGGGATCGAACCCACGTCGCTTCGCTGTCGCCGTAGTTGGTCTAACCCATTAAAATACCCCGACGGTATGTATTGCTCCAGATTTGTTGTCTTGATATGTGCTTGACATCTGTAGTACGTCTCATCATCTCCCTCTTAATTTTTTTTTTTTTTTTTTTTTTTGAACCGAAGGAGGAACCTTTCATTAATTTTGGACGATGTTTCGAACAGACATCACACATTTTTCGAAGAACCCAACGGCCAGTAGATCCATTTTTACGTTCGGTCGCCAATGTGAAAACAGTAATTTGTGGGTAACAAGAATTGAACTCGCGTCTCGTTGCTGCAGCGCGAGTTGGTCTAACTCACAAAGCTACACTGACGGAATGTATTGCTCCTGATTTGTTGTCTTGATACGTGCTTGACATCTGTAGTACGTCTCATCATCTCCCTCTTAATTTTTTTTTTTTTTTTGAACCGAAGAAGGAACCTTTCATTAATTTTGGACGATGTTTCGAACAGACATCACACATTTTTCGAAGAACCCAACGGCCAGTAGATCCATTTTTACGTTCGGTCGCCAATGTGAAAACAGTAATTTGTCGGTAACAGAAATCAAGCCGCGTCTCTTCGCTGCGGCGGGAGACGCGGCTTGATTAGCCCAACCCACTAAGCTACCCCGACGGAATGTATTGCTCCAGATTTGTTGTCTTGATTTGTGCTTGCCCTCTCATCATCTCCCTCTTAATTTTTTTTTATTATTGAATCGAAGAAGGAACCTTTCATTAATTCCGGACGATGTCTCGAACAGACATCACACATTTTTCGAAAAAACCAGCGGCCAGTAGATCCACTTTTACCTTCGGGAGCCAAAGTGAAAACAGGAACTTGTCGGTAACAGAAATTAAGCAGCGTCTCTTCGCTGCTGCGGGAATTGATCTAACCCACTAAACTACCCCGACGGAATGTATGGCTCCAGACCTGTTGTCTTGATATATGCTTGACCTTACATCATCTCCCGCTTATTTATTTTTTTTATTTTTTTATTTTTTTTTTTTTTGAAACGAATAAGGAATCTTTCATTAATTCCGGACGATGTCTGGAACAGATATTACACATTTTTTGAAGAACCCAACGGCCAGTAGATTCACTTTTACGTTAGAGCACCAATGTGAAATCAGGAGTTTGTCGGTAACCGGGATCGAACACGCGTCTCTTCGCTGCTGCGGTTATTGGTCTAGCCCACTAAACTACCCATGACGGAATGTATTGTTCCAGATTTGTCGTCTTGATATGTGCTTGACCTCACATCATCCCCTTCTTAATTTTTTTTTTTTTTTTATCGAAGAACTAACCTTTCATTAATTCCGGACGATGTGTCGAACACACATCAGACATTTTTCGAAGAACCCAACGGCCTGTAGATTCATTTTTAAGTTCGGGCGCCAATGTGAAAATAGGAAATTGTCTGTAACAAGGATCGAACCCAATCTCTTTGCCGTGATGGGAGTTGGTCTAACCCACAAAACTACCCCGACGGAATGTATTGCTCCAGATTTGTTGTCTTGATATGTGCTTGACTTCATAGTACGTCTCATCATCTCCCTCTTAAATTTTTTTTTTTTTTTTTTTTTTTGAACCGAAGGAGGAACTGTTCATTAATTTTGGACGATGTTTCGAACAGACATCACACATTTTTCGAAGAACCCAACGGCCAGTAGATCCATTTTTACGTTCGGCCGCCAATGTGAAAAACGGAGCTTGTCTGTAACAGGGATCGAACCCGCGTCGCTTCGCTGTCGCCGTAGTTGGTCTAACCCATTAAACTACCCCGACGGTATGTATTGCTCCAGATTTGTTGTCTTGATATGTGCTTGACATCTGTAGTACGTCTCATCATCTCCCTCTTAATTTTTTTTTTTTTTTTTTTTTTGAACCGAAGGAGGAACCTTTCATTAATTTTGGACGATGTTTCGAACAGACATCACACATTTTTCGAAGAACCCAACGGCCAGTAGATCCATCTATACGTTCGGCCGCCAATGTGAAAACAGGAGCTTGTCTGTAACAGGGATCGAACCCGCGTCGCTTCGCTGTCGCCGTAGTTGGTCTAACCCATTAAACTACCCCGACGGTATGTATTGCTCCAGATTTGTTGTCTTTATATGTGCTTGACATCTGTAGTACGTCTCATCATCTCCCTCTCAATTTTTTTTTTTTTTTTTTTGAACCGAAGGAGGAACCTTTCATTAATTTTGGACGATGTTTCGAACAGACATCAATATTTTTCGAAGACCCCAACAACCAGTACGATCCATTTTTACGTTCGGCCGCCAATGTGAAAACAGGAACTTGTCTGTAACAGGGATCGAACCCGCGTCGCTTCGCTGTCGCCGTAGTTGGTCTAACCCATTAAACTTCCCCGACGGAATGTATTGCTCCAGATTTGTTGTCTTGATATGTGCTTGACATCTGTAGTACGTCTCATCATCTCACCCTTAATTTTTTTTTTTTTTTTTTTTTGAACCGAAGGAGGAACCTTTTATTAATTTTGGACGATGTTTCGAACAGACATCACACATTTTTCGAAGAACCCAACGGCCAGTAGATCCATTTTTACGTTCGGTCGCCAATGTGAAAACAGTAATTTGTATGTAACAAGAATTGAACTCGCGTCTCTTTGCTGCGGCGCGAGTTGGTCTAACTCACAAAGCTACACTGACGGAATGTATTGCTCCAGATTTGTTGTCTTTATACGTGCTTGACATCTGTAGTACGTCTCATCATCTCCCTCTTAATTTTTTTTTTTTTTTGAACCGAAGGAGGAACCTTTCATTAATTTTGGACGATGTTTCGAACAGACATCACACATTTTTCGAAGAGCCCAACGGCCAGTAGATCCATTTTTACGTTCGGCCGCCAATGTGAAAACAGGAACTTGTCTGTAACAGGGATCGAACCCGCGTCGCTTCGCTGTCGCCGTAGTTGGTGTAACCCATTAAAATACCCCGACGGTATGTATTGCTCCAGATTTGTTGTCTTGATATGTGCTTGACATCTGTAGTACGTCTCATCATCTCCCTCTTAATTTTTTTTTTTTTTTTTTTTTTTGAACCGAAGGAGGAACCATTCATTAATTTTGGACGATGTTTCGAACAGACATCACACATTTTTCGAAGAACCCAACGGCCAGTAGATCCATTTTTAAGTTCGGCCGCCAATGTGAAAACAGGAACTTGTCTGTAACAGGGATCGAACCCGCGTCGCTTCGCTGTCGCCGTAGTTGGTCTAACCCATTAAAATACCCCGACGGTATGTATTGCTCCAGATTTGTTGTCTTGATATGTGCTTGACATCTGTAGTACGTCTCATCATCTCCCTCTTAATTTTTTTTTTTTTTTGAACCGAAGGAGGAACCTTTCATTAATTTTGGACGATGTTTCGAACAGACATCACACATTTTTCGAAGAACCCAACGGCCAGTAGATCCATTTTTACGTTCGGCCGCCAATGTGAAAACAGGAACTTGTCTATAACAGAGATCGAACCCGCGTCGCTTCGCTGTCGCCGTAGTTGGTCTAACCCATTAAACTACCCCGACGGAATGTATTGCTCCAGATTTGTTGTCTTGATACGTGCTTGACATCTGTAGTACGTCTCATCATCTCCCTCTTAATTTTTTTTTTTTTTTTTTTTTTTCAACCGAAGGAGGAACCTTTCATTAATTTTGGACGATGTTTCGAACAGACATCACACATTTTTCGAAGAACCCAACGGCCAGTAGATCCATTTTTAAGTTCGGCCGCCAATGTGAAAACAGGAACTTGTCTATAACAGGGATCGAACCCGCGTCGCTTCGCTGTCGCCGTAGTTGGTCTAACCCATTAAACTACCCCGACGGAATGTATTGCTCCAGAATTGTTGTCTTGATATATGCTTGACATCTGTAGTACGTCTCATCATCTCCCTCTTAATTTTTTTTTTTTTTTTTTTTTTTTTGAACCGAAGGAGGAACCTTTCATTAATTTTGGACGATGTTTCGAACAGACATCACACATTTTTCGAAGAACCCAACGGCCAGTAGATCCATTTTTACGTTCGGCCGCCAATGTGAAAACAGGAACTTGTCTATAACAGAGATCGAACCCGCGTCGCTTCGCTGTCGCCGTAGTTGGTCTAAACCATTAAAATACCCCGACGGTATGTATTGCTCCAGATTTGTTGTCTTGATATGTGCTTGACATCTGTAGTACGTCTCATCATCTCCCTCTTAATTTTTTTTTTTTTTTTGAACCGAAGGAGGAACCTTTCATTAATTTTGGACGATGTTTCGAACAGACATCACACATTTTTCGAAGAACCCAACGGCCAGTAGATCCATTTTTACGTTCGGCCGCCAATGTGAAAACAGGAACTTGTCTATAACAGAGATCGAACCCGCGTCGCTTCGCTGTCGCCGTAGTTGGTCTAACCCATTAAACTACCCCGACGGAATGTATTGCTCCAGATTTGTTGTCTTGATACGTGCTTGACATCTGTAGTACGTCTCATCATCTCCCTCTTAATTTTTTTTTTTTTTTTTTTTTTGAACCGAAGGAGGAACCTTTCATTAATTTTGGACGATGTTTCGAACAGACATCACACATTTTTCGAAGAACCCAACGGCCAGTAGATCCATTTTTACGTTCGGCCGCCAATGTGAAAACAGGAACTTGTCTATAACAGGGATCGAACCCGCGTCGCTTCGCTGTCGCCGTAGTTGGTCTAACCCATTAAAATACCCCGACGGTATGTATTGCTCCAGATTTGTTGTCTTGATATGTGCTTGACATCTGTAGTACGTCTCATCATCTCCCTCTTAATTTTTTTTTTTTTTTTTTTTTTGAACCGAATTAGGAACCTTTCATTAATTTTGGACGATGTTTCGAACAGACATCACACATTTTTCGAAGAACCCAACGGCCAGTAGATCCATTTTTACGTTCGGTCGCCAATGTGAAAACAGTAATTTGTGGGTAACAAGAATTGAACTCGTGTCTCTTTGCTGCGGCGCGAGTTGGTCTAACTCACAAAGCTACACTGACGGAATGTATTGCTCCAGATTTGTTGTCTTGATACGTGCTTGACATCTGTAGAACGTCTCATCATCTCCCTCTTAATTTTTTTTTTTTTTTTTGAACCGAAGGAGGAACCTTTCATTAATTTTGGACGATGTTTCGAACAGACATCACACATTTTTCGAAGAACCCAACGGCCAGTAGATCCATTTTTACGTTCGGCCGCCAATGTGAAAACAGGAACTTGTCTGTAACAGGGATCGAACCCGCGTCGATTCGCTGTAGTTGGTCTAACCCATTAAACTACCCCGACGGTATGTATTGCTCCAGATTTGTTATCTTGATATGTGCTTGACATCTGTAGTACGTATCATCATCTCGCTCTTATTTTTTTTTTTTTTTTTTTGAACCGAAGGAGGAACCTTTCATTAATTTTGGACAATGTTTCGAACAGACATCACACATTTTTCGAAGAACCCAACGGCCAGTAGATCCATCTTTACGTTCGGCCGCCAATGTGAAAACAGGAACTTGTCTATAACAGGGATCGAACCCGCGTCGCTTCGCTGTCGCCGTAGTTGGTCTAAACCATTAAAATACCCCGACGGTATGTATTGCTCCAGATTTGTTGTCTTGATATGTGCTTGACATCTGTAGTACGTCTCATCATCTCCCTCTTAATTTTTTTTTTTTTTGAACCGAAGGAGGAACCTTTCATTAATTTTGGACGATGTTTCGAACAGACATCACACATTTTTCGAAGAACCCAACGGCCAGTAGATCCATTTTTACGTTCGGCCGCCAATGTGAAAACAGGAACTTGTCTATAACAGGGATCGAACCCGCGTCGCTTCGCTGTCGCCGTAGTTGGTCTAACCCATGAAACTACCCCGACGGAATGTATTGCTCCAGATTTGTTGTCTTGATATATGCTTGACATCTGTAGTACGTCTCATCATCTCCCTCTTAATTTTTTTTTTTTTTTTGAACCGAAGGAGGAACCTTTCATTAATTTTGGACGATGTTTCGAACAGACATCACACATTTTTCGAAGAACCCAACGGCCAGTAGATCCATTTTTACGTTCGGCCGCCAATGTGAAAACAGGAACTTGTCTATAACAGGGATCGAACCCGCGTCGCTTCGCTGTCGCCGTAGTTGGTCTAACCCATTAAAATACCCCGACGGTATGTATTGCTCCAGATTTGTTGTCTTGATATGTGCTTGACATCTGTAGTACGTCTCATCATCTCCCTCTTAATTTTTTTTTTTTTTTTTTTTGAACCGAATTAGGAACCTTTCATTAATTTTGGACGATGTTTCGAACAGACATCACACATTTTTCGAAGAACCCAACGGCCAGTAGATCCATTTTTACGTTCGGTCGCCAATGTGAAAACAGTAATTTGTGGGTAACAAGAATTGAACTCGCGTCTCTTTGCTGCCGCGCGAGTTGGTCTAACTCACAAAGCTACACTGACGGAATGTATTGCTCCAGATTTGTTGTCTTGATACGTGCTTGACATCTGTAGTACATCTCATCATCTCCCTCTTAATTTTTTTTCTTTTTGAACCGAAGGAGGAACCTTTCATTAATTTTGGACAATGTTTCGAACAGACATCACACATTTTTCGAAGAACCCAACGGCCAGTAGATCCATTTTTACGTTCGGCCGCCAATGTGAAAACAGGAACTTGTCTGTAACAGGGATCGAACCCGCGTCGCTTCGCTGTCGCCGTAGTTGGTCTAACCCATTAAACTACCCCGACGGTATGTATTGCTCCAGATTTCTTGTCTTGATATGTGCTTGACATCTGTAGTACGTCTCATCATCTCCCTCTTAATTTTTTTTTTTTTTTTTTTTTTTTTGAACCGAAGGAGGAACCTTTCATTAATTTTGGACGACGTTTCGAACAGACATCACACATTTTTCGAAGAACCCAACGGCCAGTAGATCCATTTTTACGTTAGGTCGCCAATGTGAAAACAGTAATTTGTGGGTAACAAGAATTGAACTCGCGTCTCTTTGCTGCGGCGCGAGTTGGTCTAACTCCCAAAGCTACACTGACGGAATGTATTGCTCCAGATTTGTTGTCTTGATACGTGCTTGACATCTGTAGTACGTCTCATCATCTCCCTCTTAATTTTTTTTTTTTTTTTTTTTTTTTTTTTTGAACCGAAGGAGGAACCTTTCATTAATTTTGGACGATGTTTCGAACAGACATCACACATTTTTCGAAGAACCCAACGGCCAGTAGATCCATTTTTACGTTCGGTCGCCAATGTGAAAACAGTAATTTGTGGGTAACAAGAATTGAACTCGCGTCTCTTTGCTACGGCGCGAGTTTGTCTAACTCACAAAGCTACACTGACGGAATGTATTGCTCCAGATTTGTTGTCTTGATACGTGCTTGACATCTGTAGTCCGTCTCATCATCTCCTCTTAATTTTTTTTTTTTTTTGAACCGAAGGAGGAACCTTTCATTAATTTTGGACGATGTTTCGAACAGACATCACACATTTTTCGAAGAACCCAACGGCCAGTAGATCCATTTTTACGTTCGGTCGCCAATGTGAAAACAGTAATTTTTGGGTAACAAGAATTGAACTCGCGTCTCTTTGCTGCGGCGCGAGTTGGTCTAACTCACAAAGCTACACTGACGGAATGTATTGCTCCAGATTTGTTGTCTTGATACGTGCTTGACATCTGTAGTACGTCTCATCATCTCCCTCTTAATTTTTTTTTTTTTTTTTTTTTTTTTAAACCGAAGGAGGAACCTTTCATTAATTTTGGACGATGTTTCGAACAGACATCACACATTTTTCGAAGAACCCAACGGCCAGTTGATCCATTTTTACGTTCGGCCGCCAATGTGAAAACAGGAACTTGTCTGTAACAGGGATCGAACCCACGTCGCTTCGCTGTCGCCGTAGTTGGTCTAACCCATTAAAATACCCCGACGGTATGTATTGCTCCAGATTTGTTGTCTTGATATGTGCTTGACATCTGTAGTACGTCTCATCATCTCCCTCTTAATTTTTTTTTTTTTTTTTTGAACCGAAGGAGGAACCTTTCATTAATTTTGGACGATGTTTCGAACAGACATCACACATTTTTCGAAGAACCCAACGGCCAGTAGATCCATTTTTACGTTCGGTCGCCAATGTGAAAACAGTAATTTGTGGGTAACAAGAATTGAACTCGCGTCTCGTTGCTGCAGCGCGAGTTGGTCTAACTCACAAAGCTACACTGACGGAATGTATTGCTCCTGATTTGTTGTCTTGATACGTGCTTGACATCTGTAGTACGTCTCATCATCTCCCTCTTAATTTTTTTTTTTTTTTTTTTTGAACCGAAGAAGGAACCTTTCATTAATTTTGGACGATGTTTCGAACAGACATCACACATTTTTCGAAGAACCCAACGGCCAGTAGATCCATTTTTACGTTCGGTCGCCAATGTGAAAACAGTAATTTGTCGGTAACAGAAATCAAGCCGCGTCTCTTCGCTGCGGCGGGAGACGCGGCTTGATTAGCCCAACCCACTAAGCTACCCCGACGGAATGTATTGCTCCAGATTTGTTGTCTTGATTTGTGCTTGCCCTCTCATCATCTCCCTCTTAATTTTTTTTTTATTATTGAATCGAAGAAGGAACCTTTCATTAATTCCGGACGATGTCTCGAACACACATCACACATTTTTCGAAAAAACCAACGGCCAGTAGATCCACTTTTACCTTCGGGAGCCAAAGTGAAAACAGGAACTTGTCGGTAACAGAAATCAAGCCGCGTCTCTTCGCTGCTGTGGGAATTGGTCTAACCCACTAAACTACCCCGACGGAATGTATGGCTCCAGATCTGTTGTCTTGATATATGCTTGACCTTACATCATCTCCCGCTTATTTTTTTTTATTTTATTTTTTTTTTTTTTGAAACGAATAAGGAATCTTTTATTAATTCCGGACGATGTCTGGAACAGATATTACACATTTTTTGAAGAACCCAACGTCCAGTAGATTCACTTTTACGTTAGAGCACCAATGTGAAAACAGGAGTTTGTCGGTAACAGGGATCGAACACGCGTCTCTTCGCTGCTGCGGTTATTGGTCTAGCCCACTAAACTACCCCGACGGAATGTATTGTTCCAGATTTGTTGTCTTGATATGTGCTTGACCTCACATCATCCCCTTCTTATTTTTTTTTTTTTTTATCGAGGAACTAACCTTTCATTAATTCCGGACGATGTGTCGAACAGACATCAGACATTTTTCGAAGAACCCAACGGCCTGTAGATTCATTTTTAAGTTCGGGCGCCAATGTGAAAATAGGAAATTGTCTGTAACAAGGATCGAACCCAATCTCTTTGCCGTGATGGGAGTTGGTCTAACCCACTAAACTACCCCGACGGAATGTATTGCTCCAGATTTGTTGTCTTGATATGTGCTTGACCTCACATCATCTCCCTCTTAATCTTTTTTTCTTATTGAATCGAAAAAGGAACCTTTCATTAATTCCGGACGATGTCTCGAACAGACATCAGACATTTTTCGAAGAACCCAACGGCCAGTAGATCCATTTTTACGTTCGGTCGCCAATGTGAAAACAGGAACTTGTCGGTAACAAAATTCAATCCGCGTCTCTTCGCTGCTGCGGGAATTGGTCTAACCCACTAAACTACCCCGATGGAATGTATGGCTCCAGATCTGTTATCTTGATATGTGCTTGACCTTACATCATCTCCCGCTTATTTTTTTTTTATTTTTTTTTTTATTTTTTTGAAACGAATAAGGAATCTTTCATTAATTCCGGACGATGTCTGGAACAGATATTACACATTTTTTGAAGAACCCAACGGCCAGTAGATTCACTTTTACGTTGGGGCACCAATGTGAAAACAGGAGTTTGTCGGTAACAGGGATCGAACACGCGTCTCTTCGCTGCTGCGGGAAGTGGTCTAACCCACTAAACTACCCCGACGGAATGTATTGTTCCAGATTTGTTGTCTTGATATAAGCTTGACCTTACATCATTCCCTTATTATTTATTTTTTTATCGAAGAACTAACCTTTCATTAATTTCGGACGATGTCTCGAACAGACATCAGACATTTTTCGAAGAACCCAACGGCCAGTAGATTCATTTTTAAGTTCGGGTGCCAATGTGAAAGTCGGAAATTGTCTGTAACAGGGATCGAACCCAATCTCTTCGCCGTGATGGGAGTTGGTCTAACTCCGACGGAATGTATTGCTCCAGATTTGTTATCTTGATATGTGCTTGACCTCACATCATCTTCCTCTTAAATTTTTTTTTTTTTTTATTGAATCGAAGAAGGAACC
This sequence comes from Macrothele yani, assembly GCA_039090855.1. Lineage (NCBI taxonomy): Eukaryota > Metazoa > Arthropoda > Arachnida > Araneae > Macrothelidae > Macrothele > Macrothele yani. The sequence continues at coordinate 40,480,159 of CM077021.1, forward strand.
TTTCATCAATTCCGGACGATGTCTCGAAAAGACATCACACATTTTTTGAAGAACCCAACGGCCAGGAGATCCACTTTTACGTTAGGGCACCAATGTGAAAACAGGAGTTTGTCGGTATCAGGGATCGAACACGCGTCTCTTCGCTGCTGCGAGAATTGGTCTAACCCACTAAATTACCCTGACGGAATGTATTGCTCCAGATTTGTGGTCTTGATATATGCTTGACCTCACATCATCTCCCCCTTAATTTATTTATTTTTTAATCGAAGAACTAACCTTTCCTTAATTCCGGACGATGTGTGGAACAGACATCAGACATTTTTCGAAGAACCCAACGGCCAGTAGATCCACTTTTACGTTCGGGCGCCAATGTGAAAACAGGAACTTGTCGGTAACAGAAATCAAGCCGCGTCTCTTCGCTGCGGCGGGAATTGGTCTAACCCACTAAACTACCCCGACGGAATTTATTGCTCCAGGTTTGTTGTCTTGATATATGCTTGACTTCTGTGGTATGTCACACAACACGAAGGTCATTTCCAGCACCTTCTATAGGTGAACATCAGTTGCTCAAAATTCTACAGAAGATGTATCATAGTTGTAAGTAAACTTTATAAATCGGTGCAACGCGAATAAAAATTGGTCAAATTAGACTTCGAGAAGTTCTCGATCACCCTGTATAAAAGTTTGCGACCCCTCTAGCACTAAAGCCCTGCATTAGTTTTACCAGAAAATACGCTCTAAATGTTTCAGTGGAAATATTGGGCTGGTGCGAATCAAATGTCTGGCAAAGGACCAGCCCACGTGGACGGAGAGAACAGAAAATTAGGACAACTTACCTAGGCAAAATATTCCCCCTCGGCATCGACACATAGTTGCTATCTGTCCGGCAAGGCCATCATCCCGGAACGAGAAAAGTCTTGTGGCTGGGACCCGAAGTCCTCATCAACTGCACGTTGAACCTCGTTGTCTGTCGTGAAGTGTTTTTTCGGACAGGAAGCGATCTAGGCGACGAAGCAGATGACAGTCTGTCGGAGGCAAGTTTGGGTAATAGGCTGGATGAAGCAGTGCTTCATAGCCCAAGGCACTTAGTGTCAGCATCGTCCGTTGTGCCACATGAGGGCGGCCGTTCTCCTGGAGCAGAAGAACACCATGTCTGTTGACCAAATCCGGTTGTTTCTGTAGCAGTTTCCTGTGCATCTGGTGTTATTCAGCACAATAACGTTCTGCAGTGATGGTTTGGCCTCTTGTCAAGAAACTACGATGAATTATCCCGGCTGTGGACCACCAGACAAGGAGCATCATCTTCTTGGTGTGTAGGGGTGGCTTAGGATGCCATCCAGCAGGCTGTGCCTTTCTTAACCATTGTGCAGGTCGTTTCCGATTATCATAAAGGACCCACTTCTGGTGACGATTCCATGTAGTAGTGGTTCCTGTTTATTCCTGGCAAGCAGCGACGTGCAGACTTCCAAACGCGTTATCCTGTTGGCAGTTGTCAACTCATGCGGCAGCCACATGTCCAACGTTTTGACCTTACCCTGCGCAGCCAAACCCCGAACAACTGTCGTGTGGTGGACACCTACCTCTGCTAATATCTCACGACACGTTTTTTGGGGGTCCGCTTTAACCACACGTAACAGAACATCGTTAGAAAGAGCAACAGGTCGGTGACCACGTGATTCGTTTTGCAGGTCCGTATTTCCGCTTCGAAACTTCACGAACCATTGCCGAATGGATTGTTCGTTGGCTGTATTCTCCCCAAACGCTTTGTTAACGTTTCGAGCGGCAATTCCTGCAGAATGGCCCAGTTTAAATTCATACAGGAAGATGACTCTCATATCTAGAGTCTGCATGTTTCCGTTGCAAGCCACGTTACGTCCAAACAAACCACGCCTGAACCTTGTTCTTCGCACACGTGCTAGCTATTTATAGTAACTCTGTGACGTAATACCCGCAACATCTGTGGGTGGTTCCATTCCGCTGTGGTGCGGGCCAGTCTTCACTGCTCGTTCGCGCCGGACATTCCATTCGCACCAACCCAATATGTATCTTACCCCAAAAAAATCATCCATTTCGGTTTTTTGGCGCAGATAAGACATCAAATAGACGTTGAAGGGCCATTGAATTAGAGGTACGTACGTAGTAACGCGTTGGGCCATCTCTTGTTTTAATGACGGCTGCCACATGACGAGACATGGACTCCATGAGCTTACAAAAGTGTTCTGCAGGTATCGCCAGGCATACTTCCTCCAAAGCTTTCCATAACTCTTTCAGGTTCGCAGCCGATAGAACACCTGCCCGAATAGCCTATTCGACAGATGTTCGATGGAGTTTAAATCCGGACTTTTAGGTGGCCAGAGAAGCGTTTCAAATTCACTGAGCACAATGCAGCATCCAGACAGGATAATATGTGAGATGGGCAATTAGTTTGCTTAGATGGGCAATTAGTTTGCTTAGATGGGCAATTAGTTTGCCAAAAAGCAAACTAATTGCCCATCTCACAGGTCCTGTCTGGGTGCTCTTGTAACTATGCAGCATCCAGACAGGACCTGTGAGATGGGCAATTAGTTGTCTTTTCGGCCGTATACTCTGATTTATAGCTACGGTCACACAGCCCCCTCGAGCGCCGCCCTTGTCGTTCATGATTGCGTTTGCTCAGTTTTTCGAATTTTACTAATGCCGAACTTTATCCTGGTGTTTTACAACGTATTTCTTTCACCCTCTTTAAGGACCCCCTTTAGACCGCAAAACAGCGGCCTCTCGGCGCGGCATCGATTCGATGACTTGGCGATAGGCATCCTGGAGCATCTGGTACCATAATGTCAACAACAGGTCATCCAGTTGCCGTACATTTCGGGGTGGTGGTGATTTAGCGCGAAACCGTTTTTCCAAGTCGAACCACAAATGTTCGATTGGGTTCATGTCAGGTGAATTTGGAGGCACAAAAAGTCACCAGCATGTTCCTCGAACCACTCCTTGAAGATTCTGCTCACTGGCTTTCAACGAAATCATCCATCCGATCAATGGCCGAACAAATATTCTTCCAAAATCGAATCACTCGTTTACTGGAAGTTGATAGACTAAACTTTCAACTCACTTCTTCCACCGAACTTAGATGAATTCAATCTGTTTATCGCTGCCCTCAAACAATTACATTTACCCGCTGCAAAAGACGCTCTGATTCGACTCAAACTGCATTCTCTAGATTCGTCAAATCTTCCTTCGAAACTTATACTTGACTACGAAAAATCATATCGCAACTCTCTAAGTTATAACTCATCTCTTACTCGCTCAAGATACCGTTACCAGAGTTGAAAACGGGTCAAAAATTTTGGACCCGGACCTGTTGGCTTCGAACTATAAACTCGAAACTCAATTTATAATTATACATAATCATATACACTCATCGCCAAAAACATAGTTGCACCCAGAAGGAAGCAACCTGCAGGAATGAAACTTGGTGGGTAGGTGTGCAATCGTGAGACATGCAAATTATTCAAGTATCATGCTCGGCCGCGCAAGTGACGCAAGCAAGGAGCGGTCATAGCGCTGGGGTGTGGTACAAAATGTCGACACCATAATGTCGACAGGGTCAAAATGTCAGCCGCCCCGGTGGCGCAGTGGTCTAAGGCGTTGGCCTCTGATCATTCGTCCGAAGGGGTCCGGGTTCGAATCCCGGTGAGGCATGGATGTTGTGTTTGTCTTACGGCACTGGCTCTCTCCCTTCCCTGGAACCAGTGACCCTAAATTAGGGACGGGCGACTGCTTATAGCCCATTGAGTTGCTCACGGTGGTCGTTAAACCTCCAATAAAAAAAAATGTCAACAGTTAAAATGTCGACAAGGTCAAAATGTCGGCAATCGAAATGTCGACAATCGAAATGCCGACAAGGTCAAAATGTCGACACGGTCAAAATGTCGGCAATCGAAACGTCGACAATCAAAATATCGACAGGGTCAAAATGTCGACAGTCAAAATGTTGACAATCAAAATGTCTACAGGGTCCTGAAAATATCCGCATTATACCCTAACTTAGACCGTACACGGTTTTGGAAGGTGTCGGGGCCCGGGATCCAGGGGACCCATACAAAATTTTCGTATCTACAGTTTTCAATTTGGAACCACCAAATTGGTATACTATCTCACGGTAGTCTAACTTAGACGGTAGACTGTTTTTGGAAGGGATTGGGGCAGGGGTCAAGGGACCTCCGTACAAAATGTTCGTAAAATATACAGTTTTCATTTAGAACCTCCAAATTTGGTATACTATCTCATCATACTCTAACTTTGTCCGTAGACAGTGTTTGGAAGGGCTGTGGTCCCGGGGTCAAGGTGCTTGCTCCCATACAAAATTTTCGTAAAATCTACAGTTTCCAATTTAGAACAACGAAATTTTGTATACTATCTCATGGTACTCTAACTTTGTCCGCAGACGGTTTTTGGAAAGGGTGGTGGGCCCGGTGTCAAGGAACCTCCATACAAAATTTCCGTAAAATCTACAGTTTTGAATTTCCAACCACAAAATTTGGTATACTCTCTCATGGTAGACTAACTTAGACGGTAGACGGTTTTTGGAAGGGGTAGGGGCCCGGGGTCAAGGGGTCAAGGGGCCCCATACAAAATGTTCGTAAAATCTAGTTTTCAATTTAGAACCACAAAATTTTGTATACGATCTCATGGTACTCTAACTTTGTCCGTAGACGGTCTTTGGAAGGGGTCGGGGCCCGGGGTCAAATGGTCAAGAGGCCCCATACAAAATTTTCGTAAAATATGCACTTTTCAATTTAGAACCACCAAATTTGGTATACTATCTCATGATACTCTAACTTTGTCCGTAGACGGTTTTTGGAAGGGGTGGGGGTCCGGGGTCAAGGTGCCCCATATTGTTGGCTTGGTTTATTTTATGTATCGTGGGGACGCCAACTCATCAGAAGAATCGTTTGCAGGTTCCTGTTGTTCGAGCAGGGAAGCAAATAAACATGTAGTTAAAAATTGAACGTTATGACAAATGTTTCCTTTTGCACATATCTTTATTCGTCAGATCGAGGAAAAGGAGAAATATTGGAATAATAGTTGGTCTGATTGAATAGTAAATACTTCCAGCGGGAGTTGGATGTTATGGACGGCCTTCTCTACGCTTTTCTCGCCAAATCTGTTAATATCTTACGTAGCTACAAGACCGCGTGAAAATCTCTTTCTACCTTATCCCGTGATAAAGCGTTTTTCGTACTTTGTCTCCGAGCGAAATTCTCCCTATATTTCTTCTCGAGATCTCCATGAAGACTCCTCTCTCATGTAATTCGTTTGAAGGCATTTCTTTTGTAGGAGATTTTGTGTGGCTTGTATTTCTTGGGATGCCTTCTGTTGGAAGAGATAGTGATGCTACAGGCGCTGGCTGAAGAGACATCGAGTTATATGTTTCCTCCTGTGTAGAACGAGTAACTGCATTGTGAAAATTTTGTGGGTTACTTGATAGCACCCACCTACGTAGTGAAGGTTTTAAGCCCTGCAAAAAATTGGCCTAGTTTTGTTTGATCATGCAGATTTCTAAGTTCCGGTGGGGTCATTCGGACTTTCTCTTAAATAGTCGTTGGCAACTGCATTTACTCTAGTTGCATATTCTTTCACAGATTCCTTTTCTTTCTGGTGGCAGTTTGAAAGAGCTGACAGTCTTACAGCTAACTGTTGTTCATTTTCAAATCTGTGTAACAATGTTGTTTTAAAGGTTAAGTAGTCTGTAGTGCTCCGTAGCACGGGGTTTAGGCTGAGAAATTGAGCTGCTGCTCCACGTAACTTTGTACGAGCAATAAAAATGTTATCAATATCGCGCCACTGTGGCAAGTTTGCGATGTCTTCCAAACTTTGAAAGAAATGTGCAACTGTGAATTTTTTTTTTTTTCTGCGAGATCATAGTTCTCTATTAGCGGTGAGCAACTTGCTAATAATGCAGGAATGCGATATGCATCAGGTATTGCTTGTTGGTCTTGTTCTGTGTTGTCTTCGTGATCTGACATATTGATTAACACATGAAAATAATTGAGCAGTAAAGGTGTTCAATATGTAAATAGAATTGGAAGATTATTTTAGATAGCAGTTTAGACTTTGTAGTTTTTCTGTTTCAGCATAAATTGGTGCGTATTGTTCTGTTTACAAAAGAGTCATAAAATAGGTACTTACAGAATAGCTGATGAGGTGTTCTTCGCAGGAAATACTCGTAATCCAGTATTTGCACTATTCTTGAAGAATTCGTTGGAATGAAATTTGCACTGTAGGATATCCACGGGTAGGGGTGGGTGGGGTAATGACAGATTTTTTATTTTTTCTGCCACTTTTGCCTTCCCGCAATTGCTCCATAACTGTCGTGGACGCCATTTTTTATGTTGCCTTGGTTCATTTTCATATATCGTTGGGGACGCGTACTCGTCAGAAGAATCGTTAGCAGGTTCCTGTCGTTGGAGCAGGGAAGCAAATAAACATGTATTTAAAAATTGAACGTTATGACAGATGTTTCCTTTTGCACATATCTTTATTCGTCAGATCAAGGAAAATGGGAAATATTGGGATAATAGTTGGTCTGATTGAATAGTAAATACTTCCAGCGGGAGTTGGATGTTATGGACGGCCTTCTTTATGCTTTTTCCGCCAAATCTGTTAATATCTTACGTGGCTACAAGACCGCGTGAAAATCTTTTTCTGCCTTATCCCGTGCTAAAGCGTTTTCTCGTACTTTCTCCGAGCGAAATTCTCCCTACATTTCTCCTCGAGATCTCCATGAAGACTCCATCCGTCTCATTCCCTTACACGTTCTGTCCCCTTGACGTAAGAAGAAATTCTTAATTGCTTTCTCCCATTGTACCCCGTCAGGCTCTGAGAGAGTCCAACGACCGGGGGGAGAGGGGGTATCCTTTTGTCCGTGGGAGGCCCTACGATCGACGAGAGAATTACCCTTCCCCGAAACGAATCTGCGCCGGGAGCCTTTCTGGCTGGGGAGGTAATTTCCCACTGTCGCTCGGTGGTTCCAAACACAAATCTAGCTGATCAAAATTAATAACTCCTCTCCTATAAAACAGATTGTCATAGAATTTTATACGAATTTACAAGTTGCATTTTCAATTAATTTTTTTATTGTGTTAAAGATATCAACAAAATATTCGTATAGTTTTGTAAGATTTAGTGCAAATATTTTTTAAGTTTTTGTTCTTATTTTTAAAAAAATAACAAATTAATAGGATTTAAACAGAACACCAATTGTGGTCAAATAAACACACATTTCAAATATTTACAGCTTCAGAGAGATGTACATCCATTTATTTTCCAACAACATCATCATCATCGCTGCCACCTGGATCTTGGAGTAGTCTCAGTACATCAGGAGATATACTTTTACTTCTCTTTTGACGTTTAACTCTGCTTCTAAACAGGTCCGAGGAAAGTAGTAGCGTGTGCATCAAGTCCGCCATTGTATTGGCTCTACAAAAGTTACGAGTATGATGTTCCCTGAAATTCTTATAGTCCTTATTCCGGGCTTCTTGAGCTTCCTCAGACATCATCCCAACTGGAAGTACGGCTTCGTTTATAAACTGTGTACCATGGATAAGTATCTTATGCACAGTTTGTGGCATATAATACCACTTATATTTCGGATGTATAATTCTGCTGTGTCGAAGCAGTATTTTTCAAACTCTCTATTGTTAATGCTGTACTACTGGCGATTGTTTTAAGGATGGTTCCAAATTGCCTAATCAGCTCTTCATCTACGCCAGTAATATCTGATGCTAAAGCTAGATCTTCAAAGAACCTCCGCGCACTATTTCCGTCATTTGTTGTACCAAATCCTGGTTTGGGTATGTCGACAAGAAGCCCCATTTCTTTGTGGAAGCTATCTTGTATTCTTTTTTTTTTTTCGTTCTTCAACCTGAGCTTTGTTTTCTTTTCGTATTTGCCACTATTCAATGTCTAATCTATATGATATATGCAGGATGCACTTGAAAAATTTAATCCACGAGTGAAGGCTTGATAAGCCCAGGGTCAGTGCTATTTCATCTGGATGTTTTGTCCAAATAAGGCTACGTTTGTTCATTTGTGAAGGAGTTGTTAAGTTTATCACAAAATTCAGCACTCTTTTCTGCATTATTCCACGAATATGTCCCTCAGAATCTTCCAAGCCATATTTAGTCAATATATAATCACACACACAGGCTAATCTCCTTGAAATAATCTTTTCATTCCGCCAAACATCAAACAGCTCTCTTCTTGGAATTCCGTCCGACATCACTAAAATATTAATTAAAAAAGTTGGTTGAAGTTGGTCATAAAACAGTTATAATTACATACCTAAATGACTAACTTAAACGCTGAATATACTTTCACAACGAACTTTTACGGACTTTGCTTTTGCAAGCCTGTTGCTTCAATTACATCTTTAAAAAAATTCATGGAATACGTCCCTTATAATTAATGAACATAAGAACTAAATAACATAATGTTAAAGTTTTAAAATGCACTAAAACTGTAGGCAGACACCTGTAGTTTTATCCACCGAAGACCCGAATAGGATCGAGAATAAATTACGTGTACACAGATCGTAGTTCCGAAGGCAACTGCTGGGCGATGCTAAGGAGAAAACGATGGTTGCACTAAACACGTGACATCTACGTGCTCCTGCTAAGACCCAATTATTTCTTTTGTAAAAATGATTGTGAGTCGTAGCTACACAACTATTTAGGATTACAGTATGACAGTATTTAAGTTGTTTTGAAGCTACAACAAATATACCTTTTGATCAGCTAGCGGGCGGTCGTAGTGAGCGATGGGTTTGCATCCTCGGGGCGCTCCGTGGTAACAATGGCACACACAACAGCAACTAGGGCCTCTGTGAATTTTGGAGAGGTGCAAGCTAGTTCTGTGTGACATTGGCGAAAAGACCCCAACTCACTGGGTTTTGTTCCAGAATCCTTAGGTTGAATGACCAATTGGAACCCTCAACTGTGGGCTAATCCCCCACACTGATGTACTTACCTAATTAAAAAGACAAAAAGAAATATTAAGAATGACTCAAGTGTGGGATATGGTGGACCTACCACACTTGAGAAGGACGGTCCACCACGGAATCGACCTGGACTTTCTAAACGGCATATGAGAAAGAGATCTCGGCTGGGTGAATGTAAGATTGGTGTATGGAATACTAGAGGTATAAATGGCAAGATGAGTGAGGTTATTGAGGAGATGAATAAGTATGGACTGGATGTGCTGTGTGTAAGTGAAACCAAAAAGAAGGAAATTGGGGTAGAAGAAGTGAATGGCACAGTGAGTGTGTGGTCTGGAGTATTGGATAATATGAGAGGACAGGCTGGTGTAGGTGTGATTTTAAGTGAAAAGATGAAGAACAACTTGATTCACTATAGTTACGTAAGTGAGGGAATTCTCTGGATTCGTTTGAAAGTGAAACTTCAGAGAATAGTAATTGTTGTAATGTATGCTCCTTGTGACTCGGAACCTTCTGATAAGAAAGAAGATTTCTGGAATGAGCTAAAAGCTGTTTTGAGCCAGTCTGGTGCTAAAGAAAAAGTTATAATAGCAGGAGATTACAATGCTAGAGTAGGTGTGCAGAATGCAATTTCTGACAATATTCTGGGTAAGTTTAATGATCCTTGTGTGAATGATAATGGTGAAAGATTAATTGAACTCTGCATTGAGAATGGTTTGTGTGTATCTAATACATTTTTCAACCACAAGTATATCCACACATATACTTGGGAAAATCGTACTCTTGGTCAAAAGAGTGTGATAGATTTTGTTGTCTACGATCAGCGTTTGAAACACTTAGTTGTTGACACCCGTGTGATGAGAGGTGCGGATGTTGGTTCTGATCATTACTTGGTAGTGTCACGAGTAAACTTAATGTTGGTTGGAGGAAAAGGAATAGGAAGAGACCCAGGATAGAAAGAATAAAGGTTGATAGACTCCTTGAAGATCATCAGCGGTATTCTGACTTACTCAGAGAACGACTGAAGGATCTGAAGTCTGGTGAGAGGGATGTAGAAAAGAAGTGGGAATGTTTTAAGAACTGTGTTGTCACTGCTGCTAAAGAGGTCTGTGGCACCACAATATTGGGTAACAATAGATGTGATGCTTGGTGGAATAGTGAGATTGAAGAGACAGTAAAGAGAAAGAAGGAAGCCTATTTGGAGATGTTGCAAGGTAGAGTATCTGTGGATGAATATCGCTGTAAGAAGCTGCTAAGCTGGTTCGCCACAGTAAGGCAAAAGATAGGAAAGAGAAAGTGGAAAGGCATGAACTAGCTTTTTGGAAAGACAGAAAGTCCTTCTGAAAGTACATGAGACTCAGGAAAAATAGAGGAAACAAAGTTGTAAGTTGTGTGAAGAATGAGATTGGGGAAATGATATGGGAGCCCAATGAGTTAAGTGACAGATGGGGCGAATACTTCTGTGAGTTATTAGATCAGGAGAGCAAAAATGATTCTGAGACGGATGCAGATGATGTCACAATGAGGGATGAAAGCACAGGAGGGATCTCAAGAAAAGTATGTAGAGCTCTAAAATCTCTTCAGAATGGTAAGGCTCCAGGAGTTGATGACATAACTGCAGAGATCTTGAAGTATGGTGGTGACTCTATAATTGACTGGTTAACTGAAATTTGCCAGTTGTGCTGGGAGTTAGGAATGGTCCCTCGGGATTGGAAGGATGTTATCATTGTTCCCTTGCATAAGGGAAAAGGTGATCAGACTGAATGCAAGAACTATCGTGGTATTAGCCTACTGAGTGTGCCAGGGAAAGTGTTTGGTAAGGTTGTTATTGAAAAAGTACGGGGTCTTACATCATTGAAAGTATGGGATGTTCAGAGTGGTTTTATGCCTGGTAAAGGCTGCACTAACCAGATGTTTGCATTACGCACGATGATTGAAAAGTATCTGGCTGTTGGGAAGAAAGTTTTTACTGCCTTCATAGATTTAGAGAAAGCTTACGACCGAGTGAATAGGACACTTTTGTGGAAGGTATTGAATGAATATGGTGTTACTGGGAATCTGCTTAATAGTGTAAAAGCCATGTATGCTGGTAGTAGAGCTTGTGTACGAGTGAATGGTGTTTTATCAAAATGGTTTTCCATTGGTGCAGGAGTCAGACAAAGGTGTGTAATGTCACCATGGCTGTTTAATATATTTATGGATGCATGCATGCGTGATGCCAAAACAGATAATAGTGGTTTATGTCTTGGTGATATCCGTGTGTGCATATTGCTGTATGCTGATGACACTGTCCTGTTGGCAGAGAGCAAAAGTGAGTTGCAGAGTATGTTGACTCGGATGCACGAAGTTTGCATGAAATTCAAACTGAGTATAAATAAGGGAAAAACCAAAGTTATGGTGTTTGAGAGAGGAACGGGTAGCACTGAATGTAATGTAAGTATAAATGGCACTGTGATTGACCAGGTGAGTGAGTTTGTGTATTTAAGAAGCATGTTTGACAGAGAGAACAAGTTGGATGGTGAAATCAGTAGGCGAGTGAACTCTTCTTTGAAAGTCATAGCTGCTCTGGGAGGTTTTCATAGGAATGATGGGTTCTCTAGAGAGTCCCGCATGGCTGTGTTTGAAAGTGTAATTGTTCCTACTCTGATGTATGGTAGTGAAACCTGGGTACTACAGAAGAAACATAGGAGTCGTTCGTGCGCTGGAGAAATGCGTTACTTACGTGGGGTTTGTGGCAAGACACGATATGATTGTGTGAGAAATGAAGATGTATTGCAGTTGGGTGATGTAAAGCAAAATGTTGTTAGCAAGGTGGAGACCAATATGCTTTGGTGGTTTGGCCATGTTGAAAGAATGAGGGATGAAATGCTTACTAAGAAATTCTTTTCAGCCCAAGTGGCAGGAAGGAAAGGCAGAGGAAGGCCAAGGAAGACATGGGTGGATCAGATTCAGGAGTGTCTGCATGAGAAAAAGATTATGAGTATGAAGTATAAAAGATCTTGTGTACGGCGTGTAATGGATATCAGTGAAGCTCGAGTTGTATGTCAAGATCGATGTATAACGAAGTAAATTTCTCCGTCATTTCTGTCCACGTCAGGATTCGAACCCGGATCCCCTCATTCCGGAATAAGTCACTCTACCAATTGAGCTACGCGGACGTTTTATTCTGATTCCTATCTGCCTTTATGTCGTGTGCGTCCTTCGGGCAGGTACGTCACATCTCCTGGTACGTTACATCATCTCCCCCTTATTTTTTTTATTTATTTTTTTTTTTTCGAAGTGCTGGAGAAGAAATTCTCTGATTTTTCCTGTCTCGCGGTGTGGAAATAACATCACACCAATGCGAGATTTTGAACGGTCGGGTCATCCGGATAGTTCGGGCGCCATTATAACGAAGTAAATTTCTCCGTCATTTCTGTCCACGCCAGAATTCGAACCCGGATCCCCTCATTCCGGAATAAGTCACTCTACCAATTGAGCTACGCGGACGTTTTATTCTGATTCCTATCTGCCTTTATGTCGTGTGCGTCCTTCGGGCAGGTACGTCACATCTCCTGGTACGTTACAGATGTAAATGGAGAAGTTTGATACGACAACAATAAGTAAAAATATCTGGAAGTTTGTATTTTCTTTTTGGAGCTAACCTCTGAATCTCAGAGAACAGCTTAGTGATATGTATGTATGTATCAGCTAGATTTGTATTTGGAACCACTGTGTGTCGTTGGCACACAAAAATAACCGAAGTTACAATTTAAATAAAGTTTGAATATTTCCATATAACAATACAAAATGTTCGTATAATCTACAGTTTTCAATTTAGAACCACCAAATTTGGTATACTATCGCAGTGTAGTCTAACTTTGACCGTAGGCGGTTTTCGGAAAGGGTTCGGGGTCCCCATTCAAAATTTTCGTAAAATCTACCGTTTTCAATTTTGAACCACCAAATTTGGTATACTATCTCACGGAACTCTAACTTAGACCGTATGCAGTTTTGGGAAGGGGTCGTGGCCCGGGGTCAACGGACCCCCACACAAAATTTTCGTAAAATCTACAGTTTATCCAATTTGGTATATTACCTCATTGTACTCTAACTTAGACCGTAGACGGTTTTTGGGAGGGGTCGGGGCACGGGTTCAAGGGTCCCCATACACAATTTTCCTAAGATCTATAGTTTTTAATTTAGAACCGCCAAATTTGTTATACTATCTCATTGTACTCTAACTTGGACCGTAGACGGAAGGGTTCGGAGACTGGGGTAAAACACCCCCCCCCTACAGAATTTTCGCACAAAATTCCATTTTTTAATCTTAAGAACTGCAACACAATTCAGCATTCTAATACCCGGCCTACGGTCTGAGTTAGAGACCGTAGATAATAATAAAAAAAGTGCAAAAATATCCGGTTAATGGTGATTAAAAACACAAATTAATAAACATTAGCTGTCAACACCAACGGCCGGCTTGATCAGGCAGGAATAGAGTTCCAGATATTCAAAATACAAAACGGTAAAGAAAAGGATGATCAATGCCAATGTCAAGTCGCATGCAGGCGACTTCCCATAGGTATATTGCATTTCATTGTCGCGTGATTCTTTTTCTATTGGTGCAGGAGTTAGACAAGGTTGTGTAATGTCCCCATGGCTGTTTAATATATTTATGGACGCGTGCATGCGTGATGCCAAAATAGATGATAGTGGTTTATGTCTTGGTGATATCCGTGTGTGCATATTGCTGTATGCTGATGACACTGTACTGTTGGCAGAGAGCAAAAGTGATTTGCAGAGTATGTTGTCTCGGATGTACGAAGTTTGCATGAATTTCAAACTGAGTATAAATAAGGGAAAACCCAAAGTTATGGTGTTTGAGAGAGGAACGGGTAGCACTGAATGTAATGTAAGTATAAACGGCACAGTGATTGACCATGTGAGTGAGTTTGTGTATTTAAAATGCATGTTTGACAGAGAGAACACACTGGATGGTAAAATTATCAGGCGAGTGAATTATTCATTGAAAATCATAGCTGCTCTGGGAGGTTTTCCCAGGAATTATGGGTTCTCTATAGAGAGTCCCGCATGGCTGTGTATGAAAGTGTAATTGTTCCTACTCTGATGTATGGCAGTGAAACTTGGGTACTGCAGAAGAAACATAGGAGTCGTTTGTGTGCTGGAGAAATGCGTTACTTGTGGCAAGACACGGTGTGATTGTGTGAGGAATGAAGATGTGTTGCAGTTGTGTGATGTGAAGCAAAACGATGTTAGCAAGGTGGAGACATAATATGCTCCGGTGGTTTGGCCATGTTGAAAGAATGAGTGATGAGATTCTTACTAAGAAAATCTTTTTATCTCAAGTGTCAGGAAGGAAAGTCAGAGAAAGGCGAAGGAAGACATGGGTGGATCAGATTCAGGAGTGTCTGCATGAGAAAAAGATTATGAGTATGAAGTATAAAAGATCTTGTGTATGGCGTGTAATAGATATCAGTGAAGCCCGAGTTGTATGTCAAGATCGCTGTAAATGGAGAAGTTTGATACGACAACAGTAAGTAAAAATATCTGGTAGTTTGTATTTCTTTTTGGAGCTAACCTCTGAATCTCAGAGAACAGCTTAATGATATGTATGTATGTATGTATGTATGTATGTATGTATGTATGTATGTGATTCTCAGAAGCACACGCCAAATGTACGGCAGTTTTATAGATGTCTCCTCGAAAGTAAGTATTTCCATTCCTCTTCCTTTCTTCTTTGTTTCGTAAAATTAAATTAACTAAATCAGAAAATTTAAATACGTTTACTGGAAAATTACAGGAATGTCTTTTTCATGCATTAACTTTCACCCGCTAAACTTTGTGATTCCATGAATAGTAATATTCTCCCTGGAATTACCGGATACCTCTGCTAGTACACTGCCGGACAATTGCTAAGGACGGATGACAGTAGCAACGATGGCAACCATAAAATGGAAGGCAGGAAAATGTGGAAATTAGCATAAGTGCGGGATACAGTAAGACGTGTTGTGCGTATGCAAATTTTGGATTGCCGAACTTGTTCGTGACGTCATAGCGCTGATAAGAGATATAAAGGATTTGACGCGTATTGACCGTTGTTGTTCAAACGCAAAGTTGAAAGGGAAAGAATCAATTGACGAACTTGCAAGTTTCAGTATGTCTTCCTGACATCACCTAGATGATTGTACGCGTGGCCGTATTATTGGCAAGATTGAAGAAGGGCGAAAAATAACAGATGTTGCCAGGGAATTCGACGTCAGCCACAGTGTTGTTTCAAGGCTTTGGAAATCATTTCAAACAAATGGAGAGTGTAGCAAACGTCACGGGGGAGGTCGTGTTTGCAGTACGACACCTGCAGAAGATCGGTACATAGTGCTATCAACAAAAAGACACCGGCGCAGCACAGCTAGTGAGGTAGCAAATCAGTTTATGGCTGCTACTGGCAAGCGGATCTCCCGAAAAACTGTCGCCAGACCTTTGCATGAAGGAGGACTATACGCCCGCCGTCCTGTTGTGTGCATCCCATTGTCCAGACGTCACCGTACCACCCGTTTGCAATGGTGCCATCAACATCGCAATTGGACTGATAACGACTGGTCTGCTGTCCTCTTCTCAGATGAGATTAGATACAGTCTATCGTCTGATTGTCGACGACAACTGATCTGGCGTGATAGTGGTACTGCATATTGTCCAGCAAACATACAGGAAAGGGACCGATATCCGACATGTAGTGTCATGGTATGGGCTGGCATCATGATCAATGGCCGTACGTCCCTCTATGTGCTTCCAACTGGGACTATGATTGGCCAACGATACATTAATGATGTTCTGCTACCTCATGTTCGCATGTTCCGTGGTGCTGTCGGTGATAGAGTCATTTTCATGGACGACAACGCAACATGTCATCGAACAGTCGCTGTCCAGGAGTGTCTTGAGAGAGCGAGGATATTCAACGCCTCGTATGGCCAGCACGTTCTCCAGATCTGAATCCCATTGAAAATGTGTGGGATGCTTTGGAGAGGAGTCTTGCTGGTCGCCAATGCCCTCCAATAAACAAGGACACCCTCATCCGTGCACTGACAGAGGAATGGGATAAATTACCCCAACAGCTGCTTGATAATGTTGTGCAAAGCATGACACGACGTGTGGAATCTTGCATCGCCCTCCATGGTGGCCATATCCCGTATTGACATCTTACGCCGGAACGCCTGCAGACGGTAATTGCATTTTTTTCACGTTTGCGTATTCTGCACAAAATGGCCTGTTTGTCCCTTGAACCCGTTTCAAAGCCTTCTGGATTTCAGAGCACAATAAATTGTCTTTCTTGTAATGTCCTGGCATTCTGACATTATTTTATTTCACTTGGCATCCAACCACACTTACTTTTTTATGCGCTATATAGCCGTTTATGATCCGTCCTTAGCAATTGTCCAGCAGTGTACAAACAAATTACATTAATTATTTCTTTTCGTACAGTTCCATCTAGTATGTCCGTAGGAACGTTTGGGGCCGTATGAAAAATACATTTTTGATTTCAACGTGAGACACAGTAACGTATACTCTATATTCACTTTCCTTTTGATTTTACTATCTCTGGTTATTTTATTTTACTATGTAAATTATCTTCCTACTGAACGGAATATTATTTCACCCCGCTGAATGAGATCTGGCAATGAGTGTAAGTCATGACGTGGTGGTAGCTCGTATATAGGCGCGTTCATCGTGGTGGAGTGTGTTGTTGCGTTGTAGTTGTGTTGTTGCGTTGGAGTTGTGTTGCGTTGCGTTGCAGTGTGTTGTTATGTAGTAGTGATATATGAGTGCCTTAGTTGACCAGGAGTCTTCATAATAAACAAGTTGTTCTGTAAGTTCAGTCTTTCTCAATTCTTAGTTTTGTCAGACCTCTGTCTGGCTGTTAGGTTTATGACTTTGATTACTTAATATAAATAACCAGCGTTGAGACTTTGTTTAAGTTCATAATTAACGAGTAACAACACCCTTTTGGGAATTCATCATTTTGAAGCTTAGAGCATTATTCATTCATAATAATTAGCTTAGCAAAAGATAAACAAAGCTAATTCATTATAACACCCCTGTGGCGCATAGGTCTAGGCGCTGGCTTCTGACCACTCGTCCAAGAAAGGTCCGGGTCCGAATCCCAGTGAGTCATGGATGTTGTGTTTGACATCTGGTATTGGCTCTCACCTTTCCCTGGACCCAGTGGCCCAAAATTAGAAACGGCCGACTGCTTATATCCCACTGAGTTGATCCAGATGGTCGTTAACCGCAAACTAAAAAAGATTGCGACGTGTGCACTGATATCTGTTATGGAGTCGTATGAAAAGTACGTTTTTGATATCAACGTGTCCACTTCCATGCGTGTATTGAAAATTCGTGTTAACTCTTCCAAAGTAAAAAAAGTAAAATTCTCAATATTTACACGATTCTTAAAAGCCGTAAATTTTAAAAGCGCTTAAACAACTTTATTTACAATTAAAAGGAAGACAAGATCTTTCGTAGCCGTGTCGGCCACATCCTCAGGTCTGCATAGTACAAGAGTCCCACAATTATATATAACCCAAGTGTTCAAAAGGCCAGGTAGTTGCCAGTTTACAAAGCAGCGCATACTTACCCAAATCTGCATATTTCTCCGGTTAGGGTGGTGCTGGTAAACTCCAGATAAGTCTTTTTTTTTTTTTTTTTTTTATTATTGGATTTTTAACGACTACCGTGGGCAACTCAATGGGCTATAAGCAGTCGCCCGTCCCTAATTTAGGGTCACTGGTTCCAGAGAAGGGAGAGAGCCAGTGCTGTAAGACAAACACAACATCCATGCCTCACCGGGATTCGAACCCGGAACCCGTTCGGACGAATGATCAGAGGCCATCGCTTAGACCACTGCGCCACCGGGGCGGCGATAAGTCTTTTCCAAACATTGTGAAAGCAAAAAGGTGTTTCCTCGTTACATCTTCCCTCTCCGTAGTAGGCGATCCACAATGACTTTATAAATGATAAAGTATGACGAGACATTAAAGGTGCCACAATAGTTGAGCAGTTCCAATCCAGAAAATGTTGCCTCAATCTCACAGTTCTTGATAATGAGGTGGAAATATTAGGGTTCCTAGTTGATTATTCATGTTCTTGTACACTTAAAAGCAGATTCCTAGCGGTAAATCCCACATACATGAGTTCCCTCACTCCCGGTACAGGAGGACGTAGAGGAATGATATATACACCTTCACGTGACTGTAAAGGAATTGGGTCACGGTCTTTGTGAACTAAATTGAATAGGTTAAATGTCCGGACACTATAATTTAGGTCGAGACCTCTGTAAAATCATTTAAGTAGGTTGACGAGCTCAGGGTTGTAATCGATGGCGCCAATAAATTTGTGGGGTGTCCTGTCATAGCTCAATGTGGTTGCAAATCTCCTGTATTGCCTTTTAAGTAAGGAAAGGACAACATGTTCAGGGTAACCATGTTGAGAAGTAATTTGAAAAATCCTGATCAGTTCCTGTTTACGTAACTTAACGAAAGAAGAATGAGTGAAAGCTAAAAACCCGGGGAGCAGCAAGCTTATAACTCAAAGGGTGGGACGAATCAAAAGGAATAATGCAAGGGTCCGATGATGGTTTGCGGTATACTGAGAACTGAAGATGTCTCTTGGTTATGAATGAGTAGAAAATCCAGATAAGGGAGAGAGCCTGATCCTTTCACCTCTAGAGTGAATTTAACACACGGGTATTGAGAAGAGAACTGCTGCGTAAGTTCCTGCAGTTGGTCAGGACCATACTGCCAGAGAATCAATATGTCATATACACAACGCAGGAATAAAAGTGCGGTTAAGGGAACCATTGCAAGAACAGCGTTCTCTAGAAACTGCATGAAGATTCCTGCCAATACCGGTGAGAGGGTGGGACCCCATTGTGTCCCATCCCGCTCTGCCGATAAAAAACACCTTCAAAACGAAAAAATGGACATGTCGCAACAATCCTTGGGAGCGCATTAATTATGAAGAAAATGTGTACTTGCTCATTATAAGTATAGGAAGCAAAATCACTTGACGTCCACATTAAGAAAGAGGCGGCAATATTTTTGTATGGAAAATCAGTTTTCACTACGCTAGCACCAGTATCGAGTACAAAATTCCACAGATCAGATCATATGTAGAGGATTTTAGGAAGGGGGTGTCTGACCCCAGGTCTTAAACAACCCTTAGAAATAGGAAGCTAGGAGATTTGGGCTAGAGTACCAGATGGGAAAGTGACATGGAAGCGAGGTAGAAGACGCCCTTATTTACTACCGGGGGCCAGTACCCAGGGTCCGACGGCTTAATGTGCCCATCAGATCAGATCAGATCATATGTAGAGGATTTTACGAAGGAGTGTCTGACCCCAGGTCTTAAACAACCCTTAGAAATAGGAAGCTAGGAGATTTGGGCTAGAGTACCAGATGGGAAAGTGACATGGAAGCGAGGTAGAAGACGCCCTTATTTACTACCGGGGGACCAGTACCCGGGGTCCGACGGCTTAATGTGCCCATCAGATCAGATCAGGTCATATGCAGAGGATTTTAGGAAGGGAGTGTCTGACCCCAGGTCTTAAACAACCCTTAGAAATAGGAAGCTAGGAGATTTGGGCTAGAGTACCAGATGGGAAAGTGACATGGAAGCGAGGTAGAAGACGCCCTTATTTACTACCGGGGGGCCAGTACCCAGGGTCCGACGGCTTAATGTGCCCATCAGATCAGATCAGATCATATGTAGAGGATTTTAGGAAGGGAGTGTCTGACCCCAGGTCTTAAACAACCCTTAGAAATAGGAAGCTAGGAGATTTGGGCTAGAGTACCAGATGGGAAAGTGACATGGAAGCGAGGTAGAAGACGCCCTTATTTACTACCGGGGGACCAGTACCCGGGGTCCGACGGCTTAATGTGCCCATCAGATCAGATCAGGTCATATGTAGAGGATTTTAGGAAGGGAGTGTCTGACCCCAGGTCTTAAACAACCCTTAGAAATAGGAAGCTAGGAGATTTGGGCTAGAGTACCAGATGGGAAAGTGACATGGAAGCGAGGTAGAAGACGCCCTTATTTACTACCGGGGGACCAGTACCCGGGGTCCTACGGCTTAATGTGCCCATCAGATCAGATCAGGTCATATGTAGAGGATTTTAGGAAGGGAGTGTCTGACCCCAGGTCTTAAACAACCCTTAGAAATAGGAAGCTAGGAGATTTGGGCTAGAGTACCAGATGGGAAAGTGACATGGAAGCGAGGTAGAAGACGCCCTTATTTACTACCGGGGGACCAGTACCCGGGGTCCGACGGCTTAATGTGCCCATCAGATCAGATCAGGTCATATGTAGAGGATTTTAGGAAGGGAGTGTCTGACCCCAGGTCTTAAACAACCCTTAGAAATAGGAAGCTAGGAGATTTGGGCTAGAGTGCCCGATAGGAAAGTCACACGGAAGCGAGGTAGAAGACGCCCTTATTTACTACCGGGGGGCCAGTACCCGGGGTCCGACGGCTTAATGTGCCCATCAGATCAGATCATATGTAGAGGATTTTAGGAAGGGGGTGTCTGACCCCAGGTCTTAAACAACCCTTAGAAATAGGAAGCTAGGAGATTTGGGCTAGAGTACCAGATGGGAAAGTGACATGGAAGCGAGGTAGAAGACGCCCTTATTTACTACCGGGGGGCCAGTACCCAGGGTCCGACGGCTTAATGTGCCCATCAGATCAGATCAGATCATATGTAGAGGATTTTAGGAAGGGAGTGTCTGACCCCAGGTCTTAAACAACCCTTAGAAATAGGAAGCTAGGAGATTTGGGCTAGAGTACCAGATGGGAAAGTGACATGGAAGCGAGGTAGAAGACGCCCTTATTTACTACCGGGGGACCAGTACCCGGGGTCCGACGGCTTAATGTGCCCATCAGATCAGATCAGGTCATATGTAGAGGATTTTAGGAAGGGAGTGTCTGACCCCAGGTCTTAAACAACCCTTAGAAATAGGAAGCTAGGAGATTTGGGCTAGAGTACCAGATGGGAAAGTGACATGGAAGCGAGGTAGAAGACGCCCTTATTTACTACCGGGGGACCAGTACCCGGGGTCCGACGGCTTAAT
The DNA here is from genome assembly GCA_039090855.1 of Macrothele yani. NCBI lineage: Eukaryota > Metazoa > Arthropoda > Arachnida > Araneae > Macrothelidae > Macrothele > Macrothele yani. Next base: position 40,501,262 of record CM077021.1, read on the forward strand.
GTGCCCATCAGATCAGATCAGGTCATATGTAGAGGATTTTAGGAAGGGAGTGTCTGACCCCAGGTCTTAAACAACCCTTAGAAATAGGAAGCTAGGAGATTTGGGCTAGAGTACCAGATGGGAAAGTGACATGGAAGCGAGGTAGAAGACGCCCTTATTTACTACCGGGGGACCAGTACCCGGGGTCCGACGGCTTAATGTGCCCATCAGATCAGATCAGGTCATATGTAGAGGATTTTAGGAAGGGAGTGTCTGACCCCAGGTCTTAAACAACCCTTAGAAATAGGAAGCTAGGAGATTTGGGCTAGAGTACCAGATGGGAAAGTGACATGGAAGCGAGGTAGAAGACGCCCTTATTTACTACCGGGGGACCAGTACCCGGGGTCCGACGGCTTAATGTGCCCATCAGATCAGATCAGATCATATGTAGAGGATTTTAGGAAGGGAGTGTCTGACCCCAGGTCTTAAACAACCCTTAGAAATAGGAAGCTAGGAGATTTGGGCTAGAGTACCAGATGGGAAAGTGACATGGAAGCGAGGTAGAAGACGCCCTTATTTACTACCGGGGACCAGTACCCGTGGTCCTACGGCTTAATGTGCCCATCAGATCAGATCAGATCATATGTAGAGGATTTTAGGAAGGGAGTGTCTGACCCCAGGTCTTAAACAACCCTTAGAAATAGGAAGCTAGGAGATTTGGGTTAGAGTGCCCGATAGGAAAGTCACACGGAAGCAAGGTAGAAGACGCCCTTATTTACTACCGGGGGACTAGTACTCGACGGCTTAACGTGCCCATCCGACGCACGGCGGATATTTAGGGGCTCGAGTGTTCGTATCTGCCTGGGATCGAACCTGAGGTCTTCTCTGTGGCAGTTACGAACGTTGACCACTAGGCAACCCGCGGCCCACAAAATTCCACGGTATTCATTTTTCTTTGAAATAGTTTTTTTTTCAAAACTAAAACGGAAATAAAGCCGGGTCGAAGTCGGGTTAAGAATACCTTGACCCGACCCGTTTGACCCCTCAAGAAATTGTCGATCCCCTGACCCGTGACCCGTTTCCATCTCTGACTCAGATCCAGATATCATTTGTGATCGTACTTCCGATTACTTTCTGATAGATTTAATCTGCCTACTATATTTCAACGGTCCAGAATCCATTACCTCTTCAAAATCTTCCTCAGGTCTCGGTTTCCCATAACTTTCTCCTTCTTGGTCCCATACACACTCGCATAATACAAGGAATAAACTACAATTACAACGTATTTTTCCAAAAACGGAATCAATTAAACTTACTCTAAGTTACAGAGGTCATCAATACTTGAATTCTTTACCTAGCAACCTGACTAACTTAAACAATTTTAATTTATTGAAAAAAATTCAAACTCTATCTTCTTCAATAATTAAAAAAGGGAAAAGATTGGCAAAACGTCTTCTGATTGTCTGACTTGATGTGTCTATCTGTTGTTTCATTTGTTTCTTCTACGGGGAGTATAGGGCTATGTCAGGCCATTTTGGCCTTTTCCCTTGTCTTCTCTGTTGTTACAGTCTATGTTCATCATTGATGTACTGTCAATTTTTTTCCCACTCTTCTTTTTTCTTTCTTTTCTTCTAAGAGCATGTAACAACAAAAATAAATAAATAGCAATTGCTGTATCGTCCTTTTTATCTATCGTTCTTATCATATTCATACGTCACTCACTCTGACCTCAATTGTTGCCAACCTCATTCTTGCGAGAGAGAGAAGGTATCACGTTAAGTTTGGAAAGTGTAAAGGAGAACAGACACAAATTTACATAGGAAAAGGAAGTAAAAATGGAAGTTATTTTAGAATACACGTCACAACCGACTATAAATGAATGAAATACTGGCTTACACCATTGTACAATACAAATTTGAAAGATGTGAATCCGTTTATTGGTGTAAATTATGACATGGATGCTAAGTCAGATAATATCCGAAAACTTGAAAATTTCATCGTCTTGGAGCAGGGATGGAACCGGGTTTCCTGGATAGCACCCGAGTATGCTAACCACTATACCACCTAGAACGACCAAGTTTCAAGTTTTCCGATTTCTCCAGTACTCGGGCGCTATCCGGGAGACGCGGATTCGATTTCCGCTCCAGGACGACGAAATTTTCAAGTTTTCGGATATTATCTGAATTAGTATCCATGTCATATTTGCGCTTATAAAGGGATTCACGTCTTCCAAGTTTGTAACGAGTATAAACTTTATTCCACAGTCCTTTCTCTTCTGGCTGGATCACGAATATGATCCATGCCGATCAAACTTATTCCGTTACTAACCAATCGACTGTGCTCGCTGACTTACAGACTATCACTCATCATTTCGACGAACCCCTCACCTTCTTCAATCGCGATGAACCTAACGCGTTTGATCGAATGAACCATCTCTTCCTACAGTCCACCCTCCTCAATTTCGGATTTCCCTCCCTTTTCTGTGAAGCTGTCCTCAGTCTATGGTGTCGGCAGGGCCGGCCCCAGGCGTGGGTGATCATATGGAGGGCGGCCGGCCGGTAGACTGCTCATATTTTGCTTTAGCTTTTTCATATAAATATACATATTATGTTTATATCATAATGATCCGAAATATACTGTTTCATAAAATACATATTATTTGCCCTTCTTTCTTTGTGATATAATCGCGCTTGTTTCATCCGTAGTATTACATAAAAGCGAATTCCTAATTGCAATATTTCATAGCAGTTCTCATTCTATGCCGTTCTTCTAAGCCACTATATTTAGCCTTTCTATTTTTGAAGTCTGTATCCTTGCGTCTCTTCCTGGACCTGAGACAACATTACTCGCCTTGGGGCTACAGTCATGAAAATGTCTCCAAAGTACGATTGTCACTCGCTTCTTGACCAACCCCTTGTTTTGCAAAGCAGGAGACGCCAGGAGCATGACGGAAACAACCCTAGGCGTTACTCTCCGTTACCCTACCACTATAGCACGGTATCATTTTCAAAGTGGCCGCATCCGCAATTTAAACTAATTACACCATAAAAGGGAGGACGGTATATGACCGCTCCGAGGGGAATATTTGTTATCATAGTAAATATTTGTCTTTCTAGGACCGAGTAGGAAATCGGCATGTTTGGTTGGTACAACATGTGATTTAGCAATTCTCATTTTACCCGTATGAGGTGAAGAGACTGAATACAGGAGAAATACTCTAATCATTTAGAGGAAAATTGGGATTTCAGTTGAGAAGGAAACACGTTTTTTTTTTTCCCCCGAAGGATTTTGAATTATTTGTTTTAACCTAATTGCTAATGAAATCCATATGGCTAATATAATATTTTTTTTTTTTTTGATTGGAGGTTTAACGACCACCGTGAGCAACTCAATGGGCTATAAGCAGTCTCCCGTCCCTAATTTAGGGTCACTGGTTCCAGGGAAGGGAAAGAGCCAGTGCCGTAAGACAAACACAACATCCATGCCTGACCGGGATTCGAACCCGGACCCCTTACGGACAAATGATCAGAGACCAGCGCCTTAGACCACTGCGCCACCGGGGCGGCAGGCTAATATAATAAAAAAAGAAACTAAATAGAAATGCGTATACTGCAAAATTCAGGTAACTCTTCAATCCCTGTTTTTCTTTAGATACCTTCGCACATACAGTGCTATCTTAATGGGTTGGTCTTGAGCCTCGCATTAATCAAGGGACTCCAACTTAATGTTTGAATCGAAAGGAAAAAAGAAATTTCCTGAGAACTTTAAAGTGTAAAATCAGTATTTGGGAATTTTCCGTGTTAATTAGTTTGACCCCCCCTCCCCCCGGCTGGATGAAGGAAACATACCCCGTCGTCACAGTATTCCCATAAGAAGATTTTTTTCCTGATGTGTATTCTTACAGGATTCTCCCTCGAAATACAAAGTGCAGGTTTTCATTGAATTTTTGGAAGATAATTCAATAAATAATGCTCACTATGTGGACTGCGTGCCTCAAGAAAAGTGGGGAGGGGGGCAACAAAACATCTTAATTTCATCTAAAGGCGGCCAGCCCGCGCCACCTTGCCCACGCATGAACAATATCACGGGCCCGGCCCTGGGTGTCGGCGCCGTCTTTCATGTCCGAAACTCTACGTTTCTAACTGCAGCCATTCCGTTTAACGCTGGGGTCCGTCAGGGCTGTCTCCTGTCAGGCCAAACCCTTTGCTCTCGCGTTTGAGCCCTTCTTAATTCAATTCCGTCTTCGTCATACTCCTAACCCTCTACATCTCACTCCATGTCTTCGACACCTCTCTATAGTTTTAACCGCGTATGACGACAACGTCACTGTCTTCTTTCGTCAAGATACTGATTTTCAAATTCTCACTAACACATACAACGCTTACTCGTCTTTATCAGGTGGCTGCTTCAAACATCTAGAAAAGTTCTCCCCTATGGTTGGGCGGGATGTAGGTAAAAATACCCCCGGGAAAAAATACCCCCGAAAACTGAAAAGCGGAAAAAATGCCCCCGGAAAAAATACCTCCGGAAGAAATACCCCCAGAACAAACAGTTCACTGTAAACTGCCACACAGGAACACAGATGTGTGGCAGTGTTCCGATGTGGCAATTTACCGGCAACCCTGCCCCACATCTTCAGCAACTTGGCTACAAAAGTTCAAGGGGGGGGGGGGATTATAAAGATAGCCGTTTCTGGGCCTATATTGAGAACTGAATTGGGAACTCCAAACGAATTTCGAGAAAACGTTCCATGTAAGCCAAGCGAGAATTGTACTTTAATTTGAAGAAATAAATTGCCGAGAATCCGAGGTACACTTGGTTAGGGGGGGGTCTACCCTGAACTTCCGTAATATTATATTCTGGGCCGCTGGAGTCTGCCAGTGTATCCAGGAAGTTCCCCTTGAAGTCTACGCGAGGTCCATGAACTTGGGGGGGTGCCCCCAAAATGTTAAAATGGACGAAGAGCTGTAAACATTAGTATCATGCTTTACATAATCATTCTGTACACGACCACGAATTTTCAGGAGGGTGGGGTAACCCTCCCCTAGTTTCTAAGAGCTATTCAGGGGTAACATCAAGGATACACTGACCGACTCTAGAGGTCCAGAATATAAAATTACGGCAGTTGGGGGTAGAGCCCTCCAAACCAAGCACCTCGTATCCCTTTCACAGGCTTCACCAAATTTCTGGGGGAGGGGGAAGGGCATACATAGTTTGCCATTAAACACAACATGAAGCATAGGAATTGCGAGCAAATCTTGAACACTTGTCGGTGCTCTTAGAAACTTGGGGGAGGGTGAATTCACCCCACCCTCCTGAAAATTCGTGGTCATGTACAGAATCATTATGTAAAGCATGGTTTTAATGTTCACAGCTCTACGTCCATTTTAACATTTTGGGGGAATCCCCCCCCAAGCTCACGGACCTTTTTTTTTTTTTTTTTTTTGGAATGGAGGTTTAACGACCACCGTGAGCAACTCAATGGGCTATAAGCAGTCGCCCGTCCCTAATTTAGGGTCACTGGTTCCAGGGAAGGGAGAGAGCCAGTGCCGTAAGACAAACACAACATCCATGCCTCACCGGGATTCGAACCCGGACCCCGTTCGGACGAATGATCAGAGGCCATCGCTTAGACCACTGCGCCACCGGGGCGGCCTCGCGGGCGCTTTAAGGGGAACAGCCTGGATACACTGACAGGCTTCAGCGGCCCAGAATATAATATTACGGAAGTTGGGGATAGAGCCCCATCCGAACCAAGTGTACCTCGGATCCTCGGCAATTTATTTCTTCAAATTAAAGTACAATTCTCGCTTGGCTTACAAGGAACGTTTTCGCGAAATTCGTTTGGAGTTCCCAATTCAGTTCTCAATATAGGCCCAGAAACGGCAATCTTTATAACCCCCCCCCCTCTTTGAACTTTTGTGGCCAAGTTGCTGAAAGATATGTGGCAGGGTTGCCGGTAAATTGCCACACCGGAACACTGCCACACATCAGTGTTCCTGTTACAGTGAACCGCTTGTTCTGGGGGTATTTCTTCCGGGGGTATTTTTTCCGGGGGCATTTTTTCCGCTTTTCAGTTTTCGGAGGTATTTTCTCCGGGGGTATTTTTTCCGGGGGTATTTTTACCGTTTACCGGTTGGGCGAGTGGGCTGGGCGCTCGTCCCAACCGTGGATTGCCCCATTGACATCCGACAGTTACAAGTTCCTCGGTTTGTGGTTTGGCAAAAATGTTCACATAACAAACAAAACGTGGCATCCAACTCTTCAGCGCCGGAAACGATCCGTTCATGCGGGGTACCGTTTTCCCCCGTTCATCTCTTACACTCAAAAATCTGCGCTTCTTAACATGTTTATCGTGCCTTGTACATAGATATGACGTAGGTAAACAGACACCTGATTTGTTAATAATATTTATTTCCTGTCCGCATGGAATGGGGGAGCTGTAGCTGTAGCTGGATTTAATATCTGGTAGGGATTCCCTTTGCTGTACGTAGGGCTGTCACTCTGTCAGGCATTGTGGAAATGAGATCAGCAATGGTGTTCTGTGGAATTTGAGCCCATGATTCACGTAACAAGGCCAGCAGGTGTGCTTTGTTGGTTGGTTTCTGTGGCATCCGTCATAATTTTCTATCCAATATGGCCCACAGTGATCAATTGGGTTCATATCAGAGCTCTGGCTTTGGACAAGACAGTTTCTGTATGGCGTTTGCTCGTTCATGTATGGGTACGTTCTACCCTTTGACATGCAGCGCCATCCTCCATGAACAAGGAGGTGGCCTTTGATATACAGGGTGCACAGGAAAGTCTCTTTAGCCTGAAATAACTTGCGAACGGAGAGAGGTACAGTTATGCAATTAAGGTAACTGTATAGTAAAGCGACTACGCCCAATCGAATGCAGCCAATAGCAGCGCCCCTAGTGGCGAAATGCGGAAGTTAGCCATTGTAAATCGAAAACGAAAAGCGATAGAGCAACATTTTCAATTACAAAGTTGTAGAACATCAATTAATTAGTACAAAACGACATTTGTTTCACACGGATAAGATAAATCGTCGCCTAAATACCCTAAAATGTCCGAACTCGATGCGCGACGATTCGAATCTGCATATTCACATTTCACAAATGTAGCCGTATGTAAATGCAGATTATGACGTTGTACCGTACCTACGATATAAAAACCAGTAGCAGGATGTACCCTGATCAGAAGTTTAGGTCTACGTACGCTGTATGAGAATGGCGAGCTTCACTCACTCCCAATATTGCAAAATGGTGCTTATTTACGGCGAATGCCAACGAAACGCGGCACTAGCTGCACGGGAATATGCCGTTCGTTTTCCAGCTGGGCCACATATAAGTGCGGTTACCATCGCAAGTGTAGTGAGACGGCTCAGGGAGACAGGAAGCACTAAAAGTCGTTCTCGTTCTGGCAGACCAGTGGGTGCAGGTATGCGTATAATGGCAGAGAATATTTTGGCATATGCACTAGCCCATCCACAAAGCAGTACAAGAGATATCAGCAGGGCGAGTGGCTTAACACTGGGCCGTGTATGGCAAATACTGCATGCTTAAAATGCACATCCCTATCGTGTCACTCCGCAGCAAGAATTGTTACCACGGGACAATGAGCGTCGATTTGATTGGTGCAACTGGGTCTTGATTAATGTTGAAGGTGACTCAGACTTTGTATCCAACATTCTTTGGTCGGACGAGGCAGTGTTCTACCTTACCGGATTACTAAACCGACAAAACGCCCACTACTGGGCGATGGAAAATCTCTCGTGGGGACGATCCACTAGACATCAAGTGCGTTGGTCCATTAACGTGTGGTGCGGTATTTGGAAGAACAGCTTAGTGGGGCCTGTGTTCTACGAAGGCACATTAAACGGACAGAGATACATCCAACTATTACAGGATATCATACCTGACTTTTTAGATGACATTCCCCTGTCCGCATTACGTTCCTTGTGATTCCAACATGACGGTGCATCTGCACAGCAGCCAGCAGCAGTTCGACGCTTTCTCACAGATTGTTTTGGGCAAGGAATCATCGAGTATGGTGGTACTGTTGAATGGCCTCCACGATCGCCGGACCTCACTCCGTTGGATTTCTTACTGTGGGGTTACGTAAAAAATCAGGTGTATGCTACAGCGCCTACAAGTCTACTGGATCTACGTCGTCGTGTTATAGATGCTTGCAATAGTGTGACACCTTCCATGCTGAGGAATGTGCATGCAGAGTTACTTTGGCGAATACAAATGAACTTTTTATCACTGTGCGCCAGTATGCCTTTTTTGTTTTTTGTTTTGTCTGACGTCATCAAACTGTATTGACATTAAGTACACATTTATGCAATAGATTGTGTGTATTTGCTCATACCTATGCCTGTTCCCTTCAAACGTTCACACAAAAGGTCGCGCATCGATTTCGGACATTTTATGGTATTCAGGCGACAGTTTATCTTATCCGTGTAAAACAAATGTCGTTTTGTAACTAATTAATTGATGCTCTACAACTTTGTAATTGGAAATTTTGCTCTATCTCTTTTCGTTTTCGATTTGCAATGGCAAACTTCCGCATTTCGGCACTAGGGGCGCTGATGTTGGTTGCATTCGATCGGGCATGGTCGCTTTACTATACCGTTATTTCACTTGCATAACTGTACATCTCTCCGTTCGCAAGTTATTTCGGGCTAAAGGGACTTTCCTATGCATCCTGTATGACCACTGTAGAATATTGGTAGTTGGCCCCTCTACGTATTTTTGTGGATTAATGTTGCCTTCACATTCTATGAGGACTAAACGACCAGTCATCCATATGGCTCCCCATATCATGACTAAAAAACCGCCATACTTCACAGTTGTCTCTAAGTGCTTCCAGCTGAATTCCTAGCTGGGCAATCGTCACACCCAATCCATGCCACTGTCTGAAAATTCTGCAAATCGGGACTCATCTGAGAATATGACAGTGTGTCAAAGTGCTAAGGGTCTCTCAATCATGTCTGTCTCCCATGCCAATCTGCGACGAATATTTGCTTTTCGCAAAAGACGTTTACGTCGGGCCGCTCTTCCACGATAGCCAAGTCGGTGAAGATACCGCTGAGTAGTTCTGGAACTCACTTGGAGCTGTTTTGCAATCTCAGCGGCCTTGGTATAAGGATTGTTTCCACAGAACGCATGACAGCTCCAGGACACCTCTGTGATGACCCACGGCGAGCCGTACGTGGTGCTGGTGCTTCCTTGCCTGCCTTCTTGAATTCCACCAGCACTCGAGACAAGAGGAATTTGCAGGTTTGCAGTAATTGACGCGGGCTATTACCCCACGATTCGTCCTCTCTGAAAGTCGCTTGGTTCCTTGGCTCCCTTGGGTCGAGGCATGTTCGTTTGGTGTCACCTTCTCACTGACATTGTCCAGCAAAATACACTATATTGACAAAAGTTACCGGACACCGAGAAGAGAAACACAACATAGCATTTATTGACATACATTAGTACGGTGTCGGTCCACTTGCTTTCGACAAGGTTTTGAAACACAGCGATGGGTATGCGCTTCCATTCAGTACATAATGCTGCCGCTAACTGGTGCTTAGTAGTAGGCCTTGGTTCCAAACTTCTTACGCGGTGCTCTAATTCCTCCTATAGGTGCTCTATGGGATTAAGATCCCGGCTCTGTGCTAGCCAGTCCACCCACGATACGGAATTATCATCAAACCACTCCGTAACAGTCCTTGCTTCATGACTCGGTACATTATCCTTCTGATACCAACAAGGCTCGGTTCCATAGTATTGCCACAGAGTTGGTAGGACATAATTATTCAGAATATCGTGGTAGATGTGCTGGTTAACAGGTTTGTCCACGATAACCAATGGGCCGGGACCATACCACGAAAAACACCCCCGCACGAGTACACTGCCAGGTCCAAACTTGATCGCAGGAACAGTACACTGTGGTAAATAGCGTTTCCCCGGCTGCCGCCATACCCACACACGGCCATCAGACTGATGAATCGTATATCTGGATTCATCAATCAATAGGACCGGTTTCCATTGATCTACGATCCACGATAAATGTTCTTTACACCTTGCTAAACGACGAGTAGCATTCCGAGTAGAGATGAGAGGCTCATGAGCAGCCGCACGACCACGGTAACCCATGGAATGAAGTTATCTACTTATGGTACGTGGACATACCGAGGTTCTGGCATTTTTACTCACCTGTGCACTAAGGTCTTGTGCAGTACTCCGTTGATTAGCTGTAACGACTCTCCTGAGGCTTCGACGTCCTCTATCATTGATCTTCTTTGATCTGCCGGTACGTTTTGCTGCTTCAGGCACGCCATGTGTCTTCTACTTATTTAGTACATCCAAAACAGTTGACTTGTGTATGTTTAGACGCCTCTCGGTTTCTCTTACGAACAACTCACTAATATAACAACCAAAAATCTTTCCTTTTTCTTAAGTCAGTTGTCTCCCTCCGCGACGTTTTCACTCATCCTCACAGTGTGATATGATTGCGGTCAGCTGGAGGCTTATTTTATACCGCTTGCAGCTGTACCGTGCATCTTAACAACGCAGTGGATCCGTTCATTTGCTTTTGAAAGGATGTCCGGTGACTTTTGTCATTATAGTGTATATTAAAGGGAATTCTAGTATGCAATGCAATATAGACTCCACTACATAGCAAAAATGACATTACGACAGGTACCTGTTTACTTACGTCATGTCTGTGAATGTATCACCTTTAGATCACTCATTCTCCTCCGCGTTTTTTTCCATTATTCTTCACAGCTCTCATTTTTCAATTTCCTGTAGAAAAGAACACGTAATGTTGGAGCAGAGATCCTAACATGGGCGGCGGAACGTAGGGGACTAGGGGGTCCGGACCCCTCTGGAATTTTATGGTCCCCCTCACTTAGGGGATCCACCCAGGAAACGTCCTAAAGCTATGTGGTTCACATATGATTTACAATTTGTTTTGGGGTTTTTTTACGATTTCCTGGATACCGTCACCATGCTTCGCAGTTTTCTGGAAAACTCTTTAAGTATAATTTTGAAAATTGATTTCGTACAAATGTACTGAAAAGTTAATTCAACGCTATGTTTTTCTCCTTAAAAAGATCGTTAAAGAATTATTTAAATTTCTTTAAAGTTATAACCACGGCGGAGTAGGGACTCTCTCCTTCCTTGTGTGCGTTCTTTTTTTTTTTTTTTTTTTTCTATTCCAAGTTCGAATGTGTTTTACTCGAGATCAGAAAACCCATTAAATCCATCGCTCTTTTCACGCTTAGCAACGCACAGCAACCGAAAAATTGCTGTTCGGCCGCCGCCGGGGAATTGAATCCCGGATCTCTCGATATCTAGCCGAGCGCGTTAGCCTTACACCACGGTGGCCAACAATTTATAGTGCTATGTGCGTTTTTTGGTTGCTGTGCATTGCTAAACTTAGAAAGAGCGATGTCTTTGTTTATTCACTGACGCCACAGTATTTGGAGGATTTTCACCCATTAAATACAGCTGAGAAATAAATAACTGAACAAAAGAACTCGAACACAAATTAAGCGGTTAGTATACTACACTATCTACCAACAAGTAATAGGACACCTGTGATAGCAAAGGAAAACGAAGTTTATTCACCTTCAATAGTTGGTGGAGCCTCCACGAGCGGCGATTACAGCTGAGACCCTCAGGGGCATACTCTCAACCAGGCGTTGTACGACGGCTAGCGGTATTTTCTTTCACTCGGATTGGGATTGGGATTGGAGATTTAACGACCACCGTGAGCAACTCAATGGGCTATAAGCAGTCGCCCGTCCCTAATTTAGGGTCACTGGTTCCAGGGAAGGGAGAGAGCCAGTGCCGTAAGACAAACACAACATCCATGCCTCACCGGGATTCGAACCCGGACCCCGTTCGGACGAATGATCAGAGACCATCGCTTAGACCACTGCGCCACCGGCTTGGAGAAGACAGGTCAGTTCCTTTACTGATTTCGGACGGTGGGGCCACCCCTTAAGTCGACGCTCCAACTCGTTCCAGGGGTGCTCGGTAGGGTTAAGGTCCGGGCTCTGCGCAGGCCAGTCCATTCGATTAACCCCATTGTCACCATACCAAGCCATGGTGGACCTCGCAACATGACAGGTGGCATTGTCATCCTGAAAGTAACATGGGTCCACCCCGTAAAACTGCCACAACGCAGGAAGCACATGGTCATCCAAAAGGGCGCAGTAGGTCTCGGCGTTGAGTCTACCAGGAATTGCGACCAAGGGTCCCGTGCCATACCAGGAGAAACACCCCAATAGCATAGTTCCACCGCCGCCGAACTTCACAGTTGGCACAATATATTCCGGCAGGAGGCGTTCTCCAGGCAGACGCCAAACCCAGACCCTGCCGTCCGAACGGTAGGGGGTGAACCTTGATTCGTCGCTCCAGAGAACCTGTTTCTATTGTTCAACGGTCCACTGTCGACGTTCTTTGCACCACGTTAGCCGAGCAGCGCTATTGGACTTGGTGATCAAGGACTTGTGGGTGGCAGCACGTCCATGATAACCGAGCAGATGGGCTTCCTTACGGATGTTATTCCTCGAAAGATCATTCCCGGATGCCTGTTGAAACTCCTCGCGGAAGTGGCCCATCGATTTGGTGTGGTTCTTCCGAATTTCTCTGGCCAGCACCCGTCGGTCTCTAACTCCCAGTTTTGTGGGTCTGCCGGGTCGGAGCACATTCCGACAGTCACCTCTCATCTTCCACTTGCCAATCACGTAGGCCACTGTCGATTTTGGGGTACTTCAACTCGCTGGATATGTCACGTATGGATCGGCCATTTCTGTGATACCCGACGTTTACACCTTTCTTGAAATCAGAGAGCTCCGAACTGCGTGGCATCTTGCATGCGACTGGTTGCGTTGTTGTTTCCCACACGATATTTAACGGCGGCGGCCGTGACGTGTATCAGGACCGCAGATATCGTCGATTGCAGGGGTGTCCAATTACTTGTTGTTAGATAGTGTATAAGAGTAACAAAATCGCTTGCCTCTCACACTCTGTGGCGTTCTGGATGGCGTTTTTGCCGATGGTAGAAACAATCTACCAGCGTTTCCTTGATATTTGTGTTTTCACCGATTTGCTTTGTGCATACTGCTGGTGTGTGGTAGAGAAAGCTAAAGAGATTTGTTTAGGCACTGGGCTTGATGTGAATTTCAAAGCGCCCGAGTAAAAACTAGTTCCTGCCATTTCAACAACAGACTTACCCGTTTAATCCAAGAGATATGTAATTGTAATGCTAAATGGTTGTTGTCATCCCAGGTATAATTAGGCGTTCATATACTTTATAACAATAGCTTACCAGATCTTGACGTTTGTTGCCAGCAGTAAACATCCGAAAAATTCAGATACCCTTTTTAATTAATTTATGACATTTACTGACAGTCGAATGATGAAAGGATTTCGGCGTGCTTTGCACGTTTCGTATTTCACAGGATGGAACGGGAGGGGGACGATTTCTCAATCGTCGCACCTTTTTAAGCCTTTAGCCTCCAACTGAGTCCGGTGCCTGCAATTCAGGAGGCAGATGCCGCAAGGCAACAAACTGGCAGAGTGCACTCCCTTCTGGATATCATCATTCATTTGACCGATGATAACACATTTTCAGTTGCGCTCAACATTTTCTAATATTTGTTTTCAGTCTAGCTGTTCAGGTTGGGTACGAATTTTTGTTAGAAAATGAAATATCTGCTCAGTGGCGCAACATGAATCTCTTTACGGGGGTAGCCCAAAATATTGAAGATGTAAATAAAATAACTTAGAGAAAACGTCACCTGAAGCATTGAGGGACGATAAACAAAAAAAATCGCTGCTATTTAAAATGAGTTTCCAATGATTCGTAAAATATGTATTTAATGTACTGTATATACAAATGCTGATGACGTAGTCATTCATTGCTGATGACGTAGTCATTTTTGCAACTACCCCATCAGAGCTGCAGAGTATGATCCATTAACTTGCTAACAAGAGTAAAGAAGTGGGATTAAAAATGAACTTTCAGAAGACAAAAGTTATGTTCAATGCTTTTACAAGAAATGAAGATTTATCGATTGATGGAGAAAAGCTGGAGATAACAGACACGTACGCTTATCTTGGACAGCAGATATCTAGTGAGGGTCACATTGATAAAGAAATTAATCGGCGTACAAAACTTGCCTGGAGAGCTTTTGGAAGAAACAGCATAATTTTCAAGAGCAATATGCCATTGTGTCTTAAAAGAAAAGTGTTTGATCAATGCATCCTTCCAGTGCTTACGTATGGTGCAGAGACGTGGACTTTAACTAAAAGAGACATACAAAGGCTGCAGAGAACTCAAAGCTGCATGGAGAGGTGCATGCTTGGTGTAACCAGGAGAGATAAGAAGAGGAACTCGTGGATTCGAAAAATGACAAGAGTGGAAGACATCATGATCAGAGTTAAATCCCTGAAGTGGCAATGGGCTGGACATACTGCCAGAAGTACAGACCATCAATGGACAGCCGAAATTTTAGATTGGATACCAAGGGACAGGAAAAGACCCAGAAGAAGACCACATGGGAGGTGGGTGGATGAAATTCGAAAGTATGCGGGAGTGACATGGAGGAGACTGGCACATGACAGACCGTTGTGGAGGAAACTTTGGGAGACCTTCGTCCAGCAGTGGATTGATAATAGTTGACAATGATGATATACAAATATATTTAAAAATGAGTAGCTAATGATAAACAACTAAGCTCCAAGGACCAAACGACACTTTATGGGGAGCCCTCCCCTCCCCCCCCCCCTCCATACACACACACATTGAGTGCATCACTGGGTATGCTAGTGTTTGGTACTTTTTTCCGAGAAAAGTCCGTAAACCTGGAATTCATGAAACAGACGCTGAAGCCTGTAATTTCGTCAAAATAGGTAAGGTTTGTAGATATGTTAACTTATTCTCTAGTTACGTAGTCTACACTCATATTTGTGCATTTTCGCTTAGAGAAATGTACAGTTACTACACGTGTCTAAAGATTGTTCTACGAAAAAAAAAATACAAATAAACAGAAAGAAGTACTGAAAGTTTTATGAAATAAATAATATGAAGTGATATTGAAATTCGTTGTTTGACAAATACTTTCTGTGTAATTTCGTTAAATATCGAAAAAAATAACTGAAACCTGTAATCAGATGTAGGTCTAATATGAAAAGTACATGAGCGCTGAAGGTT
Source organism: Macrothele yani (assembly GCA_039090855.1). Classification (NCBI taxonomy): domain Eukaryota; kingdom Metazoa; phylum Arthropoda; class Arachnida; order Araneae; family Macrothelidae; genus Macrothele; species Macrothele yani. Next base: position 40,516,466 of record CM077021.1, read on the forward strand.
GTTAGGGTAAAAACACCACAGGAAGAATTCCTCTTCTACAGCGATCTACTCCGTGTTTGGGGGTTTGGGGGGATTCTAAACCTGCGATTTCGTGTCCCCCACCTTTCTTACGGAGTAGTTGGGATATACAGTATACGACGTACTACTGAGGTGACGCAAGAGTCAGAACGGCAAGTTACAGCGATAAGTCAAGGTCGGTGTATTTCGTTTGGGAGAATAACTGGCTTCGGATCGTGAAGATTTGTGAATCTGAATTCCACCACTGGCAAAAAAGGCTTATTTTCACAACCTTCTGTATTTATCAGTAATGAACAGCATTGTGTTATCCACACCGATACTAACATATACGCTGCAGATAAAATTTTTAACCTTTAATTTAATTTTACTATTACACATAAATAACTAGAGCAGTATATGACTTCATTTTATCTTATCTAGCATGTAGATTTTTACTATCAAAAAGTTTTTAAGAGCTCTGTTGCTGTTTTCACTTTAATTTAATAGCTAATTATGTACTTAAATTTAAATTGCGAGTAATGAAATCTTTTTCCACTGATTCTTGATTTCTTTTACACCGTTTAAACAGTGTAAAAGAAATCAACATATGATCAAATTCTATTAAAACATTAAATTTACGGTGCAACTTAATGTTCTCAACTTATTACAATTTTAGAATCTCTTTAGTCTGTCCCTCAACTTTGTGCTAAAAAAAATTCTCAAACTGCTTTTCTCTACAAATTCGAAGTTGCTGGAAAAAATTATATTTTTTTTTATATATATTTATTTTCTCTGAGCTTGGTTGCAATATGTATATTCTGTCAACACACACACATACATATATATGTACAGGGGTTTATCAAAATAATGGAAACACCGACTGTGACTAGAGTACACGCAATGCGCTGAATGCAAATCACGGGGACGACATCACCCGCGATGTTAGGTATATAAAGGGGCGCAGTACGATGTCGTTAAGGCCGCGGGTGGCCTAGTGGGCAACGTTCGTGACTGCCACGGAAAGGACCTCAGGTTCGATCCCAGGCAGGTACGAACGCTCGATCCACTAAATATCCACCATGCGTTGGATGGGCACGTTAAGCCGTCGGACCCCGGGTACTGGCTCCCCGGTAATAAATAAGGGCGTCTTCCTCCCCCTTTCTACTTCGCTTCCGTGTCACTTTTCTATCGGGCGCTCTAGCTCAAATCTCCTAGCTTCCTATTTCTAAGGGTTGCTTAAGACCTGGGGTCAGACACTTCCTTCCTAAAATCCTCTACATATGATCTGATCTGTCGGCTATCACGAGCCGCGAATGGCTGAGTGGTTAGCAGTTCAGACTACCCGTGCAACGTCCTCAGGTTCGATCCTGGGCTGATCTTGCGGAGGTGGTGTGATTTGCTAACAATCACTGAATATCCGCCGTGCATTAGACGAGCACGTTAAGTGACGGCCCCCAGGCTGGACCCACTGGTTAAATGGGTATCCTTTCCTATGCCCCCCCCCCGAAATTCTCTCACCCCTCTGCAACATCGTATTTGTACGGTGGCGCCATCTACTGTACGCTAATCTCACTACAAACTGTTCTGTCAAAGTCGCTAGACTTGCTCTCATTGTTTCTGTGTCCTGCCCAAAAGGCGTGTAGGTGGCTGGGACATGAAATCTACTTACTGTGGACGGAAGTCCTACAGGAAAATGATTCATACTTGCTTGCTTGCTGTCAGCTATCACGTAGCGGTGCCATAGTCGCAGATGAAACAGCTGTTGTGGAGTAATTGCCGACAACGCCAGATCTCAATGACCTCAAAAAAGGCATGATCATTGGTGCTCTCCTGGCAACGGTTTTACTAACTAAGAACGGTAGAAACAGTAGTGTTACACGAGGAATTGTATCGAAGATGATGAATACCTATCAAGAAGGATATGGGGTTGCCTCCAAACGTGCAAACTGTGTACGCCATACGAAGATGTCAGATAGGGATAGGCGAATGTTGGCACGGATTGTACAACAGAAACACAAGACCACGGCACTACGAATAACAGCAGAGTTGAACACCAATCGGAATGATCCTTTTCCGTCATAACACTTCATCGGGAATTCCATCGTGCCGGTATTTATGGCCATTCTGCAATCCACAACCACTGATTACCAACATCAAAGCAACAAAATATGCAAGGTGGTGCAAAGCACATAAACAGTAGGATTCCAAAGACTGGAAACGTGTCATCTTGTCTGGTGAATGGTTCTTCATATTGTTTCCTACCATTGGTAGAGTGTACGTCAGGCAAAAACCTGCAGAAGCGTACCAACCTGATTGTTTGATTCTCACTGTGAAGCACGGAGGTGGATCCCTGATGCTGTTGTGTGCCATATCATGGCATTTTCTTAGAGCCATTGGTTGTTCTGCAGGGTCGTGTAACATTTGCAATGTACTAATGCATTCTTGCCAAGCGCCTGCACCGAATGTAGAAGCCATGGTTCCCTAACGGTCACTGCTGGTTTCGAGCAGATAATACACTCGTGCATTGTGCGTAAGGTGTCAACTTGTAGTTTGCAGAGCATAAAGATGAGGCACAACAGCTATTCCTGACGTCAATATTATTATTAAACATTTGTGGGAATATCTGGAGCGAAAGGTCAGTCCATCCCACTCGCCACCTCCAACTTCACTGGCATAGTTGGTATATATTTTAAAGAGAGAATGGTCCCAAATTCCATTATCGAATGTGTATGATATAATAAGTCTATTTCAAATCGAATTGCTTTTGTTCTGAAAGCCCGAGCTGGGCCTATAGCTTATAAATAAAAAGTAATCCACAAACAGTAGGTACTCCCATTATTTCGATAAACCCGTGTACATGTATATGAGAACCCGTTTCATGTTCTTAACTGCATGCGCAAGTTCTTCCAGTAGTCCCTCCAGTCCTGGCTCATGTAGGTCATGCCTTTAAGAACATAAAACGGGGGAAAACTGAAGAACTCCAGAAGGGGACGGAATTTCCATGGGTATTGGACATGAAGCCAATGGAGAAACAAACTACACTCGCCCAAATTTTCACTAAATCTCTCAAAAAAGGAAATATTCCTGATGATAGAAGAATGCTTCTCTGATCCTGACACATAAAAAATTGGACCTTGATGACCTAAGGAGCGGCAGACCCATCAGTTGTTTACTTCATTTTCAGGAAGGCACTGTCGCATTACTTAAAATTGGACTTGACTTAACTAAAAGAACAAGCTGGAATCAGAAGCACCAGTTGCACTATTTATCATATACACTGAGTGGCCACTTTATTATGACCACCCCCTCAGTACTTCGTTGGGCCACCTTTTGCCTTTAATACTGCGTCGATTCTTCGTAGCATTTATTTTGTTTTTTGATTGGAGGTTTAACGACCACCGTGAGCAACTCAATGGGCTATAAGCAGTCGCCCGTCCCTAATTTAGGGTCACTGGTTCCAGGGAAGGGAAAGAACCAGTGCCGTAAGGCAAACACAACATCCATGCCTCACCGGGATTCGAACCCGTACCCCGTTCGGACGAATGATCAAAGGTCATTGCTTAGACCACTGCGCCACCTCTTCTTCGTGGCATGGACTCCACGAGATGTTGATAGGTGGTTTGTGTAATCTGAGACCATGCTTGATGAATAGCACTTTCCAGGAGTGTGAGATTGCAGGGTTGTGAATCCAGCTGTCTGATGGCTCGTTCAACTTCATCCCACGAATTCTCAATGGGGTTGAGATCTGGAGATTGTGGGGGGCCACCTAAACAAAGTAAACTCACCGGCATGTTCCTGAAACCAATCCTGTACTATGGCAGGACGCATTATCTTGTTGAAAGTAGCCATCGCCATTGGGATAAACCATTCACATGACAGGATGCACTTGGTCCGCAACGATGTTTAGATATGATGTGCCAGTCAGACGTTGATCAACACGAATTAAAGGGCCCAAAGTATGCCAGGAAAACATTCCCCAAACCATAACGTTGCCTCCACCAGCTTGAAGGGTTGCAGCAATGCATTTGAGGTCCATGCTTTGGTGCTGTTTCCGCCAAATTCTCACTCGGCCATCGGCATGGTGCAACTGAAAACGTGATTCATCGGACCACATAATTTATTTCCGATTATCGACTGTCCAATCCTTGTGTTCCTGTGCGAACTGGAGACGTTTTCTCTTGTTAACTGCAGAGAGCAAAGGTGTTCTAACAGGCCTTCGGCTGCCATATCCCATCCGATGCAGTGTACGGCGAACAGTACGTACAGAGACCATTTGAGGGGTCCTTGATTAAGATGGTCAGTAATTTGCTGCACTGTTGCCCTTCTGTTGTCTGTTACCAGTCTAGACACTCTCCATTCCGCTCAAGCAGTCACTAGTCCATGACGACCACACGTTGCACGCAGAGACCCAGTTTTTTGGCTGACAGTCCAGTCTTTAAACACTTTAACAACAGCTACTCTGGAACATTTCACGAATGCGGCGGTTTCGGTGATACTCGCTCCATGGCTCAGAGCTCCTACAATCATCTCACGTTGAAAGTCCGTCAAATCGCATTTTTTTACCCATCTCGTCACCCAAAAATCCCTTCTACTACTGTCGCAAGCACTAAGCTTTCCCTTTTTATACTAGCCTCGCCCTCTGGCGGCAACAGCGTGCAGCCATAGCTCATTTGCTTAAAACTATCAGGTGGTCATAATAAAGTGGCCACTCAGTGTATACGTAGTGAGAGAACTAATTGAAAGAAAGAATGAATATGAAATCTTGGCTTTTACTGATTATGAAAAGGCTTTTGATTCTGTGAAATCATCAGTAGTTTTATGTCTTTGAAATCCTGAGGTATTGAAGATGAATACATAACCATCATTAATAACATTTTTGAAACTGCAAACACAAATGTTCGACTGTCTGAGGACACAACACTTCTAAAAATTTGAAAGGGAGTGAGACAAGTTGACAACATATCTCCTAAACTCTTCAATGTCATTTTTGCAGAATGTGTTTCAGTCACTGAACTGGTAAGACAAGGGAGGAAAAGATTAATGTAGATTATTTAACCCACCCTGGCTTTGCTGACGACATAGTCAATTTTGGGAGTGCCTCCTCAGAGCTAGAGTGTATGGTTCAGGAACTTGGTGACAAGAGCAAAGAAGGGGTTTACAAATTAACTTACATTTGACAAATTCATGTACAGTGCTTTTACAAAAACTGAAGCTTAGGAAGTTGATGGGGCAAATCTAGATGTGACCGATACCTACATTTAACTTGAACAACAGATAGCAAGCAAGGTCTACATAGAGAAGAAATGCGAAGGTGAGTCAAAAGTTCGTCCCGTTTGCAGCTAAAAAGCTGAATGATGCAGAATATCCGTACATTCTCACCCCATTCTGCAAAGTACAGGCCGTTGTCCACTTCTTTGCCAACGTTCCACTAGAGTTACATTCCCACTGCGGCACCACTCGGCAGGTCTCGAGGACAGAAACTATCTGATGTGAGATTCCACATCCACCAATGAAGCAAAGTGCCCTGCTTGTAGGAGATAGTCTACGAATTGAAACAGGTATGCATTCGGACGGGGCCAAATCAGCGCTGTATGTAAGATGGGGTAGTACACCGATCCACGGCCACTTTCTATATATGAGTGCTGTTCCGCATAGAGATTCCGTCCGGAGCCTGAATATCTTGTACAAGTTCCCAGTGTTGGGGACCCCTCACAATTCCACCAAATGTACAGTATGACTTTCCACTAGAGGTTCCTTGTTTGTGCCTCTGGCTGTGCTTCCTGGTTTGTCCTCAGCCACTGGTGCCCAGTGGATAATGTACGATCCCAGTTGATAACGTAAGATTACACACTTTTCATCGCCTGTGGCGATAGGACGCTAAAACCTATCGTCCTGTGTATTTGGCAACAATATTTGACTTGTTTCGTCTTCTGGGGCGTCAATGCATGGGAACCATTTGATGGCACCGGGAGGAGAAAACAAGCTTGTGCAGAGGACGAACAAAAATGAATTGGAAAGACACCACCTCAGCTGCCATTTGTCGTGTACCTCTGTTCGCTGTCACAGCTTCCCCCGTGGTGTCGGTGTTGGTGATCGATGGACTTCCTGATCTCAATTTGTGTTCGACACTGATGTCTGCAGCATTGAAACGCCGGAACTACTTTTTGTGCAGTGCTGCTGTCTACTGTTTCCTTGCCTTTAAGTGCAGAAATTTGTCTCGCTGCTGTCGCGTTTAACCCATTAAACGCGTAGGTGAACTTTATCGACCTCTATCCTCTGCTCACCTGATAACGCAATGTGGCTCAGTGCCAAACGCACGTCATTAGCCTTTTCTGTTCACGTCATCGCTGTACGCAGTCGACGGTGGAGCTCGTTTTGCAGAGAAAATTAGGCCCAACAATATGTGGAGCTCAAAATGGAACGAACTTTTGACTCGCCCAGGTAAATAGGCGTACAAAACTTAGTTGGAGAGCATTTGGAACAAACAGTACATTTTTCAAGAGCAGTTTACCATTACGTATTAAACGAAAAGTGTTTAATCGATGTATCCTTCCCTTTCTTACATATGGAGCAGACACATTAACTTTAACTGAAAAAGACATACAAAGGATGAAGACAACTCAGCAAAACGTGGAAAGGTGCATGCTTGGTGTAATCAAGAAAGATAGAAAGAGGAACACATGGATTAGAGAAAGGAAAAATGTTGATGACGTCATGATCAAAGTGAAGACGCTCAAGTGACAATTGGCTGAGCATATTGCTAGAAAAATTGGCCGTGCTTGAGCAACTGAAATATTAGATATAATACCAAAGGGCACAAAAATACGCAGAACAAGACCACGTGAAAAATGGGTGGATGAAATACGAAAACCTGCTGGAGTGACTTGGAAGAGACAGGTTCAAGACAGAAAGTTGTGGAAGGTACTTGTGGAGACCTTCAGTCATCCAGCAGTGGATTGACAGTGGTTGATCCTGATGATGATGATTATATGTACAAGTATGTACTCATCTACCCTACGTTGTTTTATTTCTCTTTCTCTGTCTCCTTACTTTTTTTAAATTGTTTACGCTCTCGGAGCAGTTGGAACCACCCCCTCCCTGAAAATATTACGTTCCCCATGGATTCTAACCCACCTCAAATGATGTGGAGGCATTGACTTGCCATCACTTTCTCTCGGTTTGCAAAATCTTCCGTATTATTCATCGTGTACGTCAGATTCCTGGTCCTTCTTCACCTCCTAATGATCTTATCAACGTCTTCATCAGTCCATCTAATCCTGTTCTCTCTTTCAGAGTTTTTCTCTGTGTTTAATCCTGCTCTCACTTTCAGTGTCATCCCCTAGTCAGTCACGCCCATATGAGTACTATGAAATTTTGATACAGCTCGACTCAAAAATGAACTGAAGGTGTTTTATTCCCTTGATGAACACAAAAACAAATCAGTAAGAGACATTACGTGTTACATAAAGTTGAATAAATTGAACATAGTGTTTAGTGAGGTGTACAAATTAGCAGACCTCATATTAAACTTTTCATCAACAACGGCCGAAAGAAGTTTTTCTGCATTAAAAAGAATCAAGATATATCTTAGAGCCACACAAGGACATACACATTCGAAAAACTTGGCTATTTTGTCAATAGAGAAAAACATTATTTTTAAATGTGAAAAAGTACTCGGAAGAAACATTTTATGAAAACGTAGCACTCAAGTTCGCACAAAAGAAGAAGAATGGAGTTCATGTACAAATAGCCGCCCCGGTGGCGCTGGCCTCTGATCATTCGTCCGTAAGGGGTCCGGGTTCGAATCCCGGTCAGGCATGGATGTTGTGTTTGTCTTACGGCACTGGCTCTCTCCCTTCCCTGGAACCAGTGACACTAAATTAGGGACGGACGACTGCTTATAGCCCATTGAGTTGCTCACGGTGGTCGTTAAACCTCCAACTAAAAAAAAAAAAAAAAAAATGTAGAAATAAGGGTTCAAATCCTAATCCTCATAATTACTTTTTATCATGTTAGCCAATGGCATGTACCTAAGATTTAGAAAAAAAGTTACTTCTATTACTTAAAAATTAAACTTCGCAATTTAAAAAAAAAACAGTACTGGGGGGAGGAGGGGTGATATATCCCAGGTCTCGGACCCAAGAAACGCCACTGAATTCATCATTTGTATATTGCTCTACGTGATTTTAATTATAAAAGTTATGAAATCAGGACGTAACCATTTGAAAGCTCCCATTGGAGGAAATGGGGTCCACTATGCCCCATAAAGTTTGTTATAAGACTGTTTGATTTTCCTTTTCTATTCCGACTGTGAATCTGTATTGTCATATTTGCCGATTGGCTCACGGTTGTGCTTGCCAATCATTATATCGTTGACTAAAAGCTGTTTTTCCCAAGATCACTTTATCTGGCTTTATTTACCCCGGGATGTCATTCTTTGTGACATCGCCTGATATACTGATTTCTCTAAACATGCTGAGCACTAAATGAAAATATATCAGCAACTAGGATTTCAGAAATACATAGTGCTTAAATTTTCAGGGAGTGCTTCTGTTTCAAAAATTTGACTAAACACTGTAAAATAAAATGAAAAAGACGATGGGAGTTAGAAATACCCTTCCTTTTCTTTCGCATTTTTAATTTTTCCTCGGCCCTTTAGCCTGTCGTTTGAAGTCAGCTTACCAGATGGCGCCACAAATAAACTTCTCAAGAAGGAATTTGTGTTAAGTTTGTTATTCTGGTGGCTCTGAAAATATCGAGACACAAAATTATCTAACGCATGGGCGTACTGATAGGCCCCGTAACCCCTGCAGCAATGGGGCCCTCACGGCTAAGAGAACCTCTGGCCTCAATAGATTATTCAAAAAATTTTGTGGAAAATTCATAGTAGTTAAAGAAATAGCCAGGAATTTTTGACTGCAGATTCGAGTAATGTATTAAACAGAAAAACATTTATTTATTTTTTTAGTTAGTAAACGAGCAAAATCCTCAAGAAATCATTTTTGCTTTAGTTTATACTAGCTGGTTGACGGGCAGCTATTCCAGAGGACTTGAAGCCCCTTTTCACAGTCATAGCAATAGTTCCTGTGCTTGAACAAGAGAATGTAAATAAAATATCAGTTGAATATATGAAATTTTTATATAAATCAGCATAAAGGTGTTATACATTACATTTGTTTGCACATAACTACGCATCCTTCAGAATATAATGAGCTAAAAGTTGTTCTTCGCGGGAACGAAAAAAACAGACCTGTGCCATATTTTTACATATAGCAGAGGAGTGGCGTACAGGAAAAACTAGAGCCGTGCCCCCCCCCCCCCCCCAATATTTTCGAGGCCCTTTTGCGAAAATCCATTAGTTTTCAGTTACTCAAAATTTTAACTTTCATATTGTTAACTAGGCTTTACGGGTGTTTCAATAAATCAGATGCTTTGGAACCTACGAGTATTTTTCGTAAAATCAAAATTATTAGCCGCCGTATAGGGGGGGGGCAAGGTCAATCTTGCCCCTCCAGTATTTTTCCTAGGGGGGCAGTGCCCACTCAATATTTTTTGCCCTGTTTAAATAAGTTTTTGTGTGCGTATGTCATTTTCGAAATGCGTGAGTTGAATTAATTTTACAGAGAAAAAAATGTTTTCCCATGTATTGAGGCTATTACATGCTGTGCTAATTGCAAAAAAATACATTTCTTTCCTTTATAGAATTGTATTATTCTTTATAAGATGAACCAAGCTCCAACTTATGAGGCCAAAGCGATTTATTTCCAAAAAATAATAAACAACAAAATAAGTAAACTCTTTTTTCCCATTTATAGCATTGCTCATTTGGAAACTTGGTTGCCGGCCCCGTATTGTGTTTGACATCATTTCATGTTATGTGGTTAATGTTTAAGACAATTATCAAAAATAAAATTAATAAATAAAAATATAGAAACTTATAATCTCTAGCGCCTTTATCTTTTGCGCTTCTTGTTCTTTGAGTAATCGCGCTAATTTCTCATTTTTTATAAACGTTTGGAAATAAAATCTCCCTGGCTATTTTTATAAAATCACAAGCTGAATTATATTTTTTTAAATATTAATGTTCAGTAAAAGAATATTTCTGTTTCCTTGTCCATTTGCTGATGAGCAATTACAATTGCATTTTAATATATACGTCAAATCTCGAAGTTTATCTTTTCGCCCCTTTTTTTTTTTTTTGGTCCTGGCAATGGAAGAGACGTGCCCCTCCCACATCTGATCTCTTCACCCCCACCCCCATCCCCCAATAATTTGGTGAAGTCGGCTCCCCTGACAGTGTCTAATGACTTTTCCGATTTATACGAAATGTCACAGCATAAGTAAGCAAATAACTAAGTAACGATTAAGAACTGTAGCACGAAAAACGTAAAATTACTTAAATTATTCACTCTGGAATATAAAAAAACACTTAACATAATGCAAAGACGTTGCCAAGGGAGAGCGAGGATTGGCTCTAGCCCACCCTGCCGCCCACCCAGTTCAAGATGTGCCATATTTTAATATTTTTAAACTTTGAAATATAATCTGGAATGTGTCAAGGACAGTGATGTAGTTCAAATTAAAAAAGTGCCTTAGCGGTGAACTGATTAGATAAAATCGCCTTGAAAAGTAGACACATTTTTTAAAAGCATTGCGAATTCTGATTTACTATTTTTATTAGTTAGTATATTTTATAAAAAAAATAGGTTTATCAAGCGACGATAGATGGCGACACGTTATCGCTACATGGGAAGCGTTTCGTTACATTGTGAAAGTGGCAAAGGAAGTGAATGATATGGATAAAAGGTGGCGCTTAAAAGGACCTTTTTGAATATAATTTATGACTACAAACTTGTGGTGTTGAATAAAGTAAAAATATCAACGTTTACCACAATCAATGATTTATTATATATCGAATATAGTTTCGCAGAGGCTCTGAGAAACTATAGTCGATATATAATAAAGCATTGATTGTGGTAAACGTTGATATTTTTACTTTACCTTTTTGAATGTTGATTGTGGCATATGTGTGAAATATTTATTTTAACGGAAGAATAGGAAACTGTGTAGGTAGCAGAATAAAAGCAAGGAAAGTTTTATCTGCCAGGAAAGAACTGTCTGATCGCAGGAATCAGGACGTCAAAGCAATGTTCAGAGGAAAAACGGCAATTCCGTCGGAATAAATATTCCAGAATATGGTCTGCCATGTACATTTACATTGCGAGGCTACCATAAACTGTGCGACTAGTTGTCTGCAAAACGAATACCAGTCGCTAACTGCCTGAGTGGATGTGGCCATGTGAGGTTTCTTCAATCGCCTCATCGTAAGACAATCCTTTGGCGAAAAAATACGTGAGAATCATCACTCTATCAATAGGAATCTCAGCATAAAAAAAAACACGTACCAAGTGTGCGGGAAGCGTACTCATCATTCCCTGAAGCGTACTTCTTCCGACACATGAATTGTCCTGAACGATGAGACGCATCCACACATAGAGTCATGATATGGCTGAATTCATTTCGCGTGCGAGAAGAGCGGAGGATAGATGAAGTGCTACCGTGGCGCCATCTATTATTGCTTTCGGAACTAGCAGGGCCGAACTTGGAAGTTTAGCCAAAATTTTATTCCTAATTATTTTAATTTAAATCGCAATTTTTAATAAAGAAAAAAATGTTTGTTATTCACATCCTAAAAATATGGAGGTTTTTTGAAGTAATTCTGTCATTTCACACTAGATGTAACTATTATAGTCAGATTGAATAAATGTAACTAATATAATAACATATTTTTTACAGCGTGACTAAATACGCCTTTTTCCTAAGATTCTAGGAGATATCTGTTGTGTTATTATTAAAAAATAAGAGAAAGGGTACCTTAGTGAAAATGTTCTTCGCAGGCATAAAATTCCTGTCACTTAGTCTAAATTGCTGCGTAATTTTTCTTTGCAGTTTTTTCTCCACGCAATGAAATAATTCCAAGGACTACCGTCCAGACAATGGACTTGATATTCTCTTTACGCCGTCCCGGTGGCCGAGTGGTCAGAGGTGTAGGTTTCTGGTCAGTGACCTAAGCTTCGCGTGAAGCATGGATGGTGCGCCTCCCGCTCCCTAAATTAGGGACCGCCAGCGGCATGTAGCCCTTATAGAAGCTCACGGTGAAAGTTGAACCCAGAAACAAACAAACAGCCTCTTCACCCTAATGATCTATATCATCATCATCATTGTCAACCATTATCAATCCACTGCTGGACGAAGGTCTCCCCAAGTTTCCTCCACAACGGTCTGTCTTGTGCCAGTCTCCTCCATGTCACCCCTGCATACTTTCGAATTTCATCCACCCATCTCCCATGTGGTCTTCTTCTGGGTCTTTTCCTGTCCCTTGGAATCCAATCTAAAATTCCGGCTGTCCATCGATGATCTGTCCTTCTGGCAGTATGTCCAGCCCATTGCCATTTCAGGGATTTAACTCTGATCATGATGTCTTCCACTCTTGTCATTTTTCGGATCCACGAGTTCCTCTTCTTATCTCTCCTGGTTACACCAAGTATGCACCTCTCCATGCAGCTTTGAGTTGTCTGCAGCCTTTGTATGTCTCTTTTAGTTAAGGTCCACGTCTCTGCACCATACGTAAGCACTGGAAGGATGCATTGATCAAACACTTTTCTTTTAAGACATAATGGCATATTGCTCTTGAAAATTATGCTGTTTCTTCCAAAAGCTCTCCAGGCAAGTTTTGTACGCCGATTAATTTCTTCATCAATGTGACCCTCACTTGATATCTGCTGTCCAAGATAAACATACGTGTCTGTTATCTCCAGCTTTTCTCCATCAATCGATAAATCTTCATTTCTTGTAAAAGCATTGAACATCACTTTTGTCTTCTGAAAGTTCATTTTTAATCCCACTTCTTTACTCTTGTCAGCAAGTTCCTGGATCATACTCTGCAGCTCTGATGGGGTAGTTGCAAAAATGACTACGTCATCAGCAAAACGAAGATGGGTTAGATAATCTCCATTAATCTTTATCCCCTTGTTTCCCCAGCTCAGCGACTGAAAAACACCCTCCAATGTGGCATTAAAGAGCTTCGGAGATATGGTGTCACCTTGTCTCACTCCCTTTCCAATTTTTACGTGTGTTGTATTTTCAAACAGCCTAATCTTTGCACTTGCATTTTCATAGATGTTATTAATAATATTAATGTATGCATCTTCAATACCGCAGGTTTTCAGAGCCATTGTAACCGCTGATGGTTTCACCGAATCAAAGGCTTTTTCATAATCGATAAAAGCCATGCACAATGGAAGCTCATATTCCCTCGCTCTTTCAATTAGTTCTCTCAGCACGTGGATATGATCTATTGTGCTGTAGCCACTCCTGAATCCAGCTTGTTCTCTCGGTTGAGCCATGTCCAGTGTTACCTTCAAGCGGTGTGGAAGAACTTTAGTGAAGATTTTATAAACTACTGATAGGAGGCTGATAGGTCTGTAGTTTCCAAGATCCTCAATGTCACCTTTCTTATGTAGCAGGATCATTGTAGCGGTGTTCCAATCCTCAGGAATCTTTCCTTCATTAAGGCATCGAGTGAAAATTTGGGCGAGTACTGTTTCGATTTCTCCACTTGCTTCTTGTATGATGTCTACAGTAATTCCATCTTCTCCTGGAGCTTTTCCTCGCTTCATGTTCTTGATTGCATGTGCAACTTCTGCTGGAAGGACTGGAGGAACTCTGGTACTGGTATCTTTCATGATGTCTGGAGTGCATATATCATCCCTTTCATATAATTTGGAGTAGAAATCTTTCACTCTTGTCAAAATTTCGCCTCTATTTCTTGTTACAGAACCATCTTCTTTTCTCAGTGCCATAATCTGTTTTCTTCCCTTACTGAGATGTCCCTTTGCTATCTTTAGGCTTTGGTTGTTTTCAATTGCTTTCCTCACTAGTTCACAGTTGAATTTCCTTACGTCTTCAGTGATACTTTTTCTTACTGTCTTGCATAGCTCTATATATTCCACTTTGGAAGTCACATCTTCTTTAGTTGTCCTCATCTCTCTTCTTTTTTGCATCAACATTTTGGTTTTTCCTGATAATTTGTTCACATGCAACTTGTTCTTAGACCCAGCTAATTTTGTTGCTGTTTCCATAAGAGCTTTGGTTACTTTTCTGTTAACTTCAGAGCTGTCCACTTCTTCCGATGTTAGGCCTTCTAAAGCAGAGAACCTGTTCTTCAGTTCTAACTTGAAGGTATTATGGTGTTTTTTAAGGTTGGTTATGTCAATAGATTTTGTTTGTCTTATGAGCTTGCCACGTTCAAGTTTAGTGTTGAGGTGCATCTTACATCTCACCAATCTATGGTCATTACCTGTGTTGAACTTGTTCAGCACACTGCAGTCTTCTATGACGAATTTTTTGTTACACATAATAAAATCAATTTCACTTGTCGTCCCATTTGGATGTCTCCATGTCCATTTCATGTGTGGCTTTTTCTTGAAAAAGGAGTTCAAGATGAAAAACCCTTCTGCCTCTGCAAACTCAACGAGAGTATTTCCACGCTGGTTTCTGTTGCCGTGACCGAATTTACCTACTGAAGTTTCATTCTGTTGCCGTTGCCCTATTTTTGCATTGAAATCTCCCATAATTATTTTCAAGTGCTGCTTACCTTTATTATTTAGATGACAAATTTCCTCATAAAATTCTTCAATTTCTTCTTCAGGATGACTTGTGGTGGGTGCATAAGTTTGAATAATCTGAGCCTGGTATCTTTTCGAGAGTTAGATAACAAGTCGTGCAGCTCTGTCAGAGGAACTTTCAACTTCTACAACTTTATCCTTCAGTTTCTTGTTTATTATAAATCCAACACCACTAGTTCTGCCAGTATCTGTCCCACGATAGTAGAAGAGATGTCCACTTTTCAGTTCGATGAGATCTTCTACTTTTCTCCTTACCTCACTTAGCCCCACGATGTCCCACTTGATCCTTTGTAGTTCCTCTTCCAATTCAAGAAGCCTTGAATCAGAAGATAGGGAGCGTCCATTGTAAGTAGCCAAGGTCAGCATCAGATGGCAGCCTAGTCCGGTCCTCCGGGGATTCTTAGCACCCTCTGCCTTCATGTCGCACTGGCCGCTGCCTTGGCCAGGTACATTCCAGCTGCCGGAGACTGAGGGCCAAGATTTAAGTTGTGGAATCATTTTGGAGGGGTTTGGCCGTAACTCACCACGCTGGCCAAGCGGGTTGGTGAGTGTGGGATAGAATTTCCTCTAATCCCGATGGTATAGTTATACCGCTATTGGCGGTCGTCAGAGCCCCTTTAGTGGGAACAGGATGCACCACGAGAAGGCGGGGTTGACATTTGTCAAGGAGAGGCTGTGATGTTACGCATCACCTGACCTTACATCCCATATATATATATATATATATATATATATTGATCTATCTATATATATATATAGAGAGAGAGAGAGATGTCCTATTGTGTGATCCCACGGTTTTATCTCATCTTTGCGATACGAATATCTCGGTTATGATTGTATATAAACACAGTATTAGTTATTTTCGAATATCATCATCATCATCATCATCGTCAACCATTATCAATCCACTGCTGGACGAAGGTCTCCCCAAGTTTCCTCCACAACGGTCTGTCTTGTGCCAGTCTCCTCCACGTCACCCCTGCATACTTTCGAATTTCATCCACCCATCTCCCATGTGGTCTTCTTCTGGGTCTTTTCCTGTCCCTTGGAATCCAATCTAAAATTTCGGCTGTCCATCGATGATCTGTCCTTCTGGCAGTATGTCCAGCCCATTGCCATTTCAGGGATTTAACTCTGATCATGATGTCTTCCACTCTTGTCATTTTTCGGATCCACGAGTTCCTCTTCTTATCTCTCCTGGTTACACCAAGTATGCACCTCTCCATGCAGCTTTGAGTTGTCTGCAGCCTTTGTATGTCTCTTTTAGTTAAGGTCCACGTCTCTGCACCATACGTAAGCACTGGAAGGATGCATTGATCAAACACTTTTCTTTTAAGACATAATGGCATATTGATGATCATCTAAAAGATTTCTTTACCCATCTTCTACAACAGCCAACCTACGAAAAGTACCTTAGCTCCGCTAAGCCTAAAAAAATAGTGCCTTAGTGCCGCTAAGCCTAGGAAAATAGTGCCTTAGCGCCGCTGAGCCTAGAAAAATAGTGCCTTAGCCCCGCTAAGACCCTTCTACACCCCTGGTCAAGGAATAATGACTCCAGTGTTTTTCGTCGTGTTGTCGTACGTATTTTTCCCTAGAAAGTGCGTTTATAGGTTATCAACATAGCACCTCAGGGCCATGAAAATTCAGTTCTCCATTCGTCCAAATCCTAAATTTAAGCCTTTTTTCAAGTTAGTATGATCAGAGGCAAATGAAGATGGGGAATAGGAATTCACTGAGGTCACTAGTAATTGCTCTGCTGTTTGTTTGTGCTACTAAGCAGGATATTCGAACACGGAAAGCGGAAACTAAAGCTATACTAGCGCTCTTAGGCCTGCCCCAGGGTAATGAGGGCGCAGGTCGTAGTTGACGACTACTTTGGAAGAGATTAGTGCAAAACGAGGTTGCTGGCTTCATTGAATGAAAGGAGTTAAGGAGAGGAAAAGTATTGTCTGCGTGTTGGAATCATACGGAAATGTCCAAGTTAATCATGCTAACTTGAACATTTCCCCTCAACCCTACTCCACGAAAACATTTGCTTTAAGACCTTTCTCCTCAGCATGAAATTTTCTTTTAATCAGGGCGTGTTATTGGTGGTGGTGGCAGTGTGTCGTGATTATTATACGGGTATGTAACTCTTTAGGTTTTACTAATTTTAATAAAAATGTATGGACGGAACATTAGCAAAAGATGACACCAAACTTGAAATTCTTTTAAGACCAAAAGTCGTTTGGGTAACTTAATGCGCTGGAAGATATTTAAATTGAAGGTACAAAATATAACCTAAAACTCTATGCGCATTCTTATCACTTCTGACGAAAAACAAAGGTACCATACCAGTGACAGCGGCAAATAGAACTCTTGAATAATGAACCTAATGAAGAAAAAGAGAGAAAAATCTTCTGTGGTACATTTCCATATCTCCCAGCCATTACTTCAATATTACATAGAGAATGTGATAAAGTTAATAAGAGTTTTGGTACGAATGTCACCACTTATGCTGATATACTCTTAAAAAATAAAGGGCCTAAGAAAGATTTAAGTAAAGCTGGTGTATATACTATCCCACTGATTGATCAAGATGGTACCAGGTCAAAATTCTATGTAGGAAGCACAAACAAACGATTAATAACTAGAATACAACAGCACCAAGTTAATTGGAAGAAAAAAAGACCGGAAGCCGGCCTTAATTGAATTCTGTATGGATAATGTTTGTAACCCTGATTTTGAGAGAGCAAAAGTTGTTCTTGATCAACGTTCAGAGAAACTAATACGTTTTTCAGAAGCCCTTGTTATTGAAAAAACGTGAAAAGACAACTGTAATAAGGTTAACCCTATTGAAGTTCCATACCCATGGAAACTTATATTGGAAAATGAAACTCAAAATAAACAAAACAAAAAACAGAAAGACTCAATATAACTCAAGAAATAATAATGAAACTGGGACGTATCCACTCAGATACGATTCTGAATTTGATCCACCAGTCGGTTTACAGCAAATTGTCAACGAGGCTCTTCGTTACGACGAATCAACGTGTGACATCACAGGTGACATTGACAGCACGTGACAGCCAATTATAGGCATCGAGGGGTATAAATACCCAAGTACTTTACTAGCATTACTTAGAACCGCTTGATAATGGTATAGCAGATATACCGAAATGCATCGCGCGTGTCAAACAGACCACACGAATGTATTTGTGGCGAGGTCATGTGGTGGTGTCGGTGACAGTGTGTAATGTGTTTCTTCAATTCACTACATGATTTAACGTTTTGGAATAGAGACTGGAACATCTACCGGAATGCGGAAAGTCCATACGAAACCAAAGATACAAGGTTTTTTATAATTTAGTACCTTCTTAATAACTTTTTGTTTCCATGAAATAGACTAGTTTGAATTACTGCAATAGTATGTGCAATTTCATTTTCTTCACCTAGAATATGGTGCAGTTACCTCTTAATTCACAATTTGAAAGACTTTTATATATATATATATTTGCGAATCATGTGTAATTGAAATAATTGTATGTTTCATAGATTAAAAAAGAAATTAGGTTCATTATTCAAGAGTTCTATTTGCCGCTGTCACTGGTATGGTACCTTTGTTTTTCGTCACAAGTGAAAAGAATGCGCATAGAGTTTTAGGTTATATTTTGTACCTTCAATTTAAATAAATTCTTTTGTATTCCAAAACGTGTAAAAACTTCTAGACAGTTCCAAAATTAATGAGTATGTATCCAGGAAGGGAAAGGGGGATATTACGAATACCTTTGCAGCCTGTAGAAAAAGGAAAATAAATTCTTTCTTTCGGTGTTTTGTAAATAAAGTTGCTATCAAACTTGCCCCACTAAAAATAATACACGCCCATCCTGATTTCGAAGTCTAGCGACGACCCTGACATAATGCCACAAGTTTTGCACATAGCAAAAAATATCTTTTAAAACAAATGACACAGGTCTCTGATTTTTCGCTCACGCAGAGAACACCTTTTAGTTCATTATATTCGGAAGGGTGCATAGTAAATGCAAACAATTAACTGTAATACATAACACCTGAATCTCACTGGTATAAAAATTCCGCTCATTCAGCTGATATTTTTTGCACATTCTCTTTTAGCAAAACTGCATAGAAACTATTGAAGGAGCTGTAAACTTGAGTCCCCTTGAAACAGCAAGTGCTATTACAAGGGGGCCTCAAGTTCTTTTGAATAGCTTCTTTCCATGGGCGTACTGATAGCCTCCGCAACACCCCGTAGTGCGGGGGGAGGGGGCCTCACGGCTAAGAGGACCTCTAGCCTCAGCAGAAATGTTTCTCAAAATTTTTGGCGGAAATTTTATATGAAGCTGGTTAAGCAAATCGCGGGGAATTTTGACGGTAGCTTTGAAAGAAGTATTAAAAAGAAAAGCCTTTTTTTATTTTCAATAAATAAAGTAAAATTGAAATAGGTTTCGCGGTTTTAGATCATAAAAACTGCATGACGGAAAAGCAGCTACTCCAGATGACTTGAGGCCCCCTTTTTTTTTTTTTTTTTTTTTTTTTTGGTTGGAGGTTTAACGACCACCGTGAGCAACTCAATGGGCTATAAGCAGTCACCCGTCCCTAATTTAGGGTCACTGGTTCCAGGGAAGGGAGAGAGCCAGTGCCGTAAGACAAACACAACATCCATGCCTCACCGGGATTCGAACCCGGACCCCGTTCGGACGAATGATCAGAGGCCATCGCTTAGACCACTGCGCCACCGGGGCGGCGGCCCCTTTTCACAGCCATATCAAATGTGTGGCGCAGTGGTCTAAGCGGCGGCTTCTGATCATTCGTCCGGAAGGGGTCTGGGTTCGAATCCCATAAGGCATGGATGTTGTGTTTGTCTTATGGCACGGGCTCTCCCCGTTCCCTGGAACCAGTGGCCCTAAATTAGGGACAGGCGACTGCTTATAACCCATTGAGTTGCTCACGATAGTCGCCAAACCTCCAATCAAAAAACAAAATATGAAAGAGACATCAGTTCGACGAATGAAATTTTTACACCAATAAGGATAAGGAGTTATGTACTACAATAAGTTGCACATACCTACGCATCCTTCAATGTATAATGAACTAAAAGATGTTCTTCGCGGGGACCTTTTACTGCGTACAAAATGTGGCATGATGTTAAATGTGTTTTTTATATTCAAAAATTAATAATTTAAGAAGTGTTTTTTTTTCTTTTTTGTGCTACAGTTCTTAATTGTTCCTTACTTATGTTCTATGTTTTCGTATAAATCGGAAAACACCCTTAGACACTGCCACATGTCAGTTACGTGTGGTGTTTTTCGTTTAGTTGTAGTCCGTTGTTTGATTGCCGGTGTAACAGGTCAACTTTACCCCTGGGTTAATTTTACCCCTGTAAAAGAAATCTGCGTGGTCTGCCCCTGCGGCTCAGTGGTCTAAGCGATGGCCTCTGATCATTCGTCCAAAAGGGGTCCGGGTTTTAATCCCGGTGAGGCATGGATGTTGTATTTGTCTTACGGCACTGGCTCTCTCCCTTCCCTGGAGCCAGTAACCCTAAAATTAGGGACGGACGACTGCTTATAGCCCATTGAGTTGCTTACGGTGGTCGTTAAACCTCCAATCAAAAAAATCTGGGTGTCACGTTTACCCCCTCAATAAACCGTCTGGAGCGCAGACAAAACAGTCAACGGACGTCTCCAACAGACACAACAGTACAGCAGTCACGTGTCGTAAATCTTTCGATAAAACTGTCGTGGGACGTGCAAAAGAAATCCTCCCTGGTTCTTCCTTCTACTGTGGTCGGTCGGGGGCACAAAATTTACGACCCCATCAGTGAAGTAGGACATACTGTTCTCATTCAGAAATAGCTAATTTATCTATGCAATAAGAATTACATGCAAGAGTGCGAATCAGGAAAGGGCTACTAGTCCTTAGCACTTCACCTCCTGAGACACGCACCCGAGGTTGATGACGTAACTGCGCTGACCTTTCCGAAGCCAATAGCCACCGGAAGCTGTGCAAAGCAGCCTAGGAAAGGCTCTTACATCTTTCAGTCAATGTTATTACTGTATTTAATAGATTATAATGTGCCACCTATTTCAATGCGCACTCAAATATTAGAAAATGATCTTTTTCGAGAACAAAAGGTTAGGATTTTGGGTCCTAAAATCAGAAAACCTTGATGTAGTTGCACTAATTTTATAATTTTAAATGAACAAACTTCTATCATGCATGCTTTTTATTTAAAAAGTATTTTGCTTAATATACTATGTTTTTCTGATGTCAAAAACTCAGTGTATCTTTTCTCTTTTTTTTTTTTTTTTTTTTTATGTAATTCCTTAGAAAAAGTTTGTGGTTGGTTTAAAACGTTTTTCTCTCTGTCACAGACTTGAATTGTTTAAAACTTTTAAGGCACGGAAAGTTACCGGGTTCTTCAAACTCCGCAAAAGTAGTTCAAACATCCTGTTAATGTATAACGTAAAAACTATTTATTTACATTTTACATCCATCATGATTTTTGAAGTTCACTGCGTTTAAAAAGTGGTGAACAAAATTTACTTCGTGAAATGAAGATGTGTTCCTTATTGCAGAAACTGGAAAAAATGTTTTCTTCATTGCAGAAAAAGTGAAACAGTTTTCTCCATTGCCCTAATGGAAAAACAAAACCATAAAAAACTTATGTTTTTCTCACTGCGTTTGAGTCAATCCAATATTTCATTTTCTGCAGAGCTTTCCTGCGCGGCACTAATAATGAATTTCTGTTCAGAAAACGTATTTGAATAAATGTTCGGATTCTGCGAAACATCCTTGTTGACAGATGGAAAACGTTTTTCTAGTTCATTTACGAGTTCCCGAATAACGCCTCTCCCTTTTTTAAATGTCCTGCCGTGAACTGCGCAGAAAATCTGTTCAAACTGTTTCTTTCACAACATTATTCCAAGAACATGATAGTACTGTCAAACAGGCAGGCAGCAGATATTAATTAGTCTTACACAATTGCCTTGAAGAGAATTAGTTTCGGGGCAGTTTTAAGAAATACTACTTACTAAAGAAGGATCTTTATCGGAACGCGATAAAGATCCTTCTTATAAACACGAAAGGACGTGGAAGATGATGTCCCATCCTTTCGTGTTTGTATGTGTATTTCAGCATGTTGCATCGGTACATGACATTTCGTTAAAAAAAAAAAAAAAACGAAATAAAAATCAACACTCAATATGCAACTTTGATGAAACACAATGTGAAATAAATACTATAAACCAAGAAAAGGCGCGGACCTGCAAAACCATAACAGAGGAAAATCGGGTCTCGTACGGAAGTTGACAAACGAAGCTCGGGGAGCAGGCCAGCGCGATGACGTGGAAACAAGTGGCCAACCCGTTTTCCACAATTGGCGGACGATCATGAAATTTACATATGTTAATGGGGTCGAGTTTACGTAGGTGTGATGTTAATTTCGGGACCAACTGGTGAGCGCTTACGCCACAGCACGGCATAATACGCAAATTATCGTCGGTGGTATTTAAGGAGTACGGCGAAGTGAATGTAATCAGTCGTCGGCGTACGGACACGTGCGTAGACTCTGAAGAAGCTGCAATGCCTGGACATGGAAGACGTGTACGATTTCAGCAGTTATCGGACTTTGAGCGAGGTCGTCTAGGCGGACTCCGTGAGGCCGGGTGGTCGTATCGTCGTATTGCGGAGCGAATTTGACGGGAAGTATCGGTGGTGGTACAATGGTGGCGTAGATGGTCCGAGGAACATTCCCACACGAGAAGACGTGGGACCGGGAGTCACAGACGGACTGATGAGCGGACCGATCGACGCATAAGAAGAGCGACGTTGTCAAGCAGAACATCCACTGCGACGCAAATCCGAGCTGCCGTTGCACCTGAGGTGACTGTGCGAACAATCCGCAACCGTCTACTGGATGCAGGACTACGTGCACGTGTGCCTCTGGCATGTGTACCTCTGACTCCAGCCTACCGTCAGAAACGGCTGCAGTGGTGTCGCCAACGTCTGCACTGGAGAACGCAATGGCGATCTGTCGTGTTCAGCGATGAAAGCAGATTCTGCTTGGGAGCCTTCGATGGCCGTATGCGTGTTCGCAGACGCACAGGGGAGCGTCTCCACCCTTCTTACATCCGCCAGTGACACTCAGGGCTGGTCTCCTGATGTGGGGAGCGATCAGCTATCACTCCCGTACACAACTAGTGTTTGCACCGGGTACGTTAAACAGCACCTCCTACATCAACAACATCATTCAGCCCGTTGTTGTGCCATTTGTAAGGTCGGTCCATCGTGGTGTTTTCCAGCAAGATAACGCACGCCCACACACGGCACGTGCAACGCAACATGCACTTCAGGGTGTGAGACAACTTCCATGGCCTGCACGTTCACCGGATTTGTCCCCCATTGAGCACGCGCAGGATTTTATGGGACAACGACTTATCCGTTCTCCACGGCTAGCCACGATCATCCCCGATTTACGCGTCCAGGTTGAGGATGCTTGGAACTCAATACCTCAAACTTACATCCAACATATGTACGACAGACTCCATGCCAGAATTGCACAGTGTGACGCAGTTCATGGCGGTTCAAGCTCGTACTAACCATGTTACATGGAAATGTTATTTTTCAGTTTACCAGCAAATACAGCTGTATTTCGCCATAATGTTTTGATCACGTTATCCTCTGCATTCCGTTATTATGCTGTATAAATTTCGTTGGTATCAGACGTCTCCTTCTTGGTGTTCTTTTTCACTTTCCGCCAGTGTATTTTATTGATGAAACATCTGTTTTAACGCTGAAAATAAAAAGAGGACACGCGCGAGTGAGGCGGGGCCTGACCCTTGGGATTACCTTTATCTCACTCTGGAAATCATTTTCATTTGAAAATGTTTGTTGTATGAAAAATGTTGTCATACAAGAAATGATCGATTTGTGATTTTGATCTTTTTTTTTTTTTTTTCATTAAATTTCTTTTATTGTCAGAATAACAAAATCCTCCTTCGCTCCATTGTGCTGATATGTTGAAAGGAGTTTCGCTGTACATGGCTGCATGACCTTTCTTACTTTCAGCGTACATCATTTGCCATCGTATAATGACAATATCTAAAGATTTCAGCATTTTTAATGGTATTTTTGGTTTGCAGAATACTAAAGAAATCCTTTGTTTTACATCAGGTCTTCGCGAAATTTAGCGTATGGGTTCCTCTGGCAGTGTCAATCATTTAGTGACAGATTTAGGTCACGTAATTTAATTAGGGTGGTGACGTTTAATTATTCGGGGCTAATTGCTATTCAGTCAGTGTTATTCATCGCATCTTCGCAAAATTTAATATCTGAGTTCGTCAGAAAATTTAGGCTCATCATTTTCAATCCACTGTTGGATGAAAGTTTCCTCAAGTTTCTTCCACAAACTTCTATCCTGAGCCACTCTTCTCTACGCAGTGGGCCAACTGGGCACACCAAATTAGTGACAAAGTTTATTTATTTTATTTTATGTGTGATTGTTTTTTATTTCAAAGTTTGGAGGTTAAAAGTTAAGCAGTACATAACGCAGAACAGTCAGAACGCGTTAAACTTTATTAATTGAATAAAAGAATTTATTAAGTCACTTCGTTTTAAGTATTTCTAATGTTGCAAGAAATCATGTCTCGCACTGCTTCAAGACTGAAGTGCGGTCCTTTCCAATAAATCAGCCCTATAACCCAGGGAGAAGGATGACAGGGGGAAGCCTCACGAACGAAGGGAACTGCGAACAATTATGCACGCTTTTTCCACGAACTTTTCTCCCTCAGTTAGTAATGACCTGATCTGAGCCTGTGACCACCGTCATTTGACCCCTAATAAAGCAGTGATCCAGTGATGTGACCTTGGCAATACAACAAAATTAATTAAATCAGCGCTTCGACATTCCATAACAGAATCGAGTCTGTCGTTATTGTCCATCGAAAATTAATTAGCTCAAGAATTCAAAAAATCAAATGAGCTCATTAGGGTATCACAAAACCACTAAATATTAATTTTAGTGTTTTTTTTTTTTTATTGGAGGTTTAACGACCACCGTGAGCAACTAAATGGGCTATAAGCAGTCGCCCGTCCCTAATTTAGGGTCACTGGTTCCAGGGAAGGGAGAGAGCCAGTGCCGTAAGACAAACACAACATCCATGCCTGACCGGGATTCGAACCCAGCCCCTTACGGACGAATGATCAGAGGCCAGCGCCTTAGACCACTGCGCCACCGGGGCGGCTAATTTTAGTGTTGATAGCAATAGTAGTTTTTGCGTTATGGTGGCCACAAACCACAGACAGAGGAAACACAGACTACCATGGTGAAAATAGTGAAATACTATTCGGGGTAGTACCCCAAAACGTATATTTGGGTTTAAATCTCGAAGTGTTGAATTTTTTCGCGATTACAATACTTCCTCATACTGTATGAGCAAGTAAAAAGGAACATATTGAGACAAAAAACGTCTGACTGCAGCATAACCGTTAGAATGCTTTCGTCGTTTAAAAAAGAAATTAGATGCAGTGCCTTTAATGATTTCTTAATAAAATAGTCGCGCGTTGAGACCAACAAATGAAAACGACCGTACCTTCCACTGTACCAGAAAAAGCAATGAACTGTACAAATATGTAATCGGTTTTATATACAGGGTGCATAGGAAAGTCTATTTAGCCTGCGGAATAACTTGCGAACGGAGAGAGGTACAGTTATGCAAGGGAGATAACGGTATAGTAAAGCGATTTCGCCCGATCGAATTCAACCAACAGCAGCGCCCCTAGTGGCGAAATGCGGAAGTTAGCCATTGCAAATCGAAAACGAAAAGAGATAGAGCAAAATTTTTAATCACAAAGTTGTAGAACATCAATTAATTAGTACAAAACTACATTTTTTTCACACGGATAAGATAAATTGTCCCCTGAATATCCTAAAATGCAACCAATAGCATGTGTATCATTCATCTGTATCATTACGTCCATAAAATTTCAGTTCAATCCGATGCTTGGTGCGCAAATTTCATTGTCCCTTAGTTTAGTTGGCGATCCATTTGTGTTTCTGACGCCAGATCGGCGGGAAGCATTGGCGCCAGCAGGTCGATGGTGATGCCAGGTTGGCGGGAAGCACTGGCGTCAGCAGGTCGGCGGTGACGCCACTGGCG
Source organism: Macrothele yani (assembly GCA_039090855.1). Taxonomy (NCBI): domain Eukaryota; kingdom Metazoa; phylum Arthropoda; class Arachnida; order Araneae; family Macrothelidae; genus Macrothele; species Macrothele yani. The sequence continues at coordinate 40,542,306 of CM077021.1, forward strand.
GAAGCACGGGCATAACCCAGTTATCAAGTGACCTTGGCTCCCGTCTATATTTTGTGTGGGATACAGTTGAAACGCAGATTTCTTTTACTGTGTACGATAAACTTAAGCCGGGTAAAACTAATCTGTTGCACCGGTCATTCATATCTTTTCTCGTCATGTTTATGTTTCGTACCTTACCTCTTGTTATAATTTTGTTGCTGCTTTTTGTTCCTGATGTAAACTGTTTGGCAAAGCGCTCTTTGGCCCATTGAGGCCCTTGCGGCAATTAATTCTAACCACGTAAACCGATTGGCATGGGCCTCTTTGGCTCATTGAGGCCATTGCGCTAATAAATTCCAACCACGTAAGCCATTTGGCATGGTGCTCTTTGACCCATTGAAGCAATTGCGCCAATAAATTCCAAACACGTGAACGGTTTGGCATGGGCCTCTTTGGCTCATTGAGGCCTTTGCGCCAATAAACTCCAACTAAGGGTAGTTACCGATGTATCCAAAATTGGTTGTTTCAACGTTCAGAAATGGTTAACGAGTTGGTTGCAGAAACGTTAAAAGGAATACGTTTAAACAACACCAGGGCCGCCCCGGTGGCGCAGTGGTCTAAGCGATGGCCTCTGATCATTCGTCTGTAAGGGGTCCGGGTTCGAATCCCGGTCAGGCATGGATGTTTTGTTTGTCTTACTGCACTGGCTCTCTCCCTTCCCTGGAACCAGTGACCCTAAATTAAGGACGGGCTACTGCTTATAGCCCATTGAGTTGCTCACGGTGGTCGTTAAACCTCCAATCAAAAAAAAAAAAACCAGGATGTCCGGTTGATAAACGGTTATATCAACCATTCGAAATCCCCATTTTTAACTTTTATGAAACGCAGTGGCGTCTTTTCAGGTGAAGTAGGTGAAGTGCCTCTTCACCTATTTTACTCAAAATAAAGTTTTATTCAGTATTTTTTTATAACATATTCTTTTTTGTTTTTATTCAGTTCCAAAAAAAAAAAGTTTTGAATAGATATTAATTCACATGGCGCGCTCAATACGGAAAACAAATCCTTATACGCAAAACAGTGCAAGTGAAGAGCCGAAATGAGAATGCTTGGAAGTCTGCAGTTTTCCGCCGAGTTGCCATGGTAACCGTGACATCACTCTCCCCAATCTGCTCGCCCAAGTGAAGTGTTTCAGCTTCACGCGTCTTACCTCTGCATCTTTCAGTTTTTGAGCGTCAAGTCGTGAGAGATCACGGTGGAGTGGGCGGACTACCATGCAATCTGCTAGGGCATTTTCCTTGTAATACTGTGGTACATTATTTTGGAATTTGTTCTTTCGTGCTTTGTGATTATTTGTTGAAAGCTTTAATTGATATTTTAGGTTTGTGTACAATTTAACTAATAGTGATAGTTTTTAGTATGCATCCTGTGGATGACATTGTTTGTAATTTATTGCAAACTCCATTTACTCTGTGGAGAGATGAAGATGAAAGAGACATTTTGCTTCAAGGACGACCAACGGATTCACTGACAATTGTTGCCAAGAACGAAATCAAGAAGAGCGGTAAATCTAACAATATTAATTTTAAAAATTGTTGGTTTACTGAATATAAATGGATTTGCAGCACTTCTGTGTTAATTTTTTGGGGGGGCCTGCTTACTTTTGAGTAATAAACATTCGGCGTGGAATAAAGACGGATTCTCAGATTTATTAAGCGTAACACGGTCCCTTCATAAACATCGTGATTCTAGCGAACACCTGAAATGCGGATTAATGTTAAGGAATTTTGAAAAAATTCAAAACACCATTGCCGATGCCCTGAGGAAGAATGCTAGGGTTTTGAAAACGCATTTTAACGAAAACGTTCGTTTAAATAGACTTTTCCTGCAGGCAGTGATTGATGCAGTATTAATTAGTCTGTACTGTATTTGAGCAAACAAGAACTAGCATTCCATGGCCATGACGAAAGCATGGGCTCGATAAATCGTGGAATTTCATATATGAAGAAGTTCTTTAGAAATAGAAAAACAATACGAAAGGATAAAAAAAAACTATTCAAAATGATTTAATTGGATGTATTTCTGAATATATAAACGATCACGTCAAAAATTAAATAATTTTTTGTTTTTTATTCGGAAGGTGTATTGGTTGAGGGATTTTTGGGCTTCCATGATGTGAATGAAGACAAAACGTCAGGAGCTTTATACAAAATGCTAGACAAAATTTTGGAACAGTTTGATTACCAACACAAATAAATAGGACAATGCTACCATGGGGCAAGTATAATGTCTGGACACTTCAATGGGCTATAGAAAAAAAAAGTCAAGGATAAAGCTTCTCAAGCTGTTTTTGTTCAATGCTTAGTTCGTCGTTTGAATCTTGTATTCTAAGTGTCGAATACTTTTTGCAAGCCTCAGTGGAATTGCTTCGTTTGTTCACCATTCTGCGAAGCGGTTTTATACACTTATATCAACAACCGCAAGATGCAGACCAACCATAACAGAAACTCGATGGTCCTCCACTTCGAAATTAGTTAGTGTAGTTGTTGAAGATTGGGATATATTGAAGGAAGTGTTCGGATTCCTGACGAATAGCGAATAATCAGACAAAAAATCAATTTATCTTGCTAAGGGGTTTTTGAATGATATGAACACTTTCGAATTTACATTTTTGGCTCCACCGATCTATTATTCGAACTTTTGAAGAAAAAATAACTAAACATAAACTACTGTGTAACTCAAATTAAAAAAAAAAAAAAAAAAAACTCGTGAAATTTTGAGCCATAAAAGGAACGATGAGTTATTTGAAACACAGTTTGGAAAAGCTAGCAAAATCACAGAAATAAGCACGGGAATATGCTGCTCTTACACAGGAAACAATTTTTCAAAATTATGAACAATTGTATTTTGAAATTTTGGACCACATTCTTATGGAAATCGATATAAGATTTCAAGACTGTAAGAAACTTCAATTTGTCTGACTTGCTGACACAACCAAATTCGAATAATTTAATGCATGCTTTCCCACTCGCGCTCTTGAAAATCTACATTTTTACGGAAACATATTTACTAAACACCAGCGCCTTAAAAATGAACTGAGTCTTGTATATGCCGATGAAAAATTAAGGAATATATTGACTCAAGAACTGCTTCGAGTGTTTCACGGAGACAAAGACATTTTTACAGAAGATTATAAATTGGTTTTCCTCAGTTTAACAATTCAATCTACAAGTGTGCCAGTGGAAAGAAGTTTTCTTAAAAGAATACAAACTTGCTCAAGAAACACTAGTTCCCAAGATAAACTTGCTTCTCTGGCAAATATTTCTATTCAGGAAGACATTTTATTGATGCTCACGAAGAAACAACCATCTAACCATCTTATGACGATATAATTGACAAATTTGCAGCTTTAAGAGGAAGGAAATTTGATTTAATATACAAAAAATAAGTAAGTCCTCATTAAGGGATTTTCATTGTAGACAGTATATATCTTTTCATACTGCTGTTGTACCTCTTCACCTATTTTTACAACCACGAGCCGCCACTGATGAAACGTTGAAAAGCTGTTTTCTAACATATTTAAAGCATGATGATGTTGTGAGTGATTCAGTTACTGCAAAGAAAATCGTCTATTCATATTACACTGCTGGACAATTGCTAAGGACGGATCATAAACGGCTATATAGCGCATAAAAAAGTAAGTGTGTTTGGATGCCAAGTGAAATAAAATAATGTCAGAATGCCAGGACATTACAAGAAAGACAATTTATTGTGCTCTGAAATCCAGAAGGCTTTGGAACGTGTTCAAGGGACAAACAGGCCATTTTGTGCAGAATACGTAAACGTGAAAAAAATGCAATTACCGTCCGCAGGCGTTCCGGCGTAAGATGTCAATATGGGATATGGCCACCATGGAGGGCGATGCAAGATTCCACACGTCGTGTCATGCTTTGCACAACATTATCAAGCAGCTGTTGGGGTAATTTATCCCATTCCTCTGTCAGTGCATGGATGAGGGTGTCCTTGTTTATTGGAGGGCATTGGCGACCAGCAAGACTCCTCCCCAAAGCATCCCACACATTTTCAATGGGATTCAGATCTGGAGAACGTGCTGGCCATACGAGGCGTTGAATATCCTCGCTCTCAAGACACTCCTGGACAGCGACTGTTCGATGACATGTTGCGTTGTCGTCCATGAAAATGAATCTATCACCGACAGCACCACGGAACATGCGAACATGAGGTAGCAGAACATCATTAATGTATCGTTGGCCAGTCATAGTCCCAGTTGGAAGCACATAGAGGGACGTACGGCCATTGATCATGATGCCAGCCCCTACCATGACACTACATGTCGGATATCGGTCCCTTTCCTGTATGTTTGCTGGACAATATGCAGTACCACTATCACGCCAGATCAGTTGTCGTCGACAATCAGACGATAGACTGTATCTACTCTCATCTGAGAAGAGGACAGCAGACCAGTCGTTATCAGTCCAATTGCGATGTTGATGGCACCATTGCAAACGGGCGGTACGGTGACGTCTGGACAATGGGATGCACACAACAGGACGGCGGGCGTATAGTCCTCCTTCATGCAAACGTCAGGCGCCTGTTTTTCGGGAGATCCGCTTGCCAGTAGCAGCCATAAACTGATTTGCTACCTCATTAGCTGTGCTGCGCCGGTGTCTTTTTGTTGGTAGCACTATGTACCGATCTTTTGAAGGTGTCGTACTGCGAACACGACCTCCCCCGTGACGTTTGTTACACTCTCCATTTGTTTGAAATGATTTCCAAAGCCTTGAAACAACACTGTGGCTGACGTCGAACTCCCTGGCAACATCTGTTATTTTTCGCCTTTCTTCAATCTTGCCAATAATACGGCCACGCGTAAAATCATCTAGGTGATGTCGGGAAGACATACTGAAAATTGCAAGTTCTTCAATCGATTCTTTCCCTTTCAACTTTGCGTTTGAACAACAATGGTCAATACGCGTCAAATCCTTTATATCTCTTATCAGCGCTATGACGTCACGAACAAGTTCGGCAATCCAAAATTTGCATACGCACAACACGTCTTACTGTATCCCGTACTTATGCTAATTTCCACATTTTCCTGCCTTCCATTTTATGGTTGCTGTCGTTGCTATTGTCATCCGTCCTTAGCAATTGTCCGGCAGTGTATTTATGGTCACGTATTGTCCCATTTTTTGGATGTGCTTCATCGTGAGAGTTCAGTTGCTCCGTGTGCAGAGACAGGGGTCAGCAAGTTTGTTAACATCAGTAAGTTGGATTTAAAAATTGATGTATTATGTTGGCGTTGAGATTTGTGTTAAATATCTCCTACGAGTGACGTATTTGTACTGACTGGACTGATTTCCTGAAAGGAGAAGTGCTCCAGTTGTTCTGACAGATTGCTTGACGATGGCTGTGTACATTGCTATGGAAGATGTGGTGGAAGATTCCATTTCGACTGTTCTTCGATTGGTGAGGCTTCCTATCGAAAAATGAGCAAGGAAAGAAAATTGAAATGGCAATGTAATAGTTGTCGGCGGGGCGTTTCTCCCGGGGATGTGAGGACCCGGGGTGGATCTGATGGCAGTGGGCGACCGATGAAGTGCTCCGTGGATATAGCTATACGGGATATAAGTGTTTCTGAAGAATTTATGGAGCGTTTAAATGAGAAGTTGGATATCATTGTGATCTTGAAAACTGAGATATCTGATTTGCGTAAGTCAGTAGAGTTTTTTTTCATTAAAATATGACGATGTCATGGATAAAATTGGACAATCGCATGCATTACTGCAGGAATCATGTAAGAAAATTGCTTCTTTGGAGGAAAGAGTGCAAACTCAGGCTGCTGATATAAATACATTAAAGGAAAGCTTGAATACTTTGGATCAATATGTTAGAAATAAAAACTTGGAGATCCACGGAATCAAGGAGGTGCAGGGAGAGGGAGTTGATGATCTCAAGAACTTGGTACATCGCTTCGCGGGTAAGTTGAATATTGGTGGATTTTCTGTGACTGACATTGAGGTAATTCACAGGCTGCGTGGAAGAGAGTCCCGGAAAGTGTCGCCAATTATTGTTCAGTTTAAAGGTAGAGAAATGAGGAACGAATTTCTTGCGGGGGTAGGACTGGTCTGACTGTGATGGATGTTGTTAAAAATTGTACGGACGGCAACAGGGTTAAAATTAATGAAAATTTAACTGTTCCTAATAGACAGCTCTTTTGGCAGGCACGTGACTTTTTGAAAACTAACAATGTTAAATTCTGTTGGTACAGAAACGGAAAAATCTTCTGCCGGTTTGCGGAGGGTTCGAACCCAGTTCATATAAGTAAGCTGGATTTGAATTTGGAGCGGTTTTAGCGCTTTAAATTGGTATCAATATTTCTGTTGTTGACTGTATTTTTTTTATTGTATAATTTGTGTTTGATGGCGAATTGTGCACCGGCCTATGTAACAGTTGCAGAATTGCAAGGTTTGATTTCATCGAATACTTACAGTTTGAAATTTTTGCACTTGAATGCCCGAAGTCTATATAGTAAGTTAGATGCTTTGGTTTGCTTACTGCATGATATAAATTACCAATTAGATTTTATATGTGTCTCAGAGACCTGGTATGATGCTGGTTTTGTATGTAATATACCTGGTCACCAGGTTTTCGCGGCTTCCCGTTCTGGTTCCGGGGGGGTTGCGATGTATGTTAAGCCTTCCATTACCGCATTATTACTTGATAAATACACTGTCATAAAACTGAAGATTATGAAATACTTTCAATTGTGTTACAACAATCAATAATAAGTGTTATGTACCGTCTTTCACACGGTAATATTGGATCTTTTTTTAACTTTTATTCTGGTTTGTTGGATGGCATAAATTTCACTGGTAGGGCATTGTAGTCTTTTGGTGACTTTAATGTGGATATGAATTCCTCTGGAACGGGTGCTGCCTTATTTAGAGATTTAATTATTTCTTCTTGGAATGTTAAATGTAATAACTATTCCCACTAGAGTTACAGATTCAACTTCTTCTTTATTAGATTTGTGTATAACAAATAACTATAGTACATGCTCGGGGGTTCTCTCATTTCATATCAGTGATCATCTACCGATTTTTCTTTTGGCGGACTGTTCAGTAGTACACAGATCTAATTCATGTTCTATGTTACTAAGAAATTATAGTTATGATAATTTATTTCTGTTTCGTGGGACTTTATCACTAATTGATTGGACTTCTGTACTTCAGTTGGATGATCCAGTTGAGTCATATAATGAATTCTGGAGAATGTTTTGGAATTCTTACGATGTTGCGTTTCCATTTCGTAACTTACGCCGTACGTCGCGTTGCAGGAAGCCTTGGTTTAACCGTAGTTTGTTAAGTTGCTTAAATAGAAAAAATAAATTATTTGCTGTTTTCCTCCGTTCCAGGAAACCAATTCATTTGTCTAATTTTCGTAGGTATAGAAATTGGTATAATTGTAAATTAAAACTGGCTAAAAAAAGCTATTATTTTAATTATTTCGGTACTACTACTGACGGTAGAAAAATCTGGCGTTCAATTAATGAACTGTTGGCAACCTCGAGGGATGCCCAATCATCAACTATAATTGAATATAATGGAATTAGGACGTCTAATTTAGAAGAGGTAGCTGATATTTTTAATAAATATTTTTTGGAGTTGCCGGACATTCTGTTGTCTGAAATTCCTCATTATACTAACCATTTCTCTGATTACCTACCTCCTTCGTCTGATTCCTTATTCTTTTTAAACTAGTGGATGATGACCTCTTGAGGGTAATGAGTGAATTGGACCAGTCTAAAAGTGCGGGGCCTGATAACGTACATCCTAGGGTTATAAAATTTGTTTCAGGGGAGCTACTTGTTCCTTTGACCCATATATTTAATCGTATTTTGTATACAGGGTGTATCCCGTTGCCATTGAAATTAAGTCGTGTTACTGTTATACATAAAAAGGGATCAGTAACAAATGTTGCAAATTATCGACCAGTATCTGTAATTCCCGTGTTTGCTAAAATTATGGAGAGATTAATACTGATACAGTTGTTATCTTATATTGATAAAAAAATTTTTTTAAATAAAAGCCAACATGGGTTTCGTAAGGGATTTTCGACAGAAACTGCTATTTTAGATGTATTAAACTATTTACATTTTAGTCTTGATAATGGCACTAGTGCGGTGGGGGTCTTTTGTGATCTTTCCCGCGCTTTTGATACCATTTGTCACGACACATTGTTATATAAGTTAGAAAATATTGGCATCAGGGGGGTTGTTAAGACTTTATTCCAAAATTATTTAACAGACCGGAAGCAATTTGTACAAATACAGGGTGTTCGATCTTCTGCACTTATGGTTCGTCATGGTGTTCCTCAGAAATCGGTTTTGGGCCCGTTATTATTTTTAATTTATGTTAATAATTTATTTACTATTACTTCAAGTGCTACTCCTATTTTATATGCTGATGACACAAGTCCTATTTTTTTCCGGGGACACTCTATCTGAGTTGATCCCACGTGTGAATCTCGAACTACAGGATTACTTTCGTTGGTTTTGCTGTAATTCCTTAACAATAAATTTTTCCAAAACTACTAGTGTACTATTTTCGCGATGTAGGCGAAGAGTGGATATTGAATATTATTTAATGGAGTGCCCCTTGACTTTCAGGCTGTTGTAAAGTTCTTGGGTGTATATTTACAAGATAATTTGAGATGGGATGCGCATGTTAGTGAAATTGCGGTTGGGCTCAGTTCCCGCATTGGGGTCATATAGGATTTCAAGTTTGTTGCCTTCCAGGGTTAAGTTGCTGTTGTATTTTTCATTTATTTATCCATTTCTATCTTATTGTCTCTTGGCTTGGGGTCGCACAACTATTGGGAATATTAATAGAATTTATGTTTTACAAAAACAAGTTTTACGTTTGGTGAATCCGTCTTTACAGGTACATTCTCTTTTTCTCAGTTATCAGATAATGTCATTTGATAAATTATACAGTTTTCGATTATTAGTGTTTATGCATGAACGTATATATGCTAATAAATATTCAGATCTAATCACCTTGCATTTCCGTTCCCATTATCATGACACTCGTGGAAATACTAGTTTTTTAATACCTAGAGCGCGTACTAATTTATTATTTAATAATGTTAACTTGACCTGCCCTTGGTCCTGGAATGGGTTGCCTCTTCAAATCAAGACGATTACACACTTTTCGGTATTCAAAAAACAACTAAAGACCTTCAAAATTAATGGTTGATTAACGTTTGGTTATATATTGCGTATTATTACTTTACTTTACTGCATAATGGTTAAATTGTTCTTTGTCTTGACTGTTTAGATTATTGGGGGGACTAGGGGCCCGTCAGGCTATTGTTAGCCTTTTTCCTTGGTCCCCCCCCCCCCCCGAGACATTTTAGGATACCGAACCAAACTTTACTAAATTTAGGCCATGATGAAAAATGAAGTTTCGTTTTTTTTATGCTACAAATATTTCTCCAATTATATATTTTTTAAATATTTGTTCCAATGGTACTAGTTTTAGTGTATTTTATTAAAAAGCGTATTAGGACGCAGGCTATACTTCAAAATATAATAAGCAGACTAATCATACCTAATTGCCTGGGTATCGTAATTCGGGATCAAGAGTGCGTTGAATGCCTTTTAATAGATGAAAATTTCAAGCCTGCGTAATCCCCCCCCTCCTTTAGCTGAAGAAAGTTTGTTATTCCTGAAATGTTTGAAGAAGTAATAACTATATCAGAGATGTATATAGAATTTTCCTTGGGGGGGGGGGAGGGGACGAAAATAGGAAGTTTTTGAAATCCACCATCTACACAAAATCAAAGTTAATGAAAAATTGAAGAAAAATGAAAGCATTTTTTTTTCAATGTAAGTCGATACATTTTTATTAAATTAAGGCATTTTTTTCTGATGTAAGTCGCATTTTAACCAAAAAAACAAAAAAAATGACACATTTTCCGGGGGGGGGGGGGTAAGGCCCTCTCTAAATGCGCCCCTGTGCTAGATATATAGTAATTACTTCTACATATATAAATATAGTAGTTAAAATTATATATACACTGACGGAAAAAAATCCCAACACCACGAAAAAATAGTTGTAGAGGAATGAAATGGCTGCAATACATTTGTATAGGTAACATATTTAATCGATTAAGGTTTCAAGATCACAGCTTAATGTAAGCGCAAGAAGAGCCATTTCAAATGTGAAATGCTGGTACATTAATAACCGGTGTAACCGCCAGAATGTCGAATGCAAGCACGCAAACGTTCATGCATTGTGTCGTACAGGTGCTGGATGTCAGTTTGTGGGATGGAGTTCCATGCCTGTTGCACTTGGTCGGTCAATACAAGGACGGTTAATGCTGGTTGGGGGTGACGCTGGAGTTGTCGTCGAATGATGTCCCATACGTGCTTGATTGGTGAAAGATCTGGTGATCTAGCAGGCCACGGCAACATGTCGACACTTTGTAAAGCATATTGGGTTACAACAGCGGTATGCGGGCGAGCGTTATCCTGTTGGAAAACACCCCTGGAATGCTGTTCATGAATGGCAGCACAACAAGTTGAATCACCAGACCGACGTACAACTGTGCCGTCAGGGTGTGTGGGATAACCACGAGAGTGCTCCTGCTGTCATAGGAAATTGCTCCCCAGACCATAACTCCAGGTGTAGGTCCAGTGTGTCTCGGCCGCAGACATGTTGGTTGCAGGCGCTCACCTGGCCTCCTTCTAACCAACACACGGCCATCACTGGCACCCAGGCAGAACTGGCTTTCATCAGAAAACACAACAGATTTCCACTCCGTCCTCCAATGAGCTCTAGCTTGACACCACTGACGTCGCAAACGGCAGTGGTTTGGAGTAAGTGGAATGTACGCTACAGGGCGTCTGGCTCGGAGCTGGTCTTCAAGTAACCGATTTGTAACAGTTTGTTGTGTCACTGTGGTGGCAACTGCAGCTCGAATTGCTGCCGCAGACGCAGTAAGATGAGCCACGGCCATCCGCCGTACACGGCGGTCTTCCCTCTCAGTAGTGCCACGTGGCCGGCCGGAACACGGTCTTCTTGAGGCAGTACCTTCCCTTGACCACTGCTGCCAACAATCATGCACATTGGCTACATTCCTGCCAAGTCGTTCTGCAATATTGCGGAAAGAAAATCCACCTTCTCGTAGCCCTATTACACGACCTCGTTCAAACTCCGTGAGCTGTTGATAATGGCTTCTTCGTCTTCTTAAAGGCATTCTTGACTAACATCAACACCCTACGTCGAATCTCAACGATAACTAACGCTCACGAACGTTACAGCGCGTATTTACAGCAAACCTGCTTTGCATGTTCCGAGGGGCGCTACTAGCGCCACACGTATGCGCCGAGCGCGAAATTTGCATAGACGTCATCTTACAGATGTACTCTCACCGCCTACCAACTGTCGTTTATCTAACACAACCCCTTCTTGGTGTTGGGATTATTTTTCCGTCAGTGTATATAGCAAATGGAAAACTTGCCCCTTCTGGGTCCATTTGCCTCACCCCCCCCCGGCCAAAAAGTCCTGAAAGAAACACTGGGTATACTACCTGCTATACTTTAAATATGCCAATACTTATGTTGGAGAAGGTTCCAGCATCTCCGTCAGCCTCTACAACAAGATGAAGTTCTCAAGTAGCGGGAGTCAAAACAATTTAGAACTGTCGTTTGGTCCTAGAGAGAAATACTTAATAACATTCCTCGTAAAAAAACACCGCTCAAGTACAAGGCTATTTCAGCAAGACTCACACATATTTTAAACAATGCAAAAGGCAGTAGAAAATTTTGTGCCAATTTGAATTTCTGCCACGTGGTTTCCACTAAACGGTTTTTCATGTAGACCAAAACAGGGCGCTGTATTATGCTTTATGATAGCGTTGAGATCTAAGCCTGATTTTCAACGTTTTAAAATCGTTTTTAAAAGCTGCTAACCACATAGCAACGCTTTAAAAAGGTTTAAAACCAACAAGAAACATATTATCAACTACCAAACCCAAATTTGAACGTTCAAACAACGTTACAATGCTACATGGGTACGTGTTTTATGTGTGCACTCGTCAGTGGCGTAGCCAGAAATTTCTATAGGTTTGGTTCATTGGTGAAAGCCTCGTATACATGTATATATCGATTAAAATTCGTGCTGAGTCTCCCCACAAGGGAGGGGTTCAAACTCCGACCCCCCTCCTCTGGCTACGCCACTGGCACTCGAAATGGATTTTTCAAAGAGGATAACTTCAATCCCGTAAAAGAATAAAATTTGTATATGATTACCTATTACCTTTGACGTAAATGTTGTGTTTTGTAACACTTGTATTGTATAACATGGAATATAAAAATTTCAGTAATTAAAAGGTAAATAATTTTTGCAAAAGGGCTTCCAAGATGTTTTTTTGCGGGGGGGGGAGAGTTTTTCCCGGTACGCCCCTGGTCGGAGCCCCTGATTTCGGTTCGAGAATTCATTACTTTTGCATAGGTAATGAGTGTTTTTAGCTTCATCAGCTTAAAAGAGGAAAACGCCGTAAGCTGGAGATTATCACGTCAGGTAATTACACGTGGCGTCATCTACCGCTCCTTTAGGTAATTCAAAACTTAGAGCCTAATTGGCGGATGAACAAGTGTCGTAGTCAACGGGGATCACACTACTGAGAGAAGCCTGCTATTTCAGCCTTCAAAACCAGGAATCATTTACATCGATGACCTGTTATACTGTTATATAGAATTTTAATATATGTATATTTTTTAGTAATTCACTGTTCCCAATTAATTTTGAAAGGTAATATTACATAACTACCTACTTTCTTCTTTATTTGAAGGCTTTCCACACTTAAAAGGTTCGTTATGGTCATGCTTTGCTGTTTGCGCAATTTCTCGTGTGAAATTATTTATTTAGGAGGAGCGCAATGCTCTGGCTTAATTGTCCAATTTTTAATTAAATTAAATCAAGGGAATTGTGCACAATTTGGTTAAAAATTTTACATTATTCAATGAGGCAGAAGGATAGTAATTCTTCATATTAGAATGCATGTTGTACACAAATGAATATGATTGTATGTGTCAGTCAGTTATACCCAAGGACGTTAGAATGATATATCTGGAGGCTGCCGCCATGAAACGTTCGTGAAAGTTCAAAACAAATGTAGAGTTAATCGGGCAGTACTACTTTGCTTGTAGCCTACTACCGCGAGCGTCAGCCATTAAAGTGTGGGAAAGCTGGTGGTTTCCAAGGCTATTGCAATGCATGTTATTTTTCGTAACAAATATTTCTAATTGTTCATCGTAATTAATTTGCCGCCGATGTGTGAGAAAACGCTGCTGAATTATAAAAAAATTCGTAATTATTTTGAGGCACCAACCCATTTCTATTTCAAGCTCAAATTGATGAAACATCCGTGCAAGTTCAAAACAAATATAACGTAAAAATTAAAATCTTCACTCTTTTATGAAGCACAAATCATTCCAGTTTGATATTAACATGATTACTGCTATCAAAAACCAAGCAACTCGAAAATGCACAGAGCTGAAACTGCTCGAGTATCATCTAAACAAATCAAAGTTTCCACAGTTACTTGCTCTGAACTTGCTTGTAAGAATATACAAAAGGCACACAGCAATACCTCATTTCTTTTACATTAAAAAAAATTGAAAAAAACGAGAAGTACGCAGTTTCCTAGCCTACGGCAGTATACTAAAGGCACTAACGGTAAGGCAAAGTTGTCCTCTGTAAAAGCGGCCTCTGGTGGCGTTGAAGGCAATCAAAAGTGCTTCCGTTTTTTTCAGGAAATTTGGCCCAAAATAACAGGCTTCTTTAACGATCCTCGTAGGCTACGAAAGTGTTCAGCAAACGTAAACTTCTGGCGAATGCCGTTGATTACAGTTGGTGAACGATCGGATTATTTTTAATATTCCAATTCCCAGATGGCAGCACATACGAATAAAGTATTATTGTGAAATGACTGCTGCAGTGTCCATCCGAAAGTTTAATGTACTACTTTAATAATTTTATCCCGTATGGAATTACGCAAAAGCATGAGGAGCACAATGCAAATAATTCTAAAACATGTCTATGGTCCATAATTTTTTTGTTTATTGGACGGGCACAATGCAGCAATAAATATTCTGTTTACCGAAGTGCTGCACTTCTAAATCTGATCATTAAATTCTGACGCGTACCTTTCTACAGTGATGTAATTATAAACCAAAAAGTGCCTTAGCGATAAAACGATTAAATACTAGAGAATAATTATGTCAAAATTATCAAAACCGCTGTGAAACATATTTTTTTATTATTTAATATTCTGTATTAAGTGTTCATTATTAATTTCTTTTATCAAGTTATACTGCATAAAAATTACGCAATGTCAGAAATTTTTAATAAAAGAATGTTACGTAAGTTTAGAATGAATTTTTATTCATAAGTCAAAAATACACAACATGAAGAATAACATAAGAGATATTAAAACAGTGATGATGATATCGCAAAAAAATACAAATAAAATCCTCATCCAACAAGGTAAGCAGCAGCAAACTATAACTGATTTTGGCTGAAGAAAGAAAACAATCGTAGAGAAATATCTGCATTGTCAGCAGGGCCAGATTAAGGCTTTAGTGGGCCCCTAGGCCAAGATATTTCAGTGGGGTATATGAAGTCCGTTAACCCTTTAACGACCATGACTCTAAAATCTAGCATCACTCTAAATGCCATAACGCCCGAAACTGTCTGTTATTTCACTTCTTTGTTTAGTAACAACAATAGTGACTAACGGTGACACCTGCTGATAGGTCGTGCAAATTTAAAGAACACGTAAGAGTAGGAAATCTGACTCACTCTATATAGTCGTTTCGGGAGGCTATGGTCGTTTGTATGTACGGGCGTTTTGGGCATTATGGTCGTTAAAGGGTTAAAATACGAAGCTGTAAATTAATATGTAATGCATTCTTCAAAACTAATAAATATCCTGCAGAGTTTTAATACATAAGCCACTGTATTTTCCATTGTTCCCATAAGAACATGAGTTAAAAGCTTAAGATTCCTATATCGTCTCAGACTTTCTAATGATTTAGCATTTGTACACTTTAATGTGCAACTTAATGGTGCAACTTTTTTGTTACGCAATGTGAAGCCACAGGGGACTTCGACCATTAACGGTTCCAAGGGCAAATTGGGAGGTGCGGGTGGATGGTAATGATAAAGCTGAAGCTGTCTCCCCGACCCCACTGTACACAGCGACATGAAACCTTTACCCTTGGTGAGTCACTTCCTTGAAATCTGTTTGTCTTCCAAACTCTGTTTCTGACCTAGTGGAAGCAGGCCCGTAGCCAAACAAGCAAGTTGTCAGGGGCGGCTGATGATTGAGATCGGGCGAAGGATATAAAGTGGTCGGGCAAAAAGTGTAAAAGAGGTCAGGCACTATACTGTTGTGTGAGTCTCTAAGACGGGCAAAAGGAAACATAAGTCGGGCTCAGCCCGGCCTGGTCCTCCCCTAATATATATATATATATATATACACAGTCGAGTCACATTATTTATGACTACCTCCTACTTTTGACGTCAACAGCGCGTAGCCAATGAAAGAAGACACGTGTCAGGAGCTGGCTTGGAGGGTAAATAAGGTGAGCTATAAGCATTCTAAAAACATATCGCTCGTTGCTGTCATGGATAAAAGGAGCGATTTATCAGATTTGCAAAAAGGGATGATTATCGGCTTTCGGGCCAAGCGTTGCAGTAGTTCTGAAACAGCGCAGTTTGTGAACTGTTCGCGTGCTGCTGTGGTTAAAGTGCACCGTAATTAGAGAAATAGCACCATTGCGAACAAGCGACGTGGAAACTTTGGAGCACCTCGTGCCATTGATGAGAGAAGTGAACGTAGGCAGCGAAGGTGCGTGAGGGCCGATCAAGACGCTACAGTGGAGAAACTCACTGGCCGAATGAACCAGGGGGCTACTGGGAAGTGTGTCTAAAACGACAGTTCAGCGAACCCTGCTGCGTATGGGGCTCCAATGCAGACGGATGATCACTGCACCTATGCTAACGAAGGTGCATCGGCAGCAAATGCTTACATTTGTACAGCACTATCGGAATTGGACATCCGCTAATTGGCAAAGGATTGCCTTTGCCGATGAGTCACGTTGTCTGCTTCATCGAACTGATGGACATTGGCGTATAAGGCGAGAAACATCGGAGAACAAACACTCTTCAACCATTGCTGGCAGAACACAAGCTAGTGGGGGCAGCGTTATGGTCTGGGGAATGTTTCTGTGACATTCCCAGGATCCACTCATACCTGTGGAAGCCACTATGGACCGAATTCGCTATGAATCTATCCTTGCATACCACGTACACACATACATGCTGATTGTCTTCCCTGGGGCGGATGGGATCTTTCAGTACGACAATGCGACGTGTCACACAGCTGAAAATGTCCCAGATTGGTTGGAAGAGCACGATGAAGACTTCAAAGTACTTTCCTGGCCCTCTTTCCTAGACTTAAACCCAATTGTGCATCTGTGGGACCACCTCGATCGTGTTGTTTGCTCTATGGATTTTCCACTACGCACCCTCCAGCAGCTGTCAGATGCACTGCAGTCAGCATGGTTTCACATACCTGTGAACACCTTCCAGCACCTTATTGAGTCGCCCCCAGTCAGTCTAGCTGCTGTCAGCGCTGCACGCGGCGGTTACTCTGACTATTAGCTGGTGATGGTCACAATAATGTGACTCGACCGTGTATATATATAAACTACTGTTTGTGAAAATTGCAACACCATGAACAAATGATGGAAATCACGTGAAACTTGCAGGATATGCAGAGCAGGGTAGGACATGCAAATTATTAGAAATGCAGAGTCATTGCGCATGTCTGGGTCCGGCAGCGCCCTCTGAACAGTCGAGTGAGGGGTATGAAGAAAGGGCTGTTTGGGATACACACCGGTAGTGCATCGTGGACAGCGAAGTGTAAAAGGGTCTCCAGGATTCAATAAAGCCGCGGCGACGACGAAGGGCGCATTATCACCTTACGACACAGTTTGAATGGGGACGAATGATTGGTCTGCGTGAAGGTGCATTCGCCACGACAGTGATGCGCGTGCGGCGGCAGTGGACCGAGGAGAACCACGTGCATCTACAATCTGGCAGTGGGTGAAGAAATGTGACGATACCGCGGGATGGCAGACACCTCCTCATCCGCATGGCAGTGACGAACCTTTCCGCATCTCCGCAAGTGTTAGCACAACAGTGGAGCACTGCAACATGTGTGGCATTGTCTGCCTATACAATTCGACGCCATCTGCTGCACAGAGGACTGGTTGCACGCATCCCTTTGCGGCGGATTCCCTTGACCCTGAACGATCGACGCCTCAGGCTGGAATGGGGTTCTGAATACAGACAATGGCGTGCTGATTGGAAACATGTCGTGCTCTCGGACAAGTCCCGATTCAACTTGGACTACCATATTGGCCGCATATGTATTAAACGGTAATATGGTGAGCGCCTTCTTCCAGCATGCATTGCCAAGCGTCTTATGGGCCGAGCGTCTTATAGGCCGAACGCCAAGTGTGATAATGTGGGGGCGCCATTGGCTAACATTCGCGATCTCGGCTGCTACGACTTGAGGGCAATCTCAAGAGCGACCGCTACATCAGGGAAGTCGTACAGGCAGAAGTCATACCCTTCCTTCAGAGCACTCCTGGAGGTATATTTTAGCAGGACAATGCCCGACCACATGTTGCCAGAAATGTTCAAGCCCTCTTCGCAGCGCAGCAGATACCGCTTCTTCCCTGGCCTGCACGTTCGCCAGACATGTCGCCTATTGAACATTTCTGGCCCATCAAAGTCCTCCAGCGGGTCAGTACCAATCATCTGTGGGTTCGCATACATGTCGCCTGACAAGCAATTACCTAGGACACCATCCAACGCCTTTTCGATTCAATACCTCGCCGTCTAGAAGCTCTTATTGCAGCTTGCTGAGGCTTCACAAGATACTGATTTTTGCAGGTAAAAACTGTTGTATTGTCCTAAAAAGTAAATCACTTATTTACAGTCATATCCGTAATGTATAGTATAAATCAAAGGCGGATGCAGAGAGTGGGAGCAAGGGGCGCGTGCCCTCCCCTCAGAACAAGGAAAAGCTTCGATTTGTTAGGTTTTAATAACAAATTGAATGGTTTTTCGTGAAAGAAATTATTACTTAAAAGTACCTTCCTTTATAACGAAGTAAATTTCTCCGTCATTTCTGTCCACGCCAGGATTCGAACCCGGATCCCCTCATTCATTCCGGAATAAGTTGCTCTACCAATTGAGCTACGCGGACGTTTGTTCTGACTACTACTGCCTTTATGTTGTGTGCGTCCTGCTGGCAGGTACGTCACATCTCCCCCCCCAAAAGAGGGCCGGGGGCATGGCCCACGGATCAGCCGTGACCATGAATCGTTGCAGGCAGCCATCCACTGTAGAACGTGCACTTGAGAACTCCCAGTCAATTTTTTTTTTTTTTTTTTTGAAGCGCTGGAGAAGGGATTCTCTGATTTTTCCTATCTCGCGGTGAGGAAATAACATCACACCATTGCGAGATTTTGAACGGTCGGGTCATCCGGATAGTTCGGGCGCCATTATAACGAAGTAAATTTCTCCGTCATTTCTGTCCACGCCAGGATTCGAACCCGGATCCCCTCATTCCGGAATAAGTTGCTCTACCAATTGAGCTACGCGGACGTTTGTTCTGACTACTATCTGCCTTTATATCGTGTGCGTCCTGCTGGCAGGTACGTCACACGTTAATTAATTAGAAGAATTCACAGATATAATAAAAACACTTTTTCATTTTGAGGAAAAATATCAGAAAGGTCCCCGGTATTTCCCGACACTTGCCCCCCCCCCCCTCCCCCGCCTCACGAAAATCCTGGATCCGCCCTTGGTATAAATTTCATTCGAATCGCATGTATCCTTCTTTGTGTTGCAATTTTCACTAACTGGAGTGTATGAATGAATCATCTGTACAGTAAATATTTTGCATTTTCAAGTTACACCAATATGACTGTTACGCGGATATTTTTCTGTGAGCTACTGCTCTTTCATTAGCGAAGGATGCATGTTTGCATCACCTATTAGGTAAATATTCATTTTTCATTGTATATATCTCATTTTTAAGACATAATGGTATATTGCTCTTGAAAATTATGCTGTTTCTTCCAAAAGCTCTCCAGGCAAGTTTATTTCTTCATCAACGTGACCCTCACTTGATATTTGCTGTCCAATATAAATGTAGGCATTGGTTATCTCAAGCTATTCCCCATCAATCGATAAATCTTCATTTCTTGTAAAAGCATTGTACAACTCTTTTGTCTTCTGAAAGTTCGTTTTTAATCCCACTTCTTTACTCTTGTCAGTAAATTCCTGGATCATACTCTGCAGCTCTGATGGAGTAGTTGCAAAAATGACTACGTCATCAGCAGAATGATGGTATGTCAGATAATCTCCATTAATCTTTATCCCATTGTTTTCCCAGTTCAGTGATTGAAAGACATCTTACAATGTGGCATTAAAGAGCTTCAGAGATATGGTGTCACCTTGTCTCACTCCATTTCCAATTTTTATGTGTGTTGTATTCTCAAACAGCCGAATCTTTGCACTAGCATTTTCATAGATGTTATTAATAATACACTGGTGTGCAAAATTTAAGGACTAAAAGGAGAAATTAGCATAACAGCGGAACAAGCAGGCAGAACGGACTGAAAGACCACTCAGTAGATAGACTAGTGTCCGGTACGGTACGGCATGCGCATATATAGAGCATGACGTGGTGGGGGGGGTCAGAAGGGTATAAAGCACACGGGCGGTGTACGCTCAGCAATTTGGTGAAAGCTATTGCACGGTGTACATCGGTTTGAACGACGTCGAGTTGCTGCCACCATGTGATATGGCCAACAGGCAATCCAGTAGACGACATCTGGATGACTTTACCTGAGGTTCGGTCGTTGGGAAGGGGTCCAAGTCTCATCAATTGCGACAAATCACGGGTCCAAGTCTCATCAATTGCGACAAATCACGGGTCCAAGTCTCATCAATTGCGACAATTCTGTTCAGGAAGGTGTCGCCCTCCCTTTCGAACCTGCGTAGGTGATAAGTTGCGATGCTCATTCTGGCCACCTTCTGCTCCGGGGTGAGTTGATGGGGCAACCAGCGCACGGTGATCTTTCTTTTTCCTATGAGTCGGTCGAAAACCGATGAATAGGCATGGTGGACAAATTTGTCTGATGAGCAATTTCCTCGACTGTCAAACGACGATTCTCTTCGAGAAGTATTGCAACAATTGCGACAGATGTTTTGTCTGTCGCCGTTTGAGGTCGGCCTGGCGGTGATCATCTTCGATGCTGCTTCGGCCCTTCCGAAAGCGCGATACTCAGCGAGAAATTGTGCTTCGATCAAGAGTTCCTTCACCACAAACTTCAGTGTGGATCTGTGTCGGAGTTTTTCCCCGCAGAGTTTCTATTTTCACGTACGAGCGCTAGTCTAACGCTATGACTCGACTTGAGGAGCTGCACGCTTCCATTTCCAAAGCCTTCAACGTCCACAGAGCAAATAACAGCGCGTCGTTCTGACACCACTGCGCTGCTGAGAGTCTGACCTTAACATATTTTTTTTTTTTGTGATTTACGAGGGTCATAACTTTTGTAATGACCCTCGTAAATCTCGACTCCTAGAGTAAAAGAAACGCGTTCTCTGGAGTGATAAATCACGAGTCACCATCTGGCACCTCGGCGGACGAGTCCGGGTTTGGAAAAGGCCAGGTAAACGCTACCTGTCCGAATGTGATGTGCCAGCTGTGACGTTTAGTGGAAGAAGCTCTTCGTTTGGGTTGGGCTCCGTTTATTCCAGTGCACGGGAACATGAACTCTGAAGTCTATAATGGCGATCTCGACAGTTCTGTGCTCCCAGCAGTATAGCGACAGTTCGGGGAAGACCCTTTTCTTTACCAACAGCACAATAGCTCAGTCCGCAAAGCAAGGTCCGTGAAGGAATGGCATGATGAGGTGGGTGTGGGAAAACGTGACTAGCCTGCGCAGAGCCCAACCTTGACCATATAGAACCCCTTTGGAATGAATCGGAACACCGACTGCAAGCCATTCCAAAACGCCCGACACGGGTGACCGACCAGATGAATGCTTTTGTGGCAGAATGGAAAGGCATTACCGCAGCAACGTGCGCAAACCTAGTGGAAAGCCTTCCCATCAGTGTGTGGAGGCTATGACAGCAGCAAAGGGTGGACCAACTCGATACGAATTCCGTTTTTATTATAGATAGTTTGCTGGTAGGTAAGTGTCCGGATACTTTTTTACGCTTTCCAACTGTAGGCTGAAGAAGCGAATATGCTCCAGCTTTGTCCGTCCGCACGATAACTCGCGTAAAAATGGTTCGATTTCGATAAAATTTTAGAATGTGGTAGGGGATCACCTGGGGACGAACCCTCTTGAAAATGGGCGAAATGAGGTCAAAGGTCAGGACATGGAAGCGGGATCCATTCCATTGCTCTTATGCATCGTAACTTGCGTAAAACTAATTCGATTTCGATGAAATTTTTGTATGTGGTAGGGCACCATCTGGGGACAAACCTATTAAAAATAGGCGAAATGGGGCCAAAGGTCACCACATAAGAGCGGAATCCATTCCATCGCCCTTATGCGTCATAACTTATGTAAACATGCTTCGATTGCGACAAAACTTTAGTATGTTGTTTCGTAGGTATACTGAACTGGTCCTGTTGAATGTCATCGAAATGGGGTCAAAGGTCAGGACACAGGAGCGAGAATTATTTCACAGCCATTATCCTCATAGCTTAACTGAAAGTGCTTCTATTGCGACAAAACTTCAGTATGTTATTCCGGAGGTATACTGAACCAATTCTGTTGAATATCGTCGAAATAGGGTCAAAGGACAGAACACAGGAGCGAGATTTATTTTACAGCCGTTATCCTCATAACTTGAGTAATATCTTGAGTAATGACTTCTGGTATGTTGGAAAGCGTATCGTAATCAATACATTGCACGATTTTACTAACTTGTTATCAGATGGTATATGTACAGGCATCTAGTTTTGAAGCAGCGACGTCGCTAGACTTTGAAATCATTTGAAATCAGACTAGAGTTTTTCGCAGACCCCCGCGAATGCGTAGATGGTTCCCTCTCAAATCGGCCCCGGACGCACTTTGTTCTTAGACCCCTTCCCTAGGCTGCCTGAGTTTACCAGATAACTGTCGATCAAGGAGCTTAGAATAATACTTCTGTAGATGCCGTATTCTCTTAGCCGTGAAGCCGCAAGATGTGAGAATTTGACGTAGTTTACATGATACCTCTGTAATTTCAACTGTGTGTATTTTGGAATCTTTTTTTTTTTTTTGGGGGGGGGCTGCAGAAACCACGTTAATATCAAACCGGAATGAATTATATTTCTTACACAAATGAAGTTTTCATTTCTAACATTATGCTGTGTTTAGAATTCGCACTAATGTTCGTGTACTTCAATTTAAAATAAAATTGGGGAGGAGCTTCAAAAGAATTAAGAATTTTATAAATTCAGAATTCTCTCACACATCGGCAGCTAGTTACCATGTGAAATTAAACCAATGCATCGACACAAAGAGGTTAGAATAAGATATCTTGAGATACCCTTGTTAATGATGCAGTACCACTTTGCGTGAAGTCTATAACCGCGAGCGACGGTATCAAGGAGGTTCGAACAAGATATCTTGAGATACCCTTGTTAATGGGGCAGTACCACTTTGCGTGAAGCCTATAACCGCAAGCGACAACCGCCAAAGTGTGGAAAAGCTGATGATTTTCAAGGCTATTACAATGCATTTTGCGTTGGCCGAATCGCCTTCTTTCGTCGCAAATTTTTCCAATTTCGGGAATTCGGCATTGTTTACATGATACCTCTGTAACTTCAACAGTATGTATTTTGGAATCACGTGGTTTTTTGGCTGCAGAAACCCTGCTAATATGAAACCGGAATTAATTATATTTCTTACATGAGTGAAGTTTCCATTTTTAATGTTATGCTTTGTTTAGAATTCGCACTAATGTTCGTGTACTTCAATTTAAAATAAAAATGGAGAGGAGCTTCAAAATAATTAGGAATTTTACAAATTCAGAACTTTATCACACGCCGACAGCAAGTTACGATGCGAAATTGGAAATATTTGCGACGAAAGAAGGCGATTCCGTCAACGCAAAATGCATTGCAATAGGCTTGAAAACCATCAGCTTTCCCACACTTTAACGGCCGCCGCTTGCGATTATATGCTTCACGCAAAGTGGTACTGCCCCATTAACAAATGCATCTCCAGGTATCTTATTCTAACTTCCTTGGTGTCGACGCGCTGGTAGTAAAACACTGTAAGACGATTGAAACTGCTGCCTCAAGGCTCCAGACACCTACGGGCATCTGTTCCATGGTTGATGTTGATGATGGGCTATAAGAAGTCACCCGTCTCTAACTTAGGTGTCGGGCACCGCTGAGTTCAATCCGCCACTAGGCCTTACCGATTCCGAATCTCCCAAACGTGCCCGACGTAGGTTCTTTTGATTCATGTATTGAACTCGATCGCTGAAATACTGGAACGTGTAATCGGCAATTACTTGATATCTGAGACAAGGAGTGACTCCAATAACTAGTCCTTTATTAAACGTAACCAAAATTTAATAGAAGAGAAACAATCTCTGTTCGATTAGCTATCTCCACGCAGCAACTGGTTTCCAGATGGCGAACACTTTACTATCTCTGAAATATCCCGGAAGACCCTCCGCCACGTTTAACTTGAGTCTTTCCGTCGATCTCTGATCGCCGAGAAACCCTGACTATTCCGTCAGTCAAAACGAGAGCCTAACCGACACTCCCGGCTCGAACACACCGTTCGTCAAGGAGACATCCCGGTCCTCGTATGACACCGGACCACCCGCAGTCCGGCCACGTTGAAGGCGAAACACAAGAAGCATCCCGAGCGAATGTGTCTCTCCCTTTTATAGCCTTATCCTTTCTCCCCCCCCCGCGCCTCTGGCATCCTGTTCCTGTGGTGTTCGACTCTTTCTGGGAGCGGTGACATTGCCCCGATACATCAGACACAGTCGTCTAGTTCAAGGTCAAGGGATGCCGTTAAGCACATGGCATTCCTTAATACGGTGTACAAAAGAAACCCGCCACGTGTCTTCCACGTGCGTTGGAATTTGTATTACATTACACTTGAAATAATAAATTGAAACAGAAAAGGTTGCTACATGAAAATAATTATTGCGAGCTTGACTCCGTCACCTTACATTATGGTTACTCTTTCCAGGGAAGGGGGAGAACCAGTGCCGCAAGACAAGCAGAGCACCCGAGCCTCACGGGATTTGAACCCGGGCCCATCTCAGACGAAGGGTCAGATGCCAGCGCTAAGACTATTGCGTCACCGGTGGAGCCATGTCAGTTAGAAATCTCTTTGAGCATGAAATCGTAACGCCTCGCCCTTCCTCCGTGGCTCAGTGGTCTGATCGCTGGCTTCTGACCATTCGTCTGAGATGGGGTTCGGGTTCGAATCCCGTTGAGGTATGGATGCTGTATTTGTCTTACGGCACTGTTTTCCTCCCTTCTCTTGAACCTGTGGCCCTAAATTAGGGATGGGCTATTGATCATAGCCCATTGAGTTGCTCACGGTGGTCCAAACAAAAATAACATGTAAGGTGTTACGATGAACGAAATACGGGACGAACATATCCTTTGATGAGATCTTATATTTCCGTATCTTCACTACGACTTATGCTTCTGACAAAAACGATAAACTCTACCTCATTTTCCACAGTTAAATTCCTATTAATAGTCAAATAATTTGTAGCCGAGACGTCACTGTGCGGAGATTTTTTTAAACAACTGCACCCGACCTTCACACCCAGTCGCTGACGTGTCCTCCCCTATTTTGGATTCCGTTACATAGCTCCATACGAATCTCAAATATGAAATGACACAGAGAACGCTGATAAATAACTTGCAGATGTCATAATTTACAGTTTGCAAATTACGTCCTTCAAAGCAGGAACGTCGCTAAGGGGGGTGCCCTGAAATTTTTCTTGCCCACCTTGCCCAAAATGTGCCTTTTCTCAGTATATTTAACTTATTTTTTTATTGGGAGTTTAACGACCACCGTGAGCAACTCAATGGGCTATAAGCAGTCGCCTGTCCCTAATTTAGGGCCACTGACTCCATGGAAGGGAGAGAGCCAGTGCCGTAAGACAAACACAACATCCATCTCTCACCGGAATCAGAACCTGGACCCACTTGGACGATCGGATATTTAACTTTAAAATATAATCTGAACTTTCCCAACTAATAAGTCTGGTTTACGCTTTCCAACCGTAGGTTGAAGAAGTGTATAACTATGTGCTCCAGCTTTGTCCGTCCGTCTGTCTGTCCGCACGATAACTCGCGTAAAAATGGTTCGATTTCAATGACATTTTAGTATGTGGTAGAGGACCACCTGGGGACGAAGCCTATTGAAATTGAGCGAAATGGGGTCAAAGGTTACGACATAGGGGCGGGATCCATTCCATTGTTTTTATGTGTCATAACTTACGTAAAAATGCTTCGATTACGACAAAACTTTATCATGTTGTTCCGGAGGTATACTGAACCGGTTCTGTTGAATATAATCGAAATGAGGTCAAAGGTCAGGACACAGGAGCGAAATTTATTTCACAGCCATTATCCTCATAACTTGAGTAATAACTTGGGCAATGATTTCTGGTATGTTGGAAAGCGTATCATAATCAGTGCATTGCATGATTTTACTAACTTGTGTTTTATTTCATGTAGCCTTATGAATTTCCACTAAGAAGTGCGTTGCTTACGGCCGCAAAAAGAGCTATCAAAATAGCAGGGGCCATGAAAATTTCAGTTCTTGTTCACTCTTCCAATTCTTTAGTGTACGCCTCTTTTTCAATGGGCTAATGAGAAGGGTGGATAGGAATAACTGAGGGGATCACCACTAATTGCTCTGCTGTACGTTTTCTTTACAAAATAGGAGCTTCCGGCACGGAAATGAGTCTAAAGCTACACTTGAGCTCTTAAGACTGCCCAGGGACAGTGAAAGTGCAGGAAGCAGCTGTCTATTAATTTGTAGGAGAGGAGTGCAGGGCAAAGTCGCTGGCTTGAAGGAAGGGAATTAAGGACGGGGAGGTAGATATACTGTGTCTGTATGGCATGACGTCAAAATTTGATTTAGATAAACAAAAACAATATAATATATTACTGTATCGATTGTGGCAGTTCCATACACCGCCAGGATTCGTCTGTGGATATCTGGAGCCTCACGTCCCTCTTTTTGTAGGAATTCAATTACGGCTCGCTGCTTTTCTCTGTCATTCATAATCTTTATTTTCGATTCTGAAAAAAAAAATTCCACATTGGGAGCATACACTGCGGAGCAATTGAATTAGAGACAGCTGGCGTTATGCAAATGTGGCGCTGTGGGCGGCCCGGTAAACGGAAACGGCATGACGTATGCAGCGATCCGACAATATAAGGAGTGTTGCGACGGGAATCAGTAAGAGTCCGACGCAGTATGGGTAAGACGAAGG
Source organism: Macrothele yani (assembly GCA_039090855.1). Classification (NCBI taxonomy): domain Eukaryota; kingdom Metazoa; phylum Arthropoda; class Arachnida; order Araneae; family Macrothelidae; genus Macrothele; species Macrothele yani. The sequence continues at coordinate 40,568,948 of CM077021.1, forward strand.
ATCTAAGCGCATTTTATCGTGGGCAAATTGTCGGGGCCCAACGAATGAGTCACTCCATCTCGGAAGTCGTGCAGGCACTGGGATTTTCACAAGCCACTATGTCACGGGTGCACCGTGAGTACATCGAATCCGGTAAAACCATCCCTGCAAAGGCCAACTGCCGTGGACAACAGCATGTGGATGCGCGGGGTCATCGTCGGCTAGCTCGCATTGTAACAGCGGATAGACGGGCCACAGTGCAAGAAATCACTCGGCATTTTAACGCTGGTGCACAAAAGCGTGAAAGCAGCCACACCATCCAGAACCATCTCCTCGCTATGGGGTATAGATGCAATCGTCCCACGAGGGTACCGCTGCTGACCGCACATCACAGGGTGCAAAGATTAGCATGTGCGCGGGAACATTGCCACTGAACCCTAGACATGTGGGAAAATGTTGCCTGGACTGATGAGTCGAGATTCACGTTGGTACATGCGGATGGCTGGATAAGAGTACGGCGCAAACCACATGATGCGATGGATCCTTCATGCCAGCAGGGTACTTTTCAAGCTGGTGGGGGTGGCATTCTCGTCTGGGGACTTTTTACGTGGGCTGAAATGGGACCCCTGGTACGTGTGACATCGTCCCTCACAGGTCAACGTCACCGGGATATCCTGGAGGGCCATTTGCTCCCGTTTGTGCTTCTTCAACATCCCACTGGGGACCTCATCGTACAACAAGATAATGCACCGTGCCATCGCTCCCGAATTGTATCCGAATGGTTGGATGAACACTCCACGGACGTGACCTCGGTTCCTTGGCCAGCTAGGTCACCTGACCGCAATCCCATCGAGCACATCTGTGATGCCATCGAGAGAGATGACCCCCCTCCATGAAATCTTCGTGAACTGTGGGATCTTGTTCAGGGGTCGTGGATCCGTATGGCTTCCCAACGCTTCCGGTGTCTTGTCGAGTCCATGCCGAGACGAATCGCCGCCGTCATCAAGGCGAAAGGTGGTGCTACACGTTACTAGACAGGTATCTTTAATTCAATTACTCTTCAGTGTATACGTGTCAGTGCAGTTTCATTAAAATCACTTCAAAATTTCAAAAGTTATTAAGGAGAAGGCATTACTTTAAGGATGCCCCTGGTATATTGTTAAGTAGGAATGAAATTAACTACTGCTGAGTCACTTCATTCGACAGCATGCGACACGATAAGATTTCAACAGTGATTTTGACTACTTCCCTTACCCATTTTCATTACATCAAATTTTTTTGCTTGGAATTTACTTTACTATCGTCAGAAAAGATGAATAGCATCAAGAAATGACGTATATCCACTGCGAGGTTCTTGAGGAGCTTTCAAAAACAGTGAACAGCCAACTGGAGATATGTCATGTTGACCGCCATTTTGTTCCACAGCGTGACTAAGCACTAAGTCGAAAGTGACGCACGCTGCTTCGCTGTCACACTCCCGCACGGCTGGCACGTGAACCTTTCCTGAGGCTGCCAAACGCCGCCCACTCGCCGGCACACGAATGCGAGACTCCCCGTCGGTAGATGGTCCGAAGGCACACCACCTACACGAAACTAAGGTATTTTGCTGTGTTACTTCATAGGACAGCATTCGTCACGTGTTTTGGGGTACTTCTATTGCCCATTTTCTTTACATCTGAATTTTTTTGAGCCACGGATGGCTTAGTGGTCAGCGAGTCAGACTATCGATGCAAGGTCCTCAGGTTTGAACCTGGGCTGATCTTTCAGAGATGGTGTGATTTACTAGCAATCGCTGAATATCCGCCGTGCATCGGACGAGCACGTTAAGTGATGGCCCCCAGGCTGGACCCACTGGTTAAATGAGTATCCTTTCCTATGCCCCTCCTGAAATTCTCTCACCCCTCTGTGTGCAACATCGTACTTGTACGGTGGCGCCATCTACTGTACTCTAATCTCACTACAAACTGTTCTGTCAAAGTCGCTAGACTTGCTCTCATTCCTTCCGTTCCTGTGTCCCGCCCAAAAGGCGATCTCGCTGTAGGTGGCTGGGACCTAAACTGTACTCACTGTGGACGGAAATCCTACAAAAAAATGACAAAAACCTGTTACCGGAATTTTTTTTTACTTGGGATTTACTTTATTACTGTCGGGAACGATGTACAGCATCAAAAATAAATCGTAAAGGAAAATTTTCTAACCACACGAGCATAACAGATATTTTTTTTTCATGCCTCTTCTACAGAGAACACATGCAGCGGTGGCTCCATATTTTCCACGAAATCTGTCTATTCTTGTTTTACGTAGAACATTTACCCAAAGTTTGAATAAAAGTGGGTAATTGATGCTGCGATAATGTTCAGTATATGCTTAACAACATTGTAAAACATAAATTCACTCAGTAGTCTTTTCACACTGGTTAGTGCATTGGTTTTACTTACAAGGAAACGGACATGAGTTTGTCGCTGATTGCAAAACCAAAGTATGTTTTTAGATAGAGGATCATAAGATATGTTTATATCCAAACTTTGAGCTGCTACGGACAACAGGGGGAGCCACTATAGCCTTGTTCATGAGCATTATATTATGTAACGTATGTATATTGTGAATGTTATATTAGAACTTCTTACAATTATTTTCTATAAAAATAAGAGTAAGAAGTCCCTATAAAAATATGATTAAATTCATAACGGACACTGTTGGTAACATCAGACATGGACCTTTGGCACAGAGACCACTACTCCGTCTGCAGTCTTTTGTTCATTATCAGTTTTCAGCGCCTTGATTCCAAAACCTAATCCGCTTTGCAGTTTATAAGTGTTATTATGTCACTACTCACCCTGGATACTTCCAAACACCTCTCCAGTATTGTTTTGAATCAGGCCTAATTGAGGAATTTGGTTGAGGAGATTGCGAGGAAACAGCATTCATGAAATGTGATCACTGTGAGAACTACTTTTATTTGGATCATTCCATAATTAAAGATCTTCATATTTTTGTCGCACATGAAAAGTGGGTGCAATATATATCCATTACTGAACACGCTATACTGTATATCCATTCATGAATACTTTGTAATGTATACCAATTGCTTAAAACAACAAAAACCATTCCGATACGGAACGCAAGAGTAATGGAGATTCCATGAATATTGTCTCTGCCAGAGTTCCTTGATGTACTATAACTTCATCATTAATATTCCATAGCACCTAAACGTTTGTCATTATCCATTACCCCTACAGTACTGTCGAATGATATAACAAGCACTGTGCATCTAGCCAGGCCCTGATTTACGGGAGGGCACACGGGGAACGTGCCCAGAGCCCCCGATTTTAGGGGGCCCCCAAATTTGAATTTTTTTTTTTTTTTTTTTTTTTGATTGGAGGTTTAACGACCACCGTGAGCAACTCAATGGGCTATAAGCAGTCGCCCGTCCCTAATTTAGGGTCACTGGTTCCAGGGAAGGGAGAGAGCCAGTGCCGTAAGACAAACACAACATCCATGCCTCACCGGGATTCGAACCCGGACCCCTTCGGACGAATGATCAGAGGCCAACGCCTTAGACCACTGCGCCACCGGGGCGGCCCAAATTTGAATTAAATGTGTACTTAGTTAATGGGAATTTTGTGTGTGTATATTCAAAATTTATTATTTTTACTTTTGCATGCTCATGAGTCATGTGTTTATAGATGTGGTACTTACACGCAGTGAGTTTGAGTTTCGAATTTCACGTAAACACGTGGCCATTAATGAGTTTCAGTGGTTTAATAACCTTCAGGTGGCCATTGAGAAGGAGGATTGCTTCCATTGATTCACGTGCTTTTTCTTGGTTTTCCGAACGCACCTAAACTCAACTGATCCTTCAACTTCCTGCACATGGCTTGTCGTTGTCGTAACTGTAACCACGAAGGCTTGGTTGTATTTTGCGTTGCGTTTCTTGTAGTCTGATGGAATGTTGAATATTTGTTAATTTTATATATAATCAAATTTAGTTAGTTGTAACAATATATTTAAGTTGAATTATTTAACAGTTAAATTATGTCAAAACGTGCATATTTATCAGGCAGTGCGAAACGGAAAGCCAAACAATTCAAACTGAAGGATGATGACCTGCAGCATGGTAGCATTGAACGTTTTGCCATTAAAAAATTGGATATTTCACTTGGTCCCAAACGTTCTACAAATTAATCTAATTTTACTACTGGTGAGTCTCTTGAGCGTAATTTGTCTTTGGAAGCCAGTAATCTGACTTCAGAATCATCTAACATCACAGATGCTCCTAATTTGGGAAATCTTTTGAATTCATCTAATGAAGAGAGCACAAGTTCCACAATGAATGCAGTGGATCCTGCCTTATGGGGAGAAATTACAGAAGAAATGCGCGAATACTTTTTGAGCAATCCACCAGTCCAAGATTTGAAGTTGCTGGCATTCACAGGGAAGGATATATGTAGTAAAAAACGTTTTCTAACAGAAGGTAATTTTTTCAGAATAAAAAAAAATAATGAGAAGGTAAAACGCGACTGGCTTCTTTTATCCCCATCAACTTGTTTACTATTCTGCTGGATATGCAAATTCTATGCTAGGAGCACTACAGCATTAGGATCCACAGGTTTTTCTGACTGGAAGCATGCAAGTGAACGTCTTACAGAGCATGAAAATTCACACATGCACAGGCAAGCAGTATGTGACTATTCATCACGCATGAATGCTTCTGCACGCATTGACTGTCAGATAGTTATGTAGTATCGGAATGAATTCAAGTACTGGCAAGATGGTTTGCATAGAGTTGTTGCAACAGTTAAGTATATCTTAGTTCATGGGTTGCCAATGTATGGTGATGATGAAACAATTGGATCAGTTCAGAATGGAAATTTCCTGGGCTGCTTAGAATTAATTGCAGAATTTGATCCATTCTTAGCTCAACACTTGGAAAAATGTGGGAATCCAGGAAGTGGTAACACCAGTTACTTATCTTCAACATGTGTGGATGAATTTGTTGAATTAATGGCTGTACGTGTTTTTAATGCCATCACTGATGAAATAAAAATGTCAATATTTTTCTGTCATAGTTGACTCTACTCCAGACATTACACACATAGATCAACTGGTTTTTATCATAAGGTATGTCAACAAAGATTGTGAAGCAAAAGAACGGTTTTTGACATTTATTCCATTCCATGGACATACTGCAGAAAACATTACAAATACCATGATATCTTTTCTACAGGAGGCTGGCTTGGATATTATGAATGTCAGAGGCCAAAGCTATGACAATGCCAGCAACATGTCTGGGAAGTATTCTGGTGTTCAAACACGCATTAGGGAAATCAATCCACTAGCGGAATATGTGCCATGTTCTGCTCACACTTTAAATTTAGTTGGTGTGAATAGCATAGATAGTTGTGGTAAAGTTCTCTCTTTTTTCACATTTTTGCAAAAACTTTATACTTTTTTTTCTGCATCAACTCACCGTTGGAAGACGCTTCAGGAGAAAGTCCAGGAAGCACATGGAAATTCATCACTCACACTGAAGAGTCGGTCAGTTACCAGATGGTGTGCAGATGCTGCAGCTACACGATCAGTGAGGAAAAATTATCGTGAAATAGAGAAAGTTTTAGTATTTCTGTCAGAAAATGTAGATGATTCTCCACAGACAAGAGATGAAGCAAAATCACTGCTGAAGAAAATGAGAGCAATGGAAATATCGATCAGCACAGTAGTTTGGGACACAATACTTCAGAGATTAAACTGTGCAAATCAAACTTGCCAGAATCCAAAAGGAAATATTTCTGAAGTACCTAAAATTTTCCAGTCGTTAATTGAATTCATTCAGTTCGTGAGGGAAAATTTTGAAGTCTATGAAGAGAAAGCTGAAACATTAGTGTCTGAAAATGTGCAATACCATGGTCATGATTCCCGAAGAAAGAAGGTGCCCAAGAATAAACACCTAGATGAATGTAACATTGAACATATAGAACTCAGTGCAAGGGATATATTTAGAACTTAAGTTTATTATGTGCTTTGTGATGCTTTAGTCACTCAGCTTTCAAGCAGAAAAAGTGCTTATGAAAATATAATGAGAAAATTTGAATTTTTTACAAAAAAATCAAGATCGGAAATTTTTGAAGGTGCAAAAGCATTGCAGGAATACTATAACAATGACCTTGACGACCAGTTTGCAGATGAGTTTTTGCAATTCTCCTCAATGATGGGGGAGCATGCAACCATTCCCCAGATGCTGCAAACTTTGAAGGTAAACAATTTAGAAGCCACATTTCCGAACACTGAGACTGCACTTAGAATGTTCATGACATTACCAATTTCAAATTGTACAAGTGAGAGGTCATTTTCTTTGCTGAAAAGACTTAAAAATCTATTACGATCAACCATGCGACAAACGAAACTGGCATCATTAGCTCTGCTGTCTTTGGAGAGTGATGTGACACAGTCTTTAAATTATGATTCTCTGATACATGACTTTGCATCTAGGAAATGTAGAAGAAAAATATTCAACCCAACTGTTTCGTCCTGATATAGGAGGTAAATTTTCAATTGTTTTTATTCATTCCTAAAAATAAGGAATAGTAACCGAGTTATTACAAATAAAAAGATCTGGTGCCCAAACACAGCACTTTGTCATCGTATTGTCCGTTTTGTTTGACATTGGACAATTTATACATTCATGTCATTATGTGCTCATTAGGTTTTGGTAAAAATTTGGTAAATGTGTAGTTTAGCGTGGTAAATTATTTGGTCGGAAAAGTTGTAAAATTTCTAAAAAGTGTGACGTACAGATTCTAAAATATGCAATTTAAGGGGAAATGGTGAAAAAATTTCATCGTTAGAATGAATATTAAAGATGTTTACCGAAAAACTTGAACTCCAAGTATGACGAGTCAGCAGATACTGCGGGAGGCCTTAAACAACGCTGAGGCGTTGACATGAAGCTGTGCTCCTTTGAAAGGAAGAATCGCTGCAGCCAGGACATTCACGGGCGGAATAGTACAACAGGAACCGGGTACGCTGTTGTCAGGAAAGAGTGTAGTGCTACGCTGCAGAAAATAGTTAATTTCGGTGTCAGTTCTTGACATCGCAATCGGACAGTTTCTTGTTTTTTTCACATGGGATTTTTTGATGCTGAATGTATGAACTCATTTCTCTGTGGAAGCTTTTTTTTAAATTATTTAGTAATCAAACTTTCACTTTGAGACTTGCCATCTAACTTCCGTTAGAGAGAATGCGACACCTACTCTAACGCTTTTCTAGAAACAAGAAAGGCATATGCATACTTACTATTTCGTATCACGGAATTACATGCCAAAGAACGAAGACAGTCTCTGCATGTTTTTTTTAAAGTGAGACAGAAATTACAAACTACATTCTTTAGCGTAGCAGTATATTCTGTTACTCTTTCCTGACAAGAGCGTACCTGATTCCTGTTGTAATCTTCTGCCCATGAATTCCCAGCCGCAGCAAACCTTCCTTTCAACGGAGCAGCGCTTCAGGTCGTCGCCGCAGCGTGTGTTTACTCATCCTACTTGGAGGCAAGTTTTTCGGTAAACATCTTTAATATGCTTTTTTTAATTTTACAACTTTTCTGACCAAATAATTTAGGACGCCGAAGTAAAACACATTTACCAAAAATTGAACCGGACTAGGTGTTCCCCTCAGCTTTTCAGATTATTATTATTATGTTTTTTTTTTTGTTATTATTATTATTATTATTTGTGTGTAACTCAGACTCTTCCTCATCAACACAAAATTTTATGTTTTGCAGTTTTCTGATATATTGATCATGATGCGCTGATTTGATCTTGGTAGAAACCGGGAAGCTGGAAGTAGGAGTTCCCATAGCACTTTTTCAATTTTTTATGCAGCTTTACATCTCTATTTATGAGGAAGTCCAGTGGAGATCACCATGGATTTTTTTTCTTGTTTTAGTTTACATTTTTTTTTTTTTTTGGTTGGAGGTTTAACGACCACCGTGAGCAACTCAATGGGCTATAAGCAGTCGCCCGTCCCTAATTTAGGGTCACTGATTCCAGGGAAGGGAGAGAGCCAGTGCCGTAAGACAAACACAACATCCATGCCTCACCGGGATTCGAACCCGGACCTCTTTCGGACGAATGATCAGAGGCCATCGCTTAGACCACTGCGCCACGGGGGGCTTACATTTTTTGTTGGATGCATTGTTCTCATGTTCTAGACTCAAGAATCAGTACACTGCAAGACCACAATATTCACTAAAATTAAGATGTCCATCCATTTTGTCATAGATACATTGTTATAGTTAGAGTCTATGGGGGTCATTAACACCACAAACTACTGATCAACCAGTTGTCCCCGCACAGCCAGAGTTGTATAAAAATAAAATGTATCTGCGTACACAGTTATTGAAACAGAAAACTCGCTGCCAACCCGCAAACCATGATAACAATAGAATAAGATAATTTAAAGGAAAATTAATAAAACAAATAATTATTAGAACATTACAGATTCCAATGAGGACAAAATAGTACATTCTAATTGAATGTGCAGCAATGTGTGTAAAATGGACTTTTATGGCAAAATATTAAAATATTGGACTACGAACCTCATAAAAACAAGAGATTAATTAAAGAAAGTTTTTATATCCAGAAAAACAGTTCTATCAATGAACCTTCAAAAATTATAAATATGATTTTCAACAAGTTAATTCAAAAATACTGGACTTACAAAATGCATAAGGAAATATTTGTATTTAATTGGCAACTGAAAGAGGAACCTGGAAATAAAATTTAAATTCTGTGTAAACAAAACTTTTAATACAGTTCGTATACATTGAGAACAGGCCTTGATAAAATCTAGAGGGCCGCCCCGGTGGCGCAGTGGTCTAAGCGATGGCCTCTGATCATTCGTCCGAAAGGGGTCCGGGTTCGAATCCCGGTCAGGCATGGATGTTGTGTTTGTCTTACGGCACTGGCTCTCTCTCTTCCCTGGAACCAGTGACCCTAAATTAGGGACGGGCGACTGCTTATAGCCCATTGAGTTGCTCACGGTGGTCGTTAAACCCCCAATCAAAAAAAAAAAAAAAAAATCTAGAGGCTAGAAATGTCTGTAAAAGCAAAAAGAACTCAGAAGATGTGAAAAATAATTAAGTTCTTCAGTTAAAATAGAATTAAGTATATTAATCTGAGTAAAGCGTTGAGTAAGTGTTTTAATTGCGGTATATAGGCCTAACATTTTAATTTTTTTAATCTACATGCAAAAACTATCTGCAAACCTGCTAATGATTTGGAAACTAACAGCGTACGCATGTACGTCTACATTCTGCACACAGTGATTATTATTTGGTCGATAGAGAATAAGGAGGGGAGGCCTCGGAAATGTTTTGTGCCCTGGGCCTCGCATGTAGTAAATCGGGCCGTGCATCTAGCGACAACTGTCCGGACCGTTCCCTTGTTAGTTCCCATCACATAAGTATTACCACTTGTACAATACCTGTTACGTATACTGCAATCTTGAAGTATCGCAAATCTTTATTTTAAGGACAGCTCAGTTTGACGGACAAAAATAAAAGAACCAAGGGTGTCCCTAAATGACAAGTTTTACTGCATAAATACACTCATTGTCAAAAAAATAGTTGCGCCCAGAAGGACGTGTCGGATTGCAATTCTATTCGGTAGGAAGGTAAAGGTTACCAGGAACAATAAATGATTAAACATTGAGACTGATATGGGCAATATTTATTGAGCTGCACGCCAATAAGTAGTGTCTCTCAGTATGGCGTCGGGCCGCCATGTTTGCTTACACAGCATGCCAGACTACCGGGCAGGAGTTGTACAGGTTCCTAATTGTGTCCAGCGATAAGCCACCCCATGCAGCTTGAATCTTATCACCCAGTTCCTGTAGATTGTGCGGTAGGGGTTGAGTGTGGATAGAGCGTCCCATAGCATCCCACACATTTTCAATCGGCGACAGGTCTGGCAATGCAGCTGGCCATGACATTGTCAGTGCCTTGAAGGCAAGCTCTCGAGATAGCAGCAGTATGCGGACGAACGTTGCCCTGTTGGAAAATTGCACCGGAGTGAGAGTTCAGATAAAGTAAGGCTACTGGTTGTAGGACTTCATTAACGTAACGTTGGGCTGTCAAAGTGCCTGTAATGAACACCATAAGAGTTCTGGTATCGTAGGCAATTGCACCCCAAATCATGACGCCAGGCCTTCTGGACGTGTGACACTTGACAACAAACCGTTCATCTTGGCGCTAACCACTTTGTCTCCACACATGAATTCGGTGGTCGTCTCCTCCAAGACAAAAGCGGAACTCGTCACTGAAGATCATCCGCTGCCATTCTGAGTGGCTCCATGACAGTCTGGAACGACACCATTACAGTCTTTGGCGAAGATGCAGTGGTGTTAAGGGCAGTCGGCGTAACGGTCTGCATGCGTGTAGTATACGTCATGCAGCAGTTTTCCAATGGTGCTGGCACTAATCGGACGTTGCATGGAAGGCACCACTGTTCGCTGAATATCCGCAATCGTGGTTGTTGGGTCGCTCCGCGCATGTCGGACAACCCGTCGGTTCTCTCTCTCCGTGGTTTTTTTAGGTCTCCCAGAACCTTCCTGTCGCTGCTGTGTGCGTTGTTCTATCCACTGCCACCAACAGCGTGCTATGGTGATATCCGCATGACTGGTATGGCGCGCAATACGGCCATAAGACCATCCCGCTTCCCGGATCCCGGCGATGCCTCCCCTGTCGAAATCCGCAAACTGCTCGAATTGCTTCCGAACTTTTCTCCGAGGCATACTTCACTTGCGAAGGATGCAACCAACACAACAACACGAGTCAGAATGGCAAACAAGCGCAACGGGACGATCTTATATAGTCGGTCAAGCACAGCGCTACAACCCCTCCTTGCTTGCGTCACATGCACGGCGAGCGTGATACTTGAATCATTTGCATGTCTCATGATATCAAACCTACCCACGAAGTTTCATTCCTGTTAGTTGCTTCCTTCTGGGTGCAACTATTTTTTTTTTGACGATGAGTGTATATACGTATCATCATTGTGATGATGCGAACAGCCATCGTAAAAAAGAGAAAAGAGAAGAACTTATGCATTTTTTTAAGAAGTTAGTAAAATCATGCAATGTATTGTTATGATACGCTTTCCAACATACCAGAAATCGTTACTCCAATTATTACTCAAGTTATGAGGATAATGGCTGTGACCTGACCTTTGACCCCGTTTCGATGATATTAAACAGAATCGGCTCAGTATACCTGCGGAACAACATCATAAGGTTTTGTCGCAATCGAAGCACTTTTACGTAAGTTATAACGCATCAGGGCAATCGAATGGATTCCGATCCTATGTCTTGACCTTTGAAGCCATTTCAATTATTTTCAATAGGGTTCGTCCCTACATGGTCCCCTACCACATACCAACATTTCATCGAAATCGAACCATTTTTACGCAGGTTATGACGCATAAGGGCAATGGAATGCTTCACCTATTTTCAATAGGGTTCGTCCCCAGTGGTCCTCTACGACATACTAAACTTTCATTGAAATCGAACCATATTTACGCAAGTTATGACGCATAAGGGCAATGGAATAGATCCCGCTCCTATGTCATGACCTTTGACCCCATTTGTCCCATTTTCAGTAGAGTTCGTCCCCAGCTGGTTTCCTACCACATGCTAAAATTTCATCGAAATCGAACCATTTTTACGCGAGTTATCGTGCGGACGGACAGACGGACAAAGCTTGAGCATATACGCTTCTTCAACCTACGGTTATAAAGCGTAAAAAACCACCCAGCGGAGAAAAATTGAGCGAAGTGGTGAATAATTTTTACCATTAAATTAAGTGCAGTCGGATCCAGCATATTTAGCTGCGTGGAGTGTTTATATTTCTGCAAACATGTGTAAACGATTGGTGAATTGTTAACCCAAGAAGCGTTTAGGAGAGGGGTTCGTTTTGTTGAAGTTGATGCGTGTAGATTGATGTTGCTTGGCGTCTTGAGCTCTTGTTTCTCTCCGTAAGAGGAGGAAGCATTATATTGCAAGTTGTTGTTGTTGTTGTTTTTTTGAGGTTTAACGACCACCGTGAGCAACTCAATGGGCTATAAGCAGTCGCCCGTCCCTAATTTAGGGTCACTGGTTCCAGGGAAGGGAGAGAGCCAGTGCCGTAAGACAAACACAACATCCATGCCTCACCGGGATTCGAACCCGGACCCCTTACGGACGAATGATCAGAGGCCAGCGCCTTAGACCACTGCGCCACCGGGTCGGCATATTGTAAGTTTAAGTGTTTCTATATGTGTAGAACCGTCCTTGTGTTTGTCTGATTTTATTAAAAACCATTTACCAGATCGTTCGGGAAATGATGGCCGATTTAGAGGGTAAAACTCAAAGAGACCTCATAGCACACAACCTTGTTTTATTCAAAATAGGTGTCTTCAGCAGCTACATACTTCCTCCAGGGAGTAACAAGGGCTTCAATGGCAGTCCATACGTAATCTGGCTCCCTGGGTGCAAGAAAGTCCCGGAATGCAATTTCGGCTTCCTCTCGTTTTCTGTAGGTTCTGTCTATCGCTGAAATGCATGAACAGGTGGAAATCGGTAAGTGGCAAGTCAGGCGAGTAGGGTGGATGCGGGAGGGTTTCGAATCCCAGTTTGTATAGCTTTTGTTTCGTCATTTGTGACACTTGTGGTCTTGCGTCATCATGGACGAGGATAGGATACTTCCTGTTCACCAAAGATAGCTGTTTGGAACACAATTTCTTCATAGTATATGACTGAGATAATGCTTTCACCAGCATTCAAGAACCTGTAGTGTATGACACGGTGAACAGTCCACCACACTGTCAACAAAACCTTCTTTGGCGTCAACCTTGGTTTAGGATGGTGTTTCGGTGGTTCACCATGGTTCAGCCACGGTCCAGATAGCTTACGGTTGTCATATAGCATCCAGTTTTCATTACAGGCGATCAAGTAGGGGCTCTTTCTCGTTGCGAAGGCGAAGCTTATTGCGCAGCTCAAAACGTTGTTGTTTCTGATTCTCCGTCAGTTCGCGTGGGGCCCACGTAACGAGCTTCTTGACCTTACCAATTTGGTGGAGATGTTCGGAAATGGTTGACACCGACACATTGTACTGTTTGGTTATTTCTTTGACTGTGACGCGAGGATTTGGCCCCACATTTGCCTTCAGAGCGTCGTTATCAATGACCGAATGTCGTCTTCGGCCCCCCTCATCTTGTAGGCTTGTGTCACAGGAACGAAACTTTTCAAACCACCGACGAACAGTATGTTCAGATGTTACCTCACTTTTCAAACGACCGACGAACAATACGTTCAGATGTTGCCTCACTTTTCAAACCACCGACGAACAGTACGTTCAGATGTTGCCTCACTTTTCAAACCACCGACGAACAGTACGTTCAGATGTTGCCTCACTTTTCAAACCACCGACGAACAGTACGTTCAGATGTTGCCTCACTTTTCAAACCACCGACGAACAGTACGTTCAGATGTTGCCTCACTTTTCAAACCACCGACGAACAGTACGTTCAGATGTTGCCTCACTTTTCAAACCACCGACGAACAGTACGTTCAGATGTGGCCTCCTCGCCCCATGCCTCGACCACATTACGATAGGTTTGTGCCGCATTACGACCCAATTTGAGTTCATGAAGCAGAATCATGCGCAACTCATTCCTTCCTAATATGTTGTACATACTACTCTCACACGAGTAGCAACGACTGCAGCTCAACTGATTACTGCGTGAATGTGGCGCGTCTGAGTCGTCCTTCTTTTTTTTTTTTTTTTTTTTTTGGTTGGAGGTTTAACGACCACCGTGAGCAACTCAATGGGCTATAAGCAGTCGCCCGTCCCTAATTTAGGGTCACTGGTTCCAGGGAAGGGAGAGAGCCAGTGCCGTAAGACAAACACAACATCCATGCCTGACCGGGATTCGAACCCAGACCCCTTACGGACGAATGATCAGAGGCCATCGCTTAGACCACTGCGCCACCGGGGCGGCTGAGTCGTCCTTCAACTAGTACGAATGGCGCTGCGAGCGGATTGGTCCGCAAGCAATGTTGGCGAGTTGAATGTGGCATCTCAGAAAATCGGCCATTATTTTCCCAACGACCTGTTATTTAACTTCCTACATTTTATTTGAATAATGCTTCATGTTAATTTGGGCCGACCTGCGGTAATGAGGAAAGACTGGTGATGATAAGTTTTTTTTTTTTTTTTTGATTGGAGGTTTAACGACCACCGTGAGCAACTCAATGGGCTATAAGCAGTCGCCCGTCCCTAATTTAGGGTCACTGGTTCCAGGGAAGGGAGAGAGCCAGTGCCGTAAGACAAACACAACATCCATGCCAGACCGGGATTCCAACCCGGACCCCTTACGGACGAATGATCAGAGGCCAGCGCCTTAGACCACTGCGCCAGGTGATGATAAGTGTCAAATCAGTTTGACCAATGCTGCCATAAACAAGAGTATGTCTGAGTGGAACCAAACCACCACATGTATTAAAAGTTACCGACAATTAGTAGGATTAACACCCCCATCAAGTCATAGCAATCATCATCACTGATAAATGAACCTCTCCCAGTTTTTTCCACAACTCTATCTTAAGCCAGTCTCCTCTGTCTCGTTCCAGCATGTTTTCGAATTTCATCCAACTATCTCCCACGTGGTCTTCTAGGTCTTTCTCTGTCCTTTGGTATCCAGTGTAATACACTCATTGTCAAAAAAATAGATGCACCAGAAGGAAGCAACCGACAGGAATGAAACTAGGTGGGTAGGTTTGACATCATGAGACATGCAAATGGTTCAAGAATCAAGCTCGGTAGCGCATGTGACGCAAGCAATGAGGGGCAGTAGCGCTATGCCTAACCGGCAATATAAGGGGTCCCGTTGCGCGTGCTTGCCATTATGACTTCTGTTGTGTTGATTGCATCCTTTGCAAGTGAAGTATGCCTCGGAGAAAGGTTCAGAAGCAATTCGAGCAGTTGGCGGAGTTCGACAGGGGCCGCATCGCCGGGCTCCGGGAAGCGGGATGGTTTTATGGCGATATTGCGCGCCATACTAGTCGTGCGGATATCACCATAGCACGCTGTTGGCGGCACTGGATAGAACAAGGCACACAGCAGCGGCAGGAAGGTTCTGGGAGACCTAAAAAAACCACGGAGAGAGAGGACCGACGGATTGTCCGACATGCGCGGAGCTACCCAACAGCAACAATTGCGGATATTCAACGAGCAGTGGTGCCCTCCATGCATCGTCCAATTAGTGCCAGCACCATTGACAGACGGCTACACGACGTAGGACTACACGCACGCAGACCGTTACGACAACTGCCTTTAGTGCCAGTGCATCGTCGTCAAAGACTGCAAGGTGTCGTACCGGACTGTCCTGGAGCCACTCAGAATGGCAGCGGGGGATCTTCACTGACGAGTCTCGCTCTTGTCATGGAGGAGACGACCAACGAATCCGTGAGTGGAGGCACCGTGGTCAGCGCCAAGATGAACGGTTTGTTGTCGAGCGTCACCCGTCCAAAAGGCCTGGTGTCATGGTGTGAGGTGCAATAGCCTAAGATACCTATGATGTTCATTACAGGCACTTTGATAGCCCAACGTTACGTTAATGAGGTCCTGCAACCAGTTGCTCTACCTTTTCCTGAACGCTCCCTCCGGTGCGATTTTCCAACAGAACAATGCTTGTCCGCATACTGCTGCTGCCTCGAGAGCTTGTCTTCAAGGCACTGACACTCTGCCATGACCAACCGCATCGCCAGTCCTTCCGCCGATTGAAAACGTGTGGGATGCTATTGGACGCGCTACCCACACTCCACCCCTACCATACAATCTGCAGGAACTGTGTGAGAATATTCAAGCTGCATGGGATGGATTATCTCAGGACACGATTAGGAACCTGTACAACTCCATGCCGAGACGTCCGGCATGCTGTATGAGCAAACATGGCGGCCCGATGCAATACTGGGAGGCACTACTTATTGGCGAGTAGCTCAATAAATATTGTCCATATCAGTCTCAATGTTTAATCATTTATTGTTCCTGGTAACCTTTTCCTTCCTCCCGAATAGCATTGCAATCCGACACGTCCTTCTGCGCGCAACTATTTTTTTCGACGATGAGTGTAATTCAGTTGCCTATCGGTGGTCAGTTCTTCAAGAAAAATGTCAGTTTCATCATTATTTTAGCGATTTTATTTTGGTCATGTCATCAACTCCTTGTAGTTTTGTTCTCTGTGATTAAAGGTTTAACAGTTGAAGCTCTTCCATAGGTGTTGGCTTTGTGAAGTTATCTTCGGACTGTTCTTGTTGAAACAGGGTCTTTCAGGTGGATATTGAGTTCTGCTGTCACTTTTGCTGCAGGAGTTCTGTGTTGTTTAGACACAATCCTTGTTAGTTCTCTGCAGACTGTTTTTGTGGAAACAGGTTCTTCCAGGTGGATATTGAGTTCTGCTGTCACTTTTGCTGCGGGAGTTCTGTGTTGTTTGCACATAATCCTTGTTAGTTCGCTGCAGACTGTTTTTGTGGAAACAGGTCCTTCCAGGTGGATATTGAGTTCTGCTGTCACTTTTGCTGCAGTAGTTCTGTGTTTTTTTATTGGAGGTTTAACGACCACCGTGAGCAACTCAATGGGCTATAAGCAGTCGCCCGTCCCTAATTTAGGGTCACTGGTTCCAGGGAAGGGAGAGAGCCAGTGCCGTAAGACAAACACAACACCCATGCCTCACCGGGATTCGAACCCGGACCCCTTACGGACGAATGATCAGAGGCCATCACTTAGACCACTGCGCCACCGGGAGGGGGAGGGGACAAAAAAAGGAATTTAAATTAGAGTATACGTCGCAGGGTGTCCGAGATACATACCTTCAAACGGAGGTATTGAAATATTTTTATAGCGGGGAGTTGGAGGGTTAGTACGAGACACAGAGAGAGAGACCCACCACCAACAGCCACTAGTGGTGTAGAGTGACCTAAAATTTATCCGTGGCTAAATATTTTTAAAATTGTTCTCAACCTTCCGTAGTGTAAAATATAATTGCAGGGGATTGTGAGGTTTAAAAACGCCACCAGCTGAAATTTCCGGGTGGTAGGTCAGGTGCACTCGGAGTAGGAATGAAGGGTCAGGTGCACTCAGAATCGGGGTGGAGGGTCAGGTGCACTCGGATTCGGGGTGGAGGGTCAGGTGCGCTCGAATTCGGGGTGGAGGGTCAGGTGCGCTCGGAGTCGGGGTGGAGAGTCAGGTGCACTCAGGCATTACCTATATTTTTTACTTAATCTTACCAAGCTTGATTGAAAGGAGACTTATCATTGGAAATGTTTCGTAAAAAAATGCATATTTCCATAAACGTTTTTTTAATTACCTTTACCTTGCAAAACTTATGCCCTTTAGTTGTGTGAATAAAACAAAAAAATGTACACATCTCTTAAAGTTATTACGGTAATTCTTTAAGGAACAAAATATAATTTTATAACTGCTCCCGTCCCCCCAAACTTATCATAGCAACCGCCAAGCCCTCACCTCCAACTTTTGAGACAAGTCTACGCTCTTAGTAGTGATTTTAAACAACAAAATACGTTGTATCTAACAGCTTGGATGCACATGCGCAGATCGTCCAAGTCCGCCTAAACTTTCAAGGTAGAGAGCATACTTTTTTTGACATAAGTATAAAGTAAAAAAAAAAATCTCTTTAATATGGGTAATAACATGCTTTTATTCATTTTCTTGCTCAAATTCTACCATCCAGGACCGGTTCTCGGCTGCTTGGCGCCTTAGACAATGGCTCAAAAAATTTATGTAATTCATTTGTGTTGCATTGCAGTACTTATTCCATAATTTCAAGATGCAAAAAAAAAAAAAAATAAAAATAGAACGTGATCTTAATGGAAAGAAATTAATGGGAAGTACATCGATTTACTTGACTGGTCTAACGCAAATTAAAATTTCATTTTGCATACTTTTATTCGTAAAATTACCAACAAGTGTCTTCAAACCTAGGTCACGGGAAATTTCTTGTTCGATCGACAACGTATATAACCCTAAAAAATTCCAGCGAGATTAATTTAGTGGTACAGCTTCTTACTTTTACTCCTGTTTTCATCAAAAAATAAGTCTGAGCGTAACAGTTGCTTACTTCTAGTCTAGGCGCTGAGAATTGCCACTGTTTGTTACAGAAGTGAACAGTCTTGATATTTCCACTGAAAGCCGCATAAGACAGAATCAATTTCTCTTAAATTTTTTTTTTTTTTTTGATTGGAGGTTTAACGACCACCGTGAGCAACTCAATGGGCTATAAGCAGTCGCCCGTCCCTAATTTAGGGTCACTGGTTCCAGGGAAGGGAGAGAGCCAGCGCCGTAAGACAAACACAACATCCATGCCTCACCGGGATTCGAACCCAGACCCCTTACGGACGAATGATCAGAGGTCAGCGCCTTAGACCACTGCGCCACCGGGGCGGCCTCTTAAATTTTATACCGCCCTCAGGCGACGCTGACTTGCCTACTACATAGATTTATGGCAGTTTTTCGACACATATGCGCATGGGTGTCGGATTAACTGGAGGCTGACTTACCCAGTCTATAAGCGCAGGTCTCAGTTACTCGCTTACTCAACGAGTAAGGATTTTCAAGTTTTATTGAAAGGACAGCAGAAAAAAAGTCTTTATCTTTTTCTCATTATTTTCTCTCATTAACTCATTCGCCGCCCCGGTGGCGCAGTGGTCTAAGCGATGGCCTCAGATCATTCGTCCGAAAGGGGTCCGGGTTCGAATCCCGGTGAGGCATGGGTGTTGTGTGTGTCTTACGGTCCTGGCTCTCACCCTTCCCTGGAAACAGTGACCCTAAATTTGGGACAGGCGACTGCTTATAGCCCATTGAGTTGCTCACGGTGGTCGTTAAACCTCCAATCAAAAAAAAAAAAAAAAAAATTAACTCATTCAATTTTATCAACTCTAACAGCGGCAGCAGAACAGAGGAGGCAAGGGGGAGGCAGTTGCCCACGCATCCTAATGAGTGTGGGGGCAAAACATCACATTTGCCCCCTCAGTTTTCTTCCTTTTCAGATTACATATGTTCGTGATGGGAAATCTCAAACATTCGTTGTTGTTTCTTAAAGTTCATTTTGATAAAAATTGAGTATTGCTGTTCATTTTTTACCATGAACTATCTGGAACTCTTATTTGTTTTTTAATGCCACTCCTGAGAGACCAAGAAATGCTGTCCCCATTAAAGGGCTGGTTCCCGTTTGAAGACCAGCAATGTTTTGTCTCATTAGGTGTAAAAAATTAGTCTAAAAAAATTAGTCTAAAAAAAATGAGTAAAAATAAATAGCGAAATGGAAGTAGGGTGAGGAATGAGATATAAGTTCCTTCAATGTTGAATTATAGCGTCTACGACTACAAGTCCTCCGGAATTCGTACTAATCCGGAAATATCAAAATCTGTAGTTTCACTCTGTTTATGTGTTCAGTTAGTTCACACTGAGAAACTATATGGATATGAAAGTGTTTTTTTTTCTTAGATGAATGTTTAATCGAAAAAAGAAATTTTGTTCAGTAAAGTTTCCTAATGAAGTCAGCACGTCTTCTTTTACAGTAGTAGGATATATTTTATGCCATGATAAAATATTTTGTTCTGCGACATCTTGACCCCGCTGTCAAAAAAGAGTTCAGACGCCACTGATATGATCTGTCAAAAGAGTTCAGACGTCACTGATAAGCAGTCGCCCGTCCCTAATTTAGGGACAGTGACTCCAGGGAAGGGCTGCCCCGGTGGCGCAGTGGTCTGAGGCGCTGGCCTCTGATCATTCGTCCGTAAGGGGTCCGGTTTCGAATCCCGGTCAGGCATGGATGTTGTGTTTGTCTTACGGCACTGGCTCTCTCCCTTCCCTGAAACCAGTGACCCTAAATTACGGACGGGCGACTGCTTATAGCCTATTGAGTTGCTTACGGTGGTCGTTAAACCTCCAAACAAACAAAAAAAAACAAAAAAAAAACGACCACCGTGAGCAACTCAATGGGCTATAAGCAGTCGTCCGTCCCTAATTTAGGGTCACTAGTTCCAGGGAAGGGAGAGAGCCAGTGTCGTAAGACAAACACATCACTCATGCCTCACCGGGATTCGAACCCGGACCCCTTCGGACGAATGACCAGAGGTCATCGCTTAGACCACTGCGTCACCGGAGCGGCACGGTCGTCGTTAAACCTCCAATCAAAAAAGAAAAAAAACTCCAGGGAAGAAGGGGGCATGGAGAAATCCATGCCTCAGTGTGATTCGAACCCATCTCGGACGAATAGTCAGAAGCCATCGCTTAGACCACTGAGTCACATGGGAGCAGCCAATTAGAAGTTTAGCGATCACCGTGAGCAACTCAATGGGCTATAAGCAGTCGCCCGTCTCTTAATTAGGGCCAGTGACTCCAGGGAAGAGAGAGAGCCAGTTTCGAAAGCAAACACAACATTGATGCGTCAGCGCCGTCCCGGGGCGCAGTGGTCTAAGCGATGGCCTCGGATCATTCGTCCAAAAGGGGTCCGGGTTCGAATTCCGTGAGGCATGGATGTTGTGTTTGTCTTACGGCACTGGCTCTCTCCCTTCCCTGGAACCAGTGACCCTAAATTAGGGACGGGCGACTGCTTAGAGCCCATTGAGTTGCTCAAGGTGGTCGTTAAAACCCCAATCAAAAAAAAAAAAAAATGATGCGTCAGCGGGATTCGAACCCGGACCCATCTCGAACGAATTGTTATAAGCAAGCGATTAGACCACACTGCGTCACTGGGGTGGTAATTTGGGATTTTTTTTTCGTTGGAGGTTTAACG
This sequence comes from Macrothele yani, assembly GCA_039090855.1. Taxonomy (NCBI): domain Eukaryota; kingdom Metazoa; phylum Arthropoda; class Arachnida; order Araneae; family Macrothelidae; genus Macrothele; species Macrothele yani. The sequence goes on from CM077021.1 coordinate 40,589,773, forward strand.
ACCAGCGTGAGCAACTCAATGGGCTATAAGCAGTCGCCCGTCCCTAATTTAGGGTCACTGGTTCCAGGGAAGGAGAGAGCCAGTGCCGTAAGACAAACACAACATCCATTCCTGACCGGGATTCGAACCCAGACCCCTTACGGACGAATGATCAGAGGCCAGCGCCTTAGACCACTGTGCCACCGGGGCGGCCGTTGGAGGTTTAACGACCAGCGTGAGCAACTCAATGGGATATAAGCAGTCGCCCGTCCCTAATTTAGGGTCACTGGTTCCAGGGAAGGGAGAGCCGCCCCGGTGGCGCAGTGGTCTAAGCGATGGCCTCTGATCATTCGTCCGAACGGGGTCCTGGTTCGAATCCCGGTGAGGCATGGATGTTGTACTTGTCTTACGGCACTGGTTCTCTCCCTTCCCTGGAACCAGTGACCCTAAATTAGGGACGGGCGACTGCTTATAGCCCATTGAGTTGCTCACGGTGGTCGTTAAACCTCCAATCCCCCCCTGGGGAAGGGAGAGAGCCAGTGCCGTAAGACAAACACAACAACCATGCCTCACGGGATTCGAACCCGGACCCCGTTCGGACGAATGATCAGAGGCCATCGCTTAGACCACTGCGCCATAATTTGGGAATAACGCTTGCATCTGTGTGCTTAGCTACTGCGTCTTATTGTGATCGACATATCTGGGAAATTTCATGATTAGAAAGTGATCGGATTCAGGGTAAATGACATAGTATCTACATAAAATGACGTAACATGAGGGAAACAAGTCGGAGGTAAAGCATTCCGAATGAATATTTTACCGGAGAACACGCTCCCGGGAAACACGCAAAGGGTGGAGCCCACACGAAGAAAATCTAGTGTAAAATAACACGTGTTCAACAATCGGTAGCTGTTTTCCGTCCTATTTCATGCAAGCTTCTCTCTCTCTCTCTCTCTCTCGCGTCAGCGGTAATTCATTTACAAAATGCTATCCCTCGTTCCAAGAAACAATCATTTCCAAGTTCTGCCACCTGAATTGCCCGCAGCGAAATCACTTGTTCTTTAGTAGTGTAGTTTTCTCCATGGTTCAGCTGGTTCCCTCACACAACCGGCTCTCGTTGAGAAGAAAAAAGTCTCGAAAATGTATTGGAGAACAAGTGCATCTCGTGTACATGTAGCCGCGCTGTGATAGAGTACAAAGGGAACTCCCTTGGCTCATTACGGCTGAATTTCTGCCCTGACCCATCTAATATTCCCTTTGCGTTATATTTTGAATGGATTTAAGGTCACACCACAGCCTTGAGGGCTGGCAAGAAGGAATTGTCTGGTACAGAGAGTTAAAACATTGTTTAAACATTAGAGGTCATCTCAATAGACGGCATAGATTATTCGCGTTCTGCAAATCGGTAACTTAAAGAAAGGAGATTGAATGGATACCTGGAATAGCAGCAGCTCCCGTTAAAACTGCGGTTACTGCTGAGGAAGAGAAATTTCTTTTACGAAATGCTTCTCGAAAGTTCTACGAAAGAAAGATTGAAGTTTTGGTGTCGTCGAACTCCACACGTTTCTGTTAGAAGAAGAAAGGGGAGAAAAACTGCGACCGACTCTCTCTTTCTTCACGAAAGTGAAGAATGTTTTACTGAGAGGGAATTAACGACCACCAGGCAGGGTCGTAGCTAGGTCCTAGAACTAGGGGTGGGGGGGGGGCTCAAATTTTTGCTAGGCGTGGGCAAAGAGGGCAGTCGCTCACGCAGTTTTGCCGACTTGGGGGACATTCACTAAATTAGATTTCAGAATGGAGTTAGTGGCAGACATATTGTTTTTCGGATTTATGACTTTTTCAGCGGATTTTTTAATGTTTTGAACGATTTCAGTAACTTTTTACATTTATGGTTTCAAACATTTAAAATGTTGTATTTGAAACTTCTTCAGTTCCGTAGTTTCCATAACCGTGGTTTTTAATTCTTATAATGTGCAATCCCTTTCCCCTTTCCGCTTTTATTTTTAACAGGCACAGAAAGCTTGCCTGTGCCAACTGAGTTACACTAGAAGAAAAAAAATCTGTGATCCCTTAGGCCGTAAATATGATAGTGGTGCGATGAATACTCCGTTCTCGTTCGCTCGGAATGTAAGAGAGGCCGAGAGAGTAACAACGAGCAGTGGACTATGATGAAAAATAGGTTTTGGCCTGCTAAGATAATAATATCTTTTTTTTTTTCTCAGTAAGTTCTTTGAACTAGATTTTTTAGGCATTTCAAAATTATTAGTGTTTTCCCTCCTCCTTAGTGCACCACTGAAGCCATATTAAGGAACCCAGTGTCGGCCTGGTGGCCGACTGGCACAAGGCGCAGACTTGTCTTCACTCGAATCAACCTGGTACCGGGTTCGAGTCGCAGGTGTAACATATATTGATGTGTGCAGCCTATCTTACGGCTCTGTCTCTGTTGAAATCTGAAACCAGTAGCTCTAAATTTTGGCAACTGCTAATAGCCTTAAGAACAACTCTTGGCGGCCCCGGTGGCGCAGTGGTCTAAGGCGCTGGCCTCTGATCATTCGTCTGTAAGGGGTCCGGGTTCGAATCCCTTTGAGGGCAAGGAACAGATCCAACGGCAATAGGATCCCATGTGGTCTTAAAGTGCTTCGTTCGCCATCAAGGGCAACATTCAATTGTCTCCTTAAAACTACAAAGGATGCAGCCTGGGACTTAAGCCCCCAAAGCTTCCCACCTACCTTTAATCCGGTCCCGAGTGCAAGTACGCCTCCACCCTTGATTACTTTCTTTTAGCTTGTTCTTCTAAATTTAACCCCCCCCCCCCTCCTCCTAAAATGCGTTTCTTGTTCCTTATAACTCCCACCGCTAGTAAAGAATCACTAAAATTACTAATACAGCCGTTACAACTAATTCACAATTCAAAAAGTCGAAATTTCTTTTGAGTTACATTCATACTGCGTCGTTTTACTGTTACTTAACGTTTTAAAAAGTCCAGTATACGAATAAAGTATTTATGCCTGTGATGAAATTGAAATATCAAAGTAATTTACGTAAACCATCGAAATAAAAGTGTAAGTCATTTTTGACAGCGCCAATTTTCCAGGGAGGGGGCTTGCTAGCCTTGTACGGGGAGCTGAGCCCCCTCGAGCCCCCCGTTAGCTACGGCCCTGCCACCAGGGACGTCGCTAGACTTCGAAATCAGGATGGGTGGGCGGGTATTATTTTGCTTGGGCAAGTTTGATAGCAACTTTATTTTACAAAACTGAGAGAAAGGATTTGTTTTCCTTTTTATACAGGCTGCAAAGGTATTTGTGTAATATTCCTTGCCCCTCCTGGATACATACTCATTAATTTTGGAACTGTCTTGATGTTTTTGCACTATTTGGAATACAAAAGAATGAAAAGTTTGGAGTCAGTTTTTGCTGATTTCCGTTCATCCGTGTTTAAGAAAATTAGTAAAACATAAAGAGTTACATACCCGTTTAATAAACATGACACACTGTCACCAACACCATATTAATACACACAACTGACGTGGATTAAGAACATCAAACGGAAGTCATCGCTCTTTCCACGTTTATGAGTGAGTCACGTAAAAATTATCATCTGCCGCCACCGGGAATCGAACCCATGGTCTTCTAGTTACGCGCCGGACATCATAATCCACGTCAATTGCGTGTATTAATTATTCATTCGCCTCCTAGTTATGTGTTGAGTTGCTTCTTACCAGCATTGTGCAGGGCTCCAAGAAGCAACCTGCCATGTGGTTTGGCAGTTATACTCCGAGTCAACCTAAGAGTGAACCACTATGAAGGGTACGAAACAGCTACCTCCGCTACGAAAAATAGTCCCTATCGTTTAGAGCGAAAAGCATCAAAATTATGGCTTAGAATCCATTTTTGTTTGCTCAACAGTTTATCAGACAAAATTGCTATCTAAAAAGAAAATTCTAGAAGTTAGAGCGCTTTTAGAAATAAATTTGTTTTGAGAAGTTGCTGAATCAAGAGCTTCGCACTTTCGGCTATTTCTGCCCACTTGGGATACAACTCGGACAGGAGGAAGACCTCTCCCAACATTAACAACACAGAAGCAATAAATTGACAATCGGGGAAACTTGAAGGGTGTGTTACTTAAACAGGCAGTAGGGGAAGCAGTTCGGCCTCCACCAGACCCCCCACTGCTTGTGAGATGGGTGGGGGTATCAGAAAAGAAACAGTAGAAGATCACATTAACGCGGATGGATACCATTCTTGCGTTCCACGACGAGATGTGATAAGGTTCACCCGCGTTTCCCAGTAGTACACTTTTAGGGAGAATTGGAGTATAGTTGTATGCGAGTCTGGAGAATTCGAGGCCGCTGTGGGGCAGTGGTAGCATGTCCGGCGTGTAACTGGAAGACCTGGGTTCGATTCCCGGTGGCGGCCGATGATAATTTTTTTCCTGACTCGCTTATAAACGTGGAAAGAAATTTGACCAGCAACATGCCCTAATCAAAAGAAAATTTCATGCCTAAGAGAAAGGTCTTAGAGTAAATCTTTTCATGGATTAGGGTTGAGGGGAAATAAACCCATGCATACAATACCTTCCCACTCCTTAACTCCTTTTCTTCAACCCAGCGACCTTGTCTTTCAGTCATCTCTTCTAAAACAGTCGTCAGTCACGTATTGCTCCCTCATTGCCCTAAGGCAGCAAGCTTAAGAGCGCTGGTATACCTTTAGACTCCACATTCCATGTTGGAATCCCCTACCTAGTAGCAGAAACAAACAGCAGAACACTTACTAATGACCTCAGTGAATACCTATTCACTATCTTCATTCGGCTCCGATCATACTAACTTGGAAAAAAGCTTAAATTGAAGATTTGGACAAGAGGAAAACAACTAAATTTTCATGGTCTTGCGGATGTGGTTTTCATAATACACTGCCGGACAATTGCTAAGGACGGATGACAATAGCAACGATAGCAACCATAAAATGGAAGGCAGAAAAATGTGGAAATTAGCATAAGTGCGGGATACAGTAAGACGTGTTGTGCGTATGCAAATTTTGGATTGCCGAACTTGTTCGTGACGTCATAGCGCTGATAAGAGATATAAAGGATTTGACGCGTATTGACCGTTGTTGTTCAAACGCAAAGTTCAAAGGTAAAGAATCAATTGACGAACTTGCAATTTTCAGTATGTCTTCCCGACATCACCTAGATGATTTTACGCGTGGCCGTATTATTGGCAAGATTGAAGAAGGGCGAAAAATAACAGATGTTGCCAGGGTGTTCGACGTCAGCCACAGTGTTGTTTCAAGGCTTTGGAAATCATTTCAAACAAATGGAGAGTGTAGCAAACGTCACGGGAGAGGTCGTGTTCGCAGTACGACACCTGCAGAAGATCGGTACATAGTGCTATCAACAAAAAGACACCGGCGCAGCACAGCTAGTGAGGTAGCAAATCAGTTTATGGCTGCTAGTGGCAAGCGGATCTCCCGAAAAACTGTCGCCAGACGTTTGCATGAAGGAGGACTATACGCCCGCCGTCCTGTTGTGTGCATCCCATTGTCCAGACGTCACCGTTCCGCCCGTTTGCAATGGTGCCATCAACATCGCAATTGGACTGATAACGACTGGTCTGCTGTCCTCTTCTCAGATGAGAGTAGATACGGTCTATCGTCTGATTGTCGACGACAACTGATCTGGCGTGATAGTGGTACTGCATATTGTCCAGCAAACATACAGGAAAGGGACCGATATCCGACATGTAGTGTCATGGTATGGGCTGGCATCATGATCAAGGGCCGTACGTCCCTCTATGTGCTTCCAACTGAGACTATGACTGGCCAACGATACATTAATGATGTTCTGCTACCTCATGTTCGCATGTTCCGTGGTGCTGTCGGTGATAGATTCATTTTCATGGACGACAACGCAACATGTCATCAAACAGTCGCTGTCCAGGAGTGTCTTAAGAGCGAGGATATTCAACGCCTCGTATGGCCAGCACGTTCTCCAGATCTGAATCCCATTGAAAATGTGTGGGATGCTTTGGGGAGGAGTCTTTCTGGTCGCCAATGCCCTCCAATAAACAAGGACACCCTCATCCGTGCACTGACAGAGGAATGGGATAAATTACCCCAACAGCTGCTTGATAATGATGTGCAAAGCATGGCACGACGTGTGGAATCTTGCATCGCCCTCCATGGTGGCCATATCCCGTATTGACATCTTACGCCGGATCGCCTGCGGACGGTAATTGCATTTTTTCTCGTTTACGTATTCTGCACAAAATGGCCTGTTTGTCCCTTGAACACGTTCCACGGCCTCCTTGATTTCAGAGCATAATAAATTGTCTTTTTTGTAATGTCCTGGCATTCTGACATTATTTTATTTCACTTGGCATCCAACCACACTTACTTTTTTATGCGCTATATAGCCGTTTATGATCCGTCCTTAGCAATTGTCGAGCAGTGTAATTTGTACGGAGAGGGAAAACCGCACTTCCTAGCGGAAAATACGTTGGGCTGTACGATGAAAAACACGGGAATCATTATTACTTGAAAAATTCCAGATTATATTTTAAAGTTAAAAAAGTTAAAATATGGCACATCCTAAACTGGGTGGGCAAAACAATTTTCACGGTGGGCTACAGTCCACCCTCGCATCCTCTTGGCGACGTCCCTGACGACCACCATGAGCAAATCAGTCGTTCGTCCCTAATATGGGACTACTAGTTCCAGGAAAGGGAGAAAAGCCACGCAGCGTTGCAGCGTTCTTTTCTATTTTTTTTTTTTTTTTTTTGGCTTTGCTTCGTTTGTTTTTTTGTTTCGGAATTTAACGACCACCATGCGCAACTCTTTTCATGGCTCAGTGGTCAAAGCGCTGGCTTATCACCATTCGTCTGAGAAAGGGTCCGGGTTTGAATCCCGGTGAGGCATGGATGTTGTGTTTGTCTTACGGCACTGGCTCTCTCCCTTCCCTGGAACCAGTGACCCTAAATTAGGGACGGGCGACTGCTTATAGCCCATTGAGTTGCTCACGGTGGTCGTTAAACCTCAAAAAAAAATCCTCCAATCAAAAAAAAAAAAAAAAAAGTGACTACCACGGCCTCACCCGGTGGCGCAGTGGTCTAAGCGCTAGCTTATGACCATTCATCCGTGAAGGGTCCTGGTTCGAATCCCTGTAAGGCACGGATGTTGTATTTGTCTTAAGGCAGTGGGCCTAAATTACGGACGGGCGACTACTTATAGCCCACTGATTAAAGCAGTGGGCCTAAATTACGGACGGGCGACTACTTATAGCCCACTGATTTTTTTTTTTTTTTTTTGATTGGAGGTTTAACGACCACCGTGAGCAACTCAATGGGCTATAAGCAGTCGCCCGTCCCTAATTTAGGGTCACTGGTTCCAGGGAAGGGAGAGAGCCAGTGCCGTAAGACAAACACAACACCCATGCCTCACCGGGATTCGAACCCGGACCCCAGACGGACGAATGATCAGAGGCCAGCGCATTAAACCACTGCGCCACCGGGGCGGCCCACTGATTTGCTCACGGTGGTCGTGAAACCTCCAATAAGCTGCCCCGGTGGCGCAGTGGTCTGAGCGATGGCTTCTGATCATTCGTCCGGAAGGGGTCCGGGTTCGAATCCCGGTGAGGCATGGATGTTGTCTTTGTCATACGGCGCTGGCTCTCTCCTTTCCCTGGAACCACTGGCCCTAAATTTTTTTTTTTTTGTGTGTGTGGTTGGAGTTTTAACGACCACCGTGAGCAACTCAATGGTCTAGAAGCAGTCGTCCGTCCCTAATTTAGGGTCATTGGTTCCAGGGAAGGGAGAGAGCCAGTACCGTAAGACAAACACAACATCCATGCCTCACCGGGATTCGAACCCGGACGCCATTCGGACGAATGATCAGAGGCCATCGCTTAGACCACTGCGCCACCGGGGCGGCGGCCCTAAATTAGGGACGGGCGACTGCTTAAAGCCCATGATGTTGCTCACGGTGGTCGTTAAACCTCCAATCCCAATCAGAAAGAACCTCCAACAACAACAAAAAAAAAAAAAAAAAAAAAAAGGAACTCTACACATTTTTTTTGGTAGAAGAAGAATAGGAACAGAAACTACGTCTGACTATCGCTCTCTCTCTCTCTCTTTACCAAATTTAGGAATTCTTCACTGAGGGGGTATTAACGACCACCATGAGCAAATCAGGCGCTCGTCCCTACTTTGGGTCTACTAGTTCCAGGGCAGGGAGAGAACCACCGCAGGGGGCTTTCTGTCTTTTGCTTTGTTTTGGTGTTTGTTTCAGAATTTAACGACCACCAAGCGCAACTCGTTACACTAAAAGCAGTCGCTCGTCCCCCCCCCCTAAATTTTTTTTTTTTTTTTTTTTTTTTTGATTGGAGGTTTAACGACCACCGTGAGCAACTCAATGGGCTATAAGCAGTCGCCCGTCCCTAATTTAGGGTCACTGGTTCCAGGGAAGGGAGAGAGCCAGTGCCGTAAGACAAACACAACACCCATGCCTCACCGGGATTCGAACCCGGACCCCTTACGGACGAATGATCAGAGGCCATCGCTTAGACCACTGCGCCACCGGGGCGGCCCCCTAATTTAAAACAATTGCTCCGAGGGAATAGAGAATGCCAGTCCGCTTTTGTTTTTTTAGTTCTGGGCTTTAACGACTGCCATGGCCGCCAACGGTGGCGCAGTGGTCTACGCGCTGGCTTCTGATCATTCGTCCGTGAAGGGTCCGAGTTCGAATCCTGGTAAGGAATAGATGTTGTGTTTGTCTTACGGCACTGGCTCTCTCCCTTCTCTGGAGTCAGTGGCCCTAATTTAGGAACGAGCATTTTTTATAGTCCATGGGGTTGCTCACGGTGGTCGTTAAACCTTCAATCAAAAAGAAAAAAGAACTACTACCATGAGCATACGTGGGAGCAATAAGCAGTAGTTCTCCCCTAATGTGGAGTGACTGGCTCCAGGGAAGAGAGAGCCAGAGCAATTTTGTGTGTGTGTGTGTGTGTGTGTGTGTGTGTGTGTTTATCATTTTGTTGTTCTTTGGGGATTTAACGACTGATCACCCTGAGCAACTCTTTGGAGTATAAGCAAAAGCCTTCTTATTGTTCGACGCTTGTCCATTGGTTCCAGCAGGGAAGGGGAAGAGCCGGCGCTAACTGTTTTGTTTCGTTCTTTTTTTTTTTTTTTTTTTTTTTTTTGGTTTGTCCTTTTTTTGTTTCGGGGTTTAACAACTGCTATGAACTAATCTGGAGCTGTGAGCAATAGCTGGGCTCTAATTTGGGGCTACTGGCCACAGGTAAGGGAGAGCGCCAGCGCATTTTTTTCCCTTTTTGTTTCGGGGTTTAACAACCAACATGGGCAAACCGGAGAGCCGTCCCGGTGGCGCAGAGGTGTTAGCAATGGCTTCTGATCATTCGTCCGAGATGGGTCCGGATTCGAATCCCGGTGAGGAATGGATGTTGTGTTTGTCTTTCGGCACTGGCTCTCTCCTTCCCTGGAACCAGTGGTTCTAAATTAGGGACGGGCGACTGCTTATTTCCCATTGAGTTGCTCAAGGTGATTGTTAAACCTCCAATACAAAAATAACAAACAGAAAAAAAAAACATTTAGCTGGTTTGAACTGAGGCCATGTCGCCCCGGTGGCGCAGTGGTCTAAGCGATGGCCTCTGATCATTCGTCCAAAAGGGGGTCCGGGTTCGAATCCCTGTGAGGCATGGATGTTGTGTTTGTCTTATGTCACTATCCCTCTCCCTTTCCTGGAGTCAGTGACCCTAAGTTAGGGACGGGCGACTGCTTATAGTCCACTGAGTTTCTCACGGTGGTCGTTAAACCTTTAATCAAAGACCAGGGGTTCCGGGTAAGGTAGAGTGCCAGAGAAAGTGTTTTTCATTTTTGTTGTTTCGGGATTCAAGGACCAACATGAGCAAACCTAGTGGGTATAACGTCTCTAATTAGGGGTCACTAATTCCACAGAAGGTATATATCCGCTGCTGTTTTTGTTTTGTTCTGTTTTTTGCTTTGGAGTTTAACAACCACCATGAGAAAAATCTGAGACCTGTAAGCAGCCGCTCCTTCCTAATTTGGGACTACTGGTTCCAGGAAAGGGAGAGAGCCAGTGCTGTATTATTAGTCTGGGTTCGAATCCCGGTTAGGCATGGATGTTGCGTTCGTCTTGCGGCACTGGCTGACTCCCTTCCCTGGAACCAATGCCCCTAAATTAGGGATAGGCGACTGCTTATAGCCCATTGAGTTTTTTTTTATTTATTGGGGATTTAACGACTACCGTGAGCAACTCAGTGGGCTGTAAGCAGTCGCCCGTCCCTAATTTAGGGTCACTGGTTCCAGGGAAGGGAGAGAGCTAGTACCGTAAGACAAACACAACATCCATGCCTCAACGAGATACTGACCCGGACCCCTTTCAAACGAATGATCAGAATAGACCAGTGCGCCACCGGAACGGTAAGGTGCAGAGCTGAGCACTTCGTATGATCACTGGGGATCCCATCTGGACCCCTCTTCGGAACCTGAAGAACACACTTGGAATTGAGAAGGTACATCAGTTCTCCTCCAGACTCGCCAAGAAGTTTTTCAAGAAATCGGAAGCCCACTTTAATGAACTAGTCAGGAGTGCGGTTGAATACGATCCCAGTGAGTTCCTTAGGTACCCCAGAAATAAGTCGGGGATCGTCCCCCCCAACTGGGACATGTAGAAGGGCAACACACCTGAGTACTGTGGGCTGTAAGCCTTGAATCAGATGGAGGACTTGATCAGATGGAGAGTAAGGTATGAACATTGGTGGGTCTTAGACAAACCACCACCCCCTTTCTTTTTCAGGATGATGTTGAGACGGTGAGTAACGATTGCTGCTCCGGCATCCGGATTTGGTTTTCGCAAGTTTCACTTCCCCCGGAGTCGTCATCGGCTATGTGGTCTTCTGGTGTGCCGTGGTGCTTCCACTGTGGCGTGCCGCCCCGGTGGCGCAGTGGTCTAAGCGATGGCCTCTGGTCATTCGTCCGAACGGGGTCCGGGTTCGAATCCCGGTGAGGCATGGATGTTGTGTTTGTCTCACGGCACTGGCTCTCTCTCCCTTCCCTGGAACCAGTGACCCTAAATTAGGGACGGGCGACTGCTTATAGCCCATTGAGTTGCTCACGGTGGTCGTTAAACCTCCAACCAACTAACCACTGTGGCGTTTTGTTCCACTCCCTTCCCCATCCCTTTCCGCCCCAGACTGGTGTCACAGTTTGCTCCAGAGATCAGCTCTCTTCCCCATTCACTTATGTTTGGTTTATCTTTCCTACTGAGTTCCCTTACTCAAATCTCGTTGCTTCCAAAATTCTAAGGACAGTTTTAAACCTGGGTCAGACACTCCCTTCCTAAAAACTACTTCAAACAAACAAACGAACGGTAGTCGTTAAACTTCCAAACAAAAAAAATATTTTTTTAGGGGTTTAACGACCAACACTTCGGGGCATAAGCTGTGCCTCGTCCCTAATTTGAGGCTACTGCTTCCAGAGAAACAAGACAGAAAGAGTTAGTTTCTGTTCAGGTCTTTGCTGTTGTTTTTGCTTTCGGAGTTTAGCGACCAGTATGAGCAACTCGCTGAGAAATTAGCAGCCTCTCGTACCTTATTTAGGACTACTGGTTCCACGGAGGAGAGCCAGAGCAAATGTATCTCGGGGTTTAGTGACCACAATGAGAAGCTCATTGAGCTATAAGCAATTGCTCGATCATAATTTGAAGTTACTGGTTTCAAAGAAGCGAGGAAGCCAGGTTTTTTTGTATTTGTTTGTTTCGGGATTTTACGACTACCACGGGTAACTCGTTGGGGTACAAGCAATCGCTTGTCTCTGATTTGGGAACACTGGTTCGAGAACATAGAAAATGCCCTACATCAAGGAAGTATTTATCGGTGCGACACGCAAATTGCTGAGGCGGCCCCGCTAGCACAGTGGTCTAAGCGCTGACTTCTGACCATTCGTCGGAGATGGGTCCGGGTTCGAATGCCGGTGAGGCATGGACGTTGTGTTTATCTTACAGCACTGGCTCTCTCCCTTCCCTGGAGTCAGTGGCCCTAAATTAGGGACAGTGCTTCTTATAGCCCATTGAGTTGCGCACGGTGATCGCTAAACTTTCAATCGCCGCCCAGGTGGCACAGTGGTCTAAGCGATGGCTTCTGATCATTCGTCCGAGATGGGTCCGGGTTCGAATCCCGTGAGCCATGGATGTTGTGTTTGTCTTACGGCACTGGCTCTCTCTGTTGCTCACGGGGTTCGTTAAACCTCTAATTGCCGCCCCGGTGGCGCAAAGGTCTAAGCAATGGCTTCTGATCTTTCGTCCGAGATGGGGTTTTTTTTTTTTCTTTTTTGATTGGAGGTTTAACGACCACCGTGAGCAACTCAATGGGCTATAAGCAGTCGCCCGTCTCTAATTTAGGGTAACTGGTTCCAGGGAAGGGAGAGAGCCAGTGCCGTAAGACAAACACAACATCCATGCCTGACCGGGTCGAACCCGGACCTTTTACGGACGAATGATCAGAGGCCAGCGCTTTAGATAACTGCGCCACCGGGGCGGCAAGAGATGGGTTCGGGTTCGAATCCCGTGAGGCATGATTGTTGTTGTGGTCTTACGGCACTGGCTCTGTCCCTTCTCTGAAACCAGTGGCCCTACATTAGGGACGAGCCACTGCTTACAGCCCATCGAGTTGTCAAAGTGTCGTGAAACCTCTAATCAAAAAAATATTTGTGTATGTACGGAGAATCGGGTTATGTAAATGAGTGCAGTTGGGAACACATTACGTGATAGGTGAGAAAGACAAAAAGGGCAAAACGGCTCAGCGTTGCTAACTTTGGTCGTCCTCGCGTGAATGTGCTGACCAGTGCATCGTAGTGGTCTCGGTGGCGAAAGCACGTGTAAGAAGTGAGAATGCCTCTGTGACGTCAACAGAAATCCTACCATCACACGGACACCTTTACCAGAGGCTTCGTCATAAGGCTACGTACAGCTGTCTATCCCTGCACCGCACAGAGGCGGAAACTCCTCGGGATGTAACAACCGTCGGGCGAGTCTGACGTCAGTGGTTGGAGGAAGGTAACATGCGCCGCCGTAGTGGGACTGGTGCACCTAGGTTGATGTACGAAAGCTTCTTTTTTTTTTTTTTTTTTTTTTTTTTGATTGGAGGTTTAACGACCACCGTGAGCAACTCAATGGGCTATAAGCAGTCGCCCGTCCCTAATTTAGGGTCACTGGTTCCAGGGAAGGGAGAGAGCCAGTGCCGTAAGACAAGCACAACATCCATGCCTCACCGGGATTCGAACCCGGACCCCTTTCGGACGAATGAGCAGAGGCCAACGCCTTAGACCACTGCGCCACCGGGGCGGCTACGAAAGCTTCGATCCGCGCATTTGACGTCAAGCCGTCCCACAGTCCACAGCGGACGACATTCGATGAGAGGTACAGGCAGCTAGGGACATTCATATATAGACACGGGCTATGATTAGCGCACTGGATAAGATACGTTTGCGCTGTCGGCAGCCATTGTGACGAATGGAACTCACTGCAGCATATCGTCGCGCAAGGCTGCAGTGTGGTAAAGCAAAAGGTATGCCTGCACGGCTGGACGAATGCAATAATGTCCTATACAGCGACGAATATATTTTCTGTCTCAGCGCCAACCATCTCCGATTGAGATTTGGGAGACGATGTGGCCACCGGGCTGATCCTGCTGCTATCCGTGAGCGCCATACGGTTCCTCAGCTTGTTGCCGTGGTTTGGGATGCTATCAATTTCAACAGTCGTTGACCACTCGTGTGCATAATGGGTGCAATGACAGCACGACGATACGCCAATGAAGTGCTGTAGCCTGTTTTGTTGCTGCATTTCCGTGGTATCCCTGCTGCCAGTTTCAACAAGATAATGACCGGCCACACCCTGCCAACATCACGAGACAGTGCCTACAAAGCGTTCAGGTGCTTCCCTGACCGGCGCGATTCCCATTCTTCTTCCCAATAGGGAACACGCGAGGGGACGTCATTGGCCGATGACTTAACGCCTGTGCTCGACCCCCTCGCAGTATGTATGACTGGTGGACACTGGTGAACGACGCATGGTCAGCAATACATAAGGACACCATTTGGGACTTGTTCCACTAGATGACACGCCGTGTGGCCAAATGACACATCCGGCCTACTGACGTGTAATTCATACGGCCTTATGATTGAAGCCACATTATACTATCTCCTCGTCCATCACATCCATGTAATCCCTCAGAAATGAAATCACGTCTTTCCCATCCATATGTTTATACACGGTCGTACCAGAATAATATACCCACCCCTGGATCACAGTGTACCCGCCGCACGTGACAAGTTCGGCCACACGAAGACATAAGCGGCCGGGCAGGACAGATGAGCCATAGTGCGTCACGTGATCACAATGGGATAAGCTAGTGATTTGACGGACGTTCAAAAGGGAATGATCCGCGGCTACATCGCCAAGGATTAAAGCATCTCAGAAACAGCAGACTTCGTGGGCTGTTCGCGAGGTGCTGTAGTAAGGGTGTACCAAGAATGGACAGTTTGCACACCGAGTACCTCCCGACGTCATAACTGTGGAGCCCCAAAGGCCATCGACCCCAGAGGAGAACGTCGCCTTTGTCGACTGGTGAAGGGCAATCGACATGAAACAGTGCAGCAATTGACCACGGCTGGGGCACCCTGGTACGTGTCCCCGATAACAGTAGAGCGAACCCTGTTACGCATGGGTCTCCGGAGTCAACGCTGCGTCAAGGCGTCCATGTTAACTCAGGTCCGTCGGCAACGACGCCTGCAGTTCGAATGGAACTGTCGTCCTTCTGCAGTGGAAGAGTGAGAAAAGTTGCCTTCTCTGACGAATCGAAGTTTCTGCTCCACAGAAGTGACGGGCGGTGGCGGATACGGCGCCAGACACACGAGAACAAAGCGCCCGGGCACTAGAAATGAACACGGGCTTCTTTTTTAAGGCCCGGACTCGTAATAACAGTTTATATGGTTGTCCCGGGTTTTAACATTTGTGAAAATTTTCCCTATGCGAGAAAGGAAAAAAAAATGAAGCATATCATTTTTTTCCTATTTGCATTTTCGTGAACAGATAACAATGTTAGTGCTTCCCGTTAATGTCAACCCCCCAAAAAAGAGAGAAAGGATAATAATAATTATTATTATGTGCATCATATTCAGGTAATAAAATGCCTTTCGTTTTGTTTCCCAAGTGTATCAAGTGAATTCGTTTACCTAACTAACTACATTTAATTTGTTTCATTTAAATTTAAATAAGGGTTTTGAACGCTTAAATTACATTAGAAAATTATTATAAAATCAGTGGCGTATATTCGAGGCTAGTTGCGAAGCCCAGAGAATGCACAAATAAAAGTTCATTAAATATACACAAATAAAAGTCAACTATCAACGGTATTAAGATATGTAGATTTGTTTCGGTGCGAAAAAAACCACGAGCGGATTCGCTTCTTTCGATTATGAGAATCAGTCTGGCGGGCGATGATCAACGGCATCAACGGCGTAATGCAAGTAGGTTTTCGAGAGACTTCGCTGTTCTGATGCAAAGAGCTTCAATACTATCTCCTGCTAGCGTTTCCATGACAACATGAATTAGCTACTGAGGTGAGTGGGCCATTGCTTTGGCCAAAGGTTCGCTCCGAAAAAACGAAGCCTTCGGACTACCTGATTCCCTCCATGCTTCCAGCGCGTGTTTCGCGAGAGTTGTTGCAGTTTGTGTGAAATGTCAATGAATTAAAATCAGCGATATTATATCTTAATATCAAACAAAGATCTTCGCTCTTTCCTTCATAATATCAAATTAAGGCCCTGTATGATGAAGTAAAATTTCGTTTTTTTTTTTTTTTTTTAGTTGCGTATGATTACAATCGATATCTTAATGGAAAAATCGTTGACTGTATATTCGGCAGATTTTTTTTTTATTTTTTTATTGTAATATCGGGAATATTTTATATTATGCCGCGTTGGTTAGTATTGACGGCGGCAGAATACATATATTTTCAGTTCTGGAAGGTAAAAAACGTGGATTATGTTACTTCTATTTAATTGCTGAGAAACAAGAATTTCACAATAATAAGAAAATAAGCATTATTTTATTATTATTGTGTATCAACTATAATATACACTGACGGGGAAAAAAATCCCAACACCACGAAAAAATAGTTGTAGAGGAATGAAATGGCGGCAATACATTTGTACAGGTAACATATTTAATCGATTAAGGTTTCAAGATCACAGCTTAATGTAAGCGCGAGAAGAGCCATTTTAAATGTGAAATGCTGGTACATTAATAACCGGTGTAACCGCCAGAATGTTGATTGCAAGCGCACAAACGTTCATGCATTGTGTCGTACAGGTGCTGGATGTCAGTTTGTGGGATGGAGTTCCATGCCTGTTGTACTTGGTCGGTCAATACAGGGACTGATAATGCTGGTTGGGGGTGACGCTTTAGTTGTCGTCCAATGATGTCCCATACGTACTCGATTGGAGAAAGATCTGGTAATCTAGCAGGCCAGGGCAACATGTCGACACTCTGCAGAGCATGTTGGGTTACAACAGCGGTTTGCGGGCGAGCGTTATCCTGTTGGAAAACACCCCCTGGAATGCTGTTCATGAATGGCAGCACAACAGGTTGAATCACCAGACCGACGTACAACTGTGCCGTCAATGTGCGTGGGATAACCACGAGAGTGCTCCTGCTGTCATAGGAAATTGCTCCCCAGACCATAACTCCAGTTGTAGGTCCAGGGTGTCTCGGCCGCAGACAGGTTGGTTTCAGGCGCTCACCTGGCCTCCTTCTAACCAACACACGGCCATCACTGGCACCCAGACAGAACCAGCTTTCATCAGAAAACACAACAGATCTCCACTCCGTCCTCCAATGAGCTCTAGCTTGACACCACTGACGTCGCAAACGGCAGTGGTTTGGAGTAAGTCGAATGCACGCTACAGGGCGTCTGGCTCGGAGCTGTCCTTCAAGTAACCGATTTGTAACAGTTCGTTGTGTCACTGTGGTGGCAACTGCAGCTCGAATTGCTGCCGCATACGAAGTACTATACGCCGTACACGGCGGTCTTCCCTCTCAGTAGTGCCACGTGGCCGGCTGGAACCTGGTCTTCTTGAGGCAGTACCATCCCTTGACCACCGCTGCCAACAATCATGCACAGTGGCAACATTCCTGCCAAGTCGTTCTGCAATATTGCGGAAAGAAAATCCACCTTCTCGTAGCCCTATTACACGACCTCGTTCAAACTCCGTGAGCTGTTGATAATGGCTTCTTCGTCTTCTTAAAGGCATTCATTACTAACATCAACACACTACGTCGAATCTCAACGATAATTAACGCTCACGAACGTTACAGCGCGTATTTACAGCAAACCTGCTTTGCATGTTCCGAGGGGCGCTACTAGCGCCACACGTATGCGCCGAGCGCGAAATTTGCATCGACTTCATCTTACAGATGTACTCTCACCGCCTACCAACTGTCGTTTATCTAACACAACCCCTTCTTGGTGTTGGGATTTTTTTTTTCCGTCAGTGTATAAGTGTTATTACAGAAGTAAAATTTCTTGTACTGTTTAAGGAAATAATTATTCGCCCCTACGATGGCGCAGTGGTCTAAGCGATGGCCTCTGATCATTCGTCCGAAAGGAGTCCGGGTTCGAATCCCGGTGAGACATGGATGTTGTGTTTGTCTTACGGCACTGGCTCTCTCCCTGCCCTGGAACCAGTGATCCTAAATTAGGGATGGGCGACCGCTTATAGCCCATTGAGTTGCTCACGGTGGTCGTTAAACCTCCAATCAAAAAAAATAAAAATATTATTATTCAAAAACCGATCTTTCTTTATTCCCTCTCAGCGTGTTTCCCATACTTCTAGAACAAAAACATCATTAGAAGATGTTTTACCTCATAGTCTCTCATAACTTCTCAAAAACAGTATTGCGTCTAAAGTTTTGAGAATTTAAATATCGATCTTCTTTCTTCTAACACCCTGCCCGCTGCACTAACGGCCGGTTCACTTGCAGTGCTGCTAGCTGGTGCCTCCAGAAACCCCTGTCATTTTTTTTTTTTTATTGGAGGTTTAACGACCACCGTGAGCAACTCAAATGGGCTATAAGCAGTCGCCCGTCCCTAATTTAGGGTCACTGGTTCCAGGAAAGGGAGAGAGCCAGTGCCGTAAGACAAACACAACATCCATGCCTGATCGGGATTCGAACCCGGACCCCTTACGGACGAATGATCAGAGGCCAACGCCTTAGACCACTGCGCCACCGGGGCGGCCCCCTGTGCTTCGATGATATCAAATGGTCGCATATCATCATTAGTGCAGAGTTTTGCACAAGCTTTTTTTTTTTTTTTTTTTTTTTGATTGGAGGTTTAACGACCACCGTGAGCAACGCAATGGGCTATAAGCAGTCGCCCGTCCCTAATTTAGGGTCACTGGTTCCAGGGAAGGGAGAGAACCAGTGTCGTAAGACAAACACAATATCCATGCCTCGCCGGGATTCGAACCCGGACCCCGTTCGGACGAATGATCAGAGGCCATCGCTTAGACCACTGCGCCACCGGGGCGGCCACAAGCTTTCAGTATGTTCTCCTTTGCAGATACTTTTTTCTTTCTTTCTTTAATTAAGAAATTATCCAAATTCGTTCAAGTCCGTTGTTTACTGCAAACTTGAGTGGGTCGGGTAAGTCTGCTAGATCCCATCGAATACTTATACTTATAATATCTGTTTACACTTTATACATTGAACGTACTCAACTTTTGTATTAGTTTCCAACTCAATTATTTCTTCGAAATACTTCCATACATCAGATTTTCCACGTTAATTCGGGGAAGTCTCATATTCTCTAGCATCGATTTTCTGCGTTAACTCGGGGAAGTCTCATATTCTCCGGCATCGATTTTCCGTTTTATGTTTCCTCGCTCACTGGCAGTCTTTTTTGCGATAATCAGTGTCGCGAGCTGAAGTGTCAGATATCAGAGAAGGTATAACCTTAGAATCTAATCGAAACCAAAACCACTGGAAAGAGTTTCACTCCTTTGGTCTTTGAATGATTCGTCGTTTGAAGAATGTAATCGAAAACATAAACACTTTTCTAATCGAAACCATAACCAAAAGTGGTTTGGAAAGAATTTCACTCCTTTCGTATTGGAATGATTCGTCGTTTGAAGAATGCAATCCATAACAACTTTTCTAATCGAAACCAAAAGTGGTTTGGAAAGAATTTCACTCCTTTGTGGCCTTCCATAAAGTACGTCCGCGATTTTACAGTATTTTTGGACACTCCCCCTCCCCTATGTCACATTTTGTCCGATTATTGACACCACCACCCCTAAAAAGTACGTCTTTAATTCCCGCAACCCCCTTTTTATTTTAGACAACTGCTTTTAGAAATCCGTTGAGAAACAGAAAGAAAACATGTAATTATTTAAAGGAATCTTCCATATATTTACACGTTTGCTTCAGAAAATATTTATTATTTACGCATTAATTTATTCCCAAATGCTACCCGAACTTAATCATTCTGAAATAAAGATCTACAAACGATCGCACGTATTCAAGGTTGCAACACTTCCTATTATACCATCTACAAAACACGATAGATTTGGTAGTACAAATATGAGAACTTAATATTAATATTCTGATTTAGCTATCATCATCATCATCATTGACAACCATTATCAATCCACTGCTGGACGAAGGTCTCCCCAAGTTTCCTCCACAACGGTCTGTCTTGTGCCAGTCTCCTCCATGTCACCCCTGCATACTTTCGAATTTCATCCACCCATCTCCTATGTGGTCTTCTTCTGGGTCTTTTCCTGTCCCTTGGAATCCAATCTAAAATTTCGGCTGTCCATCGATGATCTGTCCTTCTGGCAGTATGTCCAGCCCATTGCCATTTCAGGGATTTAACTCTGATCATGATGTCTTCCACTCTTGTCATTTTTCGGATCCACGAGTTCCTCTTCTTATCTCTCCTGGTTACACCAAGCATGCACCTCTCCATGCAGCTTTGAGTTGTCTGCAGCCTTTGTATGTCTCTTTTAGTTAAGGTCCACGTCTCTGCACCATACGTAAGCACTGGAAGGATGCATTGATCAAACACTTTTCTTTTAAGACATAATGGCATATTGCTCTTGAAAATTATGCTGTTTCTTCCAAAAGCTCTCCAGGCAAGTTTTGTACGTCGATTAATTTCTTCATCAATGTGACCCTCACTTGATATCTGCTGTCCAAGATAAACGTACGTGTCTGTTATCTCCAGCTTTTCTCCATCAATCGATAAATCTTCATTTCTTGTAAAAGCATTGAACATCACTTTTGTCTTCTGAAAGTTCATTTTTAATCCCACTTCTTTACTCTTGTCAGCAAGTTCCTGGATCATACTCTGCAGCTCTGATGGGGTAGTTGCAAAAATGACTACGTCATCAGCAAAACGAAGGTGGGTTAGATAATCTCCATTAATCTTTATCCCCTTGTTTTCCCAGCTCAGCGACTGAAAAACACCCTCCAATGTGGCATTAAAGAGCTTCGGAGATATGGTGTCACCTTGTCTCACTCCCTTTCCAATTTTTACGTGTGTTGTATTTTCAAACAGCCTAATCTTTGCACTTGCATTTTCATAGATGTTATTAATAATATTAATGTATGCATCTTCAATACCGCAGGTTTTCAGAGCCATTGTAACTGCTGATGGTTTCACCGAATCAAAGGCTTTTTCATAATCGATAAAAGCCATGCACAATGGAAGTTCATATTCCCTCGCTCTTTCAATTAGTTCTCTCAGCACGTGGATATGATCTATTGTGCTGTAGCCACTCCTGAATCCAGCTTGTTCTCTCGGTTGAGCCATGTCTAGTGCTACCTTCAAGCGGTGTGAAAGAACTTTAGTGAAGATTTTATAAACTACTGATAGGAGGCTGATAGGTCTGTAGTTTCCGAGATCCTCAATGTCACCTTTCTTATGTAGCAGGATCATTGTAGCGGTGTTCCAATCCTCAGGAATCTTTCCTTCATTAAGGCATCGAGTGAAAATTTGGGCGAGTACTGTTTCGATTTCTCCACTTGCTTCTTGTATGATGTCTACAGTAATTCCATCTTCTCCTGGAGCTTTTCCTCGCTTCATGTTCTTGATTGCATGTGCAACTTCTGCTGGAAGGACTGGAGGAACTCTGGTACTGGTATCTTTCATGATGTCTGGAGTGCATATATCATCCCTTTCATATAATTTGGAGTAGAAATCTTTCACTCTTGTCAAAATTTCTCCTCTATTTCTTGTTACAGAACCATCTTCTTTTCTCAGTGCCATAATCTGTTTTCTTCCCTTACTGAGATGTCCCTTTGCTATCTTTAGGCTTTGGTTGTTTTCAATTGCTTTCCTCACTAGTTCACAATTGAATTTCCTTACGTCTTCAGTGGTACTTTTTCTTACTGTCTTGCATAGCTCTATATATTCTACTTTGGAAGTCACATCTTCTTTAGTTGTCCTCATCTCTCTTCTTTTTTGCATCAACATTTTGGTTTTTCCTGATAATTTGTTCACATGCAACTTGTTCTTAGACCCAGCTAATTTTGTTGCTGTTTCCATAAGAGCTTTGGTTACTTTTCTGTTGACTTCAGAGATGTCCACTTCTTCCGATGTTAGGCCTTCTAAAGCAGAGAACCTGTTCTTCAGTTCTAACTTGAAGGTATTATGGTGTTTTTTAAGGTTGGTTATGTCAATAGATTTTGTTTGTCTTATGAGCTTGCCACGTTCAAGTTTAGTGTTGAGGTGCATCTTACATCTCACCAATCTATGGTCACTACCTGTGTTGAACTTGTTTAGCACACTGCAGTCTTCTATGACGAATTTTTTGTTACACATAATAAAATCAATTTCACTTGTCGTCCCATTTGGATGTCTCCATGTCCATTTCCTGTGTGGCTTTTTCTTGAAGAAGGAGTTCAAGATGAAAAACCCTTCTGCCTCTGCAAACTCAACGAGAGTATTTCCACGCTGGTTTCTGTTGCCGTGACCGAATTTACCTACTGAAGTTTCATTCTGTTGCCGTTGCCCTATTTTTGCATTGAAATCTCCCATAATTATTTTCAAGTGCTGCTTACCTTTATTATTTAGATGACAAATTTCCTCATAAAATTCTTCAATTTCTTCTTCAGGATGACTTGTGGTGGGTGCATAAGTTTGAATAATCTGAACCTGGTATCTTTTCGAATATCATCAGAAATCTGAAATATTTCATACCTTTTTTTAACTATTAAGAGAAAATAAAGAGGAAACAAAACGAAGAAATACCATTCACTATATTTTTGCCGCTGGACGTCCGAATTACTACCCACCCCTCTCCCCCATGTCACATTGGGTCCGGTTGTCAAGAACCCCCCTCCCCCTGTTATCTCGGACGTACTTTATGGACGGCCCCTTTGCTCTTTGAATGATTCGCCATGAATGATGGAACAAACGAAGGTAAGTGTTTGAGATTTTCAGTTGGCAATGGATATCCTTCCCTCCTCCTAATCACCCTCCCTAGCAGCCCTGGGTAATTGGCCTTTGACCTGGCCTATGTAGTCTGCAAGTTGGCTCACATTCATGTTTTATCCGAATGACTGAAAAACACGATTCTTCATATTTTAGCAATTTTAGTCTAGGAAAAAATACATAGTTGTTACGTAAAACACTCACAGACGTTTCGAAGTTATAAAATGCAAGCGAAATACGCAATTAACAAGTAACTGAGGATTTTAAGCAAAGAACAACTGAGAGACCGAAGCAGTGGCGTAACTACCACCCCCGCAGATCCCGCAACGTTGGGGGAGGGCACAGGTAACGAAGGGGCGTATTGTAGCTGCAAGTTATACAGGGTGATCCATTTAAACCAGTACCATGTGATTTACTTATAACTTTTTTAAAAAATAACAACAAAATCATACAGTAAGTTGAGAATTACACATGTGCTATTGGAGAATCATTTTATCAAAGCAAATGTTGGAATTGTCCTCCATTTTCTTGTAGACCCAGTTGAACACGCCGCACCATATTCAGTGATGTCTAGAATACGAGCAGTATTCTAGACATCACTGAATATGTAGAATACGAGCAGTAACATTGCCAATTTCAATCGTGATTGTTTCACGCAATGCATCCAATGTTTTTGGATGGGTTTTGTAAACTCTATCCTTTAAGTAGCCCCATAAAAAAAAGTCAGGGGAAGTTAAGTCCGGAGATCGGGGAGGCCATATGTTTTTTGAAATTAATCTGTCATCAAAGAAGCTGGTTATGAGTTCCATTGAGACTTTCGATGTGTGACACGTAGCGCCATCCTGCTGAAAGTAGCCCTCTGTCAATTCAAAGTCATCAAGTTGTTCCACAAATTCATTGAATATGCGGCAATAAACGTTAGTGTTGACGGTCTCAGAGAAAAAAATGGGGCCAATAGTTTTCGTAGACGAAACCGCACACCATACACCAACCTTTTGTGAATGCATCGGTGTTTCACACATAACGTGTGGGTTTTCGGCAGCCCAGTATCTGCTGTTTTGCGAATTGAAGTAGCCTGACAGATGAAACCAGGCTTCATCCGTAAACCATGTGATGGAGAGAATATCAGATCGCAAATTAAGAAAATTTTGAAACCATTTGCAGTAACTTACTCTCTTTTCCTTGTCCGGTTCCTGCAGCTGATGGATTACGTGCACTCTAAATGGTCGAATATTCGCTTTTTTTTTTGCTTCCCTTTGACAAGTTCCGTATTAATATCCTGTCTGTTGGCTTAATCTGCGCAACGATTTCGTCGGAGATTGAAGTAAACGTTGCCGAACATCGTCCACACGCGTTTGGGGCATCGGAGGGTGATGTCTACCGCTACCGCTGAGAAGAGAACCGGTTTGCTCCAGTTTTTTTGCCATCGACAGAATTGTTGACTTGTTTGGCACTTTTCGAACTCTAAACTCTCTTCGAAATGCTCGTTGCGTTTTGATCACAGAATTGGTTACCCAATACGATTTCACTAAAAAAACACGCTCTGGAACATAGTACTGCATGTTTCCGAATGCACGCAAGTGAATGACAACGCAACAACAAACAAATCACGAGCTGAGTTACAGTTACGGTTAACAATCTTCTTCACGGTGGCGGTTTTCATTCTCCAGGAGTTGCTGCTTCTATTGAAAAAAAGAAGAAGTTCCTTGCGCGATCCCTTGCACAAATGTAAGGTTTTTTTCAGGGTACTGGCTTAAATGGATCACCCTGTAGTTTTATGAAAAATTCGAACACGCATAGTAATTAATTAACCCAAAGAATCATATTTTCCTTTAAGATATATTTAGCGTTTCCTAAATAAATGCCTAGTTTCATTTTTAAAACACTGAATGTAATACAGTTTGAAAGTGTTCGGCCCTTTGGCTTTGGTTGTAATACGATTGCTCTGCAATGGTTGTAAATAATACGATCGCTCTCCAATCGCCCTCTCTCTGTGCTGCTGAGGAAATGAGCGAGGCCACAGTGGGATTTCCCCATGAAGGATGTGGGAAAACAGTCAGTTTCCTAGGATTACGTGCACGATAGGATGAAACATTTATTCACAGCAGCCGCAGATCTGGATTGTGTAAGAGGGTGATTTCTTCAAGTGACTTACTGTATTTTAGTTTGGGACAAAGAAATTGCACGTATTGTGAAATCTATTACTTAAAAAGTTAAAACTACAGGGCTGTCGGTACCACCATTACTGTTGCAGACACTCTCCCTAACTTCCTACCCCCCCCCCAACAACCACCCACACACACACACACACCAAAAAATGCATTCTCCCTCGTGTTCGAAATCCTGGGAAAATGACTGCGCTTAGGGGTGCTGAAGTAAATCTTGTGCCAGTTACGCTGGAGTGGCGTAACTGGCACAACGAGTGGCGTAACTGGCTCGTTGTGCCCGTTACGCCACTGGACTAAAGCCAAACCATTCAGTTGTGCATTTCCCATTGCTTTATTTGATTCGGTTAGCAGAAAATTTGACATAATAGCCCGCCCGGGCCCGTACTCATCTCTACCGGACACGCTTGTCGGTCAAGTACAAGCCAGCGGTGGCAGTGTGCACGTCTGGGGTGTGTTTTCCAGGTATGAATTAGGGCCACTGCTGGATGGGTCCCTGAACGCCAATGGCTACCTCTCCATCCTCGCTGACCACATGCATCCCTTCATGTTGGACGTTTACCTTGGTGGTGATGGTGTCTACCAACAGGACAATGCGCCCTGCTACGTCGCTAAGGGCGTGCGTGACTGGTTCCAGGAACACTACAGCGATGTCTCAGTTCTCCTTTGGCCGGCGAAATCACCCGACCTCCATCCCATAGAGCACTTGTGGGAGGACTATTTGGATAGACAGGTTCGACGTGCCAACCCACAACCCATGTCATCTCCGGGACCTCCGTGCTCTGCTGCAGTCCGAATGGGCACGTGTGCCTCGGGCAACCTCCCAGGACCTCACTGCCACGTTGTCTCGCCAGTGTCATCCAGGCACGGACGTCGCCAAGGGGATGCGAGGGTGGGCTTCAGCCCACCATGAAATTTGTCTTGCCCACCCTGTAGCCCACCCAGTTCAAAATGGGCCATTTTTCAATATACTTAACCTTAAAGTACAAGCTGGACTCACCAAGTAATTATAAGTCTTGTCCCGGGTAGCAATATTACGTTGGACCAACCGTGGGCTTTCAACGGTCGGCCCAGCGACGAGGCGACTCGGCGGCCAACAGTTGGATATGTGTTGGTTTAACGGTTGGACCCACATTGGAAAACTGTTGCAAACAGTTTTCCAATGTGATCATGTGTTGTTGGACAACCATGGTTGGTCATGTGTTGTTGGACAACCATGGTTGGTCATGTGTTGTTGGACAATCATCGGAGAACCGTTAAGTGGTCATTCGTTGATAAATGGTTGGTCGTGTGTGGTTCGAAAAACCATTGGCCAATCTTTGATAAACAACGCAACCTTCGCCCAACGCTGCCGACGCATTATCATTGGGCCAACCGTTGGCCAATGTCAGTGTGCTTCTTCGGGTGTTACTTGATGTTGCCCTACGTATTTTTCCTTAGGAAGTGCGGTGTTTTTTTTGGATTGGAGGTTTAACGACCACCGTCAGCAACTCAACGGGCTATAAGCAGTCGCCCGTCCCTAATTTAGGGTCACTGATTCCAGGGAAGGGAGAGAGCCAGTGCCGTAAGACAAACACAACATCCATGCCTCACCGGGATTCGAACCCGGACCCCTTACGGGCGAATGATCAGAGGCCTTCGCTAAGACCACTGCGCCACTGGGGCGGCGAAGTGCGGTGTTTACGTCTCCTTAGAAAGGTTATCAAAATAGCATCCCTAGTACCATGAAAATTCAATTGTTCTCCACTCTTCCAGTTCCTTTGTTTAATCCTCTTTTTCGTGTTTATATGGCCAGGGGGCGAATGAGAAAGGTGGATAGGAATTCACTGAAGGTGGTTAGTACACTAATTGCTGTGCTGTTTGTTTTCTTTACAAAATTGGGGATTCTAACACGAAAAGTGGAGTCTAAAGCAGTGGCGTATATTCGAGGCTAGATAGGCTAGCTGCGAAGCCCAGAGAATACACAAATAAAACTGAATGAAATATACACAAATAAAGGTCAATTATCAACTGTATTAAAATATGTCGATGCTAAAGGTGCAAAAAAAAAAAAAAAAAACGCGTGCGGATTCGCTTCTTTGACTCAGTCTGGTGAGTGAAAACCAACGGGCCGCCCCGGTGGCGCAGTAGTCTAAGGCGTTGGCCTCTGATCATTCGTCCGAACGGGGTCCGGGTTCGAATCCCGGTGAGGCATGGATGTTGTGTTTGTCTTACGGCACTGGCTCTCTCCCTTCCCTGGAACCAGTGACCCTAAATTAGGACGGGCGACTGCTTATAGCCCATTGAGTTGCTCACGGTGGTCGTTAAACCTCCAATCCAAAAAAAAAAAAAAAAAAAAAAAAAAAAAGAAAACCAACGGCATAACGCAAGCAGCTCTTCCAGAGTCTTCGTAGTTCTGATGAGAAAACCTTCCGTACCATCGCCTACTAGCGTTTCCATAGCAACATGAATCAGCTGATAAGGGGCCATTGCATTGGGAAACGGTTCGCTGAGAATTGCGAAGTCAAACTGTCTCAGGCACTCGCATACTCCCGCCCATAAGAGTGTTTCTCGGGAGTTGTTTCGCGAGAGTTGTTTCAGTTTTTGTGAAGTGTCAGTGAATTAAAATCAGAGATATTATATCTTAAATTCGTGGCTTTGTTGATTCGAACTGTTTTGACCATTTTTGTGAAAGCTTTCCTGAACATCTACTGTCAGAACTTAAAGAACTCTATGCTTCAAATTTTGATACAGCTCGACTCAAAAATGAACTGAAGGTGTTTTATTCCCTTGATGAATACAAAAACAAATCAGTAAGAGACATTACGTGTTACATAAAGTTGAATAAATTGGACATAGTGTTAGTGAGATGTACAAATTAGCAGACCTCATATTAAGCTTTCCACCAACAACTGCCGAAAGCAGTTTTTCTGCATTAAAAAGAATCAAGATATATCTTGGAGCCACACAAGGACATGCACATTCGAAAAACTTGGCTATTTTGTCAATAGAGAAAAACATTATTTTTAAATGTGAAAAAGTACTCGGAAGAAACATTTTATGAAAACGTAGCACTCACGTTCACACAAAAGGAGAAGAATGGAAGTTCATGTACAAATAAAGTATTCAGGTCGCCCCGGTGGCGCAGTGGTCTAAGCGATGGCCTCTGATCATTCGTCCGAAAGGGGTCAGGGTTCGAATCCCGGTGAGGCATGGAATGTTGTGTTTGTCTTACGGCACTGGCTCTCTCCCTTCCCTGGAACCAGTGACCCTAAATTAGGGACGGGCGACTGCTTATAGCCCATTGAGTTGCTCACGGTGGTCGTTAAACCTTCAATCAAAAAAAAAAAGTATTCAGAAGAAGAATGGAGTTCATGTACAAATAAAGTATTCAGAAGAAGAATGGAGTTCATGAACAAATAAATTATTCAGGAGTAGAATGGAGTTCATGAACAAATAAAGTATCCATAAGAACATTTTTTTTTATTGGAGGTTTAACGACCTCCGTGAGCAACTCAATGGGCTATAAGCAGTCGCTCGTCCCTAATTTAGGGTCACTGGTTCCAGGGAAGGGAGAGAGCCAGTGCCATAAGACAAACACAACATCCATGCCTGACCGGGATTCGAACCCGGACCCCTTGCGGGCGAATGATCAGAGGCCAGCGCCTTAGACCACTGCGCCACCGGGGCGGCCCATAAGAAGAATGGAGTACATGTACAAATAAAGTATTTAGAAGAAGAATGGAGTTCATGTACAAATAAGTGTTCAAATCCTAATCCTCATAATTATTTGGTATCATGTTAGCAATGGCATGTACATAGAATTTAAAAAAAAAAGTTACTTCTATTACTTAACAATTAAAAATTAAACTTCGCAATTAAAAATAAAACAGTACTGGGGGAAGGGGAGGGGGATGAGATAGCCCAGGTCTCGGACCCAAGATACGCCATTGGTCTACAGCTACACCAGTGCTCGTAAAATTGCCCCGGGACAGTGAAAGTGAAGAAAGTGGCTGACGACTGCTTTGTGGGAGAAGAGTGCAAGGCAAAGTCACTGGCTGGAAGGAAGAAAGTTAAGGAGGGGGAGGTATTGTGTCTGCGTGGCACTACGTTAAAATTTGATTTGGATAAACAAAAACGACATTTTCCTTTAAATAAAATGTTTAAGTACAGCACTTTTTTCGTAAGTAAAAAGGGAAATTTTTGAAAAAATTCGAGACAATGCATCCACAACAAGCAAAAAGTTGAAGAAAACATTTTACCAACACTTTTTTCTTACACCAGTGGCGTAACTAGTCAGATCCATGTATGTACGTGTGTCCAGGTGGAGAGGGTCCGAATTACACGAATTCTTTTGTAGCTGGTAGTGAAACTTAATAGTGTATAATCCATGTATGCTGACAGTAGAGCCTGTGTAAGAGTGAATTGTGTTTTATCGAAATAGTTTTCTGTTGGTGCAGGAGTTAGGCATGGTTGTGTAATGTCACCACGGCTGTTTAATATATTTATGGATGCATGCATGCGTGATGCCAAAATAGATAATTCTGGTTTATGTCTTGGTGATATCCGTGTGTGCAGATTGCTGTGTGCTAATGACACTGTCCTGTTGGCAGAGAGCAAAAGTGAGTTGCAGAGTATGTTGTCCCGAATGTACGAAGTTTGCATGAAATTCAAACTGAGTATAAATAAGGGAAAAACCAAAGTTGTGGTGTTTGAGAGAGGAACTGGTAGCACTGAATGTAATGTAAGTCTAAATAGCACAGTGATTGACCAGATGAGTGTGTTTGTGTATTTAGGAAGTATGTTTGGCAGAGTGAACAAATTGGATGGTGAAATTAGTAGGCGAGTGAATTTTTCATTGAAAGTCATAGCTGCTCTGGGAGGTTTTCACAGGAATGATGGTTTCTCAAGAGAGTCCCGCATATCTGTGCATGAAAGTGTAATTGTTCCTACTCTGATGTATGGCAGTGTAACCTGGGTATTATAGAATAAACATAGGATTTTTTTTTTTGATTGGAGGTTTAACGACCACCATGAGCAACTCAATGGGCTATAAGTAGTCGCCCGTCCTAATTTAGGGTCACTGGTTCCAGGGAAGGGAGAGAGCCAGTGCCGTAAGACAAACGCAACATCCATGCCTCACCGGGATTCGTACCCGGACCCCGTTCGGACGAATGATCAGAGGCCATCGCTTAGACCACTGCGCCACCGGGGCGGCCTCGTAGTATTTCCTGATGAAACTTTTATTCTAACTTGTCCGACCACATTCAAAGTATTCCGTGGTAGACACATTCGCACCGTACATGTTTATACTGCTCTATACTGCTTTAACTGTAAATCGCCTACTCAACTTAGCGCTGCATGTCCAACGAAGGGTGTTGTCTCGAAGCCTGTATCTACTAGCCCTTTGACTTCTACTACATCATCCGTACAACCATTTCAGTCTGCGCCAGAGTCGCTCTCTCCATCTGTTTATACTCCATCCTTCCTGCCAGGTGGCTTGTTTCCATCTCTTGTATCACTTCCTCCCCCATTACTGCTTCAGTTCCCTTCACATCGCCGGGTTCCTTTTCTTTACCTGCATTGTTCTGCACTTCTTCATTAGCTCAGTCTACTTACACTAGTTTAAGTTCAGCTACCTATTTTGCCGAAACCTCCCCTACGGAGGTTCCAGTTTCTCTTGTCACATCAGTTTCGCAGCCTTTGTTCCTTTCTTCCTCGTTAAGCTGCCTGCTTTCTCAGACGGGTCCTTCTCTTGTTTTGCTCCCAGCCTCTTCTGGATTGCCTGGTTCTTCCACTGCTCCATTGAGGACTCCACAGTTTTACTTCCGCATGTACTCCTTTGCCACGTCCTCCTCTGGGGAGAGCACGCCTGTGTGCTCGCCCCCCACAGAGCCCGGCACCAGCCTCTGGTCCTTCCCCTCTCGTTTTCGCTTCACTGGACGGCACACCTGTGTGTTCCTCACCGCCCCAACTGGCTACTGGTGTCACTCGTTCTGCTCAATCTTCCTCCGTTGTGCCCTCCGGTTCGTTCTCAGACTCTTCTTCAGCGTCGTACTCCAGCTCTGCTTGTACAGTGTTCTCGGATACTCCTGTGCCTCCTGACTACCTTGCGCCTATCTCTACCTATGAGCGTCAACTTCTTCGTGATACAGCTCCGCATCTGAATCATCCCGCTACGCTTAAGTAAGTTTTGCGTTACATTGACATAATAAAGACTCCTACACCTCTTCATGAAAATTATAGCTCTACAGCCGCCTATACCTATGCTCTTGATTACTGGGCAGATGTCCGAAGGTACTTCCGTCTCCCGTATAAGGTTGCTAATAACTCGTCGCTGGCTAAGCGTTTTGATCATCGGCGTTCGTCCGAGTTCTCGCCCTCTGCCATGTCTTCGTCGACTGCTGCTGCTGCGCTGTCCGCGTCTGTTTCTGTTCTACCATCTCCACATTCTCTTGTTGCTCCATCTGTGTCTACTTTGTAACACATTTTTCATCCTCGCTCATCTCGTCGTCACCCTAGTTGTCTGATCTTCCTGCCTGTGCTCAATCTTCTGTGTATGCTACCACCTGCTCAACTACTTCTATCGAGATTTCTTCAGTGCAACATCCGCAACCGGTCTTTGACCAGTCGTCTTCTGTTCTACCTCCTATTTCTGCGAACTTATTGGGAGCCATTCCTAAGAAATGTGCTCGCCGCTTTTCTCAGCGTGCACGGAAACATCGTGCTAAAACCAAAGATCCCTCCGTAGTTCCTGTTCTGTCTCTTTGATGCTCTCCACTTCCACCAGAGCCACGTTCACAAGACTTTGCCAACAATGCCGACTTCATGGATGCCTTCAACCTTAGGGAAGAACTTCACTCCTCCGGTTTTTCTTATTAGGTGAACTCTGCTCCTGACACTTGAACTCTTTGTGTATTATACATCGTGCTCATTGTCCCATTATTTTGTACCACCCCTGTTTCACGAGTGCGGCCTGTGTGCCCCAACGCTTTTTTTTTTTATTGGAGGTTTAACGACCACCGTGAGCAACTCAATGGGCTATAAGCAGTCGCCCGTCCCTAATTTAGGGTCACTGGTTCCAGGGAAGAGCCAGTGCCGTAAGACAAACGCAACATCCATGCCTCACCGGGATTCGAGCCCGGACCCCTTTTGGACGAATGATCAGAGGCCATCGGTTAGACCACTGCGCCACCGGGGCGGCCCACCGCTTGTGTGTCCTAGATTATCACGCACTTGCGGTTATTTACAGCCCCGCTTTTTGCGTGCGGCTTGCGCGCCCACTGCCTTTTTTTGCATTGTCCATACACGATGTTATTCCATGTCACCCATGTCTTTCGTTTTACTTTACATTTGTGTCAAACTCCCAAGCCTTTTTGTTGTAAACTGATATTTCTTGTGTAGTGCCATGTTGTTCTTCATGTATGAGACCAATTTTTTACGTTATTTTTGTAGTTGCCCTGTTTCTATGTACCATTTTGTATTTTATTTCCAAGGACCTTTTTATTGTTTCGCCCACGCAACATGCGTGCGGCATTAGACTCCCCGTTCACTATATATGGTCTTCTTTTCCCTTGCATGTTTCTCCTGTATTTACATGTACTTGTGCATGCTCGATGTAGTATTTGCTCCAGTGATTCTGCATTTGTGCTCATGAATTCCTTCAATGTTTCAATTTGTACGTGCCCATGCTTTCAACAAATTGTTTGTACTCTTCGTGTTTGCTCCATGTAAAGTCCACTCTTTCTTTGTCCTGTGCTCATGTTTTCTGCCCTGATTTCTTGTACACTCCTATATCACAATAAAGCGATTTTGAAATTGTATTTTTCTTTGTGGAGCTAACCTCTGAATCCCAGAGAACAGCTTAGTAATATTTACACTGGCGTGCAAAAATTAAGGACGAGACGGTTTTTCGAATGTAACGTCGTGCAGAAGTGCTCCACATCGACTCAAATCATACCATAAGATCCCCAAGATGTAAGAATATGGGACAAGTGAGCAAAACCGTCCAAACAAGGAATCCAAAGGATACAAAGGCACTTTATTGAAAAGGTAGCTTCGAGCACAACTGGACAGAAACGTCCATGTGACAGGCGGCTGCCAAGAAAAATCCAGTCTTTAGTAGGGGATATGATCACCCCTGACTTCGTTGCAGGATTTACAACGTCTGGCCATGCTGAGGACGAGGCTGTCAAGGAGCTGTTGAGGCATCGCGGCCCATTCCTCTTGTAGCGCCAATCGCAGCTGCGGAATCGTTGCTGGCGGCTGGTGGCGTGCTGCCAAGCGTCTCCCGAGAAGGTCCCACACGTGTTCGATTGGATTTAGGTCCGGGGACCTTGCGAGCCAAACCATGCGTTGAATATCTTCACTCTCTAACAGTCTGCCGGCTTACCCGCAAACCTACGAATCCGTCGCAGCCCTTTCTCAAGGGGCGATATACGTGACATGTGCTATGTTCGTTCCACACATCGTCTGGAATTAGTCAGAATCCCTTCTTCTACAGTGCGCTCTCCTTCAAGTGTGGTTGTCCGGCTGACACGGAAACCAGTGATTCCGTGCCATCCCTTTCTCAAAGGGTATATGCGTGACATGTGCTATCTTCGTTCCACACATCGTCTGGAATTAGTCATAATTCCTTATTCCACAGTGAGTTCTTCAAGTGTGGTTTGTTGGCTGACCCGGAAACCTACGATTCCGTTCCAGCCCTTTCTCAAGGAGATATACGTGACATGTGCTTTGTTCGTTCCACACATCGTCTGGAATTAGTCAGAATCCCTTCCTCTACAGTGATCTCTCCTTCAAGTGTGGTTGTCCTGCTGACACGGAAACCAATGACTCCGTGCAAGCCCTTTCTCAAGGGGGGATGGGGGGTATATGTGACGTACCTACCTCAGAGATGACGCACATGTCAAGACGGCAAAGATGCAAAGACAAAATTCGTCGGTGTAGCGTAATTGGGAAAACATTCAGCTTCGGAGCAGAAGGATGGGGCTTTGATAAGCGCCACCGGCAAATGGATATTACGCTAAACACTGTATTGTTATTGTTGGAATTTTGTGATGTTACAATGAGTTTCCCGTCCTTAACGTAAGGAACCCTCGTTGCAGGGAAGGTGCAAAACCAGCTACTAGGACACACACCGCCCATTCCTCATGCAGGATTTCAACTCAGGTGAATTACTAGAAGACCGTGAATTTGACCACTTGGCTGAGCTTATTTAACAATAAGTTACTTTTTTACGCTTTCCAACCGTAGGTTGAAGAAGGAGTATATGCCCGAGCTTTGTTCTCTGTCCGTCCGCACGATAACTCGCGTAAAAATGGTTCGATTTCCATGAAATTTTAGTATGTGGTAGGGGAACACCCTAGGACGAACCCTATTGAAAATGAGTGAAATGGGGTCAAAGGTCACGACATAGGAGCGGGATTCATTCCACTGCCCTTATGCGTCATAACTTGCGGAAATATGGTTCTATTGCGACAAAACTTTAGTATGTTGTTCCGGAGGTACACTGAACCTGTTCTGCTGAATATAAGCGAAATGGGGTCAAAGGTCAGGACACCAGAGCGAGATTTATTCCACAGCCATTATCCTCATAACTTGACTAAAAATGCTTCCATTGCGACCAAATTTTAGTATGTTGTTCCGGAGGTATACTGAACCAGTTCTTTTAATATCATCGAAACGGGGTCAAAGGTCAGGACACAGGAGTGAGATTTATTCCATAGCCATTATCCTCATAACTGGAGTAATAACTTGAGTAATGATTTCTGGTATGTTGGAAAGCGTATCATAATCAATGCATTGCATGATTTTACTAACTTTTTTCTTAAGAATAACTTCCAACATTTGTCCTGCGCACCGGTGGCGCGGTGGTCTAAGCACTGGTTTCTGACAGCTCGTCTGAGTGGTCCCGAGTTAGAGTCCCGTGAGGGGAATGGTTGGTGCGTTTGCCATGCTCTCTTTGCTCCATGGAACCAGTGGCTCCAAATTAGGGACGTGCGTCTGCTTATGGCCCTGAGAGCTGCTCACGGCGGTCGTTAAACCCCTTAGAAGCATTCGTTCTAAGCCAGATTTCTCTCTTCGTTAAAGTTTGTTTCATACCCTAGGTGGACAAAAGTGATTGGACACTGTAAGTAAATAAAAAAACAGTATTGTTTTTACATCAGTAGCAGGTTGGTCCTCCTCTGTTTGAAGAGATTACAGCAGCCACCCGTCGAGTTAAACTCTCCACTAGTCCATTGAGTACGGGGAGAGCGGGATGTTCCACCATTCCAACATGAGTACATCGACCAACTCTGCCAGTGAAGAAGGTTGTATTGGTCTAGACCTCACCGTCGTTCAAATTCATCCCATAGGTGTTTAGGTCCAGGCTCTGAACAGGCCAGTCCATCCGCGAGACCTGATTTCCCCCATACCACTCCATTGTAGTCCTGGAAATAATACAAGTGGCATTTTCGTCCTGGAAGAAACAATCGTCGTGTCCGTAGAACTGCCACAACGCTGGAAGCATTGAGTTATTCAGGATATCTCTATACAACACAGAGTTCGTGTTGCCATAAATAACCAGTGGACCCACACCGTACCAGCTGAAACATTCCCATACCATAACTCCAGCGCCTCCGTGCTTCACAGTCGGCACTGTATACTCCGGAAGCAGATGTTCTCCAAGTTACCGCCAAACCCAGGCACGTCCATCCGATCGGAATAATGTGAAGCGGGATTCGTCGCTTCGTAGCACCTGCCGCCATTGCTCCAATGTCCAATTTTTGTGCTGCTGACACCATCGTAGTCGTGTGGCTTTATTGTTCTTTGTAATAAGAGGTTTATGGGTGGCTGCTCAGCCTTGATGCCAGAGCTCATTCGCCTCTCATCGAAGTGTCTTGGTGGAGACCATAACATCTGTGGTCATCTGGAACTCATGGCGGGCATTGATCGGGGCCTGGTTTTCCGGATCTCCCTCTGTAGCACCCTCTGGTGCCGGGGTTGCAACTTTGTGGGTCTTCCAGGGCGAGTGGAATTTATTCAATGCCCCGTCTTCTACTTGTTGATAACAACGGCCACAGACAATTTAGCGAACTGTCTGACATCAGCAATACTTCTTATGCTCATATCTCCAATTGAGCAGCCTATCATAACGCCCTTTTCAAACTCGGAGAGCTCTCTCCTGCCAGCCATTTTATCAGCGATTGATCTGAGCGCAATTCCTTTGCTGTTTTTTTACGCTTTCCAACCGTAGGTTGAAGAAGCGTATATGCCCCAACTTTGGCCGTCTGTCTGTCCGTCTGCACGACAACTCGCGTAAAAACGGTTCGATTTCGATGAAATTTTAGTATGTGGTAGGGGACCACTGGGGACGAACCCTATTGAAAATGGACGAAATGGGGTCAAAGGTCAGGACATAGGAGCGGAATCCATTCCATTGCCCTTATGCGTCATAACTGGCGTAAAAATGATTCGATTTCGATGAAATTTTAGTATGTGGTAGGGGACAACTGAGGACGAACCCTATCGAAAATGGACGAAACAGGGTCAGAGGTCAGGTCATAGGAGTGGGATCCATTCCATCTACCATTCCATTGCCCTTATGCGTCATAACTTGTGTAAAATTCAGTTCGATTTCGATGAAATTTTAGTATGTGGTAGGGGACCACCTGGGAGAAATGGGGTCAAAAGTCAGGTCATAGGAGCGAGATTTATTCGACAGCCATTATCCTCATAACTTGAGTAATAAGTTGAGTAATGATTTCTGGTATGTTGGGAAACGTATCATAATCAATGCATAGCATGATTTTACTAACTTGTTATACTTTACCGACCACGTGTCTGTTGCGGGAGCACACCATTGCGTCTGCGTGGGAGTTAGACATCACTTTTGCCCACATAGTGTAGTTTTCCCAAACAGAAGTCATCGCTCTTTCCACCTGAATAAATGAGTCACGGAAAATTTCTCATCGGCTGCCACCCGGAATATACCACAGGGCCTTCCAGTTACGCGCCGGACGTGCTACCACTGCGGCCTCGGATTCTCCAGACTCACATGAGATAACTGCCAAACCACATGGTAGGTCGCCACGTGGAGCCCCGCACAATGCTGGGGATTCGCCAAAGATGGAAAGCAGAAAACTGAACAAATAACTAGGAGGCGAATAAGTAATTAATTCGTACACTCGACGTGGAGCAGAAACACCAAACAGAAGTCATCGCTCTTTCCACGTTAATAAGTGAGTGACGGAAAATTTCCCGTCGGCCGCCACCGGGGATCGAACCCAGGGTTTATCAAGCACTTGACGTGGATCAGGAACACCAAACAGAAATCATCGCTCTTTCCACGTTAATAAGTGAGTCACGGAAAATTTCCCGTCGGCCGCCACTGGGAATTGAACCCAGGATCTATCAAACACTTGACGTGGATCAGGTAGGTAGGTAGGTAGGTAAGTAGATTTTAATGGCGCAAGGGCCAGGGTTGGCCAAAGAGCGCCAAACATAAGACATCAAAAGAGAACAAAATCAATAAAACACGTACACAAGGTTAAAACCAGGATGAAGCGGTAAAAATGAAAGATGGAAATGAATACGGTAAAAACTAGAGTAGGTTAAAAAAGTCAATTTCCTTAAAAAGGAGAACACTGCGGACAGATCGCAGTCCTCACCAATAATAGTTTGCAGCGTAGCTGCTCCTTCGTCCAACAGATGAGAGTGAAAATGACGAAAATGATGATCACAAAACCGAACACAAGTACACAAAACATGAAGGACAGTGAGACGACAGTTGCACGCCTCACACACCGGGACACTCACGCCACACAGCAAAAAGCGGTGAGTAAAACGACAGTGCCCAATGCGGAGACGCGCAAGAACAACCTCCTCACGACGGTTCTTCCGCAAACTAGACTTCCATAGTCCGATCTGTGGTTTGATGGCATAGAGTTTATTGATGCCCTGCTGAGACCACAGGGACTGCCACTCATCCATAACAAATTTCCGGATCAACGGCCGATAATCTCGGAAAGACAGTGGCAGCCGAGCTGGCGACATGGAGGAAACAGACCTGGCAGAAAGATCTGCCAGCTCGTTACCCCGGATCCCAACATGGCCAGGAACCCAACAGAATCGGACCAGGAATCCAGCACCTTCCAAAGTTCCAAGAAGACGACGGACATCACGGATGACAGGAGAGTCCGTGTCCTCCGGAGAAGATAAAACTTGGATGACGGACTGGGAATCGGAGCAAATCAAAGCGCGACGATGAGATCTAGACTGTATGTGACACAAAGCGAGGTGTACCGCACGCATCTCTGCCGAAAAGACGGTGGATTCAGGCGGAAGCCTCTCAGCATGGGAGGCATCGCCGCACACGAATGCGGATCCAACAACCTCACCGGATTTCGACCCGTCAGTAAATACAGGCACGAAATCCGGGAAGAGAGACAGTATCTCGGCAAAGAGCCGCTGGTACATCAGAGCAGGAGTGGAAGACTTTGGCCACACACAAAGGGAAAGGTCAGCTGTTGCTTGAACCGGCTGCCAAGGCGGTTCATTGTAGAACCGGGTCAAACCAATCCTTGACAAGTCAAGACCAGCATCGCGCACCAAGGTCGACAACCGAATCCCAAACGTCGGAACACAGGAAGGTCGGTGTGAGAATAGGCGGACACATTGTGGTTGGAAAATGGAACCATGCAGTGGATGATTAGGAAGAGACTTCAAATTGGTGAAGAATTGAAGAGACAGCTGCTTACGTCGGATGCACAACGGCGGTTCATGGGCCTCGACATACAGGCTATGCACGGGAGAGGTACGGAAAGCACCAGTGCATAGCCGCAGAGCCTGGTGATGGACAGGATCCAGAGGCCGCAACACGGAAGGACGTGCCGAACCGTACGTTATGCAACCGAAGTCTAACTGTGACCGCATCAGAGAATGGTAAATGCGAAGCAATGAGCACCTGTCAGCCCCCCAAGATGTTCGAGAGAGGACCTTCAGGATACTCAATGACTTCGTGCACTTCACCTTTAAAGACTGGATGTGAGGTCGGAAGGTGAGTGCCCGGTCAAATGTTAGCCCAAGGAACTTGACTTCTGACACCACAGGGATGGTAGAACACCCCAGACGAAGGCTGGGGTCAGGGTGAAGGCCCCGTTTGCGGCAAAAATGCACGCAAACGGTCTTCTGGGTCGAGAAGCCAAATCCATTGTGGGAGGCCCAGGTAGAGATCTTATTAATGGCCGTCTGCAGCTGCCGCTCAATAGTGCGCATGTTGACAGACGCGCAAGAGATCTGCAGATCATCCACGTACATGGTGCCACGGACCGGCGGAGGAAGTAGGGTGAAAAGATGATTAACACGAAGGATGAACAATGTCACAGAAAGAATGGAGCCTTGAGGGACACCCTGCTCTTGTGGGTATAACGCAGAGAAGGTCGACCCGACGCGCACACGGAAACTCCGGTCCTGGAGAAATCCGGCGATGAAAGATGGTAGGTTTCCCCGCAATCCGCACTCGTGCAGATCACGGA
Organism: Macrothele yani; assembly: GCA_039090855.1. Classification (NCBI taxonomy): domain Eukaryota; kingdom Metazoa; phylum Arthropoda; class Arachnida; order Araneae; family Macrothelidae; genus Macrothele; species Macrothele yani. Next base: position 40,628,945 of record CM077021.1, read on the forward strand.
GAATGCCGTATCTCCAGGTGCGGTCGTAAGCTTTCTCCATATCGAAGAACACGGAGACCATGTGCTGACGCCGGACAAACGCCTCTCTGACAGATGTCTCAAGGCGTAGATGATGATCTGAGGTGGATCGGAATTTCCGAAATCCACTCTGATGAGGTGAAAGGAGGTGACGTGATTCCAAATAAAAAACTAAACGAAAATTGATGATGCGCTCTAGAACTTTGCAGAGGCAGCTCGTCATAGCAATTGGTCGGTAGTTCAACGGGTTAGCGGGATCCTTACCAGGTTTGAGAACAGGAACGACAATGGCAGTGCGCCAAGATTCGGGAAAGTCACGCTCGTGCCAGATCCTGTTAAACAGGACCAGCAGACAGTCAAGAGAGGACGGAGAAAGGTGCTTCAGCATTTCATAATGGATGTTATCCGGTCCGACAGATGTTCGGCCGGACCGATTCAGGGCAATCTTCAGTTCGACGGCAGTCAGCGGGCTGTTATAATCGGCAGCGGAAAACGGTCCAAAGGAAACCTTGGACCGTTCAAGCCGCGGCTGTACCTGCCGGAACGAAGCAGCGTAATTGCGGCTGCTGGACACCGAAGAAAATGCGGCGCCCAGACAGTCAGCAATACCCTGAGCGTCAGCAACCGTTCCTCCACCACTCTCAAGAATGGAGATTTCCCCAGAAGGGTACTTACCCCGAATCTTGCGGATCCTGTCCCAAACGATCGTAGAGCTGGTAGTGGTGTTAATCCCGGATACGTATCGTATCCAAGATTCCCGTTGGCTACGACGACGTACCAAACGCGCGTAAGATTTGGCTCTCTTGAAAGCAAGTAGGTTCGCGTCGGTGGGGTACCGACGAAACCTACCCCAAGCCCGATGTTGGGCCTGACGAGCTGCCTTGCAAGTGGAATTCCACCAAGGTCGCGGACAACGTGGAAGATTAGTCGAAGACTTAGGGATGGTAAAGTCTGCCGCTTGCACAATACAATCCGTAACCGCCGCAACAGCATCATCGATCGTACCCGAGGTCACCATGGCTAAAGTAATGGTCGCTGAAGCCGTGAAAGAGTCCCACTTGGCGCGATCGATAGCCCATCTAGCAGGGCGAGTAGGATGACGGTACCCGGCACCTGCTAGACGGAGAAAGATGGGAAAGTGATCACTGCCAAGGGGATCATCAGACACGCTCCAGGACCAGTCAGGATAGAAGGATGGCGAACTCAAGGACAGATCAATGGCTGAGTACGAGCGGGTGGGTTCATGAAAGTAAGTGACTGCTCCGGTGTTGTGGAGACAGAGGGACGTGTTGGAGAGAAAGGACTCAACAACACGGCCCCTGGAGTCACGAGAGGCAGAACCCCACAACGGACTGTGTGCATTGAAATCTCCTAAGATGAAGAAAGGAGGCGGCAGCTGGTCAACTAAATCTTCCAGATCCGAAAGGCTTACAGCTTCAGTTGGTGGTATGTAGATGGAACACACCGTGAGCAGAGTGTTCACAGACAGTCTCACTGCCACTGCCTGCAAAGGCGTCCGAAGGGCAACAGCAGTGACAGGGACACCATGAGGAACAACGACGGCCACTCCTCCGCAGGCAATTACGCCGTCCTGGTGATCTTTGCGGAAAAAAGAATGGCTCCGCAGCGAAGGAGTGTCCGTCATGCGAAGCTTTGTCTCCTGGAGACACACGCACACAGGTGTGTGCGAAGACAGTAAGCCTTTTAAATCGTCAATGCGTGAACGCAGACCTCGGCAATTCCACTGAATGAGCGTGGCCATAATGAAAAATGTAATGAAAGAATGAAAAAGACAGACGACTAGAACGTCTCACTGTCGTCCATCACCTCCAAGCCATCCGTAGTGTCAGGAGGCAACACAGGGCTGTGTTTGCCCCCTGTGTTAGGAGGTGGTTTTTGCCTGCTCTGTTTCGGGGAGGATGAACCTGGTTTCATCTTCTCTGGCTTCTTCTTAGCAGTGCCCTGGGTCCCTGTGCTGACAGATGTTTTCGGCACAGAGGAAGGTTTCGGCGACGATGTTGATGTCGCCTTGGATGCAATGCGGCGAGACTGCAGTGCTTCCATACCAGCAGCGACGATGTCCTCAAAATCATAAGGACACCGTGCTGGGATGGTCGCCTCAGTCTGGACCGCCACTGAAGCCTTCTGCACCACAACTGAAGCATATGACCGCCGGCCTGGTTGTAAAGGGGCGATCCGCCGTCTAGCCTCGGGATATGAGAGATGCTCAGTTGTCTTCAGGCGTTGGATTGCCTGTTCCTCTATCCACTTTGGACACTGCTTAGAAGATGCAGGATGAGTCCCTTCGCAGTTGACACAATGATCAGACTCTGCTGAGCAATCTGCCAAAGAATGTTCTGTGGAACCACAGCGGCCACACTTTGCAACATTATGGCAAGACTGCTGGGAGTGACCGTAATGCTGGCACCTGAAACATCGCAAGGGGTTCGGGATGTACGGTCGAACATCAAGCCGTAAATAACCTGCCTTGATGGAAGTAGGCAGGTTTGGGGAGTCAAACGTTAGGATGATGTTACGGGAGGGAATGGATTTCCCATCCCGCCTAAAAAGAATCCTTCGAACCCCAATGACATGCTGTTCACCAAGTTCCTCCAGCAATTCCTCATCGCTGCATTCAAGCAGGTCGCGGGAGTTGACAACACCGCGAGAGGAATTGAGGTAACCGTGTGGAGAAACCTGGACAGGAATGCCAAGCAAAACGGTCGTCGCCAGCAAGGTGGCACTGTGGCGTGGATTAGAAGTTTCCACAAGAAGATCCCCTGAAGGGAGCTTCTGCACACTCTTGGGAGAGCCAGCAACTGCCTGCAGAGCCTTATTGATCCAGAAAGGACTCTTGCTACTGAGTGACTGTGAAGAGTCACCAGATTTGAGTAACAGAAACAGAGCATTGCAATTAGTAGAGACAAGTTTCTTTGTTGAGGAAGGTGGATCTTCCTCCACAGGGCGCTTTAAATTTGTAGCATGGGAAACACTTTTGTGTTCCATGAAGAAGTGAAAAGATTCGTCCGCCAACCTCCCCACCCACTACCGAGCCCAACGAGGGAGAGCCGGAGGTCCGCAAGCCCAAGAGGACGCAGGACACGGCTCTAGGGATAGTCAGCGGATATAGCAAGTTGGTAGGGCAGACACACGCTCAGCGCGCACCCAGACTTTCCCGTGCCCGGAGAACACCCCTTTGGCATGCCCACCCTACCCCCCAACTCACCCAGCCGAACAGAACGACAAGCCGCTAGAAGTCTGGACACCACTCGGCCACAGACTTCCTGACTAGGAGTGGGTTAGCTCCCAGCCTCCCGTTTAGGGTGAAGCAGAGGGCAAAGAGGAGTGTTGGCATCTGGAGACACTACAACCCGGCCCCCAAATACCTCAGCCTCCAGCATCCTCATTTCCACCGGTACGGGTCACCGCACACGGCAAACATGCAGGTAGGTCTAAGCTAACCAGCTCCGGAAAAACAGAAAATGTAACATAAAAAAGAAAAGACAGGGAAGAGAACGAGGAACAAAAACCCGGAGCTGGTGCCTCATCACAACCTCAGCAGCCTACAACTGAGGCGGGTACATGTCAAAATATGAACATAAGACGAAAAAAGCAAAACAATAAGAGAAAATCGGCTCGGGCCGTGGGGACGCCATCCCCCATCAGCTGGATGAACAGCTGTCCCTTCGGTGATGTAATCGTCAAAGCCGCAGAGGCAATAGAAACCGTCACAAGGTTAGCTCGGGCCGTGGGGGCGCCGCTCCCCAAATAACTGGAAAACCAGTTATCCCCGTGCGGGAACGTGGATCAGGAACACCAAACAGAAATCATCGCTCTTTCCACGTTAATAAGTGAGTCAGGGGAAATTTCCCGTCGGCCGCCACCGGGAATCGAACCCAGGGTCTATCAAACACTTGGCGCGGATCAGGAACACCAAACAGAAATCATCGCTCTTTTCACGTTAATAAGTGAGTCTCGGAAAAAATTATCTTCGGCACCACCGGGAATCGAACCCAGCGTTTATCAAACACTTGACGTGGATCAGGAACACCAAACAGAAATCATCGCTCTTTCCAGGTTAATAATAAGTGAGTCTCGGAAAAATTATGTTATGCACCACCGGGATTCGAACCCAGGGTCTATCAAACACTTGACGTGGATCAGGAACACCAAACAGAAATCATCGCTCTTTCCAGGTTAATAAGTGAGTCACGGAAATTTTCCCGTCGGCCGCCACCGGGAATCGAACCCAGGGGATTCGAGGCCGTTGTGGTGCAGTGGTAGTATGTCCGGCGCGTAACTGGAAGACCCTGGGTTCGATTCCCAGTGGCGGCTGGTGACAAATTTTCCGTGACTCACTTATTAACATGGAAAGAGCGATGACTTCTGTTTGGTGTTTCTGATCCACGTCGAGTGTATGAATTAATTAGTGTAGTTTTTAAAATTGAAATCATTTAACCTTTCTGAGAAAATGCATCCTAAGGACACGGATTTAATTGAAAATGGTATTAAATATTTTCGTTTCATTTAAATGCCTTAAGGTATCCCCCTATATAGGGGGCATTTTTTTGAAAAAATGCATGAATGGGTAATTTTTTGTTTAGGAGGCTAACACACAAAAACACGTAAACGTTGAAAAAAATGATATCAATATAAATTTTCAAGGAATTGGGAAATTTGTGAAAGAATTTAAGGAAATATTTCGTTTACGGTAAACGCTCTAAATCAAAAAGTTACAGATATATGATGGCCTTTTTTGCATCAGTATATGCGCATGACTATTATCTATGCAGTGAACTAAAAGGTAAGTGATGTGCCTAAACACTGCTGAGATACACTCATTCCTACATGCATAGGGTGAATTTTCGATAAATTTCTTCACTATGTTGAATGTATAGCTATAACCTAACATTGAAATGACAAACAGCAAAACTTTTAATTCATTGCATGCACAACATTGTAAGAAAGACGTATACCAAGTTTCATCAATTTATTTACATACCTTTTGCAGTTATCAGGTTTTCCGTAAAGAGTTCGGGACGAAAATCTCATCCTGCAAAAAACGCGTTTCAAGTGTCACTTTCCCGTTCGTTTGACACCTGGGATTAGATATTCCGATTGCTATAATTCTGTGTCTATTCATCGTAGTTAAGAAGCAAAGGCAGTTTTGGAATCAGATCAGATCAGATCAGATCTAAAGGATTTTAGGAAGGGGGTGTCTTAACTCTTAGAAATAAAAAGCTAGGAGATTTGGGCTAGAGTGTTCGGTAGGAAAGTGAAACGGAAGAGAGGTAGAAAGGGGGAGGAAGACGCCCTTATTTGTTACCGGGTTGCCAAGTTTTGGAATCAAGAATGGGGTTTTTAAATGAACGCATTTTTACAAAATGTGAAATTTGGCCCAAAACGATCTTTTCAACGTAATGGGATACCTTAAATAACTTGTTAGTTTGAGCGCACACCTACAATACGTAAAAAAATAACCCGATGACGCGTTGTCACCTAAGGATATTTACAAAAGAACACTTTGGTATCAGGACAAACAGCGGAAACCACCCAGTCAGTAATATCGACAGCTTCGTTCTTACGTTTCCTCAAGACAAAATATAAGCAATCTTACTCTGAAGGTGCTTATGTTTTGTCCTGCATGCTACGTTTCCTTTGCTAGACGAATTTTTCTCGCTATTTATTTAAGATATAGGCAGCTATTCAATCACTGCTTTTCTTCACCTGTCCCGCAAATTATGTTAGCCAAAATCAGGATGATCCTCTTACCTTTTGTCTAAAAAAGCATTTCAGATGAAAAGGGTAGAATTAATTTTGGAATTGTCTGTGAAAACTCAATTTTGAGATTGTCGTATATATCTAGCGTTTCTGTGTTTTCCTCTGGCGTTATTTTGGAATGAGGATTAATGACCACCGTGAGCAACTAGATAAACTCTACGGTATGTGCATATACACAGGGTGACCACAATTAAAGAGGAGGTGTTCAGAGCTCTCTGTAGAAAGCACTATTAGGCAAATCTCAAACAAATTTTGTTATACATACTTTCCTGAGCAGATGGTTTCGACTTTCAAAAAAAAAAAAAAAATAATAATAATAATTGCTTGTGCCATTAGTCCCACCAGATGCAGACGTCTCAGTTGCTGAGTCCATCCCTACGGATTTGTGAAGTCAGATGCTGACAGATGAACACACATAGCGCCGTGGATTGTTGGCCACCGTAGCGTAAGGCGAACGCACTCTGCTAGTTATCGAGAGATCTGGGGTTGGATCCGAGAGGTGTCAGGATAACAATTTTTCGGTTGCTCTGTGTTATTTAAAGAAAAACGTGGGAAGAATGATGACTTTGTCTATTTAAAAGAAAATTCAAAATTTAGCCGCTACACTGAGAACAAGTTAGTAAAATCTTGCAATGCATTGATTACGATACGCTTTTCAACATACCAGAAACCATTACTCAAGTTATGAGGATAATGGCTGTAGAATAAATCTCGCTCCTGTGTCCTGACCTTTAACCCCATTTCGATGACATTAAATAGAATTGGTTCGGTATACCTCCGGAATAACATACTAACGTTTTGTCGCAATAGAAGCACTTTTTGTCAAGTTATGAGAATAATGGCTGTGGAATAAATCTCGCTCCTGTGTCCTGACCTTTGACCCCATTTCGATGGTATTCAACAGAACCGATTCAGCATTCCTCCGGAACAACATGATAAAGTTTTGTCGCAATAGATGCATTTTTAGTCAAGTTATGAGAATAATGGCTGTGGAAGAAATCTTGCTCTTGTGGCCTGACCTTTGACCCCATTTCAATGGCATTAAACAGAACCGGTTCAGTATACGTCTGGAATATCATGATAAAGTTTTGTCGTAATCGAAGCATTTTTACGTAAGTTATGACGCATAAGAGCGATGGAATGGATCCCGCTGCTATGACCCCATTTTGCCCATTTTCAAGAGGGTTCGTTCCCAGGTTGTCCCCTACCACATACTAAAATTTCATGGAAATTGAAAAATGTTTACGCGATTTATCATGCGGAGAGACTGACAAAGCTGGAACGTATGCGCTTCTTCAACCTACGGTTGGAAAACGTAAAAAAATGTTTTTTTTTCATTCAGCAAAAAATTGTCAACCAAAATATTTTGTTGATATGCAGTCAATAAAAATGTTTGTTGAATTTACAAATGTATTTTTCTGAAAATTATTGTTGATTCTACAAAATTTATTGTTATCATGACAAAACGTTCTGTTCATTTAACAAAATGCCTAGGTCGACTTTTGGGAATTTGTTTGATCCAACAATATGTATTGTTATCGTGATAAAACGTTTAGCTGAATTAACAAAATATAGCCAACGAAATAATTTTGTGCTGCCAACAAAGCAATTCCGATGGAGTTTAGCTAAAGCAACAAAATAAATCGACAAAACAGCTCAACAAAACTATTTTGTTGTTTCAAACAAACTTTTTTTCTCAGTGTAGGGTAAAATTAGCAGCTGCTGTCCCCTTAATTTGCATATCACGTAGGCTGTCTAATGAATTTCGGGTATATAAAGGTGTAGCAAAACATTTTTCACAAATCCTCAAAAGGTGAAGAGTCATGATGCTCACTTTACCGATCGCGCATTACTCGTGAAACTCTTCGATCAACGAAGCAGCGATGCCTTGCTGCACTTAAGGAATTTCGGCAGTTAAAAAGTTGACGAATAGGTCCTCTGACTATTACTAACCGTAGGGAATTTACTTTGCTTTTGAAGGAAACTGGGAGTTTCACTGTGAAACCAATGGGGTCAAAGGTCACGGTATAGGAGCGGGATCCATTCCATTGCCCTTATGCGTCATAACTTGCGGAAATATGGTTCGATGTCGACGAAATTTTAGCATATTATAGGGGACCACCTGGGGATGAACCCTATTGAAAATGGGTGAAGTGGGGTGAAAGGTCACGGCATAGGTGCGGAATCCATTCCATTGCCTTTATGCGTCATAACTTTCGAAAATATGGTTCGATGTCAATGAAATTTTAGTATATTGAAAGGGACTACCTGGGAATGAACTCTGTTGAAAATGAGTGAAGTGGGGTCAAAGGTCAGTACATAGGAGCGGAATGCATTCCATTGCCTTTGTGCGTCATAACGTGCGTAAAAATGGTTCGATTTCGATGAAAGTTTATTATGTGGTAGGGGACCACCTGCGGATAATCTTATGACGTCACAATCTCGCGCTTGCGATGTTGGCGCGCGGTCACGCCATCTGTCTCATTACGTCACGCATTGTGTGTGGATCCTATTAAAGTTTCATGACGTCACACTCTTGCGAGCAGATGGTTGCGATTCCCAACTGCCTCATTACGTCACGGGTTGTGTGCGTATGTCCGTCCGCACGATAACTGGCGTAAAAATCGTTCGATTTCGATGAACCTTTAGTATGTGGAAGGGGATCACCAGGGAAGGAACCCTATTGCAAGTGAACAAAATGGGGTCAAAGGTTAGGACATAGGAGCGGGATCCATTCCACTGCTCTTATGCGTCATAACTAACGTAATAAAGGTTCGATTTCGATTAAATTTTAGTATCTGGTAGGGGACCACTTGGGGACAAACCCTAATGAAAATGGGTGAAATAGGGGCAAAGGTCAGGACATAGGAGCGGAATCACTTCCATCGCCATTATCCGTCATAATTTACGTAAAAAATCTTCGATTTGGATGAAATGTTAGTGTGTTGTAGGGGCATGCCTGGGGACGAATTCTATTGAAAATGGGCGAAATGGGGTCAAAGGTTAGGACACAGGAGCGTAATCTATTCCATAGCCCTTATGCATCATAACTTACGTAAAAATGCTTCCATTGCGACAAAACTTTATCAGGTTATTTCGGAGGTATACTAAATGGGATCAAAGGTCACGGCACAGGACCGAGATTTATTCCACAGCCATTATCCTCATAACTTGAGCAATGATTTCTGGTATGTTGGAAAGCGTATTATAATCAATGCATTGCATGATTTTACTAACTTGTTCTACGTAAATTTGAGTTCGTTCTCCTTATCATTTTTCAGCCTTAACGTGATATCTTATCTCTCACGCGAATACGGTTGGCAACACTTGAGGTCTGTGAGAATGACGTATGCTTGTTGTGATAAGAATAAGACGAGAGATAAATAATGGCTACGTAGCAGCTGTGTGGGTGTGCGTGTCTTAGGGTCGCGGATGGCCTAGTGGTCAACGTTCGTGACTGCTACGGAGAGGTCTCAGGTTCGATCCCAGAAGATACGAACGCTAGATCCACTAAATATCCGCCGTGCGTCGGATGGGCACGTTAAGCTATCGGACCCCGAGTACTGTTCTCCCCCCCCGCCGGTTATAAATAAGGGCGTCTTCCTCCCCTCTTTACCTCGCTTCTGTGTGACTTTCCTGTCGGACATTTTAGCCCAAATCTCCTCTAGCTTCCTCCTTCTAAGGGTTGTTTAAGACCTGCAGACACTCCCTTTCTAAAATCCTATACATCTGATCTGATCTGTGTGGGTGTGTAGATGATGGTATTACGACGAGATAATTGGATTTACGAACGCTAAAGCATCTGGAGTTGTATCCTATTGATTTCTGCATAAGTAACAATTGGAGTTTGTGTTGTGCTATTTATAGTTACAAGTTACGACTAACGTTGTTTGGATCTTACAGCTTCGTGTAAGAAGTGTTGGCTGAAATAAAAGATAGATTAGTAAGTAACCTTTTGAAGTTACACTGCTGGACAATTGCTAAGGACGGATCATAAACGGCTATATAGCGCATAAAAAAGTAAATGTGGTTGGATGCCAAGTGAAATAAAATAATGTCAGAATGCCAGGACATTACAAGAAAGACAATTTATTGTGCTCTGAAATCCAGAAGGCTTTGGAACGTGTTCAAGGGACAAACAGGCCATTTTGTGCAGAACACGTAAACGTGAAAAAAATGCAATTACCGTCCGCAGGCGTTCCGGCGTAAGATGTCAATACGGGATATGGCCACCATGGAGGGCGATGCAAGATTCCACACGTCGTGTCATGCTTTGCACAACATTATCAAGCAGCTGTTGGGGTAATTTATCCCATTCCTCTGTCAGTGCACGGATGAGGGTGTCCTTGTTTATTGGTGGGCATTGGCGACCAGCAAGACTCCTCCACAAAGCATCCCACACATTTTCAATGGGATTCAGATCTGGAGAACGTGCTGGCCATACGAGGCGTTGAATATCCTCGCTCTCAAGACACTCCTGGACAGCGATTGTGCGATGACATGTTGCGTTGTCGTCCATGAAAATGAATCTATCACCGACAGCACCACGGAACATGCGAACATGAGGTAGCAGAACATCATTAATGTATCGTTGGCCAGTCATAGTCTCAGTTGGAAGCACCTAGAGGGACGTACGGCCATTGATTATGATGCCAGCCCATACCATGACACTACATGTCGGATATCGGTCCCTTTCCTGTATGTTTGCTGGACAATATGCAGTACCACTATCACGCCAGATCAGTTGTCGTCGACAATCAGACGATAGACTGTATCTACTCTCATCTGAGAAGAGGACAGCAGACCAATCGTTATCAGTCCAATTGCGATGTTGATGGCACCATTGCAAACGGGCGGTACGGTGACGTCTGGACAATGGGATGCACACAACAGGACGGCGGGCGTATAGTCCTCCTTCATGCAAACGTCTGGCGACAGTTTTTCGGGAGATCCGCTTGCCAGTAGCAGCCATAAACTGATTTGCTACCTCACTAGCTGTGCTGCGCCGGTGTCTTTTTGTTGATAGCACTATGTACCGATCTTCTGCAGGTGTCGTACTGCGAACACGACCTTCCCCGTGACGTTTGCTACACTCTCCATTTGTTTGAAATGATTTCCAAAGCCTTGAAACAACACTGTGGCTGACGTCGAACTCCCTGGCAACATCTGTTATTTTTCGCCCTTCTTCAATCTTGCCAATAATAGGGCCACGCGTAAAATCATCTAGGTGATGTCGGGAAGACATTCTGAAAATTGCAAGTTCGTCAATTGATTCTTTCTCTTTCAACTTTGCGTTTGAACAACAACGGTCAATACGCGTCAAATCCTTTATATCTCTTATCAGCGCTACGACGTCACGAACAAGTTCGGCAATCCAAAATTTGCATACGCACAACACGTCTAACTGTATCCCGCACTTATGCTAATTTCCACATTTTCCTGCCTTCCATTTTATGGTTGCTATTGTCATCCGTCCTTAGCAATTGTCCGGCAGTGTATTTGAGTGACTCGTATTTCCCTATTGGTGAAGTGCTGACAACTGATACATGTAGTGGTTAGGAAGTTCAGATACACCCTAACGCTACAACGTTACACAGCACGTTACACACAATATCTTTGTAAATTAATTACGCCATCCCAGTGGTCGTGACGTACCTGCCAGCAGGACGCACACGACATAAAGGCAGATAGTAGTCAGAACAAACGTCCGCGTAGCTCAATTGGTAGAGTGACTTATTCCGGAATGAGGGGATCCGGGTTCGAATCCTGGCGCGGATAAAAAATGACGGAGAAATTTACTTCGTTATAGTCTAAGAGCTGAAGTTTTACTGCATAACACAGGCGAAGCAAAAGCTACACCGATTCTCCCAACACAACGCTCCAAGCAACATATCTCTTCCATTGCTTTCTTATCCCTCTCTGCAATTGTCGCCCAGAAATCCACATTAATGTACGTGAGCCCCACACATCCTCCTTTTGCCTAGAAGTAGGAGGCTGGTTTTCAACGCAGCTGATGCGATACACGCTTGAAGTGGGTGGCGCGGAGAGAGGCTCTTGCACAACTCGCTCGTTGAGCGTTTGATACACTTCTTCCCCATTGCCTTTCTATCAACATTCTTCCATTAACACACAGGGTTTTGTAATTTTGTCTTCCTGTATGACACCGTTTTCTGTTCCTCCACTCCAAAACAATTCGCAGCAGATTTTCACTCCCTCGTTAAATATGGAATTTCATTAAATTTTGATACTTTGCTTGTTTTTCTTTGTTTTTTTTATTGAAGGTTTAACGACCACCGTGAGCAACTCAATGGGCTATAAACAGTCCCCAGTCCCTAATTTAGGGCCACTGGTTAAAGGGAAGAGAGAGCCAGTGCCGTAAGACAAACGCAACATTCATGACTCACGGGATTCGAACTCGGACCCCTTACGGACGAATGATCAGAAGCCATCGCTTAAACCACTGCGCCACCGGGCGGCACTTTGCTTGTTAAATGTGATCACGTTATCCTTCCTATGCCTCTTTACATCCGGGAACCTGTGGACGTACTACAGAGGTAAAGCACGTTTCAAGACGACAAATCTGCAGCGGTACATTCCGTCTGTGTAGCAGAGTTGGGAGAGCAACTTACTCCGGAGTAAGGGGGCGCGCTTCGATCTGCTTCACGGACAAATATGTGTTTTCACATTGGCGCCCGAACGTAAAAATGGATGTACTGCGCATTGGGTTCTTCGAAAATTGTTTCACACATCGTCTAGAACTAATGAAAGTTCGTTCTTCGCTTAAAAAAAGAGGGAGATGATGTGACGTACTACGGAGGTAAAGCACGTGTCAAGACGACAAATCTGCAGCGACACATTTTGTCCGTGTAGCTTAGTTGGGAGAGCAACTTACTCCGGAGTGGTGGGGCGCGAGTACGATTTCCGTCGCTGACAAACTTGCGTTTCCACAGATTTCATTAAATTTTGTTCGCTAAAAATGATCAAATTAGCTTTAATTTAACATTACACTAAAGAAAAGTTCCTGTTTTGCCTGTTAAATCCAAGATTTCGATCAATACGGGATTGTTTTAAACGGGTTCCATTGTATTTTCTTTATTTTTGGACGATTTGTCGGCAGCCCTATTTTTTTCTCTTTCATTATCTCTTCCTTGAGCTGGGATAGCATGACTCGGAAAAGTGAACGTGAGCGGTTCCATCTTAGTTTGCTTTTTTCTATTCATGGGATTCTAATTTCCTTATTATTTTGATATCAGGTCGCAGATTAAATGTTTTCTTTTTCCGTTTGAATGTGCGCGATAAACCCTAAGGGCCCTCGTAAAAGACACGAGTTAATGACACATCTTTGATCTGACTTCTAATTTCCGTATACAATAACTTCCTCGACGAAATGGGTTACGTTCTGTGGTGTAAACAGCGATTTCGTGCGAAACTGTGTTTATAATAAACATGTAGTGTACTTCCACATGCAATCTCCAATGGGTGTAGAACTCAGCAGGGGACAGGGCCCATCCTCACGCGAATTTTGTTTTCTCTCTGTCTAAATACAGAGGATGAGTCGACAGTTTTGAAATATTTGGATCACTTTATGTCTTCATACGTACCTTTACGACGAAAGCTGACTAGCATTCAAAGTATAGACCATCGTGTTGCACCGTCTTTAGCCATCTGACTGCCAGTTCTTTGATTCTACAGAGGGTGAGTCGAAAGGTTTGCAATATTTGGATCACTTTATGTCTTCATATGTACCTTTACGACGAAAGCTGACTAGCATTCAAAGTATAGGCCATCGTGTTGCACCGTCTTTAGCCATCTGTCTGCCAGTTGTTCGATTCTACAGAGGGTGAGTCGAAAGTTTTGCAATATTTGGATCACTTTATGTCTTCATACGTACCTTTACGACGAAAGCTGACTAGCATTCAACGTATAGGCCATCGTGTTGCACCGTCTTTAGCCATCTGTCTGCCAGTTGTTCGATTCTACAGAGGGTGAGTTGAAAGTTTTGCAATATTTGGATCACTTTATGTCTTCATACGTACCTTTACGACGAAAGCTGACTAGCATTCAACGTATAGGCCATCGTGTTGCACCGTCTTTAGCCATCTGTCTGCCAGTTCTTTGATTCTACAGAGGGTGAGTCGAAAGTTTTGCAATATTTGGATCACTTTATGTCTTCATACGTACCTTTACGACGAAAGCTGACTAGCATTCAAAGTATAGGCCATGCTGTTGCACCGTCTTTAGCCATCTGTCTGCCAGTTCTTCGATTCCGCAGTTCTTGTCCTTCGAGGCGAAGAACTCCTTCACCCCGGCTGCCACCTTCTCGTGATTGTTGAAGTGCCGACCGCTAAGGAAGTGGGCCATGGACCAGGACAAGTAATAATCCCACGCAGCAAAATCCGGAATATATGCTGGGTGTGGCATCAGTTCGATGCCCTCAAGTTCCTGGAGTTTTCCCACGGCCGTTCGCGCGGTATGACGCCGAGCGTTGTCCTGCTGTAAGAGAGCGCGCTTTCTGTTCACCAGTGCTGGGTACTTCTCCTCCAAAACGGCATACAGCTGTTCAGAGTAGAGGTTGGCGTTGATGGTCCGACCGTCTGGTATAAATTCGTAATGGATTATCCCCTCGAAATTCCACCAGACGCCGAGCATCACCTTGTGATCGAATCGCTCACATTTGGCAACAGATTCAGGAAGCTTGCCCGGGCTTAACCACTGCCGTTGTGTGTGTTACGATTACGGAAATAGACCCACTTTTCATCGCACGTTACAGTTCTCTAAATGAAACGTACATCGCGCGGATTTTCTAGCAGTTTCATGCACACTTCCAATCGGCGGTTTGCTTCAGCTGGCGTCAGTTCGTGAGGGACAATGCGGCAGCTCCTGTAGATCTCGCCGAGGTCCTGAAGGTGACAACCACGGTGGTCTGTGTTATGCACAGCTCGCCTGATAATCTCCGAGTGCTGGTTGTCGGATTTGCCTCTACGGCCTGGCGCACGGCCTCCAAAACCACGGTTCCCGGCTTACTTTATTTTCTGTTTGATTGGAGGTTTAACGACCACCGTGAGCAACTCAATGGGCTATAAACAGTCGCCCGTCGCTAATTTAGGGTCACTGGTTCCAGGGAAGGAAAAAACCATTTCTCCGAGTGCTGGTTGTCGGATTTGCCTCTACGGCCTGGCGCACGGCCTCCAAAACCACGGTTCCCGGCTTACTTGTTTTTCTGTTTGATTGGAGGTTTAACGACCACCATGAGCAACTCAATGGGCTATAAGCAGTCGCCCGTCGCTAATTTAGGGTCACTGGTTCTAGGGAAGGAAGAAACCATTGCCGTAAGACAAACACAACAGAAATTGTTCTGTTTTTTTTTATTATTGGAGGTTTAACGACCACCGTGAGCAACTCAATGGACTATAAGCAATCGCCCGTCCCTAATTTAGGGTCACTGGTTCCAAGGAAGAGAGAGAGCCAGTGCCGTACGACAAACACGACATCCATGCTTCACGGGGATTCGAACCCAGACCTTTCTCGGACGAATGATCAGAGGCCATCGCGTAGACCACTGCGCCACCGGGGCGGCCGGCCTACATGACCTTGGCGGATCGTCGAGGTCACCTGAGCGAAATTTCTTGAACCATCTGATTGCAGTATTGTGGTCCACGGAATCTTCCCCTTCCGCATGACATATGTTTCGTGTTGCTTGAGCAGCGTTATGGCCGAGTTCAAACTCGTAAAGCAAAAGTTCTCTAATTAGCCGGTTGTGGCTAATCATCTTTTAGGTGTCTCAACCACAGACAGAACGGAGACATGCATTGCTGTTCACGGCAACGACTACCACTTTATATCCGTTTCGACTGACTGCAGTGCGCGACTTGAACTAGTTTAAACACGTGACATACCAGCTGCAGCACATGCGTTTATGCAAATATTGCAGAACTTTGGACTCACACTCTGTGCTTCGCAGAAAAAGTTTAAAACTGGGAATATCTCAGTTTGATGTCAATATAAACAGTCCAGTCAAAAAATTACGACCACCCTTAATGCAAGAAGGAACCGTAACTAGCAGTCAGATGGCGTTCGTAGCAACATATGCAAATCAGGTAAAGCATTTAAAAAGACACGAACTCGCGGGCGGTGTGCAGTTTCGCGTGAAAATGGGAAAAGGACGTGAGTTTGAAAAAAGAATGATTGTTGGCTACCGACTGAAGGGTGGTAGCATTACAGAAACTGCCGATGTTGTGGGTTATTCGCGTGGTGCAGTTGTTAAGGTGTTTCAGGAATGGAAAGAAACTGGCAAGACCTGCAGTGATCGGGTAATACTGGACGCTCACAGAGCATTGACAACCATGGGCAGAGACGGCTATCCCAGCTTGTACGATCCAACCAACAGACGGGCCACAGTGAGACAACTGGCCGGAGCATTTATTGGAGGCACATTGAGGAGCGTATCTCAGACCACAGTCCAACGAACTCTGCTCTCTATGGGTCTCTGGAGCCGCAGTCCACTCAAGGTACCCATGGTGGCTGCCAGACATCGACGATTACGGCGCAAATTTGCATCTGGGAGGATCCATTGGACCATTGAACTGTGGAAGAAAGTCAATCTCGTTTTCAGCTTTATCGTGTAGTGGTAGATGGAGAGTACGAGGACGCACTGCTGACAGAAAACATCCAGACACGATGCTCCAGAAGAAGCAGCCAGGAAGAGGCAGTGTGCTCGTGTGGGGCATGTTTTCCTGGGAATCATCGGAATCAATCATCCCATCGAGCTTACATTAGGTGGAGACTTAATAATCCGAATCTCTTGGCGTAGAATACAAGAAGATGTGTCCCAAAATGATAGAGCCATAGAAGAAAATGGATAAATAACAAAATATAATTAAATCAAGTGATTGTTCAGGAGTGCATATAAGTATTCATGCAGTGAAACATATGTGTGCACCAAAATAAAAGTGAAATAACAAAACGTGTACCTGTTTGAGAGTTCTAAACAAATACGTTGAACTAGGGACTGTCCCGCTGTCACAAATGTGTGTCAAACCAGATTTTTAACGGCCAATAAGACTTCCATATTGCTGGATGACATCAAACACACTTTTTGGCATGGAGTTCACTAGTTTCTGACACTTCTGTAGGGAAATATCGTCCCAAGCTTTCAAAATTGCACGTTGAATAACCGAAACACTGCCTCCCATGTGCATACACCTTACGTGCGATAGCTGGCTACATGTTTTCCATAGGATTCAGATCTGGAGAACGTGCAGGCCAGTGCATGACAGAAATTCTATTGGCAAGAAGCCACTCCCAGGTCGCGTTCGCAGTGTGAGGGCGTGAATTATCCTGTTGAAACTGGGCTTCAGAGTCATTTAATGATTCAAAATACGGCACGAGGTGCTCATTCAACAGCTGCTGGTAGCTCACAGCATTCAAGTGTCCAGTTAGAATGGCTAATGGTGTTTTGCCACGTCCACTGAATGCCCCCCCCCAGACGGTTATACCTCCACCACCTTGTTGGCGCTTGGAGTAACTCAGTTCTCCCTTTCGAAGGTCGTGCCAATAACACTTCCACCCGTCCGGACCATCCAAATTAAACTTCTTTTCGTCACTCGAAATACCTTTATGCCATTTTTGAGTCCATGACATATGGTATTCAGCCCAGAAATCACTCGGCAATTTAACGCGGGTGCACAAAAACGTGTAAGCAGCCACACCATCCAGAACCATCTCCTCGCTATGGGGTACAGAAGCCATCATCCCACGAGGGTACCGCTGCTGACCGCACATCACAGGGTGCAAAGATTAGCATGGGCGCGGGAACATCGCCACTGTACCCTAGACATGTGGTAAAATGTTGACTGGACTAATGAGTCGAGATTCACGTTGGTACATGCGTATGGCAGGATACGAGTACGGAGCAAACAACAAGAAGTGATGGATCCTTCTTGCCAGCAGGGTACTCTTCAAGCTGGTGGGGATGGCATTCTCGTTTGGGAACTGTTTACGTGGACTGAAATGGGACCTTTGGTACGTGTGACATCGTCCCTCACAGGTCAACGTTACTGGGATATCCTGGACGACCATTTGCTCCTGTTTTTCCGTCTTCAACATACCACTGGGGACTTCATCCTGCAACAAGACAATGCAGCTCCCGAATTGTATCCGAATGGTTGGATGAACACTTCACCGACGTGACCTCGCTTCCTTGGCCAGCTGGGTCACCTGACCTCAGCACATCTGGGATGCCATCGAGAGAGATGACCCCCTCCATGAAATCTTCGTGAACTGTGAGAGCTTGTTCAGGGGTCGTGGATCCGTATGGTTTCCCAACGCTTCCGGTGTCTTGTCGAGTCCATGCCGAGACGAATCGCCGCCGTCATCAGGGCGAAAGGTGGTGCTAAACGTTACTACACACGTATCTCTAATTCATTTGCTCTTCAGTGTATATCAACACTGTAATCAAATTCTTGCCAAACACACATTAACATATGTATCTTCAACTCCAGCAATAGCATACTTTGCTTTAAATCAGCTAAACTAATTGGAAGGGAAGGGACAAAGACTTTGTCTTTGACACGGCCCCATAAAAGTCACAGGGTGTTAGATCCGGACTTCGTGGTGGCGAACATGTCGCCTGTTGCGTGGCCAAAGCTTTATGTTGTTACGGAGGTATACTGAACCGGTTCTGTTGAATATCATCGAAATGGGGTCAAAGGTCAGGACACAGGAGCAAGATTTATTCCACAGCCATTATCCTCATAACTGGAGTAATAACTTGAGTAATGATTTCTGATATGTTGGAAAGCGTACCATAATCAATGCATTGCATGATTTTACTGACTTGTCTTACAATATGTAAGTCTGTTTCGTGGTACTGTGGGAAATCCTTTCCTTTTTTATGGACGTAACGCCCCTGCACATCGATCATCATGTATTAATGAACTGAAAGAGAACGAGGGTATCGACCGAATGGAGTGGCCTGCATACTCCCCCGACCTAACTCCAATCGAACATTCTCGGGATTCTCTGGAGAGGCGAATTTTTGAATGCGATTCCCCACCTGGCACCAAAAAGGACCTGGTGATGGCGCTGAAAGAAGAAACTTCCCTCAGGATCTTCTGGAAAATCTCGTGCAAAGCATAGTCGACCGAGGCCAATCATGCTTTACAGTCAGGGGTTTCTTCATATATAATTTTTTTTCTGTCAGTTATAGTTACTGTGAGCTAATGCCAGAAAATGACATGTTTTGTTCTTTTATCAATTTTCTCTATTAATAAGCACTAATTTATGCTTATTTATGTCTGAACATGCCTTTTTCCTCTTTGTTAACTCCTTATTAAAATATTTTCATCCGTATCCTGGTCGAATAAAAGTATGCTATGAAAATAAAAGTGATCCATAATTTTTTGGACATTAGTGTACATACACTATGTATATATAGAGAGGCATTACATGATGACCACCTACCTAATAAGCTGTAGGACGTCCTTAATCCTGCAAAACAGCGGCCACTCGGCGAGGCATCGATTCGATGAGGTGACGATAGGTATCCTGGGGTATCTGGTACCATAATGTCAACAGCGGGTCCTCCAGTTCCCGTACATTTCGGGGTGGTGCTGATTTACCGCGAACCCGCTTTTCCAAGTCGAACCACAAATGTTCGATTGTGTTCATGTCAGGTGAATGTGGAGGCCAGGGCATTAACAGAAAGTCAACAGCATGTTCCTCGAACCACTCCTTGACGATTCTGGCAGTGTGGCATGACACATTATTCTGTTGGTGATGGCCATCACCAACAGGGAACACAGTTGCCATGACTGGGTGCACTTGGTCTGCAACGACTTCCAGATACTTGCCAGCTGTCAGGGATTATGCTATTGGGGTAATGGTGCCTAGAGTGTCCCAAGAAAACATTGCCCACGGCATAACACCGCCACCGTCGGCCTGTTTCCGCCCAATAGTGCATCTAGGTGCCATAGTCTCCACTGGTAATCGGAGTATCCATGCACCAGGAATGCAGATTCGTCCGACCAGGCCACTTTCTTCCAATCATCCACCGTCCAATCTCGATGATTTTGGGCCCATTTCCTGCGTTGTTGGCGATGACGTACAGTGAGCATGGAGATCCGGCTGGGTCTTCGGCTACGCAGGCCTATAAGCAGAAGGCTGCAATGAACTATGTGGTGTGACACATTGCCCTAATCACTGTGGTTCATTTTTCGTACTGTAGCTCTGCGGTCGCTGTGAACAATGCGCGACTGTCTCCGCTCCCCTCTGGCATCAATGAGCTGACACAGCGCCGAACGACGATTCGTGGTTTGGCCATCTGTGTACCACTTTTGATACGTACTCACTACAGCGGCACGTGAACAACCCACAAGCCGCGCGCCGTTTCCGAGATCGTAGTTCCGAGGAGCCGTGCAATCACAATTTGTCCTTTATCAAACTGCCGATAAATCGGCAGTTTTTACCAATCTGACTCCGAACACTCTACTAATAGAAAGCCGGTCCTCGGGTTGTATATACTCTGCTCTGTGAACTCCACTTGCGCCACCGTTCGGTCTCCAGGCGCGCTAATTTCTCTAGGCTGGGATTGGTCATAATGGAACGGCCCATCGGTGTACATACGAGGGTTGAACCGCAAGTAATGTAAAAGTGAGCATAACTTTTTTATTAACTGACAGAGGTCGTTCAAATTTCACATGTTGGTAGAGTAACTCTTCCTCTATAGGAAACCTTCTTTTTCATTGCGGGTAAATAATGGATTCCGTGCAGAAGCAACCTGCCGTCATTGAGTTCTTGACGAAGGAAAATTGCAGGCTGTCCGACATCCACAGAAGGCTACAGAATGTTTACGGAGATGATACCATTGACAAGGTCAGTGTACACAGATGGATGAAGAAGTTTAAAGAAGGGGAAACAAGGTATTGAAGACAAACCACGCAGTGGGAGACGATCATCTGTGACTACTGACACGAGTCATCAGCGAGTGAAGGAACTGATTCGCGCGGAGAGACGAGTCAGAATCAGTGAGCTTGTTGCACGACTGGACTGTGGTCACAATGCCATACAGACGATGGTGGAAGGCTTAGGGTAACGGAAAGTGTGCGCAAAGTGGGTACCTCGGTAGTTAACACCCGATTTGAAGGAGAGAAGCGTGGAAGTCTGTTCTGATCTACTGGAAGCGTTTGAACCTAATGAAGACACGTTTCCTTTTTGATCTGCTCACAGGGGATGAAACGCTGGCGTATCTTTAAGATCCGAAAACGAAGAATCAATCCACGGCATGGCGTCGCACCTCTTCACCAAGGCCTAAGAATTTCAAGAGAAGAAATCAGCACAGAAAGTCATGGTGACTGTTTTTTGGGATGGCAGCGGTGCCAGGTTCCTTGATTCTCTGGAACGTGGCAGGACCGTGACCAGCGAGCGGTACATTGAGACACTGAAGAAGCTTGGAGAAGCCATAAGGAGGTAGAGACCGAACAAGAATCTGAATTTCACCATGCCAATGCGAGAAAACACACATCTTTGGCAAAAAATCAGACGATCAGAAAATTAGGCTGGTCGGTGGTCAACCGTAGAGCCGAGATCTGGCTCCCTCCGACTTCCACCTGTTCGGTCCAAAGAAGGACAGTCTCCGGGGACAACGATTTGATGACACAGGCGAGGTGAAAGTGGCTGTGAAGAAGTGGGTATAACAATCCACACCTGAATTTTTTCAAAGAGGATTTGAGAGTTGGGTTCAACGATGGCGCAAATGCATCTTTTTTTTTTTTTTTTTTTTAATTGGAGGTTTAACGACCACCGTGAGTAACTCAATGGGCTATAAGCAGTCGCCCGTCCCTAATTTAGGGTCACTGGTTCCAGGGAAGGGGAGAGAGCCAGTGCCGTAAGACAACACAACATCCATGCCTCACCGGGATTCGAACCCGGACCCCTTACGGACGAATGATCAGCGCAAATGCATCGCTTGTGATGGAGACTATGTTGAGTAGTACCTTTGTATAGAGAAAGAGTTACTCTATCAACATGTGCAATTTCAACGACATCTGTCAGTTAATAAAAAGGTCATGCCCACTTTTGCATTACTTTCCGTACAACCCTCCAGTCTGCTCCACATCTCCTACATGGTCTCCGTCTGGGTCTTCTCCTGTCCCTTGTAATCCAGTTTAGTATTTTAGTTGTCCAACGGTGGTCAGTTCTCTTGCCAATATGTCCAGCTCATTGCCATTTCAGGGATTTTCCCTTGATCATTATGTCATCAACTCCTGTCATTTTCCTGATCCGTGAGTTCCTGTTCCTATCCTTCCTTGTTATGCTAAGCATGTATGCTTCCTTCAGTAATTTTCAATTTCAGTTGAGGTCCATGTTTCTGATCCTTTAAGTAGGAGCAGTAAGGAAGCATTAATTAAACACTTTTCTTTTAAGACACAATGGTAAATTGCTCCTGGAAAATTGAACAGTCTCTTTCAAATGCTCTCCAACCAAGATTTATACACCTATTTTCTTTTTCGATGTGGCGCTTGCTTGATATCTGTTGTTCAAGGTAAATGTAGGCAACGGTTACTTCTGGGCTCCGTGAAGCGCTAAATCTTCAGTTCTTGAAAAAGCATCAGTTTTATTTTCTTTAAATTCTTTTTTTGATCCCACTTCTTTACTGTACTCTTGTCAGCAAATTTCTAGACCTCAATCCGCAGCTCTGACAGGGTACTTGCAAAAATGATTACGCCGTTGCGCGCGCGCGCACACACACACACGCACATCTTGATCTACAGTTTTGAAAAGTCTCTTTCTGTTTCAGCTAGAGCAAAAATTCATAAACTAAAACACTTCCTTTAATGGAGGAAAACTAATATACAATTTAAGCCGAGCTTAGGCGCTCCACCGGGGCGCTTCGTTTGGCTACGTTATCAAAGACTTCTTAAAAACCTCATGTTTATATACACTATATTGACAAAAGTCGCCGGACACCCCTTCAAAAGCTAATTAACGGATCCCCTGCGTTGTTAAGATGCGCGGTACAGCTGCAAACGGTATAAAAACAAGCCTGCAGCTGACCGCGATCATATCGCACAGTGAGGTTGAGTGAAAATGTCGCGGCGGGAGAGAACAGACTTTGAGAAAGGATATATTGTTGGGTGTTATATTAGTAGGTTGTCCATAAGAGAAACTGAGAGGCGTTTAAACATACCCAAGTCAACTGTTTTGGAAGTACGGAATAAATGGAAAACACATGGCGTGCCTGAAGCAGCGAAACGTACCGGCAGACCAAAGAAAATCAGTGATAGAGGACGTCGAAGCGTCATGAGAGTCGCGACTGCTAATCGACGGAGTACTGCACAACACCTCCGTGCACAGGTGAGTAAAAATGCTGGAACTTCGGTATGTACACGTACCATTCGCAGAAAACTTCATTCCATGGGTTACCGTTGTCGTGCGGCTGCTCATAAGCTTTTCATATCCACTCGGAATGCTACTCGTCGTTTAGCATGGTGTAAAGAGCATTTATCGTGAACCGTAGATCGATGGAAACGGGTCCTATGGACTGATGAATCCAGATACACGATCCATCAGTCTGATGGCTGTGTGTGGGTATGGCGGCAGCCTGGGGAACGCTATTTACCACAGTGTCGTACTGTTCCTACGGTCAAGTTTGTAGCTGGCAGTGTACTCGTGTGGGGGTGTTTTTCGTGGTATGGTCCCGGCCCATTGGTTATCTTGGACAAACCTGTTAACCAGCACGTCTACCTCGATATTCTGGACAATTATGCTCTACCAACTCTGTAGGAATACTATGGAGCCGAGTCTTGTTGGTACCAGCAGGATAATGCAGCGAGCCATAGAGCAAGAACTGTTATGGCGTGGTTTAACGATAATTCCATATTGTGTGTGGACTGGTCAGCACAGACCTCAGATCTCAATCCCAAAGAGCACCTATGGGATGAATTAGAGAGCCGCATAAGAAGGTTGGAACCAAAGCCTACTACGAAGCAACAGTTAGCGGCAGCATTGTGTACTGAATGGAAGCGCATAGTGTTCCAAAACGTTGTCGAAAGCATGTGTCGAAGGGTCAGTGCATACATTAAGGCCAAAGGTGGACCGACACCGTACTAATGTATGTCAATAAATGCTATGTTGTTTTTCTCTTCCTGGTGTCCGGTGACTTTTGTCAATATAGTGTACGTACCATTTTAAGAAATCTTTGCTAGCACAGCCCAGAAGAAGCCTCCGGGTGGAGCGCGAAAACTCGGCTTAAATTGTGTATTAGTTTTACGCCGTTTAAAGGAAGTGTTTTAGTTTAAACATTAATTTGTTCTCATTTCTCAATTTCCCTCACTTTATAAATTAGCACAAAAATTCTTGCACTTCTCGAAATTTTCAGTTTCTTCAAGAGGAGTTTTAGTAGTTTTTTTTTTTTTTTTTTACTCTTGGAAAAAAATTAAATATTGGCATATTTGGAGTTCCTTTCTCACCAAAAGCGAAGAAACGTCTAAAATATTGGACCGTCAATCTCATTAAGACCGTACACTATATTATCAAAAGTATTCGGCCACTGCCAAATATTTGCATAAGTGCAAATAACGGTTGCGTAGGGAGGTGTGCTATGAGTGGGGAAGTATACATATTCACTGAGTGACCACTTTATTATGACCACCTGACAGTTTTAAGCAAATGAGCTATAGCTGCACGCTGTTGCCGCCAGAAGGCCAGGCTAGTATATAAAGGGAAAGCTTAGTGCTTGCGACAGTAGTAGAAGTGATTTTTAGGTGACGAGATGGGTAAAAAATGCGTTTTGACGGACTTTCAACGTGGGATGATAGAAGGAGCTCGGAGCCATGGAGCGAGTAGCACCGAAACCGTCGCATTCGTGAAATGTTCCAGAGCAGCTGTTTGTTAAAGTGTTGAAAGACTGGACTGTCATCCAAAAAACTGGGTCTCTACGTGCAACGTGTGGTCGTCATCGACTAGTGACTGCTCGGGTTGAACGGAGAATGTCCAGACTTATAACAGACAACAGAAGGTCAACAGTGCAGCAAATTACAGACCTTCTTAATCAAGGATCCCCTCAAATGATCTCTGCACGCACTGTTCGCCGTACACTGCATCGGATGGGATATGGCAGCCGAAGGCCTGTTCGAACACCTTTGCTGTCTGCAGTTAACAAGAGAAAACGTCTCCCGTTCGCACAGGGATTGGACAGTCGATAATTAGAAACAAATTATGTGGTCCGATGAATCACGTTTTCAGTTACACCATGCCGATGGCAGAGTGGGAATTTGGCGGAAACAGTACGAAAGCATGAACCCCAAATGCATTGCTACAACCCTTCAAGCTGGTGGAGGCAACGTTATGGTTTAGGGAATGTTTTCCTGGCATGATGTGGGTACTTTAATTCGTGTTGATCAAAGTCTGACTGGCACATCATATCTAAGCATCGTTGCTGACCAAGTGCATCCTGTCATGTGGATGGTTTATCCCAATGACTTTCAACAAGATAGTGCGTCCTGCCATAGTGCTCGTATTGTACAGGATTGGTTTCAGGAATATGCCGGTGAGTTTACTTTGCTTAGGTGGCCCCCACAATCTCCAGATCTCAACCCCATTGAGAATTTGTGGGATGAAGTTGAACGAGCCATCAGACAGCTGGATCCACAACCCTGCAATCTCATACTCCTGGAAAGTGCTATTCATCAAGCATGGTCTCAGATTCCACAAACCACCTATCAACTTCTCGTGGAGTCCATGCCACGAAGAATCGACGCAGTATTGAAGGCAAAAGGTGGCCCAACGAAGTACTGAAACTGCCCCGCACTGCAGTCAGTCGACAGGGACATAAAATGGTAGTCGTTACTGTGAACAGCATTGCATGTCGTCGTTCTGTCTGTGGTTGGGACGCCTAAAAGATGAACAGCCACAACCAGCTGATTAGGGAACTTTGGCTTTACGAGTTTGAACTCTGTCATAACGCTGCTCAAGCAACACGAAACATTTGTCATGCCAAAGGGGAGGATTCGGTGGTCCACAGCACTGCAACCAGATGGTTCAAGAAATTTCGCTCAGGTGACAGAAACCTAAACGATCAGCCAAGGTCATGTAGGCAGCGAACCGAGGATTCCAAGTCCGTGCGCCAGCCAGTAGAAGCAAATACGACAATCAAACACTCGGGGATTATCAGGCGAGCTGGGCATATCACAGACCACCGTGTTTTGTCACCTTCAGGACCTCGACAAGGTCTACAGGAGCTGCCGCATTGTCCCTCACGAACTGACGCCAGCTGAAGCAAACCGCCAAGTGGAAGTGTGCATGAAACTCCTAGAAAACACGCGCGATGTACGTTTCATCAAGAGAATCGTTACATACAATAAAATGTGTGTCTATTTCCATAATCCTCACACACAACGAAAATTGGTCGAGCCTGGGCCAGCTTCCTGAACCTGTTGCCAAACGTGGGCGGTTCGAGCACAAGGTGATATTCTGCGTCTGGTTGAATTTCGAGGGGATAATCCATTACGAATTTGTTCCAGACGATCGGACCATCAACGCCAACCTCTACTCTGAACAGCTGGAGCGGGTTCATGCCGTTTTGGAGAAGAAGTACCCGGCACTGGTGAACTGAAATTACCGCGCGAATGACCCGGGCAAAACTTCAGGAACTTTAGGGCATCGAACTGATGTCACACCCAGCATATAGTCCGGATCTTATCCCGTTGGATTAATACTTGTTCCGGTCCATGTCCCAGTTCCTTCGCGGGCGGCGCTTCAACAACCAGGAGGATGTGGAAGCTGGGCTGAAGGAATTTTTCGCCTCGAAGGACAAGAACTGGTACCGCCGCGGAATCGAAGAACTCGCAGACAGATTACTAAAGACGGTGCAACACGATGCCCTATACTTTGAATGCTAGTCAGCTTTCGTCGTAAAGGTACGTATGAAGACATAAAGTGATCCACATATTGCAAAACTTTCGACTCACCCTCTGTAGAATCGAAGAACTGGCAGACAGATGGCTAAAAACGGTGCAACACGATGGCCTATACTTTGAATGCTAGTCAGCTTTCGTCGTAAAGATACGTATGAAGACATAAAGCGATTGAAATATTGCAAAACTTTCGACTCACCCTCTGTAGAATCGAAGAACTGGCAGACAGATGGCTACAGACGGTGCAACACGATGGATAATACTTTGAATGCTAGTCAGCTTTCGTCGTAAAGGTACGTATGAAGACATAAAGCGATTGAAATATTGCAAAACTTTCGACTCACCCTCTGTAGAATCGAAGAACTGGCAGACAGATGGCTAAAGACGGTGCAACACGATGGCCTATACTTTGAATGCTAGTCAGCTTTCGTCGTAAAGGTACGTATGAAGACATAAAGCGATTGAAATATTGCAAAACTTTCGACTCACCCTCTGTAGAATCGAAGAACTGGCAGACAGATGGCTTAAAGACGGTGCAACACGATGGCCTATACTTTGAATGCTAGTCAGCTTTCGTCGTAAAGGTACGTATGAAGACATAAAGCGATTGAAATATTGCAAAACTTTCGACTCACCCTCTGTAGAATCGAAGAACTGGCAGACAGATGGCTAAAGACGGTGCAACACGATGGCCTATACTTTGAATGCTAGTCAGCTTTCGTCGTAAAGGTACGTATGAAGACATAAAGCGATTGAAATATTGCAAAACTTTCGACTCACCCTCTGTAGAATCGAAGAACTGGCAGACAGATGGCTAAAGACGGTGCAACACGATGGCCTATACTTTGAATGCTAGTCAGCTTTCGTCGTAAAGGTACGTATGAAGACATAAAGCGATTGAAATATTGCAAAACTTTCGACTCACCCTCTGTAGAATCGAAGAACTGGCAGACAGATGGCTAAAGACGGTGCAACACGATGGCCTATACTTTAAATGCTAGTCAGCTTTCGTCGTAAAGGTACGTATAAAGACATAAAGCAATTGAAATATTGCAAAACTTTCGACTCACCCTCTGTAGAATCGAAGAACTGGCAGCCAGATGGCTAAAGACGGTGCAACACGATGGCCTATACTTTGAATGCTAGTCAGCTTTCGTCGTAAAGGTACGTATGAAGACATAAAGCGATTGAAATATTGCAAAACTTTCGACTCACCCTCTGTAGAATCGAAGAACTGGCAGACAGATGGCTACAGACGGTGCAACACGATGGATAATACTTTGAATGCTAGTCAGCTTTCGTCGTAAAGGTACGTATGAAGACATAAAGCGATTGAAATATTGCAAAACTTTCGACTCACCCTCTGTAGAATCGAAGAACTGGCAGACAGATGGCTAAAGACGGTGCAACACGATGGCCTATACTTTGAATGCTAGTCAGCTTTCGTCGTAAAGGTACGTATGAAGACATAAAGCGATTGAAATATTGCAAAACTTTCGACTCACCCTCTGTAGAATCGAAGAACTGGCAGACAGATAACTAAAGACGGTGCAACACGATGGCCTATACTTTAAATGCTAGTCAGCTTTTGTCGTAAAGGTACGTATAAAGACATAAAGCAATTGAAATATTGCAAAACTTTCGACTCACCCTCTGTAGAATCGAAGAACTGGCAGACAGATGGCTAAATACGGTGCAACACGATGGCCAATACTTTGAATGCTAGTCAGCTTTCGTCGTAAAGGTACGTATGAAGACATAAAGCGATTGAAATATTGCAAAACTTTCGACTCACCCTCTGTAGAATCGAAGAACTGGCAGACAGATAACTAAAGACGGTGCAACACGATGGCCTATACTTTGAATGCTAGTCAGCTTTCGTCGTAAAAGTACGTATGAAGACATAAAGTGATCCAAATATTGCGAAACTTTCGGCTCACCCTCTGTAGAATCGAAGAACTGGCAGACAGATGGCTAAAAACGGTGCAACACGATGACCTATACTTTGAATGCTAGTCGGCTTTCGTCGTAAAGGTACGTATGAAGACATAAAGTGATCAAAATATTGCAAAACTTTCGACTCACCCTCTATAGAATCGAAGAACTGGCAGCCAGATGGCTAAAGACTGTGCAACACGATGGCCTATACTTTGAATGCTAGTCAGATTTCGTCGTAAAGGTACGTATGAAGACATAAAGCGATTGAAATATTGCAAAACTTTCGACTCACCCTCTGTAGAATCGAAGAACTGGCAGACAGATGGCTACAGACGGTGCAACACGATGGCCAATACTTTGAATGCTAGTCAGCTTTCGTCGCAAAGGTACGTATGAAGACATAAAGCGATCCAAATATTGCAAAACTTTCGACTCACCCTCTGTAGAATCGAAGAACTGGCAGACAGATGGCTAAAGACGGTGCAACACGATAGCCTATACTTTGAATGCTAGTGAGCTTTCGTCGTAAAGGTACGTACGAAGACATACAGTGATCCAAATATTGCAAAACTTTCGACTCACCCTCTGTAGAATCGAAGAACTGGCAGACAGATGGCTAAAGACGGTGCAACACGATAGCCTATACTTTGAATGCTAGTCAGCTTTCGTCGTAAAGGTACGTATGGAGACATAAAGTGATTCAAATATTGCAAAACCTTCGACTCACCCTCTGTAGAATCGAAGAACTGGCAGACAGATGGCTAAAGACGGTGCAACACGATAGCCTATACTTTGAATGCTAGTGAGCTTTCGTCGTAAAGGTACGTACGAAGACATACAGTGATCCAAATATTGCAAAACTTTCGACTCACCCTCTGTAGAATCGAAGAACTGGCAGACAGATGGTTAAAGACGATGCAACACGATGGCCTACACTTTGAATGCTAGTCAGCTTTCGTCGTAAAAATACGTATGAAGACATAAAGTGATCCAAATATTGCAAAACTTTCGACTCACCCTCTGTAGAATCGAAGAACTGGCAGACAGATGGCTAAAGACGGTGCAACACGATAGCCTATACTTTGAATGCTAGTGAGCTTTCGTCGTAAAGGTACGTACGAAGACATACAGTGATCCAAATATTGCAAAACTTTCGACTCACCCTCTGTAGAATCGAACAACTGGCAGACAGATGGCTAAAGACGGTGCAACACGATGGCCTATACTTTGAATGCTAATCAGCTTTCGTCGTAAAAATACGTATCAAGACATAAAGTGATCCAAATATTGCAAACCTTTCGACTCACCCTCTGTAGAATCGAAGAACTGGAAGACAGATGGCTAAAGACGGTGCAACACCATAGCCTATACTTTGAATGATAGTGAGCTTTCGTCGTAAAGGTACGTACGAAGACATAAAGCGATTGAAATATTGCAAAACTTTCGACTCACCCTCTGTAGAATCGAAGAACTGGCAGACAGATGGCTAAAGACGGTGCAACACGATGGCCTATACTTTGAATGCTAGTCAGCTTTCGTCGTAAAAATACGTATGAAGACATACAGTGATCCAAATATTGCAAAACTTTCGACTCACCCTCTGTAGAATCGAAGAACTGGCAGACAGATGGCTAAAGACGATGCAACACGATGGCCTATACTTTGAATGCTAGTCAGCTTTCGTCGTAAAAATACGTATGAAGACATAAAGCGATTGAAATATTGCAAAACTTTCGACTCACCCTCTGTAGAATCGAAGAACTGGCAGACAGATGGCTAAAGACGGTGCAACACGATAGCCTATACTTTGAATGCTAGTGAGCTTTCGTCGTAAAGGTACGTACGAAGACATAAAGTGATCCAAATATTGCAAAACAACTTTCGACTCACCCTCCGTATTTTCTGCAGAAAAATATTCGCTACGCAGGGAGAATCTTTTTTTATCATTTTGCAAGGAAGTTTTAATAAGTCACAATGCAACTCTCCCCGGAAAGAAAATCATATATTTTAACTTTCTCTCTCTCTCTGAACTTTCAATGCATTTTACAGTCTATTTCTTAAGCTCAAGGTGGTTCCACTTAAAATCTCTGCCTTATGTTTCCAATGGTAAAATTGTTTAACAATCTTTACATATTTTTTTCGCAATTAATGTATTCCCAAGGATGAAAATTTGCACATCGCTAAAACTAACTTTAAGTTATAGCATGGGATACATAATACTTGCTAAAACATAATCATAACTAAGCAATCCAACATTTGTTTGTCTACTGACGTCATCAATGTACAGGTCGCGCCATCTATTAACAGATCTGAACATCACTCAAAATAAAATGATTGATTTTTATTATAATTATGGTTATGTTTTAGCAAGTATTGAGTATCCCATGCTATAACGTAAAGTTAGTTTTGTCGATGTGCAAATTTTTATCCTTGGAAATACATTAATTGCGAAGAAAATGTGTAAAGAAGTTTCACCATTGGAAAAATAAGGCAGATATTTTAGGTGGAACCGCCTTAAAAAGCAAATACTTCTTTGAGATAATCATTTTATGATAGTTTTCGTGTTTTTTCTTTACCGACAACATTTTTTACATAAGGACTTTATTAAAATGAGATCGATTTCCTAGCGTCTGCAATGAAATATTTTCCGGGCTCGGCAAAACCTCAATCCGGCCCTGAAAGTGGGCAGCAAAAATATCCGCTTTCAGGACCGTTTGTGCATCACCAGTTCGGCACTTATCCGCTGTGTCGTGAAGTAGGATATTTGCATGATCTGACTTATTATCTGATCGTCACTTCATCCTTTATTGCACTTTCTTTCTTTCAGGCATGTTGTATATCTTATAACAGCTTAATTGCTTTTATTTCCCAACGGTTTTGCGATATTTTCTTTTCTTATTTGCCTGCCGTTTTGTCATCAGCACCCTTCAAACAAAACAAAGTTTTAAGGCCGACGATGATGCTCTTTCAGCTTGTGCTCCATTTCTCCCAAACCTGTTTCAAATTGATGTGAAGCAAAGTAGGTGACTTGTGTAAATGGGTGCTTCGCCCGAAAAGTTACCTTCGTAGCAATTTGACGACTGAGCTACACTGTGGTCACGTGGACTCAATGTGTGTTCTCTGCTCCGACCATCGAATACAAACAAGGAAGCAATTTTACATAAATAGTCTTGAATAAATATTTCCCTTGCTTGTCTTTTGGTTATGCGCAAATGTTTTTAGAACGCAGACTTATTGTTATGAAATAATCTTGTGGCGTAGAAAAGTGTCTGAAGGAAGAAAAGTGGCCCTTTTTTCCTTCGAACCTTTGTTCTCTGCAAATACATCCACCCACACACTCCTTTTCAACAGGCTGATGAGCAGATATTCAAAACGCGCATCTTAACGTTTGAATTAAAAGCAAGATGGCGTCGAACCGTCTGATATAATGAGAACTTGTTTAGAATCGTGTGATGTTATTCAGTTATAATGTTTGTTGTTTAAGTGGAACTTTAATGTTAAGTTAACTTCCCTGTAGAACACTAAAAGCTTCGATCTTTTAACGCTGGTGTAGGAAAATTGCTGCTAAATAATCCCCTTTAATCCTCAGACGTTCTAGGTCATTGCAACCCGACAAGAAAATTGCGGCAAAACAGCTGAAGAGGATATTTCTGAATGTCCATTGCTGTGGAAGAAAATTCTGGCGCTTTGGAGAATCTGACAAAAAAAAGGTATTTCTTGCGTTAAACAAAAATGCTGAATGCCAGGCATCAACAAAATACACGACGAATGCATGAGAGTCTTTTCACGCTCGGTTTAATACTCACTTTTATAATCCCTCATCCAAGCTTGTATAACTTTATAGAAGTTCTGAAACTTTCTCAAACTCAAACATATACACTATATTGACAAAAGTCACCGGACACCTAGAAGAGAAACACAACATAGCATTTATTGACATACATTAGTACGGTGTCGGTCCACCTTTGGCCTTAATGCATGCACTGACCCTCCGAGACATGCTTTCGACAAGGTTTTGAAACACAGCGATACGTATGCGGTTCCATTCAGTACATAATGCTACCGATAACTCTTGCTTAGTAGTAGGCCTTGGTTACAAACTTCTTATGCGGCGCTCTAATTCATCCCATACGTGCTCTATGGGATTAAGATCAGGGCTCTGTGCTGACCAGTCCACACACGATACGGAATTATCGTCAAACCACGCCGTAACAGTTCATGCTTTATGGCTCGGTGCATTATTCTGCTGGTACCAACAAGGCTCGGTTCCATAGTATCGCCACAGAGTTGGTAGCGCATAATTGTCCAGAATATCGAGGTAGACATTCTGGTTAACAGGTTTGTCCACGATAACCAATAGGCCCGGACCATACCAAGAAAAAAACACCCACACGAGTACACTGCTAGCTACAAACTTGACCGCAGGAACAGTACACTGTAGTAATTAGAGTTTCTCGACTGCCGCCATACCCACACATGGCCATCAGACAGATGGATCGTGTATCTGGATTCATCAGTGCATAGCACCCGTTTCCATTGACATTGATCTACGGTCCACGATAAATGTTCTTTACATCATGCTAAACGACGAGTAGCATTTTGAGTGGAGATGAAAGGCTTATGAACAGCCGCACGACCACGGTAACCCATGGAATGAAGTTCTCTGCGAATGGTACATGTACATACAGCGGTTCCAGCATTTCTACATACCTGTACACTGCGGTCTTTTGCAGCACACCGACGATTAGCTGTAACGACTCTCCTGCGGCTTCGAAGTCCTCTATCACTGATTTTCTTTGGTCTGCCGGTACGTTTTTCTGCTTCAGGCACGCCATGTGTCTTCCACTTATTCAGTACTTCCAAAACAGTTGACTTGGGTATGTTTAAGCGCCTCTGGGTTTCTCTTATGGACAACCCACTAATATAACACCCAACAATCTTTGCTTTCTCAAAGTCAGTTCTCTCCCGCCGCGACATTTTCACTCCACCTCAGAGTTCGATATATTCGCGGTCAGCTGCGGACTTGTTTTTATGCCGTTTACAGCTGTACCGCGCATCTTAACAACGCAGCGGTTCCGTTCATTTGCTTTTGAAGGGGTGTCCTGTGACTTTTGTCAATATAGTATATATTAAAACCCAAAGCTCAGGTGATGTCACTTGGAGAAGGATACCCAAAACTGCCATGCAAAGGAAAATACAGGAGGATGTATAACCAGACTTGAATTGGTGAAATTTGCATCATTTTTTCAAAATATTAATTTTTGTGTAAGCTGAGGTTGACTCCTGAAAGAGAAATTAAATGATATATAATCAACTTTCCTCCGATGCATAATAAAGTATGCGTATTCATGTTTTGTATTTGTGATGACAGTGTTACTTCATCTTTCTTTGGAAGGAAAAAGTTTTTTTATTCCTGTTATAGCAACCATATAAACAGATATTTAACTTGGAAATAAGTGTTGATTTTCATAACTACTGTATAAAGATGTTGGCTATTACAGAGGGTGAGACGAAAGTTTTGCAATATTTGCATGTGCTGCGGCGGGTATGTCACGTGTTTAAACTAGTTCAAGTCGCGCATTGCAGTCAGTCGAAAGGGATATAAAGTGGTAGTCGTTGCTGTGAACAGCATTGCATGTCGTCGTTCTGTCTGTGGCTGGGAGGCCTAAAAGGTGAACAGCCATCACTGGCTAATTAGGGAACTTTTGCTTTACGAGTTTGAACTTGGCCATAACGCTAGTGACGTGCCTGCCCTGCAGGACGCACACGACATAAAGGCAGATAACAGCTAGAACGAACGTCTGCGTAGCTCAGTTGGTAGAGCGACTTGTTCCGGAATAAGTGGACTCGGGTTCGATTCCCGGCGTAGACCAAAAATGACGGAGAAATTTACTTCGTTATAATGGCGCCCGAACTTCCCGGATGACCGGCCGTTAAGAATCTCGCAATGGTGTGATGTTCTTTCCACACCGCGAGATAGGAAAAATAAGAGAATCCCTTCTCCAGCGCTTCGAAAAAAATGTGTGCGACGTTGCATTCCACACACCAGATTGACTGGGAGTTCACAAGTGCACGTTCTACAGCGGATGGCTGTCTGCAACGATTCATGGTCACTGCTAACCCGTGGGCCATGCCCCCGACACTCTTTCGGCGGGGGATGTGACTTGCCTTCCCCACAGGACACACACGACATAAAGGCAGATAGCAGCGAGAACGAACGTCTGCGTAGCTCAGTTGGTAGAGCGACTTGTTCCGGAATAAGTGGACTCGGATTCGATTCCCGGCGAGGACCAAAACGACGGAGAAATTTACTTCGTTATACGCTGCTCAAGCAACACGAAACATTTGTCATGCCAAAAAGGAAGATTCGGTGGTCCACAGCACTGCAACCAGATGGTTCAAGAAATTTCGCTCAGGTGACAGAAACCTAAACGATCAGCCAAGGTCATGTAGGCAGCGAACCGAGGATTCCAAGTCCGTGCGCCAGCCCGTAGAAGCAAATCCGACAACCAAACACTCGGGGATTATCAGGCGAGCTGGGCATATCACAGACCACCGTGTTTTGTCACCTTCAGGACCTCGACAAGGTCTACAGGAGCTGCAGCATTGTCCCTCATGAACTGACGCCAGCTGAAGCAAACCGCCAAGTGGAAGTGTGCATGAAACTCCTAGAAAACACGCGCGATGTACGTTTCATCAAGAGAATAGATACATACAATAAAATGTGTGTCTATTTCCATAATCCTTACACACAACGAAAATTGGTCGAGCCTGGGCCAGCTTCCTGAACCTGTTGCCAAACGTGGGCGGTTCGAGCACAAGGTGATATTCTGCGTCTGGTTGAATTTCGAGGGGATAATCCATTACGAATTTGTTCCAAACGGTCGGACCATCAACGCCAACCTCTACTCTGAACAGCTGGAGCGGGTTCATGCCGTTTTGGAAAAGTACCGGGCACTGGTGAACAGAAAGCTCGGTCTCCTACAGCAGGACAACGCTCGGCCTCATACCGAGCGAACGACCCGGGCGAAACTCCAGGAACTTCAGGGCATCGAACTGATGCCACACCCAGCATATAGTCCGGACCTTGCCCCGTCGGATTATTACTTGGTCTGGTCCACGGCCAACTTCCGGTGCGGGCGGCACTTCAACAACGAGAAGAAGGTGGCAGCTGAGGTGAAGGAGTTCTTCGCCTCGAAGCACAAGAACTGCGGAATCGAAGAACTGGCAGACAGATGGCTAAAGACAGTGCAACACGATGGCCTATTCTTTGAATGTTAGTCAGCTTTCGTCGTAAAAGTACGTATGAAGACAAAGTGATCCAAATATTGCAAAACTTTCGACTCACCCTCTGTAGAATCGAAGAACTGGCAGACAGATGGCTAAAGACGGTGGTACGTGATGGCCTATATTTTGAATGCTAGTCAGCTTTCGTCGTAAAGGTACGTATGAAGACATACAGTGATCCAAATATTGCAAAACGTTCGACTCACCCTCTGTAGTATCGAAGAACTGGCAGACAGATGGCTAAAGACGGTGCAACACGATGGCCTATACTTTGAATGCTGGTCAGCTTTCGTCGTAAAGGTACGTATGAAGACAAAGTGATCCAAATATTGCAAAACTTTCGACTCCCCCTCTGTAGAATTGAAGAACTGGCAAACAGATGGCTAAAGACAGTGCACCACGATGGCCTATTCCTTGAATGCTAGTCACCTTTCGTCGTAAAGGTACGTATGAAGACATAAAGTGATCCAAATATTGCAAAACTTTCGACTCACCCTCTGTAGAATCGAAGAACTGGCAGACAGATGGCTAAAGACGGTGGTACACGATGGCCTATATTTTGAATGCTAGTCAGCTTTCGTCGTAAAGGTACGTATGAAGACATACAGTGATCCAAATATTGCAAAACGTTCGACTCACCCTCTGTAGTATCGAAGAACTGGCAGACAGATGGCTAAAGACGGTGCAACACGATGGCCTATACTTTGAATGCTGGTCAGCTTTCGTCGTAAAGGTACGTATGAAGACAAAGTGATCCAAATATTGCAAAACTTTCGACTCCCCCTCTGTAGAATTGAAGAACTGGCAAACAGATGGCTAAAGACAGTGCACCACGATGGCCTATTCCTTGAATGCTAGTCACCTTTCGTCGTAAAGGTACGTATGAAGACATAAAGTGATCCAAATATTGCAAAACTTTCGACTCACCCTCTGTAGAATCGAAGAACTGGCAGACAGATGGCTAAAGACGGTGGTACACGATGGCCTATATTTTGAATGCTAGTCAGCTTTCGTCGTAAAGGTACGTATGAAGACATACAGTGATCCAAATATTGCAAAACGTTCGACTCACCCTCTGTAGTATCGAAGAACTGGCAGACAGATGGCTAAAGACGGTGCAACACGATGGCCTATACTTTGAATGCTGGTCAGCTTTCGTCGTAAAGGTACGTATGAAGACAAAGTGATCCAAATATTGCAAAACTTTCGACTCCCCCTCTGTAGAATTGAAGAACTGGCAAACAGATGGCTAAAGACAGTGCACCACGATGGCCTATTCCTTGAATGCTAGTCACCTTTCGTCGTAAAGGTACGTATGAAGACATAAAGTGATCCAAATATTGCAAAACTTTCGACTCACCCTCTGTAGAATCGAAGAACTGGCAGACAGATGGCTAAAGAAGATGCCTATACTTTGAATGCTAGTCAGCTTTCGTCGTAAAGGTACTCATGAGGACATAAATTGATCCAAATATTGCAAAACTTTTCACTCACCCTCTGTATTCATTAGAATTCATTTCAGCCCATTTTGCTTTACCCGAGTTAATACGTTGCAGCCGGTTAAGGGTTAACTTTAGTTTTGCTGTAAAACACTATGCACTTATCTCCCGTAAGTTTTAACTTGGCGTAATAAATTAGCTTCATTTTGAATCCTCGGATTCTTTCTCGATCGCAGTAGTTGCAAGCTTAACTGACACACACTATATTATCAAAAATATTCCGACACTACCTAATACTTCCAGAAATACAAAGAAGGGTTGCTCAGGAAGGTGCGCTGTGAGTGGGGAGGTACGTACATATACGGTCGTATTAGAAAAATATGACCACCCCCGGAATCATAGTGTACCCGACGCCCAGGTGAATCAAAGAGTACATGTGACTATAGGTCGACCACACGGAGATATAAGCGGCTGGACAGGACAGATGAGCCGTAGTGCCTCACGTGAACAAAATGAGCGGAGGTAGTGATCTGACGGACGTTCAAAAAGGAATTATCATCGGCTACGGCGCCAAGTGTGGAAGCATCTCAGAAACAGCAGACTTCGTGGGCTGTTCGCAAGGTGCTGTAGTAAGGGTGTATCAAGAATGGAACTCTGACACACCGAGCACCTCCCGACGTCATAACTGTGGAGCTCCAAACTGCCATCAACCCCAGAGGAGAACGTCGCCTCTGTTGACTGGTGAAGGGCAATATATGCACAACAGTGCAGCAATTGACCACGCAAATTACCACCGGGGCACCCAGGTACATGTCCCCGATAACAGTAGAGCAAACCCTTTTACGCATGGGTCTCCAGAGTCGACGCTGCGTCAAGACACCCATATTCTCATGGGACTACCGTCATTGGACAGTGGAAAAGTGGGAAAAGCTAGTCTTCTCCGCTGAATCCAGGTTTTTACTGCACAGAAGTGACGAACGGTAGCGGATATGACGTCAGTCACACGAGAACCAACACCCGGACACGCTTGTCGGTCAAATACAGGCCGGCGGTGGCAGTGCGCATGTCTGGGGCACGTTTTCCTGGTATGACCTTGGACCTCTGGTACCACTGGATAGCTCTCTGAACACCAATGGCTACCGATCTATCCTCGCTGACCACATGCATCTCTTCATGTTGGACGTTTACCCTGGTGGTGATGATGTATACCAACAGGACAATGCGCCGTGCCACGTCGCTAAGGGGTGCGTGACTGGCTCCAGGAACACGACAGCGATGTCTCCGTTCTCCCTTGGCCGGCGAAATCGTCCGACCTCAATCCCATAGAGCACTTGTGTGACTATTTGGATCGACAGGTTCGACCTGCCGACCCACAATCACGTCATCTGCAAGACCTCCGTGCTCTGCTGCCATCCGAACGGTCACGTGTGCCTCGGGCTACTTTCCAGGGACTCATTTCGTCTATGCCATGCCGTCTCGCTGCTGTCATCCGGGGCAAGGGAGGTTGTTCCCATTATTAGGTAGGGTGTCATACATTACTGTTTGTGAAAATTACACCACCAAGAAGGAACCATGTGATTCGAATGAAATTTATACCACTCGTTACTGATATGACTGTACACAAGTGATTTAATTTTCAGTAGAATACAACAATTTTTACCTGCAAAAATCAGTATCTTGTGAAATATCCGCGAGCTGCAATAAGAGCTTCTAGACGGGGCGCGGCATTGAATCGAAAAAGGGTTGGATGGTGTCCTTGGTAATTGTTTGCCAGGAGGCTTGTATGCGAGTCCACAGATCATTGGTACTAACCGCTGGAGGACTTTGATGAGCCAGTTGCCGAGTGATTATATTCCAGACATGTTCAATAGGCAACATGTCTGGCGAACGTGCCAGCTTGGGAAGAAACAGTATCTGCTGTGCTGCAAAGAGGGCTTGGACATTCTTGGCAACATATTGTCGGGCATTTTGGGGAGGCTCCACAGCTATGACGTCAGAAGGTGCTCGGTGTGCCAGCGGTCCATTCTTTGTATAGCCGTTCTACAGCACCTTGCGAACAGTCCATGAAGCCTGCTGTTTCTGAGATGCTTCCACTCTTGGCGCGGTAGTCGATGATCATTCCTTTTTGAACGTTCGTCAAATCATTACCTCTGCCCATTGTGCTCACGTCCCACACAGCACAGAATATTTCGTATATGTTACAAGTACGTAGCACTGAAACATTGAGACTTTCCAGATACGTTGCGCAATGTAACAGTAATGTTTCAGAAACCTTACGGTTACGTCAAAATGTCCTCAAACGTTGTATAACTTTGAAACATAACCGATACGTTACAGTGAAAGGTCTTTGTAACTTCAACATACCAACTTCATGTTACTGTTACTTATTTAAAAGATATTTCTAACTTCGTTACATTACTGTTACGTATTTGAAAGATATTTGTGACATCATCATATTACTGTTACGTATTTACTACGTTGAACATTATAGTTTTAATAAATTTTGTAAAATCACAATAAGAAATATTACACTTGACAGCTGTTTCAAAAGCAACAACAGTCGTATTACGATTTGTTTGCGTTTTCACAGGTTCAACGCAGTCCGCTGTCCATTGGGAACAGTGGCGACGTTTATATATTGATAACAAAAGAAATACAAATCGGTCCCAAATGAGGGCGTCGAATTTCTATTATACATGTGGAAGAGACTATATTTCAGCGAAAAAAAGAAAGAAAATCAAATTCGTCATTTCTCTAAATACCTACCAATATGAAATTTCTCAGCTTCAAGTAAAAAAAAACACAGTATACTCATACAACAACACAGCCATCTACTTGATTATATAAAATGCTTTTTAGAATTTAAAAATTATAATAATCAAAACAACTGCTTACTTTCAGATGATCTTGAATCACAAAAAAAAAGAAGGATGAAATATTAAATCAACTAACTAGCTAACTCGAGTACGACAGTATCACTAAAAAATATCCCAGTAGCACGTGGAAATACGACTACGAGAGTGTCTCGGTGAAATGGCATAAATGCGCATGCGCATCCACGCGGTTGCCAAACCAAAAATCTTAAACATCGCCGGAATGTAACATCAACCTAGCAATTATGTCCAATGGAAACTACAAAACAGTAGTATCGGTGAATGCTATTTTTAACGTAACCGTAATGTACAAAGAGTTATGTTTCAAAATAGATGTTGCTGAAACGTAATTGTAAGATATCTCTGAAAGTGTAACAAGAATTGAGAGATTGTAACATTATTGATGCATATCTGAAACGTTTTGTGCTGTATGGGGTGATGCACTATGGCTCATCTTTCCTGACAGGGCGCTCATATCTCCATGTCGTCGACCTTGTCTCTTGCAGTGTGTGACGCGCCTGTGCGGGTACATGGTGATTCCGGGTGTGGTCATATTATTATGTACGACCGTGTACATTAGAGACAGAAATATACACTTACGTGACTTAACAGTGAAGCCAGTCTTTATCAAAAATTACACGTTATATGTGGAACACTTCCAACAGTAGCTCTATGCAACGCAAAATTTTCAAATCGGACTTTTAGAAGCAGAGATATCGGCGAAAACGCAATTGAACTTTACGCCCCTAGCGGAAAAACTGCGCATTTCTTAAAATAGAAACTGCACCCGAAATAATATTTGTTATCGATGGTATGTAAAAAGAATTTTTCCAATCGGATATTTAGGAGCAATTATCTGGAATAAAATGTATTTTGATTTCGATAGCACCTGCATTTACTTCCCCTGGTTGGTTGGTTGGTTGGTTGTTCGATTTTTATGGCGCATAGGCCATGGTTGGCCAAAGAGCGCCAGAAACAAGACAAACAAATAGTATTAAAAATGTGGTAAAAAGCTTAAAATCTGACTGATCATGTAAAACTGAAAAATGAGAACGATGGAAGGGCTAAAAAAGATAATGGAACAAATAGTATTAAAAACATGATACAATGATTAAAATCTAGCTGATTCAGTAAAACTGAGAAATGAGGATGATGATAAGGCTAAAATCTAGATACGTTTAAAATAGTCAATTTCTTTAAAAAATGAAAACACGGCAACAGCATCACAGTGGTCATTGAGGAGCCGCTGCAGTGTAGCGGCGTCCTCGGTCAACAAATGAGAATGAAAG
Organism: Macrothele yani; assembly: GCA_039090855.1. Lineage (NCBI taxonomy): Eukaryota > Metazoa > Arthropoda > Arachnida > Araneae > Macrothelidae > Macrothele > Macrothele yani. The sequence continues at coordinate 40,670,482 of CM077021.1, forward strand.
AAATGAAAACGTACATCACGAAAACGAACACAGGTACACAGAAGATGAGTTACGGTGAGTCGGCAATTGCACGTCTCACACATCGGCGCAGTGTCGCCACACAGCAAAAAGCGGTGAGTGAAACGACAATGCCCAATGCGGAGACGCGCAAGCACCACTTCCTCCCTACGGTTCCGACGATATGAGGATTTCCAGACTTCAGGATTAGGTTTAATACGATGCAGTTTATTTTCCACCTCTTGGTCCCACAGACCTTGCCACGTTCGCTTGATATGATCGCGAACCAGAAAGCGGAAATCCCGGTGAAACAGAGGCAAGGGTGTGACGACCAAAGAGGAAGCAGATCTAGCTGCCGCATCAGCACACTCGTTACCCGAGATTGCAACATGCCCGGGAATCCAAAAAAATTGTATCTGAACACCGGCCTCGAGCAAGGAACGAAGAAGCCTTCGTACGGTAAGAAGAAAAGGGTGGTCACAGCAGTCCAACGATGACAGTGACTGTACAACACTCAAAGAATCAGTGTACACCGCAGCCCGGTGATGAGAACTCGACTGAACATGGAGAAGGGCGAGATACACAGCATGCATCTCCAGCCGAAAACACAGTGGCCTCAGCTGGGATCCGCGCTACTGAAACGTCATCAACACAGACAGCCGCGGATCCAACGACTCCATGTATCTTGGAGCCATCAGTAAAAATGGGAGTGTAATCAGAATTTAGGTCACGGTGCTCAACGAAGAGCTGCTGGTACACTGACGCAGGGGTTGAGGATTTATCGAAAGATGTAAAGGTGGTATCAACCATGACACCAAATGGGTGCCATGAAGGATCCCCAAAGCCCCTTCTCTCTCCAACAAGTGACAAGTCGAGCCCTACATCACGGGCTACGGCCGTCATACGAAGACTGAAGGTGGAAATGCAAGAGGGCCGGTTCCCGAATAAACGAGCATGCTGGGGATGAAAAACTGCATCGTATAAAGGATGGTCTGGAAGAGATCTAAGTTTCAAGTAGAATTGAATAGACAGCTGCAGACGGCGTAATTCAAGCGATGGTTCGTTCCCGTCAGCGTAAAGGTTGGGAATTGGAGATGTTCGAAATGCTCCCGAACAAAGACGCAGTGCTTGATGGTGAACAGTGTCCAAAGGCCGGAGAACGGAACGACGAGCAGAGCCATAAACGATACAACAATAATCCAGTTTTGACCGTATTAGAGAATGATAAGTTTTGACCGTATTAGAGAATGATTACTTCCCCTGGCGGTGAAGTTATGCACTGTTCACACATTTCAAGCTTCCCAATGAAAGATAGAATATTACAGATCGCACTAATATCTGCGGAGACATTGTATCGACAGACGGACAGACAAAAGAATACCATGAACTCGTACTTTTTTTTACAAAAGATTTGCTGATAAATGTGGTAAATTCTCGGATAATTCCTGGAAATCACGTGTCGCAAAGTACCCGGTAAGTCACCGACTTTTAAGAAAATTTCCGTTTTGAAAAGTTTCCTTTTCTATCTTCAGTATTTTGAGAGATTTTCCGTTTTCAGTAATTCCATTTATTTCAGAAAAATCAGTTTCAGTTTTTTCTACAGAATTTACCCCAAAACTTCCATTTTGACTTTTTTTTTTTGTCCCTTTAGCAGAGATTCTTTCCTGAAGTGAAAGAGTCCTCGACCTTTACCCCAGGTGGAGTTCGATACCGGCACTGCTTGGATGCCCGTAAAATCCACTACCCGACTGACTTGGAAAGACTAACACCTGTTGGTCACGCTTAAGGTAGAAATGAAGATGTCTCGAATCGCAGTAGAGCGATGATGAAATGTTTCGCGGAAGAAACGTTTCGCGACAGCATTGCAGCTGCGTCGGCATTGTTTGCTTCTTCGGTGCCTGCATTAGGTAATCGGTGTGTGGTTTGTGCAGGACGACTGCTAAGGACGAGAAATATGCGGCGTGGGTTATTTTTTAAAGGAATGGGTTTATTTGGTAACATGGCTGGCCCTGAAAAGGGCCTTTATGGAATGTGAGTAGTTCAGGTGTCGTTAAATATTTATAACGACGGAAAAGAAGTGTTTCCTCCTCATTGAGAACCTGTCTGTCTAGTACGAAAATTTCACTGGAAAACATTACGTACTAGGGAAGAAACCACATGGGCGACGAATCGTCTGTGATTTCTGAATAGGGGCGACATTGAGTTTGCTTTCGGTTTCGCTAGCATCATTCGTTGATATTTTATCGTCTGTGATTTCTGAACAGGGGCGACATTGAGTCTGCTTTCGGTTTCGCTAGCATCATTCGTTGATATTTTCTGTCCCCCCTGTTGACGGGGAAAGACGATCTTAAAGAATATTCGCGACTTTTCATGCTCAGAATGTCCAGAACTTTCTTTGTTCTTGAAATTATAAACGGTCGTTGGAAAAATAGCCATTCATTCAGTCTGTGATTCAGCCATTCAGTCAGTGAGCGATTGATTCAGTTAGTTAGTAGTCAGAATCGGAGTCTTGTTAAAGTGGGAGAGGTTCAAAATTCTCTCAGTTTTGTTATTGGAATCGTTACTGTAACGGCATACTTCCCGTGAAGTTCTTATAGTAGTTTGAAAACGTGAAGAAGGCCGACTTCGTGATACTGAAAAGGGCCTTTACTGATACAAGAGTTTACGCTCTACAAGTGGATATTTTCGGATATCGTTAGTGACTTTCTTGTGTTTTTAAAGCTTGTGTACACTGGACATAGTGGAACTCTTTGACGTTATAATTTTTCGTTTTCCTTATTTGTGGACGACACCTTAAAAAAGGGAAAGGAAAGAAAATCGTGATCTGACCCAGCTAAAACACAAGTGCTGGGAAACTGCTGGCCACCAGCTGGCAGTGATGGGTCACTGCTGGCTGAAACCTGCCGCTCACGGCCCGGTAGTGGTCCGTTGGTGGCCGCGCTATCAGTTGGCGAGCCATTGGTGGCCCTGCAGCATCGCCGTGAATTGTGGGCCTCCAAGCAAGTGCCACTAGTGGCCCGTTGCTGGCAACCAATGCAACCCCAACAGCAGGTGGAAGCAACGGGACTGCGCATGCGCAGAAACAAGTCATGGCACCAGTTAGTTGAAGACGACGTTATCGCCATCGTGTTATTTTAGTGGATGTAAAGAAAAAAATCCACATGTAGAGAGGCGAATTAATTTCCTAATGAAATTCCACTTCGACGAAGATATCAGATTAAGCCATGAAATACTAGATTACAACCATGAAATACACCCACTCCATTCCCATGAACAGCACTTCCTGGAATGGAGTGCATGAATAACAAGGAAAAATTTGAAACCGCTTGAAACAAATGTCTTGGGAAAACCATTAAAATAACGTTTATTGGAAGAAAAAAAAAGGAATTATACGCGTACAAAATTTATTACTTATTTGAAAGAAAAAAAGCAACGCTATGTGGATATAATGTACTCATCCATGGGTTGAATACACAAGACTGGGAGGAATTCGCTTCTAAAAATAACGAGAAGTAAAATAAAAGATCTTTCTTCTTTAAAACAAATGTAGCTTCGGACAACGGAAAGAGACGATACAACGTTAAAAATGTAACAGAATGTGACATGAACCCGGGTAATCCCCGCACGGGGATAACTGGTTTCCCAGTTATTTGGGGAGCGGCGCCCCCACGGCCTGAGCTGACCTTGTTACCGATCATTTTGTCATTTCGTCTTGTACGATTATGTAACCGAAGGGACAGCTGTTCATCCAGCTGCTGGGGGATGGCGTCCCCACGGCCCGAGCCGACATGTACTATATATATGTGATGATTTTCACATTTTTTAGGTTTTTTGTTTTTTCACTTGACACGCTCCCGCCTCAGTTGTAGGCTGCTGAGTTTGTGATTATGCGCCAGCTCTGGATTTTAGTTTCTCTTTTTCTTTTCTGTCATCTCCATTTTATGTTCCTTTCTTTGTTTTTCCGAGCTGGTTAGCTAGACCTACCTACACGTTTACCGTGTGCGGTGACCCGCAAGGTGGAGGCTGAGGTTTCTGGAGGCCAGGGTGTTGTTGTCGCCAGTTTCCAACACTCCTCTTTGCGCCCTGCTTCACCCTAAACGGGTGGCTAGGAACTAACCCACTCCTAGTCAGCGAGGTCTGTGGCCGAGTGGAGCCCAGACCTCTAACGGCTTGTCGTTTCGTACGACAGGGTGAGTCTGGAGATAGGGTGGGCATCCCAAAGGGGTGTTCCCTAGGCATGGGAAAGTCTGGATGCACGCCGAGCGCATGTCTGCCCTATCAACTTGCTATATCCGCTTCCTATCCCTAGAGCCGTGTCCTGCGTCCACTTGGGCTTGCGGACCTCCGGTTCTCCCTGGTTGGGCTCGATTGTGGGTGGGGAAGTCGGCGGACGAATTATTAATTTTTTTCATGAATGAAAATATAGTTTCCCACGAAACGAAAAGCAAAAGAGGTAATGAGGAAGGCTCATCCCCTTCCGCAAAAAAAACAACAACAACATGTTCCTGATTGTTTGAATGCTCGTTTCTTTTTTGTGCACTCATTGGACCCTTCAAAGCCTTTGAGTGCCAAAAGTCTATTTTAGATTAATAAAGCACTTCAATCTTTAGCGAGCTTTCCTAAGAGCGTAAGGAAGCTCCAGTCCGGAAATATTCTTATAGAAATGTCCACTGTGGCCTACAGTTCCACACTTATTAACACTACCACGCTGCTTGAGACTCCGGTCAAAATAACACCTCATGGGTACCTAAATTCATCTCGAGGTGTTGTCTCCTCTCAGGACCTCGTTGAGTGTACTGAGGAAGAACTACTTGAAGAACTGAAGAGTCAACACGTTACGGGTGTGCGGCGTATTCTCTTCAGGCGGAATGGGCAGTCCGACCCATCCCGCAACATCATTTTAACATTTGACAGCCCTTCCCTGCCTACGTCCATCAAGGCAGGGTATCCTCACCTTGAGGTACGTCCGTACATCCCTAACCCTTTGAGATGTCTTAGGGCCATTCTCAGCAGTCGTGCAGGAGCAATCCTGGGTGTGGACGCTGTGGAGCCACAGATCATCTTTTACCAGAATGTGTGGCCGAGGCCGAGTTTTGTGTGAACTGCAAGGGTTCACACGCAGCATCAGCCAAAGATTGTCCCAAGTGGAAGGAGGACAAAGAAATTCAAAGGCTAAAGACGGTGGAGAATATTTCCTATCCTGAGGCCAGAAGGAGAGTAGTTCCTGCTTCTTCTGATCGGCGATCATATGCATCAGTGGTGGTTGCCAAATCTACGGTTGGCATTCAAACCGACATTCAGATCCCTCCTAAATCTTCCTACAAGCTGGACGATATCATCGCAGCTAGGCTGGAGTCACTTCAGCCTCGAGCTAGGGGTCTGAAAGTGGCACCCACCACTTCGCCGAAGCATACTCACCCCACCACCAGCAAGGTAACTCAGGCCACTTCTTCTGGCAAGAAAACCAAAGCCAAGGATAGAGTTTCTTCAAAATCTCAGCAAACGACTCAACGCCGAGCGCTTCCCGTTAAGACATTTGGGACAAAGCATGCTCCCATCTTGGCCCCTGGTCACACGCCCCCAGAGCTGGGGGAACCCTCATCAGAGGAGATGGAGCCTGACCTCGTTTGAGCATTTCATTTTTCATTTCACTTTTAACCATGTCTTCAATCGTTCAGTGGAACTGTCGAGGTTTTCGGACGAGTTTTGATGACGTGAAATATCTGCTTTCGTTGTACTCTCCGGTGTGCTTTTGTTTACAGGATACAAAACTTAAACCATCAGACCTGCTTTCAGTTCGAGGCTACAGTGCGTATCGGACAGATAATACATCGGGAGACATCGCTTGTGGGGGAGTCGCTATTCTTGTCCCTCACAGTGTTCCGGTGTCTTCCGTCGCGATATCCACAACTTTTCAGGCAGTGGTGGTTGGCATATCTGTACCTATGCCTCTTACTGTCTGCAGTGTCTATCTTCCGTCGGACGAGAACGTGAGCGTCTCTGTTCTGGAGAGCTTGGTTGATCAGCTGCCTTCACTCTTTTTTTACTGGGTGACTTCAATGCTCATGATCGTTTGTGAGGTAGTGTTGGCATCAGCACGACAGGTCGTCGAATAGAGTCTCTTCTGTCCTCGGCCTCTTTGTGCCTTTTTAACACCGGTGCCGACACGTACTTCCATGAGCCGACAAGATCCTTCAGTGCGATCGATTTGACCTTGGGATCACCATCGATTATTGCTGATTGGTCGTGGACGGTGTGTCCTATTGTGCTTTCGCATCATTCGAACATGCCATCTTCTGCCTCCCGCCCTCCTCGTTGGAGGATGGAGCGTGCGAGATGGGAGGTCTTCACATCGTCAGCAGGGATATCTTCTGCAATGGAGACCCAAGAGTCAATTGACGCAGCTGTTCTTGAAGTCACAAATTGCATTTTTCAGGCAGCCGATCTTTCTATACCAAAAACATTTACGACGTTCCCCAGAAGTCCGAAGTCTTGGTGGAACCCTGAATGCGCAGCGGCTAGGAGAGCTCAACATAAGGCCTGGTCTACGTTTCGGCGTTATCCAACTAATGCCAATCTCGTTACATTCAAACGAGCAAAATCCTATGCTCGATTGGTTCGTCGACGTTACAAGAGGGAGTCTTGGATCTAGTATGTTTCATCTCTCACTTCACGCGCCAGTTCGAAAAGGGTGTGGGACAAGATTCGTAAGATCCGGGGTAACTACAGCTCTCACCAGATCTCCATTCTCGAGAGTAACGGCTGCACATATGCTGAAATCGGGGAGATTGCCGACTGTTTGGGATAGCCGTTTGCCTCCGTGTCGAGTGACCTGGCGTATCCTTCCTCCTTTCTGAGGATTAAATCCACTGCGGAACGCCAGAAAGTCTCATTTGGGCCTTTTTGTAACATCGACTATAACTCCCCCTTCAGCATGGTTGAACTACGGGTGGCTCTGCATCGGTCCGGCGCTACATCTGTCGGTCCCGATGGCATCCACTATGACATGCTCCGTCATCTCTCACAGTCGTCCCTCGAGAATTTCTTAATCCTGTACAATCGTATTTGGTCGGAGCACAGTTTCCCGGAATCTTGGCGAAAAGCTTTTGTTCTGCCTTTTCCCAAACCTGGCAAGGATCCCAAATCTCCCTCTAGTTATCGTCCAGTTGCTCTGACTAGCTGTCTGTGTGAAGTTCTTGAGCGCATGGTTAATTCCAGGTTAATTCATTTTTTAGATCATCATCAAGTACTATCACCATCACAAAGCGGCTTTCGCCGTCATCGTTCACCTCACGATCATCTCCTGCACCTTGAGATATCTGTGCGCGAGGTGTTCGTGTGTAGGCAGCACCTGGTGTCCGTTTTCTTTGATATTGAAAAAGCCTATGATCGAGCGTGGCGGCACGGTATTATCCGTGACCTCCACGCATGCGGGTTGCGAGGAAATCTTCCAACCTTCATTGTAAATTTTCTTCGCAATTAGGTGTTCCAGGTGCGCCTAGGTACGACGCTCTCGGCACCGTTCCATCAAGAACAAGGTCTTCCTCAAGGTTGCATTTTATCTGTCACATTGTTCATCCTCCGCATTAATTGTCTTTTCACAAATCTTCCACCTGCGGTTTCGGCTACTGTTTATGTTGATGACTTGTACATTTTCTGCTCGTCATCAAGCATGAATTTTATCGAAAGGCAGTTGCAGTCTGCGATTAACCAGATCTTAAAAGCGGCGAATAGCAATGGTTTCGTTCTTTTTCCCGACAAGACAGCGTGTGTCCATTTCTGCCGGAGGCGCGGGCTCCATCCTGACCCAGAGCTGTATTTAGACCGTGCAGCCATACCAGTTTTGCCCGAGACAAAGTTTCTTGGATTGACCGTTGACCGTGCGCTTACATTCCGTGCGCACGTTCAGCGGCTAAAGACTTCCTGTCTGCGGGCTCTATCTATTCTTAAGATCCTTTCGAGAGTCTCGTGGGGTGCAGACAGGGTGTCTTTGTTTCGCATTTACCATTCCTTAATACGGTCGAAACTGGATTATGGTTGTATTGTGTATGGCTCTACTCGTTGTTCCGTTCTCCGGCCTTTGGATACTATTCGCCATCAAGCGCTGCGTCTTTGTACGGGAGCATTTCGAACCTCTCCAATTCCCAGCCTTTAGGCTGACGCGAACGAACCATCGCTTGAATTACGCCGTCTGCAGCTGTCTGTTCATTTTTATTTAAAACTTCGATCTCTTCCAGACCATCCTTTATACACTGCTGGCCAATTGCTAAGGACGGATCATAAACGGCTATATAGCGCATAAAAAATTAAGTGTGGTTGGATGCCAAGTGAAATAAAATAATGTCAGAATGCCAGGACATTACACGAAAGACAATTTATTGTGCTCTGAAATCCAGAAGGCTTTAGAACGTGTTCAAGGGACAAACGGGCCATTTTGTGCAGAATACGTAAACGTGAAAAAAATGCAATTACCGTCCGTACGCGTTCCGGCGTAAGATGTCAATACGGGATATGGCCCCCATGGAGGGCGATGCAAGATTCCACACGTCGTGTCATGCTTTGCACAACATTATCAAGCAGCTGTTGGGGTAATTTATCCCATTCCTCTGTCAATGCACGGATGAGGGTGTCCTTGTTTATTGGAGGGCATTGGCGACCAGAAAGACTCCTCCCCAAAGCATCCCACACATTTTCAATCAGATTCAGGTCTGGAGAACGTGCTGGCCATACGAGGCGTTGAATATCCTCGCTCTCAAGACACTCCTGGAGAGCGACTGTTCGATGACATGTTGCGTTGTCGTCCATGAAAATGAATCTATCGCCGACAGCACCACGGAACATGCGAACATGAGGTAGCAGAACATCATTAATGTATCGTTGGCCAGTCATAGTCCCAGTTGGAAGCACATAGAGGGACGTACGGCCATTGATCATGATGCCAGCCCATACCATGACACTACATGTCGGATATCGGACCCTTTCCTGTATGTTTGCTGGACAATATGCAGTACCACTATCACGCCAGATCAGTTGTCGTCGACAATCAGACGATAGACTGTATCTACTCTCATCTGAGAAGAGGACAGCAGACCAGTCGTTATCAGTCCAATTCCGATGTTTATGGCACCATTGCAAACGGGCGGTACGGTGACGTCTGGAAAATGGGATGCACACAACAGGACGGCGGGCGTATAGTCCTCCTTCATGCAAACGTCTGGCGACAGTTTTTCGGGAGATCCGCTTGCCAGTAGGAGCTATAAACTGATTTACTACCTCACTAGCTGTGCTGCGCCGGTGTCTTTTTGTTGATAGCACTATGTACCGATCTTCTGCAGGTGTCGTACTGCGAACACGACCTCCCCCGTGACGTTTGCTACACTCCCCATTTGTTTGAAATGATTTCCAAAGCCATGAAACAACACTGGCTGACGTCGAACTCCCTGGCAACATCTGTTTTTTTTTCGCCCTTCTTCAATCTTGCCAATAATACGGCCACGCGTAAAATCATCTAGGTGATGTTGGGAAGACATACTGAAAATTGCAAGTTCGTCAATTGATTCCTTTACTTTCAACTTTGCGTTTGAACAACAGCGGTCAATACGCGTCAAATCCTTTATATCTCTTATCAGCGCTATGACGTCACGAACAAGTTCGGCAATCCAAAATTTGCATACGCACAACACGTCTTACTGTATCCCGCACTTATGCTAATTTCCACATTTTCCTGCCTTCCATTTTATGGTTGCTATCGTTGCTATTGTCCTCCGTCCTTAGCAATTGTCCGGCAGTGTACGATGCAGTTTTTCATCCCCAGCATGCTCGTTTGTTTGAGAATCGGCCCTCGTGCATTCCAAACTTCGGTCTTCGTATGGCGGCCGTAGCTCGTGATGCAGGGCTCGACTTGTCTCTTGTTGGAGCGACCAGGGTCGTTGGGGACCCGCCATGGCAGCCTTTTGAGGTTGTCACTGATCTCAACTTTACTTCTTTTGATAAGTCCCCAACCCCTGCTTCCGTGTACCAGCAGCTCTTCGCTGAGCACCATGCCCTTAATTCTGACTACACTCCTATTTTTACTGATGGTTCCAAGATGCATGGAGTCGTTGGATCCGCGGTTGTCTGTGTAGATGACGTTTCAGTAGCGCAGATCCCAGCTGAGGCCACGGTGTTTTCGGCGGAGATGCATGCTGTGTGTCTCGCCCTTCTCCATGTTCAGTCGAGTTATCATCGTGCTATGATCTATACGGATTCCTTAAGTGTCTTGCAGTCTTTGTCATCTGCAGATTGCCGTGACCATCCTTTTCTCTTGGATGTGAGACGGTTGCTTCGTCGTTTGCTCGAGGCCGGTTTTCAGGTTCACTTTTGCTGGATTCCTGGGCATGTTGGAATCTCGGGCAACGAGTGTGCTGATGCGGCTGCTAGATCTGCTTCCTCTTCGGTTGTCACACCCTTGCCACTGTTTCACCGGGATTTCCGCTTTATTGTTCACGACCATATCAAATGAACGTGGCAGGATCTGTGGGACCAAGAGGTGGAAAATAAACTGCATCGTATTAAACCTGTTCTTGGAATCTGGAAATCCTCATATCGTCGGAACCGTAGGGAGGAAGTGGTGCTTGCGCGTCTCCGCATTGGGCATTGTCGTTTGACTCACCGCTTTTTGCTGTGTGGCGACACTGCGCCGATGTGCAATTGCCGACTCACTGTCACTCATCTTTTGTGTAGTTGTGTTCGTTTTCGTGATGTACGTTTTCATTTCTTTCATTCTCATTTGTTGACCGAGGACGCCGCTACACTGCAGCGGCTCCTAAATGACCACTGCGATACTGTTGCTGTCTTTTCATTTTTTAAACAAATTGATTATTTTAAACGTATCTAGATTTTAGCCCCATCATCATTCTCATTTCTCAGTTTTACCGAATCAGCTAGATTTTAATCATTGCACCACGTTTTTAATACTGTTCCTTTCATTGTCTTTTTAGCCCTTCCATCATTCTCATTGTTCAGTTTTACTTGATCAGCCAGATTTTAAGCTTTATACCACTTTTTTAATACTGTTTGTTTGCCTTATGTCTGGCGCTCTTTGGCCAAACATGGCCCTTGCGCCATAAAAATCAACCAACCAACCAAACAACCCGGGTAAATATATATTAATTCAACAATCTCCTTTCAAGACGACAAGGACAGTACAAAACTTTGGAAAGCGACTCTAAGTATGTACACTCCTTGAAAATGAGTGAGTTCATTTAAGGTAAAAAAAAAACTATCGTTACGTTGAAAAAATAAATTTATGAATTATATGAAACTGACTTTTATGAAAACTACCTCGCAAAATTGTAAAATGAAAGAGGAAATCATTCGATTGCACATTCCGCACAAAACAGACATTCCGCACAAAACAGACATTCCGCACAAAACAGAACAGCTCGGTAGAGATCTCAGCTCCCACACCAACAGCCCTGGTTCGTATCTACCCAAATCCAAACGGGGTTTTTCCGGTCGGTTGAGAAAATTTCCCCAGCGCAGTTTTGTTATTCACAAGATTCGTAAGGGTAGAAAAATAAAAAAAGTTGTAGCTTTGGGAAACTGCGGTATCCTTGATTTTTTTTTTTTTTTTTATTGTTATGGCTACTACTGGGAAATTGGCGGACAAGATTCAGCAAGCCACCAGTTACGTCACGTGGTTGCTGGCTGCCACTACCGGCAAGCTAGCGGACCACATTAGGCTAGCCATCATTTCTGGAACGTGCTTGCAGGGCCACTTATGGCAGCTACTGCCTGTGATGGACAACTGATGGCCCTGTTGTGGCATATGGCAATTGATTGGGTGCCAGCTGTTGGCCTGAATTGCTGGCCCTTCTGTTAGCCGCCCGGACATTTTATTGACGGTTCGGCAGCGGCAACATAGTGCTGGGCCATTGCTGGCAGCCAGCACAGCCAGCAACAGGTGCTGGCCCAGCAAGACTTTTTGCTGGGGACTCTGGCTACTTTAAAGAGGTAAGACTTTTATATTTTAAAAATCGCACATTTATTTTTATTTTTAAAAAGCTTATTTTTGAAATAATTAAGTTCTTAATTGTAATCGTAAAGGATTATTTATTTATTTATTTATTTTATTTTTATTTTTTTAAAGGGGAATATAGATAAATAAGTTTTATCTTGTTTGAGATTTAATATCAGAGCGAGCTTTTTCAAGAAATACATTTTCAATAGAAATACGTTTTCATTCCAACAAAGACTTTCAAATCTCTAAAATATTTTAAAAATTAATAACATTTTTAATTTTTAATTTTAAATTATCGAATTTGCAAAACTTTTGATCATTCGCTTCTCAAAAAATTTAAAACTAAAATTTCCCCCTTTTTTAAAATAAGAATGGTCGAAAAAGAATAATTAGTGGCATTTTGTGATTTTATTTAATTTCTATTTTATTTTTTTCTTGCTGTAATAAACAGTACAGTTTACAAAAGGCTTAGTGTTATTGCAATATTGTGTTTCTCTCTTTCAGATCTTCGTGGAACATGGACGTTACAAAAGAAAGAACAGTGGTCATGAATTTAGAAAAGATTTAAGGAATTGCATGATTCAGCAAAAGCTTGTTCTAAAATAACCTCTTTTCATGTCAAACGGCACTCAAGCACTTATCCTAATCTTAAAAATGAAAATGGCCTCCAATTAAGCAGCCAAGAAACGGATTTAATTTCTTCATTTAATGAATATCAAAAAAGAAATCACAATTGTAGTGTGCGTGAAACTTCAACGATTGATTCTGATTCTAAAACTGAAGAACTTATTACAAACAGGTCCTACGCCGACATTGGAACCTTTCTTCGAACTAAACCCTTTACCACCACCTCTGCTATCATCAGAAATAGAATCTGTGGAAGAAGAAGTTTCCTCAGCAGAGACAAAAGATTACTTTAAAAAGCCCAGTGAAAATGATTTATCAGATTTTTTTTCTTTTCATCCACGTCAACCCGAAGAAAAAGATTTGCCTTTTACAGAAAAAAAAAAAAAGAAAAAAAAAGCAATATTTTCCATCAAACAAAGCGACGGCCAATTATTTAATAGACAATGGCTATCTTACAATGAAGCAAATAAAAAATTGTATTGTTTTATATGTTTAGTCTATAGCAGGGGAATTTCAGCTTTTTGCCCAGGATTTGAACATGTTCACCAAAGGATAGAACAGCATGTAACCTCCAAAGTTCACATACAATCGGTTATTTTTTCATGGCAGAAAAACAGAAGAAATCGACTCATGATCTACTTTTTAATAATCAAATGCAAAAGAGGAGGCAAGAGGTTTTGGAAGAAGACATATTGTACAAGTCATTGTCGATGTTTTGAAGGTGATATAGGAAAGCAAGGTCTTGCTTTCCGAGCATCTACTGAACAGGCATACACTTTTGATGATGAATCAATAAATCACGGTCATTTTCTGGAAATTATATTACTGCTCCGCAAATATGACACAACGTTAAAAAAACATTTGGACGCTATAACAGCAAAAAGTGAACAACTCCATCAGGCAAGAGAACGTAAAGAGAAGGACACTGGAAAGAAGAACAAAGTAGCGGGAAGAGGAAGTTTTATTACATTTCTTAGTAATAACACTGTATCGAAAATAAACAAAATCATTCTAGAAGAAATGAAAGAAAGAATATCAGCAAGTGTAAAGAAAGCAGTGAAGTTCTCAATATTAATGGACACAACAATAGACATTTCAGGCAACGATCAGTGTGCGTTTGTGGTCCGCTATGTGGAAGGACATGAAGTATTTGAAAGACTTATCTTTAAAGTGTGTCACATCGACTATGGCTGAGGGGCTATTAACTTCATTAAGTAATACTCTAAAAGAAGTAAAGATACTTATCAAAGACTGCGTGGCAAATGCCTTTGATGGTGCTTCAAATATGAGTGGACCCTTGTGACGTACCTGCCAGCAGGACGCACACGACATAAAGGCAAATAGCAGTCAGAATGAACGTCTGCGTAGCTCAGTTGGTAGAGCGACTTGTTCCGGAATAAGCGGACTCGGGTTCGATTCCCGGCGTAGACCAAAAATGGAGAAATTTACTTCGTTATACCCTACAATGGTCTTACTGCCAAACTATCAGACATAATACCAAATCACATCCATACATGGTGCTACGCCCATGTATTAAATGTAGTACTCTCTGATACTGCACAGGTACTGCTCATCACTATATCCTTTTTCAGTCTGTTCCAGGAAACACAAGTTTTCTTGAACGAATCGTTAAAGAGGCAGCAAAAATATACAGAAGAAACTCCAGCTTATAAGCTGGAAGCTATTGGAGCTACTCGTTGGCGAAGTCGAAGAAATGCCAGTGCTAAGATACTTGGAAGGATTGACCACTGGACATCACAGTCAGAGAAAGCCCAGTCTCAACCAGCTAAATATGGTTTTTTTCGAGCTAACAGTGGCATTATTTAAGATATCTTCATCAACGGACTTTAATGCCAAAGTCAGAAATGATGCCGCAGCTCTTCTCCAGAAATTCGTCAGTTTTGAAACCGTTATGACGGCTATGATTTTTCTTCAAATTTTCAAGATTACAACACCACTACTGTCTGACTATCTGCAAACAAAAAACCTGGACTACGCTCGGGCATGGAGGTTGGTTTAGTCAGCTGTTTCAAGACTCAAAGCTGTTCAAAACAGGTTTGATGAAACTTTGGGTGCAGCCAAGAATTTCGTATTGAAGTTTACAGAAAAGATTGAACATTCTTCAGACAGAGACTTCCTTAAAGAGATAACCATTGAAACTGATTTTAGAAGAAAACGACAAAGGAAAATCAAGAAGATGGTATCGGAAGTGTGTGATGACGAAAAAGTTCAATCTTTACCTGAAGATGAATTTAGAGTCCATGTATTCAACTGCATTGTGGATACAGTTATCCACACAATAGAAAATAGATTTGTGAAACACAAAAATCTGTACTTGGACATAGCTTTGTTCGATCCAAAAAGATTTAACCAAAATAAACCTGACGAACTTCCAACAAATGCGCTGGAAAAGATTTGTGAGTTGATTCCTTCATTAGATAAGGGAAACTTAAGGAAGAAATAATTTCCTTTGTAAATGTTTGGCCTAGCATATGTAGGAAATCCATGGATGAAGATTACGAGACTGAATGTGACCAACACCCTGAAGAAAATTTGGATGCGGTCGAAGAGGATATAGTTTTTACACCATGCAATTCCAAAAATCAGTGTAATACATGCATCAAATGTGCATTTGGAGTGATTGTTGAGTATAACATGTATAAGTCTCCCGTATACAGAACTTTATAAGGTTTACAAGTATATACTAACTATTCCATTAACGCAGGTCAGCTGTGCAAGAGTTTTCTCCAAATTAAAGCTCATAAAAACTAGACTGAGGGCATCCATGACCAATGGAATCTTTGAAGCGTTTGTCTTGATGCACACTGAGAGAGATATTTTAAATACCATCGAACCTGATTTCGTAATCAGCAAACTCTGTGAATCGAGTTCAGAAATGAGGCGACTGCTCGCTCTATAATTCAACAACTCTGGACAATGCCGACATTATGTTTATTGTTCATTATATCAATGAATCAACTTTTTCGAGCTTGTTTTAACTTTAGAGTGTTTCTTGTGAATAAGTTTATTCTATTCTAATTTGAAAATTTGGTGGAAAATTTATGTAGTTTAGAATTAAGCTAGGAAAGCGACGACTTCTCGTTTCATTATTCAAGAACTTTGAACAATGCCAACATGTTCTTTGTTTATTACATAGATTAATGTTTCTCAAAATCATTTGAATCCTGATAAAAAAGTTTATAAGTTCCTTAACTATTTTGTTTTTGTTATTGTTGTTAGTATAACTAAATAGATTTATGACAGTAAAAATTATTAAAAATATTTTTTGCAGAAATTGTCCAAGATCAATCAATCACTTTATTTATTTCTGCTACATACATAGTACAAGCAGATGGTCATAGGAAAATACCATCAGCTATAATTGAGCCCAGATCATGAATCACCAGTTAAACAGAAAGAGTCGTTAAACAGAATGCTATTATTTTATATAGGCTTTGACTATGGAGATTAAAACACGAGCGCGTGAGTGCGTACGATTATTAAGTTTGAAGGCGCACTCATCACCTTTTGTCCACCGCCCTCCCAAGGCACCCAGCACGGGGCTGATACTAATCATCACCTCAAAGCAGTGTTCAGAGGAAAGAAGACAATTTCGTCGGAACAAATATTCGAAAATGTAGTCTGCCACGTGGTCTTTGTGAATTCCTTTAGATAGTGTGCGTTTGAGGGGCCGCCAATTGCTCTGAACACGCGCTGATTGGGTGTGTTTGAGGGGCGCCAACTGCTCTGAACACTTTGCTGATCCGACTACTGTATGCGCCCCAGTAGTCGGATCAACGAAATTGACAGAGTGGTTAACTGAGAGATGTTGAAAACCACAGGATGGGAGGATGCGGTGCGCAGCCCACTGATCCGTCATTACAGTACTTCCAGGTTGAACATGTTTCTGGATGAGCGGCAGCAATGTGTAAGCAGAGCGGTTATTTTTCGGGCAGATCTCTACCCTGAATCGTTTAGAATCTCGTTCAAAGATGCCAAAGATCCAGGTGCCCTCAATGAGACGACCACGATTATACTTTCGCTTCCAAACCTTCGCCTCATCCACTTCTACGATTACACCAGGGCTTCCAAGCTGTCCTTCGTCTTGTTCGTAGGCTACCAAACTCTGGGACTAGTTCTCTGCAAGACTGATAATAGTCGCTGATTGTCGCAGAGGATGTGGATTGTTGGAGCTTTTTCGAAACGAAATCTGTTACCCAAATGCAAAGAACTTTTCGTTCGAAATTTGGAAAAGATTCTCCAAGTCCTAATAGGATTTTACCTTGGCACAAGAAGTTTCTGGGAACTGGAAGTCTTCTTGATAGGTTCAGATGTGGAAGACCAAGCACGGGGGAAAGCGACGTCGAAATCATTCGTGAAGCCTTTTCACATAGCCCTACTAAATCGATACGAACTGCCGCAAAGGAATTGGCAATTCCTAGTGCAACAATGCACCGAGTCTGACACCAAGAACTCCGCCTATATGCGGACAAGGAGCAGATACTGCCAGCTTTACAAATGGACGACAAGCCACATCGTTTTATCTTCCCTGTGGAAGGGCTAAAACATCTAGAGACAGAAAATGACTTCTTACAAAACATTGTTTTACAGACGAAGTAACTTTTTAGGTAAAGACAGCCGTCATAATATCAGAATTTGGGGGTCTGAGAATCCATATCACTTCAAGAGTGGGAAACGGGTTAAAACTTTCTGACCGGACTAGACCCGGACGTCCCGTAACTGGACCCGACCTGACCAGATCCTGACCCTTAACTGACCCGGAAAAATCTGCTTTGAACTATAATTCGAAACTCAATTTATACATATATTCACTGAAGAGCAATTGAATTAGATATACCTGTCTAGTAACGTGTAGCACCACCTTTCGTCCTGATGACGGCGGCGATTCGACTCTGCATGGACTCGACAAGACACCGGAAGCGTTGAGAAGCCATGCGGATCCACGACCCCTGAACAAGCTCCCACGGTTCACGAAGATTTGATGGAGGGAGGTCAGAGCCTCGAACATCTCTCTCGATGGCATCCCAGATGTGCTCAATAGGATTAAGGTCAGGTGATCTAGCTGGCCAAGGAAGCGAGGTCACGTCGGTGGAGTGTTCATCCAACCATTCGGATACAATACGGGAGCGATGGCACGGTACATTGTCTTGTTGCAGGATGAGGTCCCCAGTGGGATGTTGAAGACGCACAAACGGGAGCAAATGGTCTTCCAGGATAACCCGGTTACGTTGACTTGTGATGGACGATGTCACACGTACCAGGGGTCCCATTTCAGTCCACGTAAACAGTCCCCAGACAAGAATGCCACCCCCACCAGCTTGAAGAGTACCCTGCTGGCAAGACGGATCCATCGCTTCATGTGGTTTGCGCCGTACTCTTATCCTGCCATCCGCATGTACCAACGTGAATCTCGACTCATCAGTCCAGGCAACATTTTTCCACATGTCTAGGGTCCAGTGGCGATGTTCCCGCGCCTTACACGTTTGTGTGCACCAGCGTTAAATTGCCGAGTGATTTCTTGCACTGTGGCCCGTCTATCCGCTGTTACAATGCCAGCTAGCCGACGATAACCCCGCTCATCCCCACGCTGTTGTCCACGACAGTTGGCTCTTGCAGGGATGGTTTTACCAGATTCGATGTACTCGCGGTGCACCCGTGACACAGTGGCTCGTGAAAATCCCAGTGCCTGCACGACTTCCGAGATGGAGTGACCCATTCGTCGGGCCCCGACAATTTGCCCACGATCAAATGCGCTTAGATCCTTCGTATATTGCGTCTGACTCTTACTGATTCCCGTCGCATCACTCCTTATATTGTCGGATCGCTGCATACGTCATGTCGTTTCCGTTTACAGGGCCGCCCACCAGCGCCACATTTGCATAACGCCAGCTGTCTCTAATTTTATTGTTTTTCAGTGTATATATAAACGTAATATATATATTCATCCCAATAACTGCTTGATATTTAATAACTGAAATCCTTTTTTAATAAAAAAATTTGGTTACTTGCTAAATTTTAGTGCCACTATTTTGCGTAATCCAGATGTAATGGCTGACTACGACCGTGACCATGGAGTATATTACAAATGGGAATCATTATTTACGATTGCACAAATGTATTTTTTTAAAGTATTTAGTTTGTTCACTCTTTCCACGCTTTGATGGAGGTGCGCATACTTTCATATGGTCCGTTAGATTTTTGGATCCATAATCTTTTATTACACCGACGACATCTTTTTTCGTAATTACACACTTTCCACATTTTGAACAACAAGCAAGACCAAACAACACAGAATTATTCACCGGTTTCTTAACGAGACGAAACAATTTCCAGCATTCACTCTTCCCCTTGTGGTTTTCAACAAGCACGTATTTGTTGGCCTTGGCGTCTTTCTCAACCTCCTTAATATTAAATCCATCCATATTAACAAATAAGGAGTTAATTTCGACATAACATGTCGTGGGAACGGGATGTTAGCATATCAATCGAAAACCTCTGAATGCTCAATGTAAAAGAGGCGATGTGAAAAGTAACTCTTAGTCATACAGTGAACTTCGCACGGAGAGGGTGAATCAGCATAAAAGCAGGAGAATGGCGTTTGCCTGTGCCTTGCCCTGGACAATCGTACTGTAAAAGAACGCAAAGGAAGTATCTGTTTCCGACATGGTGTCGGTGTGTCTGACGTTGGTCGGTGGAAATCTTCGTTGCTTTAAGAAAGAGACGACAATATTTTTGCATGGCAAATCATTATTCACTCCACTACAAAATTCCACAACGCGCATTTTTCTTTGGAATATATTTTTCTCTTTTCAAAAATAAAACTGAATAAAACCGGGTCAAAATCGGATCAGGAACACCTTGACCCGACCCGTCGGACCCGCAAGAAATTGTCGACCCATTGACCCGTGACCCGTTTTCATCTCTGATCACTCCATCGGAACATGTCCGGGAGAGTCCTAAAGTGAATGTGTAGTGTGGATTAATGGCTGATCGTACTTTTCTTTTTTGCGGAATCCACAGATACAAAACAAAGTTGGACATGATTCAAATCTCTGCTGTCCCTCAAACTTGCCATTTAAATCCTAAAATCATTTGGCAACAAGATGGTGCACCGTCACACTGAGGTAAGGTTGTGCGGAATTTTTTAAATAAGGAATTTCGAACCAGGTGGATTGGACACAATGGGCTCATCCCATGGCTTACTCAATATATCACGCCTCTAGACTTCTTGTGGGGATACACGAAACACAAAGCAAAGTATTGACGAACTGAAAACTCGCATAGTTTCTGCAATAGCATCTGTCACAGAAACCACTGTGGCACGTACCGTACATGGAAAGAGATTCAATAACCGTTTGATCACAGATGGAGATGAGTCACGCGTCAACTGGTCGACAATCTTTTGCGAATCAAACGTGTCGGGTGAAGGTGTTCCCAACCCGATTTTGACCCGGTTTATTCCCGTTAATACACTGGCGGAAAGTGAAAAAAGAACACCAAGAAGGAATTGGCGGACGATCACGAAATTTACATATGTTAATGGGGTCGAGTTTACGTAGGTGTGATGTTTATTTCGGGACCAAACGGTAAGCGCTTACGCCACAGCACGGCATAATATGCAAATTATCGTCGGTGGTATTTAAGGAGTACGGCGAAATGAATGTAATCAGTCGTCGGCGCACGGACACGTGCGAAGACCCTGAAGAAGCTGCAATTCTTGGACATGGAAGACGTGTACGATTTCAGCAGTTATCGGACTTTGAGCGAGGTCGTCTAGTCGGCCTCCGCGAGGCCGGGTGGTCGTATCGTTGTATTGCGGAACGAATTAGACGGGAAGTATCGGTGGTGGTACGATGGTGGCGTAGATGGTCCGAGGAACATTCCCACACGAGAAGACGTGGAACCGGGAGTCACAGACGGACTGATGAGCGGACCGATCGACGCATAAGAAGAGCGGCGTTGTCAAGCAGAACTTCCACTGCGATGCAAATCCGAGCTGCCGTTGCACCTGAGGTGACTGTGCGAACAATCCGCAACCGTCTACTGGATGCAGGACTACGTGCACGTGTGCCTCTGGCATGTGTACCTCTGACTCCAGCCCACCGTCAGGAACGGCTGCAGTGGTGTCGCCAACGTCTGTACTGGAGAACGCAACGGCGATCTGTCGTGTTCAGCGATGAAAGCAGATTCTGCTTGGGAGTCTCCGATGGCCGTATGCGTGTTCGCAGACGCACAGAGGAGCTTCTCCACCCTTCTTGCATCCGCCAGCGACACACAGGGCCTACACCTGGTCTCCTGGTGTGGGGAGCGATCAGCTATTGCTCCCGTACACAACTAGTGTTTGTACCGGGTACGTTAAACAGCGCCTCCTACATCAACAACATCATTCAGCCCGTTGTTGTGCCATTGGTAAGGTCGGTCCATCGTAATGTTTTCCAGCAAGATAAAGCACGCCCACACACGGCACGTGCAACACAACATGCACTTCAGGGTGTGAGACAACTTCCATGGCACGTTCACCGGATTTGTCCCCCATTGAGCACGTGTGGGATTTTATGGGACAACGACTTATCCGGTCTCCACGGCCAGCCACGACCATCCCGATTTACGCGCCCAGGTTGAGGATGCTTTGAACTTAATATCCCAAACTTACATCCAACATCTGTACGACAGACTCCATGCCAGAATTGCACAGTGTGACGCAGTTCATGGCGGTTCAACCTCGTACTAACCATGTTACATGGAAATGTTATTTTTCAGTTTACCAGCAAATACAGCTGTATTTTGTCAATGTTTTGATCACGTTATCCTCTGTATTCCGTTATTATGCTGTATAAATTTCGTTGGTATCAGACGTCTCCTTCTTGGTGTCCTGACTTTCCGCCAGTGTATTTTGGAAATGCAAACAAAAAAAGATTTTTTTTTTCAAAGAAAAATGGGCATTGGGGAATTTTGTGACCAATATTGGTGCCCGGAGACTGAAAAATGATTTGTCATGCAAATTAAAGGAACAGTGTTGTCCTCAGAAAGAAGAGTATCTTTCTTTTGAGAGACAATCATTAAAAACAACATCCACATTTTGGAAAGTTTTAACTCATCATAAGCTTGTGAAAATTGGGGTTGCTGTGAAACATATTCTGAAGCTTGATATGTTATCAAAGAAACAACAAAAACTGAAATTAAACATACACAAGCAACGTAATTCAAAAATTTTGACTGTAGCGAAATCAAAATTAGGTGGAACAGCCTTAACATTACTTCGGAGGAGGTGCTTTTTGAATCTCGTAGATGTGTTTGAAAACATGTGTAAAACCGTTAGGTTATGGCTTGCAAATGAAGGACGCCAATTTCAATACTTCCTGTAATTAAGTAAAATATACGTTCCCACAATACATTTGTTCGATTTCCGTATAATCTAAAGATACCCACCGCAGAAAGACTTTTTGAAAGCTCTGTATATACATACACTATATTGACAAAAGTCAACGAACACCCAGAAGTGAAACACAACACAGCATTTATTGACATACATTGGTACAGTGTAGGTCCACCTTTGGCCTTATTGCATACACTGACCCTTCGAGACATGCTTTCGACAAGGTTTTGGAACACAGCGATACGTATACGGTTCCATTCAATACATAATGCTGCTGTTAACTGTTGCTTAGTATTAGGCCTTGGTTCCAAACTTCTTATGCAGCGCTCTAATTCATCCCATAGGTGCTCTATGGGATTAAGATCAGGGCTCTGTGCTGGCCAGTCCACACACGATACGGAATTATCGTCAATGTCCACAATATCGAGGTAGACGTTCTGGTTAACACGTTTGTCCACCATACCCAATGGGCCTGGATCATACCACGAAAAACACCCCCACACGAGTACACTGCCAGCTCCAAACTTGACAAGAGTACACTGGGGTAAATAGCGTTCCCCCGGCTACTGCCATACCCACACACGGCCATCAGACTGATTGATCGTGTATCTGGATTCATCAGTCCATAGGACCCGTTTCCATTGATCTACGGTCCACGATAAATGTTCTTTACACCATGCTAAACGACGAGTAGCATTCCAAGTGGAGATGAACAGCCGTACGACCACGGTATCCCATGGAATGAAGTTCTCTGCGAATGGTACGTGTACATACCGAGGTTCCAGCATTTTTACTCACCTGTACACTGAGATCTTGTGCAGTACTCCGTCAATTAGCTGTAACGACTCTCCTGAGGCTTCGACGTCCTCTATCACTGATTTTCTTTGGACTGCAGTTACGTTTGCTGCTTCAGGCACGCCATGTGTCTTCCACTTATTCAGTACATCCAAAACAGTCGACTTGGGTATGTTTAAGCGCCTCTCGGTTTCTCTTATGGACAACCCACTAATATAACACCCAACAATCTTTCCTTTCTCAAAGTCAATTTCTCTCCCGCCACGGCATTTTCACTCAGCGTCACAGTGCGATATGATCGCGGTCAGCTGCAGGTTTGTTTTTATACAGTTTGCAGTTGTATCGCGCATCTTAACAATGCAGCGGATCCGTTCATTTGCTTTTGATGGGAGGTCCGGTGACTTTTGTCAATATAGTGTATATAGATATAAGAGTTCAAAGCAGGTTTCTCCGGGTCGGGTCCGGGTCAGTTACAAATCTGGTTCGGGTCTAATTATGTGGCGGCCAGGTCCAGGACGGTTCCAAAGTTTTTGACCTGTTTCCAGCTCTGGGCTTGATGCACTCCGCACAGCAGAAGGTGCACAATTTTTTCAGATCTTATAAATTTCCTTCAAAAGAACATTGTTTGAAGGAAATTTATAAGATGTGAAAAAATTTTGTTCCTATCCGAATAGGCGTTTTTTAATAAATTTTTAAAATGTGTCAAGGACTTTTGGTACACCCGGTACAATCGCCCATACGATAAGCTAAGTACCCGGTTTCTTACGGCAAAACAATATATAGTCGATGATGTATGAAAATGGGTGGAGAGAGGAATGAATACTCGTTGCTACAATAGCCGAAGTATCATGGGATCCACAATAACCGATCTCGCTACTGAACTTTAAAATCAGATCCTCCGACAGACGATTGAAATTTAATAGTTAATCAAATCTCATGTATTCCAGGGAACCGCTGCTATTACCGGAAATTTTCCGCCATATGGATTCGGTAAAAGTGAGAACAGAATTTATTCGTTAGCATGCGAAAGAAATTACAGTAAGATTTCTGAAGATTCAAAATTTCCCCTTAATGCCTCCTAAAAACGCCAATTTACCGTTGAGGTCAGATCAAAACGTTCCGAGACTAGGCCGATATACAACAAAGTACTTACGTTACTTAAGTCTGGCTATGATCTCCTCAAAGCAGTCTCCTTAGGCAGCGACACACCGCTGCCTGCGTTTTTGCCACTGTTGGAACGCTCTCAGGAAGTCCTGTTCGCGAATCGTGTCAAGCACCGTCTGCGATTCGCGCTGGATCTCGTCCACGGTTTCAAAACGGCGACCCTTGAGCTTCAGCTTCATCTCTGGGAACAGAAAGAAGCCTCAAGGGATCTTTTTTTTTTTTTTTTTTTTTTATTGAAGGTTTAACGACCACCGTGAGCAACTCAATGGGCTATAAGCAGTCGCCCGTCCCTAATTTAGGGTCACTGGTTCCAGGGAAGGGAGAGAGCCAGTGCCGTAAGACAAACACAACATCCATGCCTCACCGGGATTCGAACCCGGACCCCTTTCGGACGAATGATCAGAGGCCATCGCCTAGACCACTGCGCCACCGGGGCGGCCCTCAAGGGATCAAATCCGGCGAGTAAGGCGGGTGAGAAAGGGTAATCGTGATGTTGCGGCTGCAAAACTGTGGTGTTGATAACGCTCTGTGAGCTGCTGTATTGTCGTGATGAAGCAGGAAATCGCCCCTGAGCCACATTTCAGGTCGTTTGCGGCGAATGTCCTCCCTAAGACGCCGCAGAACATCGCAGCAAAAAAGGGCGGTGACGGTCTGGCCCTGGGGGACGAGTTCACGGTGCACAACCCCACGAATGACCACATTTTCTGGGGTTTTCCTCGTGGACGGTCGCCTTGACCTCTCGTCGTCTTCCAGTGCCGTTTTGCCGCTCTTGAACTGCGGGTGCCACTCAAAACACCTCGCACGACTGATTGCCATAAGCCTCCGGCAACATTTCATGCGTCTCCGATCCCGATTTTCCGAGTTTGATGCAGAATTTGATGTTCGCTCGCAGTCCATACCGAAATCGCAGCTGTGTTCTGCACGTGGTCACCTAATATCGTGTAGCATAGCTCCCGATGTACACAGAACCACGCTACTCGGCACAGTGACTCATGAAGGTCACTGCCCTCGACAGCTGCTCGTGCATCCACGTACTGCCATCTGTTGGCGCGCTACGTACTTAGTCTCGGAACTTTTTGATCGCATTGCGTATATACGACAGCAATTGCGGAGGGTTTCTGAAGATTCTGAATTTTCCTGATGTACAAAAGATCCGTCAAATACAGGTTTTTTTCACCCGTTATTTCACGGATTAGGTTGTATCAGAAATATGATTCGCTAATTCACGAAAGGAATCGCGGAAAATGGCTGATCAAATCCAGATTTTTTTTTTTAAGTGTATGTCACTTCGATCAAACCCCCAAAATACAGGTGGAAGGGAACTTCTTTTTTTGTTTGTTTGTTTGTTTGTTTTTGTTTTTTACGGTATCCCACTACGTTGGAAAGGTTGTTTTGGGACAAAAAAAGCCCCATTCTAATTTAGGATTCCAAAACTATCTTTGTTTCCTGTCTACGATGAACAGATGCAGAGTTATAGCAATTGAAATGTCTAATCCCAGGTGCCAAACGAACGGGAAGTGACTCTTCAAACTAGTGCTAAAGGAATTCGTACAATCCTCACTCCCTCGACATGGACACATAGAGTGGAGAACAATTGAATTTTCATGGCCCTAATGATGCTATTTTGATAACCTTTTTTAGAGACGTAAACAAAGCACTTCCTAGAGGGAAATACGTAAGACTACATGAAATAAAACAAGACCTATTACTTGACTAAGTCCAGATTACCAAGGTTTGTCCGGAAAGTAATGAGACCACTTTTCCTGGGCCGATCAGAAGGGCCGAAGGATGGAGTCTCCGAGCGTGACGGGTGGCGGGGTATGTTAGGTAAACGTCGATGTCTCGTCAGTTGGCTCTGAGCTTTTACAGAGTGAGAATCGCTTGCGAAGTCGACAGCTGTCTGAGCGTCGCGTAACGGTCAAAATGCAGAAGAGTGTCGAACAGCGATACGCGGTAAAATTTTGTTTTAAACTTGAAAAATCCGCGACCGAGACGCTTGCTATGATACAGAAAGCCTACGGGAAATGTGCTTTATCGAAAGCACAAGTGTTTCGGTGGCACAAAACGTTCACAGAGGGAAGAGAGAGAGCTTCGAGGATGAGCCACGCCCAGGGCGCCCTTCAGCGTCTCACACTTCGGACAATGTGGAAAAGGTGAAAGCGGTTTTGGACTCTGACCGACGTCTGACTGTTAGATTGGTAGCAGAGCACGTGAGATTCGCGAAATCCATTGTGCATGAAATCATGCTGCAAGAATTGCAGATGCGGAAGTTTGCGCCAAATTGGTTCCCGAGGTTTTGGCCGATGAACAGATGTCGATTTCTCGTGAGCTTGTGGACCGTGTGAGGAGTGAACCTGGTTTTTTGGAGAAAGTGATAACAGGTGATGAAATATGGGTATTTGAGTACGATCCGGAGACAAAAAGACAGAGCCCAGAGTGGCACACTCCCGAGTCTCCTCGACCAAAGAAGGCTCGAATGTGCAAATCGAAGATGAAATCGATGCTCATTGTCTTCTTTGACTGTAAAGGTGTTGCCCATAAGGAGTTCGTACCACCCGGACAAACGGTCAACGCTGCATTTTACGTGGAAGTGCTTCAACTGCTGAAGAACAGAGTTGCGCGCGTCCTCCCAGAGATCCCCACCACTTGGGTTCTTCACCACGATAATGCGCCGAGCCATGCGTCGCTGAGAGTGAGAGAGTTTCTGGCAAAACACAACGTGGCAACGCTGCCCCAACCTCTCTGCAGCCCGGACTTGGCCTCTGCTGACTTCTTTTTGTTTCCCCGGCTCAAATTCAGCCTGAAAGGACACCATTTTGGGACTGTTACAAACGTGCAAACTGCCGCGACGAGTGCTTTGAAAGCGATCTTTGTTCCTGACTTCCAGGCAAGCTACGTGGCGTGGCGTGGCGGAACCGCGGGCAACGGTTTATTGATGTTCAAGGATGTTATTTCGAGGAATTGTAATGTTATGTTAGTATAACTTTAATTGAACGTCTGTTATTGAAAGAGTCTCATTACTCTCCGGACAGACCTTGTATCCTAAAGTTAAATATAATTAAAAATGGCACATTTTGAACTGGGTGGGCAAGACAAATTTCAGGGTGGGCTTAAGCCCACCCCAGGGACGTCGCTAGACTTCGAAATGATGATGTGCGACGGGTGTACGAGCATTATTTTTGGTGGGGCAAGCTTGATAGACTTCGAAATGAGGATGTGCGACGGGTGTACGAGCATTATTTTTGGTGGGGCAAGCTTGATAGACTTCGAAATGAGGATGTGCGACGGGTGTACGAGCATTATTTTTGGTGGGGGTAAGCTTGATAGACTTCGAAATGAGGATGTGCGACGGGTGGACAAGCATTATTTTTGGTGGGGGTAAGCTTGATAGACTTCGAAATGAGGATGTGCGACTGGTGGACGAGCATTATTTTTGGTGGGGGCAAGCTTGATAGACTTCGAAATGAGGATGTGCGACGGGTGGACGAGCATTATTTTTGGTGGGGCAAGCTTGATAGACTTCGAAATGAGGATGTGCGACGGGTGTACGAGCATTATTTTTGGTGGGGCAAGCTTGATAGACTTCGAAATGAGGATGTGCGACGGGTGTACGAGCGTTATTTTTGGTGGGGGTAAGCTTGATAGACTTCGAAATGAGGATGTGCGACGGGTGGACAAGCATTATTTTTGGTGGGGGTAAGCTTGATAGACTTCGAAATGAGGATGTGCGACTGGTGGACGAGCTTTATTTTTGGTGGGGGCAAGCTTGATAGACTTCGAAATGAGGATGTGCGACGGGTGTACGAGCATTATTTTTGGTGGGGCAAGCTTGATAGACTTCGAAATAAGGATGTGTGACGAGTGTACGAGCATTATTTTTGGTGGGGCAAGCTTGATAGCAACATTTTTTACGAAACACTGAAAAGACAAATTTTTAATGCTTTTTCTTTTCTTATTGAAGATTTAGCAACCACCGTGAGCAACTCAATGGGCTATAAACAGTCACCTGTCCCTAATTTGAGGACACGGGTTTCAGGGAAAAAATAGAGTCCGCGCCGTAAGAGAAACGCAAAACACATGTTTCACAGGGATTCGAACCCGGGCCCTTCTCGGACGAATGGTCATCAACCAGCGCTTAGACCAATGCTCCACCGGAACGGCTGTGATGCTTTTCACTAACGGCTATACAGGAATTCGTGCAATCCCAAACCCCTTTACCTGAACACACATACATACACGGATCTGACTCGTTAAGATACTGGTGTAAGATAGAAATGTTGGTAGAATGTCGCCTTCAACTTTTTGCTAGCTCTGAATGCATTGTCTTAAATTGCTTTTCAAAATATCGCATTTTTGCTTACGAAAATACATTGCTGGCCACCCAAAATGCAACACCAAGAAGGACACGAGATAGCAAAGCCAGATTCACTGGACACATAACAACAGATGCAAAGATGAAACGATTGAGCTTACAGGCCCGTGCGACTTGCGGAACACGCAGACATCAATAGCTCGTGTGGCCCCCATGGCTGGCAATAACGGCCGCTACACGCCGTGGCATCGAACGAAAGAGGCTTTGGATGTGGGCTTGGGGTATGTTGGTCCAGGCTGCTTCCACACGTTCCCACAGTTCATCAGGCGTAGCCGCGGGTGGTTCTTGCCGGACCACTCGGTTGCCAATCAGCGACCAGACGTGTTCGATGGGCGACATATCGGGAGAACAAGCGGGCCACGGCAGCAGTGACACCTGGTGGGCCGTGAAGAATTGTTGCACGATGCGTGCCACGTGCGGGCACGCATTGTCCTGTTGAAACGTGGCCGCTGGCAGGTAAGGGAGGACTACAGGCTCCGAAACGTCGGAGATGAAGTGGTGGCTGTTGAGTGTACCGGCGATGCGTACCAGAGGGGTGCGGGTGTCATATCCAATTGCTCCCCAAACCATAACGCCAGGTGACGGACCGGTATGGCGATGCATAATGCAGGCGTCATATACAGTCTCTCGCCGCGGTGCCGCCACACGCGGATCCCACCATGTGGTGTTGCAGGCAGAAGCGGGATTCGTCGGAGAAGACAATGTCTTGCCATTCCGTAGTCCATGTGTGGCGTTCAACGACCCACTGCCGCCGAACTCGCCGGTGGTGTAACGTTAATGGTAATCGGAGCAATGGGCGCCGTGCGACAAGTCCCCGCTCCTGCAGACGACGTCGAACGGTACGTGCTGACACAAGTTTTTGCGCAACACACCCCAATTCCTGCGCTAACGTTCGTGATGTGGCGGTGCGAGCCGTCAATGCCCGCCGCACAACATGCCGGACCTCTCGTTCGGTGGTGTGCCGCGGATGCGGCAATTGCTCACGTCAGTCCGTCCGTCCCTCCTTAAAATTGATTTACATAAAGATTTTTGTTTATGTAATTAAAATTTTAACGTTGTGGCACGCAGACACAATACCTCTCCCTCCTTAACTACCTTCCTTCTAGCCAGCGACTTTGCCTTGCACTCCTCTCTTGCAAAGCATCTTCAGCCAGTGTCTGCACTTTCACGGTCTCGGGGCAGTCTTAAGAGCGTTAGTATAGTTTTAGAGTCCACTTTCCGTGTTGAAATACCCTACTTTGTAAAGAAAACAAACAGAGAAATTAGTAGTGACCCCCTCAGTGAACTCCTTTCCACCCTCCTCATTAGCCGCCTGACTATACAAAGAGCAAAAATAGGCTCTGCGGATGCTATTTTGATAACCTTTTTTGGAGACGTAAACAACGCACTTCCTATGGGAAAATACGTGGGGCTACATGAAATACACAAGACTTATTACTTGGCAAAGTCCAGATCATATTTTAAAGTTAAATATACTGAAAAATGGCACGTTTTGACCTGGAAGGGCGGCAGGGTGGGCAAGCCAAATTTCAGGGTTGGCTTGACCAGTGGCGTCGGACCTCTTTTTTGACAGCGGAGTCAAAATGTCGCAGAACAAAATATTTTAACATGGCATAAAATTATTGAAAGTGTTCTACGGCTAATTTAACGAAAGTGTAGCACGTCCAGACGTGCTGACTTTTTTTTTTTTTTTTTTTGATTGGAGGTTTAACGACCACCGTGAGCAACTCAACGGGCTATAAGCAGTCGCCCGTCCCTAATTTAGGGTCACGGGTTCCAGGGAAGGGAGAGAGCCAGTGCCGTAAGACAAACACAACATCCATGCCTGACCGGGATTCGAACCCGCACCCCTTGTGGACGAATGATCAGCGGCCAGCGCCTTAGACCACTGCGCCACCTGGGCGGCCGTGCTGACTTCATTACGAAAATTTGTTGAACAAAATTTCTTTTTTCGATTAAACATTCATCTAAACAAAACAAAAAAACAACACTTTCATATCCATATAGTTTCTCAGTGTAAACTAACTGAACACATAAACGGCGTTAAACTCTAGATTTTGATACTTCTGGATTGGTACGAATTCCGGAGGACTTGTAGTCGTAGATGCTATAATTAAACATTGAAGGAACTTATATCACATTCCTCACCCTACTTCCATTTCGCTATTTATTTTTACTCATTTTTTTAGACTAATTTTTTACACCTAATGAGAGACAAAACATTGCTGGTCTTCAAACGGGAACCAGCCCTTTAATGGGGCCAACATTTCTTGGTCTCTCAGGAGTGGCATTAAAAAACAAATAAGATTTCCAGATAGTTCATGGTAAAAAATGAAGAACAATACTCAATTTTTATCAAAATGAACTTCAAAAAACAACAACGAATGTTTGAGATTTCCAATCACGAACATATGTAACCTGAAAAGGAAGAAAACTGAGGGGGCAAAAGTGATGTTTTGCCCCCACACTCATTAGGATGCGTGGGCAACTGCCTCCCCCCCTTGCCTCCTCTGTTCTGCTGCCGCTGTTAGAGTTGAAAAAATTGAATGAGTTAATGAGAGAAAATAATGAGAAAAAAAGATAAGGACTTTTTTTCTGTTGTCCTTTCAATAAAACTTGAAAATCCTTACTCGTTGAGTAAGCGAGTAACTGAGACCTGCGCTTATAAACTGGGTAAGTCAGCCTCCAGTTAATCCGACACCCATGCGCATATGTGTCGAAAAACTGCCATAAATCTATGTAGTAGGCAAGTCAGCGTCGCCTGAGGGCGGTACAAAATTTAAGAGAAATTGATTCTGTCTTATGCGGCTTTCAGTGGAAATATCAAGACTGTTCACTTCTGTAACAAACAGTGGCAATTCTCAGCGCCTAGACTAGAAGTAAGCAACTGTTACGCTCAGACTTATTTTTTGATGAAAACAGGAGTAAAAGTAAGAAGCTGTACCACTAAATTAATCTCGCTGGAATTTTTTAGGGTTATATACGTTGTCGATCGAACAAGAAATTTCCCGTGACCTAGGTTTGAAGACACTTGTTGGTAATTTTGCGAATAAAAGTATGCAAAATGAAATTTTAATTTGCGTTAGACCAGTCAAGTAAATCGATGTACTTCCCATTAATTTCTTTCCATTAAGATCACGTTCTATTTTTTTATTGTTTTTTTTTTTTTTTTTGCATCTTGAAATTATGGAATAAATACTGCGATGCCACACAAATGAATTACATAGAATTTTTGAGCCATTATCTATGGCGCCAAGCAACCGAGCACCGGTCCGGGATGGTAGAATTCGAGCAAGAAAATGAATAAAAGCATGTTATTACCCATATTAAAAAGATTTTTTTTTTACTTTATACTTATGTTAAAAAAAGTATGCTCTCTACCTTGAAAGTTTAGGCGGGCTTGGAAGATCTGCGCATGTGCATTCAAGCTGTTAGATACAAAGCCTTTTGTTGTTTAAAATCACTACTAAGAGCGTAGACTTGTCTCAAAAGTTGGAGGTGAGGGCTTGGCGGTTACTATAAGTTTGGGGGACGGGAGCAGTTATAAAATCATGTTTTGTTCCTTAAAGAATTGCCGTAATGATTTTAAGAGATGTGTGCAATATTTTCTTTTATTTACACAACTAAAGGGCATAAGTTTTGCAAGGTAAATGTAATTAAAAACATTTATGGAAATATGAATTTTTTTACGAAACATTTCCAATGATAAGTGTCCTTTCAATCAAGCCTGGTAAGATTAAGTAAAAAATAAAGGTAATGCCTGAGTGCACCTGACCCTCCACCCTGACACCAAGTGCCCCTGACCCTCCACCCTGACCGCACCTGACCCTTCACCCTGAGGCACCTGACCCTCCACCCGGACTCTAAGTGCACCTGACCCACCACTTGGAAATTTCAGCTGGTGGCGTTTTTAAACCTCACAATTCCCTGAAATTATGTTTCACACTACAAAAGGTTGAGAGCAATTTAAAAAATATTTAGCCACGGATAAATTTTAGGTCTCTCTACGCCACTAGTGGCTGTTGGGTCTCACTCTGTGTCTCGTATTACGCTGCAGAATTACCTAATCACACCGATTGATTGCAGATCGCAGAATATCCCCATTTGTACGGAATTGGTTTACACAGGGACAGCCGGAGAAAAGCTCGATATTTGCGTCCCATCTCAGTTTCAGCTGCGTTTAAAATGCAGTGCCTAAAATACATTGCAAATTTTTTTTTATCGTATATCTTGCGATGAAAAGGATAAGATATCTGGTAATATTTTAAAATTTTTAGATGAAATGGTATATATTTTATGTTAATGCGCGGTACTGAAGAGGGGGGAGACCTCGTGTCACCACGCCCCGGGGGTCTCAGAGGTTCTTAAATCGTTCCTGGGATTAAGACCTTAGGGACACCCGGGTACTGGCCCCCGGTAATAAATAAGGGCGTCTTCCTCCCATTTTCTACTTCGCTTCAGTGTCACCTTCCTATCGGGCACTCTAGCCCAAAGCTTCCTATTTCCAAGGGTTGTTTAAGACCTGGGGTCAGACACTCCCTTCCTAAAATCCTCTACATATGATCTGATCTGATCTGATGGGCACATTAAGCCGTCGGACCCCGGGTACTGGCCCCCGGTAGTAAATAAGGGCGTCTTCTACCTCGCTTCCGTGTGACTTTCCTATCGGGCACTCTAGCTCAAATCTCCTAGCTTCCTATTTCTAAGGGTTGTTTAAGACCTGGGGTCAGACATTCCCTTCCTAAAATCCTCTACATATTATCTCATCTGATCTGATGGGCACATTAAGCCGTCGGACCCCGGGTACTGGCCCCCGGTAGTAAATAAGGGCGTCTTCTACCTCGCTTCCGTGTGACTTTCCTATCGGGCACTCTAGCCCAAAGCTTCCTATTTCTAAGGGTTGTTTAAGACCTGGGGTCAGACACTCCCTTCCTAAAATCCTCAACATATGATATGATCTGATCTGATGGGCACATTAAGCCGTCGGACCCCGGGTACTGGCCCCCGGTAGTAAATAAGGGCGTCTTCTACCTCGCTTCCGTGTGACTTTCCTATCGGGCACTCTAGCCCAAATCTCCTAGCTTCCTATTTCTAAGGGTTGTTTAAGACCTGGGGTCAGACACTCCCTTCCTAAAATCCTCTACATATTATCTGATCTGATGGACACATTAAGCCGTCGGACCCCGGGTACTGGCCCCCGGTAGTAAATAAGGGCGTCTTCTACCTCGCTTCCGTGTGACTTTCCTATCGGGCACTCTAGCCCAAATCTCCTAGCTTCCTATTTCTAAGGGTTGTTTAAGACCTGGGGTCAGACACTCCCTTCCTAAAATCCTCTACATATTATCTGATCTGATCTGATGGGCACATTAAGCCGTCGGACCCCGGGTACTGTTCCCCGGTAGTAAATAAGGGCGTCTTCTACCTCGCTTCCGTGTGACTTTCCTATCGGGCACTCTAGCCCAAATCTCCTAGCTTCCTATTTCTAAGGGTTGTTTAAGACCTGGGGTCAGACACTCCCTTCCTAAAATCCTCTACATATGATCTGATCTGATGGGCACATTAAGCCGTCGGACCCCGGGTACTGGCCCCCGGTAGTAAATAAGGGCGTCTTCTACCTCGCTTCCGTGTCACTTTCCTATCGGGCACTCTAGCCCAAATCTCCTAGCTTCCTATTTCTAAGGGTTGTTTAAGACCTGGGGTCAGACACTCCCTTCCTAAAATCCTCTACATATGATCTGATCTGATCTGATGGGCACATTAAGCCGTCGGACCCCGGGTACTGGCCCCCGGTAGTAAATAAGGGCGTCTTCTACCTCGCTTCCGTGTGACTTTCCTATCGGGCACTCTAGCTCAAATCTCCTAGCTTCCTATTTCTAAGGGTTGTTTAAGACCTGGGGTCAGACACTCCCTTCCTAAAATCCTCTACATATTATCTGATCTGATGGGCACATTAAGCCGTCGGACGATGGGTACTGGTCCCCGGTAGTAAATAAGGGCGTCTTTTACCTCGTTTCAGTGTCACTTTCCTATCGGGCACTCTAGCTCAAATCTCCTAGCTTCCTATTTCTAAGGGTTGTTTAAGACCTGGGGTCAGACACTCCCTTCCTAAAATCCTCTACATATTATCTGATCTGATGGGCACATTAAGCCGTCGGACGATGGGTACTGGTCCCCGGTAGTAAATAAGGGCGTCTTTTACCTCGTTTCAGTGTCACTTTCCTATCGGGCACTCTAGCTCAAATCTCCTAGCTTCCTATTTCTAAGGGTTGTTTAAGACCTGGGGTCAGATACTCCCTAAAATCCTCTACATATGATCATATATATATATATTTTTTTTATTGGATTTTTAACGACTACCGTGAGCAACTCAATGGGCTATAAGCAGTCGCCCGTCCCTAATTTAGGGTCACTGGTTCCAGGGAAGGGAGAGAGCCAGTGCCGTAAGACAAACACAACATCCATGCCTCACCGGGATTCGAACCCGGACCCCGTTCGGACGAATGAATGATCAGATATGATCAGGCCTTAGTGGGGCCCCTAATAACTTATAACGAAAATTCGTTAAGTCCGTTAAAACACGCAATGCTTGTGATAATACGTAGTGCATTCTTCAAACTAATAAATTATCTGCAGTTTTCATAAAAAGTCACTATTTTCCACTTTTCTCACAAGAACATGAGTTAAAAGCTTAAGATTTGGAATTTAATAATTTAGCATTTCATACTTTTCTTGGTGCATTTTTTTCGTTATGCAATATGAAGTCACAGTGGTAACGGTTCCAAGTGCAAACACGGAGGTGTGGGTGGATAGTAGTGAAAAAGCTGAAACTGTCTCGCCGACCCCGCTGTACACAGCGACACGAAACTTTTGCCCTTAGTGACTCACTGCCTTGAAATCTGTTCTAGCTACTTCTTGTGATAGAGTGTTATACGAGGGAAAAACTATTTTACACTTCCCTCTACATAAGTATATATGTCGTATTATTATTTGCGATGTAGCGGCCTGGCCTTTGGTAATGGTGGCCCCTAGTTACAGCTCTGTTACCCCCCCTCTTAATTCGGTCCTGGCGTCGCGCTTTGTCCATGGACCTTGCAGCGGATGGCCTAGTGGTCAGCGTTTGTTATTGCAAAAGAGGAACCTCAAATTCGATCCCAGGTATGTACAAACGTTCGATCCACTAAATATCCGCCGTGCGTCGGATGGGCACGGTAAGCCGTCGGACCCTAGGTACTGCCCCCGGGTATTAAATAAGGGCGTCTTCCTCCTCCTTTCTACTTCGCTTCCGTTTCACATTCCTATGGGGCACTCTAGCCCAGATCTGCTATCTTCCTATTTCTAAGGGTTGTTTAAGACCTGGGGTCAGACACTCTCTTCCTAAAATCCTCTACATATGATCTGATCTGATTGGCACATTAAGCCGTCGGACCCCGGGTACTGGCCCCCGGTAGTAAATAAGGGCGTCTTCTACCTCGCTTCCGTGTGACTTTCCTATCGGGCACTCTAGCCCAAATCTCCTAGCTTCCTATTTCTAAGGGTTGTTTAAGACCTGGGGCCAGACACTCCTTCCTAAAATCCTCTACATATCTGATCTGATCTGATGGGCACATTAAGCCGTCGGACGATGGGTACTAGCCCCCGGTAGTAAATAAGAACGTCTTCTACCTCGCTTCCGTGTGACTTTCCTATCGGGCACTCTAGCCCAAATATCCTAGCTTCCTATTTCTAAGGGTTGTTTAAGACCTGGGGTCAGACACTCCCTTCCTAAAATCCTCTACATATGATCTGATCTGATGGGCACATTAAGCCGTCGGACGATGGGTACTGGTCCCCGGTAGTAAATAAGGGCGTCTTTTACCTCGTTTCAGTGTCACTTTCCTATCGGGCACTCTAGCCCAAATCTCCTAGCTTCCTATTTCTAAGGGTTGTTTAAGACCTGGGGTCAGACACTCCTTTCCTAAAATCCTCTACATATGATCTGATATGATCTGATGGGTACTGGCCCCACGGTAGTAAATAAGGGCGTCTTCTACCTCGTTTCAGTGTCACTTTCCTGTCGGGCACTCTAGCCCAAATCTCCTAGCTTCCTATTTCTAAGGGTTGTTTAAGACC
Source organism: Macrothele yani (assembly GCA_039090855.1). NCBI lineage: Eukaryota > Metazoa > Arthropoda > Arachnida > Araneae > Macrothelidae > Macrothele > Macrothele yani. Next base: position 40,706,944 of record CM077021.1, read on the forward strand.
TGGGGTCAGACACTCCCTTCCTAAAATCCTCTACATATGATCTGATCTGATGGGCACATTAAGCCGTCGGACGATGGGTACTAGCCCCCGGTAGTAAATAAGAACGTCTTCTACCTCGCTTCCGTGTGACTTTCCTATCGGGCACTCTAGCCCAAATATCCTAGCTTCCTATTTCTAAGGGTTGTTTAAGACCTGGGGTCAGACACTCCCTTCCTAAAATCCTCTACATATGATCTGATCTGATGGGCACATTAAGCCGTCGGACGATGGCTACTGGTCCCCGGTAGTAAATAAGGGCGTCTTCTACCTCGCTTCCGTGTGACTTTCCTATCGGGCACTCTAGCCCAAATCTCCTAGCTTCCTATTTCTAAGGGTTGTTTAAGACCTGGGGCCAGACACTCCCTTCCTAAAATCCTCTACATATCTGATCTGATCTGATGGGCACATTAAGCCGTCGGACGATGGGTACTAGCCCCCGGTAGTAAATAAGAACGTCTTCTACCTCGCTTCCGTGTGACTTTCCTATCGGGCACTCTAGCCCAAATATCCTAGCTTCCTATTTCTAAGGGTTGTTTAAGACCTGGGGTCAGACACTCCCTTCCTAAAATCCTCTACATATGATCTGATCTGATGGGCACATTAAGCCGTCGGACGATGGGTACTGGTCCCCGGTAGTAAATAAGGGCGTCTTTTACCTCGTTTCAGTGTCACTTTCCTATCGGGCACTCTAGCCCAAATCTCCTAGCTTCCTATTTCTAAGGGTTGTTTAAGACCTGGGGTCAGACACTCCTTTCCTAAAATCCTCTACATATGATCTGATATGATCTGATGGGTACTGGCCCCCCGGTAGTAAATAAGGGCGTCTTCTACCTCGTTTCAGTGTCACTTTCCTGTCGGGCACTCTAGCCCAAATCTCCTAGCTTCCTATTTCTAAGGGTTGTTTAAGACCTGGGGTCAGACACTCCTTTCCTAAAATCCTCTACATATGATCTGATATGATCTGATGGGTACTGGCCCCCGGTAGTAAATAAGGGCGTCTTCTACCTCGTTTCAGTGTCACTTTCCTATCGGGCATTCTAGCCCAAATCTCCTAGCTTCCTATTTCTAAGGGTTGTTTAAGACCTGGGGTCAGACACTCCTTTCCTAAAATCCTCTACATATGATCTGATATGATCTGATGGGTACTGGCCCCCTGGTAGTAAATAAGGGCGTCTTTTACCTCGTTTCAGTGTCACTTTCCTATCGGGCACTCTAGCCCAAATCTCCTAGCTTCCTATTTCTAAGGGTTGTTTAAGACCTGGGGTCAGACACTCCTTTCCTAAAATCCTCTACATATGATCTGATATGATCTGATGGGTACTGGCCCCCGGTAGTAAATAAGGGCGTCTTCTACCTCGTTTCAGTGTCACTTTCCTGTCGGGCACTCTAGCCCAAATCTCCTAGCTTCCTATTTCTAAGGGTTGTTTAAGACCTGGGGTCAGACACTCCTTTCCTAAAATCCTCTACATATGATCTGATATGATCTGATGGGTACTGGCCCCCGGTAGTAAATAAGGGCGTCTTCTACCTCGTTTCAGTGTCACTTTCCTATCGGGCATTCTAGCCCAAATCTCCTAGCTTCCTATTTCTAAGGGTTGTTTAAGACCTGGGGTCAGACACTCCTTTCCTAAAATCCTCTACATATGATCTGATATGATCTGATGGGTACTGGCCCCCCGGTAGTAAATAAGGGCGTCTTCTACCTCGTTTCAGTGTCACTTTCCTATCGGGCATTCTAGCCCAAATCTCCTAGCTTCCTATTTCTAAGGGTTGTTTAAGACCTGGGGTCAGACACTCCTTTCCTAAAATCCTCTACATATGATCTGATATGATCTGATGGGTACTGGCCCCCCGGTAGTAAATAAGGGCGTCTTCTACCTCGTTTCAGTGTCACTTTCCTATCGGGCATTCTAGCCCAAATCTCCTAGCTTCCTATTTCTAAGGGTTGTTTAAGACCTGGGGTCAGACACTCCTTTCCTAAAATCCTCTACATATGATCTGATATGATCTGATGGGTACTGGCCCCCTGGTAGTAAATAAGGGCGTCTTCTACCTCGTTTCAGTGTCACTTTCCTATCGGGCATTCTAGCCCAAATCTCCTAGCTTCCTATTTCTAAGGGTTGTTTAAGACCTGGGGTCAGACACTCCTTTCCTAAAATCCTCTACATATGATCTGATATGATCTGATGGGTACTGGCCCCCGGTAGTAAATAAGGGCGTCTTCTACCTCGTTTCAGTGTCACTTTCCTATCGGGCATTCTAGCCCAAATCTCCTAGCTTCCTATTTCTAAGGGTTGTTTAAGACCTGGGGTCAGACACTCCTTTCCTAAAATCCTCTACATATGATCTGATATGATCTGATGGGTACTGGCCCCCGGTAGTAAATAAGGGCGTCTTCTACCTCGTTTCAGTGTCACTTTCCTATCGGGCATTCTAGCCCAAATCTCCTAGCTTCCTATTTCTAAGGGTTGTTTAAGACCTGGGGTCAGACACTCCTTTCCTAAAATCCTCTACATATGATCTGATATGATCTGATGGGTACTGGCCCCCCGGTAGTAAATAAGGGCGTCTTCTACCTCGTTTCAGTGTCACTTTCCTATCGGGCATTCTAGCCCAAATCTCCTAGCTTCCTATTTCTAAGGGTTGTTTAAGACCTGGGGTCAGACACTCCTTTCCTAAAATCCTCTACATATGATCTGATATGATCTGATGGGTACTGGCCCCCGGTAGTAAATAAGGGCGTCTTCTACCTCGTTTCAGTGTCACTTTCCTATCGGGCATTCTAGCCCAAATCTCCTAGCTTCCTATTTCTAAGGGTTGTTTAAGACCTGGGGTCAGACACTCCTTTCCTAAAATCCTCTACATATGATCTGATATGATCTGATGGGTACTGGCCCCCGGTAGTAAATAAGGGCGTCTTCTACCTCGTTTCAGTGTCACTTTCCTATCGGGCATTCTAGCCCAAATCTCCTAGCTTCCTATTTCTAAGGGTTGTTTAAGACCTGGGGTCAGACACTCCTTTCCTAAAATCCTCTACATATGATCTGATATGATCTGATGGGTACTGGCCCCCGGTAGTAAATAAGGGCGTCTTCTACCTCGTTTCAGTGTCACTTTCCTATCGGGCATTCTAGCCCAAATCTCCTAGCTTCCTATTTCTAAGGGTTGTTTAAGACCTGGGGTCAGACACTCCTTTCCTGAAATCCTCTACATATGATCTGATCTGGTCCATGGACCCCGCCAGAAAGTTGAAATTCATGGGAAGAGTCGTTTATGCTGTGGCACACCAGAAATGTTGCCCAGATTTCGGGGTGGTTTCACAGCAGAACCGGTTCGTTCAACCACTGGCGCACTAAGCAGCTGCCTATAGTGCGCCAAGATTTAGAGTTCAGTGGCGTCGAAACACTTTTTTGACAGCGGGTCAAGATGTCGGAGAACAAAATATGTTATCATGACATAAAATTTGTGGTGCTACTGTAAAAGAAGACGTGCTGACTTCATGAACAAATTCCTTTTTTTCGATTAAACATTCATCTAAAAAAAAAACGCTTTCATATCCATATAGTTTCTCAATGCAAACTAACTGTATACATAAACGGCGTTAAACTGTAGATTTTGATACTTCCGGATTGGTACGAATTCCGCAGGAGTTGTAGTCGTAGATGCTGTAATTCAACATTGAAGGAACTTATATCTCATTCCTCACTCCACTTCCATATTTCTTTTTACTAACTTTTTAGACTAATTTTTTACACCTAATGAGACACAAAACGTTGTTGGTTTTCAAACGGGAACCAACCCTCTATACTGTTTGATGGAGGCCCGTGGTCGCACAGGGCCCCGCGCCTACGTTTGCGTGATGTTCTTGAATTTTTCATAATTTTTTTCTTCTATTAAAAAAAACGATATAAAAATGGCATTTTTAAATTTTTTATATTCCACTTTATTGCCTTAGTTAACAGAATTCAAGTATCTTGTTTCCGAGAGAGAATTTACATTAATGGCATTATGTATATAGTTAATCACCCAGATCTGTCTCGAACGTTGACGTCACAGCAACGTCTGCATTCTGCCGCAATCACAGGCGGTCAGTTTTTCGCGTGCGGTTAATCTCTGGCAGATGGTTTGTCAATAAAAAAAGTGAAAAACGTATCTTTGCGAATTTTTTATGAGACTGGCTGAAATTTTAATGAACACCATAAATCGCTCATAGGAACATGACTTCCAAATTTCGTATGAATCGGTTAAAAACTTTTTTAAATTAGCCGTCAAATTTTTAATTAACCGTTTATTGCTGTTTAGCGATGAATTAAAAATTTCCATGCCTATTTTAAAAAGTTTTTAACCGATTCCGGTGAAATTTTGAAGGACATTTCCTATTGCCAATTCATGATCTTGATCAAAATTTCAGCCCGTTTCGTTAAGATTTTAGAAAGTTCGTTTTTCGCAATTTTATGCACAGTTCTGATTCGATAAAACCAAAATGAGCAACATTGCATCTAAAAACACGTTTCGCACCAAAAGCACATTGCCGATACTCGAAACCCCAATCAGGTGAAAGTTTACACGAAAACAACTGAACTACAAGGAAAATTTTTTAAACAGATATTTTACACAGAATTTTTCAGGTGGCTTCCGCGATGTCCATGCTTGAGTGTTTGGTGCTTCAATCCTTCAAACGGAAACGGGCGACAGAAAGGGGAAAGTGTGGACTGTGGTTTGGAATTTTGAGCAGGAAGGGCAGTACGTACAAATTACAACGTACTAATACTATACAGACAGAGTCAGTTATACATAATCATGACAAGTCGAGAGAGAGAGATCGCGGAAGAGAATATCTCAGTGGACATGCAAAGAGGATTAGAAAGATTCGAGATGAAGAAAATGTTAAGCGACAGAGAAATGATCTTCATAAATTTGTAAAGCTCGGTTCGAACTCTCCCTCTGCTCCTAAAGGGACTGAGACAGAAATTTTGGAGACGAATCCATCATCTACAACTACTACAAATATTTATAAATGCAATGATGAACTCTGTTCGGACTCTATCCTTCCTGTTCTTTTAAAGTAAGTGAGATGGAAACTTCGGAGAAGAATGCACAATCTTCTACAAACGTTTATAGATGCAACGATGAACTCAAATTACCATCCTGCCAAAATATTCAAAACGTTAGCAAGCAATGTACAAGGTGTTAAGAACAAGACCTACCAACTCTTGCATGGAATGAGAATGAGATGGATACTGGAAATCAAACCTTTGTAATGGATGGTCTAGCTACAGGGTCGGAGGTAAGTAGTGCTCTGAGAACATTACTAATCCAACGAGGTCCACCTCTCCTGTCAGAACAAAACAGTTATCCTAAAGATAAAAATAATAGATGTTTTTCCACAACCTATTGTATCAGAAAACTAACCAACGGTGATAAACAAAAGAGAAGGTGCTTAGTGTATTCGAAAGGATCTGATAAAGTGTTCTTTTTCGCATGTAAGTTATTTTCTAACTCAGAAACTCTTTTATCAAATCAAGGTTATTCTGATTGGGGACATTTGTGCGAAAGGTTAAAGTCTCATGAGCGATCTCCCGTGCATTTAACTTCAATGTATCTGTGGGTACAAATGGAACTTAATTTAAGAGCAGGAAACACTATTGATAAAGTTAATGAAAAAGCTGTAAAATATGAAGCAGAACGCTTGCGCCACGTTTTTAAACGCATAATTGCTGCTATTATGTTCTTGGCTGAGCATAATTTAGCATTTAGAGGAACGGTAGATGTACCATTTACACCCCATAGTGGAAACCTTTAAGGAGTTATAGAACTCATTGCACAATTTGATCCAATCTTAAAAGATCATTTGGTGCGATATTCTGAACAGAAGAGCGTTGGTAAAAAACAAAACACCTATCTGTCTCATATAATTCAAAATGAATTAATAAATGACATAGGAAATAAAGTACGAAATGTCATAGTGAATATGGTGAAAAGTGCAAAATATTATTCCATCATTCTTGATTGTATACCTGATGTGAGCCATCAAGAGCAGTTATCACTTATTTTGCGATTTGTGAACATCACTGAATTTGATGTTGATATTAGAGAACATTTTGTTCCTTTTTGGAATATTAAAGATCGAAGAGGGAAAGGTATATTTGAAAGTGTCGAATTACTCTTGGAACAATTACATCTGCCACCCTCTGATTGTCGCGGTCGAGGTTATGACAATGGCTCTAACATGAGAGGAGCTCCTAAAGGAGTCAGCGCTTATATGTTGAAAGAAAACCCCAAAGGCATTTTATACTCCTTGTGCATGTCATAATTTAAATTTAATTCTCGGTGACAGGGGCGTATGCAGAAATTTTTTTTCGGGAGGGGGGGGCGAAAAACTGGAAGTTTTTGAAATCCACCAGGATAAAATGGAAGTTAATAAAAAAGAAAAAAAAACATGTTAATAATAAAAAAAAAGGTAGTCAATGACTTCTTCAACTTGAAAGTCTCTATGAATAGATAATAAAGCTAGCCCATTCAGTCTTGACTCTGATGTACTGTTTCTCAAATAACATTTCAATCGACGAAGACTGGAAAAGCTTCTTTCCACTGATGCTGTGGTTACAGGAAGAATTGCCAAGATGTGAAGCAAAATATAAATGTTGGGAAATAAGTTCTTATTGCATGATGCCAAACTTTCAACTGCAATTTTGGGGCGCACGTCTGCTTTTTTCCTTTCCCATTTTTGACACCATAATTGATACTCGCTTTCTGTTACATCAGAATATCCTAAATCAGATTCATACATTTTCACTGCAGATAATATTTGGGAATAATCATTCTTCACATCAAAAGCTGGTAGAATGTTTTGCAATGAAGTTAGTATTTATTTTTGTGATTGAAACCTTTCATTTAATGATTCAATTATATCATCCACAAAGGGTATAAATATACTTCTGCGGAAATATTCTTCTGGAGTTGAATATGGGACATTGTAAATGGACGATGTCATCACTCTTTCCACGTTATTTTTTAAACAACGCATAGCGACTGAAAAATTGTATTCCGGCACTGCTGGGATCGAACCCCAGAACTCTCGATAACTAGTCGAGTGCGTTCGAATTTACGCTACAGCGCCAACAATTCTCAGCGCAATGCGTGGTTTATCAAAAATAGATGCGTGGTTTATTAAAATAGCTGTTGCGTTAAAATGCCACCAGATGACGACATCTCAGTTGCTGAGACCATCAATACGCATTCGTGTAGTCAGATGCTGACTGATAAACCACGCATTGCGCTGAGAATTGTTGGCGCTGTAGCGTAAATTCGAACGCACTCGACTAGTTATCGAGAGTTCTGGGGTTCGATCCCAGCAGTGCCGGAATACAATTTTTCAGTCGCTATGCGTTGTTTAAAAAATAACGTGGAAAGAGTGATGACATCGTCCATTTACATTGTCTCCACGTATTTGATATATGGGACATTGCATCTATTTTTTTTCATTTTTTTTTTTGTGTAAGGCATTTAGGTGGAACTTCTTCTGCTACTTTGAGGCCTACAGCCAATATTTGTACAGCATCATAAATTAAGCTGAAGGATTTTTCTGCTTCAGTTCTCATGCTGTTTAGCAGTGTTGTAACTTCTGATATTTTTTCTAATGCATCGACTAAGTCGATTTGCTTGTTTTGGAAGTTTTCAGATAGGTTTTATGTGATGAACAATATTTTACTGAGGACAAAAGTTGCCACTAGAAATGAAAACTGACATATAGAGTTGAGCAAAGTGTTTGCTGACTCTTCTTGCTCAATCGCTTCTAAGGATGATATAATAGAATGCAGACCTTCTTTAAACATAAGAACGGCATCATGCCTTTGGATCCATAGAGTTTCACATAGAGTTTTCATCTTAACTTTCTTGCAATCAGGTAGCTGTCGCTGGATACTTTCTTTCAAAGCACTGGTATGATTAGCAGAAACGTGGAAAAACGAACATGCTTCTGATATAACTCCCATACAGTTCCTTATGCTCGGCATTTTGCTAGCATCCGACAAACATGAGTTCAAGGAATGGGACATACAATGAGTATATATTGCTTTGAGATATTTTTTTGTAATACAGCCTGCACTCATCGTTCCATTATTGTTGTTGCAAGAAAACAAACAGCCTGTTAAATTTTTCACTGGTATAAAAGCCAGAAAATCTTGGTCTTAATTTCAGTTCTTCATCAAAATACCTAACGCACAGTGAAAACTGTTCTATTTGACTAATGTCAGTTGTTTCATCTGCCAATACTGAAAACAATTTTGAATGCTTTACCTTTGCTACAATTTTCTGTTGAATAAGTTCCCCAAAGATGTTTATTATTTCCATTATGTATTACTGAACTTGTATACATGCCTCCACTAGTTTCTAAGTTTTCTTTTAAAATGGCATCTCCGGAATTTGCACGATATCTTAATAAAGTGCGAAAATTGCCATCATTATTTGCTGGTTCCTCAAGCGAAATTCTTCCAGAATCAACTTTTCCCCTAAGAGGTATCCTGCTGCCTACCACATAATCTAATTGTTTGCACAAAAGGAATCAACCTTTTCCTGTTGTCAATTATCTCTTGCTTTTTCTGTTTATTCATTTGTAAAATTATACTATCCTGTTTTTATGAATTATTGATGCAATATTTTCAGCTGCCAATACAGCGTCTTTGTGATATTTATTCTTTTCATGTTTTTTGAATATTTCCCTCACATCTTTTAAATCGGTACTAGGCTTTGTAACGAGGCTACCCAAAGTCTGATGTTTGCCTTTACCAGCAACATCTTTTTCGTAAAATAAAACACAATATTTACAAAATGAACCTTCTTTCATACGTGAATATGACAGCCACTTATACTCTTCTAGCCATTTAATTTGGAATGTTTTCATATGATTTTTATTGCGACTGGAAATGATTTTTTTTAGGGAATCTATATTTCGCAGTAGGTTTCCATATGCTATGTAACAAATCCACTTTTTTTCTCGTCGCTCAAAGAATTAACAAGCTCACTGTTACCTGCATACAATCCATGTCGTTCGAATCTGAAATTCTTTGAGACTTTTCATTACCATCTGCATCTCCGTCATTCGTCATGCGTATTGGTTGAAGCTCATAATTTTCCGGATTACTCCCGCTTTCAACGCATTAGTTTAGAACTTCAATATCAGTGGGTTCAGCTAGCGTTTCAGTTTCCACAGCTCTTTTTTTGTTACAGAAAGTCAACAGACTTTGTTGATGAAATCGGGTGTAGGAGAAGTGGCCACCGGAGAAGTAGCCACCGGAGAACTGGCCACAAAAATTTTAAGGGGTCGTATAAAAATTGCGTTTTTGACCGCTTCATGCCCACGCCCCCAGAGGTTGGTTATCTGAGTCATATAAATTTTCCGTAATTTCGTCTTTTCTTAATTGCGATAAATAATGTAATATTTTTATAAAAAATGTTTTTGATCTACATTTCAAGAGAAGATTTCAGGGTTTTCAAACTACAAGTCTTCAAATTATCTGAGCGCATGTGCTGACTCAGGAAACTTGTCGGGGGGGGGGTACCAAAAGTGTAAAATATAAAGTATTTCTCGACCCATCCGAAGATTTTCAGCATTTACAAGCTACAACTCGACACATTATCTGAGCGTATGTGCCTACTCTGGAAACCGGGAGGGGGGGGTTAATACCAAAAGTGTAACATATGAAAAGTTTCTGGTCCGATCGGAAGATTTTCAACATTTCCATCTAATCCCCCACACTGATGTTCTTACCTGATTAAAAGGACAAAAAGAAATATTAAGAATGACTCAATAAGTGGGATATGGTGGTCCTACCACACTTGAGAAGGACGGTCCACCACGGAATCGACCTGGACTTTCTAAACGGCTTATGAGAAAGAGATCTCAGCTGAGTGAATGTAAGATTGGTGTATGGAATACTAGAGGTATAAATGGCAAGATGAGTGAGGTGATTGAGGAGATGAATAAGTATAGACTGGATGTGCTGTGTATAAGTGAAACCAAAAAGAAGGAAATTGGGGTAGAAGAAGTGAATGGCATGGTGAGTGTGTGGTCTGGAGTATTGGATAATACGAGAGGACAGGCTGGTGTAGGTGTGATTTTAAGTGAAAAGATGAAGAACAACTTGATTCACTATAGTTGCATAAGTGAGAGAATTATCTGGATTCGTTTGAAAGTGAAACTTCAGAAAATTGTAATTGTTGTAGTGTATGCTCCTTGTGACTCGGAACTTTCTGATAAGAAAGAAGATTTCTGGAATGAGCTAAAAGCTGTTTTGAGCCAGTTTGGTGCTAAAGAAAGAGTTATAATAGCAGGGGATTTCAATGCTAGAGTAGGTGTGCAGAATGCAATTTCTGACAATGTTCTGGGTAAGTTTAATGATCCTTGTGTGAATGATAATGGTGAAAGATTAATTGAGCTCTGCATTGAGAATGATTTGCGTGTATCTAATACATTTTTCAACCACAAGTATATACACACACATACTTGGGAAAATCGTACTCTTGGTCAAAAGAGTGTGATAGATTTTGTTGTCTACGATCAGCGTTTGAAACACTTAGTTGTTGACACCCGTGTGATGAGAGGTGCAGATGTTGGTTCTGATCATTACTTGGTAGTGTCACGAGTGAAACTCAATGTTGGTTAGAGGAAAAGAAATAGGAAGAGACCCAGGATAGAAAGAATAGAGGTTGATAATCTCCTTGAAGATCATCAGCGGTATTCTGACTTACTCAGACAACGACTGAAGGATCTGAAATCTTGTGAGAGGGATGTAGAAAAGAAGTGGGAATGTTTTAAGAACTGTGTTGTTACTGCTGCTAAAAAGGTCTGTGGCACCACAATAGTGGGTAACAATAGAGGTGATGCTTGTTGGAATAGTGAGATTGATGAGGCAGTAAAGAAAAAGAAGGAAGCCTAATTGGGGATGTTGCAAGGTAGAGTCTCTGTGGATGAATATCGCTGTAAGAAGCGTGAAGCTGCTAAGCTGGTTCGCCACAGTAAGGCAAAAGATAGGAAAGAGAAAGTGGAAAGGCGTGAACTGGCTTTTTGGAAAGATAGAAAGTCCTTCTGGAAGTACATGAGACTCAGGAAAAATAGGGGAAACAAAGTTGTTAGTTGTGTGAAGAATGAGATTGGGGAAATGATATGGGAGCCCAATGAGTTAAGTGACAGATGGGGCGAATACTTCTGTGAGTTATTTGATCAGGAGAGCAAAAATGATTCTGAGAGAGATGCAGATGATGTCACAATGAGGGATGAAAGCACAGGAGGGATCTCAAGAGAAGAAGTGTGTAAAGCTCTAAAATCTCTTCAGAATGGTAAGGCTCCAGGAGTTGATGGCATAACTACAGAGATGTTGAAGTATGGTGGTGACTCTATAATTGACTGGTTAACTGAAATTTGCCAGTTGTGCTGGGAGTTAGGAATGGTCCCTCGGGATTGGAAGGATGCTATCATTGTTCCCTTGTATAAGGGAAAAGGTGATCAGACTGAATGCAAGAACTATCGTGGTATTAGCCTACTGAGTGTGCCAGGGAAAGTGTTTGGTAAGGTTGTTATTGAAAAAGTACGGGGTCTTACACCAGAAAAAGTGGGATGTTCAGAGTGGTTTTATGCCTGGTAAAGGCTGCACTAACCAAATTTTTGCATTACGCATGATGATTGAAAAGTATCTGGCTGTTGGGAAGAAAGTTTTTACTGCCTTCATAGAGCTTACGACCGAGTGAATAGGACACTTTTGTGGAAGGTATTGAATGAATATGGTGTTACTGGGAATCTACTTAATAGTGTAAAAGCCATGTATGCTGGTAGTAGAGCTTGTGTACGAGTGAATGGTGTTTTATCAAAATGGTTTTCCATTGGTGCAGGAGTTAGACAAGGTTGTGTAATGTCACCATGGCTGTTTAATATATTTATGGATGCATGCATGCGTGATGCCAAAATAGATAATAGTGGTTTATGTCTTGGTGATATCCGTGTGTGCAGATTGCTGTATGCTGATGACACTGTCCTGTTGGCAGAGAGCAAAAGTGAGGTGCAGAGTATGTTGACTCGGATGCACGAAGTTTGCATGAAATTCAAACTGAGTATAAATAAGGGAAAAACCAAAGTTATGGTGTTTGAGAGAGGAATGGGTAGCACTGAATGTAATGTAAGTATAAATGGCACTGTGATTGACCAGGTGAGTGAGTTTGTGTATTTAGGAAGCATGTTTGACAGAGAGAACAAGTTGGATGGTGAAATCAGTAGGCGAGTGAATTCTTCTTTGAAAGTCATAGCTGCTCTGGGAGATTTTCACAGGAATGATGGGTTCTCTAGAGAGTCCCGCATTGCTGTGTATGAAACAGTAATTGTTCCTACTCTGATGTATGGCAGTGAAACCTGGGTACTGCAGAAGAAACATAGGAGTCATTTGTGTGCTGGATAAATGCGTTACTTACGAGGGGTTTGTGGCAAGACACGATCTGATTGTGTGAGGAATGAAGATGTATTGCAGTTGTGTGATGTAAAGCAAAATGTTGTTAGCAAGGTGGATACCAATATGCTTCGGTGGTTTGGCCATGTTGAAAGAATGAGTGATGAAATGCTTACTAAGAAAATATTTTCAGCACAAGTGGCAGGAAGGAAAGGCAGAGGAAGGCCAAGGAAGATATGGGTGGATCAGATTCAGGAGTGTCTGCATGAGAAAAAGATTATGAGTATGAAGTATAAGAGATCTTGTGTACGGCGTGTAATGGATGTCAGTGAAGCACGAGTTGTATGTCAAGATCGCTGTAAATGGCGAAGTTTGATACGACAACAATAAGTAAAAATATCTGGAAGTTTGTATTTCTTTTTGGAGCTAACCTCTGAATCTCAGAGAACAGCTTAGTGATATGTATGTATGTATGTACAATTTTTTTCAGGAAGAAAAATGCTACAATATATAAAGGAACATGAACTATAACACTATAACTGACAGATCGATTGTACCTGACGACGAGTGACTGCGAATTGATAAATTGCAACATAACGCCGATTCGGGATTGTCAGGACACTATACCACTACCACTGGTTCCCAGGGACTCTTACAAGCAAGCCGCGGATCAGTAAAATTTCACAAATAGCTTCGCGGACCGACCGGCGAAGTTGCTTTTATGTACAAGGACATCTGTGCAGACCTATTACTGGTCAAATTCGGAAATCACTATCACTTCCTCCGTTTTACTGGTCAAATTTGGAAATCACTAAGTTTTCCTCCGTTTTCGCGCGGGTACGGAGAACTGGACACATTGCAATTTCAGTGCCATAAAATTGTTCTGCATAAACAAATTTCGTGTGGCTATATTCCCCACTACTTGAGCAACTATTGTTCATAATTTTTTTTTTCTTTTAATATTTCATTTTCAGTAAGAAATTTAGACATTTCCATGATTTTCGGAGCTAAGACTAAGCGGAGAACTGGCCACAAAAATTTTAAGGGGCCGTATAAAAATTGCGTTTTGGGCTGCTCCGTCTCCCCGAGATTGGCTATCTGACACACATAAAATGTCCGTAATTTCGTATTTACGATATTTTTCTATAAACTATAACTAAACAAATTCTCTGCGAGTATGAGCAAACCCAGGAAACTTGTCGGGATGGCTTAAAACCTAAAATATAAAGAATTTCTGGGCCGATCGAGAGATTTTCAGCGTTTACAAGCTACAAGTCATCGAATTATCTGAGGGCATCTGCTGCTTCAAGAAGCTAGTCGTGGGGGGGGGGCAATACCAAAAGCGTAAAATATCAAGAATTTTTCATTTCTCTTCCGATCGGGAGATCTTCAGCATTTACAAGCAGCAACTCGACAAATTTTCTCAGCGCATGTGCACTCTCTGGAAACCTGTCGGCGAGGGGGGGGGGTTAATACCAAAAGTGTAAAATATGAAAAATTCCTCGTCATATCGGGAGATTGTCAGCATTTACCAGCTGCAACTCGACAAATTATCTGAGGGCATGTGCCTACTCAGGAAACCTGTGTGTGTGTGTGGGGGGGGGGATAATATTTTGTCGCTTTAATTCAGTCAACTTCAATTTGATTTTTTTTTTTTGATTGGAGGTTTAACGACCACCGTGAGCAACTCAATGGGCTATAAGCAGTCGCCCGTCCCTAATTTAGGGTCACTGGTTCCAGGGAAGGGAGAGAGCCAGTGCCGTAAGACAAACACAACATCCATGCCTGACCCCGATTCGAACCCGGACCCCTTACGGACGAATGATCAGAGGCCAGCGCCTTAGACCACTGCGCCACCGCAACTTCAATTTGATCTGGCAATGTTGAGTTAATATAGTGTAATTTTAAAATGTATCTTTTATTTTTTCATGAGTAATAATAACAGCTTATTATAACTCATGAATAAATAATAATATCCCTTAGTACCTCCATACTTTATTAAGCTTCATGAGAAAATGAAAAAATGTTGTTTCTCTACCCGACGCCGCCTTTCTTTCAGAAACGTTCAAACGTCCAAGCCCATTTAGTAGAAGTAGAACTCGCTGGGGAAAGGGCCCCGCATTTTCATTTTCACTGGGCCCCGCAAATTATGCAGCCAGCCCTTCTCACAAGTAGGTGGCAATAAAAAAAAAATTCAGATTTCAAAATGAACTCCCCCCCCCAACCGAATGTTTGACATTTCCAATCACGAACATATATAATTTGAAAAGGAAGAAAACTGAGGGGGCAAGTGTGATGTTTCGCCCCCACACTCATTTGTGTGCGGGGGCAGCTTCCCCCTGTACCCCAGAGGTTCCGACGCCCTTGAACTCGCACCCCCTTGACGACGTCCCTGCCGTGCTGTCATTTAGGACTAACTACGGTCAAACAATCATGAGATGTTAATTACACTAACTGCGCAGTTTTTGTGTTTCTGCTGTTTTTTTTTTTTTTATTGGAAAAGAATTATAGAACATTCGCATTTTAAAAAGAAAACAAATTATGCTGTATGGGTTTACCGTAAGGGGTTCCGGCTAAAAAAAAAAAAACCGGTCCCACTGGATACAACGCTCAAATGAAGTTAAGGATTATTTTTCAGAAATATGAAAATAATTATTTGTTAGTTTCAAAAAATCCAGGACAGAATACGAGAAAGTGCGCCATTTCTTTGAGGTTCACCGGGACCCGCTCGTGGACAAAGCATTTACATTACCACTTTTTTACAAATCGTAGGAGTACAAAAATAGGAGTATCAATAGAGTATCAACCGCATAAGTTAATCCTAAATAATACAAGCATTTGTTTTTTTAAGGCAACAGATTTGAAAAAAAATCGCTAAGGAAGTGGTACGGGGCACAAATGTCAAATTCGTTTCTGCCGTATGAACTTATGAAGCACAGCAAATAAAAAAACAACCCTTTTGCCATTCACGTATTCTTGCCCTGTTAATGTTGCCATTTCTGTGTTTTGTTGAGCGAAATTTTCTCATTAGGAGGAGGCGATTGGTAGTGGGACATTTTGAATTAAGTCATTCAACCCAGGCCAAAAAAGCAAGCTAGTGGGATGCCAGGATCAGCAGTAGCAGATGATGGCAGCGCGAAGTGCCTGCCATCTTTCCGGAACAATGGTGTGCGGCGTTCAGTGGAATCCAGATTGAACCGGTCTCAGCTGAGTCACGCAAGCACGGGGAGCCCATCCTTCTGCTCTCTAGTCTGCCTTCCCCAGACGACGCAGGTTACTTCCATTCGCTCTGTCGCCGGCCATTATTAAAAACATAAACACTAGATCACACAGCACTGAGGTGGCTGAAAGTTCATCCGTTGTGTGGTTTGCATCGGAATTTTAAATGACGCACACGTGCTTCACAGAAATATATACAAACGATAGAATTTAACTCGGTAATGTTCCATTGTATGATGAGAAATGATTTGAGATGTTACATTTAAATACTTGTAGTCAAGGCTAGCATGTGATTTTTTTCTTTTTTTCCAAGCAGTCCTGATCTCTGACAATTTTTTCTAATAGATGATTCGGGTTCAGAATTGGGTGGGCCATTAGGGGGCTAAGCATGATGGGGGGGGGCAATAACATTTTGAAATTCTAGGCATATGGTAATGAAAATAATCCGTTCATGCGGATTTTACCGACGCTGATAATGTTATCCTTAGTCAAAAAAAGTTTTCTGGTGCATATGGCGGTGGCATGAAACGGCGAGGCGTCCGACTAACATTTTGAAATTTTGGTGTTGCATTCTACACTTTAGTGTATACGAAACAAGTTAGTAAAATCATGTACTGCATTGATTATGATACGCTTTCCAACATACCAGAAATGATTACTCAAGTTATGAGGATAATGGCTGTGGAATAAATCTCGCTCCTGTGCCCTAACCTTTGACCCCATTTCGATGATATTAAACAGAATTGGTTCAGTACAGCTCCGGAACAACATGATAAAGTTTTGTCGCAATCGAAGCATTTTTACGTAAGTTATGACGCATAAGAGCAATGGAATAGATCCCGCTCTTATGTCCTGACCTTTAACTCTATTTTGCCCATTTTCAATAAGGTTCGTCCCCAGGTGGTCTCCTACCACATACTAAAATTTCATCGAAATCGAACCATTTTTACGCAAGTTATGACGCATAAGGGCAATGAAATGGATCCCGCTTCTATGTCTTGACCTTCGACTCCATTTCGCCCATTTTCAATAGGGTTCGTTCCCAGTCGCCTACCACATACTAAAATTTCATCGAAATCTAACCATTTTTACGTGAGTTATCGTGCTGACGGACAGACGGACAAAGCTGGAGCATATACGCTTCTTCAACCTACGGTTGGACAGCGTAAAAAAAAGGGCGGCATTTACGCAATTCGCCTACCTTTTCTAACAGACAATGCCGGATCCTGATACTGTACGTAGTATTTATTCAACGTATGTAGCGTGGATGCGAATCTCTGGCAGTTACCATTTCTCCGCAATTTTAGCTTATGTGCGTAGTTTTGTTCTTTCTTTCATTTTCCTTTTTTTTTTTTTTTTCGCTGTTATAAGGCTGTTTATGAATTTTAAATTTTAGTTTGTTACCTGACGAGGAATGTCTCTCTCCATCTTTCTCTCTCTCTCTCTTTTTTTTTTTTTTTTTTTTTTTTTTTTTTTTTTTTTGATTGAAGGTTTAACACGACCACCGTGAGAAAATCAATGGGCTATAAGCAGTCGCCCGTCCCTAATTTAGGGTCACTGGTTCCAGGGAAGGGAGAGAGCCAGTGCCGTAAGACAAACACAACATCCATGCCTCGCCGGGATTCGAACCCGGACCCCATTCGGACGAATGATCAGAGGCCATCGCCTAGACCACTGCGCCACCGGGGCGGCCTCTCTCTCTCTCTCTCTTATCTTTTAAATGTTTCTACTACCCTATTAGAAATTCGATCAGAGAACTCCCTCCATTTTCCAGAAGTACGAACACTAAATTTAACAAACTAATTCATTTTATATAACAAATTTCTGTGAATTCGAAAAATTCAGGTACGTTTATCTAAGTTCCCTGAAATCTTAGACGGCTGCACCAGCTAACAGCTTAAAATTGAAAGGGGGGGGGCTCAAGAAAAATTTGGGTGGGCTGAATCCCATCCCAGCTCACCCGTAGCGTAGCGCCAGGTGGTGGGCTGTGATTGGAATCAGCACTGTCATGGGCACCCATATGACTGGAAATTCGATTATGAAGTTTTTGTTCTAAGAAATTACGATAATTTTCTTTCCGGTGACACTATTTTTTATTGCTAATTTTTTGGTCGAACTTTTGAATGCCTGCTGTGCCCAACCATCAATTTACGGGCACATGAGCCCCCCCCCCCCTCTCCCTCTTGAAATTTCAATAGCCGTTCGTTTCCGTAAAAAAAGAAAAAAGGCATTTTGTACAATCAAAAGAAATGAAAAATGTATATATAACGATGGTTTGCGCTTCACTGTGCTGTTATGCATAGTACAAAAGAAGAATAAAAGAATTCAGATCTTTTTTTTCTTTTGCACACAGAGCAAAAATTCTGGATACCCTGTAGCAGTGGCGGCTAAAACAGTTAGCTGGTGAATATTTCCTTGAGTTCACAATGCATACTTTCTCCCAGTACCCTCCCCCCCCCCTTTTAACGAATTCATCCGTGATGACCAGAGGCGACTTTAGATCTTTTGGGGCTCTAGGCACCAAAAGATTCAGTCTGCATCCCCTCCAGGGACGTCGCTAGACTTCGAAATCAGGATGGGCAAGTATTATTTTTGGTGGGCCAATTTTTTTTCTTTTTTGATTGGAGGTTTAACGACCACCGTGAGCAACTCAATGGGCTATGAGCAGTCGCCCGTCCCTAATTTAGGGCCACTGGTTCCAGGGAAGGGAGAGAGCCAGTGCCGTAAGACAAACAACATCCATGCCTCGCGGAACCCGGACCCCTTTCGGACGAATGATCAGAGGCCATCGCGTAGAACCATTGCGCCACCGAGGCAAGTTTGATAGCAATTATTGAATATATTTATGAAACACTGAAAGAAATAATTTTTTATGCTTTTCCCAACCGGCTACAGAGGAATTCGTGCAATCCCCCACCCCTTAGCCTCTGGACACACACACATACACGGATCTGACTAGTTACGCCAATGGCGTAAGATACAAGTGCTACTAGAATGTCGACTACAACTTTTTGCTTGCACTGAAGGCATTGCCTTAAAGGCTTTTGAAAATTTTGCGTTTTTGTTTACAAAAATAGTAACGTACGGGGGTGATTCATAAAGAAGTATACAGTTTCCAGATACTGTAAAACAGTAACAGTTGAAGACACGGACCACAACTGCGAACCGTTAGGTAGATGTTGTACTCATAAAGTTTGTGTCCCGCTACTGAGGGAAGTGACGTAGGCGATAGCGCGCATGTCACGTGACTAGTCAGTCAAAATGGCAGCGTCTACAGTGGAGAAGGCGTTTTGTGTTGTTGAACTGAGCAAAACGGAATCTGTAACAGTCGTGCAACGGCATTTTCGATCACGATTTGAAAAAGAACCTCCAACCAGAAAATCTATCTACGATTGGTATAAAAAATTTGAAACTACGGGCTGTTTGTGCAAACTTTAAAGTCTTGGACGACCGCGTATATCGGAAGAAGTCGTCAACAGTGTTTGCACCGCCATTCAACGAAGCCCGGGAAAATCAACGCGGAAGGTGAGTCGTGAAGTGCAGATTTCACAGTCTGGAGAATTTTGAGAAAGAAGCTAAAATCGATTCCATACAAAGTGCAGATGTTACAAAATCTCACTGACCTTGACAAGACAAAGAGCTTTGAATTTTTTGCCGAAATGCAGCACTGTTTTGAAATGACGATTTTGCCGATCACTTAGTTTTAACCGATGAAGCTACATTTCACGTGAGTGGTCAGGTAAACAAGCACAATGTTCGCTTTTGGGGAACGGAGAATCCCAGATTTACAGTGCAACACGTGAGAGATTCCCCTAAAATAAATGTGTTCTGCGCTGTGTCCAAAAAGAAAGTGTATGGCCCCTTCTTTTTTCACGAGAAAACTGTCACGGGAGGCTCTTTTCTGGATATGTTAAGTCTTTGGTTGATCCCACAGTTGCAGGACGACAGTGAGAACTTTATTCTCCAATTGGATGGTGCACCACCGCACTGCTTAGGCGACGATGGATTGGACGAGCCGTGGACTACGATATACCACTGACCCAATTGGCCACCCAGAAGTCCTGACTTAACACCTTGTGACTTTTTCCTGTGGGGGTACGTAAAGGACAAGGTATTCGCCCCCCCTTCCTGCTGATCTAGCAGAGCTGAAACAGCGTATCACAGCCACTATCACTGCACTTGATTCAGATATCTTACCTCGCGTTTGGGTAGAAATGGATTACCGGCTCGATGTGGGCACCCTTAGCCACACGGTGCACACATAGAACATCTGTGACTGTCTCTAAAAACTTTAAACATTCCCCTACATTTCTGTTACAGGTAACAAAAAATATCTTACATTGTTCTTGTTTTATAGTGCGTTGAAACTGTTTACGTCTTTATGGAACACCCTATACTTGGACAATTATTTTAAAGGAAAATCCCGTTTTTGTTTATCTAAATCAAATGTTAACGTCGTGCCACGCAGACATAATCCTTCCTCCTTAATTCCCTTCCTTGAAGCCAGCGACTTTGCCTTGCACTCCTCCTCTACAAACAGTAGTCAGCCGCTTCTTACACTCTCACTACCCCGGACGAATGGTTAGAAACCATCGCTAGTGTAGCTTTAGGCTCCATTTTCCGGGTTGATTTTTTTTATGGCGGTTTTTTTTTTTTTTGATTGGAGGTTTAACGACCACCGTGAGCAACTCGGTGGGCTATAAGCAGTCGCCCGTCCCTAATTTAGGGTAACTGGTTCCAGGGAAGGGAGACAGCCAGTGCCGTAAGACAAATACAACATCCATGTCTCACTGGGATTCGAACCCGGACCCCTTTCGGACGAATGATCAGAGGCCATCGCTTAGACCACTGCGCCACCGGGGCGGCATTGCGGGTTTAACGACCACCATGAGCAACTCATTGGGCTATAAGCATTCGCTCGTCCCTAATTTAGGGTCACTGGTTCCGGGGAAAGGAGAGAGCCAGTAGTGCCGTAAGACAAACACAATATCGATTTCTCACCGGGATTCAAACCCGTACCCATCTCGGGCGAATGGTTAGAAACCATCGCTTAGACCACTGCACCACAGGGTCGGAACTTTCCGTGCTGGAATCCCAAATTTTGTAAAGAAAAACAAACATCGCAGCCATTCGTAATGACCTCACTCAGTGAATTTCTATACACCCTCTTCATTCGCTCCCTGGCCATACAAGCATGAGCAACAGGCTTAAATTAAGAAATTGGAAGAGCGGAGAACAACTGAATTTTCATGGACCTGTGGATGCTATTTTGATAATCTTTCTAGGGAAACGTATGCAAAGCACTTCTTAGGAGTAAATACGTAGAGCTACATGAAGTAAAATTCAAGACTTATTACGTATATTACTTAGTAAGTCCAAATTATATTTTAAAGTTAAATATGCCGCCCCGGTGGCGCAGTGGTCTAAGCGATGGCCTCTGATCATTCGTCCGAACGGGGTTCGGGTTCGAATCCCGGTGAGGCATGGATGTTGTGTTTGTCTTACGGCACTGGTTCACCCCTTCCCTGGAACCAGTGGCCCTAAATTAGGGACGGGCGACTGCTTATAGCCCATTGAGTTGCTCACGGTGGTCGTTAAACCTTCAATCAAAAAAAAAAAAAAAGTTAAATATAATGAAAAATGACATATTTTTGGACCGGGTGGGCAAGACAAATTTCAGGGTGGGCTCAAGCGCACCTTCGTACTTCCTTGGCGACGTCCCTGCTGCCCTTTTATCGCCACAGAAATTTTCATCCGTCAGATTAAAAGAAAAGTACCTATGAAAAATGTTTTTACGCTTTTTAAAATGCCAACCTGTCTTTCTGTTAGTAGAACGTTTTGCGAGAAGCAGTGCTTATGTAATCACTTTGTCCGTTCACATCGATTTTTTTCCCCCAGAACAGATGTTTCTCTTGGCTGGAATTATCAGGAAAGTAATTTATAGCACAGCAGGCCAGTTAAGTATTCGCCTAAATAATGAAAAGTGTGGAAAGCGACAATCCTTCCTTCACCTACTATAACGAAGTGAATTTCTCCGTCATTTCTGTCCACGCCAGGATTCGAACCCGGATCCCCTCATTCCGGAATGAGTCACTCTACCAATTGAGCTACGCGGACGTTTGTTCTGACTACTATCTGCCTTTATGTCATGTGCGTCCTGCTGGCAGGTACGTCACATCTCCTGGTACGTTACATCATCTCCCCCTTATTTTTTTTTTTTTTTTTTTTCGAAGTGCTGGAGAAGGGATTCTCTTATTTTTCCTATCTCGCGGTGTGGAAAGAACATCACACCAATGCGAGATTTTGAACGGTCGGGTCATCCGGATAGTTCGGGCGCCATTATAACGAAGTAAATTTCTCCGTCATTTCTGTCCACGCCAGGATTCGAACCCGGATCCCCTCATTCCGGAATAAGTCACTCTACCAATTGAGCTACGCGGACGTTGTATTCTGATTCCTATCTGCCTTTATGTCGTGTGCGTCCTTCTGGCAGGTACGTCACATCTCCTGGTACGTTACACTACCACTAAAAAGAAGGTTAAATTATTTTAACTATTCCTTTCAAAACAAGTACATCGATAAGAACTCGAGCGCCAAACACCAGACAATGAAACAAGCAGTATTAAAAACATGGTATAATGATTAAAATCTGGCTGATTCAGTAAATGTGAAGAATGAGAATGATGGAAGGGCTAAAGACAATGAAACAAGCAGTATTAAAAACATGGTATAATGATTTAAAATCTGGCTGATTCAGTAAAAGTGAAGAATGAGAATGATGGAAGGGCTAAAGACAATGAAACAAGCAGTATTAAAAACATGGTATAATGATTAAAATCTGGCTGATTCAGTAAAAGTGAAGAATGAGAATGATGGAAGGGCTAAAGACAATGAAACAAGCAGTATTAAAAACATGGTATAATGATTAAAATCTGGATGATTCAGTAAAAGTGAAAAATGAGAATGATGGAAGGGCTAAAGACAATGAAACAAGCAGTATTAAAAACATGGTATAATGATTAAAATCTGGCTGATTCAGTAAAAGTGAAGAATGAGAATGATGGAAGGGCTAAAGACAATGAAACAAGCAGTATTAAAAACATGGTATAATGATTAAAATCTGGCTGATTCAGTAAAAGTGAAAAATGAGAATGATGGAAGGGCTAAAGACAATGAAACAAGCAGTATTAAAAACATGGTATAATGATTAAAATCTGGCTGATTCAGTAAAAGTGAAGAATGAGAATGATGGAAGGGCTAAAGACAATGAAACAAGCAGTAATAAAAACATGGTATAATGATTAAAATCTGGCTGATTCAGTAAAAGTGAAGAATGAGAATGATGGAAGGGCTAAAGACAATGAAACAAGCAGTATTAAAAACATGGTATAATGATTAAAATCTGGCTGATTCAGTAAAAGTGAAGAATGAGAATGATGGAAGGGCTAAAGACAATGAAACAAGCAGTATTAAAAACATGGTATAATGATTAAAATCTGGCTGATTCAGTAAAAGTGAAAAATGAGAATGATGGAAGGGCTAAAGACAATGAAACAAGCAGTATTAAAAACATGGTATAATGATTAAAATCTGGCTGATTCAGGAAGAATGAGAATGATGGAAGGGCTAAAGACAATGAAACAAGCAGTATTAAAAACATGGTATAATGATTAAAATCTGGCTGATTCAGTAAAAGTGAAAAATGAGAATGATGGAAGGGCTAAAGACAATGAAACAAGCAGTATTAAAAACATGGTATAATGATTAAAATCTGGCTGATTCAGTAAAAGTGAAAAATGAGAATGGTGGAAGGGCTAAAAACTAGATACGTTCAAAAAAGTCAATTCGTTTTAAAAATGAAAAGACAGCGACAGTATCGCAATGGTCATATAGGAGCCGCTGCAGCGTAGCGGCGTCCTCGGTTAACAAATGAGAATGAAAGAAGTGAAACCGCACATCACGAAAACAACTACAGAGAAGATGAGTGACAGTGAGTCGGCAATTGCACGTCTCACACATCGGCGCAGTGTCGCCACACAGCAAAAAGCGGTGAGTGACACGACAATGGCCAATGCGGAGACGCGCAAGAACAAATTCCTCCCTACGGTTCCGACGATATGATGACTTCCAGATTCCAAGAATAGGTTTAATACGATGCAGTTTATTTTCCACCTGTTGGTCCCACAAACCCTGCCACGTTCGCTTGATATGATCCTGAACAGGAAAGCAGAAATCCAGGTGAAACAGTGGCAAGGGTGTGACGACCAAAGAGGAAGCAGATCTAGCAGCCGCATCAGCACACTAGTTACCCAAGATTACAACATGTCCAGGAATCCAGCAAAATTGTATCTGGACACCGGCCTCGAGCAAAGAACGAAGAAGCCTTCGTACGTTAAAAAGAAAAGGGTGGTCACAACTGTCCAAAGATGACACTGACTGTACAACACTTAAAGAATCAGTGTACACCACAGCCCGTTGATGAGAGCCCAACTGAACATTAAGAAGAGCAAGATACACGGCATGCATTCCGCTGAAAACACCGTGGCCTCATCTGAGATCCGCGCCACAGAGACGTCATCCGCACAGACGGCCGCGGATCCAACGACTCCATGCATCTTGGAGCCATCAGTAAAAATGGGACTGTAGTCAAAATTGAGTGAACGGTGCTCAGCGAAGAGCTGCTGGTACGCTGACGCAGGGGTTGAGGATTTATCGAAAGATGTAAAGGTGGTATCAACCATGACACCAAGTGGGTGCCATGGAAGATCCCCAAAGCCACTGGTCTCTCCAACAAGTGACAAGTCGAGCCCTGCATCACGAGCTACGGCCGCCATACGAAGACCGAAGGTTGGAATGCACGAGGGCCGGTTCTCAAATAAACGAGCATGCTGAGGAGGGAAAACTGTATCGTTCAAAGGATGGTCTGGAAGAGATCGAAGTTTCAAGTAAAATTGAACAGACAGCTGCAACCGGCGTAATTCAAGATATGGTTCGTTCGTGTCAGCGTAAAGGCTGTGAATCGGTGATGTTCGAAATGTTCCCATACAAAGACGCAGCGCTTGATGGTGTACAGTATCCAAAGGCCGGAAAGACGCGCAGAGGCATACACGATACAACCATAATCCAGTTTCGACCGTATTAAAGAATGGTAAATGCGAATCAAAGAGATCCTGTCTGCACCCCACGAGACTCTCGAAAGGATCTTTAGAATAGACAGAGCACGCAGACAGGAATTCTTGAGTCGCCGAACGTGCGCACTGAACGTAACCGCACGGTCAAAGGTCAGTCCAAGGAACTTGGTCTCCGGCAAAACTGGTAT
The DNA here is from genome assembly GCA_039090855.1 of Macrothele yani. NCBI lineage: Eukaryota > Metazoa > Arthropoda > Arachnida > Araneae > Macrothelidae > Macrothele > Macrothele yani. The sequence goes on from CM077021.1 coordinate 40,731,955, forward strand.
AGCTGCACGGTCTAAATAGAGCGCTGTGTCAGGACGGAGGCCACGCCTACGGCAGAAATGGACACACGCTGCCTTGTCGAGAGACAGAACGAAGCCATTGCTGTGTGTCACTTTAACGATCTGATTAATCGCAGACTGCAACTGCCTTTCAAAAATATTCATGCTTGATGACCAGCAGATTATGTGCAAGTCATCGACATACACAGTAGCCGAAACCGCAGGAGGCCGCCCCGGTGGCGCAGTGGTCTAAGGCGCTGGCCTCTGATCATTCGTCCGTAAGGGGTCCGGGTTCGAATCCCGGTCAGGCATGGATGTTGTGTTTGTCTTACGGCACTGGCTCTCTCCCTTCCCTGGAACCAGTGACCCTAAATTAGGGACGGGCGACTGCTTATAGCCCATTGAGTTGCTCATGGAGGTCGTTAAACCTCCAACTAAAAAAAAACCGCAGGAGGAAGATTTGCGAAAAGATAATTAATGCGAAGGATGAACAATGTGACAGATGAAATACAACCTTGAGGAACACCTTGTGCTTGATGGAACGATGCCGAGAGCGTCGTACCTAGGCGCACCTGGAACACCTAATTGCGAAAAAATTTACAATGAAGGTTGGAAGATTTCCTTGCAACCCGCATGCGTGGAGGTCACGGGTAATCCGGTGCCGCCAAGCACGATCATAGGCTTTCTCGATGTCAAAGAAAACAGAAACCAGGTGCTGCCTACGCACGAACGCCTCGCGCACAGATGTCTCAAGGTGCAGAAGATGATCGTGAGGTGAACGATGATGGCGAAAGCCACTTTGTGATGGTGAAAGTCAGTGATTTTGTTCTAAAAAATGAATTAACCTGGAATTAACCATGCGCTCGAGAATTTTACACAGACAGTTAGTGAGATCAATTGGACGATAACTAGAAGGAGACTTAGGATCCTTGCCAGGCTTGGGAAAAGGCAGAACAAAAGCTTTTCGCCAAGATTCCGGGAAACTGTGCTCCAACCAAACGCGATTGTACAGGATTAAAAGATTCTCGAGAGACGACTGCGAGAGATGACGGAGCATGTCATAGTGGATGACATCGGGACCGACAGGTGTGAGCCAACCGTAGTTCAACCATGCTGAAGGGGGAGTTATAACCAGTGTCGTAAAAAGGCGAAAACGAGATCTTCTGGCGTTCGGCTTGTGACTTAATCCTATGAAATGAAGAAGGATAAGCCACATCACTAGACACAGATGCAAAAGCCTTACCCAAACAATTCGCAATCTCCCCGACTTCAGCATATGTGCAGCCGTTACTCTCGAGAATGGAATTCTGGTGAGAACTGTAGTTACCCCGGATCTTACGAATCTTGTCCCACACACTTTTCGAACTGGCACGTGAAGTGAGAGATGAAACATACTGGATCCAAGACTCCCTCTTGCTACGTCGACGCACAAACCGAGCATAGGATTTTGCTCGTTTAAATGCAACGAGAGTGGCATCGGTTGGATAACGCCGAAACGTAGACCAGGCCTTATATGTTGAGCTCTCCTAGCCGCTGCGCATTCAGGGGTCCACCAAGGCTTCGGACTTCTGGGGAGCGTCGTAGATGATTTTGGCGTAGAAAGATCAGCCGCCTGAATAATGCAATTCGTGACATAGAGAACAGCTGCGTCGATTGACTCTTGGGTCACCATGGTAGAAGATATCACTATGGACGATGTGAAGACCTCCTATCTGGCACGATCCATCCTCCATCGTGGAGGGCGGGAGGCAGAAGATGGCATGTTCGCATGATGCGAGAGCACAATTGGAAAATGGTCGCTCCGGTGGAGGTCGTTACACACCGTCCACGACCAGTCAGCAATAATTGATGGTGATCCCAAGCTCAGATCGATCGCACTGAAAGATCTTGTGGGCTCGTGGAAGTAAGTGTCAGCACCGGTGTTAAAAAGGCACAAAGGGGTCGAGGACAAAAGAGACTCGATTCGACGGCCACTCGTGCTGATGCTGACACTACCCCGCAAAGGATGATGGGTATTGAAGTCACCCAGTAGAAGAAAGGGTGAAGGCAGCTGATCAATCAAGCGTCCTCATGCGGCGGCAGATAGACACTGCAGACCGTAAGAAGCACAGGCACAGAAATACGAACCGCCACGGCCTGCACAGTTGTGGATACCGCAACGGAAGAGACCGGAACCCTGTGAGGGACAAAAATAGCGACTCCCCCACAGGCTCTATCTCCTGACACGTTATCTGTCCGAAAAGCACTGTAGCCTCGAACTGAAAGCAGGTCTGATGGTTTAAGTTTTGTCTCCTGTAGACAAAGGCACACCGGAGAGTACAACGAAAGCAAATGTTTCACGTCGCCAAAACTCGTCCGAAAACCTCGGCAGTTCCACTGAACGATTGAAGCCAAGGTTAAAAAGTGAGATGAAAAATGAAATAAAATGAACTATACTGACTGCTCAAACGAGGTCAGCGTCCATCTCTTCTGACGAGTGGTCCCCCAGATTTAGGGGCGTGTGACCAGGGGCCAAGATTGGAGAATGCATTGTCCCAAGTGTCTTAACGGGAGGCGCTCGGCGTTGAGTTGTTTGCTGAGATCTTGAAGAAGAAACTCCTTATCCTTGGCTTTGGTGTTCTTGCCAGAAGAAGTGGCCTGAGTTCCTTTGCTGGTGGTGGTGTGAGTATGCTTCGGCGAAGTAGAGGGTGCCGTTTTCAGACCCCTAGCTCGAGACTGGAGTACCTCCAGCCCAGCTGCGATGATATCATCCAGCTTGTAGGGACATTTAGGGAGGATCTAACTGTCAGTTTGAATGGCAACCGTAGATTTGGTAACCACCACTGATGCATATGATCGCCGATCAGATGAAACAGGAACTATTCTCCTTCTGGCCTCAGGATAGGAAATATTCACCTTTTTTAGCCTTTGGATTTCTTTCTCCTCCTTCCATTTGGGACAATCTTTGGCTGATGCTGAGTGAGAACCCCTGCAATTCACGCAAAACTCGGCCTCACAGCCTGGTAAATGATGGTCTGTGGCACCACAGCGTCCACACCTTGGAGTGCTCCTGCACGACTGACACCTAATACACCTCAAAGGGTTAGAGATGTAAGGTCGTACCTCCAGGTGAAGATACCCCGCCTTGTTAGACGTAGGAAGGGAAGGGCTGTCAAATGTTAAAATGATGTTGCAGGATGGGACGGACTGCCCATTCCGCCTGAAAAGAATACGCCGCACACCCGTAACGTAACGTGTTGACTCCTCAGTTCTTCAAGAAGTTCATCATCGGTACACTCAATGAAGTCCCGAGAGAAGACAACACCTCAAGATGTATTTAGGTATCCATGTGGGGTTATTTTGACCGGAGTCTCAAGCAGCATGGTGGTGTTAAAAAGTGTGGAACTGTAGGCCACAGTGAATATCTCTACAAGAAGATCTCCAGACTGGAGCTTCTTTACGCTCTTAGGAGACCTAGCAATGGATTGAAGTGCTTTATTAATCCAAAATGGACTTTTTGCACTCAAATGTTTTGAAGGGTCAAATGAGTGCACAAAAAAGAAACGAGCATTCAAAGAATCAGGAACATGCTTTTTGGCGGAAGGCCTGTCTCAATACCTCTCTTCATTTTAATTTCGTGGGTATTGTTATCCATGAAGAAAAAGAAAGAATTCGTCCGCCGACTTCCCCACCCACAACAGAGCCCAACGAGGGGGAGCCGGAGGTCCACAAGCCCAAGTGGACGCAGGACACGGTCACACGGCTCTAGGGATAGCAAGCGGATATAGGACAGACATGCGCTCGGCGCGCACCCAGACTTTCCCATGCCTGGGGAACACCCCTTTGGCATGCCCACCCTATCCCAAGACCCCCCCTGTCGTACGAAACGACAAGCAGTTAGAGTTCTGGACTCCACTCTGTCACAGACCTCACTGACTAGGAGTGGGTTAGTTCCTAGCCGCCCGTTTAGGGTGAAGTAGGTGGCAAAGAGGAGTGTTGGAAACTGGCGACACCACCACCTCGGCCTCCAGCATCCCCTTTTCCACCTTACGGGTCACCGCACACGGCAAACGTGCAGGTAGGTCTAGCTAACCAGCTCGGAAAAACAAAGAAGGGAACATAAAATGGAGAAGACAGGAAAGAAAAACAGAAACTAAAATCCAGAGCTGGCGCATAATCGCAACCTCAGCAATCTACAACTGAGGCGGATGCGTGTCAAGAGAACAACGAAAAACATAAATATGGGAAAATCATCATAAAGTACATGTCGACTCTGGCCGTGGGGTCGCCGCTCCCCATCAGCTAGATGAACAGCTGTTTTTTTGTTTTTTTTTTATTGGAGGTTTAACGACCACCGTGAGCAACTTAATGGGCTATAAGCAGTCTCCCGTCCCTAATTTAGGGTCACTGTTTCCAGGGAAGGGAGAGAGCCAGTGCCGTAAGACAAACACAACATCCATGCCTGACCGGGATTCGAACCCGGACCCCGTTCGGACGAACGCTCAGAGGCCAGCGCCTTAGACCACTGCGCCACTGGGGCGGCGATGAACAGCTGTCCCTTCGGTAGTATCATCGTTTCAAGACGAAATTACAAGAAGGTCCGTCACAAGGTCAGTTCGGGCGCCACTCCTCAAATAACTGGAAAACCAGTTATCCAGCTGTCCCTTCGGTAGTATCATCGTTTCAAGAAGGTCCGTCACAAGGTCAGTTCGGGCGCCACTCCTCAAATAACTGGAAAACCAGTTATCCCCGTGCGGGGCTACTACAATTTGAATATGTCAGCATGAACAATGAGAGTAATTTGAACATTGTTTATATAGGTGCGAATGTTGACTTAATTTGCGTACACACACGCAAAGAAATCAAATTTGGAAAATATAACTAAAACAATTGAAATGACGTAAATAATCATACATTGCTTTGTTACTTTTTTAATAAGAAATATAACAGCAGGCTGAGAAATTGATTTTCAGTACGCAATTTTTATATCACACTGAGAAAAGCGTTTTGTTAATTCAGCAAAAAAATTGTTGAATCAACCAAAAAATTTTGGCGATATGCGGTCAACAAAAACGTTTGTTGAATTTACATAAGTATAAATTTTGAAGATGACAATCCGATTTTTCGCGTAAATGTGACAAGGATGGTAAGTCAGATAATATCCAAAAACTTGAAAATTTTCATCGTCCTGGAGAGGGACTCGAACCCTCGCCTTCCAGAAAACGCCCGGGTATGCTAACCACTACACCACCCAGAACGACGAAGTTTCAAGTTTCCGATCAATTTGAATATAACCATCACAGGATTCGCTAGTCGAAGCAACCGGTATTCATGTTTAGCGAATCTGGAGGTTAAGAATCTTATCACGTGTTTGCCCGGAGAAGCAGATAAATCATGGAAGAAATACGGGATTACGCCATATAATACAAATTTTGAAGATGACAAATTGATTTTTGGCGTAAATGTGACAAGGATGGTAAGTCAGATAATATCCAAAAACTTGAAATTTTTTTTAATTTTTAAATTCGCTAAACGTGAATGCCGGTTGCTTCGACTAGGGAATTCTGTGATGGTTATATTCAAATTGATCGGAAACTCGGAATTTTGTCGTTCTGGGTGTTGTAGTGGTTAGCATACCGGGGCGTTTTCTGGAAGTCGCGGGTTCGAGTCCCGCTCCAGGACGATGAAAATTTTCAAGTTTTCGGATATTATCTGACTTACCATCCTTGTCACGTTTACGCCAAAAATCGGATTGTCATCTTCAAAATTTGTATTATATGGCGTAATCCCGTATTTCTTTCATGATTACATAATTATTTTGCTGAAAATTATTGTTGGTTCTATAAAATTTATTGTTATCATGACAAAACGTTTTGTTCATTTAACAAAATGCCCAGGTTGATTTTGGGGAATTTGTTTGATCCAACAATATGTGTTGTTATCGTGATGAAACGTTTTGTTGCTGCAACCAAACATATTGTTATCGTGACACAGTAATTTTGTGCTCCAACAAAATTTAGAGTTACGCAGCTGGGCCACTTTGTCCTTAAACTCTTTTTTCCGATGGCAACACTTTGCCGGTGTAGTAATTTTAGGCGGTGCTCTTCGACCCTGAGTGTCAGCCATTTCCCCCCGCCAATATCTCTTCCCGCCGTATTTATTTTCTAGTGGTGTTTAAATGAATTTGGGCGGTGTTACGTCACGAGGGAATTTCTTCAGAACCAGCGAAAGATCTGTCACCGAGCGGATTCGAACCTGAGACTTTCAGTTTAGGCACTGGGCCTGCCAACCACTCGGATATACCAGTTCTTACGAGTTAATACTTATCTGCAAATTCAGCGTTTGAAGATGGGTTTATTATCTTCTGGAATGCTCACGGACGATTTATAATTGACATAACGATGTATTGACACTATTTTGGTGCGTGTGTAACATGTTTCTAAATCCGATTTCTTTTTTAAATGTTTTCCTTAGTCTTTTGATGAAACAAATTATTGACATTTTTGGTTAGACAAAAAAAAAAAATCGTAATATTTTTCTTAACGTTCTATAGGTTCCAGGGTACTATCACAATGTAATCTTTGGTTGCCACACGAATTTTGAAACACCCTTTATATATACCCTATACATGAAATCAAGCACTATACATAAATTACAACTCTTATCATTACCTCATGTGTATTTTTTTATTTGCGATCAGGAACTGATCGCACATAAAAATTCGCAGTCAGCCATAATTCAAAACGAAATCTTAAGCACAAAACGAGGTTCTTCTGGTCAGTGGTTTAAGCTTGCATTTTAAGATTGCGGGCCGCCCCGATCACTGCGCCACCGGGGCGGCCCGCAATCTTAAAAATGACGTTTTAGGAGGTAGATTCTTCGTATGTTAAAACTTTACTAACAAGAAATAAATCAACACAGAAAAATCAAACAAGTATATAGCATAACTGACAACTGTTTTCAGTGGGATATTTTGATGAAGTCATCACTTAGCACATCTTCTGGTTTTTAACGCGAAAGGAAGCCCCGGTTGACAAGTAGTCAGAGGGGTTGGCTTCTGGCTAATGCATGGAGCCGGTCCCGAACCTGAGACCAGGTTGAAGTTGGCCCGGGGGCTCTCCCCTTCTCGGGACCAGTGGCCCCAAATCAGTGACGGATGACTGCTTATGGTCCTGGATACTCAGGGTGCTCATTACACGCCCCCTCCACAAAAGATATCCTTTTGTAGGGGGGGGGGATTAACGACCACCGTGAGAAACTCGATGGGCTATAAGCAGTGGTCTTCCATAATTTAGGGCCACTGATTCCGGAGACAAGAGAGAATCAGTGCCGTAAGACCAACACAACATCCATGCCTCAGCAGGATTCGAACCCGGACCCAATTCGGAAGAATGGTCAGAAGCCATCGCTTAGACCACTGCACCACCGGGGCGGCAGATATCCATTACTGCCTCCCTAATTCATAGGTGAGGCTGATAGGCCAAATCAATGAAAAATACACTGAATATTTAAAATATTATTAATACTTAATATTTAAAATCTTTTAGAATCACGCTCACCGTGAAGGCAGATTCTTTCTTAAAGAAATAAAAAGAATCATTCTTGGCATGTGACTCAACGTAACATTCATTCTTTTGTTTTAATATGGCTAAACTCAGCGGTTTTAATAAAAAAATTAATTAATTATAAATGATTAAAGCCAGTCAAACTTTAAAAAAGTTTTTGAAAGTCTTCTTTCCGGGTTGCTTTTGACTAATCCTTTCATCGCTAAGGCACTTTTTTTATTTAGAACTACATCACTGGCTTAACCTTTGATTGTTGGCGGGGGAATATTTTATGGCGAGGTGATTCTGGATGTTTCCATTGAGCGGACTGAGATTCCAGTTGCGGTTCAAAATCTGGGCTACAGCAACAATTCTGTTCAAAAACAGCTCGCCTTCTGTCTCGTACAGCTGAAGCAATTCTTCTGCGATCCCTTTGTGAATTGCTTATTGCTCTTTTACTCAGATTATGCGGAACCCATTTGGCAGCCACTTATCTCTTCTGTAATTTTTCAGTTAGGATTCTGAAAACCGAAGCTGTAGACATGCTTGCTTCATATGCAATTTCTTCACATGTTTTCCGTCGATCTTCTTCCAAAATGCTGCTGACAATAACCACAGAACTGTCGCCCTTTGCATCTAATGACCGGCCGCTTCTTGAATCGTCTTTGATGCTTGGCGGAAACGAGAAACCCCGTGACACTGTGCTATGTGATCCAGAGACGGGTCAACAATTTCTTGCGGGTTCAACGGGTCGGGTCAATGTGCTCCTTATCCGATTTTGACCCGGTTTTATTCCAGTTTTATTTTTGAAAAGAGAAAAATATGTTAAAAAAAAAATGCGCGTTGTGGAATTCTGTAGTCGATACTGGTGCCCACGGAGTGAATAATCAATTGCCATGCAAAAATATTGTCGTCTCTTTCTTAAAGCAACGAAGATTTCCACCGACCGACGTCAGACATACCGACATCATATCGTAAAAAGATACTTCCTTTGCGTTCTTTTAGAGTGCGATTGTCCAGGGCAAGGTACAGGCAAACGCCATTCGCCTTCTTCTCAGCTGATTCACTCTCTCCGTGCGAAGTTCACTGTATGACTAAGAGTTACTTTTCACATCGCCTCTTTTACATTGAGCATTCAGAGGTTTTTGATTGATATGCTAACATCCCGTTCCCACGACATGTTATGTCGAAATTAACTCCTTATTTGTTAATATGGATGGATTTAATATTAAGGAGGTTGAGAAAGACGCCAAGGCCAACAAATACGTGCTTGTTGAAAACCACAAGGGGAAGAGTGAATGCTGGAAATTGTTTCGTCTCGTTAAGAAACCGGTGAATAATTCTGTGTTGTTTGGTCTTGCTTGTTGTTCAAAATGTGGAAAGTGTGTAATTACAAAGAAAGATGTCGACGGTGTAAGAAAAGATTATGGAACCAAAAATCTAACGGACCATATGAAAGTATGCGCACCTCCATCAAAGCATGGAAAGAGTGAACAATCTAAATACATTTAAAAAAAATACATTTAAAAAAAATACATTTGTGCAATCGTAAATAATGATTCCCATAATCCCATTTGTAATATACTCCATGGTCACGGTCATAGTCGGCCATTACTTCTGGGGTACGCAAAATAGTGGCACTAAAAAATGGCACTAAAATTTAACAAATAACCAAATTTTATTATTTAAAAAGAATTTCAGTTATTAAATATCAAGCAGTTATTGGGATGAATATATACATTACATTTATACAGTATGTATGTATGTATATAAATAAATTAATACATCGCTCCGGCGGCGGCTGATAACAATTTTTCGGTTGCTATGTGTTTCTGGAACGTGGAAAGAGCGATGTATTTATTTATTTACTGACGCCACGTATTTGGAGGATTTTCACTATGTATATACTGTATACGTATATAAATTGAGTTCCGAATTTGTAGTCAAAGCAGATTTGTCCGGGTCAACTACGGGTCCAGATCGGATCGGGTCGGGTCGGGTCCGAAGTTTTTCACCCGTTTCCAACTCTGTTACGATCCACTACACTAACCGCACAAACTTCACACAAACCTTAATAAATTTCGGTAAGGGAAGTCTTGCAAGTTTTCAATTAAAAAAAAAAAAAAAAAAAAAATTCACTGACGCCACGTATTTGGAGGATTTTCACTTTCAATTTTAATGTAGGGTTGCTAGGCGAGATCTGGACCTGACTCACTTTCTTCCTCCATTTCTAGGCAGAATTTTTCGGAACAGGAAAAGAGTTAGCCAGTAAACGTCGATTGCATCATCCTGCGGGAAGATTCTGCGCAGTGTACAAAACTTTTGAAATGATCTACGTACTTAGTTACATGCTACCGTATGCATGCTGGCATGTAATAATAAAAAAGACAAGCTCTTCATACAGCTTGAAGCCGAAAGTGCCATTGATCTTACACAGTCGTGGCCAACAGTCCTGCACCAGTAGACAGACAGTCAATTTTTGATGTTTGAAATCAACTTATACAGCGTAATGGTAAAGTCAGGAATACATATAATACCTCATTTTAAAGGACATTTTATGCTGAATTCAAATATTTTTGCAGAATGTTATTACCAGTAATAGAAGTAAAGTTACAAGCAATAATGTGCAAGTGAGGAAACAGAAATCCAGTTCTGAAAAAGCGTTCGCGCCCCTCTAATCCACTATAGCTTTCTCCGACGTCCGCTAGTCAGATATAAAAGGATGTGAAATCGTCTGCTGACTTAGAACAGCCGCGGATGGCTTAGTGGTTGGTGTTTCAGACTATCGATGCTGGGTCCCCAGGTTCTAGCCTGGGCTGATCTTTCAGAGATGGTGTGATTTACTAACAATCGCTGAATATCCGCCGTGCATCGGACGAGCACGTAAAGTGACGGCCCCCAGGCTGGACCCACTGGTTAAATTGGTATCCTTTCCTATGCCCTCACCCCCTGAAATTCTCTCACCCATCTATGTGCAATATCGTACTTGTACGGTGGCGCCATCTACTGTACTCTAATCTCACTACAAACTGTTCTGTCAAAAGTCGCTAGACTTGCTCTCATTGTTTCTGTGTCCTGCCTAAAAGGCGATCTCGCTGTAGGTGGCTGGGACCTAAACTCTACTCCCTGTGGACGGAAGTCCTACATGAAAATGACGAATTCTTTTCTGCTGACTTAGAACGGGTGGCCTAGTGGGCACCGTTCGTGACTGCCACGGAAAGGACCTCAGGTTCGATTCACTAAATATCCGCCGTGCGTCGGATGGCCACGTTAAGCCGTCGGACCCCTGGTACTGCCCACACCCCCGGTAATAAATAAGGGCATCTTCCTCCCCCTTTCTACTTTGCTTCCGTGTCACTTTCCTATCGGGCACTCTAGCCCAAATCTCCTATTTCTAAGGGTTGTTTAAGACCTGGGGTCAGACACTCCCTAATATCCTCTTCATTTGATCATTTTGCCGACTTAGAACACAGCTGCTTGTAGTCAGTTGACGGAAGTTTATGCAGAATTCCTGGTGACATTTGAATTTCGGAATGTCAAAGACCCGAAAATTGGCCCTGCCTCTTCAAACCAGGGCAAAACTTATTACTTTTGCATGAACTTGGATTTAGTAGTCGTAAAATTGCTGTTAAATGTGGCTGTGATCATTCCACTGTCTTGCGCACCATTGAAAGAGTTGCAGAAACTGGATGTGTGGAAAACAGAAAAAGAACAGGTCGACCAAAGCTGTGTACTGAACGTGATGGTCGCATGTTGATTCGTCGTTCCTTAAGGTCAAGGTTTAAAACAGCCACTGATTTAAGAAATCAGTGGGAGAATGAAGTAGGCATTATTGTATCTTCATGTACATTTCGTCGTAGGCTACAAGAAAATGGATTGACTGCACAAAAAGCTGCACGAAAACCTTTCCTTACTGAACAACAAAGGCTTAAAAGAATTGCTTGGGCCAAGGCACACAAGAATTGGACTGCTGATGAATGGGGAAAATGTTATTTTCAGTGATGAAGTAACTATCCGCTAATAATGGCAATAATTATGTACGTCGTCGGGCTGGTGAAAGATATAAGGCATGCTGCACCCCAGCCAACAATCAAGCACCCACATTCGGTGATATTGTGGTCCTGTATTTCAACCAGTGGTGTTGGCCCGTCTGCACATTGTTGATGGTACATTGCATGGATCGAAATATGTGGATATTTTGGAGTCCAAACTGCCACCATCTGCACAAGACATGGGTTTGCGGAATTTTATCTTTCAGGACGATAACGCGCCATGCCATCGTCAAAGTTGGTTGATGAGTGGTTTAATCGAAAAATTATAAGAAAACTTCAGTGGCCGGCACAGTCACCGCGTCTTAATCCCATAGAGAACATGTGAGTGAGATTGAAGCAAACAACCCATCAACAAAAACCCACATCTAAAACAACATTGAGTCTGTAAGGGCCGTATGGCACCGTGTTATCATCAATGGACAACTAGAGAAGTTCATTAGTTCCATGCCAAGAAGGTGCATTTTGTTACTAAGAAACCGTGGTTATCGAATTAAATATTAAAACGTATTTTGCTTGTTGGTAAGTTATTTCAAGTGTCCTGCAAGTTTCAATAATGTACTATACAGTAATTTTACGTTAAATGCATTGTACACTAATTTCACAAATCCCACTATTTTTTGCTTTTTTATGACTAGACGCTGTACTTTTGCTTGTAACTTCACTTTTATTACTGGTAATATATTTGAATTCGGCATAAAATTTTCTTTAAAATGATGTATAATATGTATTCCTGACTTTACTATTACGCCGCTGTATAAGTTGACTTCAAACATCAAAAATTGAATTTTCGTCTACTGGTGCAGGTCTTTTGGCGACGATTATACATAACGTTGGCAGAGTAGTAATTTTTGTAGACTGATCAAGTGAAGTCAGCAGAATTGATGTCAATAACCTGCATATTTAACACCTAACGGGGAAAGTGCTTTTATTTCACACTTTCAGCCAACAGGAGAAAACCATTGTAAAGATATTTTTAAATTTTATTTTTATTAAAAAAAAAATAATTGATTCAGTTTTTTGCGGAAACTTTTCATTAGCAATAGGTTTTTTTGCTTTCGCAGTTTGCATTGATATTACAGATAAACTTCCTCCCTTTGTGCTCCAGAAAGGCGCACCACTTTAAGAAACAAATTACATCAAACTGCATTTTCGTTTCGTCAGTTTAACTTCCTGCCTTTCACTTTCAGGAAACACTTTCGTATAAGAAGCTTCCCTGAACGTGGCGTTACTTTATCGGTGTATTATTTTGATGCAAAGATCGTTGGAAGGTTTTTCTGCTCTAACACACTCAAACCCACGCAAAATTGCCCGTTCCCTACTTTCAGAAAAGCTATGTTTGTTTCAGTGATTTTCACCTATTTTGATCTCATCATGCATATATTGACAGTTATGTGACATAGTAATAACAGAAATAAACAAGTTAGTAAAATCATGCAGCGCATTGATTATAATACGCTTTCCAACATACCAGAAATCGTTACTCAAGTTATGAGGACAATGGCTGTGGAATAAATCTCGCTCCTGTGCCCTGACCTTTGACCCCATTGCTATCATATTCAACAGAATTGGTTCAGTATACCTCCGGAACAACATGCTAAATTTTGTCGCAGTAGAAGCATTTTTAGTCAAGTTATGAGGATAATGGCTGTGGAATAAATCTCGCTCCTGTGCCCTGACCTTTGACCCCATTTCGATTATATTAAACAGAATTGGTTCAGTATACCTCCGGAACAACATGCTAAAGTTTGTCGCAGTAGAAGCATTTTTAGTCAAGTTATGAGGATAATGGCTGTGGAATAAATCTCGCTCCTGTGCCCTGACCTTTGACCCCATTTCTATCATATTCAACAGAATTGGTTCAGTATACCTCCGGAACAACATGCTAAATTTTGTTGCAATAGAAGCGTTTTTAGTCAAGTTATGAGGATAATGGCTGTGGAATAAATCTCGCTCCTGTGCCCTGACCTTTGACCCCATTTCTATCATATTCAACAGAATTGGTTCAGTATACCTCCGGAACAACATGCTAAAGTTTGTTGCAATAGAAGCGTTTTTAGTCAAGTTATGAGGATAATGGCTGTGGAATAAATCTCGCTCCTGTGCCCTGACCTTTGACCCCATTTCGATTATATTAAACAGAATTGGTTCAGTATACCTCCGGAACAACATGCTAAAGTTTGTCGCAGTAGAAGCATTTTTAGTCAAGTTATGAGGATAATGGCTGTGGAATAAATCTCGCTCCTGTGTCCTGACCTTTGACCCCATTTCGATTATATTAAGCAGAATTGGTTCAGTATACCTCCGGAACAACATGCTAAAGTTTGTCGCAATAGAAGCATTTTTAGTCAAGTTATGAGGATAATGGCTGTGGAATAAATCTCGCTCCTGTGCCCTGACCTTTGACCCCATTTCTATCATATTCAACAGAATTGGTTCAGTATACCTCCGGAACAACATGCTAAATTTTGTTGCAATAGAAGCGTTTTTAGTCAAGTTATGAGGATAATGGCTGTGGAATAAATCTCGCTCCTGTGCCCTGACCTTTGACCCCATTTCGATTATATTAAACAGAATTGGTTCAGTATACCTCCGGAACAACATGCTAAAGTTTGTCGCAGTAGAAGCATTTTTAGTCAAGTTATGAGGATAATGGCTGTGGAATAAATCTCGCTCCTGTGTGTCCTGACCTTTGAGACCTCATTCCTATCATATTCAACAGAATTGGTTCAGAATACTTCCGGAACAACATACTAACGTTTTGTCGCAATAAAAGCAGTTTTAGACCAGTTATGAGGATTGTTCTTACTTTTCGCGTTTCAATTCAATTTCGGTAATTAGAGGTATTTATACGTATTTAACTTCTTACCTCTTCCGTGAGTCCGTGTACGGGCTCTCTGGCTTCCAACATCTTCTTTCCTTCCTGTTCACTGAGTAGGATGCACACTAACATATTCCAAGAGATTTGCACATCCAAGGTATACTTGGTGAAACTAATTTATTGGAGATCATTTTATATGAATTAGATGTAAATACACAAACACTCACACACACGGAATATTTCGTAGTTTGTGTTTCGCGTCATATGTCGGTCCAGGCTGCTTCCACACGTTGCCACAGTTCATCAGGCTTAGCAGCAGGTGGTGCATGCCGGGCCACTCGGTTGCCGATCAGCGGCCAGACATGTTCGATGGGTGACATATCGGGAGAACAGGCGGGCCACGTCAGCAGTGACACCTGATGGGCCGTGAAGAATTGTTGCACGATGCGTGCCACGTGCGGGCACGCATTGTCCTGTTGAAACGTGGACGCTGGCAGGTCCTGCAGGTAAGGGAGGACTACAGGCTTCCAATCGTCGGAGATGTAACGGTGGCTGTTGAGTGTACCGGCGATGCGCACCAGAGGGGTGCGGGTGTCATATTCAATTGCGCCCCAAACCATAACGCCAGGCGATGGACCGGTATGGCGATGCATAATGCAGGCGTCATACAGTCTCTCCCCGCGGTGCCGCCACACGCGGATCCGACCATCGTGGTGTTTCAGGAAGAAGCGGGATCCGTCGGAGAAGACAATGTCGTGTCATTCCGTAGTCCACGTGCGGCGTTCAACGGCCCACTGCCGCCGCAATAGCCGGTGGTGTAACGTCAATGGTAATCGGAGCAATGGGCGCCGTGCGACAAGTCCCCGCTCCTGCAGACGACGTCGAACGGTACGTGCCGACACAGGTTGTTGCGCAACACACCCCAATTCCTGCGCTAACGTTCGTGATGTGGCGGTGCGAGCCGTCAATGCCCGCCGCACAACATCCCGGTCCTCTTGTTCGGTGGTGTGCCGCGGCTGTGGCAATCGCTAACGTCGGTCCGCCCGTCCCTCTTGTACCCACCGAATCCATACTCGCCTCACTGTGGCTGGATGTCGTCCCACACGGGCGCCGATGTCTCGGTACGATAAACCGCTGTCGCGATAAGCCACTATTCGTCCTGTGTCGAACTCCAAAACGTGCTGGAATAACTGCCGTATTCTGCGACGAGGCATCAGGAAGCTTCCCACGCACAGGTCCGGCAGCACAACACACTTCCACTACTTACACCCCGCTTTCTGTGCACCCTTCTTGTAGTGCTTCTCGGTGGTGTGCCGGGCGCACATAATTTGCATATGCCCTGCAATGCTAATCGTTTGCATGTCCTCTCGCGGGCGACGCATGCTGCGAATTTCAAGCCAATCGGATGCTTCCTTCTTGGTGTTGCATTTTGGGTGGCCAGCAGTGTACTTCCATCTTATTCCGGTTTCTCCATAAAACCTTAAATTTTCTGGATCGGTAACCATGCTCCACAGTTTGGTTAAATCTCGGTTTACCTTTTTAAATGTTTTCGCGTTATCTGAATAGAGTGTCTTACAAACACCTCTTCTTGCTAAAAATCTTCTAAATGCCAACAGAAAGTTGCAAGCTGTTAAATCAGATAGCAATTCCAGATGCACAGCACGAGTAACTGCACAGGTGAATAAGGCGATGTAAACCTTATTTTCATTTTTTGTGAATAATGGTCCTGCAAAGTCCACTTCACATATTTCAATACGAGAAACTTCCTTCAATCTGTCCGGTGGTAAGGGTGCCATATCTTGATCGAAAGGTTTTGTTTTAAATTTCCGGCAGATAAAACAACTATGTATAATGCTTTTCACTCTTGGCCGTCCCCGTAGAATCCAGTACCTTTCTCTGATTTGTGCTAAAGTGTCCGCAACTCCACCATGTCCTGCCATTATATGACTTCACTTTATTAATAGGTGTGACAAATAACTATTGGTTGACAAAATTACTGGATGAACTTGGTCATAGTTTAAGCCTGCATTCTGTAGTCTTCCACCAACTCTCATTACGCCGTCTTCGTCCAGAAATGGATCAAACGCGTAGATTTTCGAATCGGAAGAAATGTCCTGTTCACAGTTCAAAGCATTTACTTCGTTTGGAAAACACTCTCTCTGGGACTATTTAACCCAATAAATTTCTGCGGAGCTTAATTCTTCAACTGTCAGAACTCCTGTTCTTCTTGAGTCTTTATTTCGAACATTATGCACGAATCTTAGAATCCATGCTGTCACACGAAGAACGCTTTTCAATTCACTGTTTTTTTTTCTGATATCAAAAATAGGAGTCCTCCCTTTTTTTTTTTTTTTTTATAAGCAGTCGCCCGTCCCTAATTTAGGGTCACTAGCTCCAGGAAAGGGGAAGAGCCAGTGCCGTAAAACAAGAACAACATCCATGCCTCACCGAGATTCGAACCCGGACCTCTTACGGACGAATGGGCAGAGGCCATCGCTTAGACCACTGCATCCCCGGGGCGGCAATTAGAGGTTTTACGACCACCGTGAGCAACTCAATGGGCTATAAGCCGTCGCCCGTCCCTAATTTAGGGTCACTAGCTCAAGGGAAGGGAAAGAGCCAGTGCCGTGAGACAAGCACAACATCCATGCCTCACCGAGATTCAAACCCGGACCCCTTACGGACGAATGGTCAGAGGTCATCGCTTAGAGCACTGCGCCACCGGGGCGGCAATTAGAGGTTTAACGACCACCGTGAGCAACTCAATGGGCTATAAGCAGTCGCCCGTCCCTAATTTAGGGTCACTAGCTCCAGGGAAGGGAAAGAGCCAGTGCCGTAAGACAAGCACAACATCCATGCCTCACCGAGATTCAAGCCCGGACCCCTTACGGACGAATGGTCAGAGGTCATCGCTTAGAGCACTGCGCCACCGGGGCGGCAATTAGAGGTTTTTTTTTTTTTTTTTTTTTTTTTGATTGGAGGTTTAACGACCACCGTGAGCAACTCAATGGGCTATAAGCAGTCGCCCGTCCCTAATTTAGGGTCACTGGTTCCAGGGAAGGGAGAGAGCCAGTGCCGTAAGACAAACACAACATCCATGCCTGACCGGGATTCGAACCCGGACCCCTTACGGACGAATGATCAGAGGCCAGCGCCTTAGACCACTGCGCCACCGGGGCGGCAATTAGAGGTTTAACGACCACCGTGAGCAACTCAATGGGCTATAAGCAGTCGCCCGTCCCTAATTTAGGGTCACTAGCTCCAGGGAAGGGAAAGAGCCAGTGCCGTAAGACAAGCACAACATCCATGCCTCACCGAGATTCGAACCCGGACCCCTTACGGACGAATGCGCAGAGGCCATCGCTTAGACCACTGCGCCACCGGGGCGGCAATTAGAGGTTTAACGACCACCGTGAGCAACTCAATGGGCTATAAGCAGTCGCCCGTCCCTAATTTAGGGTCACTAGCTCCAGGGAAGGGACAGAGCCAGTGCCGTAAGACAAGCACAACATCCATGCCTCACCGAGATTCGAACCCGGACCCCTTACGGACGAATGCGCAGAGGCCATCGCTTAGACCACTGCGCCACCGGGGCGGCCCTCCCTTCTTCCGTTACACAGCTTACTTGAAGGGTCTCTTTATTCTTTCGTTTTCTTTCTTCCCTTGAACTCTCGTCTGTGGACAAGTCATCTGGAAATTTTGACCAAGATGTTTCCTCTCTAATTAACCATTCTTGTCCATGCCACCAATGACTATTACCTTTGATGTTTTCAATCTTCTCTCCTCTGGTGAGTAAATCTGCAGGATTCTCTTTTCCTGGGCAAAATGTCCATGATAACGGATCGGACTTCCCTTGTATTTCTCTTATCCTATTTTGCACAAACGGCTTCCATTTTTCGGCATTTTCTTTTATACAATGCAAAACTGTGCTGGAATCTGTCCAAAAATGTAAGGTCAAATCAAACTTCTGCTTCAGTTGCCTTTCAACAGATTCAGCTAGTCTAGCTCCTATTAATGCCACCATCAATTCTAGCCTAGGTAAGGATAGCCGTCAAAACCTGACCATGGACGATGTCTAATCGCATGCAAAAAATCACGGTGATCGGATGTGTCATCTCGTACCTATGCCCGAACAACTAATTGTCTCGAGTCTCGTAAAGGGAGCTTCTCTCAACCACACAGCAGTTACATGTTCTGTATGTGTGATCGTGGGGCATTTCAGAAATGCTGGCCTTAGTTCTGTAAAGTAATAAAATTTGCATGATATGATTAACTTTGGCGTAAATGTTTTGAAGTACTTTGTACCAGTACGAAATTAGGTCAATCATTTTAATTACAATGCGCACATTTTTGTTTAACTCAGTAAAGTGTAATAATTTTGGTTTTACGAAAACTACTTTCAGGTTCTAAAGAATTTGATTTATTTAAATGTCCGTAAAACCTAGTTAATAATATGGAAGTTAAAATTTTCAATAATTAAAAGCTAATAGATTTTCGCAGAAGGGCCTCGAAAATATTTTTTGTGTGAGAGCTTCGAGATTTTCCGGTACACCATTGCCTTCACTTAATGAAATAATTTGTCTAAATCGGTACTAAACAATTCTGTCTCTTTCTTGTGCCTTCTCAACCTGATTCGACCTCACGCTTCTGTGAAATTTAATAGGTGAATACAAAAACAGCACGTGAAAACGTAACAAGTGAGAAAGAAAACTAATCCTGCATCTCACAAATCTTCGACACGCACTAATAAGCTAGAAATGAACGCTATGAACGAACTGTTTTGAGTTTTCTAAGGATCTACAAGGAAAAAAATGGTGAATGTCAACGTCTCCGCGGTTAAAAATACGAGTACAACATTTTCCCTGTTGGTCTTTTTTTTTTTTAAGTCAACAATGTTGGATCTGTTATGCGCTGTAGAACTGCGTCTCCATTTTGTCCAATTGCATGAAAAAAAAAAAATAATCACACGTTTACAAGAATTCTCATTATCTCTCTTATTCTCCACGCATCGTACACTTTTTTCATTTTTTTTTTTCCATTTATTCTGTTTTCAGTTGCCACATATTACAGTTCAAAATACAAACAATATAATTAATTACAAAAAATGTCGCAACCAGGAGGAGGAGGGAAAAGGCCGTAAGACCTGACATAGCCCTCCCACCCCTAGTACTAAAAAGACAAAAAAAGACACAAACAACAATGCAAAAGACAAGTCAAAGGCATATTGAATATAACAGAAAGATTAAATAAATACATAAGTGTATATAGATTCAAGGTCTACACAATTCCTTTTAGAGATTTCACTTTTATATTTACGTTAGTCTCAGGAAAGAAATAAAAAAAAAAAAAATAAAAAAAAAAAGAGAAAGATGCCACCAAATTTTCCGTTGTAATAAAGCACATGTTTTGAATTCCTTTCCGATGCAAATAAAAGTTTTTGAAGTTATTCATACTCAATGGAACAGATTAAAAAAGAAATCAGCCGGATTCCTACATTCGATAAAAGATCCAGAAATAGAAACTACTTACTAATCAATAACAAGGAACTATAGTTCCTTGTTATACACCAACTATACTCAAAATAGTACAAATACTAGTGATCCGAATTTCTTGACGTAGAATATTGGGTGTGTGCAAAAGTTCTACCCGTTTTTGTAATAGATGCAAATTACGATCGGAGTACTTACGTCACAAATGACGCTGCGATGCCGAATTTTCGGCCAATAAAGCGTGGAGCAGTAGATCATATAGAGGCACTACGTTTGTCCGAGTAAGTCATTCGTAAAGGAAATCACGGACGGTGTAACATGGCATGCTATAAGGAGCACATTAGACATTGTTTACTATACGAGTTCGATAAAGGCAGTACTGCAGCTGCGGCTTGCCGCAACATCTGTCAAGTGTATGGGGAGGATGCAGTTGATGATAGCACATGTCGCCGTTGGTTTCGGAAACTCGGGGACGGAGACAGAAGCTGTAAAGATCAACCACGTCCTGGACGTCCATCCGTGGTTTCTGACGAGAATGTGGACCAAGCCATAACAAATGACCCACATCCAACCGTTCAGGAATTAGCGGAAACGTTGCCGGTACACATGACAACAGTCGAAAGACGGATGCGTGCTCTTGGGTTCATCACAAAGTTCGATAACTGAGTTCCGCACCAGCTTTCTGCAAAGCAACAAGAGGAGAGAATCCGCACCTGTGTTTCTTTGCTTTCCTCGTCACAGAAATGAACCGTTTTGGGGACGAATCGTAACAGGTGATGAGAAATGTGTACTGTACCGTAATGTAAAGCGTCGATGGACTGTGTGCCAAAGTGCGGAGCCTGCTTCATCGACCTCATAAGGAGGACTGCATCCCAAAAGGGTTTTGTTGAGTGTTTGGTGGGATGTCCAGAGAATAATCCACTGGGAGGTGTTGCCACCTTACCGAACGATAAATGCTGACCTCTACTGCCAACAGTTGGACACATTGCGAGAACAACTGACATCGAAGCGGCCAGCACTCGTTAATCGCAAAGGCGTGGTCCTTCATCATGATAACGCCAGACCTAGCACTCACTTCTTTTTGCACAAATGACTTGCTAAAAAAGGAACAGACGATTATACAAAATCTCCTTAAATTTAAGTGTTAATATTCAGTTAGTTAATTGGAATCCAGGTAATGTCCAACACAGGAAAACTCCTCTACCTTTTCATACACTGAAGAGCAATTGAATTAGAGACAGCTGGCGTTATGCAAATGTAGCGCTGTGGGCGGCCCTGTAAACGGAAACGACATGACGTATGCAGCGATCCGACAATATAAGGAGTGATGTGACGGGAATCGGTAAGAGTCGGACGCAGTATACGAAGGATCTAAGCGCATTTGATCGTGGGCAAATTGTCGGGGCCCGACGAATGGGTCACCCCATCTCGAAAGTCGTTCAGGCACTGGGATTTTCACGAGCCACTGTGTCACGGGTGCACCGTGAGTACATCGAATCCGGTAAAACCATCCCTGCAAGGGCCAACTGCCGTGGACAACAGCGTGTGGATGAGCGTGGTCATCGTCGGCTAGCTCGCATTGTAACAGCGGATAGACGGGCCACAGTGCAAGAAATCACTCGGAAATTTAACGCTGGTGCACAAAAACGTGTAAGCAGCCACACCATCCAGAACCATCTCCTCGCTATGGGGTACAGAAGCCATCGTCCCACGAGGGTACCGCTGCTGACCGCATATCACATGGTGCAAAGATTAGCATGGGCGCGGGAACATTGCCACTGGATCCTAGACATGTGGGAAAATGTTGCCTGGACTGATGAGTCGAGATTCACGTTGGTACATGCGGATGGCAGGACCACATGAAGCAATGGATCCTTCTTGCCAGCAGGGTACTCTTCAAGCTGTTGGGGGTGGCATTCTCGTCTGGGGACTGTTTACGTGGACTGAAATGGGACCCCTGGTACGTGTGACATCGTCCCTCACAGGTCAACGTTACCGGGATATCCTGGACGACCATTTGCTCCCGTTTGTGCGTCTTCAACATCCCACTGGGAACCTCATCCTGCAACAAGACAATGCACCGTACCATCGCTCCCGAATTCTATCCGAATGGTTGGATGAACACTCCACCGATGTGACCTGGCTTCCTTGGCCAGCTAGGTCACCTGACCTCAATCCCATCGAGCACATCTGGGATGTCATCGAGAGAGATGTTCTAGGCTCTGACCCCCTTCATCAAATCTTCGTGAACTGTGAGAGCTTGTTCAGGGGTCGTGGATTCGTATGGCTTCCCAACGCTTCCGGTGTCTTGTAGAGTCCATACCGAGACGAATCAACGCCGTCATCAGGGCGAAAGGTGGTGTTACACGTTACTAGACAGGTATTTCTAATTCAGTTGCTCTTCAGTGTACATCAACTGTACTTAAAAAAAGTATAAGGTTTTTTTGTTTTTTTTTATTGAAGGTGTAACGACCACCGTGAGCAACTCAATGGGCTATAAGCAGTCGCCCGTCCCTAATTTAGGGTCACTGGTTCCAGGGAAGGGAGAGAGCCAGTGCCGTAAGACAAACACAACATCCATGCCTCACTGGTATTCAAACCCGGACCCCTTTCGGACGAATGATCAGAGGCCGTCGCTTAGACCACTGCGCCACCGGGGCGGCAAGTATAAGTGTACTGGTAATCCGAATTTATTGGCGTAAAATAGAAATCAAAGTTTCCAAGCTTTCGCATATCAACCAAATGGCCTTTTCACAGTGTTTCTTTCAGGCATACATACTGGGGAGCGAAGCCTTCCCGGAAACGATCATTCGCCCCCCCGGAGACATTTTATGTTACCGAGCCAAATGTGAATAAATTCAGGCTTAAAAAGGAAATTTCGTTTCTTCTGATGCTACAAATTTTTCTCAAGTTATAATTTTTTTTTTAAATATTTGTTCAAGTATTGTAGTTTATTTTGCAAAAAAAGTGTATTAAGACGCATGCCATTCTACAAAATATAATAGCTAGACTAATCATACCTCATAATCAGGGAATCGCGATTCAGGATCAGAAGTGTGTTAAATGCGTTTTAATACAGTAGCGAACAAAAGTATTTGGCGAAACACTTTTTTGACCATAATTTTTTTTTCTGCTTGACCAAATCGGGTTATTTTGAGATATGATATTTGTTGATTCGTATGTTACAATGCCGCGTAGTTTGTATTTCGCTCAGAGCGAATTTGTCGTTCGAAATGGGCCATATTCAAGAGTCGCCAAGTATTGCCCATTTGTTTGCTGCATGTATTAATGTTTTTCTTGTGATTTTTGTGGGTTTTGTGATGTTTAGTGAGATAATAAGTCAATCTTAGGTTTTCAGAAATGGGTAAAAAGGCGGAGATACCTGTTGGAGCTCGCCAGGCGGCCGTGAACATGATGGAATCCGGAATGCGCGTCACCGACATTGCGAGGGCCCTGAAGATCCGACACCAGTCTATTTCAGCTATCCTGCAACGTTATAAGGAGCCTGGGACCGTCGAGAACAGTCCGCGATGTGGTAGGCCTCGTTCCCACTACGTTGCGTCAGGATAGACGCATCCTTCGTCGATCTCGTGCTGATCCCACCTTGACTGCTGTGGATATCACCACCGAATTCCGCGACAGCGACAACCTGAACGTCAGCTGAATGACCATCTCCCGTCGTCTCATTGCTGGTGGATTGAATGGAAGACGGCCAAGAAACCACTCATCGGAGTCAAGAATCGACTAGCCAGAGTCGCGTTCGCGCGCCATCATCGACATTGGACCGCGGCGGACTGGAGCAAGGTGCTTTTCACTGACGAGAGCAAGTTCAACTTGTTCGGAAGTGATGACATCCGATACGTACGACGTCCGTGTGGCCAGAGATTCAACCCCCCAGTTCATTCAGCCGACTGTCAAGCACGGAGGAGGATCGCTCATGGTTTACGGCGCATTCTTTCGCAATGGAATGGGCCCCATCATCAAGATCGACGGAATAATGACCGGCCAGATCTACACGAACATGCTCATCAACGATGTCTTCCCATGGGCAAACCAGAACATGCCACCCGGATGGATCATGCAGCAAAACAACGACCCGAAGCACACCTCCAGATTGGCGAAGGCAGCCTTCCAGCAGCAACAGGTCACACTTCTAGACTGGCCAAGCCAATCTCCAGACCTCAACCCCATCGAGCACATGTGCGAGGAGCTGGAGAGACGATGTTCGAAGAAAACCTGCCGGAATAGGGCCCAGAAGTTCGACCAGCTGTCTGCAGAATGGGCACGAATTCCGCAGGTCACCGTCGAGACGCTAGTGGACTCTATGCCGGCCCGTTGTGCAGCTGTTATTAAGTCTCGTGGTTATCCCACTAAGTATTAGTTATTGTTTTGTCGTTTTCAGGTACTTGTTTTCTGTTATCGTTGCATTAAATGAACGTGATGTACACCTACTTTGTTGGTCAATTTGTATGATCCTTGCGATTAAGCTCGGTACCCGATCTGTGTTAAGGTTTCCGATCCATCTGCATATGGGTCATGTTTACAACTGAATAACACATATCATATCCCAAAATGACCCGATTTGATTCCAGCAGAAAAAAATATTATGATCGAAAAAGTGTTTCGCCAAATACTTTTGTTCGCTACTGTAGATAAAATTTTCAAACCTGAAGAAACAAACACCCATATCGTGACACCCCCCCCCCCCGTAGTTTAGCTGAAGAAAGTTTGTTCTTGAAATGTTTGAAGAACAAACATTATACTATACCTATTACTATATCTAGAGCGTATATAGAATTTTCTTCGGGGGGAGGGGGGGCGTGGAAAAATGGAAGTTTTTGAAATCCACCAGAACAAAATTAAAGTTAACGAAAAATAGAAGAAAAATTGCAGCATTTTTCTAATGTAAGATGATGCATTTTTATTAAATTAAGGCATTTTTATCTAATATAAGTCGCATTTTAACCAAAAACAAACACTTTCGGTGTGGGGAGGGGCAAGGCCCCTCTAAATACTCCCCTGCACTGTATACGTACGTGTATATGTAGTAATTACTTCTAGATATGTAGGTATAGTAGTTAGAAATTATATATATATAGCAAATAGAAAATTTGCCCCCTCTAAGGTTCCTTTCGCCCCTCCCCCGGCCAAAAAGTCCTGAAAGAAACACTGCCTTTTCAGGAAAGGTAGACAGCCAACTGAATAAATGCACTCCTCACTTAATGACGGTGTTCCGTTCCTACGACTTGGTCATTAAGCGAGTTGGTCGATAAGCGAGGAGCTTAATCGTTTTTAATTATTCTGAATAAAGAAAAGGTCTAAAGGAAACTCCAACTTGATACTTTCTTTTAATTTGCATCTCTTGCTTACATATTACAGAACATACAATCAGCAAAAATTGTAAAATAATGTACCAACAAAATTAAAGTTCATTCATAGAGAAAAAGGCATTGAGATTAATATTTTAGTCATCTTCAAAGTGTGGTAGTGGTTCAAGGTCATCAGTGTCATCATCGGAGTTATCAATAGGGTTATCAGTAGCTTTAGAGGGCCAGGGTTAGGGAGATGACGGCGAGGAAATGGAAGTACTTGGAAGGGTAGGAGTCCTGTGGGTAGCTTTCGAGAAGAATCTCATTAGTGTGATCTGCTTCGTAAGTTCCTTTTTTTCTTAATAAATTTCACGATAGCATCGTAAAAGTCCATTCATTTGCCGTTCCACTTTCGTGAACCGTCCAACATTCGGGTCCATACCCTCTAGTTCTAATATAGCTGCATTCACTTTCGAGAACACAATAGCTAACCCCTTTACAGTGAACTTCTCCCGAATTCTTTCATCTCCTTCTTCCTCTTCCAAGTGCTGCTGCGCTTCCAACTCTATTAAGGGGGGGGTTCTCATTTGTTTTGTGTTTATTTATTTTTTACGTTATTTTATTATTTCCGGTCTTAAGAATATGTGTACCAAATTTCATGTCGAAATTCATAAAATTGGCCAAGTTATAATCTGTTATTGTACAGTGAGGTGGGTCACAGAGTTGGTGCAACTGTCGCAAAGCCGAAGCTGTGAAAACTCTGGACGGATTCAATCACGAACCTACACTTTTTTTTTTTTGATTGGAGATTTAACGACCACCGTGAGCAACTCAATAGGCTATAAGCAGTCGCCCGTCCCTAATTTAGGGTCGCTGGTTCCAGGGAAGGGAGAGAGCCAGTGCCGTAAGACAAACACAACATCCATGTCTCACCGGGATTCGAACCCGGACCCCGTTCGGACGAATAATCAGAGGCCATCGCTTAGACCACTGCGCCACCGGGGCGGCGAACCTCCACTTCATAAAGATGTCGGAAACGCTATAAAGCCGATTTACAACGATTTGTCATCAAGAGAGTTTCTGGAAAGGTGTTTGGGTGGTGACACTCAAAACAACAACGAAAGTTTTGAATTCTACTGTTTGGGGGTTCGCGCCCAAACATCTTCACTGTGGCTCAAAAACCATCGAAACGGTAGCTTATGTAGAAGCAGGCATTTTTAATGAAGGTTTTTCTGCCGTCCTGAAAATGATGACAATGATAAGAATTGTTATTGGCGAGCAAACGAAGATATTTGCCAAAGCGCGGGACCAACAGCGTCTGCAGAGATCGTCGAGACGCAGCCTCGAGGCTACAAAAGAGGCTCGTACAAGGCGTAGAAGCGAGCAAATGTCTCTAAACGTGTTCTACGAAGCAGAGGAAGGAACACTGTATGGCTCTGGTATAGCAGATTGAGGATGCCGCTCAGGAAGATGTCTTTTGGTTGTTGGTGTAGCCACTCCCGAACAGACTATCACATCATCTTTACTGCCATACCTTTTCTCGCCCAGATGTGCCTTTAGAGGACCAAAAAGGTTATATTCCGAGGGTGCCAGTCCGGACTGTATGCAGGATGTGGTAGAACGTTCCATTTCAGTTTCTGGATGGTTTCCATGGTTCGAACAACCACGTGTGGACGGGCGTTATCCTGGAGAAACGACACAGATGTTTGCGCCCCTTTTCGCTTGTTCCTGATGGCTGTCTTTACTGGGCCTTCGAGAAGTGTCGAGTAATATTCAGCGTTTACTGTGCGACGATCTGCGAGGAAATCCACGTACAGTACACCTTTAGAGTCCCAGAAGACGGTGGCCATAATCTTCCCAGCAGAGAACGTGGTTTTAACTTTTTGGGGTTTCAGAGTTCCTGGGTGACGCTATTGCATCGAAGAACGTTTGTTCTCAGGCGTGTAGTAATAATGCAACCACGTTTCGTCCGTTGCCACGATAGACGCCAAAAAACCTTCACCTTCCTGCTGTCACAGCGACAACAATGTTTGAGCCACTTGCAGCCGTGTACTCTTGCGTTCGTCCGTCGACAAACGTGGAATCCATCGGGCGCATACTTTCTAGTACTAAAGGTGTGGCTTCGTGACTGTTTTTACACTACATTCACTGATGTTCAATATCCCAGACAACTCTCATTCACCTGTTTTCCCGAATGAGTGCATCGAAACGGTCACGTTCGTGCCTGTTATGGAAGTCCTCGGCCGGTGCTCATGAGGTTCATTCTCAACCATTTCCCTTCCATTTTTAAACGCACTACTCCACATATAGACACTCGCATTGGACAGTGTATTCTCACCGTACTGTCTACTCAATCGTGACCAGATTTCCGACGGTTTACAACCTACTTTCGTCAGAAATTTCATTGTAACGCGCTGCTCCATGCTAACGTGTACTTTCGCTTCACTCATCTTCTTCCCAACTGACCAACGGCGCCGTGGCACACACGAGGTGGGTGAAAAACCTTGGAACAGTGCTGCCACTTGGCACGTATTACCTTTTTCAACGAACAGCGCTGCATTGTTAAACTACGAACAAATTATATTTCACATTTGCTCTCACCTTGTACTAGTACAAATCAGTTCAAAATGCAGTCGCCATCGTTTGCCACGTTCACCAGATCACGCTCCGAAAGAGCATGTTTGGGACATTTTAGGTCGACAAACTGCTGCTCGCTTCTCTCTTCCTATAGCTCTACGGGACTACCAGTGTGAACTTCTGGAAGGATGGGACTTAATCTCACACTCTTGTGGACACTTACGCTATGTGGAAAAAAGTCTCCGGACACCAGTGTTTTTTATACAATATTGCATTTATGGCGAAATCAATATGGAATTGCCCCCCCTTTGGACACAATTGCATTGTTCGCTCTCCTTGGCACACTTTCAATAAGATTCTGGGAAGTTGTTGCGGGTATATTGTTCCATTCCTCCGGCAAAGCAGTGGTCAGTTCCGACACAGAAATCGGACGTGTCGTTCGAGCCCGAATCCGACGTTCAAGTTCATTACAAAGGGTCTCTACAGGATTCAGACCAGGGCTTTGAGCTGGCCACTCCAAATTCTGTACACCTATATCCTCAAACCATGTCGAAATGGAGCGTGCTTTATGGTATGGTGCATTGTCTTTCTGAAATAAGCATAGCCCGTCTCCGTAAAACTGATAAAATGTAGGCCGTGCGGCGTTGTCTAGAATGTTCTTGTTCTTAGGGGCGTTAATATTTCTATCCACAACCACCAACGGCCAGAGTCCATACCACGAGAAACATCCCCAGACACTGCCACCGCCAATTTTAACAGTTGGGATGACACATTCTGGCAGAAACCATTCACCTAGCACACACCACATACAGCAATTACCATCGGATTTAACAACGGTGTAGCGCGATTGGTCACTCCGTACCACTCGTTTCAACTGGTATAGAGTCCGTGGATGATGTACTTTGCACCATGCTAGTCACTTACTCGCATTCATACGAGTCATTAACGGCTTGTATGCAGCAACTAGGACATGGAACTTTAACCTGCGCAGTTCTATACGATCTGTCTTAGTGCACACACTCACCCCTGCTGAATCCTAACATTCTTTTGTGAAGATTGGTGCAGAGGAATGACGGCACCCACGGACGACACGTCTGAATTTACTTGGCCTTTCTGAGCATTACTTGTTAGTCGTAAGTCCCTCTAGTTTCCAAGGGCCGCGGTTGGCCTAGCGGTCAGCGTTCGTGACTGCCATGCAGATAACCTCAGGTTCGATCCTGGGCAGGTACGAACGTTCGAATCACTAAATACCGACCGTGCGTCGGATGGGCACGTTAAGCCGTCGAGTACTGGTCCCCCGGTAGTAAATAAGGGCGTCTTCTACCTCGCTTCCGTATGACTTTCCTATCGGGCACTCTAGCCCAAATCTCCTAGCTTCCTATTTCTAAGGGTTGTTTAAGACCTGGGGTCAGACACTCCCTTCCTAAAATCCTCTACATATGATCTGATCTGATCTGATGGGCACATTAAGCCGTCGGACCCCGGGTACTGGCCCCCGGTAGTAAATAAGGTCGTCTTCTACCTCGCTTCCGTGTGACTTTCCTATCGGGCACTCTAGCCCAAATCTCCTAGCTTCCTATTTCTAAGGGTTGTTTAAGACCTGGGGTCAGACACTCCCTTCCTAAAATCCTCTACATATGATCTGATCTGATCTGATGGGCACATTAAGCCGTCGGACCCCGGGTACTGGCCCCCGGTAGTAAATAAGGGCGTCTTCTACCTCGCTTCCGTGTGACTTTCCTATCGGGCACTCTAGCACAAATCTCCTAGCTTCCTATTTCTAAGGGTTGTTTAAGACCTATGGTCAGGTACTCCCTTCCTAAAATCCTCTACATATGATCTGATCTGATCTGATGGGCACATTAAGCCGTCGGACCCCGGGTACTGGCCCCCGGTAGTAAATAAGGGCGTCTTCTACCTCGCTTCCGTGTGACTTTCCTATCGGGCACTCTAGCCCAAATCTCCTAGCTTCCTATTTCTAAGGGTTGTTTAAGACCTGGGGTCAGACACTCCCTTCCTAAAATCCTCTACATATGATCTGATCTGATCTGATGGGCACATTAAGCCGTCGGACCCCGGGTACTGGCCCCCGGTAGTAAATAAGGTCGTCTTCTACCTCGCTTCCGTGTGACTTTCCTATCGGGCACTCTAGCCCAAATCTCCTAGCTTCCTATTTCTAAGGGTTGTTTAAGACCTGGGGTTAGACACTCCCTTCCTAAAATCCTCTACATATGATCTGATCTGATCTGATGGGCACATTAAGCCGTCGGACCCCGGGTACTGGCCCCCCGGTAGTAAATAAGGGCGTCTTCTACCTCGCTTCCGTGTGACTTTCCTATCGGGCACTCTAGCCCAAATCTCCTAGCTTCCTATTTCTAAGGGTTGTTTAAGACCTGGGGTCAGACACGCCCTTCCTAAAATCCTGTACATATGATCTGATCCTCTAGTTTCCATTTACAAATAACGTCTTGAACAGTACACCCTGGGTGTTGCAATTGTTCTGCAATCGCACGCATGGAGAGATTGCTGCTACGGTACCCTATAATAGCAGCTCGTTAGAAGTCGGTAAGCTCAACACGCGTGGACATTTTTATTTATTTATTTAACTACAATTTCATGCCACACCACAACAAAACAGAATTTAGTCCATACACACCCAGGACTACATCTACAATCATAATAAACAACAAAAATCCAAGAATACAGTAATACCAATAATAATATAAATGCGCAAACAGAATTAATGAGCTCAGACAGTTCCGCCGCAAGCTTACGCGAGTCCCTTGTGCAAACTCTCCCTGCGAGGTTCTCTAGCTAACTAATAATTTTTTATAAATAAAACTGGCTAACGGTA
Source organism: Macrothele yani (assembly GCA_039090855.1). Classification (NCBI taxonomy): domain Eukaryota; kingdom Metazoa; phylum Arthropoda; class Arachnida; order Araneae; family Macrothelidae; genus Macrothele; species Macrothele yani. The sequence continues at coordinate 40,762,574 of CM077021.1, forward strand.
TTTTCAGCACGTACGCAATAGAATATTTTTATCTTCTGATAAGGTGATGATAAGCTTTTCACTCATTTATTTGTTTTAGAAGGAACTGATATTTTCTTAAACTTGTAACTGTAACTGCTATTATTATTAAGCTCAACCGTCGTTCTCCTTTGCAAAATAAAACAAGTTAGTAAAATCCTGCAATGCATTGATTATGATACGCTTTCCAACATACCAGGAATCGTTATTCCAATTATTACTCAAGTTATGAGGATAATGGCTGTAGAATAAATCTCGCTCATATGACCTGACCTTTGACCCCATTTCAACGAAATTCAACAGAACCGGTAAAGTATATCTCCGAAACAACATACTAAAGTTTTGTCTCAATCGAAGCATTTTTACATAAGTTATAACGCATAAGGGCGACGGAATGGATCCTGATCGTATGTCCTGACCTTTAACCCTATTTTGCCCATTTTTAATAAGGTTCGTCCCCAGGTGGTCTCCTCCCACATACTAAAATGTAATCGAAATCGAACCATTTCTACTTAAGTTATAACGCATAAGGGCAATGAAATGCATCCCACTCCTATGTTCTAACCTTTAACCCCACTTCACCCATTTTCACAATAGGGTTCGTCCCCAGGTGGTTCCCTACCACTTACTAAAATTTCAAACGAAATTGAACCATATTTACGCAAATTATGACGCATAAGGGCAATGGAATGAATCCTGCTCCTATGTCGTGACATTTGACCCCATTAATCCCATTTTAATAGGGTGTGGTCCCCAGGTGGTCTCCTCCCACATACTAAAATTTCAAACGAAATTGAACCATATTTACGCAAATTATGACGCATAAGGGCAGTGGAATGAATCCTGCTCCTATGTCGTGACCTTTGACTACATTAACCCCATTTTTAATAGGGTCCGTCCCCAGGTGGTTCCCTACCACATACTAAAATTTTAAACGAAATTGAACCATATTTACGCAAATTATGACGCATAAGGGCAATGGAATGGATCCTGCTCCTATGTCGTAATCTTTGACCCCATTAATCCCATTTTCAATAAGGTTTGGTCCCCAGGTGGTCCCCTGCCACATACTAAAATTTCATCGAAATCGAACCATTTTTACGCGAGTCATCGTGCAGACAGACAGACGGACGGACGGAAAAAGCTGGAGCATATACGTTTCTTCAATCTACGGTTAGAAAGCGTAAAAAAAGAAGGTAAATGTTCGTAATACTATGCACTATGAATTTTTACATCTGTTTTACTGTAGCTGTGTAATTTAAAAATGAAACCTAACACGCCCCCATTTGTGTTTCCGAATAATTTACAGCAAAAACAGAAAACTTTACCTTTTTTCCTTGAGTAAATCAACCACCTAATGTCTACTGTTTCTCCGTTGTGTAAAATACCCTTATAGAGTTCTGGCGAAAAGTTCCGCTTCTCGTCATCACTTGGGTAATCATAGTTTACCACATGAAACGGGGCCCTTTTGCAAGATTACGTCAAACTGTGTGTTGTTTAAAGCAGGAGACCACTCACCTGGATCTAACAGTAGAACACATTCTTCACTTGTTTGGAATGACGAATCACATTCCTTCACATCAGATATTCGTGTAAGTTGGTCAGAGACATTCGCAACATTGTTATCATTTGCTCTGACTTGAATCACATCCACATTATTATCACTGCATTCTTTATCTTTGATGCAATTTGAAGCAAACGATGAACTGCTGACCACAGGAACTGAAGCTAAAGGTAGTAAAAATTTATAGAAGGCACCTTCCTGACTTCGTAAAAACATTTCTCTTCTTTCCCTTTTCTTTGCTCTTTGTTAACCTGATTCGAATTTACGGAACTTATCCCGTTCTCTAGACATCTCAACTCAACTCACTTAACGCAAATTCTATTCTTAAAACGTTAATAATACACTGAGTGGCCACTTTATTATGACCACCCCTCAGTACTTCGTTGGGCCACCTTTTACCTTTAATACTGCGTCGATTCTTCGTGGCATGGACTCCACGAGATGTTGATAGGTAGGTTTGTGGAATCTGAGACCATGCTTGATGAATAGCCCTTTCCAGGAGTGTGAGATTGCAGGGTTGTGGATCCAGCTGTCTGATGACTCGTTCAACTTCATCCTACAAATTCTCAATGGGGTTGAGATCTGGAGATTTTGGGGGCCACCTAAGCAAAGTAAACTCACCGGCATGTTCCTGAAACCAATCCTGTACAATACGAGCACTATGGCAGGACGCATTATCTTGTTGAAAGTCATTGGGATAAACCATCCACATGACAGGATGCACTTGGTCCGCACTATGTTTAGATATGATGTGCCAGTCAGACGTTGATCAACACGAATTAAAGGGCCCATAGCATGCCAGGAAAACATTCCCCAAACCATAACGTTGCCTCCACCAACTTGAAGGGTTGTAGCAATGCGTTTGAGATCCATGCTTTCGTGCTGTTTCCGCCAAATTCTCACTCGGCCATCGGCATGGTGTAACTGAAAACGTTATTCATCGGACCACATAATTTATTTACAATTATCGACTGTCCAATCCTTGGACTCCTGTGCGAACTGGAGACGTTTTCTCTTGTTAACTGCAGACAGCAAAGGTGTTCGAACAGGCATATCCCATCAGATGCAGTGTACGGCGAACAGTGCGTGCAGAGATCATTTGAGGGGATCCTTGATTAAGATGGTCTGTAATTTGCTGCACTGCTGCCCTGCTGTTGTCTGTTACCAGTCTGGACACTCTCCGTTCCGCCCGAGCAGTCAATAGTCGATGACGACCACACGTTGCACGTAGAGACCCAGTTTTTTGGCAGACAGTCCAGTTTTCAAACACTTTAACAACAGCTGTTCTGGAACATTTCACGAATGCGGCGGTTTCGGTGATACTCTCTCCATGGCTCCGAGCTCCTACAATCATCCCACTTTGAAAGTCCGTCAAATCGCATTTTTTACCCATCTCGTCAGGCAAAAATCACTTCTACTACTGTCGCAAGCTCTAAGCTTTCCCTTTTTATACTAGCCTCGCCCTCTGGAGGCAACAGCGTGCAGCCATAGCTTATTTGCTTAAAACTGTCAGGTGGTCATAATAAAGTGGCCACTCAGTGTATAGTTACATTCGAAGTAGAGAAGTGAACCTGGCTAAAACGTTAAAACAAGCACGAATGAGCAACCGAAGAAAGTTAATAGATCGCCAAACGCAGCGGCCAGTTGACTTGACACACACACACCTGTTTTTGCTTTGGGAAACCAGCTTGGGAAAATTCACAAAAAGTGGATCCCAAGACAGGCTGTAAAACCCAAAGAATGTCGCGACGTGATGTCCACTCACACCCGTCAATCACAGAGTTTCCAGCGGCGAGAAGAAAATATATTGCTGTCGGCGCTGCAGCGTGTGTTGGACTGATCAAGGTAACACCATCTGCCAGGCCCACCAGACTTTGGGTCTCTCAGAGATACAGAAGCACCGAACGTAGTGCGCTGCACTTTGAACCAGGAAGGGGGAGCGTATATGCCGAAATTAAAGACTTAGGGTCAGCGTATGTATGACATCGCTGTGATGTTTGCGTATGCGGACTCGCGGAGAACTGGGATGGTAATTCATATATTTTGAACTGTCGGATTTTTTTTTGTCTGTGTACTTAATGTTATATTTTCCTTTCTTTCTCTCTTTTGTTTTATTTTATCTTATTTATCCATCAGCGCGAGGCCCAACCTTAACAGCGGCCCTGAACTCAGCCTTTTCATATCGTAGAAATGAACGGTTGCACGCAGCATGCGTCCAAAGTTACTAAGAAGTTAACAAAAAACCAAAGTAACTAAGAAATTGCACCACTTCAAAAGTATAAATATTACAAAACTTCAAAAGTAAAACCATTTCCATACAATTCGATTTTTGCAAATAATATCATATTTTCATTAAGACATACACAACACGAAGTACACTGAAGAGCAATTAAATTAGAGACAGCTGGCGTTATGCAAATATGGCGCTGTGGGCGGCCCTGTAAACGGAAACGACATGACGTATGCAGCGATCCGACAATATAAGGAGTGATGCGACGGGAATCAGTAAGAGTCGGACGCAGTATTTGTAATACGAAGGATCTCAGCGCATTTGATCGTGGGCAAATTGTCGGGGCCCGACGAATGGGTCACTCCATCTCGAAAGCCGTGCAGGCACGGGGATTTTCACTAGCCACTGTGTCACGGGTGCACCGTGAGTACATCGAATCCGGTAAACCATTCCTGCAAGGGCCAACTGCCGTGGACAACAGTGTGTGGATGAGCGGGGTCATCGTCGGCTAGCTCGCATTGTAACAGCGGATAGACGGGCCACAGTGCAAGAAATCACTCGGTAATTTAACGCTGGTGCACAAAAACGTGTAAGCAGCCACAACATCCAGGACCATCTCCTCGCTATGGGTTCAGAAGCCATCGTCCCACGAGGCTACCGCACATCACAGGGTGCAAAGATTAGCATGGGCGCGGAAACATCGCCACTGGATCCTAGACATGTGGGAAAATGTTGCCTGGACTGATGAATCGAGATTCACGTTGGCACATGCGGATGGCAGGATAACAGTACAGCGCAAACCACATGAAGCGATGAATCCTTCTTGCCAGCAGGGTACTCTTCAAGCTGGTAGGGGTGGCATTCTCGTCTGGGGATTGTTTACGTGGACTTAAATGGGACCCCTGGTACGTGTGACATCGTCCCTCACAGGTCAATGTTACCGGGATATCCTGGACGGCCATTTGCTCCCGTTTGTGCGTTTTCAACATCCAAATGGGGACCTCATCCTGCAACAAGACAATGCAGCTCCGGAATTGTATCCGAATGGTTGGATGAACACTTCACCGACGTGACCTCGCTTCCTTGGCCAGCTAGGTCACCTGACCTCAATCCCATCGAGCACATCTGTGATGCCATCGAGTGAGATGACCCCCTCCATCAAATCTTCGTAAACTGTGGGAGCTTGTTCAGGGGTCGTGGATCTGCATTGCTTCCCAACGCTTCCAGTGTCTCGTCGAGTCCATGCCGAGACGAATCGCCGCCGTCATCAGGGCGAAAGGTGGTGCTACACGTTACTAGACAGGTATCTCTAATTCAATTGCTCTTCGGTGTATATACCAATCAAATTAACATTTTCAAAAAGTTACATACTAAAATAAATAGTTTAGTCACCCAAACCGACAAGAAGAAGGTGCGAACACTTCATATCCAATACATAAAAAGTCTCATCACAGGGATCATAACCAAAGTAAATAATAATTACAAAGCATAAAAGTAACACTATAATCTTTTAGTTTTAAATAAATTAAAGCATTGCAACAGATTCGTTATAACGAATCGTTGCGATGTAATGTGGCAAGGGAACCAGGGAAAAGGGCTAACAAATAACCTGACGAGCCCCTAAAACCCAAGAAAAAAACAAAGAATTTAAATCGTCAAGTCAATGAACAATTTAACCTTAATACAGTAAATTGAAGTAATGGAAAACAATATGTGACCAACGAGTAATCAACTATTAAGTAAGAAATTCTTAAGCTCTCTTTTAAATACCGAATTGTGCGTCCCCGTCTTGAACCGAAGCGGCAACCCATCCCGGGACCTAGGGCAAGTCACGTTAATACTCTTAAATAAAAAATTTGTACGCGCTCTAGGTGTTAAAAAACTAGTATTACCATGAGTGTCATGATCATGGGAACGCAAATGTAAGGTAATTAGATCAGAATATTTATTAGCATATACACTTAAGTGCCAGAAAAACTAGTACAGACGAGCTTATGAAAAATGCCTAGCAACGTCACCTACGCGCGTACTCAGTTGCGTCCGCCAGTATACGTATATAAAGCGATAGACATCCTTGCCAGCTCTCAGAGCTATTTTCGGCATGAGAATGACAAGTAATAACGATTTAAGCGATTTTCAACGTGGTGTCATAGTTGGCGCTCGTGAAATGGGCCATAGTATTTCGGAGGTCGAAACGAAGTTCGGATTTCCACGGACGACCATTGCAAGGGTGTACCGTGACTACAAGAATTCCGGCAAAACCTCCAACCTACGATATCAGTGTGGCCGTAAAAAGACATTGGGTGAACGTGACCATCGTCGGCTGTCAAGAATCGTTTTACGCGACACTCTCGCAGGTAGCATCGGAATTCAATGCTGGAGCCTCAACAAGCATCAGCGTCCGGACTGTGCAACGTACCCTGCACGATATGGGCTTTGGGAGCAGATGCCCAACTCGAGTCCCTGGTGCACGACAGAGAGCTATGCGCCTCGCTTGGGCACGGCAACACAGCCACTGGACACTTGATGACTGGCAACAAGTAGCCTGGTCTGACGAGTCGCATTTCCAACTGTATCAGGCTGATGGAAGGATTCGTGTGTGGTGCAAACCCCATGAAGCCATGGATCTCGCCTGTCAACAGGAAACTTTATTGGCTGGTGGGGGTCCGTAATGGTATGGAATGTGTTTAGCTGTACTTCACTGAGACCCCTGGTACGTCTACAAACGTCTGTGACCAGCCAATGCTATGTGCGCATCCTTTCTGACGAGGTACACCCGTTCATATCCTGCATGCATGCTGTTGGGTTGGGCCTGTTCCAACAGGACAATGCCACTCCATACAAGTGTCGGGACGCTACATTATGCTTAGAGGAGCATTCATCTGAGTTTGGGGTGTTGCCATCCCACCCAAGTCCCCAGATCTGGACGTGATAGAACACATTTGGGATGCCATGCAACGCGCTATCGAACACAGGAATCAGAGACCTCGGAATACACCCGAATTGTGGGATGCTCTGTAGGAAGTATGGTGTACATTGCCTACAGCATATTTCCAGAAGCTAGTGGAGTCCATGCCCCGTCGTATTTCTGCAGTCCTGCGCTCCCGTGGGGGACTTACCAAGTATTAGACTGATGTACCAGTTTTTCTGGCACTTCAGTTTATACGTTCATGCATAAACAATAATAGTCGAAAACTGTATAATTTATCAAATGACATTATCTGATAACTTAGGAAAAGAGAATGTACCTGTAAAGACGGATTCAATAAACGTAATTTTTTTTTTTTTTTGCAAAACATAAATTCTGTTAACATTCCCAATAGTTGTGCGACCCCAAGCCAAAAGACAGCAAGATAGAAATGGATAAATAATTGCAAAATATAATAACAACTTAACCTTAGCAGGCAATAAACTTGAAATCCTACAGATGACACCAATACGGGATCTGAGCCCAACCGCTATTTCACTGACATGTGTATCCCATTTCAAATTATATTGTAAATATACAGTACATCCAGGAACTTTACAACAGCCTGAAAGTCAAGGGGCACTCCATTAAATAATATCCCATTTGCAATATCCTCTCGTCGCGAAAAAAGTACACTAGTAGTTTTGGAAAAATTTATGATTAAGGAATTACAGCAAAACCAACGATAATAATCCTGAAGTTCCAAATTTACACGTAGGATTAACTCAGTGTCCCCAGAAAATAATAGGTTTGTATCATCAGCATACAAAATAGGAGTAGCACTTGAAGTAATAGTAAATAAATCATTAACATAAATTTAAATTAATAACGAGCCCAAAACCGATCCCTGAGGAACACCATGACGAAACAAAAGGTCAGAAAATCGAACACCCTGTATCTGTACAAATTGCTTCCGACCTGTTAAATAATTTTGGAATAAGGTCTTACCACCTCCCCTAATGCCAATGTTTTCTAACTTGGATAACGACGTGTGCATGACAAATGGTATCAAAAGCGCGGGAAAGATCACAGAAAAAACCCCACCACACTACAGCCATTATCAAGACTAAAATGTAAATAATTTAATACGTCTAGAATAGCAGTTTCAGTCGAAAACTCCTTACGAAACACATGTTGACTTTTATTTAAAATATGTTTTTTTTTTTTTTGTGTGTGAATGTAAGATAACTACATAATTTTAGTAAACACCGAAATTACAGATACTGGTCGATAATTTGCAACATCTGTTACTGAACCCTTTTTATGTATAATAGTAACACGACTTTTCAATGGCAACGGAATGCACCGTGTGTACAAAATGCGATTAAAAATATGGGTCAACGGAATAAATAGCTCACGTGAAACAAATTTTATAACCCTAGGATGTACGTTATCGGGCCCAGAACTTTGGGACGGGTCCAATTCAGTCATTACCTTCAAGAGGTCGTCATCAACTGGTTTAAAAAAGAATGAGGAATTTAGACGACGGTGGTAGGTAATCAGAGAAATGGTTAGTATAATGAGGAATTTCAGACAACAAAATATCCGGTAACTCCAAAAAATATTTATTAAAAATATTAACAACCTCATCTAAATTAGACGTCCTATTTCCATTATATTCAATTATAGTTGGTGATTGGGCAACCCTCGAGGTTTCCAATAGTTCATTAATTGAACGCCAGATTTTCCTGCCATCAGTAGTAGTACCGAAATAATTATAATAATTTTTTTTTTTTAGCCAGTCTTAATTTAGAATTATACCAATTTCTATACCTGCGAAAATTAGACAAATGAATGGGGTCCCTGAAACGGAGGAACACAGCGAATAATTTATTTTTTTCTATTTAAGCAACGTAACAAACTCCGGTTAAACCAAGGTTTACCACAACGCGACGTACGAGTTAAGTTACGAAATGGAAACGCAACATCGTAAGAATTCCAAAAAAAATCCCCACATGATATGACTCAACTGGATCATCCAACTGAAGTACAGAAGTCCAATCAACTGGTGATAAAGCCCTACGAAACAGAAGTAAATTATCATAACTATAATTTCTTATTAACATAGAGCAGGAATTAGATCTGTGTACTGCTGAACAGTCCGCCAAAAGAAAAATCGGTAGATGATCACTGATGTGAAATGAGAGAACCCCCGAGCATGTACTATAGTTATTCGTTATACACACATCCAATAGAGAAGAAGTAGAATCTGTGACCTACGAGTAGACGTCTGATCAGATCAGATCGTACGTAAAGGATTTTAGTAAGAGAGTGTCCGACCCCAGGTCTTAAACAACCCTTAGAAATAAGAAGCTAAGAGATTTGGGCTAGAGTATCTGATAGGAAAGTGATACTGAAGCGAGGTAGAAAGGGCGAGAAAGACGCTCTTATTTATTCCCGGGGGGGGGGCAGTACCCGGGGTCCGACGGCTTAACGTGCCCATCCGATGCACGGTGGATATTTAGTGGTTCGAGCGTTCGTACCTGCCTGGGATTGAATCTGAAGTTCCTCCGAGGCAGTCCCGAAAGTTGATCACTAGGCCAACCGCTGCCCGCAGATCGTCTCAGGAGCTATCCCGCAGTTTTAAGGAAATCTGGCACACGTTATCTATTGGAATGTTCCATTTTTGTTGCGAAATGGGGTGTTCGGAGACGTTTTCCCACATAAGTTACATTTAAATCATGGTTCGGTACTGCGAAACTTGGATTCCTGTCCGTGTTGATTACATTACGTATTAAAGACTGTGTAGCCGTTTTTTTGTTCTCCGATTCATATGATATGTCTTATTTCACAGGTTTTTTTTTTTTTTTATCACGGGCCCATAATTTGGGCACATTTGCAGACATCTTAGTTCTTTTGTGTTCACATGTTTGAAACACTGTACCACGCAGCATGGATGTTGTGTTTGTCTTACGGACTGGCTCTCTCCCTTCCCTGGAACCAGTGGCCCTGAAATAAGGACGGACGACTGCTTATAGCCCTTTGAGTTGCTCACGGTGGTCGTTAAACTCACAAAAGCCGCCCCGGTGGCGCAGTGGTCTAAGGCGTTGGCCTCTGATCATTCGTCCGTAAGGGGTCCGGGTTCGAATCCCGGTGAGGCATGGATGTTGTGTTTGTCTTACGGCACTGGCTCTCTCCCTTCCCTGGAACCAGTGACCCTAAATTAGGGACGGGCGACTGCTTATAGCCCATTGAGTTGCTCACGGTGGTCGTTAAACCTCCAATAAAAAAAAATAAAAAAAATAAAAATAATTTCATCAAAAAGCTCCTTGAAGGTGTCAAAGTGTTACTTTCTAGATATGATTTTAACATTGGCAGCTTGCAGATATTTTGGTTTTCCGCAAGAGCGAATTCAAATTCATATTTAGCGAATTCAAATACTGCGTAATATCAGTTAGAAATGCCAGGGTGCTAAGAAAAGCGAAATCACCGAGATATTTACTTAGATCGGAATCACATTTTATTTCTGACAATAAAGAGATAAAAATTCTTTCTAAAGTTGGAAAAATTTCAATAAACATTTTCCGATCATAAAAGTTTAAGGTAGCAGTTTTTAAAGCACGATAATTAAAACAGTACGCAAGCTTCAGATGAACTGAAGAACTTATTTAATGTATAAGTCAAAAGGTTGAAAATAAAGTCATAAGAACTTTCGGTCTTCCTAAAGACCATCATCAGATTGAAGTACTTTAGTACTGACGGTGAATGAAGCTTGAGGATCAGCCGTGATGTCTTCTGATGGAGAGAGAACACGGGAAGGCAAGGAGGAGTCAAGCGGAGGAAAATCCGACAGAGTGGAGAAAGCAACATCGGAAGACGCGTCTTAATGGAAGGCTTTAATCAGATTTTCGGCAGAACTGGGTCCAGGAGGTGCAGACGCAGGAGGAGGCATGGCAACAGAAACGGAGGAAGAGGTAGAATGCTGCCTTGGAGCTGCAAGAGTCAGTGGCTCTGCATGGGGGCAACGAGCCTGCTGTTGGCCGTAAGCCTTGCAGCGTGAGCAATGAGCAGAGGGGAGGAGCTCAATCCGGCGGCGTTCGTTACCGCAACGAACATCGAGGAACCGTGGAAACTTTATGAAATGCTCTTCCGACGGGAAGACGATGCGAGCAGTTCTACGGAAGCCACAGATATGTTTATCATCGGGGTCAGAGGGGGAAGAGGAGAGAGTCTTCACTGGGCCGACTACTCTGCCACATCGACTAAGTGCAGCACACAGCATATCATCAGAGATCTCCGGGGGTACCGGATGTAGAGAGACCAGAACAGGACGCTGGGCGATGGATTCTGCTAAGAGGTGACGATCGCCAATTGAGAGGCCCCGAGACAAGACAAGCTCGGCATATTCTTTCTTCGAAAAATAAACAATCACAGTTCGTGGCTTTCGGGTGAGGTGGGTGATGGCACCAGAAGGAATCATCTTCTTGAGAGCGGAACTGTACTGTTTCAAAGGAGTGTTAGGCAGCGCATCAAAACAAACCCCCAACTCGAGGGTGGAATGAAGACGTTGACCAGCAGGAGAGTTCTCGGGAATGTCTAATAAGATGGTGTCACCGTTGAGAGTAACGTAAGAATCCATAGGGGCAGACGAGACGAGGAGGAAGCCGGTGGAATACCAGAAGCAGCCGCAGAATATGTGCGTGCAGAAGCGGCTCCTCTGGTAGGCATTGACGCAGCATGAGACAATGTACTGGAAGCAAAGGCAGTAGAAACTGTAGAGGGCAGATTAGCGACGTCATCAGAGACGTCCATGAATTCATCACTGTCAGCAGAGGCCAGGGACGTCAGATCCACGTTCTGAATGGCGGAGTCCTGAGCAGAAGGCGTGCAAATGACAGGAGGAAAATTGAGAGGCTCTCCACTAGCAAGTGAAGATGATTGATCTGCTGCGTCTGTCGTTGAAGAGGTGATGTGAGGAGCTACAGCAATGCGGGCGGGAACAGAGCCCTGATCGGCAGATGCCATAATCAATGGCAAGGGTTAACGAAGAAAAACGACCACCTCGGTGTGTAAATTAAAACACTGATAATGAACAAAAATAAGCACTCAACAACTCGTGAGGGATTTTAAACCAAAGCACAGACCTTTAGCTTCGGCACACACTCACAGAAGAGCAATGATGGGACACACAAAATACGTACGTGAAGCATTCAAACATGGAGCTCGTGAAGACACGTGTAGGCCAAATGTGGACCGACACCGTACTAATGTAATCCAATAAATGCTATGTTGTGTTTCTCTTCTAACTGTCCGTTGGCTTTTCTTAATATAGTGTATATACTGCTCTGTGAACTTCACCTGCGCCACCGTTCGGCTTACAGGCGCGCTCATTTCTCTAGGCTGGGGGTGGTCATAATATAATGGCTCATTGGGGTATTTGATAGTCTCATCGGACACCCTCATGAGATTTGATTCCGTATCTTTTCAGTCAGAAATGAAATTTGGTTTATTCTTCATTTGCGTGCAGCAAAATTTCGTCCGGCGGGCCGCCAATTGGAAAGCACTGCACTGCCTTAGCTGATTGAATATTAAATCATTTTCCGGATTATTATTTTATAAAAGCATATACACTGAAAAGACAAATTATTACGTACACCCCGGTGAAAATACGCAAGGCAGCAGCAAATTGTGGTGTGCAGGAAAACCGGTTGTAGCTATAATTAGAGTGGGTAGGTACGCACAGGAATACATTCGGTCAAGTGACAGCATGGGTCGAGGACGAGACTTAAATGAGTTTGATCGAGGGCAAGTCGTGGGAGCCAGGAAGGCCGTATGTTCAATCAGCGAAACGGCGAAACTGCTAGGAACTCCGCTACACACCGTAGCAAGTGTGTACCAGAAGTACGTGACATCCGGGAAACCCGCTAACAGTTGGATGAAATGTGGCCGTAAAAGTACATTGGATGGTCGAGGGCGCCGACGATTGGCCCGCATCGTACAGACGAATCGGAAGGCTAGTTTGCAGCAAATCACCTCACAATTTAATGAAGGAGCATCCACAAGCCTATGCTCAAAGACAATCCGTCGACACATGGCACAACTCGGCTGGGGCAGTCGACGACCATATCGAGAAACTGGGGCAGTCGACGGAATTATTTGGTAATGAAATTACACAATTTGCAAGTAATAATTACATACACTGACGGGGAAAAAAATCCCAACACCAAGAAGGGGTTGTGTTAGATAAACGACAGTTGGTATAGGCGATGAGAGTACATCTGTAAGATGACGTCTATGCAAATTTCGCGCTCGGCGCATACGTGTGGCGCTAGTAGCGCCCCTCGGAACATGCAAAGCAGGTTTGCTGTAAATACGCGCAGTAATGTTCGTGAGCGTTACAGCGCGTATTAGATTCGACGTAGTGTGTTTATGTTAGTCAAGAATGCCTTTAAGAAGACGAAGAAGCCATTATCAACAGCTCACGGAGTTTGAACGAGGTCGTGTAATAGGGCTACGAGAAGGTGGATTTTCTTTCCGCAATATTGCAGAACGACTTGGCAGGAATGTAGCCACTGTGCATGATTGTTGGCAGCGGTGGTCAAGGGAAGGTACTGCCTCAAAAAGACAGTGTTCCGGCCGGCCACGTGACACTACTGAGAGAGAAGACCGCCGTGTACGGCGTATGGCCGTGGCGCATCGTACCGCCTCTGCGGCAGCAATTTGAGCTACAGTTGCCACCACAGTGACACAACGAACTGTTACAAATCGGTTACTTGAAGGACAGCTCCGAGCCAGACGCCCTGGAGCGTGCATTCCACTTACTCCAAACCACTGTCGTTTGCCATGTCAGTGGTATCAAGCTAGAGCTCATTGGAGGACGGAGTGGAGATCTGTTGTGTTTTCTGATGAAAGCCGGTTTTGCCTGGGTGCCAGTGAAGGCCGTGTGTTGGTTAGAAGGAGTTCAGGTGAGCGCCTGCAACCAACCTGTCTGCGGCCGAGACACACTGGACCTACACCTGGAGTTATGGTCTGGGAAACAATATCCTATGACAGCAGGAGCACTCTCGTGGTTATCCCACGCACCCTGACGGCACAGTTGTACGTCGGTCTAGTGATTCAACCTGTTGTGCTGCCATTCATGAACAGCATTCCAGGGGGTGTTTTCCAACAGGATAACGCTCGCCCGCATACCGCTGTTGTAACCCAACATGCTCTACAGAGTGTCGACATGTTGCCGTGGCCTGCTAGATCACCAGATCTTTCACCAATCGAGCACGTATGGGACATCATTGGACGACAACTCCAGCGTCACCCCCAACCAGCATTAACCGTCCCTGTATTGACCGACCAAGTGCAACAGGCATGGAACTCCATCTCACAAACTAACATCCAGCACCTGTACGACACAATGCATGAACGTTTGCGTGCTTGCATTCAACATTCTGGCGGTAACACCGGTTATTAATGTACCAGCATTTCACATTTAAAATGGCTCTTCTTGCGCTTACATTAAGCTGTGATCTTGAAACCTTAATCGATTAAATATGTTACCTGTACAAATGTATTGCCGCCATTTCATTCATCTACAACTATTTTTTCGTTATGTTGGGATTCTTTTTCCGTCAGTGTATATATATAGCTCTCTCCTGCATAAGGCCAAGAGAAATGAGAGACCACTAAGAAAAAAATTATCACACAATTTTTTTCATTTTCTCTGATAGAAAATGCGTTGGACTGTTGTCAGTCCTGAATGAAAATTCACACAAATTGGCCAGATTTATGTGTTTCCAGGACTGAGCAACAGGACAGATGTTGTGTTTGTCTTACGGTCGCCCCAATGGTCCTTTTTTTTTTATTGGAGTTTTAACGACCACCGTGAGCAACTCAATGGGCTATAAGCAGTCGCCCGTCCCTAATTTAGGGTCACTGGTTCCAGGGAAGGGAGAGAGTCAGTGCCGTAAGACAAACACAACATCCATGCCTCACCGGGATTCGAACCCGGACCCCTTACGGACGAATGATCAGAGGCCAACAGTGGTCTAAGCGATGGCTTCTGATCATTCACCCAACGGAGGGGTTCGGGTTTGAATCCCGGTAAGGCACGATGCGTTTGTCTTACGGCCGCCACGGTGGCGTAGTGATCTACGTGATAGCTTCAGATCATTCGTCCAACGGAGGGGTCTGGGTTCCAATCCCGAGTTAGGCATGGTTGTTTGTGTGTGTCTTTCGGGGGGTTTATTCGCTGTGTGCCTTGTTCACCCGGCATTCTGTATTCAATGCTCACTATGTACATTGCTGGCGTCGAAACATAAAATGTCTATACTGTGTATCTGTCAACCAAATCCAATAAATAATTTTTAAACCTTCAAACTGTGGCGCAGTGGTCTAAGCGATTACTTCTGATCCTTCACCCAACGGAGGGGTCTGGGTTCGAATCCCGGGTAAGGCATGGATATCTGTGTTTGTCTTTCGGCACTGGCTCTCTGTTATTTGCAAATCTGGCATACTGTATCAAATGTTCGATCTGTACTTTGATGATTTCAATGTATTGCATAATATTCGTACCCTGTGACGCACAATACTGTATTTGTCTGACTTCGAGATGTATGTGTTCACCACGGCTAATGTATGAATTCAAGTTGTATGTGTTACCTGGGACCAAAAATTTATTTTTTTAAGCCTCCAATAAAAAAACAACAAAAAAAAAACAAGAAAAATGACACCGAATTTTCGGGGGTAATAAGCACATCTTTTGAATCCGTTCTGACGCAAATTAAATTTATCAAAGCAATTCAAAGTCAATGGAACCGATATAGAAAACAATAGATCTGACGAAAGAATGAAGATTTTCAATCGGGTTTTTTAATCCCTCAGATATTGCTGTAAACGGAATCGTCTGCTTACGAACTCTTAGAAACAGAGATATCGACAAAAATAAGATGTGCCTTTACGTCCCCTGGTGGGAAAAACATGCATTATTTTAGGAAGAAAGTATTCTCAAAAGGTTTATCCATATGAGCGGTATCGGTCCAAGAAAAAAAAAATTAGTCGAGTTTTCAGGAACCCAGATTTTGCTACAAATACATCAGAAGCAGAAATTAACACTTATGCCCCCTGGTGACCAAACCATTCTTTACCAAACATTAGAAATTATGTGAAAAATATTTTCCATCAGGTCTTGTATGCGATACAGGAATTATTTTTTTTTTCAAATCGGAGTTTTAGGAGCAGAAATAACGCAGAAAACGCAATTTACCTTTGTGCCCCCTAGCGGAAAGCCTATGATTTACTTGAATTTTTTTAATTTATAGGAAAAGCATTTCGCATCGGAAACACTATCCAACATAGAAGGAATTTTTCAAATCGGACTCTTAGAAGTAGAGATATTGACAAAAATAAGATATACATCTACGCCCCCTGGAGTAGAAACCAAGCATTTTTTTAAGAAGAAAATTTTCCTAAAAGTTTTGTCGATATGAGTAGTAACGGTCAACAAACGACTTTTTTTTTCAATCGAGATTTTAGAAGCACATAATTTGCTGCAAATACAACAGAAGCGGAAATAAAAACTTACGCCACCTGGTGACCAAACCATTTCTTACAAACATTAGAAAATATGTGCAAACGATTTCCCATCAGGAGCTGTATGCGGTGCAGAAAGAATTTTTCAAATCGGAGATTTAGAAGCAGAGATATAGGGAAACGCAATTTACATTTACGCCCCCTAGCGGAAAGTCTATGAATTACTTGAAAATTTTTAAATTGTATGAACCACATGTCACACTAGAAACACTATCCAACAAAGAAGGAATTTTTCAAATCGGACTCCTAGAAGTAGAGATATTGACAAAAATAAGATATACATCTACGCCCCTGGCGTAGAAACCATGCACTATTTTAAGAAGAAAATGTTTCTAAAAGGTTTGTCGACATGAGTAGTATCGGTCAACAAACGACGTTTTTTTTAATCGAGAATTTAGAAGCTCATATTTTGCTGCAAATACATTAGAAGCGGAAGTTAAGACTTACACCGCCTGGTGGTCAAACCATCTTTTACGAAAATTAGAAATTATGTGCAAACGATTTCCCAACAGGAGCTGTATCCGGTGCAGAAAGAATTTTTCAAATCGGAGATTTAGAAGCAGAGATATAGGGAGAAACGCAATTTACCGTTACGCCCCTAGCGGAAAGTCTATGAATTACTTGAAATTTTTGAAATTATATGAAAAACATGTCACACGGAAAGCACTATCCAACAAAGAAGGAATTTTTCAAATCGGACTCCCAGAAGTAGAGATATTGACAAAAATAAGATGTACATCTACGCCCCTGGCGGAGAAACTGTCGAATATTTTAAGAAGAAAATATTCCGAAAACGTTTATCGATGTGAGTGGCATCAGTCCACGAAAGAAGTTTTTCAATCGATATTTTAGAAGCTCCGATTTTATGGCAAATACATCAGAAGCAAAAATTAACACTTACACCCCCTGGTGACCAAAGTATTCTTTACCAAAAATTTGAAGTTATATGCAAAAGATTTTCCATCAAGAGATGTTTCCGCTGAAGAAAAAAAAATTCAAATCGGAGTTTTAGAAGAAGAGTTATCGGTAAAAATGTAATTTATTTTTACGCCCCCTAGCGAAAAATCTATGCGTAATTTGAAAAAGTAACTATATGTGAAATACTCTTCGACAAAAATGGAATCGAAAGATAAAAAAAATTTCAATCGGATGTTTAGAAGCAAATATGTGGAATAAAACGTATTTTTGAATTCGACATCATCTGCATTTACGCCCTCTACCGGCGAAATTGTACATCGTAAAAAAAAACGAAATGAAGGATCACATTTGCATATTTCAGGCTTCCCAATGCAAAAAAAAAAAAAAAATTCAAATCGGACTAATAGTTGCAGAGATGTCGTGGGTACAGACGGACGGACGGACAAACCGATAACAGAAGCACGATCTTTTTTTACAAAAGACGTGCTAAAAACGTAGTAAAATCATGCAATACATTGATTATGATACGCTTTCCAACATACCAGAAATCATTACTCAAGTTATGAGGATAATGGCTGTGGAATAAATCTCGCTCCAGTGACCTGACCTTTGACCCGATTGCGATGATATTGAACAGAATTGGTTCAGTATACCTTCGGAACAACATATTAAAGTTTTGTCACAAATCGAACAATTTTTATGTAAGTTATGACGCATAAGGGCAATGGAATGGATCCCGCTCATATGTCCTGACCTTTGGCCCCAATTCTCCCATTTTCAATAGGATTCGTCCCCAGGTGGTCCCCTACCACATACTAAAATTTCATCGAAATCGAATCATTTTTACACGAGTTCTCGTGCGGACGGAACGACAGACAGACAGACGGACAAAGCAGCAGCTTATACGCTTCTTCAACTTACGGTTGGAAAGCTTAAAAACAGAACACGGTGAAACGATGCCAATACAATTCACTCAGACTGTTTGACGTCACTGGTTGCCTTAGCAACCCCCTTTCCTGGAAGAGTCCACGTTTTTCGTATCGCCGCAACTAGAATTTTGCGTCACTTTACACGGATTTCCGCATTTAGACATTTGCGTCATTTTAAGCGGAAGTTTGACAAAGCATGCGAACTGATACAAAAGCCACGGCAGTTTTCGATAATCAGCCTTGTAAATGAAAAAAGTTATTACCTAATAAACTTTGCGTGCTAAATCCAAATTTCACTAATTCCGACAAATTATTTGAATACCTTTTAAAATTGTTTGTTTGTTTCCTAAATTGTAAGTGCAGTGGAACTTAGCTTACTTCAGACTACGAACAGCTTCTGAAAGTCGGTGGCGCACTCAGTGGGGGTAGCCCAGGGCCCTCTCCATGAGATATCACTTGGTCCTTCGCTCCTTGTTATTGGCTGCTTATTTTTAAATAATAAACGCACTTTAATATGGAGGAGAGATTTTTATGGGTTTCCAATATTTGAGAAAAAGTTTCTCCGGGTTATTTTTGTCTGCATCTTCAAGATTTTGGGGCTGTCTTGACGGCGCAGTGGTCTAAGCACTGGTTTCTGACCATTCATCCAAGACAGGTCTGGGTTCCAATCCCGGTGAGTCATGGATGTTGTGTTTGTCTTATGGCACTGACTTTCTCGCTTCTCCGAAATCAGCGGCCCTAAATTATGGACGAACGACTGCTTATACCCCATCCATTTGCACACAGTGGGCGTTAAACACCCCAAATAAAAAATATTTATATTTGGGGCCACCGCCATATCGAAATCCTGGGTGCGTCACTCCTGAAAGTATTACTGGGGATTGGGAGGAAACCCCCGGTGGCGCAGTGGTATAAGCGTTGGCTTATGACCATTCGTTCGTGTAGGGTCCGGGTTCGAATCCCGGTAAAGCATGGATGTTGCGTTTACCTTACGGCACTGGCTCTCTTCTTTCCCTCGAACCAGTGGCCCTAAACTAGGGACGGGCGACTGCTTACAGCCCATGGAGTTGCTCACGGTGATCGTTAAACTTTCAATTAAAAAAAAATGAGAAAACGGCTGTCAGCAAGGCTGTAGCTATCGGGGGACAGAACAGGAATATGGGGGATCTGGAAGGGTCTGTATCCTAGGGACCCAGAATTACTAAAGGCCCAGCAGGCATGCCGCTATAACACAACTCATATATATATATATATATATATATATATATACTGTATATATATACCCTGAAGTGCCAAAAAAAAACCTGGTACACCAGTCTAATACTTGGTAGGTCCCCCACGGGAGCGCAGGGTAACAGAAATACGAAGGGGCATGGACTCCACTAGCTTCTGGAAATATGCTGTAGGCAATGCACACCATACTTCCTGCAGAGCGTTCCACAATTCCGGTGTATTCCGAGGTCTCGGATTCCTGTGTTCGATAGCGTGTTCCCAAATGTGTTCTACCACGTTCAGATCTGGGGACTTGGGTGGAAATGGAAACACCCCAAACTCAGATGAATGCTCCTCTAACCATAATGTGGCGTCCTAACACTTGTGTGGAGGTGCATTGTTCTGTTGGAACAGGCCCCACCTATCACCATGAATGCAGGACATAAACGGGTGTACTTCGTCAGAAAGGATGCGCACATAGCGTTGGCCGGTCACAGACGTTTGTAGACGTACCAGGGGTCCCAGTGAAGTCCAGTTAAACGCATCCCTTTACCACTACGGGACCCCCCCCACCACCACCACCAGCCGGTACAATTCCGTGTTGACAGGCGGGATCCATGACGTTTGCGCCACACACGAATCCTTCCATCTGCCCGATACAGTTGGAAACGGGACTCGTCAGACCAGGCTACTTGTTGCCAGTCATCAAGTGTCCAGTGGCGGTGTTGCCGTGCCCAAGCGAAGCGCATAGCTCTGTGTCGTGCACCCATCAAGGGGACTCGAGTTGGGCGTCGGCTTCCAAAGCCCATATGGTGCAGGGTACGTTGCACAGTCCGGACGCTGATGCTTGTTGAGGCTCCAGCACTGAATTCCGATGCTACCTGCGGGATGTCGCGTGAAACGTTTCTTGACAGCCGACGATAGTCACGTTCACCCAACGTCTTTTTACGGCTTCGCTGGTATCGTAGAGTGGAGGTTTTGTTGGAATTCTTGTAGTCACCCTTGCAATGGTCGTTCGTGAAAATCCGAACTTCGTTTCTACCTCCGAAATACTATGGCCCATCTCACGAGCGGCAACTATGACATCACGTTGAAAATAGCTTAAATCGTTATTACTTGTCATTCTCATGCCGAAAACAGCTCTGACAGCTGGCAAGGCTGTCTATCACTGTATATACGCACTGGCGGACGCAACTGAGTACGCGCATATGTGACGTTGCAATGTATTTTGCATAAGCTCGTCTGTACCAGTTTTTCTGGCACTTCAGTGTATATTCACTGCTGGCCACCCAAAATGCAACACCAAGAAGGACACGAGATAGCAAAGCCAGATTTACTGGACACATAACAACAGATACAAAGATGAAACGATTGAGCTTACAGGCCCGTGCGACTTGCGGAACACGCAGACATCAATAGTTCGTGTGGCCCACATGGCGGGCAATAACGGCCGCTAAACGCCGCGGCATCGAACGAAAGTTGGTTGGTTGGTTGTTGGATTTTATTGGCGCAAGGGCCAGGTTTGGCCAAAGAGCGCCAGACAAAGAACTATCAGCCACAGATTTTTAAAAACGTGGAAAATGATTAAGAGCAGACAGGCTTGGTAAAAGTTGAAAAAGAGTATGATGAAAGCTGTGAAGACAAGGTAGTTAATTAGGTTTATATAAAAATTTATTAATTTACTATTATAATTATAATTTTTTTTTTTTTAAACACAACTACACAAAGGATGAGTCACTCTCCTCCCCCCACACTCCTCTGCAATGCTGGCAGAGGGCGGGGACGAACTGTCACTCTCTTCCCCCCATGTTCCTCTGCAATGTTGTTTGAGGCTGGGGACGAACTGTCACTCCTCCCCCTATGTTCCTCTATAATGTTGGTTGAGGGTGGGGACCTCGCTGAGGCCGAGACAGTTGGATGGACACTGCACACCTTTGCGGATTGAGGGCCGGGTCTTCCGCACGTGCAGGCTTTCGGCTGGAAACTGGAAGAGACGGTCGGCAGCAAAAGAGAAGGCCCAGAATCAGGTATTCGAAAAATCTCGAGCTCGGGGAAAAACACCTGTGTCGCTTGGTCAGCTGTAGATCGCTTGGCAAGGGCGGCGAGAGCTACAGGGCGCGGAACAAAGGGCTGCACGGGTTGTGGCAGAGACTGAACTACTGCGGCAAAAGTACGCTGTCGGGTGGTGGGTATACCCAACTTGGCCTTGGCAGCAGGGTACGAGAGGCCTTCCAGGGTCTTGAGGCGCTGGATCGCCATCTCGTCCTTCCATTTCATACAGTTGCGGGAGTAAGCTGCATGGGCCTCACCGCAGTTAACACAGCAGGCCGCAGAAGTGCAACCTTCCCCGTCATGTTCACTGGAGCCACAATTTGCGCAACGAGCGGAACTCTTACAGAAACGTTGTGAATGCCCGTACCTCTGGCACCTGAAACAGCGCAGAGGACTGGGAATGTACGGGCGAACTCCACAGACCAAGTAGCCAGCCTTGATTTCGGTCGGAACTTTCGGGGAGTTAAAAGTCAAGATGACATTTTTTGACTTAATCATGGAACCATCACGCCGGAACATCATACGACGTGCAGCAATAACACCTTGATCAGCAAGTTCAGTCACGAATTCGTCTTCACTGCATGGCAAGAGATCAAACTCCGAAATAACACCCCGAGAGGTGTTAAGAAACGGGTGAGGTGTCACTTTTACAGGAATGCCTTTAAGACTAGTGAGGTTCAGAAAAGTGTTACTCTGAGAAACACTGCAAGTTTGGACAAGCAGGTCCCCAGAGCGAAGCTTCCTCACAGACTTCAAGGGGCCAACCGCAGCGTCCAAAGCTTTAGAAATGAAAAAGGGAGATCTGGTGGACAGTCTCTCATGCGGATCGATGGATTCTACAAGCAAGTGAGTAGCATGCGTAGTCACAGCAATCGAGGGAGACGACGCTTCGGAGCGACTGGTACAGCTGCCGAAGAAGAGGTTCCACATTCTTGGTCCAGGTCAAGGTCTAAAGACCGTTTAAGGGTATGAGACTTGGTAGGTTGAGAAGACGAAGGACAGTCGTTGTCAACTATCATTTTGTCAGGTGACTTAAATTTGGAGTTTTTGTTCTTTTACCCATGGTAAAAAAGGAGGAAGATTCGTCTGCAGACTACTCCACCCACCACCGAGCCCTACAAGGGAGAACTGGAGGTCTGCAAGCCAAGAAAATGACGCTGGACACAGTTCTGGAGCTTATACGTTGCAGATATAGTCCGTTGGCTGTGATCACACGCACTCGGCGGACACTTCGGCCTCCGGGTACCGTCACGCCAACGCCTTTGGCATGATCCCACAGCCCCCGGGCTCACCCTGCCGTGCTATACGACAAAAAAGCCGCTAAAGCCGTGTACACAACTTGGTACAAGACTTCTGACTAGAGGTGGGTTAGTCTCTAGCCTCCCGTTTACAGCGAAGCCGGGGTCGAAGAGGAGTGTTGGTACACAGGAGGCACTTATCCGGTCTCCTGCGACCTCAGCCGCCAGACATCCCATTTCCGCCTCACGGGTCTCCGCACGCGGCAAACATGCAGGTAGGTCTAGCACCCAAACCAGCTAAAAGGAAAAAAAGAAATCCAAAGAAGACAAATCCTGGAAGGGAACCTAAACGGAATCTCAGCAACCTACGAACTGAGCGGTTAATATAATACAGTTAGTGGTGGAGGGTAACAAAACCACAAGACCGGGGTGTTAGTGCATAACGTGGTAGCGATTAGGTAAAGTATGCAACACGGGCAACTAGCCAGTGGAGAAAATAAATAAAAACGAAAAAGCGAGACACAAGACCAGCTCGGGATCGTGGAGCCGCGACTCCCCAACAGCTGGATGAACAGCCGTCCCTGCAAACACCAACAGCAAAGCGGTGGCATGACATCAGATGTTGACCAGTCACAAGGTCAGCTCGGTCCGTGGGGGCGCCGCTCCCCAAATAACTGGAAAACCAGTTATCCCCGTGCGGGGATCGAACGAAAGAGGCTTTGGATGTGGGCTTGGGGTATGTCGGTCCAGGCTGCTTCCACACGTTGCCACAGTTCATCAGGCGTAGCCGCGGGTGGTGCTTGCCGGGCCACTCGGTTGCCGATACGCAACCAGAGGTGTTCGATTTTTTTTTTTTGATTGGAGGTTTAACGACCACCGTGAGCAACTCAATGGGCTATAAGCAGTCGCCCGTCCCTAATTTAGGGTCACTGGTTCCAGGGAAGGGAGAGAGCCAGTGCCGTAAGACAAACACAACATCCATGCCTCACCGGGATTCGAACCCGGACCCCTTCGGACGAATGATCAGAGGCCAACGCCTTAGACCACTGCGCCACCGGGGCGGCACGGGTTCGATGGGCGACATATCGGGAGAACAGGCGGGCCACGGCAGCAGTGACACCTGGTGGGCCGTGAACAATTGTTGCACGATGCGTACCACGTGCGGGCGTGCATTGTTCTGTTAAAGCGTGGCAGCTAGCAGGTCCTGCAGGTAAAGGAGGACTACAGGTTCCAAAACGTCGGAGACGTAGCGGTGGCTGTTGAGTGTATCGGCGATGCGTACCACAGGGGCGCCGGTGTCATATCAAATTGCGCCCCAAACCATAACGTCAGGCCACGGACTGGTATGGCGATGCATAATGCAGGCGTCATACAGTCTCTCGCCGCGGTGCCGCCCACGCGGATCCAGCCATCGTGGTGTTGCAGGCAGAAGCGGGATTCGTCGGAGAAGACAATGTCGTGCCATTCCGCAGTCCAGGGGCAGCGTTCAACGGCCCACTGCCGCCGCACTCGCCGGTGTTGTAACGTGAATGGTAATCGGAGCAATGGGCGCCGTGCGACAAGTCCCCGCTCCTGCAGACGACGTCGAAATGTACGTGCTGACATAGGTTGTTGCGCAACACACCCTAATTCCTGCGCTAACGTTCGTGATGTGGCGGTGTGAGCCGTGAATGCCCGCCGCACAACATGCTGGTCCTCTCGTTCGGTGGTGTGCGGTGGCTGCGGCAATCGCTCACGTCGGCCCGCCCGTCCCTCCTGCACCCACCGAATCCATACTCGCCTCACTGTGGCTGGATGTCGTCCCACACGGGCGCCGATGTCTCGGTACCATAAACCGCTGTCGCGATAAGCCACTATTCGTCGTCTGTCGAACTCCGAAACGTGCTGGAATGACTGCCGTATTCTGCGACGAGGCATCAGGAAGCTTCCCCACGCACAGGTCCGGCAGCACAACACACTTCCACCTCGCATTCTGTGCACCCTTCTTATATTGCTTCTTGGTGGCGTGCCGGGTGCACATGATTTGCATATGCCCTGCAATGATAATCGTTTGCATGTCCTCTCGCGGGCGACGCATGCTGCGAATTTCAGGCCAATCGGATGCTTCCTTCTTGGTGTTGCATTTTGGGAGGCCAGCAGTGTATATATATATATATATAATATATGTACTGTGTGGAGAGAGAGAGAGATTTATAGAATAGTTTTAATTTTGTCTCGCACAATTTCTTGTTTTTTCTTCTTTTGATTGCAGCTTTAACGTGAAGGGTCCGGGTTCGAATCCCGATGAGACATGGATGTTGAGTTTGTCTTACGCCTCTGGCTCTCTGCCTTCTTAGGAGCCAGTCACCCAAATGTAGAGACGGGCGACTGCTTGTAGCCCATTGAGTTGCTCTTGGTGGTCGTAAAAACACTAAGGATAAAGGTCTTAGGTCGCTGTGTATAGTGGGGTCGGAGAGGCATAGCTTCAGCTTTTTCATTACAATCCACCCACACTCCCCTACTTGCATTTGGAACCGTTAATGGTCGAATTCCTCTGTGGCTTTACATTGTATAACAAAATAGGTGCACCAAGAAAAGTATATGCAGGTCGTTCAAAAAGTAACGAGACTGACGTCATAGCACCGAAACAAACCCACGCAGGAAAATGCAGCTGCCTGTGACGGAACGCACGATCAGTCACGTGACGACGAGTCGTTACAGCGCTCCACTAGTTCATTCTTGTAGTAGACGGCGTAGAGTTCAGAAGTATTTCTGTAACCCAGTATGGGTTTAAAACTGAAGCAAAGAGCAGCTATAAAATTTCGCGTGCGTATGAATAAAACCACCACAAAAACGCACGAAATTATCAAAATAGCGAATAAGGAAGGTGCTTTGTCCCATGCAATAGTTTTTGAGTGGCGCAAGAAATTTGTGCATGGTGAAGAGTGTCTGGAAGATGCGCCACGCTCCGGTAGGATTTCGACATGGACTGCGCAGATTAATGTCACTACCATCGAGGCACTCCTGCGCCAATACCGCAGAATGACCAATGAGGAGATTTCTCAAAGGTCCTCTAAACAAAAGATTTCCCCAAAACGCAGAGAATATGCACCCTAGAGATGAACTCAAGCACGGGCTCGGACGAGCTCAGAATTCATTAACTCAGGAAAAACCCGGGCCCGGGCTCGGAATTACACTTGAATTTCATTACTGTAATTTATTCAACACGTGTAATTCCGAGCCCGGTTGAATTACACGTGTTGAATTACATTGTGGATTCGTTACTATGGTGGAAGGATTTTCAATTTCCTAAGCTAGCTGCCATTGCAAGACAAATTTTACTTAGCAAGACTTGCATTATGCATTTTCCAAAGCTATGGCCCAAGCAAGGATTAGTTTAAGGAGGTCTCGTATCGAAAAACTGGGAAAAAATCACATTCCCTTTTTTTGTATTTTATTAAAAATCAAGAATCTTATCTTTAAAATGATGTATTAATTTCCAAAACTGTGCAGTCAGAAGTACTGTTATTTATTTTTTTAAATTCCCTCACTCCCGTGATTTCTGGGGTTACTTTGGTTTTTAGTGCAGCAGGTCGATTTTTAGAGAAAGGAAGATAAAGTTGAAGCGCTGAGGCATCAGATGCAATTCTCTCTCTCTCTTTTTAGCACGTCTTTTGTGAAAAAGGATCGTGCTTATGTTATCGGTTTGTCCGTCCGTCCGTCCGTCTGTACCCACGATAACTCTGGAACTATTAGTTCGATTTGAAAAATTATTTTTGCATTGGGAAGCTTGAAATATGAGAATGATTATCCTTTATTTCGTTTTTTTTTTACGATGTACAATTTTACCGCTAGAGGGCGTAAATGCAGATGATGAATTCGAAAATACGTTTTATTCCACATATTTGCTTCTAATCATCCGACTGAAAAAATTCTTTTATCTTTCGATTCCATTTATGTCGAAGAGTATTTTAGATATAGTTACTTTTTCAAATTACGTATAGATTTCCCACTAGGGGGCGTAAAAGTAAATTACATTTTTCCAGATAACTTTTCTTCTAAAACTTCGATTTGAAAAAACTTTTCTTCAACGGATACACCTCCTGATGGAAAATCTTTTGCATATAATTTCTAATTTTTGGTAATAAATACTTTGGTCACCAGGGGGCGTAAGTGTTAATTTTTGCTTCTGATGTTTTTGCCATAAAATCTGAGCTTCTAAAATATCGATTGAAAAACTTCTTTCGTGGACTGATGCCATTCACATCGATAAACGTTTTCGGAATATTTTCTTCTTAAAATATTCCACAGTTTCTCTGCCAAGGGGCGTGGATGTATATCTGATTTAGTGCGTGTGTAATGCGTGTGCATATGGGGTGTAATAAGTATAATATCGGAATGTAAATTAGTCTTAATGCGCTTGTACATATTTTTCCCAATATTGTAGTAATATAATTGGTTAATCGTTAGAATATTATATTTATTTGGGAAAACACTTGTAGTATTATAGTGTTAGTTGTGAATTTCTATCAAATTGAAAGTCAATCTTATGTATTTGTTTTGAAGAATTTGAAGTTTTTTGAAATTATATTTAGTTGTCTGTCCCCATGACAAGGTAGCATAATTAATATGAGTCTGGAAC
Source organism: Macrothele yani (assembly GCA_039090855.1). NCBI lineage: Eukaryota > Metazoa > Arthropoda > Arachnida > Araneae > Macrothelidae > Macrothele > Macrothele yani. The sequence goes on from CM077021.1 coordinate 40,789,846, forward strand.
ATGGTATAATATAAATGAATTAGTGTTTTGTAGGTAAGGTTTGTAAATATCCGGCTAATAAACTCCAATGTTTTTAGACAGTTTGAGAAGAGAGTCAACATGATGGTTCCATTTAAGGTCCCTATGTAAGGTAATTCTCAAGTAAAGTAAGGAGTTAACCACTTCAATATTAGTACCATTAATAGATAATGTGATAGAAGTAGGTAGAGATATTTTGTTTTGAGAAAATTAAAGATTTTGTTTTGGTAGTATTTATTAGTAATTCATTGGAGTTTAGCCAATCTGAGATGTTAAGTTGAGTATTAATATTCATAGTAGTGTCTGTCATTGAATTGAATGAGGTAAGAATGGTTATGTCATCTGCATAGAGGAGTAGATCCAAGTCACTTATTGAAACAAAGATATCGTTAATATATAGTGAAAAGCAACGGTCCCAAGATTGAACCCTGTGGGACAAACCCTGATTGAACCTGTGGGACACCAGCTGGTGTAAATTGAAGCATTGATTGATGTTTATTAATTTGTGTGTATTGTCTATTTGATAAGTAATTTTTAAAAAGAGAATGTTCAATGTTCCTAATTCCTAGCGTGTGTAACTTATGAAGTAGAATATTATGATTTATGGTATCAAAAGCTTTGGGTAGGTCTAAAAATATTGCAATGGTATGTAAGTTGTGTTTAAAATTATGTTGGATAGTTTGTTGTAGGTATAGTAAGGCTGATTCTGTTGATTTTCCAGATTGGAAACCATGTTGATTTGGATGGATGATTTTTAGTTTATGAATGTACGAGATTAATCTATTGAATATTAATCTCTCCAAAAGTTTAGCAAAAATAGATAAATTGGCTATAGGGCGGTAGTTATTTGCGTCATTTATCGATCTGGATTTGTATTTTGGAATAATTTTTGAAATTTTAAATTGATCTGGAAATTCACCAGTTTGGAATGTCATTAAAAATAAACAGTAGAGGATCCAGAATAAGATTAGCATAATTTTTAATAATGAATGGCTGAAGATCATCACATTTAGGGCCTGACCTGGAATTTATATTTTTGAATTATTCCAATAAGTTCTGTTTCGCTAATATTGGTAAGATGAAAATTATTATCCCCATGTGCACTTTCTAGGTAATCAGTGAATGGAATTTTTAGGGTAATTAGACTATTTTTCAATGTTTGTGGAAATAGAGTAAAATGTTCATTTAACGCGTTTGTAATATCGTATGTTTGTAAAATGAAAGTTATTGCAATCTGTTAAGTATTGAGGAGCCGGTCGATTTGATTTTTTACCCATTAGTAAATTTAAATGTTTCCATGTTAGTTTTGAAGAGTTATGTGAAAAAATGCTGAGATAGTAATTACGCTTAGTATGTCTGATATCGCTATTGTTTATTACGAAAATTCTTAAAATTCCGAAAGTCCTGGGGTAGTTTGCTTTTGATAAATTTCGCGATGAGGTTATTTCTTTTATTCATTCTTTTTAATAAAGCATTGGTGATCCATGGCTTACGAAATTTTATTTTTAGTTTATTTTGTTTTATAGTTTTTGGAAAAGATTTATTGTAGAGTTGTGTAATAATTGTGATGAACGACTCAATTTTTGTTAGCAGAACCATGAATCAAGATACTAATCCAGTTAATATTTTCTAAATGAATTCGAAAACTTTCCATATTTCTATTATTAATTTGCCTGGAGGTATAGTAGTTAGTTGTTTAAGAGGGTAAATTGTAAATACAGGAAGATTATCACTGATATCATACTGTAAGGCCCCCGAAATGATAGTCTCAGATAATACATTTGTGATGGAGAGGTCAATCAATGTCTGTGAGGTAGGGGTTATACGAGTTGGGACTGAAATAATGTTTTTGTGTCCAGAAGCAATAAGGGATTGTAGAAGCTGAAAAGAATGATTGGTGTTTTGTAGTAAGTCAACATTCATATCTCCCATAAGAAATGTTATTTATTTTGATAGGTTAGAGTAGTTAAATAATTCCGTAAGTAATGATAGGAAAGCTGCAAGATCTGAGTTAGGTAGCCTATAGCAGACTATAATTATATAAAATTGGTTATGAATTAGTTAGAATTTCTGCATTTTGATTCGAGATTGTAAAATGTGGAATAATTGAAAAATCATTATAAATATCTTTTACAATAATTGCAACCCCTCCACTAGTTGAGTAAGTTATGTTCAAATGGAAACTTTATAGTTAGTAATTTGCAATGAGTTATAATGTGAAGGAAACCAAGTCTCAGAAATGCAAATTATATCGAGATTTAAATTTGTTAATTGAATTAGCGATTCCAATAAGGTAATTTTGTTAATGAGTGATCTAGCTTTAATATGTATTCATTTTAGGCTATTATGTGAATAATTCGTTAATAGGTGATTGAAATTTTGTAATGAGTAATATCCACACTGCATTCAGTTATTAGTAAGAAAAAAAGTAAATAAATACGAAGAATTAGTAGAAATCACTAGTCGATATGAACACCGGGGAAAGCACATCAAAAAAGAAAAATTTTGAGATGAACTGGGTCAATCATGCAATAGCCAGCAGTGAAATGCACTAGCAGTAGTTAAGAAAGACACTAATGCAGATGAAACCCTAACAGTAATATAAAAAAAGGAATAAAAATATGATAATAATAGTAATCCACATGTTGATTCAATAGTTCAACATTCCCAGAACTATGCAACGTAGCCATCAAAGCACGGTCGGGGCAGCAGTCATCAATGACCACGCACCGTCATACCATGTCCCTATCAATTTGCGATGTGCTACCAGCCGTAGATCACCCCCCCCCCAACAACAACACAGTTTTCAGTACTAACCCATTGAGTCCCCATCAGCGCCGATTACCGCACCGCCCAGAAATAGAAATATAGAAACAACCAAGCTTCACAAAATATGTAATACCAGTTGATTAATGTGATTTCGCAGTAAAAACAAAAGTTGCAAAATTAACAGCTTATATTTACAAATAACAGGCAGCAATTCAATAAAAGTGACTAATAAAACCAAAGCAAAGCAGAAACCAGCACCGACGGCACCCAGACAATGACACCGCTCGTGTCGAGAATGAACGTTATCAATTAACTTATGTAGAAGCAGGTGGATGAAAGACACGACATACCCCAATAAGCCCTAGAGCATGGCAGCTAATATAACACATTAACCCCTACATTTGAAACACACGAAACCCTGTCCCAATAATCCATGAAACAAATTCAGTAAGCCAAAATTTGTGCAAAGAGGAGGCAATGCAGAGATGAGTTGAATACAAAGCACTGGTGCAATGAAGCATCGGAAGAACTCCAAAAGAATTAGAAGAAAAATTATATTGCCTGCAACTGAGCAGCACACATAAGCAGAATAATATAGGAAATTTGCCATAGAGACAGAAACAAGCAATATTCTAGTAGATTGTCCATTTGTTAACCATTCAATACCTTTAGAAGCGAATACCCAAATATCTGTCTAGGTCGAGGAAATCCCAGTATGGCCAATACTTTCATTAAAAGGCTCCCCAGGCAATCAGTGCAATAGCGGAATTCACCAACAAAAAGTTTGTTGTACAAGAACCCACTGGCCAGTACAACAGCTGATAGCAGCAGTCCTAGATCCAATTGAGTGGACCAACCACATCTCGAATAATAAACACTTAAAAAAAAACCCGGCGGAGTCGTGCATAAATTGGTCTCGAACCAGAGTTAAGCCGACTACCTAAGTGATGAGAAGCGACAATGCCCAATAGATGCAAAGTAACTGCATGAATCAAATCAACCTGGCTCTAAGCTGTTAGGTCTGTAATGGAATGAAACAAATAATCCCCCACTCTCTGGTTTCGCATAGAGAGCGCAGTGGCCAGCAACTGCAAAGAGCAGCAATTGTGTCTCAAGCGAGTATCAGGCCACGAAATCATGACAAAGTATAATCAGATGAAATACTCATAGCTGAAACACGAACATGCTGACATATACAAATCAACAGACAGTACCAGGTTATATTTCCAAGAGAACAACGCAAAAGAACCCAGAATACGCCTCAAACTACGTACAAAAGTGCCACAAAATTCAATAAATATACCTCATAACAAGCAATTTAGTGCAAATAATCGAAATATTAGGCCATGAAAGAACGAAATCCATATCAAAAGGGAGAATTCACTGAGCAGTAGCCCCAATAGTTGAACACACCAAACCACACCAGAAGCTGCCCTTCCAATCTCTCACCAAATGCTACAACAGCAAACACAAGCGAGTAACAGGCCACACAATTGAAATGCAGTATGCAAAGAACGCACGAAATTATTCTTATAATAAATACAACTTACAGTATGCATGACAACCATGTATTCAAATAACTAAAAGAAATAAATAAAAAAGTATTATACTTACACTGTTGTCAGACAAGAATATACAAAACAATGGAAATGTGAAAGTAGGCCCAGGGGGGCAATAAAAACGAAATGTGAATGTCAATATTTCATATACCCACAATATAGTGTCATCATCGGCAAAATTGAGTTAGTCATCTAAGTTCTGAATATCCCGGTCAACCCAGCCATAACAAGCCGATTAATTTTTCTTTATGAGGTCCAAAACCGGACTCAACCAGCTCTGAATATATTGTTGAACGACTATCTGGCCAATATTTAACTTTCGGTAATCAAAGTCTCAGAACATTCGGGCAGACGCCCATTATTGAGCAACATTCGGCATTTGATTATTCAACTAAGTTTTGAATATAGCGGTAAATCCAGCCACAATAAGCCAATTAATTTTTCCATACGGGGTCCGATACCGAACTTAACCTGCTCTGAGTATACTGCTGAACAACTTCCTGTCCAATGTTTAACTATCGGTAATGAAAGTCTCAGAACATTCTGGCAGTTGCCCAGTATTGAGCAACAGATCGTAATGTGGAGTTTGTTAAAACTAACGAACAAGCAGTCCTGGTCCCGAAACCACTTTACACCAATGCAACGAAAAGCAGAATCGTCCGCAATAGGCAAATTACTTTTATGTTTTTCCCACAAGAAGTCGATACCCTCACGATGCTGTAACACAATTTTTTTCCCCCATCACTCTCTTTTTTTACCTTTTTTCCAAGTAGGAACTCAACGGACTCACCTGTAAGAAGTTGACAACCCAGCCTGCACCCCCCCCCCCCAATTACTATAACCCTCAGCAGAAAAAAAAAGAGCTGTAAATGATTCAAAATTAGTAAGGTCAATCATGAACAGTGTGCCCGCCACGATACTCAACTAGACCACAAGCAAAGTGAGGAACCATATGCTATAATTAATGCAGCAATATATTCAAATAATTAAGGAACCATGGGAATGTAACAATATAGTGCGGACATTCAACCCCACATTTGCAGAGTATTAAGATGTAAGCCTTAAATTTCCGACGAGTATTGAAAGCGTTGACAACCACTCGGCAAACAAGCCGTGAGACTTGATACCAATATTAATATAATAAATTAATGAGTCATCCTAGCAAACTAATACAGACTATAAAACTCCAAAGTGGCATGCCACGCCAATTAACAAAATGTCATACCATAATAACCCAAGCCCAGGCCAGATGTTCGCAATGTAATACACTGAAGGCAACACACTAGAATAACAAATGATGGAATATCATGTAAGCAACCGTACCACCACCAGACACAAAATGCACACAAATAACAGGAATGTGAAAACAGTCAAAGGGGGGCGACAAGTACACCACATTAACATAAAAAATTCACACATTTAACATGTAATACTATCCCCAGCCAAACTCGAAATATCCGTCAAACTCTTGAAATTTTCAAACAAAAAAGATGTAAAAACAGACAAATGAGGTAAGAATACTTAATATAAATGATTATAGTTCACGTACTTACTATTTAACACCATCTCTAGCAAATTTCGAGATGTCAATCATATTCTTGAAAATCCTAGTCTGCCCAACTTCATTAAGCATGTATATCGATCCGTATTGTGTCCAATATTGGATACCACCAGCCCTCAGTCGATTACAGAACAACTTCCAGGACAATGTTAAACTTTTGGTTATGACAATTCCAGAGCCTTTCATTTTTAAACACATATTCACGCTGCGACATTCGTAGAAATTTTATTATGAGTGGTCTCGGTCTGGAAGCCACTGTACGGCCCAAGCGATGAGCGGTGACAATGTCTGTTCCAAGTACGGCCCAAGCGATGAGCGGTGACAATGTCTGTTCCAAGTACGGCCCAAGCGATGAGCGGTGACAATGTCTGTTCCAAGCAGGTTGCACTTGATCTTTTCATTTAGGAAGTCATAATCTTCCAGTCTCTACGGATTTGCAGTAGAGACTGGAAGATTATGAAGCACAAGGCACGGACGTCTACCATACTGTTCAAGTTCATCAAGGGAGCTGCATACCTCGCAGCGAGGACCGGAAAGTTCGTATCCTAGACTCAAAGTCACTCAAACGCCTGGACCAGTCTTCCTCCAGTCCCCTGATAACAGTTGTTAAATCGTTCATTAACTCCTTTTTTATTGCAGGAGCACTAATACCTTCAAAGTTGTCTGTCAATGAGGGACTGGAGCGCAGCCGTGAGTCTATCTTATCACTTAAATTATTTGTGAGCTGTTCCAAGTCCACTGAGCATTGCCTTCTAAAATTTGACAACACTTCAGAAATATCGTGCAATCTTTTATCACTCAGCGGAGTAGAAACTGACGTACCCTTATTGTTCAGCTTTGGCGGCATTATTAACTGTATTGATTCAGCTGGTAGTGGAAAAATAATTGAAATTGTACGGACTTCAAATTAGAACTCACCCAGCATTCCGTAAACGTGATCCCCGGTGTTCAAAAAAAAAAAAAAAAAAAAAAAAATAAAGTCTCTTAACACCGGAGCCCGAAAAACATGCGACTCCTCATTGTCGATTCACTGTTGCCATTTTTGTCAATATCTCTACTTCTAAGAGTCCGATTTGAAAAATTCCTTCTTTGTTGGATAGTGTTTCCGATGCGAAATGCTTTTCCTATAAATTCAAAATTTTTCCAAGTAAATCATAGACTTTCCGCTAGGGGGCACAAAGGTAAATTGCGTTTTCTGCGTTATTTCTGCTCCTAAAACTCCGATTTGAAAAAAAAAATTCCTGTATCGCATACAAGACCTGATGGAAAATATTTTTCACATAATTTCTAATGTTTGGTAAAGAATGGTTTGGCCACCATGGGGCATAAGTGTTAATTTCTGCTTCTGATGTATTTGTAGCAAAATCTGGGTTCCTGAAAACTCGACTAATTTTCTTTTTTCTTGGACCGATACCGCTCATATATATAAACCTTTTGAGAATACTTTTTTTGCCACCCCGGTGGCGAGTGGTCTAAAGCGCTGGCCTCTGATCATTCGCCCGTAAGGGGTCCGGGTTCGAATCCCGATCAGGCATGGATGTTGTGTTTGTCTTACGGCACTGGCTCTCTCCCTTCCCTGGAACCAGTGACCCTAAATTAGGGACGGGCGATTGCTTATAGCCCATTGAGTTGCTCACGGTGGTCGTTAAACCTCAAATCAAAAAAAAAAAAAAAAAAAAAAAAAGTACTTTCTTCCTAAAATAATGCATGGTTTTCCCACCAGGGGACGTAAAGTCACATCTTATTTTTGTCGATATCTCTGTTTCTAAGAGTCCGATTAGAAAAATTCTTTCTGTGTTGGAGAGCGTTTCCGGTGCGAAATGTTTCTCATATAAATTCATGTTTTTCTTAACGCACAAGTCTGCAACCAGAGAGCGTAAGTTCACGATTCCGCTTACAGCAATATCTGAGGGATTAAAAACCCGATTGAAAAACTACTTTCTTCCGTCAGATAGTATTGTTTTCCATACCGGTTCCATTGACTTTGAATAGCCTTGATAAATTTAATTTGCGTCAGAACGGATTCAAAAGACGTGCTAATCACACCCGAAAATTCGGTGTCATCTTTCTTGTTTCATGATGAAACTGTTAATGTTACAAAATGCAGAATAATCTGGTCTGGAATGCTTTTACGTTCTTTTTTTTTTTTTTTAATTTTGGAAATTTCCTACATGCTTTTTTTTATATTCTACTACATCACTCTAAACTATCTTTACCAATTAGTATATATGTAAATTATATTGCAAAGATTAGTTTTCTAGAGTCAAAATTTCAAACACTTGCAACTGTCTGTATGGCGTTGTACGTTTTATAATGCAATTTATTCAAAATAAAAGTGAATTTAGAAATCAAAAGAAATAACGAAGGGAATTTTTTGTTTCTAAACGATTTTCTTTTCTTCAGCTTTTACCAAAATTACTGATTCCTTTGATACGGTCGAAGGGCACGTTGATTATTTATTTATTTTCAAATCCACATTTTAGAACATTTGGCTTTATGCGTAGTATTTCTAAAAACTTATTAATATTGTGAAGTGGATTAACTGAACTAAACTTTTTAAACTAATGTTTTTTAAACTAATCCTTTGCTTGGGCCATATCTTTGGCCAGTGTATAATGCATAAATGCAAGCCTTGATAAGCAAAATTTTCCAAGAATCCGGGCCCGGTGGGCCCGGGCTCTAGGCCTTTGGACCCGGCGGGCCTGGGCTCTTAAAATTGAGCCCGAACTCAACTCTAATGCACACACTGTTTGGATTTTGTATCAAAATAATGCCCCTGCTCATCATGCTTTGCTTACCCAGCAGGTTATCGGAGATCTAGGCAACGAAATGATGGCGCACCTCCATATTCATCGGATTTGGCGTCGTGTGACTTCCACCTATTCCCTGAAGTGATAAAACAACTTCGTGGGTATCGGTTTACATCAACAACTGAATTGAACAATGCTGTGATGGGTATCCTAAAACACATGTCGAAAAAGGGCTTTAAACCATCACCCCTTATAGCTACAGGCTCGCGCGCACCGAATACCGGAAACTGGGTGACGTATGGGAATGTAGTGTGCTCATCTATGGTGGTTGGTCGAGCTTGCTCGAAGAATAACAGCTAACGGACAAATAATTAAATTGTGTTTGTGACACACAAGGAACTACACAAACATAATTATTTGTAAAATTGTGACAGCGCTCGCGACCGCGAGGCTGCACATCCAGGTGGAAAATCAATTTCCGAATTTATTTATTTTTAATTTGGCTATTGAATTTTGTGGAGGAAGTACCTTTTATCTATATAATTTTTCCTTTTTTTTTTAATTTGCCATTCGTCAGTAGAGATTTCCAAAGCTCAACAAGCCCCAATTTTGGATGATTCTTTTTTTCCCTCTCTTTCTCCCCCACCTCTCCCGGCCGTCCCTTCGTAGAGCGAGCCATGGTGGGATGAGCGCATTGACCGGCAGCGGTATACCCCCCCCCCCTCACCCATTGGGTAGTTAAGTAACGCTATGGAAGCAGCGACGTTGGCGTCATCATCAATTGATCGACTTCGTAGGAGTGTTATATGGCGGTCATCGAAGTGTCAGCTAGTCTGGGCATCCACAAAGAGTTGGAGCGACCGGCAGACTCGCTGGAATCGAAAATAACACTCTTATTGAACCAGGATTTATGGCATGATGTCATATGTAACGTGGACTAACGCAACTTAATAGCTTTTTCCCAGCGTAAGCGATTGGTTGGGAATTTGCACTGGACCGGATACCCATTTTGACCCCCTGGCAAAAAGACGAATCCTATGTTAATTTTCCGACCAGTAAAATTTAGACTTGGAGGTTTAATTCAGGGGAGGCATGTGTTCCCCGCCTCGGGATTGGAGATAACATAACTTTGAGTGGTGGGTGGATCCCGGGAAAGTTGTCGAGAATTTCGTGAAACATGATACCAAATAATTGTGAGGATTAGGATTTGAACACTTATTTGTACATGAACTCCATTCTTCTTCTGAATACTTTATTTGTACATGAACTACATTCTTCTTTCCTTTTGTGAGAACTTGAGTGTTACGTTTTCATAAAATGTTTCTTTCGAGTACTTTTTCATATTTAAAAAGAATGTTTTTCTCTATTGACAAAACAGCCAAGTTTTTCGAATGTGCATGTCCTTGTGTGGCTCTAAGATATATCTTGATTCTTTTTAATGCTGGAAAACTTCTTTCGGCAGTTGCAGTTGTTGATGGAAAGTTTAATATGAGGTCTGTTAATTTGTACACCTCACTAACACTATGTCCAATTTACTCAACTTTATGTAACACGTAATGTCTCTTACTGATTTGTTTTTGTATTCATCAAGGGAATAAAACACCTTCAGTTCATTGTTTAGTCGAGCTGTATCAAAATTTGAAGTATAGAGTTCTTTAAGGTCTGACAGTAGATGTTCAGGGAAGCTTTCACAAAATTTATCAAAACAGTTCAAATCCAACAAAGCCTCGAATTTAAGATATATCTCTGATTTTGATTCATTGACACTTCACACAAACTGAAACAACTCTCGCGAAACATTTATGGGCGGGAGTATGCGAGTGACTGAGATAGTATGTCTTCGTTTTTCGCAGCGCAACGTTTCCCAAAGCAATGAGCCAATCCCCTCTACCAGCTGATTCATGTTGTCATGGAAACGCTAGCAGGCGATGGTACGGAAGGTTTTCGCATCAGAACTGCGAAGCCTCTGGAAGAGCTGCTTTCGTTATGCCGTTGGTTTTCGCTCGCCAAACTGAGTCAAAGAAGCAAATCCGCACGCGTTTTTTTTTTTTTTTTTTTTTTCGGAGCGAGAGCATCGACATATTTTAATACATTTGATAATTGACTTTTATTTGTGTATATTTAATTCAGTTTTATTTGTACATTCTCTGGGCTTCGCAGCTAGCCTAGCTAGCCTCGAATATACGCCACTGTCTTCCTCTATACAAAGGTACTACTCAACATAGTCTCCATTACAATTTCTGATTCGAATAATACGAGGGTTGCATCGAAAGTAATGCTAAAGCGGGCATAACTTTTTTATTAACTGACAGAGGTCGTTCAAATTGCATATGTTGGTTTTAACTCTTTCTCTATACAAAGATACTACTCAACATAGTCTTCATCACAAGCGATGCATTTGCGCCATCGTTGAACCCAACTCTCGAATCCTCTTTGAAAAAAATCAGGTGTGGACTGTTGTACCCACTTCTTCACAGATACTTTTACCTCGTCTGTGTCATCAAATCGTTGTGCCCGTAGTCTGTCCTTCATTGAACTGAACAGGTGGAAGTCGGAGGGCGCCAGATCTGGTCTGTACAGTGGATGGGAGACCACCGACTAGCCTAATTTGCTGATTGCCTGAATTGTTGGCAAAGATGTGTGGGGTCTCGCATTGTCATGGTGAATGTGGATCCTTTTCATATTCTTGTTCGGTCTCTTCCTCCTTATGGCTTCTCTAAGCTTCTTGAGTGTCTCAATGTACCGCTCGCTGGTTACGGTACGGCCACGTTCCAGAAAATCAAGAAGAATGATACCCCTGTCATCCCAAGAAACAGTCACCATGACTTTCAGTGCTGATCTCTTCTCTTGAACTTCTTAGGCCTTGGTGAAGAAGTGTGACGCCATTCCATGGATTGGTTCTTCGTTTCCGGATCGTAAAGATACGCCTACATTACATCCCCTGTCACCAGATCAGAAAAAAAAATTGCCTTTATTGGCTTCAAACGCTTCCAGCAAATCATATCAGACTTCCACTCTTCTCTCCTTCAAATCGGGTGTCAACTACCGAGGCAACACTTTGCACAAACTTTCCGATACCATATGTCTTCCACCATCTTCGGTATGGCATTGTGTCCACAGTCCAGTTGTGCAGCAAACTCACGGATTGTGACTCGTCTCTCCGCGGGAATCATTTCATCCATTCGCTGAGGATTCGTGTCAGTACTCGCAGATGATGGCTTGTCTTCAATGCTGGTTTTCAATTTCTTCATCCATCTGTGCACGTTGCTCTTGTCAATGGTGTCATCTCCGTAAACATTCTGTAGCCTTCTGTGGATGTCGGACAGCCTGCAATTTTCCTTCGTCAAGAACTCAATGACGGCAGGTTGCTTCTGCTTGGAATCCATTATTTACCTGCAATGAAGAAGAAGGGTTACTATAGAGGAAGAGTTACTCGACCAACATGTACAATTTGAACGACATCTGTCAGTTAATAAAAAGGTTATGCCCACTTTTGCAGTACTTTCCGTACAACCCTCGTATCACAAGCATATTGCAACAGCTTCGTGCTTTAACGGACTTTATAATGATTCCCCGTCATCATAGGCGACTTTAAATCTTTTGAGGTCCTAGGCGCTAAAAGATTCAGGGGCCCCAGTTCCCCTTCTTATCGCTTCAGAAATTTTCATCCGTCATATTAGCTAAAAAAAAATTCGAGAAAAGTTTTTACGAATATTTAAATTCCATTCCATCTTACGATTTTTAAAATTCCATTCTATCTTACGATTTTTAAAATTCCATTCTATCTTCCTATTATTAGAACGTTTTGTAAGAAACAGTGTTATCCCTTTGTTTGCCTGTGTACACCAAACTTCTTGTTTTTAGAGATATTTCAAAAATTATTTTTGAGACTAATAGGAAATCTAAGGATATTGAGTTCGGCACCTTAAAGGAAAAAAACATTTTTGTGCCTCTCAGATAAGGCTTAACTGTTCCTTCTCAAATATTTAAATTTCCCAATCACTTCGTTAATTTCTTGCTAAAGGCATAGAAGTCGAAAAAATTGGGTTTCACAAATCTTTCAAAACTTATCTTTGCGAATGATTGGACATAAAAATTCATTAAAATGTTCCCATTTTAAATTTCACTGTACTAGTTCATAAAATTTCTCGCTAGGAGCTCTCAAAGTGGAAATTTCGTAAATTTTAGTTTGCGCTACAAACAGGCTATTTCAGTTACAGCAAAAGTTCTTTTTGAGTTTGATACGTTCGGCAAAACTGTTACTTCAACACCTTTTCTGTTGCGAAGTTTCTTGGCAAATTTAATGCTAAGGGCGCTGAAAATGAACTTTGGAAAATCATTTTATTTTTTACATTTTGAGCAAATTAGTAGGAAACGAGCATGGTATCAAGCAAAAATAAAATACTTGAAGACATTGACAACCGGAAGAGCTTTCCACATTAGAAAATACGGGTAAAATGCAATTTATGAACAGTGCTTTACTTGAAAAGGGTAGATTTACTTTTCGTGGAGGAGTTTGGCGAATGCCATGGACCAAGAAAAGTGGACAGTAAGAATTCCATCAGTCAGTGCAGGAAAGCGAGAATGTGAAGAGTTCCTTGAAAACATTTTCTATTTTCATCAGAAAATAAAGAAGGTCTGCATTTTTTTAGCACGTCTTTTGTAAAAAAAGATCGTGCTTCTGTTATCGGTTTGTCCGTCCGTCCGTCTGTACCCACGACATCTCTGCAACTATTAGTCCGATTTGAAATTTTCTTTTTTTGCATTGGGAAGCTTGAAATATGCAAATGATGATCCTTTAATTCGTTTTTTTTGTACAATTTCGACGCTAGGGGGCGTAAATGCAGATGATGTCAAAGTCAAAAATACGTTTTATTCCACATATTTGCTTCTAAACATCCGATTGAAAAAATTCTTTTACCTTTCGATTCCATTTATGTCGAAGAGTATTTTAGATATAGTTACTTTTTCAAATTACGCATGGATTTTGCGCTAGGGGGCGTAAAATTAAATTACATTTTTCCTGATAACTCTTCTTCTAAAACTCCGATTTGAAAAAATTCTCTTCAGCGGATACACCTCTGGATGGAGAATATTTTGCATATAATTTAAAACTTTTGGTAAAGAATACTTTAGCCACCAGGGGGAGTAAGCGTTAATTTTAGCTTCTGATGTATTTGCCCTAAAATCTGAGCTTCTAAAATATCGATTGAAAAAATTATTTCGTGGACTGTTGCCACTCACATCGATAAACATTTTCGGAATACTTTCTTCTTAAAATATTCCACAGTTTCTCCGCCAGGGGGCGTAGATGTATATATTATTTTTGTCAATATCAATATCTCAGGAGTCCGATTTGGAAAATTCCTTCTTTGTTGGTTAGTGTTTCCAGTGTGACATGTTTTTCATATAATTACAAAATTTTCAAGTAATTCATAAACTTTCCGTTAAGGGGCGTAGAGGTAAATTACGTTTCCCTCTATATCTCTGCTTCTAAAGCTCCGATTTGAAAAATTCTTTCTGCACCGGATACAGTTCCTGGTGGGAAATCGTTTGCACATAATTTCTAATTTTTGTAAAGAAAATAGTTTGGCCACCAGGGGGCGTAAATCTTAATTTCCACTTCTGATGAATTTGCAGCAAAATATGAGCTTCTAAATTCTCGATTGAAAAAATTTGTCGTTTGTAGACCGATAGTACTCATGTCGACATACCTTTTAGGAACATTTTCTTCTTGAAATAATGCATGGTTTCTACGCCAGGGGCAGTAGATGTATACCTTATTTTTGTCAATATCTCTAATTCTAGGAATCCGATTTGAAAAATTCCTTCTTTGTTGGATAGTGTTTCCGATGCGAAATGTTTTTCCTATAAATTCAGAATTTTCAAGTAAATCATAGACTTTCCGCTAGGGTGCACAAAGATAAATTGCGTTTTCTGCGTTATTTCTGCTTCTAAAACTCCGATTTAAAAAATTCTTCCTGTATCGCATACAAGACCTGATGAAAAATATTTTTCACATAATTTCTAATGTTTGGTAAAGAATGGTTTGGCCGCCAGGGGGCATAAGTGTTAATTTCTGCTTCTGATGTATTTATAGCAAAATCTGGGCTCCTGAAAACTCGACTAAGTTTTTTTGTTTTTTTTTGGACGATACGGCTCACATGGAAAAACCTTTGAGAATACTTTCTTCCTAAAATAATGCATGGTTTTCTCACCAGGGGACGTAAAGTCACATCTTATTTTTGTCGATATCTCTATTTCTAAGAGTCCGATTTGAAAAATTCTTTCTATGTTGGAGAGCGTTTCCGGTGCGAAATTTTTCTCATATAAATTCATGTGTTTCTTAACGCACAAGTCTGCAACCAAAGGGCGTAAGCTCACGATTCCATTTACAGCAATATCTGAGGGATTAAATTCCCGATTGAAAAACTTCTTTCTTCCGTCATATACTATTGTTTTCCATACCGGTTCCATTGACTTTTAATAGCTTTGATAAATTTAATTTGCGTCAGAACGGATTCAAAAGACGTGCTTACTACATAAAAGAAAGCTTTCACACTTCGTACCACTCGGCCACCGTGCAGTGGCCCTCTTTCCTCTTTGGAGCCAGCGACCCCGGTGAAGGAATGGTCAAAGCCGGGTTCGAGCTTCGGATGTTGCATGGCTCTTTGTTTTGGGGTGCGTACGACCCCGGTAAGCAGTCGCCAGCTCCTAATATGGGCCCAGCGAAAACACAAGTGTTGGGAAACTGCTGGCCACCAGCTGGCAGTGATGGGTCACTGATGGCTGAAATTTGCCACTCACGGTACGGTAGCGATTCGTTGGTATTAACGCCATCAGTTGGCAGCTATTGATGGCTCAGCAGTATCGCCGTGAACTACGGGCCTCTACGCAAGTGCCACTAGGGGCCCGTAGCTGGCAACCGGAGGAACCCCAACAGGAGGTAGAAGCAGCGGAACTGCGCGTGCGCTGGACATGATCATGATCATATGTAGAGGATTTTAGGAAGGGAGTGTCTGACCCCAAGTCTTAAACAACCCTTAGAAATAGGTAACTAGGAGATTTGGGCTAGAGCGCCCGATAGAAAAGTGACACGGAAGCGAAGTAGAAAGGGGGAGGAAGACGCCTTTATTTATTACCTGGTGGCCAGTACCCGGGGTCCGACGGCTTAACGTGCCCATCCGACGCACGGCGGGTATTTAGTGGATCGAACCTGAGGCCCTTCCCGTGGCAGTCGCGAGCGTTGCCCACGCGGCCACCCGCGGCCTGCGCTGGACAACACGTGCACAGTCTTTTGTGGTCCCAGTTAGTTGAATACGACGCCCTCGCCATCGTGTTGCTTTAGCGGACGTTAAGAAAAAAAAGCCATATTTAGAGAGACGGATTAATTTCCTAATGAACTGCCGCGTCGACGAAGATTACCGTCGGAGGAAAATTATATAAATAATTAATGAACTGTAAGAAATAGTCAATTAATCTCATGTATATATAGAAACTCACTTCGTAGCAAAATTTCTGCACTAACACACGAAGAATCGAGAATACAAACAGCCATGAAACACACTCACTCAATTCCCATGAATAACAAGTAATTTTCAGACACTAAACCGCTTCAAACAGAAGTCCCGAAAAGACATTAAAAAATTGTTGTGTTTGAAAAACATAAGAATCATACGAGTACAAAATGGATATTTTCGTGACAAAATTATCTGATATTGGAAAAAAAGAAAAAAGCGACACTATGTGAATATAATGTTCTCATTCATGAGTGGAATACGTAGGATTGGAGGATTTCATTGCTAAAAATAACTGGAAGTAAAATAAAATATCATTCCTATTAAGAACAAATATAGCTTCGGACCGTGGAAAAAAAAGATACAACGTTAAAAATGTAACAGAATGTGACATGAATGTGTAAATATATGAATGAAACAATCGCCTTTCAAGACCAGAAGGACAGCACAAAATTTTGGAAAACGTCTTTAAGTTGATACACTCGTTGAAAGTGAGTGACGTTCCCTTAAAGTAAATAAAAAAATCGTTTCGTTGAAAAAAATAAATTTATGAATTATGTGAAACTTACATTTACGAAAACGAACTCGAAATATTGCGAAATTAAAAAGAGAGAATCCTTAGTTTCACATCGGGCAGAGGCTCACCTCCAAGGGGGTAGTCACGCGTGGCAAACTAGTCTAGTGCTTAGAACATCCGCTTCGCACGCCAACAGTCCTTAGTTCGATGCCAGACAGATCCATCAAGTGATTTACCGGCCCTGTTGAGGGAATTTCCCCAGCGGCGTGACATCATGTAGGATTTTCGTTGGGCAAAACAGCAGTTCTGTATGTGCCTTTAGTTAACTGTGATTATGTACTTTTTTTTTACTACTACTACTGGGAAATTGACGGACAACATTCGGCAAGCCACCAGTTGCGTCACGCGATTTTTTTTCGTTGAAGGTTTAACGACAACTATGAGCAACTCAATGGGCTATAAGCAGTCGCACGTCCCTAATTTAAGGTCACTGGTTCCAGGGTAGAGAGAGAGCTGGTACCGTAAGACAAATACAACATCCATGCCACACCTGGATTCGAACCTGAACCTTTCAGGGACGAATGATCAAAGCCAGCGATTAGACCACTGCGCCACCGGGGCGGCATCAACCGATTGCCGCCTGCCACTGACGGACCACATTAGGCTAACCACAATTTATGGCACGTACTTGCAGGGCCTCTTAAGGGCTGCTTGTGACAGCCACAGCCTGTGATGGATAACGGATGGCCCTGTTCTGGCATATGACAACTGATGGAATGCCAACTGTTGGCCATCTGCTGGCCAATCTGGTGGACGGCGGGACATTTTATTGACGGTTCATATAACGGCCCAGTGCTGGCTCAGCAAGAATGTTTTTGCTGGGGAGTCTCTGGTTCCAGGGAAGGGAAAGAGTCAGTGCTGTAACACAAACACACCATCCATGCCTCATCTGGGGTTCGAACCTGGACGGCGCCACGGTGGCGCAGTAGTCTAAGCGTTGGGTTACGACCATTCGTCCGAGTAGAGTCCGGGTTCAAATCCGGTGAGACATGGAAGTTGTGTTTGTTTTAAGGCACTGATTCTCTCCCTTCCCTGGAACCAGTGACTCTAAATTAGAGACGGGCGACTGCTTATAGGCCATTAAGTTGCTCACGGTGGTCGGTAAACCGCCAATAATAATTAAAAAAAAAACCTGTACCCATCTCAGACGAATGATTAGAAGCCACGCTTCGCACAACTCGCCCGCTGGGCAGGCCTACGGGCAATGACCCTGATCCGTCCTTGGAGCCAACTACCCCATCAAAGCCTGAAAAAAAAACTTCGTTAAGAGAACGCTGTGAAACGATATCGATACTGTTAACCTGAACGGTTGACGTCACTGGTCGCCATAGCAACCCCCTTTCGTGGAAGAGTCTGCTTTTCGAAGTCTAGACACACTGTCTTTCCCGGGAAAGAAGCTACAAATGAAAACCAGTGTTGTGGCTTCACCTGCAGACATCTGCGTCTTTTTAAAAGGATCTCTAAGACTTTTTTTTTTGTTGTTGCCAGAAACATGTGAACTGTGTTACCAAAGCAACACTATTAAAAATCGCCTACTGCAAAGACCACAACTGGAAATCCTAAGTGAGAATAAAATCTTATGAGTATTGGCTGGGATAAAAATACTATTTAAACATGAAGTCAAATGTGTTTCTGTTTTTACGATTTGATAGGGGAAATGTCATACGCAGGGCCACCCCTACGGGTCTGGTACGATTCGTCCAACGACGATTGGTCCAATGCCGATTCGTCCAATGGACAATTGGTCCAAAGGTACGATTCGTCCAATCGTACGATTAGTCCAATGCCGATTCGTCCAATGGACGATTGGTCCAATTCCGTCCTATCTCTCCGAAGTGCTATTCGTGCTATAAAAGTCTGATCTGTTCTGATTCTATCTCCGATGTTATACGAAAGTAGCGGTAGTCCAAAGAATGTAAAATAATGTTACATTTCATACGTAATATTCTGGTTACAGATTTTTTTTTTTTTTTTTTTTTTTGGAATCACGTTTTTTTGTTATACTGTCCTTGCTGCCGTATGAAGTTACTGATGTACGAGCCGTTCAATTAACTTCAATGTTTCTCTTTTGCATGAAATAATAAAAAATACTAGTTTTCCGTTTCTGTTTGTAGAATGCAGTGGGGTTCCGCCAACTGCCCAATGGAAACAACTGGTCGGGGTTGGGACAGAGGCCTTTTCAACAGTTTTTATTCCAGTGATGTCATATACATAACGTTTACATATCAAATCAAGTTAATAATATTGCGCTTTTACTTAAACACGAAATATTAATTCATAGGCCATAGGCCCAGGCCTTTTCAACAGTTTTTATTCCAGCGATGTCATATTCATAACGTTTACATATCAAATCAAGTTAATAATATTGAGCTTTTACTTAGGCACGAAATATTAATTCATAGGCTCTAGGCCTAGGCCTTTTTAGGACTTTTTATTCTACCGATGTCATATTCATAACGTTTACATATTAAATCAAGTTAATAATATTGCGCTTTCACTTAAGCACGAAATATTAATTCATAGGCCTGCGGCCTTGCAAAGACCTCAGAAATGATTCGATGAGTGCCTTTTATAAAGTTTTATAAAATGTTTACAAATACCAAATATCTAGGTTGTAACTTAAAATCTTCTAAAAAGGCCCGCGACCTAGGTGCCTGTTAGATAGCTGAGAAATGATTCGATGAGTGCCTTTTATTAGGTTTTATAAAATGTTTACAAATACCAAATATGTAGGTTGTAACTTAAAATCTTCTAGAAAGATCCGCGGCCTAGGTGCCTTGTAAAGACCTGGGAAACGATTCGATGAGTGCCTTTTATAAAATTTTATAGAATGTTTACAAATACCAAATATCTAGGTTGTAACTCAAAGCCTTCTAAAAAGGCCCGCGGCCTAGGTGCTTTGCAAACAGCTGAGAAATGCTCCATTGAGTGCCTTTTAACAGGTTTATGTAAAATGTTTATAATTATTAAATATACGGAAATTATCTTTCAAAAGGATATAAAGAGGAGAATAATTTAAATTATTATTCCTTTCAGGAAAATAAAAAAGGTTACCGTTGGTAAGATGATACCATTGGACGAATCGGCGTTGGACCAATCGTACCATTGGACGAATCGGCATTGGAACAATCGTACCATTGTACGAATCGGCATTGTACGAATCGGACATTGGACCAATCGTACCATTGGACGAATCGGCATTGGACCAATCGTCCCTTTGGACGAATTGGCATTGGACCAATCGTCCTTGGACGAATCGTCCGGGACCGAACCTCTACAGGAAGTGTGCCCTCGGGTAAATACTTTCACTGGGCCCCTGTCTATACAATTTGATTAAAACATGTACTACAAAATTCATGGACCCATATGAGGTATACTGAGCTATAACGACCCTCGCCCCTATTTTAATATAGCTGCGATTCAGCTAGAGCCGTCACATAATTTTTTTGGTTCGATCCATAGAATTACACACTTGAAAAATAGAGAGTACGGACCCTTCTTTGCGATAATAACAATATGTAGAGTTTCTAGTTTAATTTGGACGTTACTTTGTGGCTTGGGAATTAGCGCAGGGCAGATTAATGGAATACTATCAATTGACCTGGTCTCCGTCCGTCTTGTGGACCCAGAACCCGCGCTTCGTGCTTTTTGTAAACCGACGCTGCTACTACGCCGACGCAATGCTTTTCGAAAAAGTTCTGTTCCCTCAGACGCCATTTCCAGTCGATCGACCTCTCTCTCTCCGGACAAAGGTCCCATCGGTCTCCCTTGACTTTCGCCTTCGTTTAAAATACACGACTGAGTCACATTATTGTGACCACCAGCTAAAATCCAGAGTAACCGCCTTGTGCAGCGCGGACAGCAGCTAGACAGGCTGGGAGTGACTCAAAAGGTGCTGGAAGGTGTTCACAGGTATGTGGAGCCATGCTGACTGCAGTACATCTGACAGCTGCTGGAGGGTGCGTGGTGGAGGATCCATAGAGCGAACAACACGATCGAGGTGGTCCCACAGATGCTCGATTGGGTTTAAGTCTGGGGAATTAGAGGATCAGGGAAGCACTTTGAAGTCTTTATCGTGCTCTTCCAACCACTCTCGGACATTTCTAGCTGTGTGACACGTCACATTTTCGTGCTGGAAGATCCCATCCGACCCCGGGAAGACAATCAGTATGTATGGGTGTACGTGGTCTGCAAGGATGGATTCATAACGAATTCGGTCCATAGTGCCTTCCACAGGTATGAGTGCACCCAGGGAATGCCACGAGAACATTCCCCAGACCATAACGCTGCCCCCACCAGCTTGTGTTCTGCCAGCAATGGTTGAAGAGTGTTTGTTCTCCGATGTTTCTCGCCTTATACGCCAACGTCCATCCTTTCGATGAAGCAGAAAACATGATTCATCGTAAAAGGCAATCCTTTGCCAATCAGCGGAGGTCCAATTCCGATACTTTCGTGCAAATGTAAGCTTTTTCTGCCGATGCACCTTCGTTAGCATAGGTGCAGTGACCATCCGTCTGCATCGGATCCTTTATATACACAACAAAGTTCGCCAAACTGTCGTTTTAGACACACTTCCGGTAGCCCGCTGGTTCATTCGGCCGGTGAATTGCTCCACTGTAGCGTGTCAATCGGCCCTTACGCATTTTCGATGCCAACATTCACCTCTCACATCAATGGCACGTGGTGCTCCGCAGTTTCCACGTCGCTTATTCGCAGTGGTGCTATTTCTCCAATCAGGATACACTTTAACCACAGTAGCACGCGAACAGTTCACAAACTGCGCTGTTTCATAAATACTGCCACCCTTGGCCAGAATGCCGAAAATCATTCCTTTTTGCAAATCTGATAAATCGCTCCTTTTTATCCATGACAGCAACGAGTGATATGCTTTCAGAATGCCTACATCACACCTTATATACCCTTCAAGCCAGCTCACGACACGTGCCTTCTTTCACTGGATACGTGCTGTTGACGTCAAAAGTAGGAGGTGGTCCCAATAACATGACTCGACTGTGTAGTTTTGGGAAAGGAGTGTTTGACCCCAGGTCTAAAACTGTCATTAGAAATTGGAAGCTAGGAGATCTGAGTAAGTGAACTCAATAGGAAAGATAAACAGAAAAATAAGTCAAATGAGAGGAGGACTTATCTTTGAGTAAACCGTCCAGTCCAGGGCGGGAAAGGAGAGAGAGGACTGGGTGTGGAACCAAGCACCACGGTATCCATCTCAGCGTACTGCAACACCACCCGGCCACCGGGAAGGACTGAAACTCACAGAAACCACATCCGGATGCCGGAGCAACTATCAGTACTCACCGTCTCGACGCCAACCTGAAAAAGAAAGGGATGGAGGTTTGCCTAACACCCACCTAATGTTCACCCACCTAATGCTCACACATTTACTCTCCATCCGATCCAGTCCTCCATTTGATCCAAGGCCTCCAGCACAGGAAAGAGTGCTCAACAGTGCTTCCATTCCCCAAGTCCCTGTCAGGGGGGGGGGAACGATCGCCGCCTTAGTTCTGGTATACCTAAGGAATTCGCTGGGTTCGTAGTCAACCGCACCCCGAACAAGTTCATTAGGCTGGGCTTCCGCTTTTTTGAAGAACTCATGTACCTTCTAAACTCCAAGTATGTTCCTTTTGTTCCTAAGTGGGGTCCAGGCTGGAGCTCCAGTGATCATACGAAGTGCTAGGCTCTGCACCCTTTCGATTCTCTCTCACTGATTCCAACTAACACTTATGCATATGGGAGAGGCGTAGGTGAGCACTGGCCGGACGACCGTTTTGTAAAGCGGTACTTTGTGTGGTGCTATAAGGAAATTTCACCGGTGGAATAGTGGAGTCTAAGGCATTCTCCCTCTTTATTCGTGTGATAGCTGGTGTTCGCTACACCCCGAAAGTCGACAATCTAGTTGAAGCTTAGTGGAGGTAGCCCAAGGGATTGTCTCTCGAAACATAACAAGTTTCGATACTCTTTGGAGAGATCCAAAAAACAACAGCGCACAGCTCTTAGACGGGTTGATCTTGATCCCTTCTTAAAAGCTTTCAGTAAATCTCCACTCCCCACTTAATGGGATTTCGGAGTTAATCCTCACCTACTTTGGGCTACCTGAAAACACCCATAAGGCTGAGTCTCTCTCATTAACGCACCCTACGAAAAAATCCCATGACACACAAGACAGGTACAATACACTTCACTTATACTCGTTTGAAGTAGTTTTAGGAAGGGAGTGTCTGACCCACGTCTAAAACTGCCCTTAGAAATTGGAAGCTAGGAGATGTCAGTAAGTGAACTCAATAGGAAAGTGAAACAGAAAAATAAGTGATAGGTGAAGAGATTTGACCTTTGGAGCAAACCGCGACACCATTCTGGGGCGGGAAGGAGGAGAAGGAAATAGGAGGGAGGAATAAAGGCCACCAACAATACACTTCAAGTACTTAGGCATGCTTATATACTAAGACGACTGTAATGCTGCTAATCGCGTGTTCTGCCTTAAAATGAAGGGAATAAATTCCGCGTGGGAATGAACATATACACTGAGAAGCAATTGAATTAGACAAACACAACATCAATGCCACGCCGGGAAGCGAACCCGGACTCTTTTTCGGACGAACGATCAGAAGCCATCGCTTAGACCACTGCGCCACCGGGACGGCCATACCCTTTTTACCAGTGGTGGCATTCCTACTCACGCCTTCCTGTTTCGGAGCAAGATGTTCTCCCGACTAAACTACGCCGGCAAGGCTTATCGCTGCAAATTGCCGTTTTTTTCTAATGCGTCAGCTCAGTGTACCCCCCCCCCTCTTGAGAAAGGCGGGGGCACGAAATCGCAGGTTTCGTGTCCGCCAACAAACTATGCTTGAAGGAGTTCGGTGTAGAAGGAAATGTTTTTTATTTTATTTTATTTTCATTGAAGGTTTAACGACCACAGTGAGCAACTCCATGGGCTATAAGCAGTCACTCGTCCCTAATTTAGGGCCGCTGGTTCCAGGGAAGGGAGAGAGCCAGTGCCGTAAGTGCGTAAACAAAGACAAACACAAGATCCGTGCCTCACCGGGATTCAAATCCGGACCCATCTCTGACAAATGGTCACGAGCCAGCGTTTAGACCATTACGCAACCGGTGGATTTTTTTATTTTTTTTTAATTCCAAACGATGTGTGGAAGAATCGTCACACATTGTTTTCAAACGCCTTGGCCAGGAAATTCATTTTAAGTTCGGGAGCCAATGAGAAGAAAAGCCCTTTTTGCCGGTGGTGGGATAAGGACGACGATACTGTTGTTCACCCCGACTGTTTGACGTCAATGGTCGCTATAGCAACCCCCTTTTGTGGAAGAGTCCGCATTCCGATGTCTCTTCACACTGTCTTACCCAGGAAAGAAGCGATGTACGGAAACCAGTGTTATGGGTTCGCCTGTAGACAGACGTCTGGGTCATTTTAAACGCATTTCCAAGACTTTTGTTCGCCGGAAACATGTTAACTGTTACCAAAACCACAACAAATTTCCCAAATCAGACTTGCGAATGAAAAAGGGATAAATTTTGCTAGTCCAGACAAATTACGTAAAGATTTTTTTTTTTTTTTTTCCCAATTTTAAATGAACTGTTACTTTACTCGGTGAGTTTACAGTAACATTCGCAAGTTTCTAAGCTTCTTGAATATTCCTAAGAGTTGTCGAAGAAAGCGTGCAAACCGCAGGGGAGTAGGGCTGATCAGGAACTAAAAGAAACTTGCTTTTTTTTTTTTTTTATCTTACGTAATGCTCGAAATGGGACGGTATACGCTGGCATACCGGCACTTCTTTTTTTCCTAGTATTTCGTACCGCCACTTTTTTACCCAGAATTTACATACCGGCACTCATTTTAATAGCAGGAACGATTTTTTTTTTTTGGCCGCCCCGGTGGCGCAGTGGTCTAAGCGATGGCTTCTGATCATTCGTCCGAAACGGGTCTGGGTTCGAATCCCGGGGAGGCATGGATGGATGTTGTGTTTGTCTTGCGGCACTGGCTCTCTCCCTTCCCTGGAACCAGTGACCCTAAATTAGGGACGGGCGACTGCTTATAGCCCATTGAGTTGCTCACGGTCGCTAAAACTCCAATAAAAAAAATAAAAAAATCTACTCGACTTCTTTTTTTTAATTGGAGGGTTTTTTTTTTTTTTTTTTTTTGATTGGAGGTTTAACGACCACCGTGAGCAACTCAATGGGCTATAAGCAGTCGCCCGTCCCTAATTTAGGGTCACTGGTTCCAGGGAAGGGAGAGAGCCAGTGCCGTAAGACAAACACAACATCCATGCCTCACCGGGATTCGAACCCGGACCCCTTCGGACAAATGATCAGAGGCCAACGCCTTAGACCACTGCGCCACCGGGGCGGCAATTGGAGGTTTAACGACCACCGTGAGCAACTCAATGGGCTACAAGCAATCGCCCGTCCCTAATTTAGGGTCACTGGTTCCAGGGAAGGAAGAGAACCAGTGCCGTAAGACAAGCACAACATCCATGCCTCACCGGGATTCGAACCCGGACCCCGTTCGGACGAATTTTTTTTTTTTTTTTTGATTGAAGGTTTAACGACCACCGTGAGCAACTCAATAGGCTATAAGCAGTCGCCCGTCCCTAATTTAGGGTCACTGGTTCCAGGGAAGGGAGAGAGCCAGTGCCGTAAGACAAACACAACATCCATGCCTCGCCGGGATCCGAACCCGGGCCCCTTTCGGACGAATGATCAGAGGCCATCGCTTAGACCACTGCTCCACCGGGCGGCCTACTTGACTGCCTACTTCATAAAAGTCCCTATTGGAAGAGGACTGCCTTCGCTGCTCGGGGCCTTGAAGTTATGGGTCAAGTGCAGCTGAGTCACTAATGATTAGCCGAGGTTCAGAAGACTCGTTAATCCGTTGGTCCCGGGGTATAGACTCCTGGTTATGAAGAAGTCCAACCCCGTCTTCGATGTAGCATAAGTAGTGCACGCTGGATCCACAAACCAATCAAATGAGATCGACGGCCATCGTTTCTGACGAATAGTGCAATAGTATTCCACGGAATTGTCAATTACATATTCAAGGGAGTTTTTTCTTCCAGGGATTTTTTCTTTTTTTTTTTTTTTTTTTTTTTTACCTTTTCAGTTTTGGAGATTTCCTTCCGACCAGCACTTCAAAATTCCCATTTCGAGCACTGCTCAAAGCGCGAGGATGACTTTTTTTTTTTTTTTTTTTTTGTCATTAATGCGAGTGATTTAGTCATTTACGCTTTCCAACCGTAGGTTGAAGAAGCGTATATGCTCCAGCTTTGCCCGTCTCTCTGTCTGTCCGTCCGCACGATAACTCGAGTAAAAATGGTTCGATTTCGATGAAATTTCAGTATATGGTAGGGGACAATCCGGGGACGAATTCTATTGAAAATGGGCAAAATGGGGTCAACGGTCAGGACATAGAAGCTGGATCCATTCCATTGCTCTTATGCGTCGTAACTTGCGTAAAAATGGTTCGATTTCGATGAAATTTTAGTATGTGGTAGAAAACTACCAGGGGCCGAACCCTATTTAAAATGGACGAAATGGGGTCAAAAGTCAGGACATAGGGGAGGGATTCATTCCATCGGACTTATGCGTCATAACTTGACTAAGAATGATTTGATTGCCACAAACCTTTATCATGTTGTTCCGGAGGTATACTGAACCGGTTCTGTTGAATATCATCGAAATAGGGTCAAAGGTCAGGGCACAGGAGAGAGATTTATTCCACAGCCATTATCCTCGTAACTTGAGTAATGATTTCTGGTATGTTGGAAAGCATCATAATCAATGCATTGCAAGATTTTACTAACTTCTTTTATTTTTTTGCTGGAGCTTATCTACACTTTCCAATCGTAGGTTGAAGAAGCGTATATGCTCCAGCTTTGTCTGTCTGTTTGTCCGCACGATAACTCGCGTAAAAACAGTTCGATTTCGATGAAATGTTAGTACGTGGTAGGAGACAACTGGGGACGAACCCTATTGAAAATGGCGAAATGGGGTCAAAGGTCAGGACATAGGAGCGTGATCCATTCCATCGCTTTTATGCGTCATAACTTACGTAAAAATGCTTCGATTGCGACAAAACTTTATCATGTTGTTCCGGAGGTGTACTGAACCGGTTCTGTTGAATATAATCAAAATGGAGGGCAGAGGAGCTAGATTTATTCCACAGCCATTATCCTCATAACTTGACTAAAAATGCTTCCATTGCGGCAAAACTTTAGAATGTTGTTCCGGAGGTATACTTTACTGGTTCATCGAAATGGGTCAAATGTCAGGGCACAGGAGCGAGATTTATTCCATAACCAATATCCTCATAACTTGAGTAATGATTTCTGGTATGTTCAAAAGTGTATCATAATCAATGCATTGCATGATTTTATTAACTTGTTATCTTTTGAATATGTTTGTGTTTTTCTTTTTTCTGTAGAAAGCTTTATCAGAAATTAAGTATTTCTTTTCATCGTGATTTTTCGAAGCAGCAGAATGCTTTGGAACTTGAGATCTTTTTAAACTGACAATGACATTACAATTATCTTTAAGACAAGTTAGTAAAATTATGCAATGCATTGATTATGATACACTTTTCAACATACCAGAAATCATTACTCAAGTTATGAGGATAATGGCTGCAGAATAAATCTCGCTCCTATGACCTGACCTTTGACCCCATTTCGATGAACCAGTAAAGTATACTTCCGGAACAACATGATAAAGTTTTGTTTCAATCGAAGCATCTTTACGTAAGTTATAAGGCATAAGGGCGATGGAATGGATCCCGACCCTATGTCGTGACCTGTGACCTCATTTCGCCCATTTTGAATAGGGTTCGTCCCCAGGTGGTCCCCTAGCACATACTGAAATTTCATGGAAATCGAACCATTTTTCCGAGAGTTATCGTGAGGACAGACGTACAAAGTTGGAGCATATACGCTTCTTCAACCTACGATTGGAAAGCGTAAAAAAGGGGAAATGCACTGTTTTATGTAGTACGTATTATTCCACGAAACTTCTAAATATAAAATTTATTCTTGATAGCAATAATAGCTTTTGCTTTAAGGGGTCCACAAACTGATAAACAGAAGTCGTAGAATCACCTGTACAATAATTTAAATACGCGATTTCTTACGGTAACACAATGTACAATAACTGGTGCAGAAAATGGGGGAGAGGAGAAAAAATATCCTGTGTTACAACAACCAAAATTCATATTGATATGCTGACAATAATCAAAATTCATGCGATATGCTATCCACAATATCCGATCTCACTACAGAACTTCAAAGCAGACGTCACCAAGGGGGTGCGAGCCCACCCTAAAATTCGTCTTGCTCACCCAGTTCAAAATAGGCCATTTTTCAATATATTTAACTTTAAAATATAATCTGCACTTTGCCAAGCAATAAGTCTTGTGTTTTATTTCATGTAACCCTACGTATTTCTTTCTTTTTTTTTTTTTTTTTTTTTTTTTTTGATTGGAGGTTTAACGACCACCGTGAGCAACTCAATGGGCTATAAGCAGTCGCCCGTCCCTAATTTAGGGTCACTGGTTCCAGGGAAGGGAGAGAACCAGTGCCGTACCTACGTATTTCCCCCTAGGAAGTGCGTTATTTACGTCTCCAAAAAAGTTTATCAAAATAGCACCGCAAGGCCATTAAAATGCAGTTGTTCTCCACTCTTCCAATTCCTTAGTTTAAGCCTCTTTTTCATGTTTATATGGCCAGGGGGCGAATGAGGAAGGGGACAGGAATTCACTGAGGGTGGTAATTACTAATTGCTCTGCTGTTTGTTTTCTTTACAAAGTGGAATATTTCAACACGGAAAGTAAAGTCTAAAGCTACACTAACGCTCTTAAGTCTGCCCCGAGACCGTGAAAGTGCAGACACTGGCTATTCTTTGCAGGAGAGGAGGGCAAGGCAAAGTCGCTGGCTGGAAGGAAGGAAGTTAAGGAGGGCAGAGGTATGGTGTCTGCGGGGAACAACGTTAAAATTTGATTTACATAAAGAACAGCGACATTTTCTTTGAAATAAATTGTTCAAGTACAGTACTATTTTTGTAAGCAAAAATGGAGAATTCTGAAAAGAAATTTAAGACAATGCATCCAGAGCATTGGCGCACCCACGGAGGGGGCTTTGGTCGCTTAAGCCCCCTCCAAGGAGATTAAGAGCGACTTACGTCACAAATTAAACATTCAAAAATATTATTTTACATTTTCAAAAATTTACATAGTGTCTTCTTCCTAAAGCCCCAAAAAGATTAAGAGCGACGTACGTCACAACCGTATACACTGAGTGGTCACTTTATTATGACCACCTGACAGTTTTAAGCAAATGAGCTATGGCTGCACGCTGTTGCTGCCAGAGAGAGAGGCTAGTATAAAAAGAGAAAGCTTAGTTCTTGCGACAGTAGTAGAAATGAATTTTGGGTGACGAGATGGGTAAAAAATGCGATTTGACGGACTTTCAACGTGGGATGATTGTAGGAGCTCGGAGCCATGGAGCGAGTATCACCGAAACCGCCGCATTCGTGAAATGTTCCAGAGCAGCTGTTGTTAAAATGTTTAAAGACTGGACTGTCAGCCAAAAAACTGGGTCTCTGCGTGCAACGTGTGGTCGTCATCGACTAGTGACTGCTCGAGCGGAACGGAGAGTGTCCAGACTGGTAACAGACAACAGAAGGGCAACAGTGCAGCAAATTACAGACTATCTTAATCAAGGATCTCCTCAAATGATTTCTGCACGCACTGTTCGCCGTACACTGCTTCGGATGGGATATGGCAGCCGAAGGCCTGTTCGAACACCTTTGCTGTCTGCAGTTAACAAGAGAAAACGTCTCCAGTTCGCACAGGAGCAAAAGGATTGGACAGTCGATAATTCGAAACAAATTATGTGGTCCGATGAATCACGTTTTCAATTGCACCATGTCGATGGCCGAGTGAGAATTTGGAGGAAACAGCACGAAAGCATGGACCCCAAATATATTGCTACAACCCTTCAAGCTGGTGGAGGCAACGTTATGGTTTGGGGAATGTTTTCCTGGCATGCTATGGGCCCTTTAATTCGTGTTGATCAACGTCTGACTGGCACATCATATCTAAACATCGTTGCGGACCAAGTGCATCCTGTCATGTGGATGGTTTATCCCAATGGATAAACCTCTTGTTGGCTACTTTCAACAAGATAATGCGTCCTGCCATAGTACTCGTATTGTACAGGATTGGTTTCAGGAACATGCCGGTGAGTTTACTTTGCCTAAGTGGCCCCCACAATCTCCAGATCTCAACCCCATTGAGAATTTGTGGGATGAAGTTGAACGAGCCATCAGACAGCTGGATCCACAGCCCTGCAATCTCACACTCCTGGGAAGTGCTATTCATCAAGCATGGTCTCAGATTCCACAAACCACCTATCAAAATCTCGTGGAGTCCATGCCACGAAGAATCGACGCAGTATTAAAGGCAAAAGGTGGCCCAACGAAGTACTGAGGGGGTGGTCATAATAAAGTGGCCACTCAGTGTATAAATTATAGGCGTACACTATATATATATACACACATTGTGTACGTATACTATATATACATACATAGCCCCCTTCAACAAGATTTCCTGGGGGCGTCACTGATCCAGAGTATTGGCGCACCCACGGAGGGGGTTTTGGGGCTTAAGCCCCCTCCAAGGAGATTAAGAACGACGTACGTCACAAATTAAACATTCAAAAATATTATTTTACGTATTCAAAAAACTACATAGTGTCTGACTATTACACGGTGTCTTCTTTCCAAAGCTCCAAAAAGATTAAGAGCCACGTACGTCACAACCGTATATAAACCATAGGCGTACTCTATACATGTATATATGTACACGCATTGTGTACGTATACTATATACATTATCCACCAACAAGTAATTGGACACCCCTGCAATCGACGATATCTGCGGTCCTGATACACGTCACGACCGCCGCCGTTAAATATCGTGTGGGAAGCAACAACGCAACCAGTCGCATGCAAGATGCCACGCAATTTGGAGCTCTCTGATTTCGAGAAAGGTGTAATCGTCGGGTATCACAGAAATGGCCGATCCATAAGTGACATATCCAGCGAGTTGAAGTACCCAAAATCAACAGTGGCCTACGTGATTGGCAAGTGGAAGATGAGAAGTGACTGTCGGAATGTGCCCCGACGCGGCAGACCCACAAAACTGGGAGTTAGAGACCAACGGGTACTGGCCAGAGAAATTTGGAAGAACCGCACCAAATCGATGGGCCACATCCGCGAGGAGTTTCAGCAGGCATCCGGGAGTGTTATTTCGATGAATACCATCCGTAAGGAAGCCCATCTGCTCGGTTATCATGAACGTACTGCCGCCCACAAGCTTTTGATCACCAAGTCCAATAGCGCTGCTCGGCTAACGTGGTGCAAAGAACGTCGACAGTGGACCGTTGAACAGTGGAAACAGGTTCTCTGGAGCGACGAATCAAGGTTCACCCTCTACCGTTCGGATGGCAGGGTCTGGGTTTAGCGTCTGCCCGGAGAAAGCCTCCTGCCGGAATGTATTGGGCCGACTGTGAAATTCGGCGGCGGTGGAATTCTGCTATGGGGGTGTTTTTCCTGGTATGGCACGGGACCCTTGGTCACAATTCCTGGTAGACTCAACGCCGAGACCTACTGCACCATTTTGGATGACCATGCGCTTCCTACGTTGTGGCAGTTTTACGGGGTGGACCCATGTTACTTTCAGGATGGCAATGCCACCTGTCATGTTGCGAGGTCCACCATGGTTTGGTATGGCGACAATGAGGTTAATCGAATGGACTGGCCTCCGCTGAGCCCTGACCTTAACCATATCGAGCACCTCTGGGGCGAGTTGGAGCGTCGACTTGAGGGGTGCCCCTACCGTCCGAAATCGGTGAAGGAACTGACCTGTCTTCTCCAAGCCGAGTGGAAGAAAATACCGCTAGCCGTTGTACAACGCCTGGTTGAGAGTATGCCCTAGAGGGTCGCAGCTGTAATCGCCGCTCGTGGAGGCTCCACCAACTATTGAAGGTGAATAAACTTCGTTTTCCTTTGCTAATACAGGTGTACAATTACTTGTTGGTAGATAGTGTATATGTACGCATATTGTGTACGTATACTACACTGCTGGCCACCCAAAATGCAACACCAAGAAGGAAGCATCCGATTGGCCTGAAATTCTCAGCATGCGTCGCCCGCGAGAGGATATGCAAACGATTAGCATTGCAGGGCATATGCAAATCATGTGCGCCTGGCACGCCACCGAGAAGCACTATAAGAAAGGTGCACAGAAGGCTGGGTGTAAGAAGTGGAAGTCTGTTGTGCTGCCGGACCTGTGCGTGGGAAGCTTCCTGATGTCTCGTCGCAGAATACGGCAGTCATTCAAGAACGTTTCGGAGTTCGACAGACGACGAACAGTGGTTTATCGCGACAGCGGTTTATCGTACCGAGACATCGGCGCCCGTGTGGGACGACATCCAGCCACAGTGAGGCGAGTATGGATTCGGTGGGTGCAGGAGGGACGGAAGGACCGACGTGAGCGATCGACGCAGCCGCGGCACACCACCGAACGAGAGGGCCGGCATGTTGTGCTGCGGGCATTGACGGCTCGCACCACCACACCACGAACATTAGCGCAGGAATTAGGGTGTGTTGCGCAACAACCTGTGTCAGCACGTACCGTTCGACGTCGTCTACAGGAGCGAGGACTTGTCGCACGGCGCCCATTGCTCCGATTACTATTGATGTTACACCACTGGCGAGTGCGGCGGCAGTGGGCCGTTGAACGCCACACCTGGACTACGGAATGGCACGACATTGTCTTCTCCGACGAATCCCGCTTCTGCCTGCAGCACCACGATGGTTGGATCCGCGTGTGGCGGCACCGCGGCGAGAGACTGTATGACGCCTGCATTATGCATCGGCATACCGGTCCGTCACCTGGCGTTATGGTTTGGGGAGCAATTGGATATGACACCCGCACCCCTCTGGTACGCATCGCCGGTACACTCAACAGCCACCACTTCATCTCCGACGTTTTGGAGCCTGTAGTCCTCCCTTACCTGCAGGACCTGCCAGCGGCCACGTTTCAACAGGACAATGCGCACCCGCACGTGGCGCGCATCGTGCAACAATTCTTCACGGTCTACCAGGTGTTACTGCTACCGTGGCCCGCCTGTTCTTCCGATATGTCGCCCATCGAACACGTCTGGTCGTTGATGGGCAACCGAGTGGCCCGGCAAGCACCCCCGCGGCTACGCCTGATGAACTGTGGCAACGTGTGGAAACAGCCTGGACCGACATACCCCAAGCCCACATCCAAAGCCTCTTTCGTTGGATGCCGTGGCGTGTAGCGGCTGTTATTGCCAGCCATGGGGGCCACACGAACTATTGATGTCTGCGTGTTCCGCAAGTCGCACGGGCATGTAAGCTCAATCGTTTCATCTTGGCATCTGTTGTTATGTGTCCAGTAAATCTGGCTTTGCTGTCACGTGTCCTTCTTGGTGTTGCATTTTGGGTGGCCAGTAGTGTATATATCAAACGGACTGAATGCACCTGGAAGTCGTGGCTCGCCCATATGAGTACTTTTAGGGGATGGGGACTAAGAAAAAGCCTTACCTTCTTCAAGGCTGTCAAACATTTTAGTAAATGTACAAGATACTAAAATACAACAAAAATAATTGATACAATCAATCATTGATATCTTATTATTTTTAAAAAATGCTTTAAAGAAAGGTTTCATCTATTTCAGGGCTTTAAATTTATCAAAAATTTGGCTATACCAACGGCTGGGGCGGTTGAGCCCCCCCCCCCATACGGGCGCGTTTGGTAATGAGTAGTGATTGAGAAGCCCCCAGAGAATTTTCGACAGTGTGAATCACATCCTTATCTTATGCATCGAACAAAAGAAAAACGACATCCTCATGCATCTAACTAAAGAAAAATCGTGGGCCCATTGTTGTCGACCTAGGCTTAGGACCTTTACTTGAACGGACTGTAAATAACCACTCCTTCATTTCTCAGTGCGGGCAACTACAACCCCTGAAAAATTTTAAGGAAGAAATTCGAATTTTAAGGGCACCAGGAATTGGAGTTCCAATTTCAGTTTTAATCAGATTGCAAGCAGTGATTTTTGCGCCTTCTCTTAAGTTGAGGCCGCCCCATCGTTCGCGCCTCTGCCTCATACTAATTACGCCCCTATTTTTAATATTTTATTAACCCTCATTTTTTGGCAGTTGAACAATGAATTTCCATCGCGTAGTTCAGGCTTGAATTAGTTTTATTTTTTATTTTTTTTTAATTGCGTGTGATCAAATTTTAATATTTTGCACAAGTGAAAAAATATTGTAGGGTCGGGTTTGGGTCTAGGATTTAATCTACCCTTGCCTCCGAACCGAACGTTAGCAGCAACACAATAAAATATCGACAACTTTAACTCCGTATTTCACCGCAGCGAAATGAGGGCGCTCAGGTAAGAAGTTAACCAATCACGTCGCACCTGGTTGCTGACACTATCGCTGTGCACTGTGGCGTTTTCCGAAATTTCTACCAACCCCATTCTCTTTGAGAAGTTCCTGCTGTCAGGTCGCTGTTATTCCTTTGCTTGCCTTGGATAGAAGACCGGGTGCCGTAGTCTGCCATTCGATAGTAAGTCAATTATATATGGTTTTTTTCTTTGTCCGCATAGGTGTTTTAACTTGTGAATGTTACCTAATGGTGAGAAATGGCGACTTAAGATTTATTAGCAATTCTCTATCTCGGTACTCTAACAAATTAAATATGATCACAGAAAATACTTAAATTAATTGAAACTGAGTGTTGGTGTGAATTGGCGAGAACTAATTTTTTTGTATAGACTGACTACGTTCTTAATGTAACAAAACGACCCATTGCGTTAGAATCTGTTAAAGACTGATATTCTTGTGGGACAATTTCGAGCTGCCTATTCAGATTTAATGTGTTCGTGCAGATTAATTTTATATTAGCAATCTTAGATTCAATGCATTTGTAAAACTGCAAAATATGGCGAATTTCAGCAGCCAATGTTACCGAATATTCGTATATTGTAATTATAGTTCATTAAAAAATTCAACGGTGAATATCAACTGTTAATGTAATACGAGGCGTTCAACACCGCACAAGAAAATCGCCGTATGTAGGAATACGTACAATGGTTATCATGATCAACTCTACATTTTATTGCAATGTATATCTTGTGCAATTGTGTACAAGAGCAAAAGAAATTACCTGCACGTACAAGTGAAATTTCAGTCGCCTTGTCATTTAATGCTGCAGTTTGAGAGTTTCTTTAGAAGAGCAAATCAGCTGCAGATGTAATGAAATTTGTGAAGCTTTATCATCAAACGCTATACGTGGGTATTTTTGAGGAAATTGCATGTAGTAAAATGTTTTTTCCCCCAAGTTTTCATTTAAAAGGCAAATATTGAAAAAATGCTTTTATCGTAGCGAAATTTGCAAATGAATACGTTATCCGATTTTTGGAGCGGTGGGTAAGGGGAGATTTAAAACTAACCACACCCGGGACTCCCGAACTAGCGCCTTAACCACTCTGCCATCCGGCGGCCCAAATCCATTTCACTTAGACGAATTTGGAAGTGATTTTCTTTTTTTAATCTTAGAAATGTAAAACAAGTACTAAGCGAAGAAAGTTGTAGGACAAGTAATAATTTTGTCTTCAGTGTGTTTTTCTTGATTTGTAACCGAAGTGGTTCAGATGCATCAGCTGTTTTTCACGTGTCTTTTGTGCTTGTTTAACAAGTTGCATGCGTGGAGTGGAATACGCCGAATGTAGATCGTGCGAAGTGGTTAAAGGAGCAAGGCTTCATTTAAAGCGATTTCGGTGTATAACTTTAGAAACTTCACTTACTATGGACTCAGAATTTGAGGTTCGATCTCGTGCATTGTTTGTGGGGCCCTATAGATGCCAAAAAAAACCAATTTAGAAGTGACGCCATTAAGCAAAAAGAAAAAAAAAAAGCTTTTTAATGTCTACCACTGTAGAAAAAGCATGTTAGAATATGCCTTTATTATATTTTAGGAATTAGTGCTGAATGAAAGGATAATTAGTGGGCGAAAAAATGTACAACTGAAACTTGTCTGCCGAGCTGATGGCAGGCATTAGAATATGGAATCTCACCACCTTTCGTAATTTTAGGTTTCATGAAACCAAGGATTAAAGAACCCACAATGCACGTCTCGCACTCTAAGCGAAATCGTAAATGTTAATTTGTCGTGACTTCGTATTGATTGTTTTGAAAGCTGCTGTGAAAACAAAAAAATCAACTTTTTGGTTTAAAACGTTCTGTGTTAGTTCAACAGTGGCTAAGTTGCAATCTCGTGTTGAACAAATTGGGACGTCGTAAATGTGCACCATAGTAATAGAAAAAGAAAACCTTTGGTTTCCAATTAGTTATCGCCAGAATTTTTTTGGGAGATTTTCAAGCATGATTGTCTTAAAATGTTTTTGTTCACTAATATTCTCACCTGAAGCTGCTATGGTACGGTCATTTCAGCATTAATGGTGTGTAAAGCTTTATAGGTACTGTAGTGCTGCCATCTGTTGTAACTTGTAGAAAACAGAAGCTCAGGCTTGGAAAAACGTTTTTGATGACCGCGGTTCATGGCGTTTTTAAATAATTACATGCTGAAAGAAGTAAAATAACTGCTATTTAATTCACGCAGGGTAAAAAAGTGTTTATACTCTATATCTTTCGTTACACACTTGAAATTTTCGAAACAGTACCAGTGTGAGGGTTTCAAACTTGAATGCAGGCACCTAAAATACTAGGAAGTACAATGGTTATCATGATCAACTCTACATTTTATTGCAAAAGGTAAAAAAATACATTTTTTAAATTAAAAAGTGAAATAAACAGTGGCGCATAACCATGTATCAAAATCGGGTGGGGGGGGGGGGGGTCCGATCACACACATGTATATCATCATCATTGTCAGCCATTATCAATCCACTGCTGGATGAAGGTCTCTTCCACAACGGTCTGTCTTGTCCCAGTCTCCATGTTACTCCCGCATACTTTCGAATTTCATCCAACCATCTCCCATGTGGTCTTCTCTAGGTCTTTCCTGCCCCTTGGAATCCAATCTAAAATTTCGACTGTCTTATCGCTGGTATGTTCTTCTGGCAGTATGTCCAGCCTATTGCCATTTCAGGGATTTTACTCTGATATGTATATATACAATACTATATACGTACATACTGTATAAGATGGTGTGGGTCCCCCTACACACACACGCAGGAGCATAGCAGTTGCTGAGGCGCGATCTAACGGGAGAGTCATTCCGTGTAAAATGGCCCAGCATTTTCGCGAGATGTCACCCACCCATCTCAGATTTTTGTGAAAATTGGCATGAAGTGTATTGTACTGGTGAAATATGAAACCTGTTAAAATTTTAAGTCAGTCGGTTCAGTAGATCTTGAGTAATGCCGCTTTAAAAATTGAGTAGCTCTGCCTTTATGCAAGTTTTTGTGCTATCAGTTTTCACAACTAACTGCTGCGGCCACAATTTTTTTTTCTTAAATAATCTGCATGATCAATACATCTGGAAACAATTTGTTTCTGCACATTTTTAGAATATTTAAGAACTTTTTTTTTTTTTTAATTTAATGAAAAAAGACATGGGAACACGAGGCCACATTTTTATTAAACAAAGCAATTTTTTTCAAAATGAGCCCCCTCCACCATTTCAGATTTGCTAAAAATATTTTCATGTGTGTATTATAACGTAACCTTTCAGCAGGAGAAAAAAATACTTTGGGCAATTCGCAATTTTGGCGAGGGGAAAAAAAATCCAAAGTGGCGTGTTTTATATATGGAACATTCAGACATATTACCTAATTTTTTAATTAAATGGTTGCGTGACCATTTTATACACCTTCCCCTCCCATAGTTTTTATCCCTTTCTGTGAGTAGCTCAAAACAATTTTTATTTTATTTTTATGTGACACCATCTTGGACATAGGTTCATTTTTCTTTTCTGCAGCAGGTTTTAAAAGAAGACAAATTGCTTTCCTCTTATTGTAGATCGAAAGTTTTGGCTTTTACTACCTTAAAGAGGACATTTTAGGCTTACAGAAAATGTATAGAAATGATAGAAAATATTTTTTTAACCTTGCTTAAAATGGCATTAAAATCTGCAATACTCAAGCATAAATCACCATTTTTGATGGACTCTTAAGGTGACTGGGGGGGGGATTGGAACCCCAAGTTGGGAATTTTGTGTAATAACTATGGCTAGTAGTCTTCAGCTATGGAGGACTTACGTCTGGTAGAATACTCACACACATACATTTTAGATCATCAGCAAATATTTATTTTGGATCTTCAGATTTTTGTCGTAAGTACATAGTACATAAACTCAAAGAGAAATATTCTACTTGAATCATATTAAATGTGCAATCAAATGAAAGTAATTTAACCTGTTGAATGTAAAGTTGTAATGAGGTTCAGGAATTTTCTTTAGTTTTTAAATGGGGAAAAAAACAACGTACAACCCAATTTTTTTTTTTTTTGTATCTATAACGAAATGCTTGCCATAAGTACTAATGAATGTTTAGTCCCCCCCCCCCAATCATTCCTCCTTACAGGACTTCAAAATAAAGTTCTATCCTCACTTGCTATCTGTTTTTGCCTCCTACTAAAATTTCTAGTCATTGTCAATGTGGATGTTTTACTTCCTTCAGTTTAGTAAAAAGGTTATGCATTATCACAGACTGAGAAATATTGAGTATTTCACTGATGGTTGTTCTTCACTATAAAAGCGTGCACAAATTTTCTGAACTTGTGTTATCATGAACATAATTTTTGTTTAGATTGGTAGGGAAGTGGTCATTTTTTTGCAACAAGCCATGGCAAGTCACCATGTGATGGTATTGGTGCAGATTGTAAAAAGACTAACAACAAAAGCCTGTTTGTAGAGACCTTTAGCTCAACAAATAACATCTGCTGCAACAATGTATAACTTCTGCAAAGATAATATAAAAGAAATTAAATTTTTCTTTGTGCAGAAGAGATGAACAAAGTGCGTAATCAGCTTAGTCCCCGTTTTGAGAAAGCAAAAGCTCTTCCTGGTACACACACTTTACACCACTTCCCAATTTTGAAATTGGTGCTAAGAGATTAAGGTCTGATAAATATTACAGTATTATTTCTGAAATCAGTGTAACTAATTTTAAAGATGAGTTACATGCTAACTATATGTAGCATGTGTATATGATTCCTGTTGGTATGCGGGATTTGTTGAAAAGATTAACTATGATGGTGATGTGACTGTTTAATTCATTAATTCATGCACCCATATGGGTCTTCATCTTTCTATTGGCCTAATAATGATTGTGAAGTACCTCTGACACCAGTGGTGCCCATATATGTACTTTTAGGGGGGGGGGTTGCTAAGAAAAATCCTTACCTCCTTCAAGGCTGTCAAATATTTTAGTAAATGTACAAAATACTAAAATACAACAAAAATAATTGACACAAACAAATATCGCTCTTTCCACCTTCTAGAAACACAGCAACCGAAAAATTGTTATTTGGTCACCTCCGGGGAATTGAATCCACTGATCTCGCGATATCTAGCAGAGCGCGTTAGCCTTACACCACGATGTTGGAAGCTGACTTAAAAACACGCATAGCACCGTGTTGTAAGGCTGATGCGCTCGGCTAGACATCGAGAGATCCGTGGGTTCAATTCTCCGGCGGTGGCTGAATAACAATTTTTCGGGTGCTAGGTGTTTCTG
This sequence comes from Macrothele yani, assembly GCA_039090855.1. Lineage (NCBI taxonomy): Eukaryota > Metazoa > Arthropoda > Arachnida > Araneae > Macrothelidae > Macrothele > Macrothele yani. The sequence goes on from CM077021.1 coordinate 40,829,403, forward strand.
GAACATGGAAAGAGCGATCGATGTATTTGTTTATTTATTGGCGCCATGTATTTGGAGTATTTTCATAATTGATACAATCAATCATTAATATCTTATTTTTAAAAAATGCTTTAAAAAAAAAGGTTTCATCTATTTGTGTTTTAAATTTATCAAAAAATTGACTATTCCAACCGCCTGGGGGGGTCGAGCCCCTGCCCCCCTTATGGGCACTTTTGTCTGACACATGTTTGGTTGAGGTCAACACTGCAACAGGAAGAACATACAGCCTGTCCAAACAGGCTGAAGACCTGGTTCAGTTAGTTTTTTTTTTTTCATATGAAAATTAGTAATTGTGTTTAGTTTTAATTCAAACTGACAGGAAATAATTCACTTATCTCTCTTAGCGCTTTCATCAGTGCTTTGAGAATGATTGCCTGAGGATGTCTGTAAAGTACTGACGAAAGCACTTGAAACCGATGGTTGAGTGTTTGGGCAGAAATATAATTTAATTAGGTATTGTAAATTAATATTAATAGTATTTTAAGCTTGTAAATATTTCATTTTAACGAGTAGCTACGTATGTTAGGCCTCTCAGGGTGGGAGCACGTGTCTGCTGAGCTCATAATGTGCCATATATGTCAAGTTGGAGGTAAGTTGGTACCTCTATTACTAGTAAAGCAAAATAAATGCACTGGATTGCTTTGTAAAAAAACAAACCGCATTCATCTTCCAAAAGATTACCTGTTAACTATCATGCAAAAGTTCTAATGTAAAGGAAAGTGTGTGCATCTGAATTATACAGAAATGCTATTTTTAACATGTGCAGCTCTGAAAGTTCTGTTAACGCATGTTGAAGTAGACATTTTGTCTCTGTAGAGATTTTAGGAGTTAAGGTGGACGCAGGGACGGCACCAGAAAATTTTCACCTGGGGGGGGGCGAATTATGGTGTGTGTATATATATATATAGAGAGAGAGAGGGGGATGTAACGTCAGGTGATGCTCTCCTTGACAAATGTCAACCCCGCCTTCTTGTGGTGCATCCTGTTCCCACTAAAGAAGGGCTCTGACAGCCGCCAGTAGCGGTATAACTATACCATCGAGATTAGAGGAAATGCTATCCCACACTCACCAACCCGCTTGGCCATGGCCAGCATGGTGAGTTATGGCCCAACACCCCCCCCCCCACCCCCAAATGACTCCACAACTTAAATCTTGGCCCTCAGTCTCCGGCAGCTGGAATGTACCTGGCCAAGGCAGCAAGCAGCCAGTGCGACATGAAGGCAGAGGGTGCTAAGAATCACCGGAGGACCGGACTAGGCTGCCATCTGATGCTGACCTTGGCTACATATAATGGACGCTCCCTATCTTCTGATTGAAGGCTCCTTGAATTGGAACTACAAATGATCAAGTGGGACATCGTAGGAAGTTTAACTTGTTTTTGTATTGTGAAGCTGCTCCATCAGAAAAATAAAATATCTTTTCAGGTTTTTGAGAAAAATGTGACTGCATGAAATTAATTAGGTAACGCTGAAACAGATGGACAGCTATACTGTCGTGAATTAGACAGTCGAATTAGACAGTCGGATATAATCGCAAAACTTACATGTCCTAGGTTCTGAGTTTTCTGATCTCGATAGTATATAACTATAGGATGCAGGGTTGCTTAGGCATTGTTCCAGTGAAAACCCTGATATTATAACAATATTGTATAAGTGAAGTTCGAATTTCACCTTTATTCCAGTTATTTAAATTTTCACGTAATCTGATATCAATATTACGCTTTGTGCTATCAATGTAAACTGTTTTATTATCTAAGTTCTTATTTATATTAATAATTGGTATGCTGTATACACCTGCTTTACGTAAGATAGAACATTTTTTGTTACTTGATTGTAATAATCTGCTATTGTCAAGTACGGTATCTCCAATAAGTAACCCTGCTTTATGGCATTCCTTTTTTAAAGGAGCAGATATAGGTGGACAATATGGTAGCTTTCCACAAAATCTGTATGTATCAGTCATGTTCTGCCTCAGTTTATTTTGGTTATTCTGAATTTGTAAAGATAGTCTCCCCATAGTCAAAGTCACCAGCCAAAGTTTTAATCCATTTAAAAACTCTTTTTGTCTTGCAGTATTATTAGATGAAAGTATAATTGCTCTTTTTAGGTAATATCGGAATGCTGCAGTTTTAAATTTCCATGGATGATTTGAGTTATTAGGTATTATATTTGGTACAAATGTTGTTTTTCTATATATACCTCAGTCTATTCTTGAATAATTATTGATATTAATGTCTAAAAATGGTATTTGTTTGTTTTTTTCCCATTCAGTGGTAAGATTGATAGTTGTATATATCTTGCTGTATGTATTAACAAATTCTTCCAGATCCTCTTCAGTATGCTTCCAAAATATCAAGATATCATCCACATATCGAACAAATAGTTCTGGATTTTTATTTGTAAATTTGTTGTCAATAAGTATCTTTTTCTTGATGTCCTGGAGTATAACTTCAGCAAAAAGTCCAGACAAAGGTGATCCCATAGGTGCTCCTGATATCTGTTTATAAATTATATTGTTGTATGTAAAAAAGTTGGTCATTGATTAGGTGTAATGCTGATATAATGCTAGCTAATTGGATTGTTGGTGTTTTATTTGCTATCAACTTTTCTTCTATTTAACTTAATACTTGGTCAGTAGGGGTATTTGGGTAAAGTGAGACAATGTCGAGGCTCACCATCATTATTTCTCTGGGTCTCAGTAGCTCTAACCCCGATAGACCTCAGTAGCTGTAACCACATCATTTGAATTTTTAATTGTGTATGCGTGGTCTTCATAATATCTTTTAATAAAGTGATAATGCCTGTTCTTAAGTTAATGGTTGGGGCAACTTTCTTAGAAATAATAGGTCGCATTGGGTGTCCCTCCTTATGTACTTTTATTTTTCCAAAAATACCTGGAATAGTGGCACCTACTGGTGGGTATGCTTTATTTTTAATTTCTTCAGGTAAATTGCTGTGGTTCTTTAATTTAGCTATTTTTCTAATAATACTTTCTGTAGGATCTTGTTGAATGATTATTGTATCAAGAGTTTCAATTGCTGTAGTCATTTTTTCTCGTAGACTATCTTGATTAATCAAAATAATTTGTTTTGATTTATCAGCCATTAATACTTGCTATCTTAGGGTTGTTACGTAAGTCAATTAATGCCTGTCGTTCATACTTAATTCTTTTTTGGGTTAATTCTTTCTCTATCTTATTGATATTAATAGCATTTGCCATTTTAATCCTTGTAGGTTCTTTGTCTTTCATTTGGCAGTTGTTAGATTGTATTTTCCAGTTGTGGTATAACTTCGGTAGCTGGAATTTTATATTTATATGCATATTTCAATCCTCTTTCCAATGCAGTTCTTTGAAGACAATTCAATTCTATATCTGATTGATTAACATAGCTGCAATATTTATTAATCTTAGTATTGCGGCTGGTTTCTTTAGACCTCTGTTTACTGTCAATTAAATTTTCGATTTTTTTCCATTGTCTTCTTTGGTATTTAATTTGCTCTCTATCTGTAATAGCATAAATTTTGCTAATTTCCTCTCTTATATTGTAGTCATTTTCGAGTTTAATAATATCATTATACGCATGATATGTATCAATACTGATTTTATCAATCCATGAATGATCGTTTTGATCGTATCTGGGCTCGCAATCTTTGTTTCAGCCGTGCGCATAATTTCATTGTCTCTATAATTAATAGCTCGGTTATATATACGTATATACCTTGGGATAACGTCGTTATTTTTGCATGTAGTGAAAAAATTTAGGTGTTCCACCTCATGTGCCAGCTTTAGTCTTAACTTCTTGAAATGGGTCAGTATATCTAGAGTTCCACGCGATAGCATTTTTCTTCTCGCAGCATTAATTCGTCAACTCAAATTTCAGTTCATTTGCTTATTTTAATCTCCAGATTTTACAATACTAATATCTGTTCAAAAACGTTAAATTCAACTTTAACCTATGAGCGTAACTACGTGGCATATTATATTGAGTTCATTAGCAGGATATCATAGAAGTCCTGTCATTTTTTTCTGTTCTTCACGTTTTTTATACAAGTTCGCTGAAAACCACGATATCTGGACTCCTTAATCTCTTATTAATTCTGGTGGTGTCATATTGAGGGTGAATGGTATATTTAAAATATGAACAAAAACAACATATAACTTATTTCTTAAAAGATGAATAATAGACTTAAAATAATAACATTGTTACCTCTTAGTTTGCAGTCCCCTTTTGATTAGTTGCTCCCGGTTATACACTCAAGAACAGAAACTGTGTAGTCGAAGTTCCATAAAATGGACGTTCCCCGTAGGCAACAATGACATATTTATGATAGCTAAAACCCATAAAAAATCTTTTATCGAAAACACAAAAAACCCTGTCCTCAAAACAGAATTTGAAAGAAATTAATCCAATTAATGCAATAAAATCCAAATAAAAAACCATTATTCCAACCTCAAATTTGACTGAGAACGATATGCAAAACAGTCTTCACTGAGGAATCCAGATCCCGAAATTTCAAATTTCCGACGTGCGTTTCAGCACATTCATTCGTGGCCATTTTCAAGGAGATCTTGTGCTGTACTGTTCCTTGCGTGTTAACTATTAATTAAGTCGATGGTGCTGCCCTCTCCATTTTCTGTCATCATCATGCTCATCACGCAGAATGTCACTGGCACCATCTAGTGTCGTCCTTTTTTTAATCTATTTCATTTGTCGACTAGATCTTCTTATTTGGACAATTCATTGTTTTTCCTGTTTTATCATGTTCAACCATGTTGGTGATAATTCAATCGGGACATTTAAATTGCAGTTATATGCCTTGGTTTTCTCTATTATGATGGCCTCTGCTGTCAGAATCTTTTTATCTGTATTATGAGAAGCAACACCCCTCCAAATGACTCCACAACTTAAATCTGAGGGCCAAGATTTAAGTTGTGGAATCATTTTGGAGTGGTTTGGCCATAACTCGCCAAGCTGGTTGGTGATTGTGGGACGGCATTTCCTCTAATCCCCATGGTATAGTTATACCGCTATTGGCGGTTGTCGGAGCCCTTTTAGTGGGAACAGGATGCCCCACAAGAAGGCGGGGTTGACATTTGTCAAGGAGAGGCTGTGATGTTGCGCATCACCTGACCTTACATCCCATCATGCACAATACATGCACAAAAATAAATCGAGCAGTAAAAATTAAATTTTCGACCAGAATGAGAAAGAAAATGAGTGTAACTAACTAACCAAGAGAAATTTCGCTCACTCTCTGGTGGAGACTGATGCCGGTCGTGACAATGCCCACTACTCGTCATAGAATGCAAGGGCACCAGGGTGGTGATGGGATTGGCAGAGATCAAATCTTCAGTAGAGGATTTTTGGAAGGGAGTATTTGACCCCAGGTCTTGAACAACCCTTAGAAATAGGTAGCTAGGAGATTTGGGCTAGTGCTTTATAGGAAAGTGACAAGGAAGCGAGGTAGAAAGGGGGAGGAAGACGCGCTTATTTATTACCGGGGGCCAGTACCCGCCGTATATTTAGTGGATCGAACCTGAGGTCTTCTCCGTGGCTGTCACTAATGTTGACCACTAGGCTATATGCACCCCTCACGGGGTTGGCAGAGTGATGCTTATTCAACTTTTCAACCCACTGGCATGAGCCACGACATCGGATTGACGATGGTCTTTGAACTTCCGGCCGGTCTTCAACATCTGTGCGCCAAAGCGGAAGCCCAACATGCAAGTAAGGTTTCCCGTCTTGAGTCATGGATCATGGTTGGAGGAACATAATTGCGTAATGCTACCCTTCTCCCATTACCACAGAACATGCAGCTCCGATAGTAAAGTGTACTAACATTTTCTTCATTTATCCCCCAAAAAATTTGGGGGGGGGGGCTGCAGGCAGCAGCGAATTTATCCCAAAATTTTGGGTGGACGTTGAGGGATTTTGCTTCCAATGGAAAAACTTTGGATCCTATTTCCTCTTTGAAGAAAGATTTCCATACATCAAAATTGGACCACTGATAAAAAAAAAAAAAACATCCTAACTTAGATTGTACAATCGGTATTTTATGCAAAAAACTTTCCTGGACTATATTAAAAATTAATAACTTCAATGTAGTTATGTTACTTGCTTACATGTGGCACTGCTCTTCCTTACTGCTACATCGAAGTAAAGTTATTAGTTTTTAATACAGGGTGCCAGGCATTTCCCGGACAGCTGCAGCAGCGACTGAAAGTCTGGCGACTAGTTCCTCATTGGAATCAATGGGAGTGTCGTACATTAAGGACTCCAGAGGAGACATCTAGTGATCATGGGGCCCAAGCGATAGGTCCACCTTGTCCAATCCATTGGCCAGGAAGTCTGGCATTCAAGTAATCGCGCACTTGAGTGCTGAAATGAGCTGGCGCTCCATAATGCTGAAACCACATTTTATGGCGGACGGCTGCTGGTACATGCTGGATCAATTCAGGCATCCGGTAAAAGATACGGGTCTTTGCATTGTGAAAGACAGCGTGTGTGGGGAAACTGAAAGCACCTTCCAGCACCTAACCGCGTAACTTGCAACCATGCATTCTGTGACGATAAGTGCTTGTGTGTGTTCTATCTGAAACACCCTTTGTAGTTCAGGAAAGTTTTTTGCAGAAAATGCTTTGTACGATCTAAGTTAGGGTGTTGTTTTTTTATTTATAGTTCAGGGAAGTTCTTTTTGCAAAAAATGCATTGAACAATCTAAGTTAGGATGTTTTTTTTTTTTTAATCAGTGGGCCAATTTTGATGTATGGGAAATCTTCGCAGAGGAAATGGGGCCTAAATTGTTTCCATTGGAAGTATAGGGAGCAAAATCACTAGAAGTCTGAAAAGATAATGTAATGTGACCATACACTGGAGATTTCATTCTGGAAGCGGGGACATTTTTGTACAGGGATGTCTTTTCGTAATCGGGGGCCCTGGGCCTAGTCATTTTTTAAGGCCCTTTTCACCTAACTCTTGAATTTCCGAGTTTTTGCAACAACAACAAAAAAAAAAAAAATGTTGCTTTAACAAACTCTGAAAAGAAATAAAGAATGAAATTTAATTTTGAGACAACTGCCAGCTAAAACTAAAATTAACATTTTTGCACATCATAATGTCATATCAAGATCAGATCACATGTAGAGGATTTTAGGAAGAGTGTCTGACCCCAGGTAAACAACCCCGAGAAATAGGAAGCTCAAAAATTTGGGCTAGGGTGCCCTATAGGAAAGTGACACAGAAGTGAGTGAGGTAGAAGGAAGGAGGAAGATGCCCTTATTTGTTACCTGGGGGGGGGGGTACCCAAAGTCAGACGGCTTAATGTGCCCATTTGATGCACAGCAGATATTTAGTGGTTCCAGTGTTTGTACCTGCCTGGGATCAAACCTGAAGTTTCTCCGTGGCAGTCACGAATATTGACCACTAGGCCATCTGTGGCCCTCATATCAAAATCAAGAGACAATTTTGTTTCCTAAAGCTAAGCATCAGTCATATTGCACCTAAGTACTATAAATTAAGAATATGAACATACTGGAATTTTTGCTTCTCACACTTGCTTACTCATTTAAGCATTTTCTTGATTTGTAAGTGGCGAATTCTTTAATCCCAGCAGAAAAGTCTTAATTCTTGTGTTAGTTCATTTCCGATGGGCAATAACGATAAATAGTTACATCTTGATTCTGTTGTGGAATTTCGAAGAGCTCATTTAATTAGTTTTGTTGTACTGTTGAGGTCACATCATAGCCACCCCTGTGGTGCAGTGGTCTAAGCAATGGCTTCTGATCATTGGTCCGAGATTGGTCTGGGTTCGAATCCCGGTGAGGCATGGATGTTAGCTCTCTCCATTCCCTGGAACCCGTGGCCCTAAATTAGGGACGGGCGACTGCTTATAGCCCAATAAGTTGCTCACGGTGGTTATTAAACCTTCAATAAAAAAAGTCACTTCACTAGATCATCGAATAGAAGTCATTGATCTTTCCACGTTTATAAGTGAGTCATGAAAAAATTCTCCTCAGCAGCCGCCACAGGGAATCAAACCCAGGGTCTTCCAGTTATGCGCCGCACATGCTATCACTGCACCACAGCAGCCTCAAATTCTCCAGACTCTCATGACAAACTGCCAAACCACATGGCAGGTTGCTTCTTGGAGCCCCTCAGGCCACTGTGGTGCAGTGGTAGCATGTCCGGCACATAACTGGAAGACCCTGGGTTCAATTCCCACTGGTGGGCGATGAAAAAATGATCATGATCATATGTAGAGGATTTTAGGGAGTTTCTGACCCCAGGTCTTAAACAACCCTTAGAAATAGGAAACTTTGGAGATTTGAGCTAGAAGAGCGGCCCATAGGAAAGTGATGCAGAAGTAAAGTAGAAAGGAGGAGAAAGATGCCCTTATTTATTACTGGTGGGGGGGGGAGGAGAGCAGTACCAGGGGTCTGACTGCTTAACGTGCCCATCCGACGCACAGCGGATATTTAGTGAATCGAACGTTCGAACTTGAGGCACTTTCTGTGGCAGTCACGGACGTTGCCCACTAGGCCACCCACAGCCCTTGGCCAATGAAGAGTTTTCCTGCGACTCGCTTATAAATGTGGAAAGAGTGATGACTTCTGTTTGATGTTCCTAATCCACGTCAATTATGTGTATTAATTATTCATTCGCCTCCTAGTTATTTGTTCAGTTGCTGCTTTGGTGAATCCCCAGCATTGTGCAGGGCTTCAAGAAGCGGCCTTGAATTCTCCAGACTTGCATATGACAAACTGCTTGGTATGCGAGTCTGGAGAATTGGAGGCCGCAGTGGAAGACCCTGAGTTCGATTCCCGGTGGTGGCCGATGAGAATTTTTCCATGACGCTGCAGGAGTATATGAATTTAAGTCTATACTTTCTCTATTTTTTTGAAAAAATGGATGGTTTAAACCCGAAATTGAATTTCTCTGTTGAATGTTATTAGGCTCGTGTGCGTGTGAAATTAGCGATTTGGAAATACTAATAGTACAACTACGTAGTAATCAATTTACTTCAGAAACGTCGTTGACATTTAAAAAACACGTAATGTAGAAATATGAAACAAAATTAAAGCAACAAGACATATTTAAGTGCCTGTAAAGTTGGTAAATAGTGTTACCAATGGATTGCCACCATGTGAGAAATGTTCTTGTGATTTTGTTGTTTCATATGTTTCAATGAGGTTCCGAAGAACTTCATCTTCTCTTGAATAATTTTCTTCAATGGATTTGTTTGCGTGTACTTCTTACTAGGGCTGCTCACTGTCAACGATGCTGCAACCTTCCATCACTACTCCACAGTTCGAATTGAGTAATGACTCGCACACCCTTAACACTGACAAGTCCGGATCCGCGTCATTACTTGCCATCATTCCATCTCTAGCGATTTTACATGTTCAATAATACTGCCATTACTTTCAAGTAATGATAGCATTTTTGATCATGTAAGGTCCGCTAAACAGATCACAGGCTCAGATCAGTTCACTACTAAGAGAGAAAAGTTCGTGGAAACAGCATGCATAATTGTTCGCAGTTCCTGCTATTCGTAAGACTTTCCATCCGTCCTCCTCGCCCTTCTCCCTGACTTTGCTCAACATAGGACTGATCTATTAAAAGGGAGTGCACTTGAGTCTTGATACAGTGCATGGCATGATTTCTTGCATCATTAGGAATGCTTGAGTCTTGCATTTAAGAATGCTGATTTTATATCTACATGGTGAATAAACATCTTTATGTGCAACAGCTGCAATAAAATATCCTTATAATGGTGTTTCACCACAGGTGCATAGACCTCGTCATAATCTGTGCCGTATTTCTGGTTCAGATCTTTAGCAACTAGTCTTGCCTTTTTATTATTTGACTTTGCTCATTACATTTTGTTTTGAAGATCCATTTACATCCAATAGGGTTTTTTTTTTTCTTTTGGTAGTTCTGTTAATGAACATGAGTCGTTGTTTCTAAGTGACTTGAGCTCCTTCTGCATGGCTGTTTTCCATTGTTCCTGTTGAACCTTTGGCAAATTTTGGATGTCTTCTAAGGACCTGGGGCCTGGATGTTTTAACCATTAGTACAAATTCTTGTGGAAAACTATTTGTAGTTTCTTTAGTGGTTCTGCTGCATTTAAAGATGGCCTTTGAGTCTGAATCTCTTTTATAGACCTTTGTGATCTTAGTGGTTGGAAGTCTGCGTTTGACTCAGTTTCATCACTTTCATCATTTAATTGTGTATTTGTTTGTGGGATTTCCTCTTCTGTAGTTTCTTGATTCATAATATCTATCTGTAGATGACTAATACTACCTCCTTTATGAGGTTGTTTTACACCATGTTCAAACTCAGTCTGACTGACCTTGAGATTATCACCTTTTTGTTGATTGTGTAGATTCTATATAAGCAATTGCTGTGGTAATCTTAACCCACAAAGATGCCTTTTATTGCCCTTTGATCAAGCTTTTGCCTTCTTTGCTTGTGAATGTATGCAAATGCTCTGCATCCGAACACTTTGAGATGATTCAAGTTAGGCTTAACATTATTCCACAGCTTATATGGACTCCTGTCATTTGCTTTTGTTGGTAATCTGTTTTGAAGATATGCCACTGTTAGTACTGCTTTACCCCAGAAAGGTTTTGATACGTTTGCATTAAATATTATTGCTCTTGACATATCCATTGACGTCCTATTTTTCCTTTCCATTATAGCATTTTGAGAAGAGCAAGGCACTGATTTTTTTATGTATTCTCTGACTTGTTAAGAAGCTTTGAATTTGACGATTGCAGTATTCTTTTCTATTATCTGTTCTAATGGCTTTACTCTTTGTTTGGAACTTATTTTGAGTTGTGACTATAAACTCTGAGTTTGCTGTTGACCTGATCTTTACTTGGTAACAATTAGGCCATTGAATATCTGCTAAAATCATATATGAACTTTATAAAATATTTATTTCCACCAGAACTTTGTTTACATAAGGACTGCCTTAGTCAGTATGAATCAATTCTAAAGATTCTTTTGCTTTAAAATTTGCCTGTTTTGGATAAGACTTACCAGTTGATTTTGCTTTGATGCAAGTCGTGCACTCGGTCATGTGAGCAGTTGTTCACAATAAACCCTTTTGACAGGCTATATAAGCTGCCATTAGTGTGATGTAAAAATTTTTAGGACAGGAAAAATGGGGGTAAAATCCAAAATGGGAAGTGGAATGCCATTTTTGCCATGTAGGAAGAAAAACATCAGGTCAGCCATATTGTGTGCTAGGGTCCCACAGAGAGAAGGGGAAGGAATAAACAAAGACATTGATCTTTCAAAGTTTTTCTTAAAAACGTAGAAAGAGCGATGTCTTTGTTTATTTACTGTTGTCACATATTTGGAGGATTTTCATTTTGGATCTCGCCCTTTGATTTTAACTGCTATAAATAATAATATAGCCAGTGCTGTTAATGCCCACCAGATGGAGACTTCTCAGTAGCTGAGCCCATCTTACAGATTTATGTCAGAAGCTGACAGAGAAACACACATAGTACCGTGGATTGTTGGCCACCCTGGTGTAAGGCTAATGCTCTCAGCTAGATATAGAGATCCAGGGTTTGATTCCCCAGCAGTGGCTGAATAACAATTTTCCGGTTGCTGTGTGTTGCTAAAACGTGGAAAGAGCGATGTCTTAGTTTATTTACTGGCGCCACGTATTTGGAGGATTTTCACTTTGGATACCGCCCTTTGGATTTAACTGCTATAATTAATATATAGCCAGTGCCATTAATGCCCACCGGATGGAGACTTCTCAGTAGCTGAGCCCATCTTACGGATTTATTATGTCAGGAGCTGACAGAAAAACATACATAGTGCCGCGAATTGTTAGCCACCCTGGTGTAAGGTTAACGTGCTCGGCTAGATGTCGTGAGATCTGGAGTTAGTTTCCGCAGCAGTGGCTGAATAAAAAAATTTTTGGTTGCTGTGTGTTGCCAAAACATGGAAAGAGTGATGTCTTTGTTTATTCACTGATGCCACGTATGGGGTGGGGGGAGGAGATTACTTCCGTAGTGAATTCCACGCTGAGGCAGAAGTTCACAAAACATGAGAATCTCTTCGTAGCGCAGAAAGTACAAGCAGCTAGAGACAGGCGGAGGAGAAAGTTGTTTACCACATGGCCCCTTGTTCCAAAGGCATGCGCTTACGTGATTGGTCGTGTGAGGTCCGGGCTGCACAGGGCTTGTAAGAGTTTGAGCGGGGAAAAAGTTGTAGCAAACTTTTGTGGGACATTTCTTGCTCGGAAAGAAATTAGGGCGGTCATTTCGCAGTCGTCGCTTAAGGGATGAGAGCGCTCTATATTTACCAGGGCTGTTTGTGTTACGGGTCTAACCCGGATTTCCGTGTTTGGGCGACCTTTCATGCCCGGAATTCCGGATGTTTAGCTTTGAAGACATTTTTAAGACTGTTAAATTTTGAGTTCTAATAAGCGACAAAGCAAAAAAAAAAAAAAAAAAAAAAAAAAAATTAAGATGATTCATGGCAAAAGTAATTTACTAAAAAAAAAAAATTGCTTTTCACCAATGAATTAATGTGATAATAATATTGTCTTCCTCGCCGATGCTGCTGACTCGAGCTAGGCACACGAAGCTGGCAGTTAGTGCTGTGGTTGTCCGTTGTTCTGTGGGAAGGGCATGCGCACAAATTCTCAGTCATTTCATCGGCGAAGCTCCTCGATGAAAAAACAACAACAGGTTTTCGCTCTGATGAGTGATGTGGGATTAGAACTTGGAGATGGCAGGGGAGGGAGAGAGTTAAAGCAAATAAAGTACGTCACTCACGTGTCTGCACCTACGCGCGGGAGCAGCCTGCCTCATTGTATTAGTAAGTCAGTGACGGAGAGGAGGTGTCTTTGTTTCCCTGATGAAACGTTTGTGGTTTTTTGTTTAGGCAAAAGTGATGGGGTTTTGTGTGTGTGTGTGTGTGATGGATGAATGTTTTTAGAATTTCGCTCTGGTGAGTGATGTGGGATTGGAACTTGGAGATGGCAGGGGAGGGAGAGAGTTAAAGCAAATAAAGTACGTCACTCACGTGTCTGCACCTACGCGCGGGAGCAGCCTGCCTCATTGTATTAGTAAGTCAGTGACGGAGAGGAGGTGTCTTTGTTTCCCTGATGAAACGTTTGTGGTTTTTTGTTTAGGCAAAAGTGATGGGGTTTTGTGTGTGTGTGTGTGTGATGGATGAATGTTTTTAGAATTTCGCTCTGGTGAGTGATGTGGGATTGGAACTTGGAGATGGCAGGGGAGGGAGAGAGTTAAAGCAAATAAAGTACGTCACTCACGTGTCTGCACCTACGCGCGGGAGCAGCCTGCCTCATTGTATTAGTAAGTCAGTGACGGAGAGGAGGTGTCTTTGTTTCCCTGATGAAACGTTTGTGGTTTTTTGTTTAGGCAAAAGTGATGGGGTTTTGTGTGTGTGTGTGTGTGATGGATGAATGTTTTTCGCTCTGGTGAGTGATGTGGGATTGGAACTTGGAGATGGCAGGGGAGGGAGAGAGTTAAAGCAAATAAAGTACGTCACTCACGTGTCTGCACCTACGCGCGGGAGCAGCCTGCCTCATTGTATTAGTAAGTCAGTGACGGAGAGGAGGTGTCTTTGTTTCCCTGATGAAACGTTTGTGGTTTTTTGTTTAGGCAAAAGTGATGGGGTTTTGTGTGTGTGTGTGTGTGATGGATGAATGTTTTTAGAATTTCGCTCTGGTGAGTGATGTGGGATTGGAACTTGGAGATGGCAGGGGAGGGAGAGAGTTAAAGCAAATAAAGTACGTCACTCACGTGTCTGCACCTACGCGCGGGAGCAGCCTGCCTCATTGTATTAGTAAGTCAGTGACGGAGAGGAGGTGTCTTTGTTTCCCTGATGAAACGTTCGTGGTTTTTTGTTTAGGCAAAAGTGAAAACTTTTTTTTTTGTGTGTGTGTGATGTATGAATGTTTTTAGGAATTTGAAAGTTTACACGGTTTAGGTTAAGTTCGTCATCAACGATGAAATTTTTAACCAAAACTGACGATCTCAAGAAATTAGAGGCTTCAGTCAAAAAATAAATTCCGGTGGGATTGGCTAGAAAAAAAAGAAACCCAAAAGGAGAAAGCTGGGATATGGTGTCGAAAAATTGATACAGCTGGGTCATGTTTCTGCGTATATAAATGGAGTGCGTGCTACAGTTCTGCCTCCAAAACCTGTTGAAGCAATTATAATGGCTACTTGTAATAGTAAAGGTTCTTCTCCTCTTCGGTACACAAACAAGACATTGCAAATGAAGGATGTTGGAAACATAAGCGTCAGCCTGATAGCGTCTCCGCTAAAAAATGAAGATTGCACACTTTTTTAAGAAAGTGTTATTTTATTAGTAAATATAACTTAAGATTAACACCACACCAGACTGATGTGTTTTTTTATTATTAATAAATGGAACTTCATCCAATTTGCTAAATATACTGTTATTTTATTAGTAAATAGAACTTTTAGGTCAATACCACCTGACTGAAACTCAACGACTAAAATTTCTGTTAAAAAAAGATCAATATCCTATGAAAAAGAGGAGTTGCCCTTCTAGTAACATTAAAACTTGACTGCAGATTTTCTTTTATTTATTTGCCAAATGGGTAATTTTGCAATTGGAAAGAAAGGCAAAACTTTTTTAAAAGGTATGTTATGTGTGCAATTGGTTTATTTTATACAAATGCAAAATTTTTATTAACGTTCTTAGTGTGGTATATGTTAAAGACAATATCATGTAGTTGTCAAAATCAAAGTTACTTAAATTTCACTGAAGGAATTTATTTTTTAGCAACAAATTAATACTGCAAGCTGAACCCCAAAATAATTTACTGTTGTGAGCAAAAGGTATAGGTAAGTAGTAAGTAATTCCCAAAGTGAAACCACTTTATCTTTCGAAGTATCTGTAACAGCTTTGCTGACAAGTATAATAATTAGAGGTACTAGTAGTAATGGAAATACTTTTGTTGTGGGGGTGGGGGGAGAGTTACCCTCACATGTTCATTTATGTCTCGAGTTTATGCATTGGCACCGTTGGGAGACTCCGATGATTTCAGGGTTTCATGCCTTGCCTTGCAAACACCTCTGATTTACGCAAGCTAGTCTGCTGCAGCCGACTAGATAATTAATTAGGAACCTACCTGTGGGTTAAGGCCACTAGGGTATATACACTGCTTTACCTGAGGGTAAATGTGTAATAATTAGAATCGCATGACAGACTGCACATACGTTAAAATCTACCAACCCCACAAAAGATCACACTATGAATATACGTGACGATTAGTTTAATAGTATCAATTTCTGTGACCTGATCTCAAATGCCATTTGAACAAACAATTGGGGCAACGGTTCGGGCATGGCGAGGCGGCAAAGTTCCTGTGTAAAGTCTATGGGGGAAGTGTGCGGCCCTTATCTACACCAGGTGCTCAGTTCCGTATCAGACTTGGTGTTTGCATGGTGTTCTATGATCAGTCCTAAAGTAAGTAAATACTTTATTGCATACTTACCCTTAACAGAATGTCTCTCCCGCAGAAAAAAAAAAGAAAATGTAAGAGCCTTACTGCAAGGCGTGAGCGATCAACGGGTTGCAACTACACTGAAGAGCAATTGAATTAGAGATACCTGTCTAGTAACGTGTGGCACCACCTTTTGCCCTGATGACTGCGGCGATTCGTGTCGCCATGGACTCGACATGACACCGGAAGCGTTGGTAAGCCATACGGATGCACGACCCCATAACAAGCTCCCACAGTTCGCGAAGATTTGATGGAGGTCAGAACCTCTAACATCTCTCTCGATGGCATCCCAGATGTGCTCGATGGGATTGAAGTCAGGTGACCTAGCTGGCCAAGGAAGGGAGGTCACATCAGTGGAATATTCATCCTACAATTCGGGAGCGATGGAACGGTGCGTTGTCTTGTTGCAGGATGAGAGGTCCCCAGTGGGATGTTGAAGACAGACAAATGGGAGCAAATGGTCGTCCAGGATATCCTGGTAATGTTGACCTGTAAGGGACGATGTCACACGTACCAGGGGTCCCATTTCAGTCCACGTAAACAGTCCCCAGGTGAGAATGCCACCCCCACCAGCTTGAAGAGTACCCTGCTGGCAAGACGGATCCATCGCTTCATGTGGTTTGCGCCATACTCGTATCCTGCCATCCGCATGTACCAACGTGAATCTCGACTAATCAGTCCAGGCAACATTTTTCCACATGTCTAGTTTCCAGTGGCGATGTTCCTGCACCCATGCTAATCTTTGCACCCTGTGATGTGTGGTCAGCAGCGGTACCCTTGTGGGACGATGGCTTCTGTACCCCAGAGCGAGGAGATGGTTCAGGATGGTGTGGTTGCTTACACGTTTTTGTGCACCAGCGTTAAATTTCAGAGTGATTTCTTGCGCTGTGGCCTGTCTATCTGCTGTTACGATGCAAGCTAGCCAGCGATGACCCCCACTCATCCACACGCTGTTGTCCACGGCAGTTGGCCCTTGCAGGGATGGTTTTACTGGACTCGATGTACTCACGGTGCACCCGTGACACAGTGGCTCGTGAAAATCCCAGTGCCTGCTTGACTTCCGAGATGAAGTGACCCATTCGTCGGGCCCTGACAATTTGCCCACGATCAAATGCGCTTAGATCTTTCGTCTTGCTCATACTATGTCAGACTCTTACTGATTCCCGTCGCATCACTTCTTATATTGTTGGCTCGCTGCATACCTCATGTTGTTTCTGTTTATAGGGCCGTCCACAGCGCTGCATTTGCATAACACCAGGTGTTTAATTCAATTGTTCTTCAGTGCATATGTCTCAGACGAGAGAATGAAGAATATTCACAACACTAATCTCGTTCCAAAAACATTTACAAACACAGCCGTGATTGAAAATGAGAGTGAAAGAGTGCACTATCCAGTTGAATTTTTGCATACGATCAAGACGATTGGACTTCCGCCTCACATTTTACACCTGAAAAAGGGTGCAGTCGTGATGCTCATCACGAACCTGGGCCCACCAGTGGCGCAGTGGTCTAAACGCTTGCTTATGATGATTTGTTTGTGAAGTGTCCAGGTTCGAATCCCGGTGAGGCATGGATGTTGTGTTTGTCTTACGGCACTGGCTCTTTCCCTTCTCTGGAACCAGTGACCCTGAATTAGGGACGGGTGACTGCTTATAGCCCATTGAGTTGCTCATGGTCGTTAAACCTCCAGTCAAAAACAAAAAGAAATTCGCGAACCTAGGCCATTGTCTTTACTGAAGTGGTTGAATGGATTTGTCAATCAAATACAGTTTACTTTTGTTGTTTCATGAGTTTATTTAAAAAACAACAAAAAGAAAAAACGTCGATTCAGACCAGTTTCGTCTGTTGTGCATTATTTTGGGAAGAAAATAGTATTTGCATTGTTAGTAGTATCTGACTGAAGAAAGTTTTTCAATCGGGTTTTTAACCATGCAGATATTTCTGTAAATGGAAACTTGAACTTACACCCTCTGGTGACAGACTTTTGCGTGTATGAAAAACATTTTGCAGCAGGGGCGCTCTCTAAGGAATTTTTCAAACTAGACTCTTGGAAGCAGAGATATCAACATAAATAAGATGTGCATCTATGCCAAGGAGCAATGTGAGTGCAGTATCTGTCCACGGAAGAATTTTTTTCAGTCAAGTTTTCAGGAACTCAGATTTTGCTGCAAATACAAGCAGAAACAAACACCTATGCCCTCTGGTAGCCAAACCATTCTTTACCAACTGCGCATTAGAAATTATATGCTAAGCATTTTCCATCAGAAGCCGTATCCAGTGCAGAAAGAATTTTTCAAATCTGAGTTTTAGAAGTGAAGATATTGGGGGAAACGCAATTTACCTTTACGCCCTTTAGCGGAAAGTATGAATTGAAAATTTTGAAATTATGTGAAAAACATTTCACACTGGAAACTATCCAACAAAGGAATTTTTCAAATCTGTCTTTTAGAAGCAGACATTAACAAAAATAAGATATGCATCTATGCTCCCTGGCAGAAAAGCCATGTATTATTTTAAGAAGTATTCTCAGAAGGTTTTTCAATGTGAGCAGTATCGGTCCACGCAAGAATTTTTTCAGTCTAGTTTGGGAGCTCAGATTTTGCTGAAAATGGCAACAGAAGCAGAAATTAACACCTATGCCCCCTGGAGGCCAAACCATTTTTTACCAAAAATTAGAAGTATATGCAAAAGATTTCCCATCAGGAGTTGTATCTGCCACAAAAATAATTTTTCAAATCAAGAGTTTCAGAAGCTGAGATCAGAAAAAACGCTATTTAGTTTTACGCCCCCTAGCATAAAATCTATGCATAACTTGAAAAAGTGACTACCTAAAATATTCTGTGACATAAATGGAATTCAAAGGTAAAGAATGTTTTTAATCTGACATTTAGAAGCCAATATATGGAACAAAATGTATTTTGAATTAGATATCTGCATTTACACCCTCTAGTGGCAAAATTATGCATAGTGACAAAAAACGAAATAGAGGATCATCATTCGCACAGTCCAAGTTTTCCAATGCAAAAAGAATTTTTCAAATCGAACTATTAGTTGCAGAGATATGGTGTCCACAGGCGGACGGCCAAACCGCTAACATATGCAAGATCTTTTTCGCAAAGATGTGATGAAAACAAGACTGGCCGTCCCGGTGGTGCAGTGGTCTAAGTGATGGCCTCTGATCATTCGTCCAAAAGGGTGAAGCGTGGATGTTGTCTTACGGCACTGGCTCTCTCCCTTCCCTGGAGTCAGTGGCCCTAAATTGGGGACAGACGACTGCTTATAGCCCATTGAGTTGCTCGAAAAACTGTACAAGGTGCTGATTTACAGCCTCATCTGAATTGAATGTTATACCACACAAGGACTGTTGAAGAGAGCGAAACAAGTGGAAGTCTGGCGGTGCAAGGTCAGGCGAGTATGCTGGGTATGGCAACACATTCCACCCAAGCTCCAATAATTTTTGGTGGGTGATCAAACTTGTGTGTGGTCTCGCATTGTCGTGATGGAACACTCCTTTACGATGAACGAGCTCTGGACGTTTTCGGATGATGAATTCGTTCAAACTGTCCAATTGCCGACAGTACACATTCAAATTGATTGTTTGGTTCTGTAGTAGGAGCTCGAAAAACAAGACACCTAAACAGGAATGGAATTCAGTTTTTCAGAACTTCCGAAAACGAAAGTTAAATGGAGTAGAAATTTTTCCCGCAATCATAATTTCTTTTTCTCGCAAAGTTTCCTCTGTCTAGTATTGTTACTAAATATAAATTTATTGCATAACTGTTTGTATTTCATCATGAAAGTGTAGACAACAATTTCCAATATCGGAAGTTTGAGGGAGCAAACGTTTCCATGTAAACTTTTTAGGCACAAGTTTCTTCCGCAGATACGAGAAACTCCGACTTTGTCATCATTTGCATCGTTCTCAAAACTATAGATAATTACTTTCGAAAAGTGAAGTTGGACGAACTGCAGATTTAATCTGTAATTGTAATTTTTTCTCTCTCGATATTCCCTCTGCTGAGTGTTATAAAATAATTTTGTTCAATAACTGATTGTGTTTCAGCTTGAAAATGGAGGAAAAATTTCCGAAGGCTGAAGGAGGAAAGATTTTTTCATAATCATAATTTTTGTTTTTTGCCATAATTTTTGTTTTTTGGCGATGTTTCCCAGTGTCCTGAATCAAATGTCATTTTCCCCTACATAAATAGTTGCAACTGCGTATTCATCATATCAGAAGAATGGTTGAATCAACCATGTCTCAATTATGTGAACTGCAAACATCTCATACATAAAATTCAAGATTTTTTTTTTTCCAGAGCTGAAAGGATTTTTTTTTCAGAGCTCAGTGTTAAAAAATAATAAATTAGTTGACCCTTGTAGTACTAAACTTGCACATCACAATGTCCAGTGAAGATTTATTTTACCTTTTGTGATTGAGATAGATTGCAGATTTCCTTCTTTCACAATGGAACTCTTTTTGAAGTTTTGAGTGTGTAGAGCTTGAATCTCTGAAGCAATACACACACAAAAGTTTTGGTAGACGAAAAGCTTGGCAGACCAGTTTTTTTTTTTTTTTCTTCTTCCGAAAATGAATGAAGATGCAGTTATGGAATATTCACTATTATAAAACATAGCTGAAAAAAATGAAGAGTGCATGTGCCAATGTCCAAAAGTTTTCTAAGAGTTTTATAAGCACACATTTCCATTAGTGTCAAAAGGTTCTGCTTTAAATAGAAACGTACCATGTGAACGTGGCTTTAGCACAGAAAACAGATTTCAGTCAAAATTTAGAGATTCACTGAGCAGCAAAAAATCTTAATGCATATTAATTCTATAATAATGGGCCAGATAAGCCCTCAAAAGTAAAACAGCTGATCAAAGCTTGCCAACTGTGGCAAGGAATGAAAGACAGACATATATACTTCAGGGCCTGCGGGGTGAGTAGGGGCGAGTGTCCGCAGACTAATTTTGGGTTTCCAATATCTGTGTTGCAGACAGCTTAGCAAAATTCTGCAACTGGGACTGCAGCTAGAACTGGCACCTGTCGAATGCCATAGCGATAACAGAGCTGCGCATGCCTCTAGTACTTCCAAAACTGCTCAACCGCCATCAGGTACTAAGATACGTAATGACGTTTCCGACAACCCAATACATGCCATGTTCGAAAGTTTCTGTATTAGTGGGAATCTTCTTCCCACAGTGCCTTCTGATTTTAACAGAATGAAACATGTTTTCGAAGTTGACAAATTACTGCTTTTGACATAAGTTTGAGACTTGACATACACATTTGCCACTATTTCGCTTTTGAAGTCTTTGAAAAGGTTTCTGAAATATTATAAACAGCAAATACTAGCTAAGTGAGCTATAATCTCGCAACAATGGTGAATGCTGTTGTAAAACATGTGTGACTGAATTCACCTGTGAATGGACTTTAACACATTTTCCCCAATGGCAGTGTGTGACACTATACTGATGCTGGAAATACCTTTTCTCTTGCAATCTGCCATTGGTTGATTTGATGCCAGCATGCGATCACGACAACACGTAAAAGTCCATACAGTAAGAAATATAAAAGGACTGTAGGGCAGTCATTTTTGGATTGAGGGCAGGTAGGGTAGGATTTTTTAAAGGGCAGGCAGGGTGGGGGCACCCTTCTAAAAACAGCTAGGAATTTCACAAGTGGCTCTGGGAGCCTCCTGGTTTCAAATAATTGCATGATGAGATTCGAAGATTGAGTTATGCCATCCCTGCTGCGCATTTCAGCATGACCTAACCGAATGCCACTATTCGAACGTAGTCGAAGAAATTAATACAGGAAAACAAAATCAATGTGCTTGATTGGCCTGGAAATTCTCCAGTAAATCCAATTTAAAATTTGTGGAGTATTCAGGAGAACATTCTTGGGGAAAATGACTGTTCAACGAAGGAATGTTTGATAACTAATGTAATAAATTGTAGTTCCACAATGGTCTAAACTGGTGGAGTCAATAACAAAAACTTGTTCAGGTCATTGCAGACAAAAGATGATATATTTTATACTAATGTTAAGTAAGTTTAGTGTATGTTAATTTTTATAAAATGCATAAAAATTTTAACTTTTATGCTAATTTGCATGCTACTGTATATGGTAATATCTTCATTCTCTGAAAATGTTCTGTTAAATCTCATTTTGTTGCACTGATTTCATGTATCTTTGTAAAATTTTGCTGCTGAAGTGTGGGTTTTAAATCATATTGTTTTAGTTGTAAGCTAAACAGGATTTCATTTTGTTGATTATTGCTGATTCCTTTGATTTCATTTGTGAAGATGTATTAGAATGATATTTTAGTTTAGTAAACAATTGCTGACTTTTTTTTTGTTTTGCAGGCGATCTGGATCTGTGGTAATCTGTTGTGAAGCAATCCATAAAGCTGATTTCCCAACTTTTGAAGTGTGCCCCGGCATCTTCCGTCTTTGCAACGCATGTTGGTCCCTATTTGTTTAGTACCCATTATGAGAGTTCATGCCACTTCATGCCAAACATGTCTGGCCACTGGCCATGACTTCTGGTTGCGCCGTCTGCTCCAGCTAGACACTTGAGGATGGACTAGAGACACGCGCTTCGCTCAAGTGTCATCCCCCTGCCATATAGAAGCCTTATGTTACTGTTGCTTATCTTATTTCCTTTGAGCTTCTTCCTTTGTTGCTTTTTAGGTGTAACAAGCAGCAGACTCAGTGTGGTTTGCAGATAATACTGATCTGTAGCCTCCATTTAGAATGCACTTCAAGTGTTGATTTACAGTTACAAACTGCACTTTTATTTGCTAATGGAAGAGCTGCTTTTTTAAAAAAAAAGTATTAAAGGGACCCAGTATTAAAACTCTTCATTGAAAGAACAGTAGGTAATTTGAGAGAACAGTAGGCCAGAAACTTCTTTTTGAATTTCTGAGGAGTGGTATAACAAAGAGAAGGGTCCGAGTGAATCTCATTTTGCAGTATTTTGACTTCAGATTAATCATTCATCATGACAGTAACATATTCACTTCATGTCTCCAAAGCTAGACTGTGTGGCTTTGCAAAATTGCTAGTGAGATGGAGAGGAAGCATATACAAGCTTCTCTACAAAGAGATGGCAATTTTCTGCGCCATTTATTATGGACTTCTCATCCTTTACAGATTAGTCCTCAATGAATCTCAGCGCAGGTAAGTGCTCAATTTCTAAATTGTATTTTTCTAAATTGTATTTGGAGGGAATGAGAGCTGAATATTGTGTAGTTGTTTTTAGGTTTTGTATTTGGGTTGTGTAAAGTCCTTGCATCTGTAGACAAAAGTGTGAACTTTTATGTACCATTGCCACTTAGTGATGTTGGCACCATTTTTTTTGTAGTACCTTTTGCTATTATTTTCCAGTATCTATCAGGTAGCTTGGGGATTCCATCTGCCCAGAACTTTGGAGATTTATGGGCAAAGAACTGGTCACGGGGAATTTTGCAGGCTACCAAACAATGCAAATTCTGCAGAGAATGAAACAAATGTGAAGGATCAAGTCTGGATGAGGCAGATCCCAGCCAAGCTCTAATTCTTTCCTGGCTACCAAAGAAACAAAAGGTTCTGCAGACTCTTCCTGTTGACCATTTCTGGTCATTTGTCAAGTGTGGGATTCAGCTGGTGGGGCTGGACCTATTCGAATTGGTTGTTCTGCAGCAGCTCGTAATGCAAGAGTTCCTTCTGATCCCTCTGGATAGAACATTAACTGCATGAGATGTAGACTGGCCTTTGTGGGTTGGTTAATGGCAGCTCATCTCGCTTGCTTCATCAGTGCCAGTGGCATAACTACCCCCCTCACAGGGGGCTGCAAGATATGCCACTGATCCAGGCTTGAAAAATATCTAAAAAGTTGCATGCCCAGCTGAGCATGTGCAGATATAATTGACCTGCCCATGTAGTAAAAGCTGGATGCTCAGGAAAATTTATCTTAAGGTAACAAATCGGAACTTTCATATTTTTTAAGTTAAAAAAAATAAACTTTTTTTTTCCATAGAACTAATGAAATGTTGTGCTATATGCAATACATTGATACCTACACTGTCTTTGCATGATAATTTAGATATTTACAAAATTAAAGATTAAAAACCCATAAGCACTTTCGGGTCGACAGTTGCACCCGTCTTCAGATGGAAGAGAGTAATTGCTGCTAGTGTACTCTAATATACACAGCAGAGCGTGATGTGTTAAGTGTAGAGCAGCGTCGCAAGGGTATTGTACTGTTGCCATCGCGTCATAGCTAAATTACGTAGATCAAAGTTTAATGATCCTTGTGTGAATGATAATGGTGAAAGATTAATTGAACTCTGCATTGAGAATGAATTGTGTGTATCTAATACATTTTTCAACCACAAGTATATACACACATATACTTGGGAAAATCGTACTCTTGGTCAAAAGAGTGTGATAGATTTTGTTGTTTACGATCAGCGTTTGAAACACTTAGTTGTTGACACCCGTGTGATGAGAGGTGCGGATGTTGGTTCTGATCATTACTTGGTAGTGTCACGAGTGAAACTTAATGTTGGTTGGAGGAAAAGGAATAGGAAGAGACCCAGGATAGAAAGAATAAAGGTTGATAGGCTCCTTTAAGATCATCAGCGGTATTCTGACTTACTCAGAGAACGACTGAAGGATCTGAAATCTTGTGAGAGGGATCTAGAAAAAAAGTGGGAATGTTTTAAGAACTGTGTTGTTACTGCTGCTAAAGAGGTCTGTGGCACCACAATAGTGGGTAACAATAGAGGTGATGCTTGGTAGAATAGTGAGATTGATGAGGCAGTAAAGAAAAAGAAGGAAGCCTAATTGGGGATGTTGCAAGGTAGAGTCTCTGTGGATGAATATCGCTGTAAGAAGCGTGAAGCTGCTAAGCTGGTTCGCCACAGTAAGGCAAAAGATAGGAAACAGAAAGTGGAAAGGCGTGAACTGGCTTTTTGGAAAGATAGAAAGTCCTTCTGGAAGTACATGAGACTCAGGAAAAATAGGGGAAACAAAGTTGTAAGTTGTGTGAAGAATGAGATTGGGGAAATGATATGGGAGCCCAATGAGTTAAGTGACAGATGGGGCGAATACTTCTGTGAGTTATTAGATCAGGAGAGCAAAAATGATTCTGAGACGGATGCAGATGATGTCACAATGAGGGATGAAAGCACAGGAGGGATCTCAAGAGAAGTATGTAAAGCTCTAAAATCTCTTCAGAATGGTAAGGCTCTAGGAGTTGATGACATAACTGCAGAGATCTTGAAGTATGGTGGTGACTCTATAATTGACTGGTTAACTGAATTTTGCCAGTTGTGCTGGGAGTTAGGAATGGTCCCTTGGGATTGGAAGGATGCTATCATTGTTCCCTTGTATAAGGTAAAAGGTGATCAGACTGAATGCAAGAACTATCGTGGTATTAGCCTACTGAGTGTGCCAGGGAAAGTGTTTGGTAAGGTTGTTATTGAAAAAGTACGGGTTCTTACATCATTGAAAGTGTGGGATGTTCAGAGTGGTTTTATGCCTGGTAAAGGCTGCACTAACCAGATTTTTGCATTACACATCATGATTGAAAAGTATCTGGCTGTTGGGAAGAAAGTTTTTACTGCCTTCATAGAGCTTACGACCGAGTCAATAGGACACTTTTGTGGAAGGTATTGAATGAATATGGTGTTACTGGGAATCTACTTAATAGTGTAAAAGCCATGTATGCTGGTAGTAGAGCTTGTGTACGAGTGAATGGTGTTTTATCAAAATGGTTTTCCCTTGGTGCAGGAGTTAGACAAGGTTGTGTAATGTCACCATGGCTGTTTAATATATTTATGGATGCATGCATGCGTGATGCCAAAATAGATAATAGCGGCTTATGTCTTGGTGATATCCGTATGTTCTGATTGCTGTATGCTGATGACACTGTCCTGTTGGCAGAGAGCAAAAGTGAGTTGCAGAGTATGTTGACTCGGATGCACGAAGTTTGCATGAAATTCAAACTGAGTATAAATAAGAAAAAAAGCCAAAGTTATGGTGTTTGAGAGAGGAATGGGTACCACTGAATGTAATGTAAGTATAAATGGCACTGTGATTGACCAGGTGAGTGAGTTTGTGTATTTAGGAAGCATGTTTGACAGAGAGAAAAAGTTGGATGGTGAAATCAGTAGGCGAGTGAATTCTTCTTTGAAAGCCATAGCTGCTCTGGGAGGTTTTCACAGGAATGATGGGTTCTCTAGAGAGTCCCGCATGGCTGTGTATGAAACAGTAATTGTTCCTACTCTGATGTATGGCAGTGAAACCTGGGTACTGCAGAAGAAACATAGGAGTCGTTTGTGTGCTGGAGAAATGCGTTACTTATACGTGGGGTTTGTGGCAAGACACTATCTGATTGTGGGAGGAATGAAGATGTATTGCAGTTGTGTGATGTAAAGCAAAATGTTGTTAGCAAGGTGGAGACCAATATGCTTCTGTGGTTTGGCCATGTTGAAAGAATGAGTGATGAAATGCTTACTAAGAAAATATTTTCAGCCCAAGTGGCAGGAAGGAAAGGCAGAGGAAGGCCAAGGAAGACATGGGTGGGTCAGATTCAGGAGTGTCTGTATGAGAAAAAGATTGAGTATGAAGTATAAGAGATCTTGTGTACGGCGTGTAATGGATATCAGTGAAGCACGAGTTGTATGTCAAGATCGCTGTAAATGGCGAAGTTTGATACGACAACAATAAGTAAAAATATCTAGAAGTTTGTATTTCTTTTTGGAGCTAACCTCTGAATCTCAGAGAACAGCTTAGTGATATGTATGATGTAAATTAAACCCAAGTGAAAATATGTTAGAGTGCATATTTAAGCTCATAGCTATAATGTTGTTTCCAAATCCTGGGTAAGTCAACTCGGGAGTTGTCGTTCCAGCAGCTGTCCCCAAAGGCTTTTTTACATGTTCTACATTTCCACTTTAATTGTCTGTATTGAAAGTGTTCGATGCACGAAAGTGTGTATCTCATTTTAAGATGATGCTGAAATTTGTATTTGATAAATTTAGTGATTCTGCTAGGTTGCTTTCGTTGAGGTTTTTGTCCGTTGTCACTAAACACCGCAGGCTAGTTCCACAAGAGGCATGCATCTCGTCGCTGATTATAAACATTTGGAGCAAAACTACATATGCTTCAAATTTCTGGACCTAGGGCATGATATAATTAAAGAAGTGATCTGTCCTTAGCACTCTGTAACAATACAACTTCCAGTGATTAGCAGTGAAATGAAACGCAGCATGTGACCACTGTCTTTTTTTTTTTTTCTTGTAGTAGGAAATTCTATTCCAAACTTTTTCATTTTTGAATTTCGTTGCCCAGGCCGGACAACTAGTTTTTTATTTACCTGCCCAAGTCAATTTACATTCCCTGGACATCTGGGGCATGGTATTGTTCAAGCCCTGTTCATGATCATTTCGCCATGCTTCTGTCAGTAGTCAGCATTCCACATTAATGTACTCACTATTTATTTCAGAAATGGCTCATTTTCATTCTGTGTAAACAGCAAATACACAATCAAATTTCAGCTTTGAGCTAAAAAGAAGTTTTTGTCAATGATGACTCATTTCTTTCCTTCAGAGAAGTTCTAAAGGGACACACCGCGATACTGTTCTCTCTATCAGCGTTCATGGACTCCCCAACCGCGGTTTTTTCAACTGTGGGCCGACAGTAAGGTCTTTTCGTCGAACGTAAACTACCGATAACCTGCTTTGTTTGCTTTGCAGAAAAATTCATCGCGGGTCATTACCGCTGGGTGATGTACTAGTATATCGCGAAAAACTGGTTTAAGTTTTATATCGAGGTTCTGATTTTTAGCTAACGGTACTACGATGTGTCTTCCTCTGCAATATTGCGATGCGATGGTTTGTGAGGTACGATGTTGATGAAACAACACGATGGTGTCGCGAACATGGGAGCTTCTTCACGTATGATGGGAATCCATCACGAAGCAAACGCAATGTTCAAACCAGTCCTTATAGGGCCGCCATGTGTCGACGATGTCACAAATGGGCTGCCAGCGGGAATGATGTTTGATCAGTAAGATTCCAAAACTATAAATCATTCCAAGTCATGATAAAGGCTGCTGCATGTTTCTATGCCGTGACTGCAATCTCCAGGATCTCGGGAATTTACCGCAGTCTAGGAAGTAGTTGGCAGGTATTTAGCCCATCATTGATGTCTGTGCTTCTATGAGCACAATTTGAAAGTCTTCCTTTGTTACAGAGCTATTCTGGTGCGAAATGTTTCTCACATAGTTTCAAGTTTTTCAAGTAATGCATAGATTTTCCATTAGGGGTCGTAAAGGTAACTTGCGTTTCCTGATATATCTGCTTCTAAAACTAAGATTTGAAAAATTCTTTCTGCATCGGATACTGCTCATGATGAGAAACGTTTTGCATATAATTAAATTTTTTTTTTATGAAGTATGGTTCGGCCACCAGGGGGCATAAGCGTTAATTTCTGCTTCTGATATCAGTATTTGCAGTAAAATCTGAGTTTCTGAAAAAGTCTACTGAAAACATTCTTTCGTAGAACAATGCCGCTTATCTCGGGAAATGTTTTGAGAACAGCACTTCCCGCTTAAAATAGTGCATAGTTTTCCCACCAGGAGGCGCAGATGTATCTCTTATTTTTGTCAATATCCCTGCTTCTAAGAGTCTGATTTGAAAAATTCTTTCTTTTTTGGGGCGCGTTTCTGTTGAGAAATGTTTCTCATATAATTTCACATTTTTCTTAACGCAAAAGTCTGCCACTAGAAGAAGTAAGCTCACATTTCCATTTACAGCAAAATCTGCGGGACTAAAAACCCAATATAAGATTATTTTAAGGTCAGATACAACTATGAAAACTGTATTTTCTTCCCAAAATAATGCCCAATTTTGCTGCTAGGGGGTGCCAATGTTTAATCTGTTTTTCTTAATATTTCTGCTTCTAAATGTAAGATTTAAGAAAATATTTCAACACCAGATGTCATTTATCTTGTGGAACACTTTAGGTTATTATTTGAAGAGTTTTATAGTTCACTCAGTTCTGTCGCTAGGTGGTGTTTGTGTACTTCTGCTTCTAAAAAATCTATCAAATTTTTTTTTCTACTGTTTGCCATTCTTCACAATAAAGATGTGGTACATTATCTTTTTTAAACAATGCACAGATTTCCCGCTAGGGTGCGTAAATGTCAATACCCGTTTTTCACTGTCTCTTCTTCTGGGAAACTTATTTGAAAAGTTTTTTCCTTAGCATAGCTTTTTCCATGGATATTTTTCGACTTTCCCATTATGCAAAGTTCTTCCGCTAGCAGGCAGAATTATATCATGTTTCTCTCTTTTAAAGTGGTTCCACCTAAAATCTCTGCCTTATGTTTCCAATGGTAAAACTTATTTACATATTTTCTTTGTAATTGTATTCCCAAGGATGAAAATTTGCGCATCAATAAAACTAACTTTAAGGTATAGCATAGTAGTATATTTAATACTTGCTAAAACATAACCATAATTAAGCAATCCAACATTTGTCTCCTGACGTCATCAATGTACAGGTCACGCCATCTATTAAGAGGTTTGAACGTTACTCAAAGAAATATTATAGATTTTTAATATAATTATGGTTAATTTTTAACAAGTATTAAGTATCCCATGCTATTACTTATAGTTAGTTTTATCGATGTGCAAATTTCCATCCTTGGGGATACATTATTGCAAAGAAAATATGTAAAAAAGTTTTACTATTGGAAACATAAGGCAGAGATTTTAGATGGAAACCACCTTAACTGTTCAGTTTTAGAATCTGTTTGTCTCCGATAACTTCCTTCTACTGTGAGACACTTTTTGTGCACAGTTTGTTTATTTTCTTTACATACTTATTAGCCGAGAGAAGTAAGTAGCTCTTTCTATTTCTGGATGTTTTGTCAATTGAGGAAATTCGGTTGATATTTTTCTAACGGGTTGCATTGACTTTGAATAACTTTGATAAATTTAATTCGCATCAGAAAAGATTCAAAGGACGTGCTCATTACAACCAAATATTCGATGTCATCTTTGTTTTCTTTTTTTGTTCGCACTATAGCAAAACAGTATAAAGAGATGTATGGGAATTTAAAATTACATCTGTATAATTTTACGAATGTCAGTCAGTGCACTTCCACTCTAAGAAAAAGTTATTGGAACAGACTGAAGAAGCTAATGCAATATAAACAGAAATTAAAGCAGCATACACACGCACACACAAACTTCGGAGTTAAAGCTATGTCAGACATTGATTTGCATTTGGATTGTTAAAGCTCTTCATTAGTGCCTGAGGAACTAAATGTTATCCAATGAGGAAGTATTTGATTTAGATAACTTTTTCAGTTTTATATGCGCACAGTAATACCAAGCCTTACATATGTCTACATAATGCATGTTTGCTATAACGTATGTACAACATTTTTACCCATTCCTGACATAACTTATCAACACCACACTGAAAATTTCCGCCAGTTGGAAGCTGCATACTTTGAAGTCTAGAAATCTTCGTTTACGGTGCGCTTGTTTCTGGCTTCCTTGATCGGAGAAGGGGGAATTCTCATTGGTATTGCTTTTTTTTATTGATTTACTAAGGACATTCTTGTAAAAATGTCTCCCCATTAAAAAAAAAAAAAAAAAGTGGTATAAGTTAAATATAGGTAAATTGTCACAGAAATCCATAAAATTACAAGAAAAAGTGGACATAATAAATATGAGGCTGGCGAGTTAATAACTAAACTTCCAAACTCTATGAACTGGTCCCAGCCACCACACATATTCAACAGACCACACCCATATGTAATTTTTTTTTCTTTTGCTACCTAACAAACACACCTTAAGTTTGACCTATGGATCAAGGGGCTATTGCCAGTTTTGAATCGTATTATTTATCCCATCATGATCTTAGACAGCTTATTTTAGTAACAGGTAGTAAAGACAAGGCAACTGTTAAACAATTTAGTCGTGATTATAATATTTTGCATGCAGTATCACAGGAACTTTGATAGTGCATGGAAAATGATGACACAGTAATGCATGATTGGACTTTGACAAACTTTTTGTGCACAATTTGACTGATTTGAAAGAATTTGAACCAACTGGTAGATTAATAATATTGAAGAAATTCTCCAGCTGCTTAAAAAAGCTTGATTTGGAAACTGATGATGTGAAAGAATTGTTAGCCTCACACAATGAAAAACTTTAGCATTGAGAGCTTGATTAAACTGGAAACATGGTCAAGGAAAGTGGCTCATAAGAAGACTCAGTTGAATAAACTAAAGAAAACCTACACTAACAAACATTATCAATAAAACTTTCAAAATCATAGAACAGCTTGTAAATAAGTGTGGCCCTAATGAATGCAGTTCTTCAGTTGTGTATATGTTTGGATACTTTGTGCAACAGTATGAAGCTTGTTTTGAATAGCATTCATTTGCTGTAGTGTTATCAAAAATTAAAATAAATTGCCATTAATTTTAATTGTTGATAACAGTCCAAACCTCAATGTACTTCCTATACTCGCTTAACGTACTTTTGTGTAACGTGGTTTCCCAGTTACAAGTAATTCTTTATGGTGGGATATTGTGAGTTTTTCACTAAATGCAAGCTTATTGGTAAAAAGTTTAAATATCAATTTTTTTTAGAAAACGTTTTATATACTCAATTTATCCTGTTAATTTCTTAATTACATAATCAGATTTTATATTTAATTAAAATGGCCTAACTCCTACACTATTGACAGAATCGTCGATAAAACTTAGCTTTAGGATCAAGAAATGTCCCGTAAAAGTCAAGGAAAGGTCAAGAAATTGAGTCTCCTGAAAATGGTAGACACCCTGAAATAGCAATCAGATATGATTGAAAACATTTTACTCTCTACTTGTGCTTGTAAGACACAGGCTATAAGTGGGAGGGAGATTCTTTCTCCCATTTTAAGCTCATTTTCTTCCTTTCAAATACACATGGTTTATTGAGTTTCTTCACAGCTGGAAGCTTAGGACTTTCAACACTGGCACCAGTCTTCAGAAAGAATAAATAAAACCCTTGCTAACCTCCCATATTAAGAGAACAATGCATACCTTATTTACACAAGTTTGCTTTAAGGCATTTCACTTCTAGTATACAGTAGGTATTCCAATGTCAAGGTAATTTGGGATTTGTGGTTTGCATGTGATATATATATTTAATCATCATTGTCAACCATTATCAATTCACTGCTGGATGAAGGTCTCCCCAAGTTTCCTCCACAACGGTCTGTCTTGTGCCAGTCTCCTCCATGTCAGTCCCGCATACTTTCGAGTTTCATCCACCCATCTCCCATGTGGTCTTTTTCTGTCCCTTGGAATCCAATCTAAAATTTTGGCTGTCCATCGATGGTCTGTCCTTCAGGCAGTATGTCCAGCCCATTGTCATTTCAGGGATTTAACTCTGATCATGATGTCTTTCACTCTTGTCATTTTTCGGATCCACGAGTTCCTCTTCTTATCTCTCCTGGTTGCACCGAGCATGCACCTCTCCATGCTGCCTTGAGTTGTCTGCAGCCTTTGTATGTCTCTTTTAGTTAAGGTCCACATCTCTGCACATAAAGCACTGGAAGGATGCATTGATCAAACACTTTTCTTTTAAGACATAATGGCATATTGCTCTTGAAAATTATGCTGTTTCTTCCAAAAGCTCTCCAGGCAAGTTTTGTATGCCGATTAATTTCTTCATCCATGTGACCCTCACTTGATATCTGCTGTCCAAGATAACGTATGTGTCTGTTATCTCCAGCTTTTCTCCATCAATCGATAAATCTTCATTTCTTGAAAAAGCATTGAACATCACTTTTGTCTTCTGAAAGTTCATTTTTAATCCCACTTCTTTACTCTTGTCAGCAAGTTCCTGGACCATACTCTACAGCTCTGATGGGGTAGTTGCAAAAATGACTGTCATCAGCAAAACGAAGGTGGGTTAGATAATCTCCATTAATCTTTATCCCTTTGTTTTCCCAGTTCAGTGATTGAAAGACATTTTCCAATGTAGCATTAAAGAGCTTCGGAGATATGGTGACATGTATCATCCCTTTCATATAATTTGGAATAGAAATCTTTCACTCTTGTCAAGATTTCGCCTTTTCTCAGTGCCATAATCTGTTTTCTTCCCTTACTGAGATGTCCCTTTGCTATCTTTAGGCTTTGCTGGTTTTCAGTTGCTTTCCTCACTAGTTCACAGTTGAATTTCCTTACGTCTTCAGTGATACTTTTTCGTACTGTCTTGCACAGCTCTATATATTCCACTTTGGAAGTCACATCTTCTTTAGTTGTCCTCATCTCTCTTCTTTTTTGCATCAACATTTTGGGTTTTCCCGATAATTTGTCCACATGCAACTTGTTCTTAGACCCAGCTAATTTTTTTGATGTTTCCATAAGAGCTTTGGTTACTTTTCTGTTACCTTCAGAAATATCCACTTCTTCCGATGTTAGGCCTTCTAAAGCGGAGAATCTGTTCTTCAGTTCCACCTTGAAGGTATTATGGTGTTTTATAAGGTTGGTTATGTCAATACATTTTGTTTGTCTTCTGAGCTACAGCCGAAATTTTAGATTGGATTCCAAGGGACAGGAAAAGACCCTGAAGAAGACCACATGGAAGATGGATGTATGAAATTCGAAAGTATGCGGGAGTGACGTGGAGGAGACTGGCACAAGACAGACCATTGTGGAGGAAACTTGGGGAGACCTTCATCCAGCAGTGGATTGATAATGGTTGACAATGATATATATATATATATATATATATATATATATATATATATATATATATATAAACACACCCATTATCTATCCACTGCTGGATGAAGGTCTCTCCAAATCTCTTCCACAACTTTGTCTTGAGCCTGTCTCCAAGTGAGTTAGTGAGTGTGGGATAGTATCCTTGTCCTTCGGTATCCAATCTAAAATTTTGGTTTTTCCATTGGTGGTATATTCTAGCAATATGTTCACCGCCTTGCCATTCAGGGATTTTACTCTGATAATATAGTGTCATCCACTTTTGTCATTTTCCAGATCGAAGACTTCCTTTTATCTTTTCTGCTTACACCAAGTATACATCTCTCCATGCTTATTTCAGTTGTCTACAGCTTTTGTTTTTGTATGTCTTTTTTAGTTAAGGTCCATGTCTGCTTCATATGTATGAACTGAATGGATGTGCTGATTAAATACTTTTAAGGCATAATGGCATATTGCTCTTGAAAATTGTACTGTTTCTTTCAAATGTTCTCAAAGTTTTATATGCAGAATAATTTCATCAATGTGGCTCTTGCTTGATATGTTGCCTAAGGAAAATGTAGATATTGGTTACCTCTAGATTTTTTTATCAATTGCTAAATCTCCTATTATTGTAAAAGCATTGTACATCAATTTTGTTTTCTGAAAGTTCATTTTTAATCCCACGTCTTTACTCTTGTCTGGAGTATGATCCAAGAATTTGCTGACAAAAATAAAGTAAAAGAACTTTCAAAAAAAAAAAAAAAAAAAAAAGATGTAAAAGGCTTTTACAAGAAATGAAGATTTATTGAATGATGGGAAAAATCTGGAGGTAACTAATAGCTACATTTACCTTGGGCAACAGATGTCAAGAGTGTCACATTGATGAAGAAATTTATAGGCATATAAAACTTGCTTGGAAAGCTTTTGGAAGAAACTACAAATTTCAAGAGCAATTATGCCATGTCTTAAGAGTTTTAGTCAATGCATCCTTTTCCCCAGCTTTTACATATGGTGCCGAGACTTGGACTTCAACTAAGAAAAAAAGATACAAAGGCTGCAAGCAACTTGAAAGAAGCATGAAGCAGTGTAACCAGAAGAGATAAGAGGAACTTGTAGATCAGGAAAATGGCAAATGTGGGGAGTTGTGCTCCCCCCCCTATACAGTATATACACCCCAAGGCACAACCAAACCATGACTGTTTGTCCAACCACTTAAGTTAAGATGTCCAGCACCACATCAAATCCTATGGACCAAGTCCAGCTGGTAGCCATGACTTGCATTAATGATTGAATAGTCCCCAGAGAATCTTCATCAGTGTGAATGACATCCTTTTATCTTGCAACATACCATGCAACTGTGCCTTAATTTTTGAATGTGAGCAAAGTTAATTATTTATTTTGGAGGTCTAGTATCCCTTGAACATTTTGAGAAAGTAATGGGAATTTAAGGATTCTAGGTTGCCGAAATTAGTGAAACATGTTATAAGCAAATTCTGTTGATGGATGAATGACAAAGTAAACTGGTGGAAGAGTTTAAATTTTTTTTTGCACCCTCTCAAGCTGTGCCCTGGGCAAAGCCATCCTGCCTGCCCTTTCCTGGTTACCCCTGCCATGGTGTAGTTTGTATGTCTGCAATGTCTGTGCAGTTGCACGGGTCATTGCGCTGGTTGCTTTTGGTTACCACCTTGATTTCGTAGTAGACTTCAATGGGTCTTCCAGAGCATGGTTCTTTGGTGAGTGAGTAATCTCCATAACAAAACTTTGCATACCAATGTGGACATAATCATATGATTACAGCATTTTCACCATACACAACACATATCCTTTTTTTTTTTTGCATTTACATAGTCACCCATGGTTCTTATAAATCCTTAAGTCCTTAAAATGTGCTTATTTTTTTATTAGGGTGCTTAGAAGTCCTTAATTTTTGCCAAAAATAGTGAAAAGTGCTCGAGAAGTACTTATTTTTCGTAACTGGGTTGTGCAAAATTCAGAAGTTACAATATAGTGCCTGAAATTTCTGTTGCTGGTTGGCTATGTGTATGATGATAATTTGTCACGTCAGCTGAAACCCTGTGGGAAAGCATGTGGCAGGGTGACATAAGTAATTTACAGAAAAAGATGGCAGGACCATGGGCTAAATTAAACATGTCCAGCATATTCTACTCAACAAGCCCATCACCATCTCTTCGTACTGATATTTTAGTCTTGTATTTTGCCTTTTTTTTTTTTTTTTGGAAATACAATTAACAATTTTTCAGTTGTACTATGAGAAAATTAAGTGCAAAATTAAAGAATACATAATTTTGACTTTGGTTTTTCCAATTTGAACCATGAGATGATTACATTCAAAATTCTAATGACTCTCATATCCCCCACACCCCTGATAGTTAAGGCCCTTGGAGCTAGGTCATTGTCTACTGATCGTAATAGTGGGGAGAGGCAGGTGTCTGGCCAACAGCGAAGACTATTTACTACTACATTGAGCCATCTGCCTTCCGTTGTCCCATGAAATAAAAACTGATTGGGGTGATTACTTGTTTTTATAAACAT
This sequence comes from Macrothele yani, assembly GCA_039090855.1. NCBI lineage: Eukaryota > Metazoa > Arthropoda > Arachnida > Araneae > Macrothelidae > Macrothele > Macrothele yani. The sequence goes on from CM077021.1 coordinate 40,865,296, forward strand.
TTTTGCTGTAAGATTTTGACCTACCTCTTTTTCCACAGGGTCAAATAAAATAATGAAGAAAATATTACTTTTTTTTTATGAATGTCAAACTTCGTTAATTATTTTTAAAAAATTCGGAGTTTTGGAAATTATAGGCAACAAACAATATATATATAAGCATGGGCAGTGGAAGGTAGGGGACATGGAGGGGAGGGTGGAATTTCATGGTCCACTCACCAGAGTAGGGTCTTCATACGAAATATCTTTAAAAGTTATGGTTCATATATGGTATAACTTTTTTCTTAAAATTTCCTGGAAACCATCGCCACGTTCAGAAATTTTCTGGAAAATGCTTCAAGTGTAACTTTAAAAAATGATTTTACACAAGAGTTGAAAAGTTAACTCACCTATGTGTTTTTCAATTTAAAGAAGATCGTTAAAGAATTCTCAAATGACAATGGGCTGGATATGCAATGGTTGCTATATGAACTGACTGAACATTGTTAAACAACTGAGATATTAGCTATTGGAATTGACCAAGGGGCAGGAAACTATCCTAAAGCAGACCACCTGGGAGATGGGTGGATGAAATGGAAGAGAGATGATCAAGACAAAAAGTTACGGAAGAGTCCATCTAGCAGTGGATTGGTAATGGTTGACGATGATTTGTTCAGGTACTTGCAGATATAACCTACGGTTTCTGTCTCTCTATGTATATCTTTTGTATTGTTTTAACTCGCGGAAAAGTTGGTCCTCCCCTGAAATTATCGGATTCCGCCACCCATGTATATAATTAACACAAATTGAGCAAGTTAAAAAGAAGTTCTTATAAACTTAGTGTACTTGCAATCTTAACATTTTCAAAAACTTTTGTCTTGACCCAATAAATTAAATACATGCTTTATTCGATTAAAATTAGTGCAAGCACTTTCAAATGACCCAGCCGCATTTGATGAAAAATGCATGGTCATTTAATACTGCTTGTATTTATTTTAATCGAATAAAGTATTTAATTTATTGTGTCAAGACAGAAGTTTTTTTAAATGTTTAAATATATAAATAAATTTATTCAACATACATCTGTATGCACTTGGGAATGATAGGAATGACCTCTTCGCAGGAGTGAGGCTCGATGCCAGTCAGATCCACCGGGTGATTTGCGAGACCTGTTGAAATTTTCTCAGCACCGTGAGAGCATGTAGGAATTTCGTTTGGGGGTGGGGGTAGTGTGTGTTCCTTTGGTGAACTGTGATTACCTTTTTTTTTACTACTACTACTACTGGGTCATTCCATGTCAGGTCACCCACCAATCTCAGATTTTTGTGAAAATTGGCACAAAGTATTGTACTGGTGAGATCATAATATTCTAATTTCTTGAATGGCAACTGCGATTATACTGTACTTCGATTAACCCTAAGGTGACACTGAAGGAAAAGGTACGTGCAACCTACTGCCACAGCCGAAAGTAGTTCCCAACATTTTCTGGGAAAACCCAAGCATTTATTGCCAGAATCATACTTTATATTGTCCTAGCTGTTTACTTTTATAAGAACATATAGTTATTTTAAACATAAATCTAAAAACGATCTATTTTCAGAAAATTAAGTTTTAAAATTGGATCAACCACACATGCATAGATATGCAGTGTTTGGGAGACAAGACCCTTCCCCCCACCCTCCTATCCCCTCCACCACCACTAATCCTTCTTGGGCAGGACCACCAGGAGGAAATGAATGCCTTGAAAGGGGTGGTGACAATCGCTCCTTACCCATTATTTGCTGCCAAAAACAAGCTGGTGTTATGTGGAGGTGGCTGTGTTTCGAAGAGATGTTTGTGGCTGGGGTCCAGGCAGGGGTTCTGCATGTCATTTTGAGTAACTCACTCATTCTCTTTCAGACTTTCCCATCATTTACTCCTATTTTTGTCTTATGTTCTTTGATTTTTTTATTGGAAGGAAACAGTAGCTTGTATTTTATAAATTTTAAAATCAACATGTGAAATGCAGTTCATTGTTTCACTGTTCCTTTCAGTCATTTCTGTAATTACTGTCCTATCTTTTTTTTTTTTTTGTGATCGAAACGACAGCGAATGGCGTCGACGAGCGCAGGTTCTCCTGTGTGCTATAGTGTGTTATAAATGAAATTTATACTTTTGAGATCAGGATAAGAAGTATTTTCATATGCAAGCAACTTACTGGGTGGCATATGAATGGAATTCATATGCCTTCTAACAAAAATTGAAAAAAATTAATAGTTAACCATGAAAGTGGCACCAAAAGAATCGCTGATAAAAGTTTAAAAGATGAAGAAAAAAATTAACTCTGGAAGTTTTCAACATATTCTGGCAAAATTTTATTAAAAGGTAGGCTCAGACTGTTGCTGAACACAATACGATAAAATATCAACAAATTTGAAGCATTCTTGAGAAGAAGAAAAAAAAAAATCTGCCCCTTATAAAATGCCCTCATCAGCAACAATGAAACCGGAGAGTGTGACTGCAGGTGCCAATGAGTTGATAAGGGAAGTGATTGACAGCTGCAAACACCAGGACACAGTGGGGAGTGACTCAAATGAACACAACTTTCGCCCATCCCCGAAGGCTCAGTGAGTGCATTAGGCTCTTGTACCTTAAACTGCAGTGTCATCTTAAGGTGAATCAAAGTTATAGTTGTAAATTCTTTCTTGAAGCAACTATTTTCTTAAAGAACTTTAGTGGGGGAAAATTGAAGTAAAATCCTTAAAATCCTAAATAAAATCCTTAGGATTCATGATCTTTGGCGAATGCCTAAAAATGAAGCTTGATCCATGAGCAATTTATGCTTTTCTGCATTGCATAAATTCTTCATAATATGTAAAGTAATTTAGTTAACTCATACAATTGGTTCATATTTAAGCTCTTCAAAACTGCATTAAAAATCAGTTTGCAAAGGTGATTGTACTTTGGAAACAACACCGCAAAAGTATTTCCTGTTAAAAATACGGAAATGTATTTTTTTCAAAAAAAAACATTTTTTTAGATGATCCACAGCTGAGTGTCTTTTCAGCAACTGAAGTTTTTGCAGAAAATAAAACCAAAACATTTATGGGCAACTTACCATTTCATAGTCTTGCTCCCAATTTGACATTTCCAGCACGTGAGTTGTTTCTAAAATGTCGCTTGGAGTGTCTTTTCAGCAACTGAAGTTTTCGCAGAAAATAAAACCAAAACATTTATGGGCAACTTACCATTTCATAGTCTTGCTCCCAATTTGACATTTCCAGCACGTGAGTTGTTTCTAAAATGTTGCTTGTTTCTAGAGGTAGCATGGGGCTTTTCACTTTTGTCTGCTGAAGTAATTCACTTTATTTTATTCCGGAAATTCTTGGTCATATAGGGCCTCCCTCCCTCCGAAGGCATTGTGTAGTAATCTTAAAGTACTTCATTTTTCTACCAAAACGTAGTACGTCAAATATTCTCACTGTACACATTCACGGTCTTATTTACATATCAACACTTAGGGGGGAAAAAAAAGTTTTTTGTCATACATACCATACTGCACATTCATACACTTCATTATACACTATATACAACCAACAAATGCTCTATTCACTCACTATATATATATATACAAAAGACATTTCGGCCTCAGTTAACTACATCGATGTTTTATAACCCAGCCTTCAACTTGCACTCCTCATCTCATGTAGTTAACCGAGGTGGAAACTTCTTTTGTATATATGTATATAGTGAGTGTATAGAGCATTTGTTGGTTGTATATAGTGTATAATGAAGTGTATGAATGTGTGGTATGTATGTATGACGAAAAAAACAATGTTTTTTTCTTAGGTGTTGATATGTAAATAAGACCGTGAATGTGTACAGTGAGCATATTTGATGTGACTACATTTGGGTAAAAAAAAAAATTAAGTACTTGAAGATTACTACAAGACTCCTCCGGTGGGGTGGGGTGGTGGGGGTGGGGGTGGTAACTATGACCAAGAATGGAATAGAAATAGAATAAAGTGAATGACATCAGCTGACAAAAGTGAAGAGCCCCCATGCTACCTCTAGAAACAAGCAACATTTTAATCACAACTCACGTGCTGGAAATGTCAAATTGGGAGCAAGACCATGAAATGGTAAGTTGCCCATAAATGTTTTATTACATTGTTGCACGTTAATTTAAACCTTGCAATATCGGACATGTGTCCAATATATAGGGCAATTACAAAGAAAATAAATTTGTACATTCTACAAGATATTAGGCTTAATGTTTTGTCGAATATATGGTTATAAATTTAACCACACACTAAAATGGAGATAATTGTAATAACTGACATCAAGGTGAAAAAATTATTAATAATTCATAGTAATTTGTATATAACTAAGGAAGGCTTCTGGAGTTGCCTTTATTTATCCTTTATTGATCCTTTTTTCTGGCTAAGCCCTTTGAGTCTCAGTTCTATAGTCTTTGCTGGGAAGAAGGGGCGAAGTTAAGTTGTAGCACATACCAGATGAGCCATTACATTATGACCACACCGAGCCTAGAGAAATGAGCATGCCTGGAGACTGGATGGTGGCGCAAGTGAAGTTCACAGAGCAGGTCTGTATAGAACCCGAGGACCAGCTTTTGATTAGTAGTGTTCGGAGTCAGTGGGAAAAGCTGGCGATTTATCGGAGTTTGGTAAAGGACAAATTGTGATGGCATGTTGCCTCAGAACTGCGATCTTGGAAACGGCATGTCTTGTGAGTTGTTCATGTGCTGCTGTAGTGAGCACGTAACAAAAGTGGTACACAGATGGCCAAATGATGCCAGAAGGGAGCAGAGACTGTCGTGCATTGTTCACGGAAACCGCAGGACTACGGTGTAACAAATTGCCCACAGCTACAACAGTGATGATGAGGACAATGTTTTGTAGCCTCCTGTGCATGGGCCTGCATAGCCGAAAACCTGGCAGCTACGTACGTCATCACCAGCAACGCCATGAAATATGCCCAAGATCGAGATTGGACCATTAATGATTGGAAGAAAGTTGCCTGGTCTGTCTAATGAAGATTCCTGATGCATTGTGCGGATACGGCAATTACCAACTGAGGCTATGGCACCTAGATTCACCATTGGGCGGGAAGAGGCCGGCGACGGTGGTGTTATGCTGTGGGGTGTGGTTTCTTGGGACACTTTAGGCCCCATTATCCCAATAGCACAATCCTTGACAGCTGTCAGGTATCTGAACATCGTTGCAGACCAAGTTCACCCATTCATGGCAACTGTGTTCCCTGCTGGTAAAGGCCATTACCAACAGGATAATGCCCCGTACCACACTGCCAGAATCATCAAGGAGTGGTTTGAGGAACATGCTGGTGACTATTTTTTAATGTCCTGGGCTCCAGATTCACATGACATGAACCCAATCAAACATCTGTAGTTGGACTTGGAAAAGCAGGTTCGCTCTAAATCACCACCATCCCGAAATGTACGAGAACTGGGAGACCTGCTGTTGGCATTGTGGTACCAGATACCCCAGGATACCTATCGCCACTGCATTGAATTGGTGCCTTGCCAAGTGGTCACTGTTTGCAAGCTAAAGGGGGCGCTACAGTTTATTAGGTAAGCAGTCATAATGTAATGGCTCATTGGTGTGCTTTTTCAGCGGCACAAGTCGCCACTGTTAAATGGAAGAAAAGTAATTTATTGTTTCCCTGTTCAGCAGCACTAGCCTAGCACTTTCACCATCCCCACCTTTATGCCGACTGGATTAGGGTGATACCAATCTAGTTCAGCTCATCTTTAGTGGTCACAAAGGGGTCTTTCCGCGTCAAATCAACCAGTGACTGTTGCTTGACATTTTAAAATATTTTTTATATTTTGCATACAATATTCTCAAGATATTAACACTTCAAAAATAAAAATAAATTTTTTTTATTAGTCTTATTTTTATTCTGGCGGCCATTTTTCTTCGGCTTCACATGACGTTTTTCACCAAAATCATCGTTTACGTAAAATTTAATAATTTCTTTACTACTAGAGCTATCAAGTTCAAATAAAGATCATTCTTTTTTACATGAAATGTTCTACAGTTTTGACCAAGAATGCTTTAGCTACCTCTTGTGAAAAGATATAAGCCGCCCCGGTGGCGCAGTGGTCTAAGGCGTTGGCCTCTGATCATTCGTCCGTAAGGGGTTCGGGTTCGAATCCCGGTCAGGCATGGATGTTGTGTTTGTCTTACGGCACTGGCTCTCTCCCTTCCCTGGAACCAGTGACCCTAAATTAGGGACGGGCGACTGCTTATAGCCCATTGAGTTGCTCACGGTGGTCGTTAAACCTCAAAAAAAAAAAAAAAAAAAAAAAAGATATAAAATGTCCCTTACAAAATGTTTAATAATTTTGCCCAAATTGCTGATTTCAGGCATACTTTTTTAAGAATGGTATAAAAGCCTCATACTTCAGACTTTGTATGTTTACATGTATCTAGTTGGACTATTAATTCACAAAATTTGAAACTTGAGACTGTAGTCCTTTTTTCTATAGACCTCCAAACATAGTCCGAACCTTAAGTGTCACTTTTTTAGGCCTAATATCTCAAAAGGGACAGCTCCTAAAATTCTAATATTTTTACACAGCAATGTTGTCTTAGGAGTAAACCTGCAGTAAAAATTTCAACTTGTAGACACAAGTAGTTTTAAGGCTGTGCTACATCAAAATAACGGAAAAATACGACCATTTTAATTTGCGAACTTGTGAGCCAGAGTTGCTTTTAAATCATCTTAAATATGCAAGGAAAATTATAAATGGTACAGTAACATTTTATTATTCATTGAAATAAAAAAAATATTAAAAAAACACAAATTAGACAAGCAGCAAAATAAATTTACCTGATTTTGAGTGCATGGTTTACAAACGTCCATTTTACACATGTATTACTACAGTATAAACAATAACACTAACACATTAAATTATAATAACTATGAAATAATAATTAGCTCTAGTAGTAAAGAAGTTATTAAATTTTACGTAAACGATGATTTTGGTCAAAAATGTCATGTGAAGCCGAAGAAAAATGGCTGCCAGAAAAAATAAGACATAAAAATTTTTTTATTTTTGAAGTGTTAATATATTGGGAATATTGTATGCAAAATATAAAAAATATTTAAAAATGTCGAGCAACAACTTAATTCGTTATTGGTAACAACGCAAACAACTTAATTCGTTATTGGTTGATTTCACATGGAATGACCCAAAGGCCAAAACTGTGATACTTGAACAGTGATTTTGGAATTGTTACTTTGAACAAGGCAGTCTAGAAAGTATAAGGCCATGACATTAGAGAGATAAGTTCCCTCAGTTTGAGACTTTAGTGTTGTGTGGCCTGATGTCAGTGTCATGTTTGGCCTTGTACACAACAATGTTGGAAACCAATCTGGAGCTTTGGTTTCCGCATGACATCATAAAAAGAGAACTCCTTTCTCTAATGTCATGGCCTTGTATTTTTCAGATGGCCTTGCTGGAGTCCTAAGGGACTTGATTTCTGACCCATCTGTAGAGTCCAGTGTCAAAGTAATTTCAAAGTAAATTTTTCTTTGCTTCAGTTTTTAAACAGAAGGCAGTTTGTAGTGGGAGAAAGATTGTGGCAAGATTTTTTTTTCCTGTGGCTGCTTTATAAAGATCATTCTTTTACAAGAATTCGTAAGGTGCACAAGTGCCAAAACATCACCAGCATGTCTTAATGCAAATTGAAGCAACTGCAGGTAAACGATGGTGCGTGTGAAGGTCATGAAACAATATAACTAACACCTGGTGCTGAGCTCTAATAATCAGCATTCTTGTTTTTCTGCCCATTATAATTTGATGAATCAAAATTATAATAGCCAGATGACTGGGTCAGAGCATTTAAGAGATGTCAAGGATTGTGGGGTGCTCACTGTCAGCTGTGGTTAGTATCTTCAAAAATGTGGTATGAGAAAGGAGAAACCGTGAACTGCTGGCTAGGTGTGGGCCAACCATGGCTCATCAATGCTAGAGGTGAGTGAAGGCTGTCCTATATGGTAAAAGCCAACAGAAGGGATACTGTGGCACAACTCGCCAGTAATTTGAATGCTGGTGACTAGAATGTGTCACAACACAGTACATTGAACCCTGCTGCAAATAAGGTTGCCTAGCAGCTCTGAGTGCCCATGCAAACCCTGGTTCACTGTAAAAAGTTCCTGCAATGAACAAACAAGCATCAAAACTGGATTTTGAATGATTGGAAAGAAGGAAGGTCCAGTGAATCTTGTTTCTGGTTGCACCATGTGGCTTTATCAAGGAGGACTGGTGCAAACTTATGTGGGAGAAATTAGTATTGGTATGTCTCAATAGAGCCACCTGTTGGTATGTGAATGCTTGGCAATTTGGTGCATACATCTTATTTACATATTTATCTGATAATTGAACCTCGCTGTGGGCCACATGTGTAAAATTTGCAATTCTAAAGCTGTTGGTCATGATTCAGCTTTTTTGATGCCTTGATAAAACAGCTTGTTTAACCCTTTAACGCCCAAATTGTGCCCGTACATACAAATTACTATAGCTGCCCAGAGTGAGTCAGATTTCCATACCCTTTTTTGTACGCCCCATGAGGAATCAGCTGGAGTCATCCTCAGTCACTATTGTTATTAAACAAAGAAGTGAACCAACAGACAGTTTCTGGCGTTATGCTATTTAGAGTTGATACAAGATTTTTGGGTCCTGGTCGTTAAAGGGTTAAAAGCTAGATTTATTTTGGGGATGAGCCAGACTAAAAACATTTTTTAAAACTTCTTAAAAGGATTAGACATGTGCAGGGGTTGGAATGAATTTTTGAAGCCATGCTTGAATGTGTTTGTGTGAAAATTTAGTGACAATAGTTGATAATAAGCATAGAAGTCAAGACTTCCAGATATTTGTCAAGTAATAGATACTATAATATTTCAGCTCTGAAAGGGTTGATACAAGAGCTCTTATAAGGTTACGGTAGATGTGTGGATTTTAATGAAAATGAATCCAAAATTGAGTGATTGGAAGCATGTTCTGCATGTTAAGCTGTTGCAGATCAAATGTTGAAATACTTATAGATCAAAATATTTTATGCAAATTGCCACCAATGGAAACACTTTTGCCAACAAGATAAGATTCTGTATGCACTTTTGCCAACAAGATAAGATTCTGTATGCTGTCACGTAAAATTGTAAAGTTTCAGGATGAGATGAACATGTGGAATGAGGTTTCAACTAATGTTTGATTGGGGAATGATGCATGTACCCTGTAGATATCCCAAAGGGAACCAATCAGGTGGATAAAGAGAGATTCTGTTCCTCAACTGGAGCAATTTCTGGATCATCAGGCATGGAGCATGAGAAGTATGGGCCCATGGTGATTGACTAATGTTGGCTGTTTGAACAGAGTTTTATGCATATGCCAAGTTTATGACAATACCTGATTGCCATGATGGTTGGACCTGGTTGTAAAGAGAAGTGATCACACCATCTGTGGGCCACCAAACACTGAATATTTCCTTTCTGGGATTGAGGATGACAGCTGCTACCTTGAACATTTCAATATTGAACATTTGTGGGAATATCTGAAGGATAAGGTCGCATCACACTTTCCACCTCCAATGTCACTGGCATATGTTTCGCACGAAGAATGGTCCCAAATTCACTTATCCTATGTACATGACATTGTACAAGTCTATTCCAAGTTGAATTGCTTATGTTCTCAAAGCTGGAGGTGGGCCTACAGCTTATTAATGAAGCTTTTCAAAGTTTCCTTCATTTTGATAAACACCTGCATATTTTTTTCTGGAAATTAAAGCTAAGAAAAATCAATAGTTTGCACAATGTTGCAACTGTTTACTACTGAGAAACTATTGTATATGTGTTCGGTAGTGTCTGTAACTGGAAAGCGAAAGTGGAAAATTGTCTTTCGTAGCATCTGTGTACAGTGACATAGCCAAGGAAGGGACCTCAGGTCATATATATATATATATATATATTAGCATTATTAATAACATCTATGAAAATGCAAGTGCAAAGATTTGGATATTTGAGGATACAGCACAAATAAGAATTGGAAAGGGAGTGAGACAAGGAGACACCATATCTCCCAAGCTCTTTAACCCCACATTGCAAAATGTCTTTCAAGCATTGAACTGGGAAAACAAAGGGATAAAGATTATTACTTAACTCACCTTCGTTTTGCTGATGACATAGTCATCTTTGCAACTACCCCTTCAGAGCTGCAGAGTATGATCCAAGAACTTGCTGACAAGAGTGAAGTGGGATTAAAAATGAACTTTCAGAAGACAAAAGTGATGTACAATGCTTTTACAAGAAACGAAGATTTATCGATAGATGAAAAAAGCTTGACAACTGATTCCTACATTTATCTCTGGCAGCAGATATTGAGTGAGGGTCACATTGATGAAGAAATTAATCGGGGTATAAAACTTGGATGGAGAGCTTTTGGAAGAAACAGTACAATTTTTAAGAGCAGTATGTCTCAAAAGAAAAGTGTTTAATCAATGCATCCTGCCAGTGCTTAAGTGTGGAGCCGAGACATGGAACTTAACTAAAATAAGACATACAAAGACTGCAGACAACTCAAAGCAGCATGGAGAGATGCATGCTTGGTGTAACCAGGAAAGATAAAGAGGAACTTGTGGATAAGGGAAATGACAGGAGTCGACAACATCATGACCAGAGTGAAATCACTGAAATGGCAATGGGCTGGACATGTTGCCAGAAGAACGGACCACCGATGGACAATCAGAATTTTAGACTGGATTCCGAGGGACAGGAAAAGACCCAGAAGAAGACCCCATGGGAGATGGAAGGATGAAATTTGAAAGTATGCTGGAGTGACATGGAGGAGAAAGGCCCAAGACAGACAATTGTGGAAGGAATTTGGGAAGACCTTCATCTATCAGTGGATTGATAAGGTTGCTGATGATATATATTCATATTTTGAATTTTAAAGGTTTTGGGTGTTTTCCCACTTGGAAGTTTTTTTTTCCCCGGTAGGCTTTTACAGATGAACCAAATCCATGGGAACCTCCCCCTCCCTCTTTATGACATTTGGGGCCACACCAGTGTCGGTGTACTCTAGAATATCATCAGAAAGCAACCTACTATGTTTACTTCAACATTTTGCACATAGACGAACCCCAAAGTGCCACGATAGCTGCCCCTACAGTGCAGTTGACTAAGCGCTGGTTTCTGACCATTGATCTGAGAATGGTTTGTGTTCAAATCCCGGTGAAGCATGCATGTTGTGTTTGTCTTACAATACTGGCCCCTCTCCCTTCCTTGGAACCAGTGACTCTAAATTAGGGGCGGGCAACTGCTTATAGCCCATTCAGTTGCTTGTGGTGGTCGTTAAACCTTCAATCAAAAAAAAAAAAAAAAAAAAGCCCAGTAATTGTTTTCTTTATTTGTAAATTCAACCTTTATTCTCACTGGATAAAACTAATATCATGCATGGGCTTTGTTCAACACTGGGCTTTTACACTTTGATAAAGGTAGAAATTTGTTATACATTGGACTAGTGAATTCTGTATACACTATTTGGCATAAATGCTATGTTCATCAGAAAATGGGCAAGCAACTCTGCATGAGATATTTATATTTTTAAGTTGTGTATAAGTTCTTTATTATTTAAATGCCATAAAATATCAGTAGTGCACTTTTTTTTTAAACGTGTGTGATCTGATCGTGCACTGGCAAGTAAGGTGCACTGACTGCACAGGAGTGGTAGTATTATAATGCTATATCTCAAAATTCATTTTTTAAGTTAAGTTTATTAATACAAATGGCAGAAAGAAAATATTTTGTATAGTTTACTGCTCACTACCCCTTTGTAACTGGCTTTGTGAAATCTGAAGCAATCTACTAGTCTTCAAGCAATCTTTTTACTCAGCCAACCAGGGATCAGAAGTGCTGGTTTCTGGCTAGTCATCGGAGATGGATCAGGGTTCAAATTGTGGGTGTTTTGTCCTATGGCACTGGCTCTCCTTTCCCTGAAAATAGTGGTCCAGATTAGGGATGGGTGACTGTTTATAGCCCCTAAATTTGCTCATGGTAGCGTAGTACAAAGAATTGCTTCTAACCGTTCACCTGAGAGGAGTCTGGATGGGGTACAGCCTTACGACACTAGCTCTCTCTCCTCTTAGGAACCAGTTGCCCCAAATTAGGGCTGTTATAGCCCATTAAGTGGTGGCTCATAGTGGTTATCCCCCCCCAACCAAAGTTGCACATTGTAGTTGTTAAACCCCAAAAATGTGTGTATTTATGATAGCCAGCAAATTGTCTATATGGTACTTAAAGTTTGTAAACTGTAAACAGATCTTCAGCTGAATTTTAAACAGTGCAGTTTAAGGCATGTGGGGTTTTATGCAATATTTACAAAAACTCAGGAAAGACTCATATTCAGTAATTTTTCCTTTTCTCCATAACATCACATGGCAGGTTTGTGTATTTTTGTATCATCATTAGTCCATGTTGATAGTTGAAATTGGGGTAAAGGTATCCAATATTTACTTTTGTCCCCTGGCTCATGGTGTTAAGGTGTTAAGCATGATGGAAGTATTTTTCTTTGAAAGAATTTGAAGAATCTTGGGACTTGAAATTTACAAAAAGAAAAGTACTCATTTTCCTTATTAGCTGGCTGTGTAAAATCCAATAATTGCAGTTTACTTTCTAGAACTTCTGCAGCATGTTAGTTTTGTTATTGACATAATCAGTGGAACTACCTTTTAAATCAGTCTTAATGTATGGGATCCTGGAACTTACAAAAAAAAAGAAAAATGCTGTGAATTTCATAAGCAATTTGAAGTCTTGCATGGAAGGTAGAAATTATTCCTTCTTGGGAGTTCATTCATGCAAGATTCATTCATTAATGGCCATTCAATTTCCAGGTCATGACTATGTTCACTAAGTAAATAATTCATTGCAGGTGGGTATCTTGTGTTTATGATCAAAGCATGTTTGAGGCCACAGCTTTTTTGGCAACTGTCCAAAAGATAGCAAGCTCTTCGTGATTTGCTCATGGTGAACATTGTGAGCATATTCAAATGAATGATGGCATTCATGTATGGATCCCATTTTTAAGTTTCAGCATTATATCCTAGATGACTAATTGCTGACTCACATGATGGTTGATACTTATTTATTCTAAACGTTACTTTTCTTAATGGGAATTAATTTCCAAAATCGTGGGTGAATCAAGTTACTGACTTCAGTGTGTTGCAGTAAATGGCGGGGTTGAGTGATCATTCACAGCTGAGAGAGTGAGCTAGTCATCATTCCTTGTGAACAAAACATTCATGAATGGTCCATCACTAATAGGAAGTATGATTTGTATGTGTCTGCCACTGTTGCATATACACTGTTTAGGTGCTTAAAATTTTTGTTTTTAGAATTTTTGAGGAAGAAATATTTTCTCAGAAATACATGGGAACATATTCAAAGCAATTATATTCAGGTGGTACATATATTCAATTCAATCAAAATTATGCACTAAAATTGTCTGTGGTTACTGGTCTTCCATGTTAACAAATCCTCAGAAAACTTGAAAATTACATTGCCCTGGAGCAGGAATCTAACCCACATCTCCCGATTTTACATTATAGTATGCTACCTGTTATGCCATCCGGGACAAAAGTCCCAAGCCATTAAGGTCCTATGAATCTGAAACCTCAGATTTTCTGGTAGGTGAAACAATTAACCTAATCTTAACATCGTTTAACCATCTCTATCCAGACATGGATAATACTGTAGGTTATAATTCGCTAGTATTTCAGATAAAATTTTTGAGGAAATATTTCTTCAGAAATACATGGGAACATATTCAACGCAATTGTATTCAGGCACAATTGCTTTTAATATGTTCCCATGTATTTCTGAGGAAATATTTCTTCCTCAAAATTCTATACCTCAAATGCTAGTTACAAGGGTGAAAGAGCCTTTTTGGGAGTCATCTAGAAAGTTCCTGAGATTGAGAAAAAAAAATAGCTGTTTATAAAAAAAAAAAAAATAGCTCATATGTATGTATATATGTCCATAGCTATCAGGCAGATAGAACTTGTGCCTGCATCATGTAAATTTTTGTGTCTGTAAACTATCTAATTACTCAAATCTGGAAAGAAAAACAAATTAGATGACTATAAATTAAATGAGATTGGCATTATTGGTTTGGTGTAAGCACATTGACTAAAATAAAATTCTTATTCATTCCTAAAGAAATGCTAGACAATTTTATGGCTTTTATATATGCATATATGGTGCTTACGGTAGTTAATAAATGCTGAAACATTTATTACGTATTGCTATGTAGGATAAGTTCAGCCTTTTTCTACCATGACCACTTTCATGCTTGTAGTTAAGTATGACCTACATCCACGTCTGGGTGGAGATGGTTAAATGACGTTACTTTCGGCTTGGGGGGGGGGGGGGGTTATAAACTCTAGGAAAGAGGATTTTCATGTGACATGTTCTAATACGGCAGTATGGAAATGTTAACTGTACCTTTTGCCTTTCTAAGTATTTAAAATTAGTATGTTAAAGATAACAGGCATCTCTGATAGTAACAAGTCTTGAACGCATGTCTGGCATAGCATTTTGTGTAGTGTAACTACATGCACCAGCCACTGAATTAGAACTTATGCTGATGTATATAAATGTCATTTATGCAGTGTATATGTAAAATACATGATCAGGTGCATCACCAAGAGGTCTATTTTAAGGCTGCTGCTCATCAGTAGTTAGTGTTGATCCCAATGGGAAAAATGAGATCTTTCAGAGTTTGGTAAAGGGCTTATTGTGGGTGCCTGTCTGTTTGGGGGGATTATTTTGAAAACTGCAGAGCTGCCTATTTTATGAAAAGCTGAGATATCCTGGGTCTTTTCTCAGTGGAAAAATAACCCACATTGCTTGTGTAAGAGGAGTAACTGTGGTGCAGTGACAACCTATCGGGAATGAGATTGATCGCCATCATCTGAGAAGGCTCGTATGGAGAAACAGGACTTCCTGTGTGCAGCAGTTGACAACATTATTAAATGAAGTTAGTTCCCAGCCCATACCTCAGCTATGTGCAGGGAATTAAGGATTGGTATTGGCAGTCGCATGCCTATACAGAAACCACTGATTTCTGAGAAGAACTGGGAAGTTCATCTGCAGTGGTGTCGGGAACACCCTAACTGGACAACGAAAAAAAGTTGTGGTTCGAGTCATGGTACACCTTATTCTGTACTGACAGTTGGCAGAGTTTTTGCCAGGAGCCCAATGAAGTAATGAGCTCAGCTTACTTTGAAAACAGAACTCAAGGGTTCTGGATGTGGTGTCATGGTGTTGAGCATGCTATGTATGTTACAGTACAGGTCTCCTGATATTGCTGGAAGGTTGTGTGTGTAGGGATTATCTTAACATTGTTACCAACCAAGTTCATCCTGCAGTGTTGACTTTTATCCAGCAGGTGATTGCTGTTTCATGCATGATAATGCTACTATACATTGCACGGTATGTATTTAGAGGGCATGGCAGCAACTTCCATATTCCCCGGCCACCATAAAGCTTGGATCTGAACCTCATTGAAAAGGTATGAGACATGTTAAGAAAACAGATCCTGGAGCAAAGTGCTCTTCTGTTAAATCTAAGCCAGTTAAAGGACTGTCTGGTGATTTTTGCACTCCAACACCTTGCGGAGTTGGCCAAACTGCATAAATGCTGCAATTTGTGCAAAAAGAGGTCCAACCCAGTATTGAGTAATTTTCTACAGAGGGTGAGTCGAAAGTTTTGCAATATTTGAGTCACTTTGTCTTCATACGTACCTTTATGACGAAAGCTGACTAGCATTCAAAGTATAGGCCATTGTGTTGCACAGTCTTTAGCCATCTGTCTGCCAGCTATTTGATTCTGCAGTGGTACCAGTTCTTGACTTTCGAGGCGAAGAACTCTTTTACCCCAGGTGCCACTCCTCTTGGTTGAAGTGCCACCCGCAAATGAAGTGGGCAATAGACCAAAACAATTAATAACCTGATGGACCAAGGTCTAGACTATATGCTGCGTGTGGTATCAGTTCGATGCCCTCAAGTTCCTGGAGTTTTGCCTGGGTCATTTGTGCGGTATGAGGCTGAACGCTGTCTTGCTGTAGGAGAGCACACTATCTGTTCACCAGTGCTGGGTACTTCTCAAAAATGGCATACATGTGCTTCAGCTGTTCAGAGTAGAGGTTGGCGTTGATGGTCCAACCATCTGGAACAATTTCGTAATGGATTATCCCTCGAAATTCTACCACATGCAGAGCATCAGCTTGTGCTCAAAGCACCCACATTTGGCAGCAGGTTCAGGAAGCTGGTCTGGGGTCAACCACTGCCATTGTGTGTTAGGATTACGGAAATAGACCCACTTTTCATCGCACGTAACAGTTCTTGATGAAACGTACATCACATTGGGTTTCTAGGAGTTGCATGCACATTTCCACTCCGCGGTTTGCTACAGCTGGTGTCAGTTTGTGAGACCTTGCCGAGGTCTTGAAGGTGACAAACCGCGGTGGTCTGTGATGTGCCGAGCTCGCCTGATAATCTCAGAGTGCTGGTTGTCGGATTTGCTTCTACGGCCTGGTGCACAGCCTTAGAATCCACGGTTCGCGGCCTACCCGAACTTGGCTGAGCAAAATTTCTTGAACCATATTCATGTTGCTTGAGCAGCGTTATGGCAGAGTTCAAACTCGTAAAGTAAAAGTTCTCTAATTAGTCTGTTGTGGCTGTTCATCTTAGGCATCCCAACCACAGACAGAACGATAACATGCAACACCAACGACTGCCACTTTATATCCCTTTCGACTGACTGTGGTGTGCGACTTGAACTAGTTTAAACATGTGACATACTCACCACAGCACATGTGTTTATGCAAAACTTTAGACTCTCTCTGTGAGTAACTTGTTTTGTGTATGTGTGTGACTTTATTTTGATGAAGACCCTCAAAAAACAACTAAAAAAAACGAGCGATGTGTGTGCAAGGCTCTATTAAGTTGGTGTTCTGCTGTTTACAAAGAAAGTACATGTATCAAAGGAATTAGTCTATTTTATATAAAGTAGCTTTTAACAAGCAGCTCACAAGGGTAAAAATTAAGTGTTTTGTGTGTAAAAATGATCAAGGAGTTTGAAGATAGTTGTTCATTTACAGGGAAGTTTTATCCCCCCAGGGTCATTTTTTGGAAAGAGTATTGAAATCAGCCAAGGTAATGGGTGAAGTCAGAAATCAGAAACAAAATGTAAGTTCTTGCATTTTTAATGCTACAGAAATTGAAACACCATTCTATACAGCTCGTAGTGGCCAAAGAGTAGGAAAGAAATCTAAACCTTTCAGATCATAGAAATTATGAAGGAACACAGAAAAAATCTTTATTTCTATAATTTCAGAAATTAGTTATTTCCCATTTGGGATTTATTTTTCACTTGTACTACACAGCTGTCTGTCTGGATAAATACATTATTTTAAAAAGTATAGAATTCAGTGTGCCCCCCCTCCCCCCACTGTACTAGAAAGATTCCTAGAAGGAACATCAATCCTCTATTGGATTAAAAAAAAAAAAAAAAAAAAACTGTTTCACAACCAATCGCCTTCTTTACCTGCACAGAAATGAATACTGGATATTGCAAAATGACCAGGTCTGTATTTACCAATAATATTCAAAATGAGTTGTGTTGAATTTATGAAACTTTGAAATTGGTTTTGGTAATGTCAGCTAAGCTCTAGCCATGTCTTGTGGAAGGTAGTACATTTGATAGTATTTGGTAAGTAGTGCTGTTTTGTCCATAGCTTTCTGTAGTAGACACTAGTTGTAATTCCTGTATGAAGGTGATCCTAGGCATAAAACCAGTCCTTTAAGGATAATCACAATTGGGGTTCTGGTTGCAAAAAAAATGAATTCTGTATGACAAAAAGCTATTAGTTTTATCAAAATTAAGTGTGTGCCTGTTTTAAATATTTCTGGCAGCCAGAAGAAAGAACATCAAACAGAAGTCATTGCTCTTTCCACGTTTATAAGTGAGTCATGGAAAAATTCTCATCGGCCGTCACCAGGAATCGAACCCAGGGTCTTCCGGTTATGCGCAGGACATGCTACCACTGCACCACAGCGGCCTCAAATTCTCTAGACTCGCATACGACTAGCTTCCAAACCACATGGCAGGTTGCTTTTTGGAGCCCCGCAAAATGCTGGGGATTCACCAAAGATGGAAATGATTATTCATTTGCCTACTAGTTATTTGTTTAGTTGCTGCTTTCCATCTTTGGTGAATCCCCAGCATTGTGCGGGGCTCCAAGAAGCAACCTGCCATGTGGTTTGGCAGTTAGTCTTATGTGAATCTGGAGAATTTGAGGCCGCTGTGGTGCAGTGGTAGCATGTCCGGCGCATAACTGGAAGACCCTGGGTTCGATTCCCGGTGGCAGCCGATGATAATTTTTCCGTGACTCACTTATAAATGTGGAAACAGCGATGACTTCTGTTTGATGTTCCTTATCCACATCACTTGTGTGTATTAACAGAAGAAAGAAATTTTTTGAATAGAAATGTTACATCTGCACATTGGCATTTTTCTTAAAGAAGTTCCTTGTTTGATGGAAGAGCTTCCTGCCACAGATGTGCAAAAACAAAACACCTTGTCCATTGAAAAACTTTCTTGGAACTTTGGAGGGTGATGGCTTCCTGGTCCGATTCTGTTGGGTTCCTGGCCATGTTGGGATCCGGGGTAACGAGCTGGCTGATCTCTCTGCCAGGTCTGTTTCCTCCATGTTGCCAGCTCGGCTGCCACTGTCTTTCCGCGATTTTAGACCTTTGATCCGGACATTTCTCCTGGACGAGTGGCAGTCCCTGTGGTCTCAGCAGGGCAGCAATAAGTTGCATTCTATCAAATCACAGATCGGACTTTGGAAGTCTAGTTTGTGGAAGAACCGTCGTTAGGAAGTTGTTCTTGCACATCTCCGCATTGGGCACTGTCGTTTTACTCGCCGCTTTTTGCTGTGTGGCGAGAGTGTCCCGGTGTGTGAGGCGTGCAACTGTCGTCTCACTGTCCTTCATGTTTTGTGATCATTGTTTTCGTCATTTTCACTCTCATCTGTTGGACGAAGGAGCAGCTACGCTGCAAACTATTATCGGCGAAGCCTGTGACATGGAGCGGTGTTTTCATTTTTACAAGAAATTGACTTTTTTAAACTCATCTAGATTTTACCTTGTTCACTCTCATATTTCCTTTTTACCACATCAGCCTGTTTTTAACCTTGTCTACGTTTTTTATTGATTTTGTTTTGTTTTGATGTCTTCTGTTTGGCGCTCTTTGGCCCACCATGGCCCTTGCACCATTAAAATCAATCGACCAACCCAACCAACCATTGAAAAACTAAGACTCCATGCAGTTTTAAATTGTTTCCTGTTGCTAAGTTAATCCCGTACAGCATATGCAGTAATACCCCGAAGTTACATAATGTTTCGTTCCTAGACTGACTGTAATAGACTTAAAAGTCAAGGCAAATTTTTCCATAGGCGCAATGTTAAAATAGGGAGGGTCATACCGAGCAACTAATTTTCACCAAAAAAAAAAAAAAAAAAAAACATTCATTTGTACTTAATGGTTTTAATTACAAAGATTTAGTACTCACATATACTACATTCATAATTGTGAAATCGGATGATCCTGTGGCGATGCAAGAGTCTTTGAAGACTGGAAGAAATTCAGCACTGAAGTATGGACTGGTCAAAGGCTTCTTTTCCCCCTTAGAATCTCCTCATAGCAGTGAGCATCCTTTTTATTTCTTTTCTGGTTATAGCTACTTGCTGCTCTTCAGAATCAATGTCCTTAAGGATCTTCATCACAGCTTTGAGATTTAGCCCTTTGTTCAATTTTGAAACAGTCGTTCTTCCATATGCTTAGGGTCAGATTCCATGGTTTCAAGGGGTTCCGAATTTCTAGAAGAACGCCACATGCTCAACTCACATACGCATCTGGGATTAATACCTACCCCGTACCCAAAATCCTCTAGCAGCGCCTGTTCTCATAGGTGCGCAAAAATATTGTAAACCCCTCCCTTTTTGTATGGTTTGGGCAGAACGACACAAATGCGGGTTGATGCAAGTTGAGACAACGTAAGGAGATTTACTAAGTCTTCCACTGATCAAGTAGAACATAGTCCACCAAAATGCAGTCAACCTTCCTGTATTAATTTTGGTGAAAGAGTTAAATCTACATTTTTTAGAGGTAATTTGTTTTATATTTGATAGCGAGATTTTCAAACTAGAACCTAGTTCACATCAGGACTATGTGGAGTATTGGTGAATCAGTTGGAAGTGCCCAGCCACAATTATCATATGTTGTAAAGGTTAGATGAACCAATAAATCCATCATTATATCTGTATCTTGCGTAAAATTGTAGCATGTTGACTGGTGGAATGTAGAATTCTAATTCTATATTTTCTTTTGCATTTTTGAACTTCACTTTTAGTTGGTAAAGTTCGATGAACACTTACTTCACTTTTAGTTGGTAAAGTTCGATGAACACTTACCGCACGTGGGGCTTGGCTTTCAATTCATATTTTCGTTATGTGGATGCGGCACGGGGTTGTTGTTTTTTTTTCCATTTGGCCACGGTTCACTTCTTTTTTTTTTTTTTCCGTTGGAATTATTTTGCCTCATCACCAAATGAGTTTTTCCTTTGCTGCATCCTCATTTACTTCAATATTTATTCTTAACCGAGTACTTTCGGTACTACTACTATACCGTCTTCGAGGGGACATTTTGCTCCAACTAGCACGGACCGTGTCAGCTGGGCATTTCGGTGGTTCTCGCGGGCTGCTTCTGTCATCTGCTATCGCTTCTTCTTGGGCGTTGTGGCGCCATCTCTTGTTGGTCAGTGATCTCCTTTTTCGAACTTTTTTCTTTTTTTTGCTCAATTTTAAAAAAAGAAAAAGTTCGAAAAAGGAGATCAGTGACCAACAAGAGATGGCGCCACAACGCCCAAGAAGAAGCGATAGCAGATGACAGAAGCAGCGCGAGAACCACCGAAATGCCCAGCTGACACGGTCCGTGCTAGTTGGAGCAAAATGTCCCCTCGAAGACGGTATAGTAGTAGTACCGAAAGTACTCGGGTTAAGAATAAATATTGAAGTAAATGAGGATGCAGCAAAGGAAAAACTCATTTGGTGATGAGGCAAAATAATTCCAACGGAAAAAAACAACAACCCCGTGCCGCATCCACATAACGAAAATATGAATTGAAAGCCAAGCCCCACGTGCGGTAAGTGTTCATCGAACTTTACCAACTAAAAGTGAAGTAAGTGTTCATCGAACTTTACCAACTAAAAGTGAAGTTCAAAAATGCAAATGCATTAATGCACGTTAAAATATAACCTCCAATATCGGAAGTAAATTGAAACTATATTTTCTTTTGAATTCTAATACTGTATTATACATGCTACAATTTTGTGCGAGATACTGAATATAATGGATTTATTGGTTCATCTAACCTTTGCCTGTATACTTCCACGTAACTTAAACTAGCAAAATTTCCAATTGGGTTATCGTTGTGTAAATCGTTTTCACAATTATCATTTCGTGCTATGCTTCTTGCTATTTCCATCCCTTTTTCAAAGTTCCTCTTAAGTATGAGTTATTATTACTGTGTGAGTCCCAATTTATGTCTAGTCCAGTTGCCTGTCTAACTCAGTCTTGTTTGCTGTGCTTCTACTAGCTGCCTTATGTTCTTCCATATGGATATTTATACTTCTCCCTGTTTCCCTTATATAGCTTAGTCTGTAGATACTATATTCTATAGACCACCACCTCTTGTAATTGGATGTCTTCGTCTTGTTTTCATAGATTCTTCCGCGGAATTCCGTTTTTTTTTTTGTCGTCATTTGTGTCAATTCTCGATCGATTCAGAACTGAAAAGAAATAAGAGGGGAGGGGTAGAGGGGTTGTTTTCTGTCTGCGGTTGGTATTTCATCTTCCAAAACATTCAAAAACGGAGTGACGATTTTTTCCCCGTAATCGTAATTTCTTTTTTCTCACGATGTTGCCCGTTCCCAATATTGTTATTAAATGTCATTTTATTGCATAAATGTTTGTATTTCAGCATGGAACTGTTGGCAACGGTTTCCAAAAATGGAAGTTAAGACGGCGCAAAGATTTCCCTGTAGTCTTCAGGCAAAGATTATTCCGTGAATTCGAAGAATTCCGCCATTTCCGTTATCATTTTGGGCATTCTCGAGATCAATGCACATTTTGGGGGGTAATGGTTGGGAAAAGGGATTCGTTTTTTGTTTGACAACTGGATTCTGTCTTACGAAATTTTCAAAAACGGAAGTTAGATGCAGCGAAGATTTTTCCTGTAATCTTTCTTTTTTCTCGCGATGTTGCTTCTGCCCAGCATTGTTATTTAAATATCCTTTTATTCAACAAATACTGCATTTCAACCTAAAAATGGAGGAAGTTTCCGAAAATGGAAGTCTGTTGGAGCAAAAATTTCTCCTTATATCGCATTTTTTTTTTCTCGCGATGTTCTCATTATCCTGTGTTGTTAAGTGTTACTTCCCCCATAAATGTCTGCACTTAAGCTAGACAAGAGGGGAAAATTTAAAACGGAAGTGATGGAGTTTGAAAATTTGTTAGAATTGATGCATGGTGTTAATAAGTATTCGTATTTTGAAAGTCGCACCATTTATTCAAAATAGCGAAAGCTTTGATAGCATGTGTTTGTGGTCCTCAGGCTGAAAGTCCTATCAGCATGATGGATAAATTGTCATCTGAGGGTGATGAAATAGGAAGGGAATTATATCAACAGAAAAAAAAAACTTAGCGAAGATTGCTGTGCAGCTGTAGAGTCAACAAAAGACAAATATGGCCATGGAACTTGCTGAGAAGAAAGCAACACAAGAGGAAAATTGAGCTGATGTTCTAGCAAGTACAAAAAAAAAAAAAAAAAAGACGGGGTCATTCTGTCAGATTGATTTTTTGTGGATAGGTCATGTGGTACTCACTGGTGGAACTTTGTGGTAAATCAGAGTACATGCATCCTTCTTTCTGTTGTTCGTTCTACGTACAGAAAACCTTCCTGGTGATTCTTCAACAGTTCAATGTTGGTCATTTGATATGGCTTGGTTGAGATCCTCTTCAGAAACCTCTGATGAATATCCAGAATGTGGTTGATTTGTGCTTGTGGCTTTTGTCTCCTTCACGAAATTTCGGGAACCAACTGCAACACATGCTTTCGTCTACATCATCCTCACCATACACCTCACAAATGTTACAGCTGGCTTCAGCTGCATTGCCTTTGTTGAACTCTTAGAGCAAACAATGTCTAATGGGATCCTTACTACTTGACATGTTAACCCTTGTGTGACTTGTTTACCAATGAAATGCACCTTCCTACTTGGTGCCATTTTATAGCATACTCCTTCAGGCATTTTGACCATCACACATGCCATCTGTTATTGCACTTGTTACTAAAATTTTTACTTGGAATTTGCATCATGAAAAATAGAACTTTTGCACACACCTAATATTTTGCTGTTGTCTTTTTATTATTTGCCTTATTCTTAAAAATATTCTTTATGAATGGGAAGAGGAAGGTGTTTCCTGACAATTCTTTTCAGTTCTCAGTGGATGTCTTTCTGGGAAGAATAGAGAAAGTTGAAGTGCCTATTAAATGGTAATTGTGGTCAGGCACTTTTGACTTCTTGGCTAAAATTTCGAGAAACATTTTAGTCACTCTTAGATATCTAACCCCTAAATTAATGCTGATGTTATACTATTCCATCATACAGACCTATTTTACCTACTGTATATTGATATGGGGGAAAACAACACAATATAACATTCACAAACTACAAAAATTACAAAATAAATTTATCAGGTTATTGGAGTTAAAAATTAATACTAATCAATCTTCCAATTTGACATTAGAACAACTACACATCCCAATACTTTCAATATATTAACTATACAAAAATTATATGAATATAGCTTGGGAAATATTATGTTTAAAAGAATAAAATATAACCTCTACTATAATTTGATCACATTCAATATGCATACTCATACTTATCCAACAAGAAATAGATTTAAACTACTACCCGTATTCACACATAGAGAAAATTTTAAAAATAACATAAATTACTCTGGCCCTAAATTATGGAATACTTTTCCTCACCATCTTGCTACTATTAATAATATTAATCTTTTTAAGAAAAAACTAAAACTATCTATTGGGGAAGAACTAGCTCTACCAGAGTTTTTTTTTTTTTTTTTTTTGACTAAGTCTTTGAAGGTTATCTTGTTTACTTTTGGAATTTCAGATGCCTATGCTCTTATTTGTAGTGAAAAATTGTGAAACTAGGACAAAATTCTACTTGCACAATACTAAACTAATCATGGTGACCTTTCTTTTATCATTTTTATTTACTAATCAATTTACCTATAATGTCAGAAAATTAGTTATGTCTGTTCCTGACTTATACGGTCTTTATTATGGTGCTGAGGGCTAAGTTAGGCCAATTCAGGCCTTTTCCCTCGTGCTTCCCAGTTGTCACTAGTTGCACTGTTATTATTATCGTACTGCTTTTTATAAAAAACAAAGTACCTCTTTCAATCCCATAAATCAAACTCACTGTGTAAGATGTAATCAGAGGTAACATGGTGTCATTAATTGGAAATAGGTTTTTAAAGTCCTAATTTATATCAAATGTCCAGGTAATCAATCACATTTTACATCCAACTTTTTGTTATTAAAACATGTACAGGTATATTTATACCTAAACATCAGCATATCATGAATTCCTTAGGTTCTCTTGTGTATGCACTATACTTTGATTCACCCTAAGATGACACTGAAAGGGAAGTACGCGATAATATTGCCGCGACTAAAAGTAGTTCCCAACATTTTCCGTGAAAACCAACACTTTTATTGCCCAGAATCATACTATATATTGTCCTAGCTGTTTATGCACAAGTACATATAGTTACTAATCAAAAAATGAACTATTTTCAGAAATTAATTAGACCAACACACGCATGCGTAGATATGCAGTGTTTGGGAGACAAGGATGCCAATGAGTTGATGGGGAAAGGGATTGACAGCAAGACACAGTGAGGCGGATGAACATAACTCTCGAGCGTCCCAAAGGTTCAGTGAGTGTGTAGGCTCTTGTACTTTAAACTGCAGTGTCATATTTGGGTGAATCGAAGTATAGAGATGTGTTGTTCCTGAAGATTTGTTTGAAAAGAACAAATCAGCAAACAGTCATTGGCGTATGAATCTTTTCCGAAAAGAATAGATTCCTCAAAAGAGCAAATTCCCTGAAAGGATCAGTCAGAATTACATTTTACTGGACATCAAAATTTTTGTGCTCTTGGTGAAGTTCATGATCTGGTCAGAAAACCATGCCTTATTCAAGAGAGTACAAATGCTATAAATTATGTAAACACTTTGAAACAAATTTATATGAAAACGGAGGAATAAATTTTCTGTAGGAATTAAAAACAAACTGCAAAAATTATCCACTAAACTGGAAACTATCAATGAATGAAAGAACCTGACCCAGAATTGTTTTATTAGACACAAATCATTCTCTAAACCGAAAGTATCGCCAAACAAACCTTTTTAGCGAGTCTAGTTGAAAGAATCGGTTTATTCAAAATAATTGTTTGCCTATCTCTAGTATTCATTGCATCATATGCACCAAGTGAACTGGTACATTTT
The DNA here is from genome assembly GCA_039090855.1 of Macrothele yani. Lineage (NCBI taxonomy): Eukaryota > Metazoa > Arthropoda > Arachnida > Araneae > Macrothelidae > Macrothele > Macrothele yani. The sequence continues at coordinate 40,891,019 of CM077021.1, forward strand.
TAATAAATTTCTAATAAGGAAAATGAGCTGTTTACACTTCCAAAAGCATCTGAAACTATTTAAAAAAAAAATAATTGCTGATTAGCTGAATGCTGCTCAGACCATTTTATGAGTTCTCTGACTTGTCCAAGTCAGGATGTGTTATGAGCACAGAGAAATCAGTATGGGTTCATCAGTAATTAGACTGATTTAACTTGATGGGTCTTTCCAGTTAAATGACTTATTGTGAAAGGAGGTGAATGATAGTGCAGTGCCCCGGTGGTGCAGTGGTCTAAGTGATGACTTACGGCCATTCGTCCGAGATGGGTCCGGATTCGAATCCCGGTGAGGCATGGATGTTGTGTGTTGTCTTAACGGCACTGGCTCTCTCCCTTCACTGGAGTCTGTGGCCCTAAATTAGGGACGGGCGACTGCTTATGGCCCATTGAGTTGCTCACTGTGGTCGTTAAACCTCCAACAAAAAAAAAGTGCAACTTAAACAAGCAGTTATTTTATTTCTGTTGTCTATTCAGAGAAAAGAATGAAATCCAGGATAATAAATAATAAAGCTTCAGTGTGTATGTAAATGTTCAAATAACTAAAATGTGCTTAGTTTAGGTGGTTTGTTTAAGTAATCAGTGCATGATTTGCTAGTGCTTGAGAATTTACTGGGGTTTATTTTCCCCATGATAAAATTGTTTGACTTAATCATGTGGAAATGTAAGGATGAATGTACAATTTACTTCATCTCAGAAGTCTAACTACAGTTCTGAATGGGTAAGTGTAAAAATTCTTAATAACAGTAATTTGAATGTTTCTCTTAATGTTCTACTTTAAAACCAGTTTTTTTCTTTTTCTTTCTTCTAGCATTTTTGAGAAGTTGGCAATTTACTGCAATGCCTTCATAGATTTTATTCCTCTTTCATTTGTTTTGGGTTTCTATGTGACACTTGTGGTTGGAAGATGGTGGCAACAGTTCTTGGCAATTCCTTGGCCTGACAAGTAAGAATTCATGTTCTTTTTGTTTTATACCACCTTAGTGATTCTTCATTAAGCATGAAAAAATGTTGATTGTTTCTAGTGTGGTACATATCTCTAATCACCAGGTTTCTGTACTTATACAGGGTGATTCAGAACTCACGGGACAAACTTTAAGGGGTGGTAGAGCACACTGCAACAAACATTTTTTGTATAGGAATGTATGGGTGCAAGTGACGCGTTGAGGCACAAACACAAGAAATGGACATGAAAGGAAATGTAAATTGTTTACTTACAGCATCGGTGACCAGTGCTTCTTTATAGCAATGTTAACAATAATTGCTCAAAATTGCATCCACCAACAGTAATACATGCGTGGCAGCGTCGACAGTGATTGGCGTACAGTTACAAAGATGCCAGGTATTTCTCGCACACGTGCAGCCGCAATGGATATTCGAGCGACGAGGTCCTCAACAGAGTCAACTGGAGTCTCGTAAACAAGGGCTTTCAGATGTCCCCATAAAAAGTAATCGAGGCTTGATAAATCGGGCGATTGGGGTGGCCAACAGACTGGTCCACCACGGCCACTCCATTGCACCCCAAAAGTGGCATCCAGGTAATTGTGCACATTAATGCTTGCGCCCCATCATGCTGAAACCACAGTCCTTGTTGGACTGCCAGTGGTACATCTTGAAGCAATTCTGGTAAAACCTCTTCCAGAAAAATATGATAACATCTGCCATCGAGTCACGTTGGTAGTAGATATGGGCCAAGCAGGAAGTCGTTCACAATACCCGCCCACACATTCCCAGAGAATCGTTCTTGGTACGCATGTGGACGTGTAGCGTGTGAGTTAGAGGTTGCCCACACATGGCAATTGTGCACATTGAAAACCCCTTCGTGTGTAAAAATTGCCTCATCTGGGAATTTCTTGTGTTTGTACCTCAACGCGTCACTTGCGCCCATACATTCCTATACAAAAAATGTTTGTTGCAGTGTGCTCTACCACCCCTTAAAATTTGTCCCATGAGTTCTGAATCACCCTGTATACAGTATATATATATATCATCATCATCATTGTCAACCATTATCAATCCACTGCTGGAATGAAGGTCTCCCAAGTTTCCTCCACAACGGTCTGTCTTGTGCCAGTCTCCTCCATGTCACTCCCGCATATTTACGAATTTCATCCACCCATCTCCCATGTGGTCTTTTTCTGGGTCTTTTCCTGTCCCTTGGAATCCAATCTAAAATTTCGGCTGTCCATCTATGGTCTGTCCCTTCTGGCAGTATGTCTAGCCCATTGCCATTTCAGGGATTTAACTCTGATCATGATGTCTTCCACTCTCGTCATTTTTCGGATCCACGAGTTCCTCTTCTTATCTCTCCTGGTTATACCAAGCATGCACCTCTCCATGCTTCTTTGAGTTGTCTGCAGCCTTTGTATGTCTCTTTTAGTTAAGGTCCACGTCTCTGCACCATACGTAAGCACTGGAAGGATGCATTGATCAAACACTTTTCTTTTAAGACATAACGGCATATTGCTCTTGAAAATTATGCTGTTTCTTCCAAAAGCTCTCCAGGCAAGTTTTGTACGCCGATTAATTTCTTCATCAATGTGACCCTCACTTGATATCTGCTGTCCAAGATAAACGTACGTATCTGTTATCTCCAGTTTTTCTCCATCAATCGATAAATCTTCATTTCTTGTAAAAGCATTGAACATCACTTTTGTCTTCTGAAAGTTCATTTTTAATCCCACTTCTTTACTCTTGTCAGCAAGTTCCTGGATCATACTCTGCAGCTCTGATGGGGTAGTTGCAAAAATGACTACGTCATCAGCAAAACGAAGGTGGGTTAGATAATCTCCATTAATCTTTATCCCTTTGTTTTCCCAGTTCAGTGATTGAAAGACATTTTCCAATGTGGCATTAAAGAGCTTCGGAGATATGGTGTCACCTTGTCTCACTCCCTTTCCAATTTTTATGTGTGTTGTATTTTCAAACATATATATATATATACTTAAGAGCAAAACTGAAGACTAAGGAAAAAACTTTAGAATTTAAAACGAAGGTTGCAAAATAACCTGAAGATCAAAACGCGCAACGCAGCAGTTTTGAAAATTCAGAATTCACATTCTATAAAGAAGATCCCTAAGCAAAAAAATACATCTATAATTTTGACTCACGCCTAGTACAACATAGAAAAGGTTATGTATCTACCTGTGTGAGTAAAAGGAGAAAAGATAAAAAAATAAAATAAAACAACTGAATGTAGAAGGTGTCGAGAATACTGAGCCTTGGCTTTATCAAGGACCAGCAAAAACTCTGCATTTTCTCACTTTCCATATATATATATATACTAAAGAGCATAACCAACCTTAAAAAACACCATAATACCTTCAAGTTGGAACTGAAGAACAGGTTCTCTGCTTTAGAAGGCCTAACATCGGAAGAAGTGGACATCTCTGAAGTTAACAGAAAAATAACCAAAGCTCTTATGGAAACAGCAACAAAATTAGCTTGGTCTAAGAACAAGTTGCATGTGAACAAATTATCAGGAAAAACCAAAATGTTGATGCAAAAGAAAGAAGAGATGAGGACAACTAAAGAAGATGTGACTTCCAAAGTGGAATATATAGAGCTATGCAAGACAGTATGAAAAAGTATCACTGAAGACGTAAGAAAATTCAACTGTGAACTAGTGAGGAAAGCAATTGAAAACAACCAAAGCCTAAAGATAGCAAAGGGACATCTCAGTAAGGGAAGAAAACAGATTATGGCACTGAGAAAAGAAGATGGTTCTGTAACAAGAAATAGAGGCGAAATTTTGACAAGAGTGAAAGATTTCTACTCCAAATTATATGAAAGGGATGATACATCATGCACTCCAGACATCATGAAAGATACCAGTACCAGAGTTCCTCCAGTCCTTCCAGCAGAAGTTGCACATGCAATCAAGAACATGAAGCGGGGAAAAACTCCAGGAGAAGATGGAATTACTGTAGACATCATACAAGAAGCAAGTGGAGAATTCGAAACAGTACTCGCCCAAATTTTCACTCGATGCCTTAATGAAGGAAAGATTCCTGAGGATTGGAACACCGCTACAATGATCCTGCTACATAAAAAAGGTGACATTGAGGATCTCGGAAACTACAGACCTATCAGCCTCCTATCAGTAGTTTATAAAATCTTCACTAAAGTTCTTTCACACCGCTTGAAGGTAACACTGGACATGGCTCAACCGAGAGAACAAGCTGGATTCAGGAGTGGCTACAGCACAATAGATCATATCCATGTGCTGAGAGAACTAATTGAAAGAGCGAGGGAATATGAACTTCCATTGTGCATGGCTTTTATCGATTATGAAAAAGCCCTGGATTCGGTGAAACCATCAGCAGTTACAATGGCTCTGAAAACCTGTGGTATTGAAGATGCATACATTAATATTATTAATAACATCTATGAAAATGCAAGTGCAAAGATTAGGCTGTTTGAAAATACAACACACATAAAAATTGGAAAAGGAGTGAGACAAGGTGACACCATATCTCCGAAGCTCTTTAATGCCACATTGGAGGGTGTTTTTCAGTCACTGAGCTGGGAAAACAAGGGGATAAAGATTAATGGAGATTATCTAACCCACCTTCGTTTTGCTGATGACGTAGTCATTTTTGCAACTAGCCCATCAGAGCTGCAGAGTATGATCCAGGAACTTGCTGACAAGAGTAAAGAAGTGGGATTAAAAATGAACTTTCAGAAGACAAAAGTGATGTTCAATGCTTTTACAAGAAATGAAGATTTATCGATTGATGGAGAAAAGCTGGAGATAACAGATACGTACGTTTATCTTGGACAGCAGATATCAAGTGAGGGTCACATTGAGGAAGAAATTAATTGGCGTACAAAACTTGCCTGGAGAGCTTTTGGAAGAAACAGCCTAATTTTCAAGAGCAATATGCCATTATGTCTTAAAAGAAAAGTGTTTGATCAATGCATCCTTCCAGTGCTTACGTATGGTGCAGAGACGTGGACCTTAACTAAAAGAGACATACAAAGGCTGCAGACAACTCAAAGAAGCATGGAGAGGTGCATACTTGTTGTAACCAGGAGAGATAAGAAGAGGAACTCGTGGATCCGAAAAATGACGAGAGTGGAAGACATCATGATCAGAGTTAAATCCCTGAAATGGCAATGGGCTGGACATACTGCCAGAAGGACAGATCATCGTGGACAGCGAAATTTTAGATTGGATTCCAAGGGACAGGAAAAGACCCAGAAGAAGACCACATGGGAGATGGGTGAATGAAATTCGAAAGTATGCAGGGGTGACATGGAGGAGACTGGCACAAGACAGACCGTTGTGGAGGAAACTTGGGGAGACCTTCGTCCAGGTCTCCCAAGTTTCCTTCCTTAGATCAGCAGTGGATTGATAATGGTTGATGATGATGATGATGATACTAAAGAGCAAAGCCGAATACATAAGAAAAACTTTACAATTTAAAACGAAAGTTGCAAAACAACCTGAAGATCAAAACGCGCCACGCAGCAGTTATGAAAATTCAGAATTCACATTCTATTAAGAAGAAACTGAAGCTAAAAAATTTTTTTAACTCATACCAAGTACAACATAGAAAAGGTTATGTATTGACCGGTGTGAGTAAAAAGAAAAAAAAAATAACAACTGAATGCAGAAAGTGTCGAGAATACTGAGCCTTGGCTTTATCAAGAACCAGCAAAAACTCTGCATTTTCTCACTTCCACAAAGACCTATTTGGAAATGGGTTTCTGCAAAGTCATGCATGCAAGTAATTAACCCACCTAAAAATATAAATATATATGTCATGTCCTCCGCAGAGTTGTATGACCTAGCTTTAGTTAACAATTTAGATTGCATCCATAACTCTCCTGGCCTGACCCATGCTCTTCATCTGTTACTATTAAACAGAAAGAAGATGATTATAGAAAACTCAAATTGTAAGAGTGACATAATGAACTAGAAATAATGTTCAGTTATTAACAAATAGTCAAGTTTGCCTGAGAGAGAATTCAAACCTGAATATCAATACAAAAGTATTACAAGTTCTTAACATTTTTAAAGCACAGATTCTTGAAAGAAAACAGGATTATAAAAACCCCTTGCTCCACTACTTCTGACTACACAAAAACGAGAATAAAATAAAGAAAATAATAAACTAAAGAAATGCTTTGTGAAGGTTATGTTACATAAACAATTAGTTGCAATATGTACAAAGTATTTCAGAAGTGCTTTAAGTGCATAATTAAGTAGTTAATAAGTCCTTAACTGCATTGAAAATACAGCGCAGACTACAAGTACAATGAAACGGGCGGCTGCTTAGCCTTAGTTCCCTAAAAAACGCGCAAAAATACCAAGAAAAGTAAGAGTTAAAATACGCAAAAAAGTTTATGATAGACTTGCTAGTGCCTAAAAACTTAAAGCAAGAAAAGAAAAAATGTTCAAGAAGTTCAAATATTGAACCCGGAATACCTAAAAACCAAAAGACAAAAGAAGAGAGCTTACCTCTTATGCAACTTTGCGTCTTTCACACTTGAGGAAACATGGCTGACTTTTCTACCCAAACTTCCAAACACCCCTGCCCCTCCCAATTCGCTGGGGGGCAGTGTGGGTGGGGCTGAAGGCCTCCACACTCTGAAAAATCCTACTCGCGGAGAATTTTAACCGGAGAAAAAATATATATAATTAAGATTGTGGACCTGTATGATCAGAAAGAGTAGAATAAACTCTCCAGAATACATGAGAAATATCATGAAATACACAAGTAGTGTATTTAATAATCTTTGCCATGTATTTAATCACCTTAGTGAGCTTCTATAGACTATTCAGAATCCTATTAATTTTAATGTTAGTTTTACTATTTTTAGTATAGCTATTCTGGTGAGTGAATAACTAGTTTTCTTTTATATTTATTTTTATTTTCTTATATAAACAGATTTTTAAGCTTTTTTTTATGATTTTATCTATATTATTTAATTTTTTATTTTTAATAGGACCTTCTTATCCATAGCACTAAGGTTCCTTTTAGTAGTTAATACCATCCTCCAGCCAACTTCCAAAAGGCTTTCATTGGTCAGAATCATATTATTAACTGTGTAGAAAATTAAAGCAGATCTGTCAACCTTACTCTATTATTCAGAATAATTTTTCTTAAAGTTCTTTTAATGAAAGAAGTAGGAATTTTGTTCTCTAGAAAACTGTCTAAAAGTATATTAATGTGGTAATTGAAGTCTAAATTGTTGCTGCAAATTCTTGAAATTCTAAACACCTGAGAAATCAGTACATTCTCAATTACTTTGGTGGAAATGTTATTATTCCAGTGTAGATATTTAATTACTTTGAAAGGAAAATTAACTCTTTTATCAAAGAGGCTAATAGATGGGTTACCTCTGTTAAGTTTAATGCTTAAGTCTAGAAGTTCCTGATTACTGTGGTTGGTTTTACATAATTTAAGAGAGCTAGGATAGATATTATCAAAATCGCTCTCTATAACTTCTGAATTATTTATACACAGCAGATCGTCAATATATCTAAATGTGTAAAGGTAGTTATCGGAGCAAGTGGAGTGATTTTTAATGAATTTATACTCCTTAAAGAACAGGAATAGATTTGCAATACTCGTGGATGTTGACGTTCCCATAGGGATTCCGTTTACTTGCTTATAGAGAATATTATTAAATAAGATATGATTATTTTTTATGCAGCAATTGAGATAAGAGTTCCAGTCTCCTACATTAACAAATTGGTTAAGTTTAAATTCTGCATACAGCTCTTTAAAGGTAGTGATTATGTCTGATAGAGGCAGATTGGTATATAGGTTCTGAAAATCATAACTATTAATATCTAAGGGATTTACTTCGAGTATAGTGGAAATTACTTCTGCATTATTATTAATTATCCAAAAATCCTTGTACTTCAAATTTGTGTAGTTACTAATGTGTTTCAAAACCCTCTTCAAGATTGCTTCAAAAGCCAGATAAATTTTCTTTTTATGACTCCTGACTCCACTAGCTATGAATCTGAACTTCACTGGATCTTTATGAAACTTAACAGTTGCAAAAAGAAATGGAAATTCAGGCTCATATCTCCTTATTTGTGGAATTTTAAGTTTCCTGAAGATTGCCTTAAAACGATTTTCTAACTGCTTGGTAGAATAACTTACGGGCTCGTAGGTTACTCTATTATTGAGTTCCATAGTTAACAATTCAAAATAGAACTTCTTACAGATAATTGCAAAATTATTGCTAGCTTTATCCGTAGTGGTAAAAATAAATAGGTCTTGTAGTTTGGAGAGTGACCTTTTGGCATCTCCAGAGAAAAATAGATTTCTATCAAAACAAAAGTCAAGACCTGCCAACTCATTAGTGAAGCTATTGATTATATTATATTTCCATTCTGCAAAGGCCTCAATAGGCTGATTGTAAGTTAAACTGGTTTTTATAATGTACCTATTAACATCTTGAGTGAAGCTCTCAAGAATCCTCTCTTTGGAGATTTTGAAGGAAGCTCTAAATTTAGAACCATACTCTAATAAATTCCTAAGCTTGTCACTTTCAACAAAACTCAAGTTTCCAGTGATAATATGCTTGTAATTCTTATCATAGTGAACTGTTTCTTTATATTCATCACAAGAACATGTAGTAACTACAGGTATGGAACTCGAAGAATTAAGTTTGTAGTTTTTAAATGTTGACCCTAAGGTAGGAGAAGATCTCATTGAACTGAAAAGTGGACATCTCTTCTACTATCGTGGGACAGATTGGCAGAACTAGTGGTGTTGGATTTATAATAAACAAGAAACTGAAGGATAAAGTAGTAGAAGTTGAAAGTTCCTCTGACAGAGCTGCACGACTCGTTATCCAACTCTCGAGAAGATACAAGGCTCAGATTATTCAAACTTATGCACCTACCACAAGTCAATCCTGAAGAAGAAATTGAAGAATTTTATGAGGAAATTCGCCATCTAAATAATAAAGGTAAGCAGCACTTGAAGATAATTATGGGAGATTTCAATGCAAAAATAGGGCAACAGCAACAGAATGAAACTTCAGTAGGTAAAAATTCGGTCACAGCAACAGAAACCAGTGTGGAAATACTCTCATTGAGTTTGCAGACGCAGAAGGGTTTTTCATCTTGAACTCCTTTTTCAAGAAAAAGCCACACAGGAAATGGACATGGAGATATTCAAATGGGACGACAAGTGAAATTGATTTTATTATGTGTAACAAAAAATTCGTCATCGAAGACTGCAGTGTGCTGAACAAGTTCAACACAGGTAGTGACCATAGATTGGTGAGATGTAAGATGCACCTCAACACTAAACTCGAACGTGGCAAGCTCATAAGACAAACAAAATATATTGACATAACCAACCTTAAAAAACACCATAATACCTTCAAGTTGGAACTGAAGAACAGATTCTCTGCTTTAGAAGGCCTAACATTGGAAGAAGTGGATATTTCTGAAGTTAACAGAAAAGTAACCAAAGCTCTTATGGAAACAGCAACAAAATTAGCTTGGTCTAAGAACAAGTTGCATGTGAACAAATTATCAGGAAAAACCAAAATGTTGATGCAAAAAAGAAGAGAGATGAGGACAACTAAAGAAGATGTGACTTTCAAAGTGGAATATATAGAGCTATGCAAGACAGTACGAAAAAGTATCACTGAAGACTTAAGGAAATTCAACTGTGAACTAGTGAGGAAAACAATTTAAAACAACCAAAGCCTAAAGATAGCAAAGGGACATCTCAGTAAGGGAAGAAAACAGATTATGGCACTGAGAAAAGATGGTTCTGTAACAAGAAATAGAGGCGAAATTTTGACAACAGTGAAAGATTTCTACTCCAAATTATATGAAAGGGATGATACATGTACTCCAGACATCATGAAAGGTACCAGAGTTCTTCCAGTCCTCCCAGCAGAAATTGCACATGCAATCAAGAACATGAAGCGAGGAAAAGCTCCAGGAGAAGATGGAATTACTGTAGACATCATACAAAAAGCAAGTGGAGAAATCGAAACAGTACTCGCCCAAATTTTCACTCGATGCCTTAATGAAGGGAAGATTCCTGAGGATTGGTAGAATGCTACAATGATCCTGCTACATAAAAAAGGTGACATTGAGGATCTCAGGAACTACAGACCTATCGGCCTCCTCTTGGTGGTTTATAAAATCTTCACTAAAGTTCTTTCACACCGCTTGAAGGTTACACTGGACATGGCTCAACCGAGAGAACAAGCTGGATTCAGGAGTTGCTACAGCACAATAGATCATATCCACGTACTGAGAGAACTAATTGAAAGAGCGAGAAAATATGAACTTCCATTGTGCATGGCTTTTATCGATTATGAAAAAGCCTTTGATTCGGTGAAATCATCAGCAGTTACAATGGCTCTGAAATCCTGTGGTATTGAAGATGCATACATTAATATTATTAACATCTATGAAAATGCAAGTGCAAAGATTCGGCTGTTTGAAAATATAAAACACATAAAAATTGGAAAGGGAGTGAGACAAGGTGACACCATATATCCGAAGCTCTTTAATACCACATTGGAAAATGTCTTTCAATCACTGAACTGGGAAAACAAAGGGATAAAGATTAATGGAGATTATCTAACCCACCTTTGTTTTGCTGATGACGTCATTTTTGCAACTACCCCATCAGAGCTGCAGAGTATGATCCAGGAACTTGCTGACAGGAGTAAGGAAGTGGGATTAAAAATGAACTTTCAGAAGACAAAAGTGATGTTCAATGCTTTTACAAGAAATGAAGATTTATCGATTGATGGAGAAAAGCTGGAGATAACAGACACGTACGTTTACCTTGGACAGCAGATATCAAGTGAGAGTCACATTGATGAAGAAATTAATCGGCGTACAAAACTTGCCTGGAGAGCTTTTGGAAGAAACAGCATAATTTTCAAGAGCAATAGGCCATTTAAAGAAAAGTGTTTGATCAATGCATCCTTCCAGTGCTTACATATGGTGCAGAGACGTGGACCTTAACTAAAAGAGACATACAAAGGCTGCAGACAACTCAAAGTAGCATGGAAAGGTGCATGCTCGGTGCAACCAGGAGAGATAAGAAGAGGAACTCGTGGATCCGAAAAATGACAAGAGTGGAAGACATCATGATCAAAGTTAAATCCCTGAAATGGCAATGGGCTGGACATACTGCCAGAAGGACAGACCATCGATGGACAGCTGAATTTTTAGATTGGATTCCAAGGGACAGGAAAAGATCACATGGGAGATGGGTGGATGAAATTCGAAAGTATGCGGGAGTGACATGAAGGAGACTGGCACAAGACAGACAGTTGTGGAGGAAACTTGGGGAGACCTTCGTCCAGCGGTGGATTGATAATGGTTGACAATGATGATACACACACACACTCATACATACAGGGTGTCAGAGAATTATTGGACACATTACAAAATTTTATAAAACAAAACATTAAACAGATGGAAAGAAACTGACTGCACTAACTTACAATGTAACTACACAAGTTAATAAATTTCAATGTGAGATCACTTGGTTGCTCGTAGTACGTCCACACGATACTCTATTTCATGCCATGTATTGGCAAGCATCTGAGGAGTTAAAGAATTAATAGCAGCTGTGATATGCTGCTTCAGTTCCTGCAAATCAGTACAAGGCATCTGATAGACACTATCCTTCACATAACCCCACATGAAATAATCCAATGGAGTTAGATCTGGAGAGCAAGGAGGCCACGGAATGGGGCCACCATGCCCAATCCATCTGTTGGGGAAATGCTCATTTAGGCACTTACGTACACACGTTGGCCAATGTGGAGGCGAATTGAAATTTTTGAATTTTATATGCATGAAACTTTAATTTCTTGTGCAAGATATCGTGAACTGTTGATTTCGGAACGCACAGTTCTCTGCTTGCTTTACGAACGGATTTCCTGGGGCTTCGTCGGAAACCTTCATTTGGCCAATGTGGAGGCGAATTGAAATTTTTGAATTTTATATGCATGAAACTTTAATTTCTTGTGCAAGATATCGTGAACTGTTGATTTCGGAACGCACAGTTCTCTGCTTGCTTTACGAACGGATTTCCTGGGGCTTCGTCGGAAACCTTCATTAACTTGGTCAACCGGCTCCTCCACGATGTTCCACATTGCCAGTTTCTTTAAACTGTTTCATCCACCGCTTAATTGAATTCGTTGACTGAGGGATTACAACCATACTCTAAACAGTACAGTCTTTTAACTTTAATGACAGACTTTAATTCCGCAAGTCATAACACACACATCGCCTTCTGCTGTACGGATGACATGACTACTGATTGCGCATTTCTCATACATTCCTCATCAGGCCACACCTAACACCATCTATGGGATTCTGGGAATAACAATTCTGCAAAACAAAAAATATAGAAACCGCGTTAGTAATAGGTGACATAGAAAAACAGACAATGCTCAGTTGTTTTTTTGTACATAATTTTGTAATGTGTCCAATAATTCTCAGACACCCTGTATATATTTGCTATCATCCTTAAAGGGTAATTGCTCTTCTGTATCATATCTTCAGTTCCCTTTGCAGAAATTGGGAGATGATGGGCTTAAGTTCTGCATTGTACTTCAGGTTTAGTGAATAATAGTTAATTTTTGAAGGCATTTTAATGTAATATTTACATTAAATGCCTTCAAAAATTAACTTATTTCAGGTAACTGGAAAATTAAAAGTTGCATAGTGATCTACTTCTGGTACAGCTGGCTATTCAAATACTAAGTGACATGGTTGTTAAATTTAAAGCCTTAAAGACATATAAGTTAAATAGGAAAAAAAAGTTTTGTGTAAGAAATTTTTTTTTCTAATTGGCTGTTTCACTGTGCTATGTTCCACCTCGATCAGGATGGAGTGATATGTGAGTATTAAAGATGCTATGATATCTATGATGCTGATGGCTGCCCTGTGGCACAATGGTCTAAGTGCTGGCTTCTACATGGTTTGTACGTTCCTTGAAAAAAAGTTCATTTTCAAGTCCTTGAAAATACTTGAAAAAAGTTTAAAGACCCTGTAAATAGTACCTGATTTTTTTTTTTTTAAGTAATGATATGAAAGTGCATGTGTAAAATAGTTGTTTGTGCTAAAAAGATGTATAGGAGGTTTCTGTATAGTTCTGATAAAAACACCAAGCTGGTCAAATAGTGCAGAACTTGCCTTTATACTAGGTGAGCTTGTGGACAGCTGGTACCTTGGTTTAGGCACCACTGTACAGTAAAATATCAGCCATGAGAGTAAAATAAGTGGAGTGATGTATTCACAAATTGTGATGGGCTTCTGTTTACTGGGGTTAAGGGCATGTTCTTGGCAGTGGGTGAAACTTCCAGGAATTAAGTGCTTCCTGCATGTGGACCCTTCATCTCCTGGCTGCATCAAAAATAAAAAGTTAAAGAAAACAATAAGTGCCATACCAAGTACATTAACATCGAACTGTCTTTGCACAATTTAAACTTGCGGTAAATGTCCCAAAGTCAAGAAAAACAACAACAAATTAGAAGTAAATAAACTTTTAAGATCTCTCAGATGCACAATGACTGCGAATAGAAAATGTTACAATTAAAAAAAATAAACATCGTAACGAAAATGACATAACGTTAAAGAATTCTGGAAATTGTCATCGCACGAGTAAGTTACGTTGAAAATTATAAGCGGGACGTTTCGGTAGCGACTACTTCTACCTTCATCAGGCATGGAATGAGACACGTGGTAAAAACGTCAGTTGTTGCCAAATTTTGAAATCTGACAACTGACGTTTTTTACCACGTGTCTTATTTTGAAATCTCGCAACAACTGACGTTTTTACCACATGTTTTATTCCATGGCTGATGAAGATAGAAGTCACTACCGAAATGTCCCGCTTATAATTTTCAACATAACTTACGCATGTGATGACAATTTCAATAATTTTTTTAATGTTTTGTGTGTTACGTGTATTCCTGCCAATTCTTCTCACTAGGACATATAACATGTAATGCACATGCTCACATTTTTTATAACGTAAGCTACAGTTTGTTCTGGGTTGGGTGAAAAGTTTTATGAACAACAAATAGTGAAGTTGATTTGGATTTAAATAGATAAGTCATCAAGTACCTTCCAAGGTTGAGGAATGCTTAATGGGCTATCTTTATTACAGCATCTATGTGCAGATTTGTGGATAAAAATACTTTCTGATAATAGCATTCATGATCTTGAAGGAGGAGTAGCTAGAATTGTTGCTTTGTCCCATATAGGAAAGTGGGTACTTCCGTGAACTAGATAAGACAGAGTTAGTTTTTAATGTCCGTGAACTAGATGAGACAGAGTTAGTTTTTAATGGCCGAGCAGTTGAACCCATATAAACATAGATTTGTATGCTCCTAGTGTACTGCTTTTAGGGGAGTACTGTAAATTCTGTGTTTATTGTGCTCTTCCACATGGTTGTGGTCCTTTTTAATGGAGAGGATGTTATTTGTTTTTAATCCAAAGTTCGGGCTGTGATGTCCACAAATGTTAAGAGAATAAGAGTCTAGGAATGAAGTCCATGGAGCCTACATAAAACAAAGTTCAGGCTGTGATGTCCACAAATGTTTTCAAGAGAATAAGAGAGTCTAGGAATAAAGTCCATGGAGCCTACATATCTTGCAGAAGTATGGTCTCTCGATAACATAGTGGATGTTGATCTCTTCACTTTTTTTATAATGTTGTCAACAGTTGAAAGGGAGTACCCATAGTTTTTAGCTATGTCCTTAATTTGTCAAAGTTGAGAGTTCTGCTCTGTGTAGTTTCAGGCTTGAAGAATGACTAAAGGCTCTTCGAATGTGATAATAAATGGATGAAAGTTTGTTTTAAAGTGTGTGCCGAGGTAGCTGGTATTAGAGCTGGAGAATTCAGTTTCTTATAAACAGAATAAGTAATTTCTGATGAATCAGGAGCACGTTGTAAGAGAAAATCTAAAAATGGCAGCGTCAGATTATCTTCAATTTAAGACTAAAATACTGAAGATACATTCGGCGAAATTGTTTAGTTCTTCATAAGAACAATTGAGAATTTCTTCATAGATATTTTAATCGTAAGAACAATTAAGGGTGGACGAACTCTGTTAATTCCTTTCCTATTACAGGAAGTTTGTGGATAGCCAAGTGTCTGGATAATTTTGAGCAGATGATGTACATATGAATTCACTTTTAGATGGAGGGTGCATTTTGTCATGAGCAGAAGTATGGTCTCTCGATAACATAGTGAGAAGGAAACCTTAGAGGGAGTGCATGACTGACAATGGTTAGTGGTCTCTCTCCACCCATTAAAGTTTAGAGCAGAGGGGAGAATAACTTGTAACCAACACTGCTGTATTCCCTAAAATCCTCAGTTTGCTCATGCAGTTAATTTTCAGTGTGGAATTAGTTAATATCTAATTTCTTGGGGTACTAAATATAGGCAGAGGCCCGTGAGTCAAAATTGGTGGTTTGGTTATGTCAAGAACTGTAATGTTGAAAGCTTAGTTATCCAAATATGAAATTACAAGTTTGTCTCTTGCTCATCTGTAGGAAGTAATTAAATGAGCCTGTACTTACATGTGGGGAAAAAAAAGTAAAATAAAACTTCAGGTGGGTAAGTACCACATGTACCAGCCTGCTCCAACACCAAGGTTTGAATTTTGTGATTTTCTGTCACTTTTTGACATGAAAATTAATTTTACCTTTGTTTATCATAATGCTTTGTATGTCTTTTCCAGTAGTAGGAACTTCATTCCTAATCACTTGTTTTCTTTTTATGAGTTGTAGAATGCAATTTTTGTTACTGGTTATCCATAAAGTTCTTCTGAAGTTTGGAGTGGTATAGGAAACTGGATAAAATTTGATAAAGAAGATGCCAACTTGTTTTAGCTGAATGAAAAGTACTGGGTTGGTTTGAATGAAATGTCCAGCAATGGACCAGCACACGTGGACGGCGAGAACGGAAAAGTAAGACATCTTACCTAGGCGCAATAATCCCCCTCAGCATCGGCACTTAGTTGACATCTATCCGCCAAGGCTATGATCACGGAATGAAAAGTCTTGTGGCTGGGACCCGAAGAAGTCATCAACTGCATGTTGAACTGCATTGTCTGTCATGAACTATTTCCCAAATAGGAAGGGATCCAGGTGACAAAACAGATGATAGTCTGTCAGAGACGAGCCCGGGGAATAGGCAGGATCAGGCAAAGCACTTAGTGTCAGCATTGTTCCGCATGAGGGCGGGTGTTGACCTGAAGCAGAACACCACCATATCTGTTGACCAGTGCTGGTTGTTTCTGCAGCAATTTCCAGTGCATTTGGTGTAAATCAGCACAATGTTATGCAGTGATTAGTTGGCCTCTTGCCAAGAAACTGATGAATTATCCTGGTTGTAGACCACCAGACAAGGAGCATCATCTTGGTGTGCAGGGGTGGCTTAGGATGCCATCCAGCAGGCTGTAACCATTGTGCAGATCATTTCTGATTATCATAAAGGACCCACTTCTCATCGCAGGTGATTCAATGCAGTAGAGGTTCCCGTTTATTCCTGGCAAGCAGCGACATGCAGACCTCCAAATGCCTAGTCATGTTGGCAGTTTTCAACTCGTGCGGCAGCCACATGTCCAGCTTTTAGACCTTACCCAGCGCAGCCAGACGCTGAACAACTGTAGTGTGGTGGACACCTACCTCTGCCGCTATCTCACGACATGTTTATTAGGGGGTCCACTTCAACCACATGTAACAGAACACCATCAGAAACAGCAACAGGTCAATGATCACCTGCTTCGTTTTGCAGCTATGTATCTCAGATTCGAAACTTCAAACCCTCACTAAATGGTTCATTCATTGGCTGTATTCTCTCCAAATGCTTTAACATTTCGAGCCACAATTCCTGCAGAATGGCCCAGTTTAAATTCATACAGGAAGATGACTTAAACCCGGTGTATGCACATTTCCTTTGCAAGCCACGTTGCGTCCAAACAAACCACGCTTGAACCTTGTTCTTCACACACGTGCTAGCTATTTATAGTAACTCTGTGATGTAGTACCTGTGGGTGGTTCCATTCCGCTGTGGTGGGGGCCTGTCTCCACTGCTTGTTCGCGCTGGACGTTTCATTCGCACCAATCCAATATTTTATGAGTGAATGAATAGGAAATACAGTGAATTGACAACTTCTTAAGAAGAATCTGGGCTTAATTCAGGCTTTAATGTACATGGCACAGTTCCAAGTAACAGTGAGTCAAAAGTTCATTCTGTTTTGAGCTACACATAATGTTGGGACTCTGTTCCTGTATGAAACACGTGTCAGTGTCGACCGGGGACCATGATGATGTATAACACATGAGCTGATGACATGCGTTTGGCATGAAGCCACATTCTGTTTTCAGGTGAGCAGAGAATGGAGGTTGAGAAACATGTTCTTTGGGTGCTTTTACATGATTATTAGAAAAATGGGGTAAATATTGCAGCATCTGAGAAATTTGTGGAGTTGTAAGTGAGGATATAATGGACAGCAGCACTGCATGAAAATGGCTGACATTTCAGTGCTGGGTTTTGACGATAAGCCAAGGTCACCCTGGTCGAAGCTGTGACAGCAAACCTTGTACCAGTACATGGCAATTAACAGCTGAGGTGGAGTCTCCCCAGTTTACTGTTGGTTGTCACTTGCACCAGCTTGGTTTCTCTTCCAAGTGCCATTGAATGGTTCCCCATTAATTGACACCCCAACATGCAGCAGAACATGTCAATCTGTTACAGATTGATGATAGGTTTTGGCATTGTATCATCACAGCTGATGAAAAGTGGATATCCCTATGCCATTCTGCCACTAGAAACCAATGGCTGAGGCCACACCAGGAAGTGTATCCAGTAGTGCAAAGTAGACAGTTCAAGAGAGAGAGGTCATGGAACTGTGAGGATCCTGTGTATTGGGAACTATTTCCAGATTGATGGTCAGGCTGTGGAGAACCTCCGTGCCAAACAACTGTAACAGTTCATTGATGATGCACCAACACTACCCATTGCTCTTCAATAGGAAATGGGCATTGTTGCAAGTGGTTCATGTCCCAAGTCATACCTCCAGAGTGATCTGCCAAGCACCAAGGATTTAGAAGGGATTGAGATTCTACCTCATCCTCCATACAGGCCAGACCTTGCCCCATGAGGCTACCACCTGTTTGGCTCTGTGGCCCATATCCTACAAGGATATGGGCCACACAGCCAAACAGGTTCATCCTTCATATTACACTGGCATAGACATTAAGAATTTTGGCTATAAAAGTAGCAAACTGCCTTATGCATGATTTCTCTTAAAATAAAGCTGTAACTGTTAAAATTATTGATGTACAAAAGATAAGTGTTCTATATATAGTTTTGTTAAATTAAAGCTACAAACTTTGTACAAAAATGCATGTAAGACATTTTCTGCCTCAGAGTGTGAAGTTTCAAAATGTAATGGTGCAATTCTTCTTGGAACATGGTTTTGGGTGAAGTGATTCTCAAAAATTGAGAATCTCTTTCTAACTGTTTTCTGATTTGTTTAATTGCATTGAACAGGGCTTGCATGCTGATCTCAGCTTATATCCATGGTGCTGATGAACGTGGCCGCATGATCAGGCGAACTTTGGCTCGATACCTAAGCCTCATGTCTGCTCTGACCTTCCAGGCTGTAAGTCCAGCAGTTAAAAAGCGTTTTCCTACTCTAGATCATCTGGAGGAAGCTGGTAAGCACTTTTTTCTTGCTTAGTAAATTTGAATACCATTGAGTTTTTACCCGAAAAATACAACCTACATCTGAAATGTTCCAGGCCTAATGCAATGAAGAATTATAAAAAAAGTACCAGACTCGCAATTAATGCTGGTCACCTTCAAAATACCGCCCTCCTGAATCGACGCACAGTTTCCAGTGTTTCTGAAGATCCTGAAAACAGTTCTGGAAAGCACTTTCCAGGAAGTCCGCAAGTTGTTTTGTCATGGCTGCTTGGATAGATGTAATAACTGCATGATACTTTCTTTTTAGTGCCCATTTTGTCCTGGGGAAACAGTCCCCAGGTTTATGGATCATACTGAAGGCACAATGTTTCATCTCCTGCAATAATTCTGGAGCAAAATTCAGGATCCTCAGCTGCAGTGCCCAGCAGATTGATGAACAAGCCTTCTTTTGGTCACGATTGACAATGTGGGGTACCAATCTGGCATTAAGTTTTTGTTTTCCCAGATCCTCAGTCTCATGACAGATAGGCTTACTGATTCCCACTGACTCAGCCAAAAGTCTAGTAGCTTTAATTTGGCAGTCTTTCTTTAACTGATTCCACACTTTTGAATTTTTTTTTTTCTGTCCACATACTGGAGGGACACCCAGATCTCTGATCATCATCAAAGGATCCTCTCCCGTCACGAAATTGGGCATACCATTCGAAAACTCTGCTGCTGGATAATGCTGTGTCTCCATACACTTCTTTTAACATTCTGTAAGTTACAGTAGCTGCCAAGTTTCCAACAAAAACGAATGTTTACTCTCTGACTCTTCCATGGCTGAAACGGGATGAGAATGGTTGCTATGACTCACTTAATGCTATGCCGCCTGTCTGTACCAGTATGAACCGGTTTCCAGCTGTTCGCTGATTGGCCAAGGACTGCTGTCTTCTGGCATACATGTGACATTTTTACCCCACAACTGTTATATCAGCTATGCAGTCAGCCCCGGAACTTATTGGATGTAAGTTGTATATTGCTTTAGTGTACAATTATCCTAAATTTATGCAGCTTCCCTAGAAATTTTAGGTTGTAATATCTGAAGCAGTGTTATCCAGCTGTTGTACTGCCATATACAGTATGGGAAAAATTAATAGCAACTCTGGACATTTTTGAGGTTTGAGTGTTGCTACAAAAGTAAATATGCAGAGAATACGGGACAATATGTACATCATTGGAAAGCATATTTTATGCAGAATCAAAATTAGATTACAGAATAGGAATAGCTTAAATAGAACTCAAGTTATGCGCAGAAATGTGCTGTGAAACAGAAATCGTGGCAAAGTAACGGGATGACATGAAAAGAAATAACGTCCCTAATATTTTGTTGGGTGACCTTTGGATTTAACGACCGCTGCACATCTCTTGGGCATGGAGTCAACAAAGTTACCCAACATCTCGGATGACATGCAGTTGTTCCAAATGGGAGTAATGGCGTTAATGAGTTCCACTTAACTTGTGGGGTGCCTGTTGTGCACCCTTCTTTTGAGAATGTGCCACAAATTCTTTATTGACATCAAGTATGGGGAATTACCAGGCCAAGGTAGAGGCACAACATTTCCTAAAGACGTCACATAAGCTTTAATACTTTTTGCACGGTGGCATGGGGCCGAATTGTCCTGGTAGATGTATGGTTGACCCTGGAACAAATCACATCCCGAAGGAACCGTCTTGTCCTGGAGGATACCCTTATACACCTGTGCATTAACAGTGCTGTCACACAAATGGATTCTACCCACTCCAGAAGCAGCAAAACATCCCCAAATTATAACACTGGCTGGGTGCTTTGTGGTCTTCAGTGTGCAAGAGAGATTCAACGGCTCGTTTCGTCGGCGAAACACTCTGCACCCGGCGTCGTTACATTCAATGCTCAATTTGGTCTCATCGCTGAATAAAACTTGACGCCACTGATCAGTGCTCCAGTCCTTATGTTCCTTAGCCCATTCTACACGTTTCTTACGTTGCACATGGGTTAGCAAGGGCTTCTTAACCGCCCTATGAGACGTCAGACCCACATCACGTAACCTGTTTCTCACTGTTAGAGGACAAACTGCAACACCACAGCTCTTCCACAATTCTTTGGAAAGAACTGTTGACGATTGGAACATGTTTCGCAGACATAACCGCTGCAAGGCCCTGTCAGTTCTCGCCGTTGTTTTCCTTTTTCGGCCACATTTACCCAGCCTGCAATTGTTGATATCACCCATATCACGGATCTTCGCCAGGTGCCGTCCAATAGTGCTCTTGTGCACCCCAGTCATGCGGGCTATTTCGGCATTGCTTTTGCCACTGTCGCTTAATGTCAAGATTCTGGAAGCCTCTTTCGTTGTGAAACATCACCTAATCTTCCCATACCTGCAACAGAGTTTGTAGTCGGAAAGGACAAACTTCAGATTTGCACTGCAGTCCATAGCACACACGCCTACACACAAAGCAATGCAACCGACTACCTACGAGCACGCCGAAAACTTCGGGAATGACCGGGGGGGGGGGGGGGGTCAGTGTCATTTTCTTGTAGGACTTCTGTCCACAGGTATTAGAGTTTAGGTCCCAGCCACCTACAGCGAGATCGCCTTTTGGGCAGGACACAGAAACGGAAGGAATGAGAGAAAGTCTAGCGACTTTGACGGAACAGTTTGTAGTGAGATTAGAGTACAGTAGATGGCGCCACCGTACAAGTACGATATTGCACATAGATGGGTGAGAGAATTTCAGGGGGGACATAGGAAAGGATACCCATTTTACCAGTGGGTCCAGCCGTCACTTTACGTGCTCGTACGATGCACGGCGGATATTCAGCGATTGTTAGTAAATCACACCATCTCTGAAAGATCAGCCCAGGCTTGAACCTGGGGACCCAGCATCGATAGTCTGAAACACTAACCACTAAGCCATCCGCGGCTCTGGAATGACCCCAGTAGGTTTGTCATTTTCATGTAGGACTTCCGTCCACAGGGAGTAGAGTTTAGGTCCCAGCCACCTACAGCGAGATCGCCTTTTGGGCAGGACACAGAAACGGAAGGAATGAGAGCAAGTCTAGCGACTTTTGACAGAACAGTTTGTAGTGAGATTAGAGTACAGTAGATGGCGCCACCATACAAGTACGATATTGCACATAGATGGGTGAGAGAATTTCAGGGAGGACATAGGAAAGGATACCCATTTAACCAGTGGGTCCAGCCTGGGGGCCGTCACTTAATGTGCTCGTCCGATGCACGGCGGATATTCAGCGATTGTTAGTAAATCACACCATCTCTGAAAGATCAGCCCAGGCTTGAACCTGGGGATCCAGCATCGATAGTCTGAAACACTAACCACTAAGCCATCCGCGGCTCTTGGAATGACCCCAGGCACCTCAGCTGCCCTTTATATCGCATGTATCCGGACGTCGGAGAAAGCTCTGTCGCCTTGTACAACGACGATGACATTTCACATCACGACGTGTGCTTCCTTCGCAGCACATTTCTGCTCATAACTTGAGTTATATTTAAGCTATTCCCATTCTGTAACCTGATTTGGATTCTGCATAAAATTTGCATTCCAATGATGTACGTATTGTCCGTATTTTATGCATATTTACTTTTGTAGCAACACTCAAACCTCAAAAACTTCAAAAATGTCCAGAGTTGCTATTAATTTTCCCCCTACTGCATATGTTTTCAGAATTTATTTTCTGACTTTCAAAATGCTGTAATTTCTTATACGACACTGAGCAACAAATTTTGCCCTTTGGTGTGTTTCAGAAGTGCAAACAGCAGTTTGTTATGTAAATTGATGTGCTGAACGTAAAAATGATGAAAAATATGTAGGTTTTTATGGTAGTTGGAAGCACGCTTGTCACCCAGAGTTACCATTAAAAAGGCTACCTTTCCAAACTGGCAATGCAACAAATCGTAGTCGCACTGATGGCCATAGCAATAGCTGAAATGTATTTGCCTTGAAAACATGCGCCACTTTAAGCGTGCTTCCAACTACCAGAAAAACCATACTTGTTTTTTGGTTATGTGCATTACCTACCACTCATTTATGATAAATGTTTTGATTGGCTATGTTTTTCAGTCACTTGCTTGTTACAACATTTGCTGAAGTTTCATATCTATATCATCATCATCGTTGTCAACCATTATCAATCCACTGCTGGACGAAGGTCTCCCCAAGTTTCCTCCACAACGGTCTGTCTTGTGCCAGTCTCCTCCATGTCACCCCTGCATACTTTCGAATTTCATCCACCCATCTCCCATGTGGTCTTCTTCTGGGTCTTTTCCTGTCCCGTGGAATCCAATCTAAAATTTCGGCTGTCCATCGATGATCTGTCCTTCTGGCAGTATGTCCAGCCCATTGCCATTTCAGGGATTTAACTCTGATCATGATGTCTTCCACTCTTGTCATTTTTCGGATCCACGAGTTCCTCTTCTTATCTCTCCTGGTTACACCGAGCATGCACCTCTCCATGCTGCTTTGAGTTGTCTGCAGCCTTTGTATGTCTCTTTTAGTTAAGGTCCACGTCTCTGCACCATACGTAAGCACTGGAAGGATGCATTGATCAAACACTTTTCTTTTAAGACATAATGGCATATTGCTCTTGAAAATTATGCTGTTTCTTCCAAAAGCTCTCCAGGCAAGTTTTGTACGCCGATTAATTTCTTCATCAATGTGACCCTCACTTGATATCTGCTGTCCAAGATAAACGTACGTGTCTGTTATCTCCAGCTTTTCTCCATCAATCGATAAATCTTCATTTCTTGTAAAAGCATTGAACATCACTTTTGTCTTCTGAAAGTTCATTTTTAATCCCACTTCTTTACTCTTGTCAGCAAGTTCCTGGATCATACTCTGCAGCTCTGATGGGGTAGTTGCAAAAATGACTACGTCATCAGCAAAACGAAGGTGGGTTAGATAATCTCCATTAATCTTTATCCCCGTGTTTTCCCAGCTCAGCGACTGAAAAACACCCTCCAATGTGGCATTAAAGAGCTTCGGAGATATGGTGTCACCTTGTCTCACTCCCTTTCCAATTTTTACATGTGTTGTATTTTCAAACAGCCTAATCTTTGCACTTGCATTTTCATAGATGTTATTAATAATATTAATGTATGCATCTTCAATACCGCAGGTTTTCAGAGCCATTGTAACTGCTGATGGTTTCACCGAATCAAAGGCTTTTTCATAATCGATAAAAGCCATGCACAATGGAAGTTCATATTCCCTCGCTCTTTTAATTAGTTCTCTCAGTACGTGGATATGATCTATTGTGCTGTAGCCACTCCTGAATCCAGCTTGTTCTCTCGGTTGAGCCATGTCCATTGTTACCTTCAAGCGGTGTGAAAGAACTTTAGTGAAGATTTTATAAACTACTGATAGGAGGCTGATAGGTCTGTAGTTTCCGAGATCCTCAATGTCACCTTTCTTATGTAGCAGGATCATTGTAGCGGTGTTCCAATCCTCAGGAATCTTTCCTTCATTAAGGCATCGAGTGAAAATTTGGGTGAGTACTGTTTCGATTTCTCCACTTGCTTCTTGTATGATGTCTACAGTAATTCCATCTTCTCCTGGAGCTTTTCCCCGCTTCATGTTCTTGATTGCATGTGCAACTTCTGCTGGGAGGACTGGAGGAACTCTGGTACTGGTATCTTTCATGATGTCTGGAGTGCATATATCATCCCTTTCATATAATTTGGAGTAGAAATCTTTCACTCTTGTCAAAATTTCGCCTCTATTTCTTGTTACAGAACCATATTCTTCTTTTCTCAGTGCCATAATCTGTTTTCTTCCCTTACTGAGATGTCCCTTTGCTATCTTTAGGCTTTGGTTGTTTTCAATTGCTTTCCTCACTAGTTCACAGTTGAATTTCCTTACGTCTTCAGATATACTTTTTCTTACTGTCTTGCATAGCTCTATATATTCCACTTTGGAAGTCACATCTTCTTTAGTTGTCCTCATCTCTCTTCTTTTTTGCATCAACATTTTCGTTTTTCCTGATAATTTGTTCACATGCAACTTGTTCTTGTTCTACACAGGAATATACATATCATGAGACATATCCCCAGTGATAATTTCATGGTAAAATATGCTTTAAATTAAATATTACAGGTTTTCATACCTAATACTAAACCATATATCGCACATGACACGTGCTCCCAACCAGAGAGTTGAGAGCACGGGTTGACAACTCACATGCTCCCAACCCATGAGTTGTCTCTCGGGTTGGGAGCACGTGTAACATGCGATATCATCAACCATTATCAATCCACTGCTGGACGAAGGTCTCCCCAAGTTTCCTCTACAACGGTTTGTCTTGTGCCAGTATCCTCCATGTCACTCCCGCATACTTTCGAATTTCATACACCCATCTCCCATGTGGTCTTTTTCTGGGTCTTTTCCTGTCCCTTGGAATCCAATCTAAAATTTCGGCTGTCCATCGATGGTCTGTCCTTCTGGCAGTATGTCCAGCCCATTTGCCATTTCAGGGATTTAACTCTGATCATGATGTCTTCCACTCTTGTCATTTTTCGGATCCACGAGTTCCTTTATCTCTCCTGGTTACACCAAGCATGCACCTCTCCATGCTGCTTTGAGTTGTCTGCAGCCTTTGTATGTCTCTTTTAGTTAAGGTCCACGTCTCTGCACCATACGTAAGCACTGGAAGGATGCATTGATCAAACACTTTTCTTTTAAGACATAATGGCATATTGCTCTTCAAAATTGTGCTGTTTCTTCTAAAAGCTCTCCAGTCAAGTTTTGTACGCCGATTAATTTCTTCATCAATGTGTGACCTTCACTTGATATCTGCTGTCCAAGATAAACGTACGTGTCTGTTATCTCCAGCTTTTCGCCATCAATCGATAAATCTTCATTTTTTGTAAATGCATTGAACATCACTTTTGTCTTCTGAAAGTTCATTTTTAATCCCACTTCTTTACTGTTGTCAGCAAGTTCCTGGATCATACTCTGCAGCTCTGATGGGGTAGTTGCAAAAATGACTACGTCATCAGCAAAACGAAGGTGGGTTAGATAATCTCCATTAATCTTTATTCCTTTGTTTTCCCAGTTCAGTGATTGAAAGACATTTTCCAATGTGGCATTAAAGAGCTTCAGAGATATGGTGTCACCTTGTCTCACTCCCTTTCCAATTTTTATGTGTGTTGTACTTTCAAACAGGCGAATCTTTGCACTTGCATTTTCATAGATGTTATTAATAATATTAATGTATGCATCTTCAATACTGCAGGATTTCAGAGCCATTGTTAACTGCTGATGGTTTTGCCGAATCAAAGGCTTTTTCATAATCAATAAAAGCCATGCACAATGGAAGTTCATATTCCCTTGCTCTTTCAATTAGTTCTCTCAATACGTGGATATGATCTATTGTGCTGTAGCCACTCCTGAATCCAGCTTGTTCTCTCGGTTGAGCCATGTCCAGTGTTACCTTCATGCAATATATGGTTCAGTATTAGGAACTCAATACCTTTTTAATATTTCATTTGTATATACACAGGGTTCAGAGTCTGGAAAAGTCCTAGAATCCCTCCCCCCCCCTTTTTTTTCCAGGCCTGAAATGTCCTTGATTTTTCATATTTTAGTGAAAGATCCTGGAATAGTGTTTGCCTTTTTTTTTTTTTTTTTTTTTTTCATTGCAATGTTCTAATTGATTGCATCACTTGGTTCTAGCTGTGGCGTCTGCTCGTGATCACCTCCTTTTCGTGGAGTGTGGGGATGTGGTATCATCTTTCATCTCATGTGGCACTGCAGTGCAAGATGTTGGAGTGCCAAATTTCTGGCGACTTTGCTTTATGATACCACTTGTGTGCAGTTGAGAGTTACAACATGTGGAAACCTTTCCACAAGTCCAAGATGGATGTTCCTTCTGGCACATGATTTCCTCACTGAAGATTAATTTCTGGTATCTGCTGCCCATGTGCATGAGAATAGCATACCTGCCAAGGTTTTACAGTTTATTTGTAAAAAGTTTTGGAAATTCTACTTGTTTTACAGTTATTTTATGGACAAGTTTTACAGGTTTATTATTATTTTTTTTTCAGGTTAGTGCAATTTCAATGGGAGAATAAGTGACAGTGCCCATATATGTTGATTTACCTGACTATATTTTCATCCACTTGTGTGTCCCCAAACCTTTTCTCGCAGCTTAAAGGAAAAGACTGTCAAAAATGCTGTAGAATTAAGTTGGCGATAAATGCAGAGACAGCGAGAGATAAAAGCTACCCGCCAGAGACTTAAAATCACATTTTTTAAAAGTATTTTAACATGTTGGCTCAAAAATTTAAGGTCAAAGTTAAAGTAAAAACTTGCTGCAATATTGCAAACGTTTTGAAGTTCAAGATGATTTTTTCCTGTGTGTGTAGCTTAATGTACTAATGAGGTGTTTGCTCATTGATTGCATTTTGATCATTGTAACCACGAAATAGTGCCAGACATTTGCTTTAGCATACAAATTGGCAAATCACTTACATCGTTAATCTGCTTTTAATTGATATGTTTGATGCATTTAATCAATTCTGTTGATACATCAGTAAATCAAACATATTGATTAACATGTTCTCTGCCACTGCTATTTTAACAGCAAGCACGCAGAGCCTGTAAGAAACCCGGGCAAATCTCCCGAGACGCTGCGAGGTGTCGCGCAGCACCACGGATGAGTTTCTATGCATTTAGATAAACTTAGCTGTGTTCGGATCTCGTAGCTTTTCATGACTCCGCTATTCTAAAACATGAGAAAATTTATCCATAATTCATATTTGTAATTAATCAGTAACTCCAGGGATATAAACACATCTACAGCATTAAACAATACACTGAAGTGTCAGAAAAACTGGTACACCAGTCTAATATTTCGTAGGTCCCCAACAGGAGTGCAGCACTGCAGAAATATGACTGGGCATGGACTCCACTAGCTTCTGGAAATATGCTGTAGGCAATGCACACCATACTTCCTGCAGAGCTTTACACAATTCCGGTGTATTCCGAGGTCTCTGATTTCCTGTGTTCGATAGCGCGTTGCATGGCATCCCAAAAGTGTTCTATCGCGTTCAGATCTGGGGACTTGGGTGGGATGGCAACACCCCAGACTCAGATGAATGCTCCTCTAACCATAATGTGGTGTACTGACACTTGTGTGGAGCTGCATTGTCCTGTTGGAACAGGCCCAATCCATCAGCATGAATGCAGGACATGAACGGGTGTACCTCGTCAGAAAGGATGCGCACATGGCGTTAGCAGGTCACAGACATTTGTAGATGTACCAGAGGTCCCATTGTGAAGTCCGGCACCCCATACCATGACAGACCCTCCAACAGCTGGTACAGTTCTTTGTTGACAGGCGGGATCCATGGCTTCATAGGGTTTGTGCCACACACAAATCCTTCCATCTGCCCGATACAGTTGGAAACGCGACTCGTCAGACCAGGTTACTTGTGTCCAGTGGCGGTGTTGCCATGCCCAAGTGAGACACATAGCTCTGTGTCGTGTGCCCATCAAGGGGACTCCCAAAGCCCATATCTTGCAGGGTACGTTGCACAGTCCGGACGCTGATGCTTGTTGAGGCTCCAGCATTGAATTCCGATACCTGCAAGAGTGTTGCACGCCTATCACGTGAAACTATTCTCAACAGCCGACGATGGCCACATTCGCCCAATGTCTTTTTACGGCCACACTGATATCATAGGTTGGAGGTTTTGCCGGAATTTTTGTAGTCACGGTACACCCTTGCAATGGTCGTCCGTGAAAATCCGAACTTCGTTAATACCTCCGAAATATTATGGCCCATCTCACGAGCGCCAACTATGACACCGCGTTGAAAATTGCTTAAATCGTTATTACTTGTCAGTCTCATGCCGAAAACAGCTCTGACAGCTAGCAAGGATGTCTATCGCTTTACATACGCACCCGAGTGCGCGCATAGGTGACATTGCTATGTATTTTGCATAAGCTCATCTGTACCAGTTTTTCTGGCACTTCAGTATGTATAGACGTGCATATCCTGTAAACGGTAACTTATAAATTGTAAAACTCTTCAGTCACAAAAATATTGAAATTCGATTGGTTCTATACCTGTCATATTAATTTTCAGTCCCAGTACTCTTGTAAACAGACTTATTCTTGTGACATCAGGAACATCAAACCAATGTGTAGCTAAAATCTGTTGAGGTAGAGTATTGCAGAGAATGTCGCATTCTTCACTTTCACTGCTGGTCGTAATACAGCTACTAAGAGAATGTTTCTGCACCCAATGTCAAATTATTGGGATCTTCTATTTCCAACACACAGGATATGCCTGCCGATGAACTTTTGGTTGAGAGGAGCCGGAGATAGCCTGTCTGAATATTTCTGCTTCCACAAAACTAAGCATTGAAGTCAAATATGGGTGTCCTTGAAATACCTTTAGCCTCAATAAACTGCTTTCTTACGTATGAACTCTAAGCAGTAAATGCTTTCTATATATTACCATTCAAGCATTTATTTATTGATAGTTCCCTTGCTGTGTTTAAGTCTATGGGGTATCAACTTATGTTCCCTTCCCTAAACCATGTGGGAAATGATTAAATGATCCGCTATCCCAAAACAGCGGTCACTTTTAAACAGTTGGATACTCATTTTCAGTGCCAGTAACAAAACAGATAACTCTCTTCAAGTGCTGAAGGTTTTAGGAAGGGAAATATTAAGCCACAATCGCGACGCCATTCGGCGACTGCGACATCTGGCCTAAGTATTGTATGACGCTTTTCGGCGTCGCGCGGTAGTGAAAGTGTTAAAACATTCACTGATTTTTTTTTTTTGCGGATTTTAGTTCTTGAAAGTTGGCAGGTCTGAAATAGATGACTATGGAATAGGGAATCTTCAGTGCCATGGCAAAATTGTTTTGTATTATCATAGTGCTAAGTTCTGGATTGCTTCATATACACTATATTGACAAAAGTCACCGGACACCCCTTCAAAGGCAAATGAATGGATCCGCTGCATTGTTAAGATGTGCGGTACAGCTGCAAGCGGTATAAAAACACTCCTGCAGCTGACCGCGATCATATCGCACTGTGAGGTTGAGTGAAAATGTCGCGGCAGGAGAGAACTGACTTTGAGAAAGGAAAGATTGTTTGGTGTTCTATTAGTGGGTTGTCCACAAGATAAACCGAGAGGCATTTAAACATAGCCAAGTCAACTGTTTTGGACATACTGAATAAGTGGAAGACACATGGTGTGCCTTGAAGCAGCAAAACGTACCGGCAGACCAAAGAAAATCCATGATAGAAGACGTCGAAGCCTCGGAAGAGTTGTTACAGCTAATCGACAGTACTGCACAAGACCTCAGTGTGCAGGTGAGTAAAAATGCTGGAACCTTGGTATGCACATGTACCATTCTCAGAGAACTTCATTCCATGGGTTACCGTGGTTGTGCTGCTGCTGCTCGTAAGCCTTTCATCTCTACTCGGAATTCTACTCATCGTTTAGCATAGTGTAAAAGACCTTTATCGTGGATCGTAGATCAATGGAAAAGAGTCATATGGACTGATGACTCAAGATACACGATCCATCAGTCTGATGGCTGTGTGTGGGTATGGAGTCAGCCGGAGAAATGCTATTTACTACAGTGTACTGTTCCTATTGTAAAGTTTGGAGCTGGCAGTGTACTCATGTTGGTTTTTTTTCGTGGTATGGTCCTGGCCCATTGGTTATCATGGACAAACCTGTTGACCAGCAAGTCTACCTTGAATTTCTGGACAATTATGCCCTACCAACTCTGTGGCAATACTATAGAACCGAGCTTTGTTGTTACCAACAGGATAATGCACCGAGCCATAAAGCAAGGGCAGTTATGGCATGGTTCGATAATTCTGTATCGTGTGTGGACTGGTCAGCACAGAACCCTGATCTTAATCCCATAGAGCACATATGGGATGAATTAGAGTGCCACAATAAGAAGTTTGGAACCAAGGCCTACTACTAAGCAACAGTTAGCAGCAGCATTATGTACTGAATGGAAGCGCATACTTATCGCTGTGTTCCAAAACCTTGTCGAAAGCCTGTTTCGAAGGGTCAGTGCATGCATATTAAGGCCAAAGGTGGATCGACACCGTAATGTATGTCAATAAATGCTATGTTGTGTTTATCTTCTAGGTGTTCAGTGACTTTTGTCAATATAGTGTAATTTTTATACAGGTAAATTTAGCCACTTCATTAAAGATGTACAAACTCTGAAGAATACTCTGTAACAGCAGTTGGACTTCTGGAATATATTTTCTGTAAATGTGTACAAAACCTGTTAGTGGCATCTGCATAGTTCTGTGTGGTTTCAAAATTTCCTAAAATTAAGTTGTTTTTTTGTTTTGTTTTTTTTTACTGTCAGACATGTTATTTACTGTGTGATAACTATTTACTTTCTATATCTTCAGGTCTGATGACCAAAGAAGAGCATGCTGTGTATGATGAGATTTCAATGACACATGGAAAATGGTGGGTACCAGCACAGTGGTTTACCTGCCTTGCTGCTAGAGCTCGTAAAGAAGGTCGGATCAAGGATGATGTTCCGCTGAAACATTTGCTGGATGTGAGTTTTTTTTTCCCCCTACAATTAACTTTGCATAAAATGGAATGTGTTTCGAACATATTGTGTGCAATCGTGTAATGTTCTCATGAAGCTTGTACATCACTTGCTACATATAAACTGAGAATTATATGTATCAGGTGATGTATTGTTTCAAGAAAATCACTTATGTTTGACTTGAGAGTTTTAAGTTGTATCAGGAAGGGTGGGAAAATTATCTGCCACTTACTGTTTTTTATTTGAAATTTCCTAATTTGCAGTAAATATCGTTGTGGGTAATAATTTGTGGTAAATACTCTTCGCAAAAGTGATTAGACTGAAGTGTGCCAGGGATAGTGTTTGGTAAAGTTATTGAAAAAGTACGGGGTCTTACATCAGAGAAAGTGTGGGATGTTCAGAGTGGTTTTATGCCTGGTAAAGGCTGCACTAACCAAATTTTTGCATTATGCATGATGATTGAAAAGTATCTGGCTGTTGGTAAGAAAGTTTTTGCTGCCTTCATAGATTTAGAGCCTATGACTGAGTAAATAGGACACTTTTGTGGAAGGTATTGAATGAATATGGTGTTACTTAATAGTGTAAAAGCCATATATGCTGGTAGTAGAGCTTGTGTACAAGTGAATGGTGGTGTATCAAAATGGTTTTCTATTGGTGCAGGAGTCAGACAAGGTTGTGTAATGTCACCATGGCTGTTTAATATATTTATGGATGTGTGCATGCATGATGCCAAAATGGATAAGACTGGTTTGTCTTGGTAATATCTGTGTGCAGATTGCTGTATGCTGATGACACAGTCCTGTTGGCAGAGAGCAAAAGTGAGTCGCAGAGTAAGTTGCCCCAGATGTATGAAGTTTGTATGAAATTCAAACTCGGTATAATTAAGGGAAAAACCAAAGTTGCGGTTTTTGAGTGAGGAACTGGTTATACTGAATGCAAGATGAGTCTAAATGGGAAAGAGATTGACTAGGTGAATGAGTTTTTATATTTAGGAAGCATATTTGATAGAGAGAACAAGATAGTGAAATTAGTAGGAGAGTGAATTCTTTAAAAATCCTCCAAATAAGTGGCGTCAGTTGAATAAACAAATGCATCACTCTTTCCACATGTTACCAACACACAGCAACCGAAAAATTGTTATTCGGTCACCGTTGGCGAAACGAATCTTGAATAACAGTTTTTCGGTTGCTGTGTGTTGGTAACACGTGGAAAGAGTGATGTATTTGTTTATTCGAGTGAATTCTTCATTGAAAGTCACAGCTGCTTTCGGAGGATTTCACAGGAATGATGGGTTCTCAAGAAAGTCCCGAATGGTTGCATATGAAAGTGTAATTGTTCCTACTGTGATGTAGGGCAGCAAAACCTGGATACAGCATAATAGACATAGTTGTTTGTGTGCTGGAGAGATGTTACTTATTGAGAGTTTGTGGCAAGACAGGCTCTGATCATGTGAGGAATGAAGATGTGTAATGCGAGGCAAAATGCTGTTAGTCAGGTGAAGACTAAATATGCTTAGGTGGTTTGGCCGCTTACTAAGAGAATTTTTGCAGCCAGAGTGAAAGGAAAGAAAGGTAGAGGAAGGCCAAGGAGATCATGGGAGGACCAGAATGTCTGCTTGAGAAAAAGATTCAGTACAAAGTATAGAAAGTCTTACATGGGATGGATGTCAGTGAAGCTCGAGCTGTCTGCCGAGATTGTTGTAAATGAAGATGCTTGATACACCAACAGTAAGTAAAATCTAGTTCCATCAGTTAAATGTTTACCTGGCAGATTTTTTTGAGGAGCTAACCTCTGAATCTCGAAACAGCTTGATTTGTGTGTACAGATTATATGAACGCAAAAAAAAAAATTCTTAGTTTCATGGTCTGCGAATTATACTAAGGAAAGTGCTATTTTGAGTTTGTGGTCTTGGGTAAAGTTTAACTTCAACGAAATGTACAGGGTGTGTCTAAAGTCTTTCCCTGATTACGATAAATCGTATAAAATGAACCACGCTCATTAGACACATACGGTCTTCCAATATAGCTTACCTGAAATAGTTTTTTTTTTCCCAGGTCATCAGTATACCTCAAAATGATCTCCTTTTGTTGCACGAAAGGCATCCAGTTGGTACTCTACCTCTTTCTATGTCTGCTGCAATATGTCATCTGTGATGGTCACAAACACTTCAGTTATCCTTCCCTTCAAAGTGTTAATATCTGCAACCAGTGTTGCATAAGCTTGATCGTTAATGTAGCCCCATAAAAAGAAATCAAGGAGCATAATGTCTGGGGATCTTTGTGGCCAATGTATGAGATGATTTCTGCCTATCCATCCATTAGGGAATTTGTCATCTAAGAATTGGACAGGTAGACCTCAGTGTGTAGGTGCACCATCCTGCTGGAACATTACTCATGGTTGCAGCTCTTCCAATTGAGGTGCAACATACAACTGCATTATGTCAAGATAAATACCTGATGTAATGTGGTGGGCTCAAAAAAAAAAAAACCTGTCCAATTACTTTGTTGTGCATTAGTCTGCACCAAACATTGATTTTTTAGGGCTATCCCTCTGTTTCTTTGAACCCCAGATAAGGGACATTGTGTGTGTTCACTTTACCTGAGGTATGAAAAGTTGATTTGTCTGAAAAACAAATCTGTTTCAGGTAATCATCTTAGTCTGTTCGTTCAAGAATATCCATAGTGAATGTCACACGTCTGGGTCCATCAATTAGGTTCCAAGACTTGAACAATATTTGTATGCAAAGAAATGAAGCTGCTTTTTTAAAATGCAGTGCACTGTCTTCATAGGTATTCCCAGTTCACTAGAGGCATGGCGAATTGATTTCCTCGGGCTTCGTAAGAATGCAACACGTACAGCGTCTACAGTTTCCTCACTAATGGAAGTTCTTGCATGGTCACAGACACTGCCCATCTGTGAAACTTTTATTACCAGTTCCTAATGCTCTTCACATCAGGCAGATACTCACGCCTAAACTTCCGCTGCACTGAAAGTGCAGATTTGATTTCATGAAACCAGAGAACACTTCTCCTGCATAGATGCCATTTCACCGACTGGCGCATTCAACAACAAACTATGCTGCCGATGTGCAGCGCCACCTGTTGTTCCAAAAGTACAGCGAACAAACAAAACTGGAGAATATGACCCAATCAATGCAACAAACCGCGTACGTCTAACTAGCTCAGTTCATTTTATATGATTTATCATAATCAGGGAAAGACTTAAGACACACCCTGTATTTTAATAAGATAAAGCTCTAGAATTTTAAATTTTTTAGAACAGTGACTGCAAGAATAAGAAAAGAAAATTATGTACCAAATTTGAATATATAAAATTTGCAGCTCCTTTTCATTTGATGTTGGTCTTTTGTGGTTTTGGATCTTTGGTTGAAAACAGTTCCTGAACACTGGTCTAATGTGTGATCTGTATGTGGTTCTTTGTTTCTATGTGCTGCTGCTCCCAGATCATATTCCAAGACATTACAGGGAAAGAATGTGTTTGTTCTTATAGTACTGTATGTCTCCATTCACTAGAGCTAGTGACCCTAAATCAGGAATGGAAAATTTCTTGGTCTTAAGATGTTTATATGTATGGGGGGGGGGGGAGGTTTTTGAAGAAGTATAGTGTGATCTTAGTGATTTTGGAATGTTACTGCATATATATATATCTTTGTTACAGGAAATGCATACATTTCGAGGAAACTGTGGGCTTCTGTTCAGTTATGACTGGATCAGCATTCCATTGGTGTACACACAAGTAAGTGTATTAACATTTTATTTTATGTTTTGGAAATAATTAATAACTTTATTTTGAATGCACCTCTTGGAACATCAGCAGTGTTGATCAAAGTATGGGTGGGTGGGAGACTTACCAGGTATTTCCTTGGTACAGTACAGATTCAGGGGTGATTGTGAGATGAAAACCAAAAGAAAACCCTGAACACTGACTTCAGTGCTATATGTATGTATAAATAATGCATTTCATTTATATATTATATTGTATAATGTAATGTAAAATACAGGTACACATTGTTTATACATTACACACACATTATATTAACTAGCTACTCAACAATGAACCATTAGTGCCTGTGAAATTTAACTTAGCACTTTTCTTGTACCATCCCCCCCCCATTATCTTAAACATCGTTCAAAAATTGCATTTTTGAATGTTAACATAATTGTTAGAGATCTCAAAAACTGTGAAATTTGTCTTCAAGCATTACATGTTTGAAGTCAAATTTTGCATCTCTGAACATTTAGGCAAACTATGGAGATCAGTTCAGCTCTGGATGCTTTTAAGTCCTGCTGCCGTAACATCCTACAGTGATTTTAGTCAATTGTGCAATTAGGTCATTGAATCTTATGTAACGAAAGTATCTGATATAGATAACAGCTTTGCCAAAATTATAAAAGTAGCCTTTCTTTCACCATGCACAACAGTTTGAATATGGAAAGACACTTTTAATTAATAACCACTTTATAGCATTTTCAGAAATAACATTATCAAGGATTACTAAATTACACAAAATCTGAAAACCCGGGGATTTCAAA
Source organism: Macrothele yani (assembly GCA_039090855.1). Classification (NCBI taxonomy): domain Eukaryota; kingdom Metazoa; phylum Arthropoda; class Arachnida; order Araneae; family Macrothelidae; genus Macrothele; species Macrothele yani. The sequence continues at coordinate 40,926,887 of CM077021.1, forward strand.
GTTCAGAATATTATAAAAACCCGCAGTTCCTGGCTACACCCGGAAGGCAAACAGGCCTGCAGATTGAATCCTTTTATCATACCTCACCTGCCAAGTTTTACGGTTTACCTGTAAAATTTATGGAAATTCTACCTGAGTTCCGGTTATTTTACAAATGGCATATTTTTACATATCTGTTGCTGTTGTTTTTTTTCCCCAGGTTAATCCTATTTCAAGAGGAGAATAAGTGTCCCAAAAGACCATTTTGTGCCTTCATATTTTGATCTACCGGATTACATTTACTTCCTTCCACTTGACGTCTCCAACCTTCCCTGCTATAGCACCCTAGAGGGGAAAGACTTGGTAAAAACGCTATAGGAAATTTGGACTGGGGATAACTTCTAAAAAGAAGTTACCCCCAGTCCTAATCCATAAAAAAGGGCAGATTAAAAATATATGCCTCAAATATTTAAAATTTAAAATTGCATTTTTATAGGTATTCTAACATGTTGGCACAAAAGTTTATGGTCAAAACCTCAAAGTAAAAAATTGTGCAATATCGCAATAATTTTGCAGTTACTAATGAATTTTTTATCCATGTGTGTAGCCTAATGATAAGATACTAATGAGATAATTATGCACCTATTGCATTTTAACTGCTATAAACATAAAAAATGCCAAATATCGTAATTATGGTGTATAAAATCCATTAAAATTGACAGAACATTTGCATAACCAATCTGCTCTCAGTTCACTACATTTATTCAGTACGTTAGTCACTTAAAATATTGATTAAACGTTCACAATATTTTTTTTATGATTTTCAGTTCTTAAAAGTTAGGAGGTCTGCTTTATAATGAACTCTGAAATAAAAAATTTTATGTTTGAAATGAATGTCTCTGTTGGAAATCATTAAATGTGGGTTTCATTGTAGAGAAAGAAAAATGTTTCAAAACTCAGTGTAAAGAAATCGTGATCTGCTTTCAACCTCATCTATGTTTAATTATGAAATAAAAACATTTTGAGAAAGCTCAAAACAAAAACAAGCTTATTCCTTCTGTTATGAGTGAGAAATGTGAAGTCAAACAGTTTTAATAACTTTTACGGGAATGTTCACAAATCGGAAGCAGGACAGGACCATAATCATAGTGCTGAGTTTGCCCCCAATAAGTACCCATCCCTGCCACAAATAGTGGACTGCGTTTTTGATTGACAGGTCACTTCTCAATATGACATTGAATACTTAGTCATGTGGAGCATTAAGTGAACTGGTATATACAAGGGTTGAACAATATAGAGAGAACTGTAAATGATCAAAAGGGCTATATTTTATCCACAGAGTGGAAATACATTGATGGAGTGGTAGGTTTACAACTCAAAAGTTTGACAAGTAAGAAAATATTTCCTATTAAATCTATATTTACTTAAAATTCATAGAGTAACATATTTCTGCGTTGAAAAATGTTCAAGCTGTCAGAGTGCAGAATATACAAGAACATAATGAACTAAAACACTTACTCAAGGCTTTACTGAGATCAATATACTTAATTCTATTTTAATTTGAAGAATCTTCAATTATTCTTCACATTTTCTGAGTTCGTGTTTTTACAGACGTGAAAAACAAACTCAGATGGGAAGAATAATTGAAAGTTCTTCAAATTAATATAGAATTAAAACGTTAATGAATGATAAGAGAAAAATAAAAAGGTTGCAATGACTCATTTCTAATTTATAAAGCAAAATGTAACAGGTTATCAAATTATTGAACTCTTTTTGTGTTCTGGTCTTTGGAATCAATAAATTTCAGTGCCATTTAGGCTGGCCACTTTAAATGAGAATAAATGATTAAAATAATTTAAGAAGCTGAATGTTAAAAATGATGATAATGACTTGGCTGGGTACTTACATTTGCACCCAACCAAGGTACTTGCAATATAAGTACACAGCCAAGTCATTATCATTTTTTACGTTCAGTTCCGTAAAGAAATTATTTCAATAATTTATTCTCAAATTTTGAAGATGACAGTCCGATTTTTGGTGTAAATGTGACCAGGATGGTAAGTCAGATAATATCCGAAAACTTGAAAATTTAATCATCCTGGAGCGGGACTCGAGATATCTCCCAGATAGCGCCTGGGTATGCTAACCACTACACCACCCAGAACGACCAAGTCTCAAGTTTCCGATTAATTTGAATATAACCATCACAGGATTTGCTAGTCGAAGCAACCGGCATTCATGTTTAGCGAATCTGGAGGTTAAGAATCCTATCCAGTGATTGCCCGGAGAAGCAGATAAATCTTCAAAATTTGTATTATATAGGTGTAATCCCGTATTTCTTTCATCGCTTGTTCTCATTTATATCCCGTATCCCGTATTTCTTTCATCTCTCTCGCTTGGCCCCAAAATTTATTCCAATCTCCTTGATTTTTGACAACCTTTTAATCTTTATGATCGTGTGTTGTCAGCTCAAATTTTGGAGCAAATCAAACTGGGGAAATGTAAGTTATGTAAACGGAAAAGGAACGTGTTGCAAATTTCCATTCCTCTTACAACTAAGAGTGAAATTATATACTGAATATCATTCTCTGTCTAAGGTGATATGATGGATTCGAAGCTTTAAACCAGAGATTTATGTAAAGGATTTTAGGAAGTGTGCCTGACCCTGAAGTCTTCTACAACCGTTCGGAGTAGAAAGCTAGACGATTTGGGCTGGAGTGCCTGACATGAAAGTAACACAGAAGCAATGTAGAAAGATAGAGGAAGATGCCCTTATTTTATAATGGGGATGAGGGGCAATAGAGCTTCATTTGCCCATCTAATGCATGACAGATATTTAATGGTTTGAGCATATTTGTACCTTCCTGGGATAAATCCTGAGGTTTTGCTGTGGTAGTGCCGAACGTTGACTACTAAGCCATCCGCAGCCCATAAAGCTTTAAACTACTGCTGAAAGCTACTTTTTAAGCTAGGTCAAGATGCAAATTAACTTGATTCTACAAAAATATTAATATAAATCGTGCTTACTATATTTTCTAATGCCACGCCACGCGCCACAGTTCCGTTCATCTTATTGGTTTGTTTTTGAGAATAATGCCACACCCAGTTTTAAAGCTGCTGGTAAACATACCACAAATGAATTTTTAATTAAAGACTACTCTGACCCACCTGCTCCCTTTTCTGATGTGGTAGCACAATACATTTTATAACCTTCATTGAAGATAAATCATGCAGTGGAGGGAAATGTTAGCAAAACTATTTCTCTGAACAAAATACCTCTCAACAGCAGCCAATGGACACCCTAGTTAATCCCAAAACAGATGTAACAAACACTTGTTCTTTAAGATTTTAATTAGTTTCTTTGGTACTTCAGCAAGAGGGAGAATACAAGGACAAATAATACGAGGGTTGTACCGAAAGTAGTGCAATAGCGGGCATAACTTTTTTATTAACTGACAGAGGTCTTTCAAATTGCACATTTTGGTTTGGTAACTCTTCCTCTATACAAATGTACTACTTAAGTCTCCATCACAAGTGATGCATTTGTGCCATGGTTGAACCCAACTCTTGAATTCTCTTTGAAAAAAATCAGGTGTGGACTGTTGTACCCACTTCTTCACAGCCACTTTCACCTCGTCTCAAATCGTTGTCCCCGGAGACTGTCCTTCATTGGACTGACTGGGTGGAAGTCGGAGGGTGCCAGATCTGGGCTGTACAGTGGATGGGGAACCACCAACCATCCTAATTTGCTGATCGCCTGATTTGTTGCCAAAGATGTGCGTGGTCTCTCATTGTCAAGGTGACTGTGGATCCTTTTCAGATTCTTGTTTGGTACCTCTTCCTTGTTGTGGCTCCTTTAAGCTTCTTGAGTGTCTTTATGTACCGCTCGCTGGTCACGGTACGGCCACATTCCAGAAGATCAAGAAGAATGACACCCCTGTCATCCCCAAAAACAGTTACACGACTTTCTGTGCTGATCGCTGGCTTTTGAACGTATGCCTCGGTGAAGAAGTGTGATGCTATTCCATGGAGATTGATTCTTTGTATCTGGATCATAAAGGTGATACGCCCATATTTCATCCCCTGTCACCAGAACAAAAAAAAAAAAGTGTCTTCATTGGCTTCAAACGCTTTCAGCAAATTAGAGCAGACTCCCACCCTCTTTTTCTTCAAATCAGGTGTCAACTGCCGAGGTATCCACTTTGCACATACTTTCTGATACCCTAAGTCTTCCATCTTCTGTATAGGGCATTGTGACCACAGTCTAGTTGTGCAACAAGCTCACGGATTGTGACTCTTCGCACGAATCAATTATCCACTCGCTGACGATTCGTGTCAGTGGTCGCAGATGATGCTCTCCCACTGTGTGGTTTGTCTTCAATGCTAGTTTCCCCTTCTTTAAACTTCATCCATCTGTGCACATGCTCTTGTCAATGGTGTCATCTCCGTAAACATTCTGTGGATGTTGGATAGCCTGTACCCTTCCTTCGTCGAGAACTCAATGACTGCATGTTGCTTCTGCATGGAATCCATTATTTACATGCAATGTAGAAAGGTTACTATAGAGGAAAAGTTGCTTTTCCAACATGTGCAATTTGAATGACCTCTGTCAGTTAATAAAAAGGGTATGCCCACTTTTGCATTACTTTCGGTACAACCCTCTTATTATTATAATTATTATAAAGAAAATGTCTTTAGCAGGATGGGTTGAATTACGGCAGGTACAATGGTGTGCTCAAGTGAGAATAAAGGAGTTCAGTTATACGTTAGGCAAGCTCCTGTGTATGTTATTTCCCTTAGTGTACCCTGAACTTAACCACTTATTTCTATGGGGTAATGTAAGACAATGAGTCAGACACCACTTTCCTAAAATCCTCTATGCCATGTTTTTTTTTTTTTTTTGTTTAATGTTTATTCTGCATTTGGAGAAAGCTGTGAAACCATTTTCTTTGTACATAAGCATTGTAGAATTATTCTCCTTTTGTACCAAAGCAACGAACTGGCAATGTTAATCTAGGCCTAACCTCGGAACAATGGCACCTCCCAACAACGGTTGCTTTTTCTTGGTCCGAGCAGTGACCATTATTCAAAAGTTTCACTATAACTAAAGTCAAACAGCAGTAAGGAACACACAGGATTTAGGAATAGTGAAACTCGTGAGCTCTACTATTCTGAAAGCTAGCCAGACTGTTAACTGGGAAGTTTGTCAGCCTGCAGAGACAGCATTTACAAGACTATCATGCTATGGGTGTTTTCTTAAGGATCATTGATTGCAAGATTTGATTCACTTAGTCTGCAAGATTTGTTTTCTTTGAGGTCCATTGATTACAGTGTTTGAAATACCCAGTGGTCCGCTGGCCATTGACCAGTAAAACTTCCGTCGGACCACTGAATTATGGATTTTACTGGCCTGTAAGTTTAAAGAAATTTGTTTTTTGCCCGTCTCTACTCAGATTAATTTGTGCTCTACTGGCCAGGGTTTCAGATGTATAGTGTTTACAATTATGAGGAGATAATGGGAAGGTGACTACCATTTGTTTTATGGAGGATGCAGTTGTGACACGAGTGTTTTTTTTTTTTTTTTGTTTCATTTTCTCCAGCACTTAATTTTTTTTTACTTTATCTTTCCTGGGTTAATACAACCAGGAATGTTATTACTATTTCAGTGATCTCAAGTTTTTTTTTTTTTTTAAGCAGAAAACTTGCAGCAAACCCTAAAAGCATTAACCATGATTATCAATAAAATAAAATAACTGAAAAATATAACTAATTACTGTCAGAATAATTATAGAAGATTAAAATTGCTCTAAACACAAAAATCTGCAGAATTTCACAAAAAGTGGGCATCTTTAAAAACCTGGTTTGACCCCTGCTTCTACATCTCTCTCTATGTCACTAAGCTGTTCTCTGAGATTCAGAGGTTAGCTCCAAAAAGAAATACAAACTTCCAGATATTTTTACTTATTGTTGTCGTATCAAACTTCGCCATTTACAGCGAACTTGACAATACAACTCGTGCTTCACTGATATCCATTACACGCCGTACACAAGATCTTTTATACTCCATAATCTTTTTCTCATGCAGACACTCCTGAATCTGATCCACCCATGTCTTCCTTGGCCTTCCTCTGCCTTTCCTTCCTGCCACTTGGGCTGAAAATATTTTCTTAGTAAGCATTTCATCACTCATTCTTTCAACATGGCCAAACCACCGAAGCATATTGGTCTCCACCTTGCTAACAACATTTTGCTTTACATCACACAACTGCAATACATCTTCATTCCTCACACAATCAGATCGTGTCTTGCCACAAACCCCACGTAAGTAACGCATTTCTCCAGCACACAAACGGCTCCTATGTTTCTTTTGCAGTACCCAGGTTTCACTGCCATATATCAGAGTAGGAACAATTACTGTTTCATACACAGCCATGCGGGACTGTCTAGAGAACCCATCATTCCTGTGAAAACCTCCCAGAGCAGCTATGACTTTCAAAGAAGAATTCACTCTCCTACTGATTTCACCATCCAACTTGTTCTCTCTGTCAAACATGCTTCCTAAATACACAAACTCACTCACCTGGTCAATCACAGTGCCATTTATACTTGAATGTAATGTAAGTATAAATGGCACTGTGATTGACCAGGTGAGTGAGTTTGTGTATTTAGGAAGAATGTTTGACAGAGAGAACAAGTTGGATGGTGAAATCAGTAGGAGAGTGAATTCTTCTTTGAAAGTCATAGCTGCTCTGTGAGGTTTTCACAGGAATGATGTGATATTTATATATTTGAAGTCAAAGATAAAGTATTTGTGAATGGTCGTCAAATGAAAATTCTTTATGGTAAGTTTATTTGTGGCTGTAAGCTCAGTGCAGCATTATTTCAGACAACAAACTCAGGAGATAAATGGAACTGTGGTGTTATTCTTGGGGCATACAGTACTTTTCAGAACAGCAGCATAACAAGCTACTTTTAATAAGTAGCTTCCCAGTTGCTGTATAAAACCATGTGAATTGCAAAATGTAATATTAAACTGCTACCTTTTGACACTTAACTATTCTTTTAATTGATGCTGATTCCTGTTTCCTATAGTTAACCAATAGTGTATTTTGTGCTTTTCTATCTCACTGAAGTATCTTTTTCCTCCATACAGGTGGTGACTTTGGCAATTTACACCTACTTTTTAGCCACTGTTATGGGTCGTCAATATCTGGATTCAGAAAAAGGATACCCAGGGCATGATATCAACCTTTATGTTCCTGTCTTCACTATACTCCAGTTCTTCTTTTATATGGGGTGGCTTAAAGTAAGTCTTATGTGTGAATTCATTTCTGACATGTAATAACTGATGCCGTTCAGGCAACCTTTCCGAATGTCGGGCGCCAGACGCCAAATGGTGATCAAAAAAATTGTACTGGTGGGTAAATATTGAAACACAATCGCCACCATTGGCGAGTTTTTTTGTTTTTTTTTTTAGTTTTTCTGTTTTCAGAATCGGAATTTTGATTCTTAAAAAGAAATCGGGATTCCGATTCTGAAATAAGACTGAACTTCTTTTAGCAGTATCTGCTGAAATAAGACTGAACTTCTTTTAGCAGTATCTGCTAAAAGAAGTTCGGCTGGCCACTGATAAGAACGAATACCTACCCCTAGCGTGTTCCCTCTTTCTTCGCACGCGCTTCGGGAACGGCGGCTAAGAGCCCTTACAAATCGGGTTTCTGACGCCGCATGGTCATTAGATGACACAGCGCTCTTGCAAAGGCTGAATTATTGTTGAACGCAAAGTGCTTTTGGTTTGGTGTTTGGCTATAGCTTATAGTCGATTTCGTTTAGGTCAGAAATAGTTTGGTTGTTTTTCGATGTCGCAAAAAAATTTTTTTGTGGTGGGAACTCTGATGGTAGAAATTCTATTCGGGGAAAATGATTCTCCTGAATGTGAGAATGTACAGCATGGCACAGTCGAAAGTTGTAATGTGCAAATTAATGCTGTTTCAGCTGAAACTGCTGACCCTAACGTACAGATTTGTGAACTGGAAATTTGCGATTCCTCAGACTTGCCACAGGCCAAAACAGCTCGCATATTTAACCGTGGTACTTTTGAAAAGTGGCAAAAAACTTACAACTGGCTGCAGACGGAAAACGGAAATCTGTTTTGTTCTGTATACCGACGGAACGCTCGAGCTGATCACACCAATTTTGAAAAAGGATGCTCAACGTTCAAGTTGGAAGCGGTAAGTCACATTACTTATTTTTTAGTTTATTGTAATAAGATTGTTCACAATTTTTCTTAACCTTTTTATAATGTATTTATTTGTTTTCATGTAATTATGTTTTGTTTCATTCTTTGTTGTTTTTGAAAACGGGAACATCGTAGCGCATACCAACGCTGGAGACCAGCCATTTTTTGATAAAGTTAACTGATAATAATAATTTTAGATCGAAAAAATATCATAAATTGCCATTTCGAATGATTTTAAAATAGTTTTTTTCTGTCAGGATTTTCCGAAAAAATAAAGATAATTATGTCATAGTTTACAGATCGAAAACTAGTTGACATATAATTAATATAGTTAAATGCTTATTTTTCGGAGAATTATCAGAAAAATTTATTGATGACTATTGCAACAACTGCAACAACGGCATATCTCCCCTTTGTGTCCGTTTTGCAGATAGGTTTTTGCGACATGCAGCGGAGACGCATTCCGGTGAAAAGATACACACTTACTAAAGTTCAGGATTACCAACATTCAGTAATAAATGCGTTTTTAACTGCAGACTTGTGAAACAGTGTTTTACTCACGATATGTTAAAACGTGCATGTTACTGCCCTATTTTACGCTTTTCAATTGTAGGTTGAAGAAGCGTATAGGCTCCAGCTTTGTCTGTCTGTCCGCACGATAACTCACGTAAAAATGGTTAGATTTCGATGAAATTTTAGTATGTCGTAGGGCACAACCTGGGGACGAACCCTTTCGAAAATAGGCGAAATGGGGTCAAAGGTCTGGACATAGGAGCGGAATCCATTCTATTGCCCTTATGCGTCATAACTTATGTTAAAATGCTTTGATTGCGACAAAACTTTATCGTGTTGTTCCGGAGGTATACTGAACCTGTTCTGATGAATATCATCAAAATGGGGTCAAAGGTCAGGGCACAGGAGTGAGATTCATTCTGCAGCCATTATCCTCATAACTTGACTAAAAATGCTTCTATTGCAACAAAACTTTAGTATGTTGTTCCAGAGGTACATTGAACCAATTCTGTTTGATATCATCGAAATGGGGTCAAAGGTCAGAGCACAGGAGTGAGATTTACTCCACAGCCATTATCCTCATAACTTGAGTAATAACTTCTGGTATGTTGGAAAGCGTATCATAATCAATGCATTGCATGATTTTACTAACTTGTTTAATTATATTTTTAGAAATCTAAACAAATTATGTAAGTGATATTCCAAGTGCAAATTCTCAGTCTTTTATGTTTACTTTTCAGGTTAAAAGTCATAATGCTTCTAAAGTACATCAACAAGCATGTTCTGTGTACAAAGCACAGACCAAACCATCCGAGGCTCCTCTTGCTTATAGCTGTATCTAAGATGACCCAAGAATTAGAAAAATCCATGAAGGTGTTATTTCTTATTTCATACACAATTGCAAAAGGCAACTTTTCATTTAATGATTTCAAAAGTTTATGTGCACTTCAGAAAAAATTAGGAACTCAGTTGAGTGATACATTAATGATCAGGCAGCAAAAATATTTGTAAGCTACATAGCAAAAGAAATTCAAAGCAACCTTGTAAAGGATATTAATGAATCTAATTTTCTTGCAATAATGTCAGATGCCTCAACTGACAAAAGTATGTCAGAAAGTGAAATTGTGTACATCCAGTACATGGATGGGCCAAATCAAAAAGTTTCTTTTCTTGGTCTTCAGCCTCTTTGGAAAGCTGATGCATCTGGCACAATGGAGGCCATAGAAACAATGATGAATGAGAAAGGCATTGCTAATTGGAAAGAAAGATTAGTTGCTTTGATGGAGCATCAGTGAACATGGGATCAATTAAAGGTGTTGCCAAACAACTGAAAGATAAAGTTGATGGTTTAGTTGTGGTTCACTGTTTGAACCACAGATTAGAACTTGCCTTGAATGATGCCTGCAATGATGTGAGCTACTTGACAACTTTTGAGGATGTAATAAAGGGACTGTATAAACTGTATAATAAAAGTCCGAAGTTATTACGAAATGTAAAGGAAGTGGCTGACTTTCTTAATGAGTGCCACCCAATAAACAGCATCCGATAGGTCATGTCAAAGTATAGAGCAGTTTCTGCACTGCGTAACAATATACACATAATTTGTAGCCATTTGCAGCACATATGTGCAGACAAAAATGAAACAAGTAAACTGAAGGCTAAAGCTAAAGAGTTCTTGATACATCTGACTAGTGCACGCTTTGTGAAATTCTTATTTTTTTTATGTGTGATTTTAGTAAATTGCTAACGATGCATCCCTGTTTCTACAAAGAGAAAAATTGGTATTACATCATGCAGAGTTAATGAAATGAACACGTGCATATCAAGATTACAAAATTTCCTATGATCGAAAGGTGTCCAAGAAACTGAACTTGATGGTTTGATCTCTGATGGTACATTCTGTGATATTAAATTGGTTTCTGAGCAAAGCCGAAATGAACTTGGTTGTTTTGAAGAGGATAAGAGAAAACTGCTTGTTGCAGTTAAAAGCTATATCAAAGAAGAAATATTATTTTCAGTAACGGACAGTCTTATTCCCTTGGCAAAAATTTTAAACCCCTCTCACTTTCCAGACAAAAACACTGAAATCAATGAATATGGGAATGAACTCTTTCAGGTGTGTCGTTGACTGCCCAAGTCTGTATTACGTAATGGGAATGAAGATTCAGTGATGACAGAATTTTGTAGGCTAAAAAGCAATGCAACGAGCACGATGACATCGAATGGAAAAAGAGTAGCATTTGAGGCTTTGTTTAGTCTACTCTATGCTGAAAAAGATGCAACACATTTTTACAGCAACATTTTAAAAGTTGATGCAGTTAGTGCCATGCAGTACTGCTGCTTGTGAACGAGGATTTTCTGCTATGAACAGAATAAAATCATGTTTCAGGGCAAACATGAACCACCATACTTTGAATGATTTGATGATGATTAGGTGCAGTGGTCCATGCATTGAACAATATGAACCATGTGGTGCTATCAAACTATGGTGGGCCGCCCCGATGGCGCAGTGGTCTAAGCGATGGCCTCTGATCATTCATCCGAAAGGGGTCCGGGTTCGAATCCCGGTGAGGCATGGATGTTGTGTTTGTCTTACGGCACTGGCTCTCTCCCTTCCCTGGAACCAGTGACCCTAAATTAGGGACGGGCGACTGCTTATAGCCCATTGAGTTGCTCATGGTGGTCGTTAAACCTTCAATAAAAAGAAAAAAACTATGGTGGATAGATACGTCTGATGGGAAAGTCCGGCATATAATGCCTATAAATGTTAAATGAAAATCCTAAGTTTCTACCCTACCTAAATAATATTTTATGCTTTCAGCTTTATATATATAAAGCCCTATGCAAGTATTTTTAAAAATCATACTGTGTAAAAAAAAAAATGTATATCCTAAACTAGCATTCATACTGTGTAAAAAAAAAAAAAAAAAAAAAAAAAAAATGAAACCCAAACTAGCATTGTGTTAATACAATATCCATCAATTTTAATAAAGCTAATATTAATTCAAGTTTGTTATTTGAATTGTTTAATAGATCCAAACCTTAAATTAGACAGGAATATCACCAAAAAAAAAACACCAAATTTGCAAAAATATTTACGAAAAAAAAAATTTCTAAGCTCGTGCTTCAAATGTACAGATCTTGCAGATTAGCCCAGGCCTGTATCTAATATGCAGCTTTGTTTTTCAAATGTCATAAATAGGCTTGCATCAATCAAACATTTTCTGAGTATGCATTAAATATCTTTTCATTAATATTAGTTCATTTAGAACTTAATTAGTTTATATTTTGGCGGGTAAGATTTTTCAAGTGGTTTGTAAAAATAGACCTTACCAGCCAAGGTGGCTGGTAAAAATATAGACACATTCGGGAAGGTTGCGTTCAGGGCCTTCAAGTTTTCCCTGTTCATGATTAGTGATTTTATGCTGTCTCTTAAAGGAAAACTGATTCTGGTAATGCAGGGTTGAAAAGTGAGCTAGTCTGACTCCCAGGGCTGTTTGTTTTTATGTTTGGACTGCAGCTAAATGTTGTATTAGCCTGGGACTACCATTTAAAAGTTTGTTTTTCTAAAGCTGTGGCTCCTGAGCCTATGTATTCTCTTATTTTTCTTTCTCGATGTTCCCATTGCCATGTACAGCAAAGTTCCAATTTACACAGTTAATTCCTTCTGAAGATTTCTACATAAGTCGAGAAACCGTTCAAGTTTTGAAAAGTGCTTAATTGCGGCGAATTGCTGACATGCATGTTCATTTCAAGAGACAGCTAAAATATTACTATAGTACATGCAAAGATCAGCAAAAAAGCCAAATTAATCCTGAAATATAAAGCACATGTAACAAAGAAAACTAAATGCTTACAGTAATACATATACAACATACACCACCTACCTAATAAGTTGTATGACCCCCCTTTAGCCAGCAAAACAGTGGCAACTCAGCAAGGCATTGATTCAATGAGGTGGTGATAAGTATCCTGGGGTATCTGGTACCATAATGTCAACAGCAGGTCCTCCAGTTCCCATACATTTCAGGGTGGTGCTGATTTAGCAGGAACCCGCTTTTCCAAGTGGAACCTCAAATGTTCAATTGGGTTAATTTCAGGTGAATTTAAAGGCCAGGGCATTAACAGAAAGTCACCAGCATGTTCTTGGAACCATTCCTTGAGGATTATGGCAGTGTGGCATGGCACATTATCCTGTTGGTGTAATGGCCATCACCAGCAGGGGACACAGTTGCCATGAATGGGTTAACTTGGTCCACAACGATGTTCAGATACCTGACAGTTGTCAGAGCTTGTGCTATTGGGATAATGGGGCCTAAAGTGTCCCAAGAAAACATCGCCCACAGCATAACACCGCCGCCACCACCGGCCTGTTTCCCCCAACAATTGTATCTGGAACTTAGTCCGCAACGATGTTCAGATACCTGACAGCTGTCAGGGATTGTGCTATTGGGATAATGGGGCCTAAAGTGCCCCAAGAAAACATCGCCCACAGTATAACATTGCCGCCGCAGGCCTGTTTTCACCCAACAGTGCATCCAGGTGTCATAACCAGGGGAGGGGGTCAGGCGTCAGGACCTCCCCAAATCTTTCGGGAATACAATATGTACACTTTTTATGATGTGATCCAACTAAATTTAGTAATAAAAGATTGATTGTAACTTTTCGTAGAATGAAAACACATGTATGTATACTTAATAAAACAGCTACATCGATTAAGCATGGTTACCAACATCGTTGGCGTGTATATATATATAACTTAACCATATATATATTTATGTATATATAATATGTGTGATTGGACCCCCTCCCGTCAATTTTGAAACATGGTTACGGCACTGGTGCCATAGCCTCCATTGGTAATCGGCGTATCTGCCCTTGGCAGTCTACGTAATGCACCAGGAATTTTGATTCTTCAGACCAGACCACTTCCAATCATCCACGGTTCAATCTCTATGATCTTGGGCCCATTTCATGCGTTGTTGGCGATGACGTGCAGTGATCTTGGGGACACGGCTGGGTCTTCGGCTACGCAGGCCCATGCGCAGAAGGCCGAGATGAACTGTGTGCTGTGACACATTGCCCTGATCACCACTATTGTAGCTGCGGGGGATTTGTCGCACTGTGGCCCGGCGGTCGCTGTGAACAATGCGCGACAGTCCCCGCTCCACTCCGACGTCGATGAGCTGCGGACGACACACGGCTGAACGACGACTCGTCGTTTGGCCATCTGTGAGCCGCTTTCGATACGTACTCACCACAGCGGCACGTGAGCAACCCACAAGCAGCGCCATTTCTGAGGTCGTAGTTCCAAGGCGCCATGCCATCACAATTTGTCCTTTATCAAACTCCGATAAATCGGCAGCTTTTTCCATTCGGACTTCGAACACTATTAGCCGAAAGGCAGTCCTCAGGTTGTATATATACTGCTCTGTGAACTTCACCTGTGTCACCATTGGGTCTCCAGCCATGCGCTCATTTCTCTAGGCTGGGGGTGGTCCTAATGGAATGGCTCATTTGTGTACATATTTATTAATAAGCTCCCAACTCTGCTGATGTCAAGGACACTTTTAAATACTTGTCCAAAGATAACTGCAAAGTCTTTCTTTTCGTAAATCACTTTGTTTCAGGCAGGAGCATTGTGCATTAACCCGAACACTTCCGCAGACCTTTTGGTATCTGGATCCTGAGCCTTAAAACCAGCCAGTCCTTCATTGATCATTCTGAAGCATTCGGACATCCGCTCAACTTCAAATTGTTTAGCGGATTCAGCTTATTTCTTCCTCTCTAACCTAATCTTTGCTCTCAAGATCTAGTAACTCTTTGGTGCTTAGTCTAAGAATTTGTAACTATTTTCATGCCATTTAATATTCTGTACTTTTGTGTCTATAGTTATAATTAGTCTCTTCTTTCCACGTTTACCTGATAAAAATGTGCAGTCTCTTCTTTGGTGGAAAGAAGAGACTGCACACGTTTATCTGGCATGTTAATCAGATAAACGTAGAAAAAAGAGGCTGACACTCAGCTACTATCCAAATGGACAACCAACACACAACTCCGGAGAAACAAAAAAACAAAATGGTGTAATTGTGTGCCGATGCACGCTGTCGATAAGCGATCCCAGATGGTCGCTGTTTTCCCATCCAGCGTTTTCCCAGTGCTGGGCTCACCTGTACTATTTTGTCATACTTATAAGTGGAAGATGCAATGCAGCCACGTAACTGGAAACCACACAAGTCAGGGACTTACTGTATTGTTAAATGTTATCTTTCCTGAAAAACGTTTTGTGTTTTAGCATCAGGGAGTGAAAATTTTCTGAAAATGGAAGTGATGAAGTTGGGAAAATTTCAGAGATTTGATGCATGGTGTTCAAAAGTATTCATCCTCTCAAAGTTGCATCATTTACCTTAAATAGTGAAAGCTTTTATATCCTACATTCATGGTCCTCAGGCTAAAAGTTCTTTCAGAATGATGGATGAAATTAGTCATGCAGTCAGGAGGAATGACTGTATATTGTGAAGTGATTTTTTTTAAAAAGGAAATTATACATTTTTTTCACCTTGAAATTCATTTTTATAGTAATTTTTGAAATTTGACTCTTTCTTAACTCTTGTTTTTTCAATATTTGGATGCTTATTACAAAAGTAAAACTGAAATGAAGGAAGGGTATGCATGGATTTAAAGTGAAATGATAATTAAAAAAGCCTTTTTGAATGTTTTTACATTTTGCTATTTTTCCCCCCAATAAAAGTAATGGTAACATATTAAAGCCTCCCACATAATGCTTCCCAAGGAGAAAGTCTCATGGTTTTAAATTAACTTCCACAATGGAATTCCTTGCTTCAATAAAAGCTAGAGAAAACTGACATGTGTTAATGTAGATGCACAATTCCAAGTAAGTTAGGCATATTTTCTCCTTTAACGTCCAACTTTCAAAACACTTATGTTTGGCCGACTCAAGGTGTTGGGAAATGATTTTTTTTTCTTCACTGGAAACAACTTTTCACATACTTTATAGAACAGTCTTTCTATCCATTGAAAATACTTCTGGACCAAAATCCATCACATGCTTATTCAGTCTTGTACTGCCACACATGTTTACTTTAGGCATGTAAACAATATTGCGCAGTTACCAGTCAACATTAATAAAGTGCCAGAAATCATCTGTGAGAGTTTACACAGCTTAGAACTCTTTCATTTGAATTTCAAGGATTTATGAGAACCTAATTCAAACTGTGTATAAATAAGGGAACAACCAAAGTTCTGCTTTTTGAGTTAGGAACTGTTAGTACTGAATGGCACAGTAATTGACCAGGTGATTGAGTTTGTATATTTAGCAAGCATGTTTGGTAGGGAGAACAAATTAGATGGTGAAATTAGTAGGTGAGTATTTTCTTCATTGAAAGTCATGGCTGCTTTTAAGAGCGTTTCCATAGGAATGATGGGTTCTCCAGAGATTCCCAGATGGCTGTGGTATAAAAGTGTAATTGTTCCTACTCTGATGTATGCATTAGTGCAAGTTTTCCGTCTTTTGAAAATATCCGAAGATGGAAGCGGGACGGAAGAAAATATCAGTAAAAATAAAATTTCCAAATATATATTTTTCTTTTTCCCCTTTCTATCAATACGCTCTACTCCGGAAAGTAAGTACGCCATCGGCAACCAAGCTCGTACCGTAGTACCTTGTTTATCGTAAACTCGGAGTAGCAGCGGCGCCTGATGCATTCTGGGTAAGAGGGGCATTCTGGTTGAAGAGGAATCGATGGAGCAGCTTCCTTGGAGGTTCTACGCCGATCCTCGCCTATGTCATAACCCCCAGCTACGGGTACATCACGCACCATAACCGGTTCACCCATCGACCACTGGCTCTGCTGCTGTAGGTCACAGCTAATCTTTGGAGTGAGTAGTACCAGTCGATCTTGCCGTAATTTACACGTGTATGCGTACGCATTTCTATATTAATTTACGTATGCGAAATTAACCAAGTATTGGTAAATTTGTGATTCCTTTTTTTCAACATGCAGTCAGCTATCGAATTCATAGATTCGAAAATTATGTCTGCTTTGAATGATAGCAGTGTTAAAAATAAGTGGCGATGGGAATGGTTAGATGAGACTGATTCCCATGACCAGAGATCGCGATAATGCCTCTACACGCGTATTTCACGCCTTAAAAACGCCGAATATGCTTTAAAATTTAGAAATACGTATTTTTACGCATTGTTTTTCCATATGAAATTTCCTTTTATAATCGGTGATTACACCGCGATTATGGCATAAAAATGACTTTTTTTTTTTTTTTATCAAGAAATGATATCTTAACTTTTATGTCACAGTTTATGAAAAAATCATGATTTGGTTCCCATTGCCGAGCTGTTCAGCTAGGGATCGGCTTTCGGCAATCATTCGGAAGAACCTTCAGGCAGTGTGGGAAAGAGCAGCTCAACCGATGGGCATGCGCATTTCAGCCACGTCGGGATTGAGACGCTAGTGTATCGGTGCAGCGTGGTGCCGTTAAACCTTGGCGTGGAGGAAGTGAAAAGCGACGTGTTTTGAAGTTCGTTTAATTGCCATTTCAGGGCGGGATTCTCCTGCCTTACGAAATTTTAAGAATATATATATATATAAATATAAAATCAGACGGGGCTAGTTTTCCGCCTGGGGAACTGTATTCCGTTTTTCAGAACTAACGAAAGCTAAACGGAGTGAAATGTTTTCCCGCGAACGTAATTTCTTTTTCTCGTGAAGTTTCCTCTGTCCAGTATTGTTATTAAATATCAATTTATTGCATAAATGTTTGCATTTCAGCTTGAAAGTGTAGACAATAGTTTCCGATAACGGAAGTTCGGAGCAAAAATTTCCTTGTAAACTTTAGGCACGAGTTTCTTTCGCGGATTCGAAGAGTAACTCTTTGTTGTCATCAAAACTGAAGATAACTTTTTTGGGGGTGTTGTGTGTGTGTGTGTGTGGGGGGGTAGCAGTGGAGGGGGAGGGTCCGGCTGGGGACGGAATTTCGTCTTTCAAAACTTTCGAAAAACGGAAGTTAGACGAACTGCAGATTTATTCTGTAATCGCAATATTTCCTCTGCTCATTTTTTGTAAAATATAACTTTGTTTGATAACCAATTGTGTTTCAGCTTGAAAATGGAGGGAAAATTTCCGAAAATGGAAGTTGGACGAAGCGAAGATTTTTTCGTAATCATAATTATTTTTTCGCGATGTTTCCACTGTCCTGAATTATTGTTAAATGTTATTTTCCCTCTATAAATAGTTGCAAAGGGAGAAACTGGACATTCCTCATATCAGAAGAATGGTTGAATCAACCAACTCTCAATTATGTTAACTGTAAACATCTCATACATAGTATTCAAGATATTTTTTTTTCAGAGCTGAAGGAAAACATGTTAAAAAATAATAAATTAGTTGACCTTTGCAATACTAAACTTGCACATCACAATGTCCAATGAAGGTTTATTTTATCTTTTGTGATTGAGATAGACTGTAGATTTCCTTCCTCCACAATAGAACTCTTTTTGAAGTTTGAGTGTGTAGAATCTGAATCTGTGAAGCAACACACACACACAAGTTTTGGTACAGTCTTTCGAAAGCAAAGCAAAACAAAATTTTTTGCAGTCTCGTGGATAAAACAAGACAAGTAGGTAAGATTTTGATAAATTATGACTTATTTTATATAAAAGAAAATCAATTACATGCTAATTCATGTTTACATATTTATATATAGATATAATTAGTTTTAATATAAAATATTTAGCTAAAAATTTAATGCGATAATTGTTCGTTCTCTAAAAGTACTCCTTTGAAAAGAAAAATACTCCTTCAAAAATTGTGAAGGAGTATTTTTACTCTTGAAAAAATCCTAGCATGATCTCTGCCCATGACGTCAAATCTGGTTCTTGGTGCTGGAAAATTAAGGAACCAGGATTTAGCTTTTGTGTTTTCTGCAGCAGAAAGTTAAACTATGGAAGCAATGGTAAGAAAGTGCTGTTCAGACACAGTAAGGATGCTGATCATCAAAAGTGTGTACGATCACAGCAGCATACACAAACATTGCCTGGAGTCTCTCTCCTGTTCAAAGAAATAATTCACCTATGAAAATTTGTGATGGTTACTATAAAACTGTGGGTGAAGTGAATTAATGAAACGAGCTCTCTGTGTACACAACTACAGTTGGACATGCATAATCTTGATTATAATTTTTTTATTCTTGTGTAATTTTACAGTTTAAATGACTCTTTTAAAAGTGTGCAACACTTATTTGTTTCAACAGAATTTACTAAAGATTATTTGAAACATCTTCCATGGTATGTTATGTATTAATTATTACAATTTCAATAATTTGGTTAACATATTTCTATTATGGGCTTAAAATGCTATATAAGCTGCAAATAGGTAGATTGGATTTGAATATTATGCAAGATCTTTTTTTTTTTTTTTTTTGCAAGATAAGGAATTTTGGAGATTTGTTAAATTTCAACTGGTAGTTCCTACCTAATAATAAAATTTTGTTTACATGTATATGCATTAATGTTCGGTCGTTTTATGCTCTTTTGATTTAATAATGAATTTTAACCACATAATATTTAATGTATATTGTGTTTATGTCTGAGTGTGCATGGGGGGGGGGGGTGATATTCAAAATATTTTCAGTCTTGGCCACATCTCAGAACTTGCACCCATGGATGTATGGTAGTGAAACCTGGGAATTACAGAAGAGACATATGAGTCATTTGTGTGCTGTAGAGATGCATTACTTACAGGGAGTTTGTGGCAAGACACTCTCTGATCATGTGATTAATGATATGCTGCAGTTGTGTAATGTGAGGCAAAGTTTCAGTAAGGTGGAGACTAATATTCTTAGGTGGTTTGGCCATGTTGAAAGAATGAGTGATGAGATGCTTACTTAAAGATTTTTCAGCCCAAGTGGTTGGAAAGGAAGGCCAAGGAAGTCATAGGAGGATCAAATTCAGGAATGTCAAATCTCAGTGGTTTGTATTTTTTTGTGGAGCTAACCCCAGAATCTCAGAATAGCTTAGTGATATGTAATGAGAACCTAAAGCTTTGATTACACATGCAGTAGTTCCAATTACATGTTCATGAAGTGCCAAAAGAAAAAAAGGAGTTTCTGATTACTGTATCTTCCACTCAGGGGGTGCTCACTTGCAGTGTGTAAACAGAGCTATGACATCTTCATGATGCCATTTCAACAGCCAATTGCAGTTTGACTTCTTAGTGAACTCAAACTTATACTATTTCTCTAGTAACCTTGCCATGCACTGCTTTCCTTCTGTCTTGCTAAGAGATTGCTGCCACTTTTGATAAACAAGTTATCTGGCTTGTGGATCTTGATGTTCATGAAAAGTTCATTAGCTAGGATTTCAGTAAATATGGTATTCCTACATAAATATTCAAATTTCTGGTGTGCAGTCATTTGAGTACCACTATTCTATATAATATTTTTCAAAAGTGCTCTTGTAGAAAATTTTCAGGATATATGCACGAAGTGTGAAATATTCTTGTAAGTACTCAGTGGCTGAATATGCAAATTAAGCATTTTGCTTGAACACCCAAGTTTTATGACAAAAAACCATGAGGAATAACCACTCACCATAAAGATCATGGTAACCTTCAATGGACCACACACTTCCAACACGTCATTCATCGTGATGTAACTGGGCTCCCACAGGTTTACACAGACTTCTTGCTTACGTTTCTTATTTTCGGGTGTGAAACATCGTTTTTTTTTTTTCTTTTTTTTTTTTTCTTTTTCCTTTGCCTTATAATATGTTACTATAATGCTTGTCAATTCGATAAAATCACACATACACTCATTCATACAATTCAAGTAAAAACTATGTACATAAACCTTACATTCACAGGTGATTAAACCTTAGTCAACTCTAATTATGGAACTCCTCCTTCTGTTTCACAACCTCTGCTACTCCCCCTGCAATTGTCACACCCATTCAGCCCCGCACATCCAATCCTCTAGTACTTTCGGCAGGTCCCTGTCATCTTCAGGAGGCAGGTGTGTCTCATCCCCTGAAGATGACAGGGACCTGTCGAAAGTACTAGAGGATTGGATGTGCGGGGCTGAATGGGTGTGACAATTGCAGGGGGAGTAGCAGAGGTTGTGAAACAGAAGGAGGAGTTCCATAATTAGAGTTGACTAAGGTTTAATCACCTGTGAATATAAGGTTTATGTACATAGTTTTTACTTGAATTGTATGAATGAGTGTATGTGTGATTTTATCGAATTGACAAGCATTATAGTAACATATTATAAGGCAAAAAAAAAAAAAAAGAAAAAAAGACTATGTTTCACACCCGAAAATAAGAAATGTAAGCAAGAAGTCTGTAAACCTGTGGGAGCCCAGTTACATCACGATGAATGACGTGTTGGAAGTGTGTGGTCCATTGAAGGTTACCATGATCTTTATGGTGAGTGGTTATTCCTCATGTTTTTTTTTTTTTTTTTTTGTCATTTATGAATTGCACGTAAACTATGCGCACTTTGCAAGAGGTTAATACCTTAAAAGTGCAAATATAATAACCCAAGTTTTAGTTATCATATGGCTAGGATTTCCAAATATCTTCCAGAAAAATTCCTGAGGGTAACCCAATGTTTTTTGCAAAATTTACCTGAACTGAAATGGAATGAACCCCTGTCCATGTGCAGTAGATAGCTTGTAAAACAAATGAGAAAATCCCTGAAAGTACACATTCGTTCCTTTTAACATTTGGTGAATTTAACCTTAAATTTAATTGGTCCTTATAGCAAACTAATTAGCAGAAACCCACACTTTTCTGGTCTTTGTAGATATGAGAGATTTTCTTCATGCTTGCCCCTGATGAAGCCATAAGAGACTGTCAATACAATCTGCAATACCTGTGTGTGTGTTTTTTTTTTAATTTGTTTTTAGCTTGCTCTGGAGTGGTGCTCGTTCGCTGTGGAAGGTTTAGCTTTTTTTATTTTTTTTCTCTGGTTTATTCTTTTGTATTTTTTTTCTCTTAAAATTTTTTTTGCTTCATTTTTAGCATTATATTCGTATATATATCACACCTGTGAACTCTTCCAATTTTTTTTATACATTCTTCCGACTAAACTCGCGTTCTTCTGCCATTCGAAAAATTTGTTTTTTTGCGAAAAATAACCTGCTTTATTAATTTTTGTAAGTCAAAAAAAGTTGAAAAGCGCAGCAATAACTTACTAGTCTTAATCTCAGGGCTGCCAGATCTGCACCAGCCCACGCCAAAATATTGTCCTTTCACCGTTCTGCTAAAAAAATTTGCGATTTTGACGAAATCAGCGCTAATTTTGCGCCAAAAGTTAAAATTTACCTGTCATCGATATTTTAGCTTAATCTTATGCCATTCGAAATCGATTCAGCGGTTAATTTGTACATGGTTCATCCGTGGAGTCCCCTCCCCCTTTTTTGTCTTTTTTTTGAGATTGATGCAAAAATGAAGAAATTTTTGGTGTATTAGTTACGGCGGGGGTCGTATTCCGTCTGGGGACGTTGTTTTGTCTTTTTAAATGTTCGGAAACGGAAGCTAAACGGAGTGCAGGTTTTCCTGTAATCGTATTTTTCTCTCGCGATGTTGCTTTTGTTCAGCATTGTTGTTAAATATAATTTCATTGCATAATTTCAGCTGGAAATTGTAGGCAACAATTTCCGAAAACAGAAGTTAGGCCGCTCGAAAATTTCCCTGTAATCTTCGGCCAAGAGATTTTTACACTGATTCGAGGAGTTCCGTCTTTTTGGTTATCATTTGGACCATGCACGAGATCGAGGCACAACTGAAATTTTGGGAGGATTGGGGGTGGGTCGTTTTCTGTCGGAGGACTGAATTTCATCCTTTGAAAACTGAAAGTAGACGGAGGTAAGATTTCTCTGGTAATCGTAATTTTTTCTTTCTCGCGATGTTTCCTCTACCTAGTATTATTAGATATAATTTTATTCCATAAATATTTGTATTTCAGCTTCCAAATGTTGGATAAATTTCCGAAAACATAAGTCAGACGGAGCGAAGATTTATTCAGTTTTTTTTTTACCCCGCGATGTGATCCCCACTCCTATGTAGTTGTTAAATGTTATCACCCGCATAAATGTGTGTGCATTTTAGCTTGATAAGGGTAGGGAAAATTTCCAAAAACGGAAGTGGCGAAGTTTGGAAATTTGTAAGAATTCATGCATGGTGTTAAAAATAAAAGTATTAATTCTCTGAAAATTACACCATTTATCTAAAATAGTGATAGCTCTGATATCAGAATTCATGGTTCTCAGCTACAGTTGATGTTTTTAGTAAGCACAGGGATACCTTTCAAAAATTGCATTGCTTTTGGAGCAGACAATGCTCCAGTAATGATAGGAGAGAAAAATGATGTGGCTC
The DNA here is from genome assembly GCA_039090855.1 of Macrothele yani. Taxonomy (NCBI): domain Eukaryota; kingdom Metazoa; phylum Arthropoda; class Arachnida; order Araneae; family Macrothelidae; genus Macrothele; species Macrothele yani. The sequence goes on from CM077021.1 coordinate 40,950,029, forward strand.
ATCATTTGAAAGAACACCAAAGTGAAATAATAATTATAGAATGTATTTGCCATTTAATTAATAATGCAAAAGAATTTTTCTTTAGTTAAAATAATCGCACAATGTTTCGATCATTAATGTCAGGTAAATCGCTTGAGTCTTCTGTTAATTAAATGCAAAGAAAATTTACTTTGTTTTCAAAAAGAGTACTCCAAAGAATTCTTAAAGCCAAAAAGGCCACTTTTAAAAAGTTTAGCCAACTGTTAAATTACTATAAATAAAAGCTCCCTTCAATAAAAAAACACACACACAAAAAAATAAAGGTAAGTGTCCTGTATTCCTTTTTTGTTTAAGCAGTATGAGTTCTAAATCACTTTATCGTGTGACAAATTGACGTAAAAAAAAAAAAATCTGAATTTTTCAAAGCAATCTTCTGCATATTCATTAAATTTAGTTGGCAGGTATAATATATAGCTTTCCCTTTTAATTCACACGCAAGTGCAGTCATAACCACTATTGGAAGTGGAAATACTTGCCCCTTGCACCATAGAAACTCCTTCAAGGGCAGACCAGCACACATCTTTCAGTGTCCGGTATGGCATGAACGTAGTCATGCATAATTCACACTGTATTAGTTTCCTATTTGAATAAATTATTTCTATTTAAAACTGTTTCCAGTTTGTAACACTAGATACTTGCTTTATCTCTGTCATTTTTCTCCTACTTGCATGCAGTTAATGTGTTCTTACTGTGTTTTTACAGGTTGCAGAACAGCTGATTAATCCTTTTGGAGAAGATGATGATGATTTTGAACTGAACTGGTGTTTGGACAGAAATTTACAAGTGTGTTTTGTGCATTATTATTGCAAAATATTTATGTGCATTTTGTTAGGCTCTGCATTTTATTGGGATTTTGTCTATGATCTGGCAGTCTCATTTAAATGTTATTTGTGTGCTTGGTTTTCTTTTCTGGTGAAACCTGTTAGCAGCAACCAAAGTGACTTTCACTGAAAAATTAATATAAAATTAGCTTTTGTTGAAAAGTTTTAACCCTTCAATTACCAGCACCTTAAAATTGTATACAGCCCAGAACATTGCAATCCCCAAAATCTTCCGTACCAGCCTTTCAGAAAAGTTAATTTGCCTTTCTTTTGAGATTAAAAGGATTGTGTATGATCATCATAGAAAGCTACAGGTTCGTAACCTTGACAAGCATTAGATATTTTAGATGCCTTTTCTTTGGGCATCTAAAACATGTAATGAATTGATTGATTCACATGCACAGTGTGGGTATTTGATGTGGATGGCAATGCTTCTCTCTGTATCCTGGGAAATTTTGCACAAAATGTGTTGAAACAGGGAAATTGAATTTGCCTCTCCGATTGGTCAGTGGTGCAAGTGGAAATTGACCATTTGTCAGAGTTTAGCTCCCAGTGATGCATGGGTGTTGTGTTCATCTTATGACACTGGCTATTCCACTTCCATGTAACTAGTGTCCAGGCAACTGCTTATTGTCCATTGAGTTGCTCATGGTGGTTAAATCCCAAATTAAAAAATGATTTTGTTTTTAAACAAGGGAAATTTTTAATAAAATCAAAACTTTTGTTCACTTCTCCATTCCCTCGATGAAAATTTGCAGACAATTTAAATTTGTCAAGAACTGCCTTCAATCGGTCAATATTATTACACAATTTTTACCCTCATTATGCTGCTGTTACATACTGGGTAAGTAGTTTGTAATTATGGTTAGGTGTATGCAATCATGAGTTCATTACTTTAAATCCTAGTTAGTAAATTTTCACATTTGCACAGCAGTTTTATCCAAAGTTTACCATTATACATGATTCAGGGCTTGTGCCCCTTCTGGATTTCCTTGGGAAACTCCTGGAGTTGAATTTACCTATGTTGGTGGTCACTTGCATTCCACTGTCACCTGCCGAAGCAGGCAGTTTTTGTCTGACCCAGATGTTATCACCAATGAAGCAGTGCTTAAGAGACCTGTATTTGGTGGCCATGGGCAACCACTTTTGAAATGCAAAATATAATATAGCTGCATTTTGCAGTCGCCAACATTCGGAATTTATAGAAAAATCTTGTTCAGGAAGTTCTAGAAAGATAATGAAAATGCTGTGAGTTTGAAAACCTGAAACTTTTTTTACTGTCTCCACCCTACACAAGATTGTAAATGGTGGGTGGTCCTTAGAATCTATCAATGTTCTTAGAATTTTGTGTGCAAATGGTATGGTTTTCAGTTAACTGGGGTATGCATGTTCAATCTTTAACTGGCTTAAATGAGAGTGTAAAGCCCACATAGGAGTTAATCTCCCTCATCCCAGCCTTCTTGCATAGCTGCTGTATTGTGTGAGCAGACTCTATCATCAGGTCCAGATGGCAAAAGAAAACATTGCTGACCTTAAGAAAAAGGAGGAGAGGGTAGTGTCTTCAAAGCTCAACTACAGTAGTGCTGCTATTGTGTTCCACATTTCTTTACCTTTCATTTCCTCCACTGGAACATGTGGTAGGAGCTCCTGGTTTATAGCAGCCTACATATGTTCAGAACACCTTATCCTGTTCCTCAATCTTAGCTTTTAGTGAGATTTAGTGAATAACATTCCTAAAAAAAAAATGGCAGGGAAGAAAGAACAAGCAGTTCACAGCAGGCTATATTAAAAAATATGGGCTTTTTAATTTTACTTTCAAGTGGGGAGGAGAGTTACTTTGGCAAATTGAACCTCCCTGTTTGGTAGTCACCAGTCAAGATGGAAACTTTCAACTCATCACAAGCATTGTGATCATTGGTGTTCCTACCCTTAGTGGCTCGGTGGTATAAACGTTGGTTTCTGATCATTCGTCTGAGATGGGTGTGGGTTCAAATCCCACTGAGGCATAGATGTTGTTTGTCTTATAGCACTGTGGTTCTCTTCCTTTCCTGGAACCAGTGGCCCTAAATTAGGGACTGGTGACTTCTTATAGCACATAGTTGCTCATGGTGGTTGTTAAACTTTAAAAAAAAAAAAAATCAAATCATTTGCACAATAAATCAGCTTCTTAGTTGATATGTTCAATATACTTAATCAATACATCGAGCATGTCTATGAAATGTTCACTGGAATTTTTTTACGTATTGCAATTCTTAAAAGTTGGCAGGTCTGCATGAGATATATGCAAACCTAAAAATGGCAGGGAAGAAAGAAAAAGCAGTTTAAACAGTGCCACTAAGTTAGAATTTTAAACTTAGTTTTTAGCCCCCCCCCCCTTTTTTTCTATTGAAACTGATTTTTTTTTTGTGCCTGTGCTACTGATCCGAAATACCGGCAGTGGAGGGCAAACTTCTTTTAGTTCTGGTCCAGAGCAATCTGCAATATTAAGCAAGCCACAGTTAAATGAGTGAAATAATGAAATACTAAATATTACGGCATTATAACGCAGTAAACAAAATGTGCACAACAAATTTGCCTTTTATCATCTATTTTATTCTGCAAGGTTCATCCTGAACTGTAATTTCTTATAGAAAAGTAAGTGGTGTTACACTGGATGACCCAACAGTTGAAAGAAATGTGGAAAAGCTGTTACTACAGAAAATAACTAATTTTTAAGTGTTTTGTGTAACTTTTAAATAAAGAGCAAATCAAGAGGTTTTTCAGCATTTCCTGAAAAAAAGTGTGGCAACTTTGCCTCAATTTACAAAGTAAAACAAAGCACTAAGATTCTAGCAAAAATCTGAGCTCCCGAAATCTTATTTTATTAATTCCTGGAAAAGTACTGGACTTTTCCTGTTTGAAATGTATGAACTCAGACAGTTGTTTAAATTTCTAGCACTGGTATTCAAATACTGTATATACTTGCCTATAAGCCAACTTCAAGAGCTAAAAATTTGTACTTTAATAGTTGTATGACTATCATTACTGTTTCACACGTTATAAAAGTTTTCGAGTTAAGTGCTCTTTTGCCATGTAATTTCTTCTGTAATATAATATTTTAGTGATGTGAAGTAAAAGTCCATAAAATTATGTTCAAAAAGAAGCAATTACCCACTATGGCATGATATGGAAGAATTATTGTTGGTTCTTTTAGTGATATCCTTTCGGTTTTAGAGTTGACTGTAGAGTTGCCGTTGTTTGTAGAATTAAAATTTTTGTCGGTTAAAATGGATGTTTGGAACCTGATTCGAGTATCAAATAAAAATAAAATTGGAGTTTAAAAGAGTCTGAAGTTAAAAGATTATACACTGAGTGGCCACTTTATTATAACCACCTGACAGTTTTAAGCAAATGAGCTATGGCTGCACGCTGTTGCTGCCAGAGGGAGAGGCTAGTATAAAAAGAGAAAGCTTAGTGCTTGTGACAGTAGTAGAAGTGATTTTTGGGTGACGAGATGGGTAAAAAATGCACTTTGACGGACTTTCAACGTTGGATGATTGTAGAAGCTCGGAGCCATGGAGCGAGTATCACCGAAACCGCCGCATTCGTGAAATGTTCCAGAGCAGCTGTTTATTTATTTATTTTTTTTTTTTTTGTTGTTGATTGGAGGTTTAACGGCTACCGTGAGCAACTCAATGGGCTATAAGCAGTCGCCCATCCCTAATTTAGGGTCACTGGTTCCAGGGAAAGGGAGAGAGCCAGTGCCGTAAGACAAACACAACATCCATGCCTCCCCGGGATTCGAACCTGGACCCCGTTCGGACGAGTGATCAGAGGCCATTGCTTAGACCACTGCGCCACCGGGGCAGCATTAAAGTGTTTAAAGACTGGACTGTCGGCCAAATAACTGGGTCTCTACGTGCAACGTGTGGTCGTCATCAACTAGTGACTGCTCGGGCGGAATGGAGAGTGTCCAGACTTGGTAACAGACAACAGAAGGGCAACAGTGCCGCAAATTACAGACCATCTTAATCAAGGATCCCCTCAAATGATCTCTGCACGCACTGTTCGCCGTACACTGCATCGGGTGGGATATGGCAGCCGAAGGCATGTTCGAACACCTTTGCTGTCTGCAGTTAACAAGAGAAAACATCTCCAGTTTGCACAGGAGCACAAGGATTGGACAGTCGATAATTGGAAACAAATTATGTGGTCTGATGAATCGCGTTTTCAGTTGCACCATGCCGATGGCAGAGTGAGAATTTGGTGAAAACAGCACGAAAGCATGGACCCCAAGTGAATTGCTTCAACCCTTCAAGCTGGTGGAGTCAACATTATGGTTTGGGGAATGTTTTCCTGGCATGCTTTGGGCCCTTTAATTCATGTTGATCAAAGTCTGACTGGCACATCATATCTAAACATAGTTGCGGACCAAGTGCATCCTGTCATGTGGATGGTTTATCCCAATGGCGATGGCTACTTTCAACAAGATAATGCATCCTGCCATAGTGCTTGTATTGCAAAGGATTGGTTTCAGGAACATGCCAGTGAGTTTACTTTGCTTAGGTGTCCCCCATAATCCCCATTGAGAATTTGTGGGATGAAGTTGAACAAGCCATCAGACAGCTGGATCCACAACCCTGCAATCTCGCACCCCTGGAAAGTGCTATTCATCAAGCATGGTCTCAGATTCCACAAACCACCTATCAACATATCGTGGAGTCCATGCCACGAAGAATCGACGCAGTATTAAAGGCAAAAGGTGGCCCAACGAAGTACTGAGGGGGTGGTCATAATAAAGTGGCCACTCAGTGTATACAGAATAATAAAAATCATATCGTTACTCGCAGTCATCAATTTATAAGATCGATCTGCAATCATAATCATTTAAATTCAGGGACTACGAACAATAGCAACTCTAAAATGACCAACAATAATTCTTCCATATCATGCCATAGTGGGTAAGTGCTTCTTCTTTTTGAACATAATTTTATGGACTTTTACTTCACATCATTAAAACATTGTATTACAGCAGAAATTAATTGGCAAAAGAGCACTTAACTCAAAAACTTTTATAACGCGTGAAACAGTAAGAATAATAGTCATACAACTATTAAAGTACATTAGAGCCACGTAAACCAAATGGATAGTTAAGACTAACCATGTTATCTGACTAAAAATTTGTGAAAAACCTTGTCCCACATATAAGCTGACATTAACTTTAGAGTTTGAGAAATTTGCACAATTCATTTTAATAAATATATTTTCCAATTATTTTCTGTATTTTTCCTTTGAAGTATGATTCACTACAGGAGTTTTCAAATAGCTTCAGTAGCATTTTTATTGCATTATTTATGCAGCATTTCTTGAGGGACTTTATAATCATTTCTGGTGAAATTGCATCCCACAGTTCTTTCACTGCTGTGACAAAAATAGGTCCCAATTGAAATCATTACAGTGTTAAAAATACGTGCTGTGCACTAATCGTGTTAGCATGTTCGTAAACAGCATGGAGTCCAATTCGCGTACTAGACAATACATCGTGCGTGCGACTCTTCTCTCGCTCCCTGTGGGTGTGTGGGAGATCATGCAATATTTCTCAGGGTGCTGCAGTGTTTGACTTGAGTCTGCCTATGTCTCGGCAACTGTGAAGCGCAACATGACTGAGTAGTATTGTTTTAAATCTCTCTATGAGATCTATTCAAATATACAAAGAACATTTCACGGTGGTTTGAAATGAGCATTTTAAAAATTGTTTTCTTGTGAACCCAGGTGAACACTAGACAATATTGCGGTTTACCTGGACAACAGTGAGTGCAAAACGACTGTGCGTGATATATCATTTTAAAGCTCTCTACAAGATCTATTCAAATATATAAAGAACATATCGCAGCGGTTTAAACTAAAAAATTACCTAAAAATTGTTTGCCTGTGAATTGGTAAACATTTTTGAAAATGCTATGGGATTCGCAGAATTGAATGCAAGCAAAACTGGAGAAAATCAAAACTAGAGGCAAGAGCAAGTGATGATTAATGTAAGAAGTCCAAGAAGACAGCACCACGTTGGGTAATTTGTGTGTCGATCTGTGTTTGTTCCCAATGTATCAAACATTATTTGTAAAAACTATGTAAGCTACTTTTCATATCATAGACCTCTGTTGGCTATAACAAATTAAATGCTTTGAAACCATACTTTACTAGCTCATTTCAACTTTCTGATCTGCAAGTTGTAGTCCTATATTCCAAACTGACGGCTCAATCAGAACTGAGCCTACCTGTATTTTTTTTTTCCAAATTTTACCACCATTCATAAAGCACTGTGTCTTTGCTGTTTGACAGCACAAATGGCTTTTGCTAGCGCCAAGTGGAAGATACACAAGCCTACGCTTGCTGTGAAAACTAGAGAGGAGAGAGATGCCCGATTGGCCATGGCCCATCCCAACAGCTAAGCGATTTACAGTGTCCGACTCACTGCCTGTCCAGTTTGAAAGGCTTATAACAGTTGCAAACAGGAAGTAATGAGGTTATTCTATTCCATGTTTGGAAGCAAGAAATTTCACTGTCTCAATTTGATGTGGGATTAGGTTTTTTGCTTATCATAATTAGCAGCATTTATTCCCATAGGGAATCCTACCCTGGGTGGAAAAATATTTCATAGTTTTTATTTAAAATTTTAAGGAAGTACTTTCGAGGAACATGCGAAAAGCTGCAATCTAAAACTTAAATCAGTCAGTAAGTTCTGCTGGAGAATTCACGTAAGTCCATCCCTATTTTTTACTAACCCGCATATACACCGCTGAGCCATTACATTATGACCACTTACCTAATAAGCTGATAACAGGCATGAAAGACTTCCGCGAAAATGCGAAAATCCGCTTTTTTCTGTTCTGTTTTGGGTGTTACCGATATTATTCCAAAAATGCAATGAAATGTTTATGGGAGGGGGGGGAGTATGCTTCCCTCTTGCGGAAAGTATAAGTCATAATGACTTCGAACGACGGAATGGTTACGGCTGGGAATAAAGTCTCTCTTCCAGGGATAGAAATTCAGTGCCAAAGTGTGCCAAAACAAAAGTCTTGTGCCATCTTGCTACAAAAAGGCAGGTTTGCGCCATTGGGTGCCAGAACCGCAGTGCCCTATCATCATCGTCGGTACTTGGTACAGTAAATTCTCCGTGCGCACTATTCCGCTTGACGCTGAATAAGACCATGCAGTGGGGAAAATGATTCAGTGACTCCAAGTACTAGAAATTTTATGTAGTTACTACGGAAAACATCGAGTATGCTATGGAAATCGTCGGTCCGCGACGAACGATGGAAAACGTCGAGTATGCAACGGGAATGTAAAATCTCAGTGAAATAACGTTATTAAACATCTGTGTAAAGTTTATTTTTGTGTTTTCAAGATTCTAACACTTGTTAAATATTTTCGGGAATGTGTTTCTTGGGTGTTGAGAATGTCACGTCGTTTTCAGTTTCCTCATGTTAAATTTTTTCGACCGAGTCACCCCCCCCCCCCCCCACCGTTTCTCTCTCTCTCTCTGTCTGCTTATATTTTTATTTTTGATGTTTTCTTGCGATATTCCTTGTTTTTAATATTTCCGGTAATAGTGAAAAGGAGCGACTTAGGTTTTTTTTTTTTTTTTTTTAGTTTTTTTAAGAATTTTTCTAATGAAATGCATGTTACCCTATTTCTAATACGTACTTCTTCAAAACTAATCAATAGAGAGCAATCATTTTCGCCCCTTTCCCTTTTATTAAACAAAATTAAATTTCTAGATCGGTATTTATTCCGTCTGTGGAGGAATCCGTGCCATTTCATTGTCCCGTAAAATTGTTTCACAGCAGAGTAAGCAACGCAGTATCTATTTTTCACTTTCATTTTCCATAAAATTCGTGGTTTTTCTATTTCTTAATTACTTCTTGCTCAATACATATTATTTCGTGGATTCGCGGAATTCCACTTTTTCTGTCATTATTTGGGCCATTCTCGAGATCTATGTAAAACTGAAAAGAGGCCGGGGGGGGGGGGGGGGGTCTTTTCCGTCTGAGGACTGTATTTCATCTTTCAAAACTTTTGAAAACTAAAGTTAAATGGAGTGAAATTTTTTCCCATAATCCTAATTTATTTTTCTCGCGGTGTTTCTTCTGCCCAGTATTTTAAAATTTCATTTTAATGCATAAATATTTGTATTTTAGCTTGAAAAACTGAGGGAAAATGTTTGAAAATGGAAGTCGCGCGGAGCGAAGAATTTGCCGGCAATCATAATCCCCGCTCGCACAACGTTCCCTCTACCCTGTGTTGTTGTTAAATATCAGTAATTTTATACTTAGGATGCAGTGATGTGTTCCAGTTTAATATTTACATAAATAAATTTCAGTGAATCCCAAAACATGCACTTTTTAAGTTAAACAAATTCAGTGCCCTCTCAAAAATAATGAAGGCATTATTGAGTTGTTTTCCTGGCTCTCAAGTGGAAAATTCCTTTAGTATGATGGGGGATGTACTTGATAAAGAATCCAGCAACATGAAAATTGAAACATTTTCATCTGTTCAAACCATGAAATATATAAGCTACTGAATCAAGATAAGTCAGCCTTGGAATTTTTCAAGAAAAACAATTATTTGCATGACCCTGTAAATAGAGATTTATGCCAATATATGAAATCATCGTATTCAGAATATAAGAAAGAATTACAAGATCAGGAAGAAGAAATGTGAAGAAGATGAAAGGAGCTAAGTATCTCTAATAACTTACGCAACAAATTTAAATCAAATGAATTGGTTCAAGAGAAAAAAAAAACTAGCCGGCTAATTCATAAAAGGTTAGAACAAATTGTTAGATGCAAACAACTTAAGAAAATGAAATTTCATTAGTTGTGAATGACTTTTATTATTTATCTACAAAATGTCTGATGTTTTCACAAGCATTTATCATACTTCATTAATAATTTTGTCAAATCAAGAATGAACATTTATTCTTCATCAAACTTTTATTACTTATCAACAAACATATCTGAAGTTTTTCAAACCTTCAAAATTTCATTTCCATACAACATTGTTATCTTATAAAGACATTTGATTAATTTCCTCATTTGATTAAAGACATGTTCTGTACTAAGGTGAGTGATTTTCTATGCAAATGACCTAATCAGCAATTTTTCCCCTTGTACGATATATTTAATTTTCTTGTAACAAAATACATACCTTTAATATTTTTAGTTGGCAGGCATGTGACCAATACCTAAATGTCATGGTTGTATACATTAAGAGAGTGAAATGCAAGATTCAACATTGTTACACCCTGTGGCGAAGTTCAGCTTTTCCTATCACTGCCCACTTTCATGCCTGTGATAAGCTGTAGGACCCACTTTAGCCCACAAGACAGTGGCCACTCGCCGAGGCATTGATTCCATGAAGTGGCGATAGGTATCCTGGGGTATCTAATAACATAATGTCAACAGCAGGTCCTCCAGTTCCTTTACATTTCATGGTGGTGGTGATTTAGCACGAACCCGCTTTAAGTCGAACCACAAATGTTCAATTGGGTTAATTTCGGGTGAATTTGGAGGCCAGGGCATTAACAGAAAGTCGCCAGCATGTTCCTTGAACCACTCCTTGACGATTGTGGCATGGTGCATTTTCCTGCTTGTTATGGCCATCACCAGCAGGGAACACAGTTGCCATGAATGGGTGAACTTGGTCAACAATGATGTTCAGACAGCTGTCAGGGATTGTGCTGTTGGGATAATGGAGCCGAAAGTGTCCCAAGAAAGCATCGCCCACAGCATATCACCACCGCCGCCAGCCTGTTTCCACCCAACAGTGCATCCAGCTGCTATAGCCACCATTGGTAATCGGCGTATCTGAGCTCGGTCATCTACGTGATGCACCAGGAATTTTGATTCATCAGACCAGGCCACTTTCTTCCACGATTCAATCTCGAACTTGAACCCATTTCATGCATTGTTGGCGATGACTTGCAGTGAGCATGGGGAACCGGCTGGGTCTTCTTATATGCGGGCTTGTGTGCAGAAGGCTGCGATGAACTGCGTGCTGTGACACATTGCCTTGATCACCACTGTTGTAGCTGCAAGTGATTTGTCGCAGTGTGGTAGTCTCTGTGAACAACACACAAGTCTCCAATCTGGCGTCGATGAGCTGCAGAGGACACGTGGCTGGATGCTGGTTTGTCGTTTGGCCATCTGTGCACCACTTTTGATACGTACTCACTACAGCTGCACGTGAACAGGCCGCGCCGTTTCAGAGATCGTAGTTCTGAGGTGCAGTGCCATCACAATTTGTCCTTTATCAAACTCCGATAAATCCTCAGCTTTTCCCATTCGGACTCCGAACACTACTAACCAAAAGCCGGTCTTTGGGTTGTATATATACTGCTCTCTGAACTTCACCTGTGCCACCGTTTGATCTCCAGGCGCGCTCATTTCTCTGGGCTTGTGGTGGTCATAATGGAAAGGCTCATCAGTGCAACCCTCCCCTGCCCCCCCCCAAACTTTGAAAGCAGGATTTCTTCCCAAAACTTTCGGCTTGTATGCGAGTATATACAGTAACCACCTTGTCTAGTTTAAACACCAAATCCCGATAAATGGATTCCACCACTTCTGAGCTAGAGCCTTCCACTGATTCATACAGTAATGACTCATTTTAATTCTTGACTCTTGTTTAAATAGTAGTTAAATTTTCCTGTATTGTATGTTTATCAAGAATAAATTTCCTATTTTCATTTCAGCTTTCATTTACTGTCGTGGATGACATGCACTTGCAACATCCACGTGTTGTGCGAGACATGTACTGGGATGAAGCTGAACCTCAACTTCCATATACAAAATCTTCTGTCAACCTTCGCTCTCAGCCACACTTAGGATCAGCTGTGAACCTTGAGTAAGTTTTAGTTTGATTTCTGAGTAGAAGTAATTTATACATTTCCATGTACATGTTTTGAGTGCATTACATAGAAAGGTACCTTTGAATCCTGAATTCCTTTCTTTAGAAAAAAAGTGTGCTTGCCTTCACATATTGCATTATTAACTTGTATTCTGCTAAATACACGCTCAAAAGAATTGGAGGAGTATATAGCTTTGGCGACATTATACAAGCCAATCGTATGCTGTCTTACTTGAACATGAAGAATGTAAGTCGGGTGTGACATAGGTAGCTGAATTGTTCACATCCTTACACAAATTAGTCTGTGAAGTCAGAATGCATAAATCACACATTGGGATAAACACGAAGACTTTCCTGTAGCTTCCCTTATTCTTTCATGTTTATAGTGAAATCTCATTTCTTGAAGTCTGTTTCGAATGATGTCTCAACAGCTTGATTTACCAGAATCAATGGTGTATACATACCTGCCAGGTTTTACGATTTACCCGTAAATTGTACGGATTTGGTGATTTCACGAGATTTATTTTCCTTTTTCTGATGATTTTGCACCCGCTATTAAAACTTTTTTTATTTAACTTAATCCATTCAAAGTAAAGCGCCAATGTAAGTTACGAACAACTTTTCAGTTATTATAATAAGCTTATTCGTAATGTGTTTATGTGGGAACATTTGCAGCAGTTTTCCCATGTGTTGGGTAGTTTTCCCACGCACGTAAACTGATACGGATAATAACCAGCTGGGCTTGGTTCTCTCGCTGCCCCCCCCTTCAGGTAATGCATTGTTCATCCTTCTTTCCCCGGGACACAACTTCTGAGGAGGCCAAAGTGGGTGTGACTTGCATTGGAGCACGTACTTGGGAGCAGGTGTCTTGACTACTCCTGGTTCGAAATGCGATCTCAGAACGTAGTTATCGTAGGAAAAAAATTAAAACTGATTTTAAATCTCTGTAATTTTTTAGCCCAGATCGATATCCAACATGACGAAATTAAGCAAAAGCTGTCAGTTTTGTGAAATTAAAAATGCATTGGGGCATGGCTTTATAACTTCTTTTTTCTAGTAATAAATTTGACCTAACGAAAGAATGCTACTATAAGAGGAAGTTAAAAAAGTAAGTCCAATATTCATTCGAGCCAGTGCTTCTCAAGCAATGATTTATTTTGCTCGTCCGTTAGTAAGTTTGTACGTGTACGCTTTCCAACCGTGCTTTGTTCGTCTCTTGATAACGTGCATAAAAATATCTTTGCTTGATTCAACCAAATTAATATGTTGTGGTACTATTTTTTCCTCTGCAAATTGCATCCCTTTAAACTGTTACTGTTTTTACGCATTTTTTTTTCAAGTGTCAATAAATTTAGTGTTAGTGATTCGCTATGAGCAGCAATATATAAAGGGGGGGGGGTAGTACTATAAAACTTTCTGTGATGTGTATTCTGCGGAGTTTCCTGTGTGCATTGCAAAATCTCCAAAAAATGAAAAACATGCATTTTGATCTACGTGTCGTTGTAATTTCAGTGCTTCGCGTGGTGAAAGGAATTATACTACTAATCATATACTGCCAAGCATAAATCTAATGTTGCGTGGGGGGGGGAAATACGAAATTAACTTCCTTTGTTAAGTTATAATGAACTAGATGCAATTCATGCAAAGTGTTTATTCACTTCGTTTTTAGTTGAGCATAATTTACCAATTAGTGTCCCTCAGTCACTCATTTATTTCATTTGACTGTCTCATCATCCGTCTCTCCGTAAGATAATCCTAGCATAAAAATGGTTCGTTTTTTGAAAAGATTTTAGTAATTGTTCCTTGATGGCGGGGAATACGATCCTATTGGATTTGGGGGTTCGAAGGGTGGAACATCCTTCCCTTGATCCCTTGAGATGCAAACCTCCATAAAAATAAATGTTTATCTCTTTATAAATCATAATGATAGCATAGTAATGAGAAATTATGTATAGATTCTATTTTAATCGAAATAAACAAGCCAATAAATTCAGACATCTGTCGTCACATCAATTAAAAGTTGATACTTGTTGTTTCAAAGGTAATATCGTTTTTTAATTGATATGTTCAGTACATTTTAATCAATATGCACGACAAGTAATTTCATTGAATATATAGATTAAAAATTTCATCGACCATATCGATTAATTTTTTTTTTTATGGATTTTGGTTTCTGAAAGTTGGCAGGTATGTGTATAGAGTTATTGACAAGCTGTGGAAGTAGGTCAGACACAGCGGGTGGTAGCAGAAGCCATTGGAATGTCGCAAAGTGTCATTTCTCAACTGTGGACCTGATTCCAGGATATCGGAAGTGTTCAAAGAAGGCAAGGTCAAGACCTTCGTCCATGAGCAACTGCAGCAAGGGAGGACAGTTATGTTTTCAACAGCCTGTCAGAACAGGTGGAAGAATGCTGCTCAGCTCCAGCTTCTCGTGTCAACAGAACACTGGTTGTTAACTCAAACTTATCTGTAATTGCCATTACTAAGGTGGCCTTCATGCACATAGACCAATGGAGTGTGTCCCTTTAACCACGTGACACTATATACGACCCATAAAAACTGGGCTGAGCAACATCTTAGTTAGGAACACGAGTGGAGTCCAGTTCTCTGACTAGTTGAGATTCAATCTGGAGTCTGACAATTAAAGAGTTATCTGAAGGAAACCCAGCATGCAAAATAACCCAGCTTTTTTGCAGGAAACATAACATTAACAGGACTTGAAAAACACTAGGCCAGAGATGCCCGGGGCATGTAAATTATTAGCCTGGGCAGGTAAATAAAAAATCTAGTTGTCCAGACTGGGCAACTAAATTTAAAAGTAAAACGTTTGGAATAAAATTTCCTGCTAAGAAAAAAAAAAAAAAAAAAAAGTTATTGCATGTCATGCTTCATTTCACTGCTAATTACCAGAAGTTGTATGTATTATTGTTATGGAGTGTCAAGGACAGAAGAATATTGTTTCTTTAGTTATATTGTGATCTAGGTCCAGAAATTGGACCATATGTAGTTTTGCTCCAAATGTAGTTTATATTCAATAACGGGATGCATGCCTCTGGTGGAACTAGCCTCCGGTGTTTAGTGACAAAGGGTGAAAACTTTGACAAAAGGAACATGGCAGAATCACTAAATTTCTCAAATACCAATTTCATCATCATACCATTTTATACCAATTTCAGCATCATCTTAAAACTTGAGATACACACTTTTGAGCACTGAACATGTTCAATACAGACCCTTAAAACAAAAATGCAAAGCATGTAAAAAAAAAAAAAAAAGCTCATTTTTAACTTTAAAAAAAAAAAATGAGGGTTCTGATTTGTTACCTTAAAAGATAAATTTTCCTGGGCATCTAGCTTTTACTGCCTGGGCAGGTAAAATAATTTCTGCACATGCCCGGCTGGGCAAGTAACTTGTCAGATATTGCTCTGATTAAAGCAGATGTGGTTTTAAATGTCCAGGCAGGTATAAGTTATCATTGGATGCATGGACTTCATCTGAAATGGCAGTCAGATGGCCCAGAGATAGATTAGACTATTGTCATGCTGTATGTTGCAGCAGTCAGTTGTTTTTTCCTTTTCATGGACAATAACATTCAACCTCTTAGAGCTTGGCTAATGGACAACATGCTACAAGAGGAGAGACTTAAGCATATGGAGTGGCCAGATGCTCCCCTGACTTAAATTCAATTGAGCGTGCCTAGGACGCACTTGGCAGATGCAATGCTGCTAAGCTGGAACCTCTGTTGTTTCTTAATGAACTGGATACCACCCTCGTCGAGAGAAGTGGCGAAGATACCCCCAAAAGCTGCTTGATAACCTTGTCAATTCTATGCCACACAGGTGTGCAGTGGTCTTAACCATTTGAGGGGACCACACGCCATACTGGAGGATATTTATCACCTTCAAAAAGTAAATTTGTTTCTTGTTGTACAGATATACATATTGTATTGCATGTTGCATCATTGCACTAAATAATATTGCATAAAAGTTTGCTGATATGCTCTTTCTTACCCATATTACTGAATATTGTTCTGTATCTTACATAAAAATATTTTATGCTCAATGTCAGTTGCACATGATTTTCCTTGTAATATCTCTGGCACCCCTCATTCTTTTGTGCCAATGAGGAACTGTGCAGCTGACTGCCACACTGATGTGTGACAGTCAGCTGCACAGTTCCTCTGCTGCATTTTTTTTTTTTTTTTTTTTTTTTTTTACAGTTAGCACATAACTGTACTGTTGGTGATATATCCTATGTGAACACGCAAACTTTCAGGGTGAACTGAGAAAATGAGTGCCTTCATGTCATGCTGAGTCGTCCAGAATCAGCAGGATACATGGTAATAGGTTCTGAATTGGGCATCTTCCACTCCATTTCACACAAAGAATTTATCATATGACCTAGATGACCACAAGTGGAAAAATCTCTTAATGTTATCTTACCAAGCAAGGAAATTTTTCTACCAGCCATCTCTCCAGCACTGTGTGCTTACAGTGCATAGAAGTCATAAAGGATACATTATGCTGAGTTAACATTTCCAAAGCCTTTAAAAAGTGCAGGTATATAAGGTATAACTGATAACTTATACACACATTAAATTCTGTTCAACACATGCTGATGATAGCCAATTGAAGAGTGGGAATTGCAAAAGGCTGTGCAGTACCAAAGTAAGCTTCAACAAGTTAGTAAAATCATGCAATGCATTGATTATGATATGCTTTTCAACATACCAGAAATCATTACTCAAGCTATGAAGATAATGGCTGTGGAATAAATCTTGCTCCTGTGCTTTGACCCCCATTTTGATGATATTAAACAGAACAGGTATTAAACAGAACCGGTTCAGTATACCTCTGGACCAACATGATAAAGTTTTATTGCAATCGAAGCGTTTTTACGTAAGTTGTGACTCATAAGGGCAATGGAATGGGTCCTGACCTTTGACCCCATTTTGCCCATTTTCAATAGGGGTGGTCCCCTACCACATACTAAAATTTCACCGAAATCGAACCATTTTTATGCAAGTTATGACTCATAAGAGCAATGGAATGGATCCCTCTGTCTGTAGCCTGTTATATCCTGATATCCATTGTAAGTGTACGTCATATTAAATGTTTGTGTTCATCCAGCTTGTCCATTATTTAAGTGTTGTGATTTGATGGATCCATATTGGGAAGTTTCCCAATAACACACACACATGTATACACACACACACGCACAACTGGTGATATTCCATTGATGCAAAATGTCGATTGGAGTGTAGGTCCTTAGAAAGTCGCCCCCCCCCCACACACACAGAAAAGGGTATGAGCCCTGTTTTAGAGGGGAGCATTGTTACCGTGAAAGGATGTACCTGCAGTGATGTTTAGGTAGATAGAAAGTCAGTCTCCTGCACATGACTGACTGGATCCAGGGTTTGTCAGCAATAACATTGCCCAAAGCATAACACTTCCTCCACCAGCTTTTGTCCCACAGTGCACCCTAGTGCCAAAATTTCCCCAGCTAAATGATGTACGCATAGCTGGTCGCCCACATGGTTCAGCAGAAAACAACATACATACATATCACTAAGCTGTTTTCTGAGATTCAGAGGTTAGCTCCAAAAAGAAATACAAACTACCAGATAGTTTTTACTTACTGTTGCCGTATCAAACTTCTCCATTTACAGCGATCTTGACATACAACTCGGGCTTCACTGACATTCATTACACTCCGTACACAAGATCTTCTATACTTCATACCCATAATTTGTTTCTCATGCAGACACTCCTGAATCTGATCCACACATGTCTTCCTATGCCTTTCCTTCCTGCCTCTTGGGCTAAAAAGATTTTCTTAGTGAGCATCTCATCACTCATTCTTTCAACATGGCCAAACCACCGAAGCATATTATTATCCACCTTGCTAGCCGGCTAATGCGGGTGATCTTAGCGAGAGATGGATTTGCCTCCTCGAGGCACTCCATGGGCAACAATGGCACACGGAACAGCACAAGAGCCTCTGTGGATCTCGGAGAGCTAGTTCTGTGTGACATTGGCGGAAAGACCTCAACTCACTGGGTTTTGTTCCAGAATCCTTAGGTTGAATGGCCAACTGGAACCGTCAACTGTGTGCTAATCCCCCACACTAATGTACTTACCTGATTAAAAAGACAGAAATGTAAAACCAACATTCATTCGACCAGATAACCTTTCAATCAGTCAAGATCCTGTTTTGGTGCTCACCCGCTTATTGTAGGCACTTTCGATGGTGAACAGAGGTTTGTTTGGGCACTCGGAGTGACCTGCAGCTATGCAGCCCAGCAGGGTTTGGCTCATACAATACAGAATAGCCTTTGTTCACCTCTAGCATCGGCAAGGTGTCAAGCCGTGGTCAGTCCACACCTTGCCAGTGGTTCGCGGTTTTCCCTCCTCAGTCCACTTTTTGAAGGTACTATAAGAATGTCTTCTCATCTGTTGGCATATTGGCTGTCACAAGGTTGTTATTGATCTCTTAATATTCTACACACGCCACTCCAGTATCCAAGTTGTTTCTTGATTCGCATTGACAAGTGATATCATTTTCTTCAGGCCTTAATTGATGTCTATGGCTTATTGAAATACCTTTTGATCTGTATGACTTTGCCCTGCCTTACTCAGGCATTAAGAACTGAAATTTGAATTTTCCCTTTCTTTCAATGGATTATCTAGTTTCCAATATTAAGTTTCCTAAAATGACGTTGAAAGCTTTGAATAACACTTAGATCCATAAGTTGGAGAATACAAGTTAAGTTTGATGTTGGTTAGGTTGAAAAAAAATGGTATGTGATGTGCAGTTGTCTAAAATCAGCAATACAGCATCTGGGACAAACTACAAATAAGAAATCTTGAATCAGTGTAAAACATAGATACAAAAATGCTGTTTGTGGTAGCAGAAAGGGGAACTTACAAGGTTTTGTTAGGCATCAATAAATCTCTACATGTGCACCCTTTGTGGCACGATAGATATCCAGATGGTATTTGACCTCCCACCATGTGTTTTCCAGTGCCTGCAAAGGGACACTGCACTAGCAGATTCATGATCCACCAAATTGCTTACTGGAGATTGGTAATGTCTTTGATATGCCCCCCAAGAAAAGAAATTGAGGGGTAAGATCTGGGAAGCCATAGTGTGGGTCTGCCATGTCTGACCCAACGTCCAGGAAACATTCCTCCAAATAAGTCCTGGCATGCATTTCGTAATGAGGGGGAGAGTTCCATCCTGTTGGGAAAAGAATGCACCTGGTATCTGCAGTATGGCATTAATTATCATTGCTGAAAATCACCTTCTGAAAAAACCAGATTGTTCTCAATCTTTGACATGTCAGAGGCAAACTGGTATCTCAAGGGTGTGTCATTTGGCTTTAACTTTTGCAGTAACTGAATTTTGTATCTGTGTGACATTGGTGAAAAGACCCCAACTCACTAGGTTATGTGTTCCAGGATCCGTAAGTGGAACGACCAACTGGAACCGTTGGCTGTGGGCTGATCACCTGCACTGGTGTAGGTGATCAGACTCTCAGAAAGAATAAAACATGCTGAAGTGTGGGATATGGTGGACCTACCACACTTGAAGAGTGGTCCACCATGGAAACAATATGGAACTGGCAAAAGGCACATGAGAAACAGATCTCAGCTGAGTGAGTGTAAGATTGGTGTATGGAATACTAGAGGTATAAATGGAAAGATAAATGAGGTGATTGAAGAAATGAACAAGTATAGACTGGGTGTGCTCTGTGTAAGTGAAACCAAAAAAAAAAAAAAAAGGAAATTGGGATAGGAGTGACTGGAACGGTGAGTGTGTGGTCTGGGGTATTGGATTATGTAAGAGGACAGGCTGGTGTAGGTGTGATTTTAAGTGAAAAGATGAACAACTTGATTCACTATAGTGCATAAGTGAGAATCCTTTGGATTCATTTGAAAAGTGAAACTTTAGGGAATAGTAATCGTTGAAGTGTATGCTCCCTGTGGCTCAGAATCTGCTGATAGGAAGATTTTTAGAATAAGCTAAAGGCTGTTTTGGGCCAGTTAAGTGCTAAAGAGAAAGTTATAATAGCTGGGGATTTTAATGGTAGAGTAGGTGTTCAGAATGGGATTTCTGATAATGTGTTTTTTTTTTGTTTTTTTTAATTGGAGGTAACGACCACCGTGAGCAACTCAATGGGCTATAAGCAGTCGCCCGTCCCTAATTTAGGGTCACTGGTTCCAGGGAAGGGAGAGAGCCAGTGCCATAAGACAAACACAACATCCATGCCTCACCGGGATTCGAACCCGGACCCTGTTCGGACGAATGATCAGAGGCCATCGCTTAGACCACTGCGCCACCGGGGCAGCTCTGATAATGTTCTGGGTAAGTTTAATGTTCCTTATGTGAATGATAATGGTGAAAGATTAGTTGAGCTCTGCATTGAAAATGGATCGTGGGTATCCAATACATTTTTCAACCACAAGTATATGCACACATCATCATTGTCAACGATTATCAATCCACTGCTGGACGAAGGTCTCTCCAAGCCTCTTGCACAACGGTCTGTCTTGTGCCGGTCTCCATGTTACTCCCGCATACTTAAGAGTTTCATCCACCCATCTCCCATGTAGTGGTCTTTTGGGTCTTCCTGTCCCTTGGAATCCAATCTAAAATTTCGACTGTCCATCAATGGTCTTTCCTTCTGACAGTATGTCCAGCCCATTGCCATTTCAGGGATTTAACTCTGATCATGATATCTTCCACTCTTGTCATTTTTCGGATCCACAAGTTCCTCTTCTTATCTCTCCTGGTTATACCAAGCCTGCACCTCTCCATGCTACTTTGAGTTGTCTGCAGCCTTTGTATGTCTCTTTTAGTTAAGATCCACGTCTCTGCACCATACGTAAGCACTGGAAGGATGCATTGATCAAACACTTTTCTTTTAAGACATAATGGCATATTGCTCTTGAAAATTATGCTGTTTCTTCCAAAAGCTCTCCAGGCAAGTTTTACACACCGATTAATTTCTTCATCGATGTGGCCCTCACTTGATATCTGCTGTCCAAGATAAATGTATGCATCTGTTATCTCCAGCTTTTCTCCATCAATTGAGAAGCTCGAGCTGTGTGCCAAGATTGCTGTAATTGGAGACTCCTGATACAGCAACAATGCATTCTTTTTGTGAGGAGCTAACCTCTGCACATCAGAGAACAGCTTAGTGATATGTATAAAGATGTAACCTATGAACGTCATGGACTGTCAACCTTGGGATCCCTAATTCATGACTGATAGGACGAATGGACTTAGTTGGGCTGTGGTGGAATGCTTCATGAATGACCTCCACTTGTTCTTAAGACACATGCCTTCTGTGCCATGCTCTTCTTGTCTGTCTCAGGTGGTTCCATTTCACACATTTGCCAGAATATACCTCGTAGATCTGTTGTCTGTTTGTTTTTCAAATGCTTAACCAGAAAATCTTTGTATTTTCGAAGTGCAGTTAAAATGAAACTTTGATTTTTTTTTTTTTTTTTTTTGCAGTTATCTTAAAGTTTACTCCTTCTCATTACAGTGTAAATTTAGAAGAAGCAGAATTTTTGCCAATGGAGACAATCATGGAGGAGGATAAGGACGAAAATAATTACAGCAGTCCTCCAAGAAGTCCAAATGG
The DNA here is from genome assembly GCA_039090855.1 of Macrothele yani. Taxonomy (NCBI): domain Eukaryota; kingdom Metazoa; phylum Arthropoda; class Arachnida; order Araneae; family Macrothelidae; genus Macrothele; species Macrothele yani. The sequence continues at coordinate 40,971,425 of CM077021.1, forward strand.
TGATTTTGTGGGGCCACTAAGCTTTCCTGCACCTTCTGATACGCCTGCTCATAAATCTGTTGGTAGCCATGAAGGTGACACTGCTTCTCTTTCCACCCTGAAGCTGCCTGAATTTCCTGGGTCTAGAATTTTCAATATGATAATTGGATCTAACAAAGATCTGAGTGCTAGTTCAGAGAGTGTATCCAGCAAGGAAAATCATAATGGGTTTAATATGCCTGCACCATTCTTTCTTAGAACACCATCTGGTCGAAAGAGGCCCAGTTCAGAGTCTGTTATGTCATCTTTGTCTTCAGAGGAAAAACATGCTGCTGTTGCTCCTACATCTCTTAACCTTGGAAACTGTGGCTCTCCCGAGGAATACGAAGCCCTAATTCCAGCAGAAGTTGTATTTCCAGAAAAGCAGCCAGACTCCTGCACCATCAAAATTCCAGATCTGTCTGTTGTAGAAGAGGAAAGCCAGCCTTCTCGTACATCATCTCCTGTTAGCAGCGATGAGGAATCGAAACATATTGTTTTGCAAATAGATGGCACCTCTGATACCGATACTTCCCCTTCTCCTTCACCTCCCCCTTATGAGTCAACCTCATCTCAGGAGTCTCTCGATTCTAACAGCAATCAAAGCACTGTTAACAGTTATTCTGAACTTTTAAAACATGCTGGATAATTTTTTTTTTTAATGTGCCTCCTTTCTGTACTTCCCATTTTACTATGGGATTAATTGTTTATTGTGTAAGGAAAGAGGAGGGAGAGAATGGGAATTTGTTTCCTGTGGGTAATTACTACAAAGAGCTGTTATTTTTGAATGTTTATTAAAATGTCAAATGTCATGTATTTCAGCATAAATTTGAAGGGTTTAAGAATGCTTTAAAATGTGTCCCTTTCTTTTACATGTATTTCATGCAGATTGAAACTTCACTTGCAAAAATGCAGTTTTAAATGCATTAACTAAACAAATGCAGTTGTTGTCCCTCTTGAAATGAAAAAAGTTTTGAATGATACATTCCATAGTTTGCTTACATTATTATAACTTTTGGCATCAAGTTTTCAATACTTGATCATTGTTGATATATTTCCTTCTTTCAGTTGGGTTTAAAAACTCCTGATACAGTATTAACAGTTTGCACTGCAACTACCTTTCTGCTAAACTTTTTTATTCCTCTGAGGATTAAATTTCATGTAATGCCAACAAATATTGTGCAAGTGAAGATTAGATTCAAATTTGACAGTTTGGAATAGAATTGGCATGCATTTAATCTCCCTCCATCTTCCCATACCAATATTTCTTCATATCATTTCTTTTGTCATGAGCCATGCAGCAAGATTTCTGAAGTTGAACACTGTAAACTGCTTCCTTTAATACTTTTTTTTGTATCTAAGTATTTACTCATGTTAGCTGTTTTTGCAATTGTACTTATTATTTATTTGGAGTTCAATTGGTTTTACAATTATGAACTTTGTCTGTTGGTATAGCTTGTGTTGCACTAGTAAAACATGTAACCTTGAAATTTTTGCATTAGCTCACATTTAGCGGTGTTTTTCCCAGTTAGAATCTAAGCAATAATTATATAGATGCCTTGTAATTTCCATGTAACTATGCAGTTTCAGCTATTTATTTTTCAAATGCAGTTTCGTAATTTGACAGGATGCTCATAGTAAACGTAAACATAAGTCACCTTATTTTCTGTTAATTGCACGGTTAGTTCGATAATGACATTGTTGGAAGTGCATTATATATGGCAGTTGGGACAATGTAGCTTGGCCATCTGGAAGCTGTAGGTAAATATTTTTTTCCAAAATGAGGTATCCCAAGACATTTTCCTTTTTAATTTGCTCTTATGAATTTATTTTAGGAGGATACCGACATTTGAACAAATCCATTAACATTTTTTCATGGATAAAATATTTTTTGTTTATATTAAAGACAACACAAAATTCACAAACTGGATTATTTTCCTTTCAGTACTAAAACTGCTGCCCCCTCTGAAAAATTTTGTGTCAGCCATATAGACATTTGTTTATCCCAATTTGGACCATAAATGTGTTTGGCTATTTTTCTGTATTTTATTTACTATATGATCAGCTAGCAGCCTACTTTATTTTGTTCTGTTAGTCAGGAATCTGGATTTATTTTGAGTACCACTTTTTTTTTTTCAGTATCTTACATAAAATTTTATATTGAAATGGAAAGTTTTTTCTTTTCGTAACCATTAATCGTTCTACTAATTAATGACTTCACGGCTTCCTCTAATTACTACTATCAGTAATGAAAAAAAAACATATTATAGAGAAGAAATGTATTAAGGAACACATATACCTGCCAAGTTTTACTGTTTACCCATAAATTGTGCTAATTTTATGGATTTTTTTCTAAATAGATTAGGGCCATATGTATTAACTAAACATACTACGGCCCTTGCATGTTTCTGATTACCCTGATCATAATTTCTTTCCAACCCTTTCTCAGAAATAAACTTTGTAAAATTAAGATTAGCGATAATTAAAAAGAGGAAATTGCTTTCTAAAGGTATTTTAGCATACTGACTTAAAAATTTAAGTTCAGAACCATTTGTAACTTCCAAGTAATTACTGCAATATATCATTATAGCTACAGGGTGTCCCACTAGCTACCAAACCCGGCATTTCTTTAATAATATTAACACCAATGAAGATATTGCAACAAAATTCCAAGTGGACTGACCTCATTTCATGCGAAATGTGATGACATCACATGTGCTGGAAGTGGCCACCATTTGCATCCAGACAGCATTGAACCTGGCACACCATATTGTGGAAAGTTTTTGCCAGTACGTCCTCCATAACTACCTGAATTTCTTCAGTGATGTTTGTTTTCAAAGCATATATGGTTTGCGATTTCTTTTGGTAAACTCCCCTTTAGATAGCCCCTTCCCCAGTAATCATGAGGTGTCAGATCGGGGAGCGCAGTGTCATAGACCCTTCATAATGATGCGGTCGCCAAAAAATTACTGAATTTTGGCCATACTGGTGTGTGGTGTCACTCCATCATGCTGGTAATATCCAATGGAGAGTTCTTCGTCGTCCGATCGATTTACCAGAGGTGTTGAAGATTTCCATATATGCAGCTGTTGTGATGGTTAATAAACACTTGCTCCTCCAGAGTATACAGATACATTTTCACACGTACACTAACAGCCGCGAGCACTCACTTATCAACAAACGTATTGTGTAGACACGCTCAGCGAACTGTTCCTCAGTGGCGCCACACTTAGAAATGGGTCTGCCACTAAAGAGCACTCCGGCTGGCTGGCTGGCTGGCTGGCAGATAGCACCGGGTTCAATGCTGTCTGGACGCAAAAAACTTACACCACATGCTGTGATGTCATCACATTTTGCATGAAATTAGGTAAGTCCACTTCAAATTTCATTGCAATATCTTCATTGGTGTTAATATTATTAAAGAAATCCCGGGTCCGGTAGAGAGTGGGACACCCTATATAATTTCGTAGTTACAAATTCTTTTTTTCGTGTATGTAGCCTAATGACTATGTTTGACTGCATTTTCATCGTTATAAGAAGGTATCCCAAGACAGAAATACTGCCAAACATTTTATTTGCGTAGCATATGAAATCAATATGATTCTCATTATGAATCGGGTTTTAATCGACATGGTCCATGCATTTCATCAGTACGTTAGTCAATCTGACATCAATTAAACGTGTATTGAACTTTTTTTACGGGTTTCAATTCTTAAGAGTTGGCAGGTCTGGGTACATAGTCGGTTGCCTAGTGTAGCATATAGGCAATGATCCTATCTAGTGTATAGATCGAAAATTTGAGAGGTAATGTACCTTAATAAATTTATCCTCAATAATTCCTGTTAAGTTTTTTGTTAACAATTAATTGTTTATATATTATACCCTCAAATATGCAGGTTTTCAAACAACAAATGTAGTTGTGATATAGTATGTTTAGAGACTTAAAGATTTGATTCAATATAAGCAACCCTTTGAAGGCCCATAAGGTGATGTGCAGTTTAAATTGTTCTTCGAGCGATTGTGGGTACATTTGTTCTTTCGTGGGGAAAAAAATATTCATTTGTGGTGAAAAATTTAATTACTAAGTTATGACAATTTGTACCCTGTTAATCACAGATAACCAATGCATTGTATCTGGGCTGTATATGTGCATTCTTCCACATTGTGCTAGGTGTTTTCTATGGTCAAGCTCAATTATCTGTAAAGTTTTTTTTTGTAACAATAGCGACATGTGTAATATCTCTTAGCTATGGAAATGCATAGATGGGTTACACAGCTATTTTGTGATTTCAGAAAGTGTATATACTGATATTTTTCATAATCCTGTTTATGAATGATTTGTAAAGATTGTGACATTTAAAAACAGCCAAATAGTTTTTTCATACTCCAATTTTAAATTTCTGTTGCCGTGAAATCTGTAGATTTCTTATTGTCACATTTTTTTACTGCTAAATGATCATCTCATGAAGTCATGTTGTTCATGATTAGAGTTCATCTACCGAGTTACCAAATAGTTTAATTGATTTGTAAGAAAAAAACAAATTTAAATTGCTCTTGAATCTTTCTGGGTGTGGGTGTTTTAAAAGCATCTAGGTGTTGTATAAGTAAATGCATCTCAAAGGTGTTTGCTAGTTCTGATAGAAGTAACTTTAATGTGTTATAATTAAGAGTACCATCTTTTCTCTCTCCTCCAGCTTCAGGACTTCTTAATCACTGTGTTGTGTATTGTAAGTGAGGGTAGTTTTTGTATTAATTGCATAAACTGCCTTGCAAAGACTGAAAGCATGCACCTTGTAAGCCTAGTGAAAATGGCTTTGGTAACAAGGATAGATTTAGGGAAATGTATCCTTGTTAGTGGTCAGACTAAAAATTCTGATAAATTATTTTTCAAGTTCAGGGTTCCTGCAGTACTTACAAATCTTTAAAATGTGTTTTTTTTGGAGGGGGTGTCCTTATTCTTGCCACAAATGGCAACAAGCACTTGATTTTTGCAACTGGCTGTGCAAAATTGAAATCTTGAACATGTAATTTTGTCTTTGCAATTGAAGGGTTTTCTGCAAAAAGGAGGTAGCTCCAATTTCATCGAATTTTGGAAAACTAAAAAAAAAAAAAAAAATTTAAGTTGCATCAAAAACATTTTTTATGGAATGTCCATGGTTTTTTCACTCTATTAGCATGCAAAAATGTGTGTTCTGGAGTACAGGGCAAATTTTAGAATGTTGGGGCTACTTCCTTCCCACAAAATTATGAAAAATCACTTTCTAAAAGACAAAATTTCATACTAATGTTTCAGTATTTTATTTACAAAACTGGACATTGCAATTAAACATTCTTTCAATGTAATCAGAGGTAAAATTACATGGTTTATTTGTCTAATTCACCCTCTGTAACATCTGGTCTCAGTCTGTTGTAAAACCACATTTCATTTTGACCAACGTACTTGCGGGCAAGTTCCATGATATCTTTAAATTTGGCAGCCTCGAGTTGTAGGGAGTGGTTGTATGCTGGTTGAAGATTATCCACTGTTCAAGGGGTTCCATTTTGGGGATTAAACATCTGCACTGATTTGGGCAAGGCCATGCCAACACTCTCACTGCATAGAATGTTTCCTTTATCGATATGGGGCTTTTCACGAATGAAAATGTTGTATTTAGTAAAAAAATATTTCGCTTTTTTTTTTTTTTTCACACCAAGAGTTGTGCACCACACGTGTCACGCAGTGAATAACAGAACCTCTAGACTGTAACCATCATGCCAACAAACCACATCAGCAGGGTAGCTAAGATGCTTTTCTTCTTCTACGGCAGAACGCCTTTGAAAAAGGGTAAGTGTTCACAATTTGGCCATAAAAAGGCCAGCCTGACTACCCTGCACGTCAGTCATTTGGAGCAAGGAGGCAGATCCTGGAGCTGCATCTTTCTTCTTGCCCCCAGACAAACAAGACGGTCAGCTTCATGTGTTGAATAACTTCAGTACTAATGCTTGGATCTACCCCTTCTTTGCACGAATCTAAAGATTATTATTCTTTGCACAAGGTTGGATGTATAACTTCACACACTCAAAAATTGGAGCTACCACCTCCTTTTTGCAGCAAACCCTTCAATTTAAACTGACTTATGTACAAAAGTTTGAACTTGTGACTACATTTTATAATTATATACTCTAGTGTTTTTATAATTCTACTAGCCAAAAACTGTCTTTTAAATAGCATAAATTTTACTTTATTAAATCCACACACTTGAATTATATGGGAAAATATTGCAAACTTTTTCAGTATGCTTAAATTTTTCAGTTAATTCAAGTGTAAAAGTACATTTGAGAACATGTCATTATTACCTATGCAGTTGGTTAGGTCCTTAAATTTTTATGGGATGCTTAAGTCATTAAAAAATAATAGCAAGAAGATAGGATACTAACAGCGAAGTTCATATCGCCAAATTCCTATTTCAAACATTTAGAGCATGAGGTGCTGTACTTAATTTTCCCTGCAGTAACATGCTAATTCCTCGAACTTTACAGAAAATTTATCGAACAGCCCATAAACCTCGTAATCCTCCATTCAGGAAGGTGAAGTTAATGAGTTTATAGACTTCAATAAATTATCTGTAATGATCGAGAAGTTAATAGCCTGTTTACCATGGAGAAAATTAGGCACAGCACTTTAAACCACATGCTTTAAATGTTTGAAATAGGAATTTGGTGACATGAACTTTGCTATTAGTAAGAATCCTATATTTTAACTAATAAGATTAAGCTGCATGTTTATTAATGTGTTGAGGATTGAAATTATTTGTTCACCCATTATCTCTTCGAGGCATTAAAGTGCTTTTTCTAGAAAAAGTGGAAACCCTGTAGTTTCCTCCAACAGTGCACCTCATACATCAGCAGTTGGTGGGGCAACTTGAGTGTTTAAATTTAAGGATATGCCTATCTGGATATGTAATTTCATCCAAGACAATCCATGTGCTTTGTAAATCTCAACATCCATATTAGTGAAATTTGATATTCCATCTGTTAAGTTTTAGAATTTAGGAAATCTCATACTTAAACCATTCCATATTTGGATGTTTTTATTTTATATTTTGACTTGTGGTGTTTTTCCTCCCAGTCGGGTTTTAATTGATCTTCATTGTCCTGAAAGCTGTGATAATTTTTGATAACTTTTTCTCTTGGATTTTGTGCTTTTTTATACCGTGGAACAGCTACAGATCATGTTCGTGCAGTGAGTTTTTCATATGCAGTATTTAAGTATTGGGAAGATGACACAAGCTGCTTGTTTACAACTACTTGATTTGTTTGAAGTGGTGCATTCTTAACATCTATTATTTGTTTTAATATGTAATGGCTTTGTGTTTGCTAACTAAATAAAAGGAATCTGAAGCAGATGTGTTCTTTATTTGAAGTGTTAAACGGCAGAGCTATAGGTCATTTAGAAAATTCTTGAGTTATCTTAGATCCAGACTGGTAACATTTGAATGTTTTGCCCTTTGCTTATAAGTGCATAAATGAATGTTATACATATCACCGAGCTGTTCTGACAGGGTATCTACTGGTTATGCATGGATGCCAACCAATATGGATTTTCCGTTTAAATTTTAACCAAAAATTTTATGAACATTTTCAACCTTCCCATAATTTCATGAAATTCTTGCACTGCAGCGTCACATGAGATGGCATCACGTTTCTACACTCTATGGGAAGAAGTGATGTCGTCGTAAGAAGACTATGCTGGGAACTAGAACAAAATGTTGCAATCAGTTCACATACACGGCCAGACAGAAAATGTCACACCATGAAGGAATACTCGAAAACAGACCAAACTGCATATACAGGATGATCAATAAGGAGTGTGGACCCATTTTGGGCAATACAGCGTTGAATCCGACTTGGCATCGTGGTGTTGATCCGAGTCCACAGTTCTTCATTTTGTGGGGGTGGGAGGGTACTCAACAGACGTCCAATGGTATTCCACAGATGTTCGATGGGCGAGAGATAGGGGATCGTGCTAACCACAGAAGCACCCGCACATCGTGCAAAGCATTGACTGATCCGAGCGTTATCCTGTTGCAAAATGACGTTTGGGATGCCCTGCAGATACAGTTGTGCGTAACCCGTACCAGGGATCAGCGGCTGTTGGCACTGACAGCACCCCACACAATGATTCCACGTTGCTGGGCCGTGTGACACCTCACAATGGCGGAGGAATCCGCCTGTTGGCCACATTGCCTCCAGACTTTCACACAGCAATCGTCCATGGCGAGACAACAGGGATTCGTTGCTGAGCACCACATTGTTCCATTCGACATCCCACACAGCTCTGGAGTGACACCATACCAAGCGGTGACTACGATGGCTCACTGTTAAGAGTAGCCTTTGCAACAGACTGCTGGACAGCAAACCAGACTCAACCCATTGGCGCAACACTGTCAATGTCAGAGCATCCAAGCCTGCCAGCACACTTTTGCAAAATGTTGCCCGTTGTGGCTCCACCACTGCATGACTGACGGTTGTGGCATCACGTTGCATTTCTTCTAAAATACGCTACAAGGACTATCCGTCGTTGTGAAGGCCTATGATGACCCTCTCATGAACTCATCTGTTTGACGAAATTGCATACGACTGTGTCTTAACGTCATTGACACCCCATTGTTCATTCTTCAGACACTGTTAAGCAGAACCACTCACTTTTTGTGGCGACATCTCAACTGATGGCTGATTCGTGGGCTGGTTGTCCGCTTGCATCCCGCACACTGTTCGTGCAATCGGCCTGCAAATTCAATCATCTGCATAACTTGTACGTGTGCACTTAACCTGCAATTTGCATGGTACTGCGCTCAAGTCTTCATGGTGTGGTATTTTCCTTGTCAGGCAGTGTATTTCGACCAGTTTTCTTTTTTCACTGCAAGAAAAATTTCTAGAACTATTTCAGGACCTTTCACAGAACTATGAAAATTCAAGGACTTTCCAGACCCAGGTATACCTCTATTTTGTGATATGTAGGTCTTTATGTTGAAGCAATCTGTCACAGCCACACAATATTATTGGGTTGTCAGAAAAGTCATGACTTATTTTAGCCATGTTTTGCAAAGGTCACTTATTGACAGAAAGAACAAAGATCAATCAATGATATAATGCCCATTTTGTTCGATAACCTTTTGCCATCTTTCAGTGAGCTGCAGAATGCCTTTCATAGGACCTGTCTTTCGTGGCGAAAAATTGTACAAGGTGCTGGTTTACAGCCTCATCTGAATTGAACGTTATACCACACAAGGACTGTTGAAGAGAGCGAAACAAGTGGAAGTCTGACAGCGCAAGGTCAGGCGAGTATGCTGGGTGGGGCAACACATCCCACCCAAGCTCCAATAATTTTGGGGGTGATCAAATTTGTGTGTGGTCTCGCGTTGTCGTGATGGAACACAACACCTTTACAATGAATGAGCTCTGGACGTTTCTGGGTGATGGATTTGTTTAAACTGTCCAATTGCAGACAGTACACATTCAAATTAATTATTTGGTTTCGTGGTAGGAGCTCGAAAAACACCTTTAAAATCCCACCACACTAAGACCAGAACCTTCTGCTTTGGATGTCGTTTGAGGAGAAGCAGCACTTCGCGAACAAGACTGTTTGTGCAGCACATTATTGTACACAATCCACTTTTCATCACCAGTTATCAGTCGCTTCAAAAAAGGATAGATTTCCTCATGTTTAATGAGCATATCGCATATGTTTATACGCGCCATAAATTGAGCTTCTATGAGTTCATGAGGAACCCACACATCGAGCTTGCTTACGTATCCTAGCTTCTTTAGGTGGTCGTGAATGTTTCAATGATGGATGCGCAATGTGTCTGCAATCTCTCGTGTCGCATGGATTTGACTCGATCAATGCCTTGATTTGGCCTCCCGGATCGAGGAGCATCGCTGAGGTCAAAATCACCAGCACTGAATTTTGCGAACCACCGCTGGCACTGCCATTTTTGTAGAGCATTATCACCATACACTTTTCACAAGCTTGACGCGTGTTCTTCCCTTAACGGAAGTAAAATATGGCGAAAATGCAGTTTGGTCTTCCATCTTCAAGTTGATGTCAAATCAACCAAATCGCTCACTATTCCTTTTAGACTGCAGCTAGAACTGGCACCTGTCGAATGCCATAGCGATAAAAGCTGCGCATGCCTCTAGTACCGCCAAAGTACGTCATGACTTTTCTGACCAGACATAAGAAGCAAGTGTTAACACCCAATTAGCTCAGGTTATCAAGATACCATCTCTAGTAAGTTGGCACCAGTTGAAGACTTCCTGAAAGGTAAAACTGTTTTTTGGCCATAGTAATATGAAAGTAAAAAGCTTTACAACTAAAACAAGGAAACAGACAACTTTCTATTTTGGACTCTTTTTATTCATAAGAGAAATATGACCACCAAGGTGGTGAAACCTTAAAAATATAGCTGCATAACTCCTAGTTTTTGACTTTACAGAGACAGTGTACTCACTGAATTCATATTTGCCAAAAAAAATAGGCTCACATGTGTGAGGGGACAGCACTACAAATACAAAAAAATAGTGTAAACAAATCTGAAAAATATTCAATGTGAACTAAACAAATAACTCATTAAATATGTATATAATATACACTGCCTGACAGAAAACTCAGCGTCATGCAAATGATTGCATTTGCAGGCCAATGGCATGAACAGGGCGCGGTGGTCTACACGATGGCCTCTGATAATTCGGTGGCGCAGTGGTCTAAGCGATGGCCTCTGATAATTCGTCCGAAAGAGGTCCTGGTTCGAATCCCGGTGAGGCATGGATGTTGTGTTTGTCTAACAGCACTGGCTCTCTCCATTCCCTGGAACCAGTGACCCTAAATTAGGGACGGGCGACTGGGCCGTCCCTAAATTAGGGACGGCCCATTGAGTTTCTCACGGTGGTCGTTAAACAGCGTGCGGGATATAAGCGGACAACCAACCCGTGAGGCCATCAGTCAAGATGTCACTGCTGGGAGAAGTGAGTGGTTCTGCTGTAACTGTCTGGAGAACAAACGGGTGTCAATGCCGTCGTACGTGATTTCGTCAAACAGACTAGTTTACAAGAGGTCATCGTAGGCTTTTTTACCGCCGGATGCGTTTGGAGGTACCAGGAAGGATCTGTGCAACGTCTTGGGGGGGACCAGAACACGGAATCAAGACATCCGATCATCGCATCTGACTTCATGCTGTAGCGGACCCACAGGCGACATTTTGCTGAGTGTAAAAGGAGGCTTTGGTGCATTTGGTTTACTGTCCAGCCATCTGTTGTGAAGGCTACCCTTGAGAGTGAGCTATCGTTGGCATGGTGTGCTGAATGAAACGGTAGTGTTCAGCGACTAATCCCGGTTCTGTCTCACCACGGATGAGACTTGGCCAATGGGCGGATTCCTCCTCCATTGTGGAATCATGGTGTGGGGTGCTATCGGCGTCAACAGCCACTATGTTGACGAGGTGCTATGGCACGTGGCAATACCATATCTGCAGGGCATCTCAGGCACAGTTTTTCAATAGGATGACACCCACCCCCATATTGCTTAGATCAGCCCGAATGCTAAACACGTGCGGATGCTTCCGTGGCCAGCGCGATCCCAGCCCCCTTCTTCCATCAAGCATCTGTGGGGAAAGATTGGACGCTGGTTGGGTACCCTCATACCCCTGCACAATAGAACTGAGCCCGAAGCAGGGCTCGGGCTGTAGAATATTTACTGCGGTTCGGGCTCTTAAAGAGAAGGGAGAGCAAGATAATTTTTTTATATGTAAATGGGATTTTATATGATTTAGCAGATGATACACTTTATAGTTGGTAAAGGGCAACTGGTTCTGATTGGGGAGCACGCATTCGAGATTGCTATTTATTCCGGGCTTGGGTAGAAAATGACTTAGGCCGCGTATTAGTGTGTTTCTGCAGTGAAGATTTTTTGAAAACTATAGATATTGGATAGTTGATAGCTTGCCGACGATACTTTACCCACTATCTCCACACAGTACCTCCCTGCTAATTCTATTTAGCAACGTACATTTTTCAGCGCATTATGGAGCGATAATATTAGCATTATTTGAGCAACATACAATTGCAGCACTGCATAATTATTTTGGATGGCCGGCCGCCCGCCCGGTCAAAGAAAATAGTGTACAGTTACACTGCAAAAATAGAGGTTCCTTCCCTACTCCCTATTTGAGAAATACATTGGCTAATTGCAGGAGGAGGAGAGAATGGAAGTGTGGAAAATATATTTTTTATTAATTGTTGAACAGGTTAGCCAGTTTTCGGACCCAGGCTCTATCTTTCAATATTAAATTCGGGCTCGGTTGGACTCTGGCTGATATACCACAGGCTCGGGCTCCGAAAATTGAGCCTGAACTTGTCTCTACTGCACAATGAAGATGAATTGTGGACTCGGGTCAACACCACATGGTCCACAATACCCCAGGACTCTATTCAGACTCGATGCTATGCTGTATAACTTCAGCAACAACTTGCCCAATATGATGCTCCGTTAAAGTATGCGGAACCCACTTGCCAATCTTCAGAGTCCCCCCCGAAGGCCTGTAGACACCGCACCACTATCGATTGAGCCACTTTCAAGAGTTTCGCCAGTTGCGTGGTATCCTTTTGCAATAGCGATTCCAGCTCCTTGTCTGCGGTGTACCTGCATCTTTCTTAAACCTGGCAAACCATTCTCGACACGTCCGCTCATCATTAGCTGTTTCGCCCTATGTATGACACACTGAACCATATGCTTCATTCGCACTTTTCCCTAAATTAAACATGAATAACACAGTGCCACAAATGAACTTTACCGAACGCCATGCTTGGCTTCATGTACAAACTGACAGCACGGTTTGCCGGCCGGTAGACCCCTATAGCAGGGACTGCAGAAACATGTGCGTACCCCTAATAGAGACCATTAAAGTATGCAGGGGTGACATGGAGGAGACTGGCACAAGACAGACCGTTGTGGAGGAAACTTGGGGAGACCTTCGTCCAGCAGTGGATTGATAATGGTTGACAATGATGATGATGATGAAACTTAGCTGGGACGGGCACACCTTCAATGACCTGCCTCCCTATTGTTTATTTTATTAACTTTGCATCGCCCCTCTGTTTTGAGAGGATACATTATTTTCATACTGATCTGCTGCTTTGAAGCAGCCAGGAGACCGGGGGTCCACGCATGAAGCACAAGCAATTCCTACAAGTTCCACCCTCTGGCAAGAACGCGTCTCTAACCCCACAATTCACAAATACATCATTCCACTCCCGTGGCCGATGTTTTACTTAGTATAGATGTCGTAGCCAAGGTACCAGCTGTCTACAAGCTGTGCGCTATTTTATCAGTTTGGTGTTTTTTATTGGAACTACACAAATCTCAGATACAACTTTTTAGTACAATTATTTTACACATGCACTTTCATAGCATTATTAAAAAAAAAAAATTAAAGGTTTAATGACCACAATGAGAAACTCAATGGGCTATAAGCAGTCACCTGTCCCTAATTTAGGGTCACTGGGGCCAGTGCCGTAAGACCAAACCCAACATCCATGCCTCGCCGGGATTCGAACCCGGACCCTTCACGGACGAATTATCATAAAGCCAGCGCTTAGACCACTGCGGCCAATTTGTTTTCCAAATACTATTCATGGAGTCAAACTTTTCCCAGCACTTTTCAAGGAGCGTACGAACCATGAAATACAATAAAAATATAATACAGAGAGAGATGTACTTTAATTAAAAACTGACTTTTTTCCCTCTTATATGAGAGGAAACAGAAACTGGCTTTATATATGTTTCCTCTCATATAAGAGGAAAGAGTTAACACATTATATACAAACTAGTTCAAAAAGTGACTTAATTCAAGAATAACTATAAACCCCCATTGCAGTCCAAGACTGATATTGTGGTGCTGCAACATGATCTGTGAGGTTGGTCACTGGATGCGAAAAACAATAAAAACTTGCACAGATAGAAAGACAAAAAAAGTAACAAATCATATATTTCTTCTATCTGAAGAAAAACAAAACAGACTAGGTACTACAACAAATGAAGTGTAAAGTAAGACTTAATATCTACACAGAGTTCATACACTTTTAAAGAAAATAAATTTCAGGAGCCCAAACGTTTGCTAGAATCGCAGTGTGTTGTTGCCTATATTGCAAATTACGGTAAAGTTTGCTACTTATTTTTTCTTGTGTTTCAAGGTTTATTGACCATCATGTGCAACTCTGAGTGCTATAAGCAGTCTCGCATCTCTAATTTAGGACCACTTGTTGCAGAGAAGGGACAGAGCCAATGCCATCAGACAAATACACCACCCATACCTCATGGGACTCAAAACCACACCCATCTCGGGCGAATGGTCAGACGCCGCCCCGGTGGCGCAGTGGTCTAAGGCGCTGGCCTCTGATCATTCGTCCGGGTTCGAATCCCGGTCTGGCATGGATGTTGTGTTTGTCTTACGGCGCTGGCTCTCTCCCTTCCCTGGAACCAGTGACCCTAAATTAGGGACGGGCGACTGCTTATAGCCCATTGAGTTGCTCACGGTGGTCGTTAAACCTCCAATCAAAAAAAAAAAAAAAAAATGGTCAGACCATTTGGTTTACCGGGGCAGCACTACACATTTACAATACATCGACTGAAAACAGAAAAGATATATACACAGTAAAGATGGGAAATTCTGATTCATTAAAACCTTAAACATGCTTCCTTGCTTTTCTGAAACAAACAAAATAAAATACATGCATGATACTGATAATTTGTTTCCCTGTAACACAATATTTTTTTTACAGTGCCTACATATCGGAAAGCAGGCACTGAGCTAAAGTAAAAGACCCCAAATCATTCAATCCTCAATAATGACACTGTGCACTACCCAAACTTCACCAATTTTATATATATATATATATATATATATATATAAGACAGACCGTTGTGGAGGAAACTTGGGGAGACCTTCGTCCAGCAGTGGATTGATAATGGTTGACAATGATGATGATGATGATATATATATCCCCTTTGATACAAACCTAGAAGGCAGGATATTCCATGCTCTAGAATTCAAGAAACTAGATAGAAACAAGAACTTGGAATGCCAACCCTTTGGAAGAACCAGGAACAAAAAAAAAAAAAAAAAAAAAAAAAAATCATTGTTTTTACTTGTATGAAAATATTCCAAACTTTCTATTTACAATATGTAACATGCCTTTATTGGATGGCAGACAGTGAAATACTGATGTTTCTGTATGCCTACTTAGTATGAGGGAAACATTTAAATGCATATTTTTGCAACATGTACTGTACCTTCTCTACCTGGATTTATTGTTTCTTTTCAATATTTTTGAAAGCTGGCTACTGGTTAAAAATGTTAGGTAATTTAATACATGAAAATGTTTGCCCAACTTTTTGAACGCACCCTGTATATGTCTAACTATGTTGAAAGCTAAGAAAAAGCAATGCTCGGAGTGCCTAAAAATGTTTTTTTGATTACGCGCTTTTCCTGGAAATTTGTCAGTTTATTCCGGAAATTTTCATCTGTTTTCAGTATGTTCTTCGAAACTTAATGCATGATAATACAGATACAAAAGCCTTCAATTCCATTGAAATTTTAGTTTGTCCTTAGGGACCCCGAGGAGGGGATCTTTTACTTAAAAACTTGATGGGGGGAAATGGTGTAAATCGAAGGAATGTGTTGAAAATGGCTGAAATCTGATTAATACGCAGTGTGCATGAGCTTGATCAATTCTTCCACAGATTTGTATGCCGCTAACTGCTATGAAATAAACCAGGTGAATTCCTTTTAAAAAGTATACTTCTCTTTTCTAGCAGGTAAAGTTTCCCCCGTTTTATGGACGCAATATAAAGCCGTATGGGAATAAAGTTCGATTGGGAATTGCTCTTGACTTACATTTCCTCTCCCCACTTCACAGCCACTAATGACCATAATATAAACGAGAGGGGAAATAAAGCAGAATGGGAAGACAGAGTTTTGTTATCTAAAAATTAGTTCATTAAGAAAAAAGTACTTTCAGATAAACATATAACTTCAAGAGATAGGATGTTCCCTACCCCTTTAACAATTCTTATGTTGCATGAGTTTTTCATGAAGTTCATCGGCAACAGTGCTTTTTCTTTGACACTGTGTCGCAAGGCTTTTGATTCTGCCTGATCAGCATACATTTCAGAGGACTTTTTTAATTCAGAAATGTCTGTTTCAAGTCATGATATGTCTTCCATTAGCAGCATTCTTTTTCTCCCCCGCATATATTTCTTTTGTTCATCCAGGTAAGCTACATACTTTTGACGAGCACAGGCAACACTCAGTAATAGCTCTTTTGACAATTCAACATCTTCTATTTTCCCAACTGTATTTACGTGGTCAACAATAATTCTCCTTGCTACAACAGATTCTTCTCTTAAGTTCTCCACCATGATTTGTTTATTGGTAGAAAATATTCTTTCAACAGTGGCCTGCCCATGGGATAGAAGCAGAAGTATCTTCATGACTTCCCAAAGGTGTCTATATTTATTAGTAACAGTTGCATGGTAAAACTCATTTAGTCTGTGAGCTCTTGGATCAAAATTTGTGAGCTTAGCCTTCCTTTCATTGACAAGTTCCTGTACTAAATCACTATACGCCTTTATGATATTATCACAATTTGTTTCCAAAATTTTCTTTGCATCGACAAGGATGAGTAATATCCTGCTGAACTTCTGAACCATATCTTCTGAATTTCCCAAAAACTTTCTTGGGTCTAAACATGTCATTAACCTAACCAACGGATACTGTAAAAGGGATTTTTCAAGTAACTTCTCAGTAAGTTGGATCAAAAGATGCCTACATTGTAACTTAAATTCCATAAATAAAATAATAAATTCCATAATCTGTTTGTCACTGACATTTTGGCGTTTCTTTAGTTCGTTATTAATTTGCTTGCAACAAAACCAATCGTGATTTTACTCGTATCTTTGTAATTTGTTTCATTTCAATTTTCAAGCAGTTTGAGAGGACTATTTACACTGTTCATTATGTTATCCTTTATGAATCTTTGCATCACTTCTTTTAACAAACTATATAAGTCATGAGCCAAAAAGAGAAGCATTGGTTGGTCAGTCTGATAAACAGTCAAAAAATATTCAACACTTTTAGCCACATTGACAAGGAAAAGTGGGTCTTTAACATGTTTCTTCACCATATCAAATGACTTGTTTTGAGGGTCAGGTAATATCTTTTGCTGAACCTTGCTGACATATAATGAAATACTTGGCAAAATTTCAATAGCTCTTTCAACAACACTCACATTTTCAAGCCAACAGTGTTCGCAAAACTTTAGCGGAAAGACGTTGCAGTTTGTCACTTTTGAAAAGTCTTCACGTCTAGCTGGTGAGTCCTTGAATATATAATACAATGCTTAAATAGTCTCACCAAGTTCTGGCATTTTGAACAATATGCAATCCACAACTGCCAACATTCAACAAAAAGGCATGGCCCTCTAGTTTTAATGCATTCAGCATTATATCATAAACTTTCCAATTGACATGGGGTCCGTCCATGGACAGCTGATGCAAGTTACCAGAACCTAAGCTGGAACACTTTTCTTGAATTTTACTAAACAATACATCAGCAGTAGCATGTCCTAAAAAGTCAGAGCCTAAGTATCTTGTACAAACTTGCCCGCCATCCCAAAACCTAACGTGAGAATCCAACTGTTTTTTGCTAGTTTCCTTGTTAAGGGTCTCATCAAACAGTAACACACATCCATCTTGAGATTTATCTTCCCTTTAAAAGTGACATAAAAATGGTTCAATACCAAAAACAGAATAATATGCACATTTTTTTTCACTACAAGTGAACTTCTTTGCAATGCTACTGTCAGGGAACATTAAGGTCAGTACAGATTGGATGTTTTCACATGACTTACATGAATAATGTGAAGTAATGACTTTCAACTTCCATAGAATTTCTGCTTTTAGCACATTGTTTTGGGGAAACGAGTTTTCAAGACTTATGTCAGATACTGCAGGTTTTTTTAATAAGAACAGCGCCATGTGACTTCTGGTAAAAGTCTTGGATATCTACTGTTTGCTTTTGTTTAGCTGCCAATAAAGAAACATGCTTCTTACTAGCCACATGACTAGTAATGGCAGACTCGCCCATATTTAAAATATCGAAGCAACGATCACATACTTTGCACTTTGCTTTAAACTTAGAAGTATCTCTTAGCAAAAATCCTTATACTTGGCATTATCTAGCCAAGCTGGATTAAATATACACTTACCACCTGGCATAACTACACAATAACTTATTCTGACTAATAAAACAGAACAATGTTCTCGTTACCAATTTACAAGGAAGACAGCCAAATGCCTCTGCAATCAGCGCTACGTATAGGTCACTATACTCTCGAGTTAATGTAAGGCTGTAACACTGTTTAAAATAGAACAGCCTGATGAAAAAGTCTGGGGAACACAAAAGAGTGGTATCAGTCCATCTGCATCTCACTTCCACGATTACCCCTCACCTCATTTACAGTTATATAACCTAACATTTATGTAACCATAAAAATACTGTAAGCTAAAACCAAGGTTTGGAGCATCTTTTCCATGCCATCTCATGCAGCCACTCCCACCTGCTACTCTCCTTTCCTACCTAAGGAAAAAAGTGCCGAAAAATTTCCTATTAAAAGATCGGAATGTTTTTACACATGTCGTAACTGGGTCATATAAGGTTACCCTGCAAATTTCACTACAATCAAATGAAAACTTTTTGAATTGCGCATAATTTTTTTTATTTGATGTTAGAGCGGGAAAACTACCGTCGTACGTGATTAAAAAATTTATTGGCTGGTTTTCAGTTTTTATCCGATTCACACAAAATTTGGTGGTTTCGTTCCTTTTGGCAATTTATTAAGTGCGTTAAATTTTTTGTCAGTTTTGTAGAAATTCCGTGAAGATAGAAAATCATATTTTTTATCCCAGTAGGGTGCAGGAGATACTTATCAGTCAACAGCAGTGCTGGTGGCCCCGCCCAACCGTTCAGCAAGGAAGTTTCTGCAATCCCCTTCCCCGTACACACACTCTCTCTCTCCAGTTCACAGCTGGAGAGGAGCTAACTTTTATGGTGAAACACTGGCTGCCAAACCACCAAACTAGTTCAGCATAAAAAGAAATACAAAAATTCCAGGAGTTTTCCAGGAAATCCAGGAGGCGTACAAACCCTGTCTACATTTATGGAATAATGATATATTAGGTGCCACAATATCTACATTGGATACATAATGTAGATATTTGGCACCTGCATGCCAAAATACATCGATGAGCCATTACATTATGACCACCTACCTAATAAGCCGTAGAACTCCCTTTAGCCTGCAAAACAGCGGGCCGGTTGGCAAGGTATCGAGTCCCATAATGTCCTCCAGTTACCGTACATTTTGGGGTGGTGGTGATTTAGAGCGAACCCACTTTTCCAAGTCGGACCACAAATGTTCAATTAATTTCATGTCAGGTGAATCTGGAGGCCACGGCGTTAACAGAAAATCACCAGCATGTTCCTTGACAATTCTGGCAGGGATTTTCCTGTTGGTAATAGCCATCGCCAGCAGGAAACACAGCCGCATTGAATGGGTGAACTTGGTCTGCAACAATGTTCAGATACCTGACAGCTGTCGAGGATTGTGCTATTGGGATAATGGGACATAAAGTGTCCCAAGAAAACATAGCCCACAGCATAACACAGCACCCAGGTGCCTCCGTTGGTAATCAGCGTATCCGCACGATGCACCAGGAATCTTGATTAGTCAGACCAGGCCACTTTCTTCCAATCATTCTTGGGCCTATTTTATACGTTGCTGGTGATGACATGCAGTGAGCATTGGGACCCGGCTGGGTCTTCGGCTACACAGGCCCATGCGCAGAAGGCTGTGATGAACTGTGTGCTGTGACACATTGCCCTGTTGTAGCTGCGGGTGATTTGTGGCACTGTGGCCCTGCGGTCACTGTGAACAATGTCTCTGCTCCCCTCTGGCATCAATGAGCTCTGGATGACGGTTCATCGCTTATTTTTTCTGTGGAAAAAAATACTTTCGAAGGACCTACACTCCAATTGATATTTTTGCCGCCCCGGTGGCGCAATAGTCTAAGCGATGGCCTCTGTTCATTCGTCCGAAAGGGGTCCGGGTTCGAATACCGGTGAGGCATGGATGTTGTGTTTGTTTTACGGCACTGGCTCTTTCCCTTCACTGGAACCAGTGACCCTAAATCAGGGACGGGCGACTGCTTATAGCCCATTGAGTTGCTCACGGTGGTCGTTAAACCTCCAATCAAAAAAAAAAAAAAAAAAAATTGATATTTTGCGTCATTGGAATATCACCAGGTGTGTGAGTGTGACAGTATATTTACATATGTAGGGGAATAAATAGCGCTAGTGGCCATTTACCAGGCATTTTGCCCCAAATATAAACTACTTTACCTGCAAAGAAATTTAAATACACGTCGAAAAAAAGGACAAGCTGGAGACACAGTGACAATGAAGCAAGGTGAGTTCAGTAGACACTAGGTAGATCAGACCACAGAACACAACTGACACCATAAATTGTCAAGAAGTCAAACAGACTCCCCCCCCTCCCTAGCTTTCACCTTCTGAACCCTGAAAAAACACACAACACAGATGTTGATCCCACAGGTAAGGTCATGCAGGCTACGATGGGGGGGGGGTGAAGGGAGATCATTTCTAAGAACATTCCAGGGGATTATTTTCCTTCAATGAGCTAGAAGAAAGCTCCCCTGGTGAACGGGTTAGCATATTTACAGACACACAAACAAAAGTGAGGGAAGGGTTGCGATGCCCACTACTGCAGCGCAAAAACAAGACTGGGAGAAAAAATAAGCACTTGTTTTAAAAAATAAAGACTTAAGGGCCTTGCCTTTTAAAAAATAAGGAGTTTTTAAGGACTTTTTAAGGACCGTACGAACCTTGGCTAATTTCGATGCACTGTCTGCTAAATTGCTGCACAACACCTCAATATATTTCTTTGCATTTATTATACCCTCAATAAACGCAATTTTACCCACTCATTTGTAACCCATGCAGCCCCATACCATTGTATGCCCTCCACCATGCTTCATAGTTGCTTTGAGATTTTGTTGCTGGAGTTCAAGGTTTGATCTGCGCCACACAAATTTTTTACCATCAGAGCCAAACAGATTGATCTTTGTTTCGTCAGAAAATATAACATTCTTCCAGAATTAGATTGGTTTACTGACGTGAGCTTTAGCGAAATCCAAACGTTTCTGTCTATTTCTTTCATTAATAAATGTTTTTTTCCTTGCCGTGTAACTGTGCACGATGCAGCACATTTCTTATTGTTTAAGCACAAACAGTCTTACCTGATAGTTTCGCAAGTTGTACAGCTAGAGTTCGAGCACTAGTAAATGGTTTTTGTCTCACTTCTTTCACAACATGGCGGTGCTCTCTGGTAGTAAGAATCTTTGGGCGACCGGTTCTTCTCTTGTTATCTGTGCTATCAGTTTCGTCGTGCTTTTTCACCACATAACTGACTGTTGAAAAGTTCAAATTCAAAATTTCACCAATTTTTCGATAACTTTTCCCTTCTGTACACAAAAAACAAATTCTTTTGCATATATGTTTGGGGAACTTGGACTTCTTACGTGTCATGCTGAGCACTGTTGCTACTCTGAAATTCACACATACAACTGTAGCAACCACTTGACTTTGCAGTACTTATAATACCACTACAGATCGGTTTATGCCAATTTAAGAGGGGAAGTGATGTCACTGCAGTGTGCAAATACTTTTTTGGTATCGATTTTTTAATTATTGCTCAGTACACTTTTTTCTAACGAATTCAACATAAATATTTTTACGAAAATAATTGATTTTTTTTTGGTTGGAGGTTTCACGACCACCGTGAGCAACTCAATGAACTATAAGCAGTCGCCCGTCCCTAATTTAGGGTCACTGGCTCCAGGGAAAGGAGAGAGCCAATGCCGTAAGACAAACACAACATCCATGCCTCATCGGATTCGAACCCGGACCCCTTTCGGACGAATGATCAGAGGCCATCGCTTAGACCACTGCGCCACCGGGGCGGCAAAAATTGATATTCATCTTTGCAGTGAAACAGTTTTTAGCTCTGTTTTTTTTTGTTATCATGACATCATTGCGAAAACACTTGGTGTGCAAATACCTTTTTTACCCACTGTATACTGCTCTGTGAACTTCACCTGCACCACTGTTCGGTCTCCAGGGGAGCTCATTTCTCTAAGCTGGGGGTGGTCATAATGTAGTGGCTCATCGGTGTATCTACATTTGTAATGCATGTAAAAGAAAATTGGCTAAAATATCTACATTTATGGAATAAATCAATATTCAGTGATAATATACAGCAGAGGAAACATAGTGAGAGACAGGTTTGCCTCGTCGGGGCGCTCCGTGGGAACAATGGCACACACAACAGCAACTAGGACCTCCCTGAATCTTGGAGAGGTGCCAGCTAGTTCTGTGTGACATTGGCAAGAAGACTCCAACTCACTGGGTTTTGTTCCAGAATCCTTAGGATGAATGTCCAACTGGAACTGTCAGCTGCGGGCTAATCCCTCACACTGATGCATTTACCTGATTAAAAAGACAAAAAGAAATATTAAAAATGACTGTGTGGGATATGGTGGACCTACCACACTTGAGAAGGACGGTCCACCACGGAATCGACCTGGACTTTCTAAACAGCGTATGAGAAAGAGATCTCGGCTGAGTGAGTTTAAGATTGGTGTATGGAATACGAGAGGTATAAATGGCAAGATGAGTGAGGAGATGAATAAATATAGACTATGTTCTGTGTGTAAGTGAAACCAAAAAGAAGGAAATTGGTTTAGAAGAAGTGAATGGCATGGTGAGTGTGTGGTCTGGAGTATTGGATAATGTGAGAGGATAGGGTGGTGTAGGTGTGATTTTAAGTGAAAAGATGAAGAACAACTTGATTCACTGTAGTTGCACAAGTGAGAGAATTCTTTGGATTCGTTTGAAAGTGAAACTTCACAGAATAGTAATTGTAGAGGATGCTCTTTGTGACTCTGAACCCTCTGATAGGAAGGAAGATTTCTGGAATGAGCTAAAAGCTGTTTTGAGCCAGTTTGGTGCTAAAGAGAAAGTTATAATAGCTGGGGATTTCAGTGCTAGAGTAGGTGTGCAGAATGAAATTTCTGACAATGTTCTGGGTAAGTTTAATGATCCTCGTGTGAACGATAAATTTAACTCTGCATTGAGAATGGTTTGTGTGTATCTAATACATTTTTCAACCACAAGTATATCCACGCATATACTTGGGAAAAATCGTATTCTTGGTCAAAAGAGTGTGATAGATTTTGTTGTCTACGATCAGCGTCTGAAACACTTAGTTATTGACACTCGTGTGATGACAGGCGCGGATCATTACTTGGTAGTGTCAGAAAGGAAACTGAATGTTGGTTGGAATAATAGGAAGAGGCCCAGGATGGAAAGAATAAAGGTTGAAAGGCTCCCTGAAAATCATCAGTGTTATTCTGACGTACTCAGAGAACGTATTAACTCTATCATAAACTTTATGAAAAAATGCAGTTGCTTTAGTACAACTGTATTTCAATATGATTCTTATAGAGAAAAAGGCCCTTTAACAGTTCATTGCTAAAACGCTGCAAAGCATAGCTCGCCCTCATTTTCTCAAAGTCATTCGGGTGAATATGAACACGTGTAATTTTTGGCATGGTTTTTAGAGCAGTTATGTCAGTGTCCTTCCTCCATGCTACTTCAACATGCTCTGGTCTTGCTTCCCCTTCGGCCAGAAGAAAACCTCTGGGAACAAATGCGTTTCGTACACATTTTATTAAGTGAGGAAAATCTGATATAAAATGTAAATTCCTAGAACAATCTGTAGGATGCATAATACTGTATTTAGTTCTAGAAGAATCTGCTGATATACTAAATGTCTTCCACATATTTCTGTTCCAAGACGCCCTATCACACGTAATGCAATCAACAAACAGACCTGCATTTTCAGTGAGAATGACAGCTTTAATAATCAGTTTTGCAAGCAAAGGCCCACTTATATTGTTACTTGTGGCAAAAACACTAATTATTTGGGTCTAATCTCCATTTCATGGCTGGAACACCATTACCAGTCCATGATTACATGGGGTATGCTTAACAGTTTCTGAAGTGTATGGTCCAATATCAACTAACCTATTATTTCACCAGATGATTTTGCTTGCAGTTTTTCTGTAAGCTTCACTTCATCTATTAATATACCACCATGTCTTGCAAAAGGCTCCATCTCACTTGTTTTTTTTTAAATTGTTTCAAACGTCTGTGCATTGAATCCAAAACTACTGTTGTAATTTCAAATATAATTCTAATAGTTGTTCTGTTAGGTAGGATCATGATTTTGTGTTTCCGTATGTGCTTGTACAATTTTGGACTTTTTATGTGCATTAGTAAGCATTCAAGTAACCACTCCTTGGTATATAACGTTCCTCTTGCAGATTTCCTTTTTGCTGCCTTATAACAATGAATAATCATTATTGCTGCTGTTTAATGGGCAATTCTGCTAGTTTTTCATTAACGGAAAGTTCTGTAAAATTCTTGTTTTTATTTTGGATTTTTTTATGTAATCAGAGAGCGAAATAACCCGTTTCTTCAGCCTGTTGATTTTCCGAACTTTGTTCTGATACTTATTCTTAAATGTATCCTTTCTTCTGTTACGATAAACTGTTTTGAGCAAAAGTCAGCGCCGCAGATATTTGCATTTAAGGCAAGTCTCTGTTGTTCCTTTCCTTACACAATTTCTCTAAAAAATAACTACATTTTCAAGGTACTTCCTGTTATTTTCAAATTCTGAAATGGAGCCTGCGCCATGACATACTGTTAGTTAGCCTGTCAGTGTCTCATCCATGCTTCCTCATAGCGCTTTGACCCAATTCCTATTCGGACGGATGAAGGTCATTTGTGTTGGAAGCTTAACGACCACCGTTATTAGCAATTGAATGGGATATAAGCAGTTGCCCGTCCCTAATTTAGGGTCACTGGATCCAGGGAAGGGAGAGAGCTAGTACCGTAAGACAAACATAACATCCATGCCTCACCCGGATTCGAACCCTGACCCATCTCGGACGAATGGGCATAAGACAGTGCTTAGACCACTGCGCCATCGGTGTGGCGGGTGTAGGTCATTCGAATGGGAACTGAGTCAAAGCATTATGAGGAAGCATGGATGCTTCGACTAGCGAAAATCTGAGGACTTTCAGATTCCTATGTCTCAGTTTCTTGGAACTTCACTGTCATGGGTGGTGTAATGGTTAGAATTCTTGACCGGTATTCGGGAGATGCGAGGTTCGATTCCCGCTCCAGGGCAATGAAATTTTCAAGTTTTCTGAGAAGTGTTACATGGATGACCAGTAAGTGCTACAAGAAAATTCAGTTTGCTTTGCTTGAATATTCTATACTTATCTTAATTTATTTCATGTTTCCGATTGAAATCATATAAGCTCTTAGTTTCTTATTTTGTTAGGACTGTGAGAAAACGACATGCAATGAACTTGCATGTCTTTTATTTTATTTATTTCTCACAATGCTGACTAATTTGTAATATTTTGTTGAAGACAGGACAATGGTACGAGTAGTACGATATGTAAGACTTACATGCTACACTTATATCTCTAGAGAACGTTAAGTCTATCGTGGTATTCTTAAAAGTTGCGAAATCGGTTGGATCCGTGGCCAACACCAATCTGAACTTGTCATTCAGAAACTGTTTCAGACGATCGTTTGACGCCTCAGTGTTAAAATCCCTGGTAAGCAGAAGCGGTATGTTGGGATCGCAGGGCCAGTCGCTAACTATTGTTCTGACATGCTCTGTGTAGTAAAGCATTATTTGAAAGAGAAACATCTCGATGTAGTTGAATGGTGTCTGTGGATGAATATAAACTGACACTAGAACGAATTTGAATTGGTTGGGTATCTCAACTTCCACTAGTCCGCCTTCGCCGACATGAATATCCTGTAGACAAGTGAATCCAGAATTATTGGGTATTGGCCGTCGTGGAACGGGTCTAGCGACATGATCCCTGCACGTTTTCTGATTCTTGATTCGTTTTTATTTTCACGTTTTCTGATTCTTGATTCTTGAGATCATCTGGGAATTTCTGTTGTAAGAATTGCAACATAGCTGCATTGGGCCGTTTTAAATCATTTTGGAACCATATGCGATCACAAATTCCACAAACAAAACCCAACTTGTTACCATAGAACGATTTTTCAAAGTGCTTCGTCGCCAGACCCAGTGGGTTATAAACGCTAAATCTCGATTCCTAAACGTCTCATCTGCTTGTATGTCGTCGCATTCCATCGGTTCTATCTCACTGTCGACATCCATTGCCTGTGAACTGGCGTTAGGCGTTGCTGCGTCTGTGCGACTGGTACTAGCCTCAACTTGTCGACGCTGCCTCATCCTCCGCATTCGTTCTGCTGCTGTCATAGGGGCCTTTTTGGATTCCTCTTTTATTCTTCTTTCACTTTGTAAGCGTTTACGATAGGCATTTACCTTCCTGTTTTGAAGATATTTTGTCATTTTTGAAATTTTAACTAAAATTTGTCCAAGTTCAACACTTTGTCACTGTATATTTTTTCAGGTTCTTTCACTATTGTCACTCTGAGTGTTTTATTTTATATTACTC
This sequence comes from Macrothele yani, assembly GCA_039090855.1. Classification (NCBI taxonomy): domain Eukaryota; kingdom Metazoa; phylum Arthropoda; class Arachnida; order Araneae; family Macrothelidae; genus Macrothele; species Macrothele yani. The sequence goes on from CM077021.1 coordinate 40,998,192, forward strand.
GTCGAGCTCCGTTAAACGACACCTCACACAACGTCCTACGCGTGCGCGCTCCAGAGCTATACTAATTTTGCCGTGCGGCGAACCGGTAATTTTCCACTCCAACTTGGCAACCATCTTATGGCGGAGTGTGATGTCACGCGTTCAAGGCTAATGTCGCGTGACATTCTTTCATCCTTGTTCTTTCAAAGCGTGTATTGCTTATTTCGATATGCGTAATAGTTTTAAAGTTATTAAGATTTGTCTGGTATACACAAAATCGTAACATCGACTTTCGCACAGTTTCTTCTCACACCGGACCCGCGAGGTAAGACGTTTTCCGTCAAAATTAAGAAAACATAATTGAGACTTCCATGTCTTTTTCGAAGTTTGTACGTTACAGAATCAGTGCGATAGTGTAGATAACATTAAACCTAACAGAGACCAAAGTAAGGTAGGTGATAACGATTCGTTGTCCAAATCAAATACAAATAGTGAGAGTCGGAAGATAAGACACTAGGAAGAATTGTCTGTATTGTGAAAGCTATTAAACAATGGGTTTTACTTGAACTGCTGAAAAACATTGTTCCATTCCTTTGCATATTATTTATGCAAAAATGTAATTAATGTTATACACGGTCAAGTTACATTATTATGACCACCAGCTAATATCCAGAATAACCGCCGTGTGAAGCGCGGAGAGCCGCAAGACGGACTGAGAGTGACTCAATAAGATGCTGGAAAGTGTTTACAGGTATGTGGAGCCATGCTGACTGCAGTGCATCTGATAGCTGCTGGAGGGTGTGTGATAGGATATCTATAGAGCGAACAACACGATCGAGGTGGTCCCACAGATGCTCAATTGGGTTTATGTCTGGGGAATTAGGGAACCAGGAAAGTACTTTGAAGTCTTCATCGTGCTCTTCCAACCACTCTCGGACATTTTTAGCTGTGTGGCACGCCAGACTGTCGTGCTGGAAGATCCCATCCGCCCCAGGCAATACAATTAGGATGTATGGGTGTACGTGGTCTGCAAGGATGTATTCATAAAGAATTCGGTCCATAATGCCTTCCAGGGAATGAGTGGACCCAGAGAATGCCACGAAAACATTACCCAGACCATAACGATGCCCCATCAGCTAGTGTTCTGCCAGCAATGATTGAAGAGTGCTTGTTATCCGATGTTTCACGCCTCATACGCCAACGTCCATCCGTTCAATGAAGCAGAAAACGTGACTCGTCGGAGAAGGCAATGCATTGCCAACAGCGGAGGTCCAATTCCGATACTGCCGTGCAAATGTAAGCATTTTCTGTCGATGCACCTTCGTTAGCATAGGTGCAGTGACCATCCGTCTGCATCGGAGCCCCATACGCAGCAGGGTTCGCTGAACTGTCGTTTTAGACTCACTTCCGGTAGTATCTGGTTCATTCGGCCAGTGAGTAGCTCCACTGTAGTGTGTTGATCGACCGTCATGTACCTTCGAAGACGACGTTCACCTCTCACATCAATGGCGCGTGGTGCTCCGCAGTTTACACGTCGTTTATTCGCAATGGAGCCATTTCTCCAATCACGACACACTTTTACCACAGCAACACGCGAACAGCTCAGAAACTGCGCTCTTTCGGAAATACTGCAGCACTTGTCCTGAAAGCCGATAATTATTCCTTTTTGAAAATCTGATAAATCGCTTCTCTTATCCATAACAGCAACGAGAGATATTCTCCAAACCAGCTCACAACACGTGTCTTCTTTCACTGGATACGCGCTGTTGTGGTCAAAAGTAGGAGGTGGTCACAATAATGTAACTTGACTGTGTATTATTAAGTATTCGTACTCTATGATATAATTTATGTTAGAATTTATTTAATCCTTATTTAATCGTAACTCAGTATTACTCATGTCATTTTATTCGTTCTGTTTTGAAAACCTGATAAAATTAACTAAATATTATGCAAATAGCTTAACTCGTGTAGGCCTGGCTTAATTACGCGAGCTGGGCTTCCGTGATAGCCGAACGCTTCCTTTAAGGGTTCCGCGAAGTAAAAAAGGCTGGGAAGCATAAGGAAGTTAGAATAAGATATTTAGTGATTCCCTTGTTGATGGATCAGTACCACTTTGCGTGAAGCCTATAACTGCAAGCGACGGCCGTTGAAGTGTGGGAAAGCAGATGGGTTTCAAACCTATTGCAATGCATTTTGTGTTGGCCGAATCGCCTTTTTCATCGTAAATGTTTACAACTGAGCATCTTAACTTGCTGCCAGTGTGTGAGAAAATGCTGAATTTAAAAAATTCTTAATTATTTTGAGGCTCTATCCCATTTTTATATTAAATTGAAGTACACGAACGTTAGTGCGAATTGTAAACAAAATATAATAACGTTAAAAGTGAAAACTTCACTTGTGTAAGAAGTATAATTTATTACGGTTTGATATTAACATGGTTTCTGCAACCCAAAACCACCCAATTCCAAAATATGCACCGTTGAAATTATATGGGTGTTATGTAAAAAACGTCCAATTCCCCCAGTTTATGGCTTCACGGTTAAGACACTCATGGCATCTGCAGAAGTTTTATCATAACCTCCTTGGGGAAACACTGCTCTGTACCCCTCTATTTTTCTTTTTTCTTATTTCAGAAGCAAAATTAAGAAAAAAAATTAATCGCTATTTTATGTACTCTGTAGCGTCTTGGAGTAAAGTGCGTGAGTATCACGTGCTTATTCATAAATCCGTTCCCAAAATTTAGAACAAATGATCAAAATACAGTGATAATGCACTACAGTTCTCAGAAAATTTGTCATTATTACTCGAAGTTTTTTTATCGAATACAAAGTAGAATGTTTTGAGATCTTTCAATGGTTCAAATATTTAATTCTAATTAATTTTAAAATGACGTAACGACTTCTCTTAGTAAGAAATTTACTTCCACGAAAACACAGGTTTCCGAAAATGCGAAAGCAATCTAAATTCCACAAAAGTACACAAAATAACCAATACACCATTAATGGCTTCATGTGGCAATAAGGTTTCACCTGACACAAACAACTTATTGTAAAATTGTTTCTGATAGTGATGAAACATGAATAAATGTATCATAGCTTGTAAGAAAATTACCGAAGTTCAGCAAATTACACATTTTTTTTGCCCTTATATTGAAGATTCAGAACTGTGGTTAGTTTATGAAATACGTTGTAACTGTAGTTTCAAATTGCGTTATTTAAAATGGCATTAAAATTCATTTAAAATATAAAAAAAGAGTTAAAAAATAAACATTCATCAAAAGGATATAACTGTATTAATGATCAGAATTTCTTGGCGCAGAATATTATTTTCTTATACATTCATGTTTCATTCATTAGTTTTACTTTTATTTAAATCTGTTTATACATCTTTCTACTTAAGACCATCATATGACGTTCATTTCTCATTAAAGATCACATAGCCAAGAATCAATATTTTAACGCGAATCTTGAAAGTTTTTGGTATATACATAGACACTTTATAGAGATTAATTTCTCACAGGAGACTCAATTTGCGAAATTTCAAAAAACGTTCCCCAGGAAGTGATGTTCCGGTGGAAATTTTTGCAGGAGCAGTGCACAACGCACTTTATCAATATCAAGACTGTGCTCTGTGGTAGCGATTTCCTCTTCAAGAATATGTATATTCTCCTTGAGTCTGTCCACGTTGCCCTCCGTTCTCATTATCTGCACATTAGACAAACGAGTAGGGTCAGTCGACATGACTTCTTCATCTTTCAGGGTCAAGTGAGCATCATCCATGCATCGCTCCATATTCGGCCGCATATTCCTCATGTGGAGGCGGGTCTGTGGTAATTCCAAAGGTTCCCTTTTGACAATGATTTCATCGCCCAAGTCATTACGAGATGTCTCTGCATCATCCACAGCCGTAATTGTCAACATCAGATATTTTCTGAGAGCTGGCAGGCGCATTTCAAGCTCTTCCACGTTTCGTGCCAGCTCCAGCGAAACGAATTCTGATTGTCCTGCAATTTTTCTCGCACACTCCTTGATGACAGCGTCAATGTCAAAGCGCAGTTTTTCAGATTCCCGACTTCGCATGTCCGAGTACAGAATATCTATTTTCGTGTGCAAGAGCCACTCTTCCGGAGATGAGTATTTCAGAGGATCCAACTGTAGGTCAGTAGGTAAATCAGTCTTTTCCTTTGACGTATCTGTCATATTTTTACATGTGGTATCAATAATATTTGCTTCCCGATTGTCCATCCAGTCGTTCTCAAGGTCAGGTTTAGCCGTTTCGTTCTTCTCTAACTGCCGTACGGCATCAGACAATGCTTGATGGTAAAGAATATGACATCTCTGGAGCAGATCCATTTCATTCAAGAGAGCTGATTGGACGTAGTCATCTACCAGATCGGTGCTAACTCTTTGGCTCCGTACATGAAGGCACTGCTTCGTGATGTTCATAGCCGCCTCGCAGACCGATATAATTACTTCAATCGTTTTTCTCGTAAGAGTTAACTGCACTATCTCCTCACACATCGTTTCTGTGGTTCGTTCGAGTACGTTTTTCCAGTACGATGACTGCTTAGTTATCAACGCAATTTCTCTGGTGGATCGCTGCTGGGTGCATTCGGGTACGTCGGTCATCACCTGGGTGAGTTTCTCTTCTTCATTCGATGTCACATGCTGAAGATATGAGTCGGTGCCGGACCGGTCGCTTCTCATTTGGTCAAGCTCAGACCAATCTTCCACGGAAAACACTGGGCGATGATCCATTTTGAACTTTGAAGTTTCACTTGCCTCTGAAACGCTACAGTAGCTAAAACGCTGGCCACAAATATTTCGCTTTAAACTAACCTTCTTGACCGGTAGCAATAAATTCAAAATGACACATGCAGAAATGTGAAATGAGACGATCACGAGACTGTTTGGCAAAGCGTGAGAATTGCAAAGGTATTGTGGATAGGACATTGCGTTAATGATACGAATCCAGCATGACAATCACGTGAATAAGAGAAAGATTTCATTTAAAAGGAAACAATGCTTCCGAAACTTTTTTCTCCTTTTCTGTATGAGGCAGAACGACACATTTGAACCAACCACATAGCGTTCGGTGAAGCTAAGATCTTAGTGCTTAAATAGGGTTCGGGGAACTGAAGTCACAGCTTTTCCTATTGCGGTCCCTGAGACATTTGATTTGTTAATCTACACTTGTGCTCAAAATTAAAAGGTGATCTACAAAAACTTATAGAAATGTAACATAAGCACTGAAAATTGGCGGACATGTAAATTTCGCAACGCGGAAGACCTACCTACTCGCATTTACCTTCACCACAAGTAAGCCGGAATATGTAAATTTGGATTGCGTTAAAAAAGACGTGCGATCTGCTCTCATAATGTAGATATTCTAGGGAAGTCTTGTTTGACTTTAGTGACACGTCCAGGACCTGATTTACGATTGGGCATTCGCGGCGCGTGCCCAGGGCCAGACCTTTGAAGGGCCCCCCAAAATATAGTTATATATTACTTGCTTTGCATCAAACATATTCGCAATGTTCATCCACTAAACGAAAATTAAAATACTAATTTCAGAACTGTACGTTGAAACATATAAAACCGACAAGTACAATTTTTACAAATAAATAGGACACCATATTATTGGCAAATGAATGTCTTAATCTGCCAGGCATGCACATAACACGGGATGCGCGCCCTGAAATCCCCGTGCCCAGAGTCGCGAACTGCTAAGTCGGTCCCTGGGCACGTCGACCTGATTATGTCACGAAGACATCGTATGTATGATTCTCAGTGCTGGAGAGCTATCGTTAGGCTGGAAGCAAGCCAGTCCAGACGGAAGTTTCCAGAGTATTGAGCGTTCCAGAAAATGTCTTGTCAATTCCCTGGAGACAGTTTCAAACAGCAGGAGATGTTCGTCTTCGACCAGAACAAGGCCTTTCCAAAGCCACATCCACTACAGACTGTCCTATATGAGTTTGACTCCCTGAGGATAGATTGTCCGCTAGCCAACTTTCTTTGGAGCTTGCAGGAGCTACAAGAGCGAGGGCTTCATGGCATACGCTTTGTAGAAGACTTCGTGAGTAATGTATTTATGCAAAAAGACCAGATAGTTATTTGCGTCCCTCTAACTTCCGCTGTCTGGTGAGCTCTTTCAGCGTTGTGCCGCCAATATCTCACTTGGAGTGCAGACCAGGGGGCGATTGTTCTTTTCACAGTGAATCGCGATTCAACTCGAGTGCTGATTCACGACATATTCTCTTCTGCCGAGAACCAGCGACCTGCAGCAGTCCCTCTAACATCAGAGAAAAGGACTACTGTAGTGGCAGTGAAGTGATTGTCATGGCAGGCATCATAACGAGTGGACGCACAGACTTCCACATCTTTAAGAGTTGCTCTGTTACTGCCCAGAGGTGCAGAGACTAGATCCTTATCCCATGTGTCAGGCTATTCAAGGGAGCCGTCTGTCAATGTTTTGTTTTTATGGACAATAATGCCCAACTACTTCGAGGTCTACGCTTTTCTCGAAGAGGAACATATTCTCGGAATGGAGTGGTGATCCTAATCCCCTGATCTATATCCCGTTGAGGATGATCTAGGCAGACACATTGAAGCTTTCCAGCACCCTGTCGCAGCACTTCAAGAACTAAGAATAGCTTTTGTTCAGAAAGGGTCGTTGGTCCCTCAAGACCTGGTCAATCCCCTCATAAACAGTATGAGAAGTGGTTGTTTCAGCTACATGGCTATTAGGGGTGTCATACTCCATACGAAAATACCATATACCTTAAGCAAACGATTTTATATATCGCTTCATGGACTGCTTCTACATGTAAATTACAAGACAATGATATCACCACATGCAAATTATAAGATTATGATTTTCATCTGCCTGAGTTACATACCTAATGTAATAATAAACGTCTTTACCAAATTTCATTGAATTTCCTCATAAAATAGTTCGAGTTATGAACGAATTGATAAATTATCCTTTAATTTTGAGCACCAGCGTACACCGCGTTTCTTAGTGATATGACCATCTACCATTTTGAAGAAAACACTGCAGAAACAACGTTAATTCCGAAAAAGCAAAATCCCCCATATTTTTTTATGTCATTTATTCACTTTTACATAGTCTGAATGTGAAAGTGAATAAATGACGTAAAAAATATTTAAAAAAGTCCTAACTGTGTTATAAAGCAACAGATAGGACTTTTTAAAGAAATTTATTAGAAAAGCTGTGTTGCAAAATCATGTAACCACCTTCAGCGAAAATGTTAGAATCGTGATTTTTGTGACGCGAGATGGCACCAGTGTATGTTATCGTAAGCGCACAAAACTGCTGAAGTACGCAAATTGCGGCAGTTATATAAAGATTTCGATTCTAGTGGATTTGGTAGCATTAGCAGCTCCCATGCTGAACGTCGGCAGCACGAGTCGAGGAAAGGTGTTGAATGAGTTTGAGAGAGGGCAAATTGCGGTTTGGGCCGATTGCCGCGAATCCTCCAGATAGATAGCAAAAACATTTGGCAGGTCGCATGCAACAATGCTAAATTATCTGAAGTTACGTGAAGCTTACGGTCAGTAGAAGTAACTAGGGTGACCAGAAAAACTGTCAAAAAGGAAAAAAAGAATGATTATAAGGAAACTACAAAGTAGAAATATATCTCTTGGTCAGTTTTAAAAGAACCCAACGTTATTAATTTCCAAATCGACTCTATCCTGGTTTGCCATGGGATGCGAAAACTTTGCTTATGTAAAACGAAAATCGCAACCACGAAGAACTTAACTGCACCGTGGAAATCGACTGAAGTGGGCAAGATATGACAGTCCTGCAAACAAGAATTCGAAAGAGTAATCTTTATTGATGAGAAAAAGTTCAATTTAGACGGCCCGGATGGATGAAGCAAATGTTGGCACGATCTTCGTAGAGTCTGAGATTTCTTCCAAATGACAACAAGGTGGTGGATCCTTTATGTGTTGGGCTGGAAAGGTAAAACTGCCGTAGTTTTTGTATCAGTTAGAGTGAAGGCTATGTATTACCAACAGCCTCCTGTGGACTATCTGCTGCTGTGTGCTGATGCAATTATTGGGCCTATATGGATTCTGTAACAAGATAACTCACCGATTCATACAGCAAACAGCACTTGGAAGGGGATTTTGAGAAACGGCGTGCGTGTAATGGAATGACCATCTGAGACCCTTGACCTTAATCCCACGGAAAATGTGTTGAGTATTCTAGCAAAGGCAGTGTACGGAAATGCAAGGCAGTACACGAATGCTACGGTACTAAAGGCACCAATGTCTCTAAAAGGGCGGAAATAGACCAGAAAGTAATACCAAGATTAGTACAATACCTGATAGAACTTTTGCATTAAGAACTCTAGTGCATATACTGCATACTAAGTCATGTGGTCATATTATTTTTAAAAACTTTTGTTTTGGAAAATGTTGTGAAAAAGAGGGGGTTTTTTTTGCTTTCGAAAGGCGTCTTTTACTTTTTTTATCTGCATATTTTGAATAAATGGTTCGTTTTTCCCGATGAGATGACATTTGTGAGATTTTCATTGCTTTTCATTCCGTCATGCTTGAAATAGTAGGAGGACATATCATTATGAAACGCAGTGTAAAGTGCAACAAAACGACTTCAGAGTAACGAAAAAACGCAACTTATGTTGCAAATAGAGTAATTCTTTATGCATTATGCACAGTATTTAAATGAGTATATTTAAACATTCACAACTATCTGAGGTTTTGCTCTTTGAATAGTACTACAGGCAAGGGAAAGTGTTTGCGTAGTTATTGCAATTAACTCTGAAGTTTTAACAAATAGCTTTAAAGAAGTCTTTCAAAACTTTGGTGTTTAGTTTACGTATGTTGTTATATACGGTCGAGTCAAATTATTGTGACCACCAGTTTAATATCCAGAGTAACTGCCGTGTGTAGCGCGGACAGCATCTAGACGGGCTGGGAGTGACTCAATAAGGTGCTGGAAGGTGTTCACAGGTATGTGGAGCCATGCTGATTGCAGTGCATCTGACAGCTGCTGGAGTGTGCGTGGTGGAGGATTCATAGAACGAACAACACGATCGAAGTGGTCCCACAGATGCTCAATTGAGTTTAAGTCTGGGGAATTAGAGTGCCAGGAAAGTACTTTGAAGTCTTCATCGTGCTCTTCCAACCACTCTCGGACATTTCAAGCTGTGTGACACGTCGCATTGTCGTTCTGGAAGTTCCCGTCCGCCCCAGGGAAGACAATCAGCATGTATGTGTGTACGTGGTCTGCAAGGATGGATTTATAATGAATTCGGTCCATAGTGCCTTCCACGGGTATGAGTGGACCCAGGGAATGCCACGGAAACATTCCCCCGACCATAACGGTGCCCGCACCAGCTTGTGTTTTTCTAGCAGTGGTTGAAAAGTGTTTGTTCTCTGATGTTTCTCGTCTTATACGCCAACGTCCATCCCTTCATTGAAGCAGAAACCTGACTTATCGGAGCAGGCAATCTTTTGCCAATCAGCGGAGTTCCAATTCCGATACTGCTGTGCAAATGTAAGCCTTTTCTGCCGATGCACCTTCGCTAGCATAGGTGCAGGGACGCAGCAGGAGTAGCTGAACTGTCTTTTTAGATACACTTCCGGTAGCCCCTTGGTTCATTCGGCCAGTGAGGTGTTCCATTGTAACGTGTCGATCGTCCCTCTCGCACCCTCGAAGCCGGCGTTCACCTCTCACATCAATGGCACGTTGTGCTCCGAAATTTGCACGTCGCTTATTCTGAGTGGTGTCATTTCTCCAATCACCGTGCACTTTAACTACAGCAGTACACGAGCAGTTCATAAACTGCGCTGTTTCAGAAATACTACCACCCTTGGCCCAAAAGTCGATGATCATCCCTTTTTGTAAATCTGATAAATCGCTCCTTTTATCCACGACAGCAACAAGTGATATGATTTCAGAATGCCTACAGTACACCTTATATACCCACCAAGCTAGCTCAGGACACGTGCCTTCTTTCATTGGCAACGCGCTGTTGACGTGAAAAGTAGGAGGGGGTCACAATAATGTAACCCGTCTGTGTAGATCTTCATGAAATTTCTGTGTTTTATTACGTTCTTTCATTAAGCAGTGAATGTTCTCGTTTATCGGCTACGATCTGACTACAAAATGCTTTTCATTTCAACGTTTTTTCATGAATAGTTCAGGCAGCAGAAGGCGCTTTATGTTTGAAACCTCAATGAATTGAAACATATGGAAATACAAGCCAGCAGACATATTTGATTCGATTGAATTTGAACCCCAGCGTTCAAAGGTCACTGTGGAATTTGGAACATTGCCGTCGATCAGCTTACTCAAGCCGTTAGGCAATTAATACTATTTCTCACGCTTATTTAAATTTATTTCATGTTTCCGATTGAAATCAAAAGCTCTTTTGGTTTCTGATTTTGAAGGGATAGTGTGAGAAAGCGCCGAATCATAATTCGTGCTAGAAGTGTCACTCTGGCTTGCGACACTTGTGTGATCTCGGTCCTTTTTTTCACATTTTTCGAGTTGATAAAGTCATCAATATTTGTGTTGACCTCCTCGACAGAAGTGAAGTGCGTATAACTCAAGTGATGTTGCAGGGAGCGAAAGAGGTGATAATCCGACGGGGCGAAGTCTGGAGAATACACCGGGTGGGACAAAATCTCCCATCCTATATAGGTCGGTGATCGTGTTTAAAGTCGTTTTCGCGGTGTGAGGAAGCGCGTTATCCTGAAGCAACGGGACCGGCCTCTTGCCCTTGCCGGTGTATGGCCTTTTCGCCTCCATTGCGTTACTCACACGAATGAGTTGCTGACAATAATGCTCAGCATTGACCATTTCACCAGGTTTCAGCAACTCATAGTGTACGGCACTGCGCTGATCCCAACATATGCACAGCAACAACTTCCTGGCATGGATATACGGTTTGGCGGTACTGATGGTAGGCTGACCTGGATAAACCTACGATTTGTGCCGCTTAGGATTATCGTAGAGGATCCACTTCTCATCACAGGTCAAAATCTTGTGGAGGAAATCCTCTTTCTTGAATATGGAGAGCAAGGACATAGCAACATCGTAGACTTGTTCGCAGCTGTGAGGTGGTGGGGCATCCAACGGCCCTCCTTGTGAATCCGTCCAAGCTTGTTCAGGCGCTTTGCAATGGCTTGCCGCGTTACTCTGAGTTCCTGGGCGAGCTCTGACTATGTGCGACAGGGATACGCGTCCAACAGTTGTTCCAGTTCCTCATCGTCAACTTTCTGTGGCTGTCCCGGACGTTTTGCATCACGGAGATCGAAATTTCCCTGTTTAAACCGCTGGAACCACTTCATCCACGTACTGTAGGGCACAGCAGACTCACCTAAAGCAGCACAAATCATTTTCTGGGCTTCACTTTTTTCATTTGAAACGCGAACAGGAGGCAGTGCCTCAAATGTTGCTTCTCGAACGACATTGCTTTCACCGTCAACTTTCATCCCTTCTGTCACTACAGCTGTGAGCGGTTACGGTTGACTGGAAAGCTGTTGGATGCCGCTGCATTCAGCCATTATCGCACACAGCTATTTGCTTTTACCGAGGTGCTATGATCACTTGCGGTTAGGGGCCGAGAATTAAGTTGCACACCTAATATTTACTGAAACATTCAAAATATAGTTACAGAATTTCAGAACACTAACTGTAGTTGTTCTAGCTTCGTTTTGTACTCAGGAACGAGTTATCTCTGAATAAAGGTAAGGAAAATGACAAATTTAACCTATTCGTTTAACACTCCACATCGACTTATAAGCCAAAAAATACGATACTTTCAGTTAGGGAGAAATCATACACCTAGAATAGGGAAATTATCCGGTACTCTATACTACAGTGTGGTTCTTCCCAACCAAGATTCCGTGAAATTTTAAAAGACCAAATATTTATACTGAAGTAAATGTATGTATTGCTTATAAGACGCAAGAATAATGACAATCAAATGTAAATATGATTTATTCTGTCTGTGGAGAAAGCGCCGTCATGACGGAGTAATTTCTGCCTTGAGGGAAATTTCGTTGGTCAACATGCAACCGCGTCAAGCGCAGGAACGCACTTGTGGTGACACGCCTTGTCCTTTCTGGCACATCACCAGTAGTTCCGAGAATCGGTAAGCCGCAGGCACTTCCTACTCGCCAGCCATATGGCGCCCGTCCTTCTTAGAGAAATCGCAACTCTGGAAACATCCAGGCTCATCACTTTTAAAGTTCCTCGAACATTCCAGACTTCCTCTATCAGCCCATAGTGCTTTAATCAGTGATGTTATACTTAAGTTCAGTTGTTTATGTAAATACTTTTGTGCACCAGTAGTTCAGCACCAATAGTTCTGAGAATCGGTAAATCGCCGACACATCCTATCCTACAGCGACAAGGAGCCCACCCTGCTTGAAAATATAAAAACTCTAGAAACACCCACGCTCAACACTTCTAAAGATCCTCGAACATTCCAGACTTTCTCTATCGGCCCAAAATGCTTTAATTATTGATATTATGCTTCAGTTCTGCTGATTGTGTGACTATTTTTGCAAACGTGGTGCAAACAATTAAGATTTCTGTGTCTTGCGGAAGTCTTAATTGTTTGCACCACGACTTCTGTGAAAAACATTAAGACAACACAATTGAGAGTTTTGTGCCTTTTTGGAAGTTCGTACGTTGCAGAATCAAGGTGATAGTGCAGAGAACAGAGACCAAAGTAAGTTAGTGCGAATTGTAAACAAAATATAATAACGTTAAGAGTGAAAACGTCACTTGTGTAAGAAGCATAATTTATTACGGTTTGATATTAATATGGTTTCTGCAGCCCAAAACCACCTAATTCCAAAATATACACCGTTGAAATTATATGGGTGTTATGTAAATAACGTCCAATTCCCCAGCTTATGGCTTCACGGTTAGGACACTCAGGGCATCTCCAGAAGTATTATTGTGAGTAACCTCCTTGGGGAAACACTGCTCTGTACCCCTTTGTTTTTCATTTTTATTTTTTATTTCAGAAGCAAAATTAAGAAAAAATTAATCACTATTTTGGATGCCCTGCAGCAACTAGGAGTAAAGTGCCTGGGCTTCATGTGCTTATTCATAAATCCGTTCCCAAAATTTGGAACAAATGATCAAAATACAGAGATAAAGTGCTACAGTTCTCAGAAAAATTGTCACTATTACTCGAAGTTCTTTTATCGAATACAAAGTACAATGTTTTGAGATCTTTCAATGGTTCAAATATTGAATTCTATTTAATTTTAAAAGGACGTAACGACTTCTCTTAGTAAGAAATCTACTTCCACGAAAACACAGGTTTCCAAAAATGCGAAAGCAATCTAAATTCCACAAAAGTACACAAAACAACCAATGCACCATTAATGACTTCATGTGGCAATAAGGTTTCAACTGACACAAACAACTTATTGTAAAATTGTTTCTGATAGTGATGAAACATGAATAAATGTATCATAGCTTGTAAACAAATTACCGCAGTTCAACAAATTACACATTTTTTTCGCCCTTATATTGAAGATTCAGAACTGTAGTTAGTTTATAAAATACGTTGTAACTGTAGTTTCAAATTGCGTTATTTAAAATGGCATCAAACTTTATTTAAAATATGAGACGATCACGAGACTGTTTAAACATTCATCAAAATGATATAACTGTATTAATGATCAGAATTTCTTGGCGCAGAATATTATTTTCTTATAAACATTCATGTTTCATTCATTAGTTTTACTTTTATTTAAATCTGTTTATACATCTTTCTACTTAAGACCATCATATGACGTTCATTTCTCATTAAAGATCACATAGCCAAGAATCAATATTTTAACGCGAATCTTGAAAGTTTTTGGTATATACATAGACACTTTATAGAGATTAATTTCTCACAGGAGACTCAATTTGCGAAATTTCAAAAAACGTTCCCCAGGAAGTGATGTTCCGGTGGAAATTTTTGCAGGAGCAGTGCACAACGCACTTTATCAATATCAAGACTGTGCTCTGTGGTAGCGATTTCCTCTTCAAGAATATGTATATTCTCCTTGAGTCTGTCCACGTTGCCCTCCGTTCTCATTATCTGCACATTAGACAAACGAGTAGGGTCAGTCGACATGACTTCTTCATCTTTCAGGGTCAAGTGAGCATCATCCATGCATTGCTCCATATTCGGCCGCATATTCCTCATGTGGAGGCGGGTCTGTGGTAATTCCAAAGGTTCCCTTTTGACAATGATTTCATCGCCCAAGTCATTACGAGATGTCTCTGCATCATCCACAGCCGTAATTGTCAACATCAGATATTTTCTGAGAGCTGGCAGGCGCATTTCAAGCTCTTCCACGTTTCGTGCCAGCTCCAGCGAAACGAATTCTGATTGTCCTGCAATTTTTCTCGCACACTCCTTGATGACAGCGTCAATGTCAAAGCGCAGTTTTTCAGATTCCCGACTTCGCATGTCCGAGTACAGAATATCTATTTTCGTGTGCAAGAGCCACTCTTCCGGAGATGAGTATTTCAGAGGATCCAACTGTAGGTCAGTAGGTAAATCAGTCTTTTCCTTTGACGTATCTGTCATATTTTTACATGTGGTATCAATAATATTTGCTTCCCGATTGTCCATCCAGTCGTTCTCAAGGTCAGGTTTAGCCGTTTCGTTCTTCTCTAACTGCCGTACGGCATCAGACAATGCTTGATGGTAAAGAATATGACATCTCTGGAGCAGATCCATTTCATTCAAGAGAGCTGATTGGACGTAGTCATCTACCAGATCGGTGCTAACTCTTTGGCTCCGTACATGAAGGCACTGCTTCGTGATGTTCATAGCCGCCTCGCAGACCGATATAATTACTTCAATCGTTTTTCTCGTAAGAGTTAACTGCACTATCTCCTCACACATCGTTTCTGTGGTTCGTTCGAGTACGTTTTTCCAGTACGATGACTGCTTAGTTATCAACGCAATTTCTCTGGTGGATCGCTGCTGGGTGCATTCGGGTACGTCGGTCATCACCTGGGTGAGTTTCTCTTCTTCATTCGATGTCACATGCTGAAGATATGAGTCGGTGCCGGACCGGTCGCTTCTCATTTGGTCAAGCTCAGACCAATCTTCCACGGAAAACACTGGGCGATGATCCATTTTGAACTTTGAAGTTTCACTTGCCTCTGAAACGCTACAGTAGCTAAAACGCTGGCCACAAATATTTCGCTTTAAACTAACCTTCTTGACCGGTAGCAATAAATTCAAAATGACACATGCAGAAATGTGAAATGAGACGATCACGAGACTGTTTGGCAAAGCGTGAGAATTGCAAAGGTATTGTGGATAGGACATTGCGTTAATGATACGAATCCAGCATGACAATCACGTGAATAAGAGAAAGATTTCATTTAAAAGGAAACAATGCTTCCGAAACTTTTTTTCTCCTTTTCTGTATGAGGCAGAACGACACATTTGAACCAACCACATAGCGTTCGGTGAAGCTAAGATCTTAGTGCTTAAATAGGGTTAGGGGAACTGAAGTCACAGCTTTTCCTATTGCGGTCCCTGAGACATTTGATTTGTTAATCTACACTTGTGCTCAAAATTAAAAGGTGATCTACAAAAACTTATAGAAATGTAACATAAGCACTGAAAATTGGCGGACATGTAAATTTCGCAACGCGGAAGACCTACCTACTCGCATTTACCTTCACCACAGGTAAGCCGGAATATGTAAATTTGGATTGCGTTAAAAAAGACGCGCGATCTGCTCTCATAATGTAGATATTCTAGGGAAGTCTTGTTTGACTTTAGTGACACGTCCAGGACCTGATTTACGATTGGGCATTCGCGGCGCGTGCCCAGGGCCAGACCTTTGAAGGGCCCCCCAAAATATAGTTATATATTACTTGCTTTGCATCAAACATATTCGCAATGTTCATCCACTAAACGAAAATTAAAATACTAATTTCAGAACTGTACGTTGAAACATATAAAACCGACAAGTACAATTTTTACAAATAAATAGGACACCATATTATTGGCAAATGAATGTCTTAATCTGCCAGGCATGCACATAACACGGGATGCGCGCCCTGAAATCCCCGTGCCCAGAGTCGCGAACTGCTAAGTCGGTCCCTGGGCACGTCGACCTGATTATGTCACGAAGACATCGTATGTATGATTCTCAGTGCTGGAGAGCTATCGTTAGGCTGGAAGCAAGCCAGTCCAGACGGAAGTTTCCAGAGTATTGAGCGTTCCAGAAAATGTCTTGTCAATTCCCTGGAGACAGTTTCAAACAGCAGGAGATGTTCGTCTTCGACCAGAACAAGGCCTTTCCAAAGCCACATCCACTACAGACGGTCCTATATGAGTTTGACTCCCTGAGGATAGATTGTCCGCTAGCCAACTTTCTTTGGAGCTTGCAGGAGCTACAAGAGCGAGGGCTTCATGGCATACGCTTTGTAGAAGACTTCGTGAGTAATGTATTTATGCAAAAAGACCAGATAGTTATTTGCGTCCCTCTAACTTCCGCTGTCTGGTGAGCTCTTTCAGCGTTGTGCCGCCAATATCTCACTTGGAGTGCAGACCAGGGGGCGATTGTTCTTTTCACAGTGAATCGCGATTCAACTCGAGTGCTGATTCACGACATATTCTCTTCTGCCGAGAACCAGCGACCTGCAGCAGTCCCTCTAACATCAGAGAAAAGGACTACTGTGGTGGCAGTGAAGTGATTGTCATGGCAGGCATCATGACGAGTGGACGCACAGACTTCCACATCTTTAAGAGTTGCTCTGTTACTGCCCAGAGGTGCAGAGACGAGATCCTTATCCCATGTGTCAGGCTATTCAAGGGAGCCGTCTGTCAATGTTTTGTTTTTATGGACAATAATGCCCAACTACTTCGAGGTCTACGCTTTTCTCGAAGAGGAACATATTCTCGGAATGGAGTGGTGATCCTAATCCCCTGATCTATATCCCGTTGAGGATGATCTAGGCAGACACATTGAAGCTTTCCAGCACCCTGTCGCATCACTTCAAGAACTAAGAATAGCTTTTGTTCAGAAGGGGTCGTTGGTCCCTCAAGACCTGGTCAATCCCCTCATAAACAGTATGAGAAGTGGTTGTTTCAGCTACATGGCTATTAGGGGTGTCATACTCCATACGAAAATACCATATACCTTAAGCAAACGATTTTATATATCGCTTCATGGACTGCTTCTACATGTAAATTACAAGACAATGATATCACCACATGCAAATTATAAGATTATGATTTTCATCTGCCTGAGTTACATACCTAATGTAATAATAAACGTCTTTACCAAATTTCATTGAATTTCCTCATAAAATAGTTCGAGTTATGAACGAATTGATAAATTATCCTTTAATTTTGAGCACCAGCGTACACCGCGTTTCTTAGTGATATGACCATCTACCATTTTGAAGAAAACACTGCAGAAACAACGTTAATTCCGAAAAAGCAAAATCCCCCATATTTTTTTATGTCATTTATTCACTTTTACATAGTCTGAATGTGAAAGTGAATAAATGACGTAAAAAATATTTAAAAAAGTCCTAACTGTGTTATAAAGCAACAGATAGGACTTTTTAAAGAAATTTATTAGAAAAGCTGTGTTGCAAAATCATGTAACCACCTTCAGCGAAAATGTTAGAATCGTGATTTTTGTGACGCGAGATGGCACCAGTGTATGTTATCGTAAGCGCACAAAACTGCTGAAGTACGCAAATTGCGGCAGTTATATAAAGATTTCGATTCTAGTGGATTTGGTAGCATTAGCAGCTCCCATGCTGAACGTCGGCAGCACGAGTCGAGGAAAGGTGTTGAATGAGTTTGAGAGAGGGCAAATTGCGGTTTGGGCCGATTGCCGCGAATCCTCCAGATAGATAGCAAAAACATTTGGCAGGTCGCATGCAACAATGCTAAATTATCTGAAGTTACGTGAAGCTTACGGTCAGTAGAAGTAACTAGGGTGACCAGAAAAACTGTCAAAAAGGAAAAAAGAATGATTATAAGGAAACTACAAAGTAGAAATATATCTCTTGGTCAGTTTTAAAAGAACCCAACGTTATTAATTTCCAAATCGACTCTATCCTGGTTTGCCATGGGATGCGAAAACTTTGCTTATGTAAAACGAAAATCGCAACCACGAAGAACTTAACTGCACCGTGGAAATCGACTGAAGTGGGCAAGATATGACAGTCCTGCAAACAAGAATTCGAAAGAGTAATCTTTATTGATGAGAAAAAGTTCAATTTAGACGGCCCGGATGGATGAAGCAAATGTTGGCACGATCTTCGTAGAGTCTGAGATTTCTTCCAAATGACAACAAGGTGGTGGATCCTTTATGTGTTGGGCTGGAAAGGTAAAACTGCCGTAGTTTTTGTATCAGTTAGAGTGAAGGCTATGTATTACCAACAGCCTCCTGTGGACTATCTGCTGCTGTGTGCTGATGCAATTATTGGGCCTATATGGATTCTGTAACAAGATAACTCACCGATTCATACAGCAAACAGCACTTGGAAGGGGATTTTGAGAAACGGCGTGCGTGTAATGGAATGACCATCTGAGACCCTTGACCTTAATCCCACGGAAAATGTGTTGAGTATTCTAGCAAAGGCAGTGTACGGAAATGCAAGGCAGTACACGAATGCTACGGTACTAAAGGCACCAATGTCTCTAAAAGGGCGGAAATAGACCAGAAAGTAATACCAGGATTAGTACAATACCTGATAGAACTTTTGCATTAAGAACTCTAGTGCATATACTGCATACTAAGTCATGTGGTCATATTATTTTTAAAAACTTTTGTTTTGGAAAATGTTGTGAAAAAGAGGGGTTTTTTTTTGCTTTCGAAAGGCGTCTTTTACTTTTTTTATCTGCATATTTTGAATAAATGGTTCGTTTTTCCCGATGAGATGACATTTGTGAGATTTTCATTGCTTTTCATTCCGTCATGCTTGAAATAGTAGGAGGACATATCATTATGAAACGCAGTGTAAAGTGCAACAAAACGACTTCAGAGTAACGAAAAAACGCAACTTATGTTGCAAATAGAGTAATTCTTTATGCATTATGCACAGTATTTAAATGAGTATATCTAAACATTCACAACTATCTGAGGTTTTGCTCTTTGAATAGTACTACAGGCAAGGGAAAGTGTTCGCGTAGTTATTGCAATTAACTCTGAAGTTTTAACAAATAGCTTTAAAGAAGTCTTTCAAAACTTTGGTGTTTAGTTTACGTATGTTGTTATATACGGTCGAGTCAAATTATTGTGACCACCAGTTTAATATCCAGAGTAACTGCCGTGTGTAGCGCGGACAGCATCTAGACGGGCTGGGAGTGACTCAATAAGGTGCTGGAAGGTGTTCACAGGTATGTGGAGCCATGCTGATTGCAGTGCATCTGACAGCTGCTGGAGTGTGCGTGGTGGAGGATTCATAGAACGAACAACACGATCGAAGTGGTCCCACAGATGCTCAATTGAGTTTAAGTCTGGGGAATTAGAGTGCCAGGAAAGTACTTTGAAGTCTTTATCGTGCTCTTCCAACCACTCTCGGACATTTCAAGCTGTGTGACACGTCGCATTGTCGTTCTGGAAGTTCCCGTCCGCCCCAGGGAAGACAATCAGCATGTATGTGTGTACGTGGTCTGCAAGGATGGATTTATAATGAATTCGGTCCATAGTGCCTTCCACGGGTATGAGTGGACCCAGGGAATGCCACGGAAACATTCCCCCGACCATAACGGTGCCCGCACCAGCTTGTGTTTTTCTAGCAGTGGTTGAAAAGTGTTTGTTCTCTGATGTTTCTCGTCTTATACGCCAACGTCCATCCCTTCATTGAAGCAGAAACCTGACTTATCGGAGCAGGCAATCTTTTGCCAATCAGCGGAGTTCCAATTCCGATACTGCTGTGCAAATGTAAGCCTTTTCTGCCGATGCACCTTCGCTAGCATAGGTGCAGGGACGCAGCAGGAGTAGCTGAACTGTCTTTTTAGATACACTTCCGGTAGCCCCTTGGTTCATTCGGCCAGTGAGGTGTTCCATTGTAACGTGTCGATCGTCCCTCTCGCACCCTCGAAGCCGGCGTTCACCTCTCACATCAATGGCACGTTGTGCTCCGAAATTTGCACGTCGCTTATTCTGAGTGGTGTCATTTCTCCAATCACCGTGCACTTTAACTACAGCAGTACACGAGCAGTTCATAAACTGCGCTGTTTCAGAAATACTACCACCCTTGGCCCAAAAGTCGATGATCATCCCTTTTTGTAAATCTGATAAATCGCTCCTTTTATCCACGACAGCAACAAGTGATATGATTTCAGAATGCCTACAGTACACCTTATATACCCACCAAGCTAGCTCAGGACACGTGCCTTCTTTCATTGGCAACGCGCTGTTGACGTGAAAAGTAGGAGGGGGTCACAATAATGTAACCCGTCTGTGTAGATCTTCATGAAATTTCTGTGTTTTATTACGTTCTTTCATTAAGCAGTGAATGTTCTCGTTTATCGGCTACGATCTGACTACAAAATGCTTTTCATTTCAACGTTTTTTCATGAATAGTTCAGGCAGCAGAAGGCGCTTTATGTTTGAAACCTCAATGAATTGAAACATATGGAAATACAAGCCAGCAGACATATTTGATTCGATTGAATTTGAACCCCAGCGTTCAAAGGTCACTGTGGAATTTGGAACATTGCCGTCGATCAGCTTACTCAAGCCGTTAGGCAATTAATACTATTTCTCACGCTTATTTAAATTTATTTCATGTTTCCGATTGAAATCAAAAGCTCTTTTGGTTTCTGATTTTGAAGGGATAGTGTGAGAAAGCGCCGAATCATAATTCGTGCTAGAAGTGTCACTCTGGCTTGCGACACTTGTGTGATCTCGGTCCTTTTTTTCACATTTTTCGAGTTGATAAAGTCATCAATATTTGTGTTGACCTCCTCGACAGAAGTGAAGTGCGTATAACTCAAGTGATGTTGCAGGGAGCGAAAGAGGTGATAATCCGACGGGGCGAAGTCTGGAGAATACACCGGGTGGGACAAAATCTCCCATCCTATATAGGTCGGTGATCGTGTTTAAAGTCGTTTTCGCGGTGTGAGGAAGCGCGTTATCCTGAAGCAACGGGACCGGCCTCTTGCCCTTGCCGGTGTATGGCCTTTTCGCCTCCATTGCGTTACTCACACGAATGAGTTGCTGACAATAATGCTCAGCATTGACCATTTCACCAGGTTTCAGCAACTCATAGTGTACGGCACTGCGCTGATCCCAACATATGCACAGCAACAACTTCCTGGCATGGATATACGGTTTGGCGGTACTGATGGTAGGCTGACCTGGATAAACCCACGATTTGTGCCGCTTAGGATTATCGTAGAGGATCCACTTCTCATCACAGGTCAAAATCTTGTGGAGGAAATCCTCTTTCTTGAATATGGAGAGCAAGGACATAGCAACATCGTAGACTTGTTCGCAGCTGTGAGGTGGTGGGGCATCCAACGGCCCTCCTTGTGAATCCGTCCAAGCTTGTTCAGGTGCTTTGCAATGGCTTGCCGCGTTACTCTGAGTTCCTGGGCGAGCTCTGACTATGTGCGACAGGGATACGCGTCCAACAGTTGTTCCAGTTCCTCATCGTCAACTTTCTGTGGCTGTCCCGGACGTTTTGCATCACGGAGATCGAAATTTCCCTGCTTAAACCGCTGGAACCACTTCATCCACGTACTGTAGGGCACAGCAGCCTCACCTAAAGCAGCACAAATCATTTTCTGGGCTTCACTTTTTTCATTTGAAACGCGAACAGGAGGCAGTGCCTCAAATGTTGCTTCTCGAACGACATTGCTTTCACCGTCAACTTTCGTCCCTTCTGTCACTACAGCTGTGAGCGGTTACGGTTGACTGGAAAGCTGTTGGATGCCGCTGCATTCAGCCATTATCGCACACAGCTATTTGCTTTTACCGAGGTGCTATGATCACTTGCGGTTAGGGGCCGAGAATTAAGTTGCACACCTAATATTTACTGAAACATTCAAAATATAGTTACAGAATTTCAGAACACTAACTGTAGTTGTTCTAGCTTCGTTTTGTACTCAGGAACGAGTTATCTCTGAATAAAGGTAAGGAAAATGACAAATTTAACCTATTCGTTTAACACTCCACATCGACTTATAAGCCAAAAAATACGATACTTTCAGTTAGGGAGAAATCATACACCTAGAATAGGGAAATTATCCGGTACTCTATACTACAGTGTGGTTCTTCCCAACCAAGATTCCGTGAAATTTTAAAAGACCAAATATTTATACTGAAGTAAATGTATGTATTGCTTATAAGACGCAAGAATAATGACAATCAAATGTAAATATGATTTATTCTGTCTGTGGAGAAAGCGCCGTCATGACGGAGTAATTTCTGCCTTGAGGGAAATTTCGTTGGTCAACATGCAACCGCGTCAAGCGCAGGAACGCACTTGTGGTGACACGCCTTGTCCTTTCTGGCACATCACCAGTAGTTCCGAGAATCGGTAAGCCGCAGGCACTTCCTACTCGCCAGCCATATGGCGCCCGTCCTTCTTAGAGAAATCGCAACTCTGGAAACATCCAGGCTCATCACTTTTAAAGTTCCTCGAACATTCCAGACTTCCTCTATCAGCCCATAGTGCTTTAATCAGTGATGTTATACTTAAGTTCAGTTGTTTATGTAAATACTTTTGTGCACCAGTAGTTCAGCACCAATAGTTCTGAGAATCGGTAAATCGCCGACACATCCTATCCTACAGCGACAAGGAGCCCACCCTGCTTGAAAATATAAAAACTCTAGAAACACCCACGCTCAACACTTCTAAAGATCCTCGAACATTCCAGACTTTCTCTATCGGCCCAAAATGCTTTAATTATTGATATTATGCTTCAGTTCTGCTGATTGTGTGACTATTTTTGCAAACGTGGTGCAAACAATTAAGATTTCTGTGTCTTGCGGAAGTCTTAATTGTTTGCACCACGACTTCTGTGAAAAAAATTAAGACAACACAATTGAGAGTTTTGTGCCTTTTTGGAAGTTCGTACGTTGCAGAATCAAGGTGATAGTGCAGAGAACAGAGACCAAAGTAAGTTAGTGCGAATTGTAAACAAAATATAATAACGTTAAGAGTGAAAACGTCACTTGTGTAAGAAGCATAATTTATTACGGTTTGATATTAATATGGTTTCTGCAGCCCAAAACCACCCAATTCCAAAATATACACCGTTGAAATTATATGGGTGTTATGTAAATAACGTCCAATTCCCCAGCTTATGGCTTCACGGTTAGGACACTCAGGGCATCTCCAGAAGTATTATTGTGAGTAACCTCCTTGGGGAAACACTGCTCTGTACCCCTTTGTTTTTCATTTTTATTTTTTATTTCAGAAGCAAAATTAAGAAAAAAATTAATCACTATTTTGGATGCCCTGCAGCAACTAGGAGTAAAGTGCCTGGGCTTCATGTGCTTATTCATAAATCCGTTCCCAAAATTTGGAACAAATGATCAAAATACAGAGATAAAGTGCTACAGTTCTCAGAAAAATTGTCACTATTACTCGAAGTTCTTTTATCGAATACAAAGTACAATGTTTTGAGATCTTTCAATGGTTCAAATATTGAATTCTATTTAATTTTAAAAGGACGTAACGACTTCTCTTAGTAAGAAATCTACTTCCACGAAAACACAGGTTTCCAAAAATGCGAAAGCAATCTAAATTCCACAAAAGTACACAAAACAACCAATGCACCATTAATGACTTCATGTGGCAATAAGGTTTCAACTGACACAAACAACTTATTGTAAAATTGTTTCTGATAGTGATGAAACATGAATAAATGTATCATAGCTTGTAAACAAATTACCGCAGTTCAACAAATTACACATTTTTTTCGCCCTTATATTGAAGATTCAGAACTGTAGTTAGTTTATAAAATACGTTGTAACTGTAGTTTCAAATTGCGTTATTTAAAATGGCATCAAACTTTATTTAAAATATGAGACGATCACGAGACTGTTTAAACATTCATCAAAATGATATAACTGTATTAATGATCAGAATTTCTTGGCGCAGAATATTATTTTCTTATAAACATTCATGTTTCATTCATTAGTTTTACTTTTATTTAAATCTGTTTATACATCTTTCTACTTAAGACCATCATATGACGTTCATTTCTCATTAAAGATCACATAGCCAAGAATCAATATTTTAACGCGAATCTTGAAAGTTTTTGGTATATACATAGACACTTTATAGAGATTAATTTCTCACAGGAGACTCAATTTGCGAAATTTCAAAAAACGTTCCCCAGGAAGTGATGTTCCGGTGGAAATTTTTGCAGGAGCAGTGCACAACGCACTTTATCAATATCAAGACTGTGCTCTGTGGTAGCGATTTCCTCTTCAAGAATATGTATATTCTCCTTGAGTCTGTCCACGTTGCCCTCCGTTCTCATTATCTGCACATTAGACAAACGAGTAGGGTCAGTCGACATGACTTCTTCATCTTTCAGGGTCAAGTGAGCATCATCCATGCATTGCTCCATATTCGGCCGCATATTCCTCATGTGGAGGCGGGTCTGTGGTAATTCCAAAGGTTCCCTTTTGACAATGATTTCATCGCCCAAGTCATTACGAGATGTCTCTGCATCATCCACAGCCGTAATTGTCAACATCAGATATTTTCTGAGAGCTGGCAGGCGCATTTCAAGCTCTTCCACGTTTCGTGCCAGCTCCAGCGAAACGAATTCTGATTGTCCTGCAATTTTTCTCGCACACTCCTTGATGACAGCGTCAATGTCAAAGCGCAGTTTTTCAGATTCCCGACTTCGCATGTCCGAGTACAGAATATCTATTTTCGTGTGCAAGAGCCACTCTTCCGGAGATGAGTATTTCAGAGGATCCAACTGTAGGTCAGTAGGTAAATCAGTCTTTTCCTTTGACGTATCTGTCATATTTTTACATGTGGTATCAATAATATTTGCTTCCCGATTGTCCATCCAGTCGTTCTCAAGGTCAGGTTTAGCCGTTTCGTTCTTCTCTAACTGCCGTACGGCATCAGACAATGCTTGATGGTAAAGAATATGACATCTCTGGAGCAGATCCATTTCATTCAAGAGAGCTGATTGGACGTAGTCATCTACCAGATCGGTGCTAACTCTTTGGCTCCGTACATGAAGGCACTGCTTCGTGATGTTCATAGCCGCCTCGCAGACCGATATAATTACTTCAATCGTTTTTCTCGTAAGAGTTAACTGCACTATCTCCTCACACATCGTTTCTGTGGTTCGTTCGAGTACGTTTTTCCAGTACGATGACTGCTTAGTTATCAACGCAATTTCTCTGGTGGATCGCTGCTGGGTGCATTCGGGTACGTCGGTCATCACCTGGGTGAGTTTCTCTTCTTCATTCGATGTCACATGCTGAAGATATGAGTCGGTGCCGGACCGGTCGCTTCTCATTTGGTCAAGCTCAGACCAATCTTCCACGGAAAACACTGGGCGATGATCCATTTTGAACTTTGAAGTTTCACTTGCCTCTGAAACGCTACAGTAGCTAAAACGCTGGCCACAAATATTTCGCTTTAAACTAACCTTCTTGACCGGTAGCAATAAATTCAAAATGACACATGCAGAAATGTGAAATGAGACGATCACGAGACTGTTTGGCAAAGCGTGAGAATTGCAAAGGTATTGTGGATAGGACATTGCGTTAATGATACGAATCCAGCATGACAATCACGTGAATAAGAGAAAGATTTCATTTAAAAGGAAACAATGCTTCCGAAACTTTTTTTCTCCTTTTCTGTATGAGGCAGAACGACACATTTGAACCAACCACATAGCGTTCGGTGAAGCTAAGATCTTAGTGCTTAAATAGGGTTAGGGGAACTGAAGTCACAGCTTTTCCTATTGCGGTCCCTGAGACATTTGATTTGTTAATCTACACTTGTGCTCAAAATTAAAAGGTGATCTACAAAAACTTATAGAAATGTAACATAAGCACTGAAAATTGGCGGACATGTAAATTTCGCAACGCGGAAGACCTACCTACTCGCATTTACCTTCACCACAGGTAAGCCGGAATATGTAAATTTGGATTGCGTTAAAAAAGACGCGCGATCTGCTCTCATAATGTAGATATTCTAGGGAAGTCTTGTTTGACTTTAGTGACACGTCCAGGACCTGATTTACGATTGGGCATTCGCGGCGCGTGCCCAGGGCCCGACCTTTGAAGGGCCCCCAAAATATAGTTATATATTACTTGCTTTGCATCAAACATATTCGCAATGTTCATCCACTAAACGAAAATTAAAATACTAATTTCAGAACTGTACGTTGAAACATATAAAACCGACAAGTACAATTTTTACAAATAAATAGGACACCATATTATTGGCAAATGAATGTCTTAATCTGCCAGGCATGCACATAACACGGGATGCGCGCCCTGAAATCCCCGTGCCCAGAGTCGCGAACTGCTAAGTCGGTCCCTGGGCACGTCGACCTGATTATGTCACGAAGACATCGTATGTATGATTCTCAGTGCTGGAGAGCTATCGTTAGGCTGGAAGCAAGCCAGTCCAGACGGAAGTTTCCAGAGTATTGAGCGTTCCAGAAAATGTCTTGTCAATTCCCTGGAGACAGTTTCAAACAGCAGGAGATGTTCGTCTTCGACCAGAACAAGGCCTTTCCAAAGCCACATCCACTACAGACGGTCCTATATGAGTTTGACTCCCTGAGGATAGATTGTCCGCTAGCCAACTTTCTTTGGAGCTTGCAGGAGCTACAAGAGCGAGGGCTTCATGGCATACGCTTTGTAGAAGACTTCGTGAGTAATGTATTTATGCAAAAAGACCAGATAGTTATTTGCGTCCCTCTAACTTCCGCTGTCTGGTGAGCTCTTTCAGCGTTGTGCCGCCAATATCTCACTTGGAGTGCAGACCAGGGGGCGATTGTTCTTTTCACAGTGAATCGCGATTCAACTCGAGTGCTGATTCACGACATATTCTCTTCTGCCGAGAACCAGCGACCTGCAGCAGTCCCTCTAACATCAGAGAAAAGGACTACTGTAGTGGCAGTGAAGTGATTGTCATGGCAGGCATCATGACGAGTGGACGCACAGACTTCCACATCTTTAAGAGTTGCTCTGTTACTGCCCAGAGGTGCAGAGACTAGATCCTTATCCCATGTGTCAGGCTATTCAAGGGAGCTGTCTGTCAATGTTTTGTTTTTATGGACAATAATGCCCAACTACTTCGAGGTCTACGCTTTTCTCGAAGAGGAACATATTCTCGGAATGGAGTGGTGATCCTAATCCCCTGATCTATATCCCGTTGAGGATGATCTAGGCAGACACATTGAAGCTTTCCAGCACCCTGTCGCAGCACTTCAAGAACTAAGAATAGCTTTTGTTCAGAAGGGGTCGTTGGTCCCTCAAGACCTGGTCAATCCCCTCATAAACAGTATGAGAAGTGGTTGTTTCAGCTACATGGCTATTAGGGGTGTCATACTCCATACGAAAATACCATATACCTTAAGCAAACGATTTTATATATCGCTTCATGGACTGCTTCTACATGTAAATTACAAGACAATGATATCACCACATGCAAATTATAAGATTATGATTTTCATCTGCCTGAGTTACATACCTAATGTAATAATAAACGTCTTTACCAAATTTCATTGAATTTCCTCATAAAATAGTTCGAGTTATGAACGAATTGATAAATTATCCTTTAATTTTGAGCACCAGCGTACACCGCGTTTCTTAGTGATATGACCATCTACCATTTTGAAGAAAACACTGCAGAAACAACGTTAATTCCGAAAAAGCAAAATCCCCCATATTTTTTTATGTCATTTATTCACTTTTACATAGTCTGAATGTGAAAGTGAATAAATGACGTAAAAATATTTAAAAAAGTCCTAACTGTGTTATAAAGCAACAGATAGGACTTTTTAAAGAAATTTATTAGAAAAGCTGTGTTGCAAAATCATGTAACCACCTTCAGCGAAAATGTTAGAATCGTGATTTTTGTGACGCGAGATGGCACCAGTGTATGTTATCGTAAGCGCACAAAACTGCTGAAGTACGCAAATTGCGGCAGTTATATAAAGATTTCGATTCTAGTGGATTTGGTAGCATTAGCAGCTCCCATGCTGAACGTCGGCAGCACGAGTCGAGGAAAGGTGTTGAATGAGTTTGAGAGAGGGCAAATTGCGGTTTGGGCCGATTGCCGCGAATCCTCCAGATAGATAGCAAAAACATTTGGCAGGTCGCATGCAACAATGCTAAATTATCTGAAGTTACGTGAAGCTTACGGTCAGTAGAAGTAACTAGGGTGACCAGAAAAACTGTCAAAAAGGAAAAAAAGAATGATTATAAGGAAACTACAAAGTAGAAATATATCTCTTGGTCAGTTTTAAAAGAACCCAACGTTATTAATTTCCAAATCGACTCTATCCTGGTTTGCCATGGGATGCGAAAACTTTGCTTATGTAAAACGAAAATCGCAACCACGAAGAACTTAACTGCACCGTGGAAATCGACTGAAGTGGGCAAGATATGACAGTCCTGCAAACAAGAATTCGAAAGAGTAATCTTTATTGATGAGAAAAAGTTCAATTTAGACGGCCCGGATGGATGAAGCAAATGTTGGCACGATCTTCGTAGAGTCTGAGATTTCTTCCAAATGACAACAAGGTGGTGGATCCTTTATGTGTTGGGCTGGAAAGGTAAAACTGCCGTAGTTTTTGTATCAGTTAGAGTGAAGGCTATGTATTACCAACAGCCTCCTGTGGACTATCTGCTGCTGTGTGCTGATGCAATTATTGGGCCTATATGGATTCTGTAACAAGATAACTCACCGATTCATACAGCAAACAGCACTTGGAAGGGGATTTTGAGAAACGGCGTGCGTGTAATGGAATGACCATCTGAGACCCTTGACCTTAATCCCACGGAAAATGTGTTGAGTATTCTAGCAAAGGCAGTGTACGGAAATGCAAGGCAGTACACGAATGCTACGGTACTAAAGGCACCAATGTCTCTAAAAGGGCGGAAATAGACCAGAAAGTAATACCAGGATTAGTACAATACCTGATAGAACTTTTGCATTAAGAACTCTAGTGCATATACTGCATACTAAGTCATGTGGTCATATTATTTTTAAAAACTTTTGTTTTGGAAAATGTTGTGAAAAAGAGGGGTTTTTTTTTTGCTTTCGAAAGGCGTCTTTTACTTTTTTTATCTGCATATTTTGAATAAATGGTTCGTTTTTCCCGATGAGATGACATTTGTGAGATTTTCATTGCTTTTCATTCCGTCATGCTTGAAATAGTAGGAGGACATATCATTATGAAACGCAGTGTAAAGTGCAACAAAACGACTTCAGAGTAACGAAAAAACGCAACTTATGTTGCAAATAGAGTAATTCTTTATGCATTATGCACAGTATTTAAATGAGTATATCTAAACATTCACAACTATCTGAGGTTTTGCTCTTTGAATAGTACTACAGGCAAGGGAAAGTGTTCGCGTAGTTATTGCAATTAACTCTGAAGTTTTAACAAATAGCTTTAAAGAAGTCTTTCAAAACTTTGGTGTTTAGTTTACGTATGTTGTTATATACGGTCGAGTCAAATTATTGTGACCACCAGTTTAATATCCAGAGTAACTGCCGTGTGTAGCGCGGACAGCATCTAGACGGGCTGGGAGTGACTCAATAAGGTGCTGGAAGGTGTTCACAGGTATGTGGAGCCATGCTGATTGCAGTGCATCTGACAGCTGCTGGAGTGTGCGTGGTGGAGGATTCATAGAACGAACAACACGATCGAAGTGGTCCCACAGATGCTCAATTGAGTTTAAGTCTGGGGAATTAGAGTGCCAGGAAAGTACTTTGAAGTCTTTATCGTGCTCTTCCAACCACTCTCGGACATTTCAAGCTGTGTGACACGTCGCATTGTCGTTCTGGAAGTTCCCGTCCGCCCCAGGGAAGACAATCAGCATGTATGTGTGTACGTGGTCTGCAAGGATGGATTTATAATGAATTCGGTCCATAGTGCCTTCCACGGGTATGAGTGGACCCAGGGAATGCCACGGAAACATTCCCCGACCATAACGGTGCCCGCACCAGCTTGTGTTTTTCTAGCAGTGGTTGAAAAGTGTTTGTTCTCTGATGTTTCTCGTCTTATACGCCAACGTCCATCCCTTCATTGAAGCAGAAACCTGACTTATCGGAGCAGGCAATCTTTTGCCAATCAGCGGAGTTCCAATTCCGATACTGCTGTGCAAATGTAAGCCTTTTCTGCCGATGCACCTTCGCTAGCATAGGTGCAGGGACGCAGCAGGAGTAGCTGAACTGTCTTTTTAGATACACTTCCGGTAGCCCCTTGGTTCATTCGGCCAGTGAGGTGTTCCATTGTAACGTGTCGATCGTCCCTCTCGCACCCTCGAAGCCGGCGTTCACCTCTCACATCAATGGCACGTTGTGCTCCGAAATTTGCACGTCGCTTATTCTGAGTGGTGTCATTTCTCCAATCACCGTGCACTTTAACTACAGCAGTACACGAGCAGTTCATAAACTGCGCTGTTTCAGAAATACTACCACCCTTGGCCCAAAAGTCGATGATCATCCCTTTTTGTAAATCTGATAAATCGCTCCTTTTATCCACGACAGCAACAAGTGATATGATTTCAGAATGCCTACAGTACACCTTATATACCCACCAAGCTAGCTCAGGACACGTGCCTTCTTTCATTGGCAACGCGCTGTTGACGTGAAAAGTAGGAGGGGGTCACAATAATGTAACCCGTCTGTGTAGATCTTCATGAAATTTCTGTGTTTTATTACGTTCTTTCATTAAGCAGTGAATGTTCTCGTTTATCGGCTACGATCTGACTACAAAATGCTTTTCATTTCAACGTTTTTTCATGAATAGTTCAGGCAGCAGAAGGCGCTTTATGTTTGAAACCTCAATGAATTGAAACATATGGAAATACAAGCCAGCAGACATATTTGATTCGATTGAATTTGAACCCCAGCGTTCAAAGGTCACTGTGGAATTTGGAACATTGCCGTCGATCAGCTTACTCAAGCCGTTAGGCAATTAATACTATTTCTCACGCTTATTTAAATTTATTTCATGTTTCCGATTGAAATCAAAAGCTCTTTTGGTTTCTGATTTTGAAGGGATAGTGTGAGAAAGCGCCGAATCATAATTCGTGCTAGAAGTGTCACTCTGGCTTGCGACACTTGTGTGATCTCGGTCCTTTTTTTCACATTTTTCGAGTTGATAAAGTCATCAATATTTGTGTTGACCTCCTCGACAGAAGTGAAGTGCGTATAACTCAAGTGATGTTGCAGGGAGCGAAAGAGGTGATAATCCGACGGGGCGAAGTCTGGAGAATACACCGGGTGGGACAAAATCTCCCATCCTATATAGGTCGGTGATCGTGTTTAAAGTCGTTTTCGCGGTGTGAGGAAGCGCGTTATCCTGAAGCAACGGGACCGGCCTCTTGCCCTTGCCGGTGTATGGCCTTTTCGCCTCCATTGCGTTACTCACACGAATGAGTTGCTGACAATAATGCTCAGCATTGACCATTTCACCAGGTTTCAGCAACTCATAGTGTACGGCACTGCGCTGATCCCAACATATGCACAGCAACAACTTCCTGGCATGGATATACGGTTTGGCGGTACTGATGGTAGGCTGACCTGGATAAACCCACGATTTGTGCCGCTTAGGATTATCGTAGAGGATCCACTTCTCATCACAGGTCAAAATCTTGTGGAGGAAATCCTCTTTCTTGAATATGGAGAGCAAGGACATAGCAACATCGTAGACTTGTTCGCAGCTGTGAGGTGGTGGGGCATCCAACGGCCCTCCTTGTGAATCCGTCCAAGCTTGTTCAGGCGCTTTGCAATGGCTTGCCGCGTTACTCTGAGTTCCTGGGCGAGCTCTGACTATGTGCGACAGGGATACGCGTCCAACAGTTGTTCCAGTTCCTCATCGTCAACTTTCTGTGGCTGTCCCGGACGTTTTGCATCACGGAGATCGAAATTTCCCTGCTTAAACCGCTGGAACCACTTCATCCACGTACTGTAGGGCACAGCAGCCTCACCTAAAGCAGCACAAATCATTTTCTGGGCTTCACTTTTTTTCATTTGAAACGCGAACAGGAGGCAGTGCCTCAAATGTTGCTTCTCGAACGACATTGCTTTCACCGTCAACTTTCGTCCCTTCTGTCACTACAGCTGTGAGCGGTTACGGTTGACTGGAAAGCTGTTGGATGCCGCTGCATTCAGCCATTATCGCACACAGCTATTTGCTTTTACCGAGGTGCTATGATCACTTGCGGTTAGGGGCCGAGAATTAAGTTGCACACCTAATATTTACTGAAACATTCAAAATATAGTTACAGAATTTCAGAACACTAACTGTAGTTGTTCTAGCTTCGTTTTGTACTCAGGAACGAGTTATCTCTGAATAAAGGTAAGGAAAATGACAAATTTAACCTATTCGTTTAACACTCCACATCGACTTATAAGCCAAAAAATACGATACTTTCAGTTAGGGAGAAATCATACACCTAGAATAGGGAAATTATCCGGTACTCTATACTACAGTGTGGTTCTTCCCAACCAAGATTCCGTGAAATTTTAAAAGACCAAATATTTATACTGAAGTAAATGTATGTATTGCTTATAAGACGCAAGAATAATGACAATCAAATGTAAATATGATTTATTCTGTCTGTGGAGAAAGCGCCGTCATGACGGAGTAATTTCTGCCTTGAGGGAAATTTCGTTGGTCAACATGCAACCGCGTCAAGCGCAGGAACGCACTTGTGGTGACACGCCTTGTCCTTTCTGGCACATCACCAGTAGTTCCGAGAATCGGTAAGCCGCAGGCACTTCCTACTCGCCAGCCATATGGCGCCCGTCCTTCTTAGAGAAATCGCAACTCTGGAAACATCCAGGCTCATCACTTTTAAAGTTCCTCGAACATTCCAGACTTCCTCTATCAGCCCATAGTGCTTTAATCAGTGATGTTATACTTAAGTTCAGTTGTTTATGTAAATACTTTTGTGCACCAGTAGTTCAGCACCAATAGTTCTGAGAATCGGTAAATCGCCGACACATCCTATCCTACAGCGACAAGGAGCCCACCCTGCTTGAAAATATAAAAACTCTAGAAACACCCACGCTCAACACTTCTAAAGATCCTCGAACATTCCAGACTTTCTCTATCGGCCCAAAATGCTTTAATTATTGATATTATGCTTCAGTTCTGCTGATTGTGTGACTATTTTTGCAAACGTGGTGCAAACAATTAAGATTTCTGTGTCTTGCGGAAGTCTTAATTGTTTGCACCACGACTTCTGTGAAAAAAATTAAGACAACACAATTGAGAGTTTTGTGCCTTTTTGGAAGTTCGTACGTTGCAGAATCAAGGTGATAGTGCAGAGAACAGAGACCAAAGTAAGTTAGTGCGAATTGTAAACAAAATATAATAACGTTAAGAGTGAAAACGTCACTTGTGTAAGAAGCATAATTTATTACGGTTTGATATTAATATGGTTTCTGCAGCCCAAAACCACCCAATTCCAAAATATACACCGTTGAAATTATATGGGTGTTATGTAAATAACGTCCAATTCCCCAGCTTATGGCTTCACGGTTAGGACACTCAGGGCATCTCCAGAAGTATTATTGTGAGTAACCTCCTTGGGGAAACACTGCTCTGTACCCCTTTGTTTTTCATTTTTATTTTTTATTTCAGAAGCAAAATTAAGAAAAAAATTAATCACTATTTTGGATGCCCTGCAGCAACTAGGAGTAAAGTGCCTGGGCTTCATGTGCTTATTCATAAATCCGTTCCCAAAATTTGGAACAAATGATCAAAATACAGAGATAAAGTGCTACAGTTCTCAGAAAAATTGTCACTATTACTCGAAGTTCTTTTATCGAATACAAAGTACAATGTTTTGAGATCTTTCAATGGTTCAAATATTGAATTCTATTTAATTTTAAAAGGACGTAACGACTTCTCTTAGTAAGAAATCTACTTCCACGAAAACACAGGTTTCCAAAAATGCGAAAGCAATCTAAATTCCACAAAAGTACACAAAACAACCAATGCACCATTAATGACTTCATGTGGCAATAAGGTTTCAACTGACACAAACAACTTATTGTAAAATTGTTTCTGATAGTGATGAAACATGAATAAATGTATCATAGCTTGTAAACAAATTACCGCAGTTCAACAAATTACACATTTTTTTCGCCCTTATATTGAAGATTCAGAACTGTAGTTAGTTTATAAAATACGTTGTAACTGTAGTTTCAAATTGCGTTATTTAAAATGGCATCAAACTTTATTTAAAATATGAGACGATCACGAGACTGTTTAAACATTCATCAAAATGATATAACTGTATTAATGATCAGAATTTCTTGGCGCAGAATATTATTTTCTTATAAACATTCATGTTTCATTCATTAGTTTTACTTTTATTTAAATCTGTTTATACATCTTTCTACTTAAGACCATCATATGACGTTCATTTCTCATTAAAGATCACATAGCCAAGAATCAATATTTTAACGCGAATCTTGAAAGTTTTTGGTATATACATAGACACTTTATAGAGATTAATTTCTCACAGGAGACTCAATTTGCGAAATTTCAAAAAACGTTCCCCAGGAAGTGATGTTCCGGTGGAAATTTTTGCAGGAGCAGTGCACAACGCACTTTATCAATATCAAGACTGTGCTCTGTGGTAGCGATTTCCTCTTCAAGAATATGTATATTCTCCTTGAGTCTGTCCACGTTGCCCTCCGTTCTCATTATCTGCACATTAGACAAACGAGTAGGGTCAGTCGACATGACTTCTTCATCTTTCAGGGTCAAGTGAGCATCATCCATGCATCGCTCCATATTCGGCCGCATATTCCTCATGTGGAGGCGGGTCTGTGGTAATTCCAAAGGTTCCCTTTTGACAATGATTTCATCGCCCAAGTCATTACGAGATGTCTCTGCATCATCCACAGCCGTAATTGTCAACATCAGATATTTTCTGAGAGCTGGCAGGCGCATTTCAAGCTCTTCCACGTTTCGTGCCAGCTCCAGCGAAACGAATTCTGATTGTCCTGCAATTTTTCTCGCACACTCCTTGATGACAGCGTCAATGTCAAAGCGCAGTTTTTCAGATTCCCGACTTCGCATGTCCGAGTACAGAATATCTATTTTCGTGTGCAAGAGCCACTCTTCCGGAGATGAGTATTTCAGAGGATCCAACTGTAGGTCAGTAGGTAAATCAGTCTTTTCCTTTGACGTATCTGTCATATTTTTACATGTGGTATCAATAATATTTGCTTCCCGATTGTCCATCCAGTCGTTCTCAAGGTCAGGTTTAGCCGTTTCGTTCTTCTCTAACTGCCGTACGGCATCAGACAATGCTTGATGGTAAAGAATATGACATCTCTGGAGCAGATCCATTTCATTCAAGAGAGCTGATTGGACGTAGTCATCTACCAGATCGGTGCTAACTCTTTGGCTCCGTACATGAAGGCACTGCTTCGTGATGTTCATAGCCGCCTCGCAGACCGATATAATTACTTCAATCGTTTTTCTCGTAAGAGTTAACTGCACTATCTCCTCACACATCGTTTCTGTGGTTCGTTCGAGTACGTTTTTCCAGTACGATGACTGCTTAGTTATCAACGCAATTTCTCTGGTGGATCGCTGCTGGGTGCATTCGGGTACGTCGGTCATCACCTGGGTGAGTTTCTCTTCTTCATTCGATGTCACATGCTGAAGATATGAGTCGGTGCCGGACCGGTCGCTTCTCATTTGGTCAAGCTCAGACCAATCTTCCACGGAAAACACTGGGCGATGATCCATTTTGAACTTTGAAGTTTCACTTGCCTCTGAAACGCTACAGTAGCTAAAACGCTGGCCACAAATATTTCGCTTTAAACTAACCTTCTTGACCGGTAGCAATAAATTCAAAATGACACATGCAGAAATGTGAAATGAGACGATCACGAGACTGTTTGGCAAAGCGTGAGAATTGCAAAGGTATTGTGGATAGGACATTGCGTTAATGATACGAATCCAGCATGACAATCACGTGAATAAGAGAAAGATTTCATTTAAAAGGAAACAATGCTTCCGAAACTTTTTTCTCCTTTTCTGTATGAGGCAGAACGACACATTTGAACCAACCACATAGCGTTCGGTGAAGCTAAGATCTTAGTGCTTAAATAGGGTTAGGGGAACTGAAGTCACAGCTTTTCCTATTGCGGTCCCTGAGACATTTGATTTGTTAATCTACACTTGTGCTCAAAATTAAAAGGTGATCTACAAAAACTTATAGAAATGTAACATAAGCACTGAAAATTGGCGGACATGTAAATTTCGCAACGCGGAAGACCTACCTACTCGCATTTACCTTCACCACAGGTAAGCCGGAATATGTAAATTTGGATTGCGTTAAAAAAGACGCGCGATCTGCTCTCATAATGTAGATATTCTAGGGAAGTCTTGTTTGACTTTAGTGACACGTCCAGGACCTGATTTACGATTGGGCATTCGCGGCGCGTGCCCAGGGCCAGACCTTTGAAGGGCCCCCCAAAATATAGTTATATATTACTTGCTTTGCATCAAACATATTCGCAATGTTCATCCACTAAACGAAAATTAAAATACTAATTTCAGAACTGTACGTTGAAACATATAAAACCGACAAGTACAATTTTTACAAATAAATAGGACACCATATTATTGGCAAATGAATGTCTTAATCTGCCAGGCATGCACATAACACGGGATGCGCGCCCTGAAATCCCCGTGCCCAGAGTCGCGAACTGCTAAGTCGGTCCCTGGGCACGTCGACCTGATTATGTCACGAAGACATCGTATGTATGATTCTCAGTGCTGGAGAGCTATCGTTAGGCTGGAAGCAAGCCAGTCCAGACGGAAGTTTCCAGAGTATTGAGCGTTCCAGAAAATGTCTTGTCAATTCCCTGGAGACAGTTTCAAACAGCAGGAGATGTTCGTCTTCGACCAGAACAAGGCCTTTCCAAAGCCACATCCACTACAGACGGTCCTATATGAGTTTGACTCCCTGAGGATAGATTGTCCGCTAGCCAACTTTCTTTGGAGCTTGCAGGAGCTACAAGAGCGAGGGCTTCATGGCATACGCTTTGTAGAAGACTTCGTGAGTAATGTATTTATGCAAAAAGACCAGATAGTTATTTGCGTCCCTCTAACTTCCGCTGTCTGGTGAGCTCTTTCAGCGTTGTGCCGCCAATATCTCACTTGGAGTGCAGACCAGGGGGCGATTGTTCTTTTCACAGTGAATCGCGATTCAACTCGAGTGCTGATTCACGACATATTCTCTTCTGCCGAGAACCAGCGACCTGCAGCAGTCCCTCTAACATCAGAGAAAAGGACTACTGTAGTGGCAGTGAAGTGATTGTCATGGCAGGCATCATGACGAGTGGACGCACAGACTTCCACATCTTTAAGAGTTGCTCTGTTACTGCCCAGAGGTGCAGAGACTAGATCCTTATCCCATGTGTCAGGCTATTCAAGGGAGCCGTCTGTCAATGTTTTGTTTTTATGGACAATAATGCCCAACTACTTCGAGGTCTACGCTTTTCTCGAAGAGGAACATATTCTCGGAATGGAGTGGTGATCCTAATCCCCTGATCTATATCCCGTTGAGGATGATCTAGGCAGACACATTGAAGCTTTCCAGCACCCTGTCGCAGCACTTCAAGAACTAAGAATAGCTTTTGTTCAGAAGGGGTCGTTGGTCCCTCAAGACCTGGTCAATCCCCTCATAAACAGTATGAGAAGTGGTTGTTTCAGCTACATGGCTATTAGGGGTGTCATACTCCATACGAAAATACCATATACCTTAAGCAAACGATTTTATATATCGCTTCATGGACTGCTTCTACATGTAAATTACAAGACAATGATATCACCACATGCAAATTATAAGATTATGATTTTCATCTGCCTGAGTTACATACCTAATGTAATAATAAACGTCTTTACCAAATTTCATTGAATTTCCTCATAAAATAGTTCGAGTTATGAACGAATTGATAAATTATCCTTTAATTTTGAGCACCAGCGTACACCGCGTTTCTTAGTGATATGACCATCTACCATTTTGAAGAAAACACTGCAGAAACAACGTTAATTCCGAAAAAGCAAAATCCCCCATATTTTTTTATGTCATTTATTCACTTTTACATAGTCTGAATGTGAAAGTGAATAAATGACGCAAAAAATATTTAAAAAAGTCCTAACTGTGTTATAAAGCAACAGATAGGACTTTTTAAAGAAATTTATTAGAAAAGCTGTGTTGCAAAATCATGTAACCACCTTCAGCGAAAATGTTAGAATCGTGATTTTTGTGACGCGAGATGGCACCAGTGTATGTTATCGTAAGCGCACAAAACTGCTGAAGTACGCAAATTGCGGCAGTTATATAAAGATTTCGATTCTAGTGGATTTGGTAGCATTAGCAGCTCCCATGCTGAACGTCGGCAGCACGAGTCGAGGAAAGGTGTTGAATGAGTTTGAGAGAGGGCAAATTGCGGTTTGGGCCGATTGCCGCGAATCCTCCAGATAGATAGCAAAAACATTTGGCAGGTCGCATGCAACAATGCTAAATTATCTGAAGTTACGTGAAGCTTACGGTCAGTAGAAGTAACTAGGGTGACCAGAAAAACTGTCAAAAAGGAAAAAAGAATGATTATAAGGAAACTACAAAGTAGAAATATATCTCTTGGTCAGTTTTAAAAGAACCCAACGTTATTAATTTCCAAATCGACTCTATCCTGGTTTGCCATGGGATGCGAAAACTTTGCTTATGTAAAACGAAAATCGCAACCACGAAGAACTTAACTGCACCGTGGAAATCGACTGAAGTGGGCAAGATATGACAGTCCTGCAAACAAGAATTCGAAAGAGTAATCTTTATTGATGAGAAAAAGTTCAATTTAGACGGCCCGGATGGATGAAGCAAATGTTGGCACGATCTTCGTAGAGTCTGAGATTTCTTCCAAATGACAACAAGGTGGTGGATCCTTTATGTGTTGGGCTGGAAAGGTAAAACTGCCGTAGTTTTTGTATCAGTTAGAGTGAAGGCTATGTATTACCAACAGCCTCCTGTGGACTATCTGCTGCTGTGTGCTGATGCAATTATTGGGCCTATATGGATTCTGTAACAAGATAACTCACCGATTCATACAGCAAACAGCACTTGGAAGGGGATTTTGAGAAACGGCGTGCGTGTAATGGAATGACCATCTGAGACCCTTGACCTTAATCCCACGGAAAATGTGTTGAGTATTCTAGCAAAGGCAGTGTACGGAAATGCAAGGCAGTACACGAATGCTACGGTACTAAAGGCACCAATGTCTCTAAAAGGGCGGAAATAGACCAGAAAGTAATACCAGGATTAGTACAATACCTGATAGAACTTTTGCATTAAGAACTCTAGTGCATATACTGCATACTAAGTCATGTGGTCATATTATTTTTAAAAACTTTTGTTTTGGAAAATGTTGTGAAAAAGAGGGGTTTTTTTTTTTGCTTTCGAAAGGCGTCTTTTACTTTTTTTATCTGCATATTTTGAATAAATGGTTCGTTTTTCCCGATGAGATGACATTTGTGAGATTTTCATTGCTTTTCATTCCGTCATGCTTGAAATAGTAGGAGGACATATCATTATGAAACGCAGTGTAAAGTGCAACAAAACGACTTCAGAGTAACGAAAAAACGCAACTTATGTTGCAAATAGAGTAATTCTTTATGCATTATGCACAGTATTTAAATGAGTATATCTAAACATTCACAACTATCTGAGGTTTTGCTCTTTGAATAGTACTACAGGCAAGGGAAAGTGTTCGCGTAGTTATTGCAATTAACTCTGAAGTTTTAACAAATAGCTTTAAAGAAGTCTTTCAAAACTTTGGTGTTTAGTTTACGTATGTTGTTATATACGGTCGAGTCAAATTATTGTGACCACCAGTTTAATATCCAGAGTAACTGCCGTGTGTAGCGCGGACAGCATCTAGACGGGCTGGGAGTGACTCAATAAGGTGCTGGAAGGTGTTCACAGGTATGTGGAGCCATGCTGATTGCAGTGCATCTGACAGCTGCTGGAGTGTGCGTGGTGGAGGATTCATAGAACGAACAACACGATCGAAGTGGTCCCACAGATGCTCAATTGAGTTTAAGTCTGGGGAATTAGAGTGCCAGGAAAGTACTTTGAAGTCTTTATCGTGCTCTTCCAACCACTCTCGGACATTTCAAGCTGTGTGACACGTCGCATTGTCGTTCTGGAAGTTCCCGTCCGCCCCAGGGAAGACAATCAGCATGTATGTGTGTACGTGGTCTGCAAGGATGGATTTATAATGAATTCGGTCCATAGTGCCTTCCACGGGTATGAGTGGACCCAGGGAATGCCACGGAAACATTCCCCGACCATAACGGTGCCCGCACCAGCTTGTGTTTTTCTAGCAGTGGTTGAAAAGTGT
This sequence comes from Macrothele yani, assembly GCA_039090855.1. NCBI lineage: Eukaryota > Metazoa > Arthropoda > Arachnida > Araneae > Macrothelidae > Macrothele > Macrothele yani. The sequence continues at coordinate 41,038,800 of CM077021.1, forward strand.
TTGTTCTCTGATGTTTCTCGTCTTATACGCCAACGTCCATCCCTTCATTGAAGCAGAAACCTGACTTATCGGAGCAGGCAATCTTTTGCCAATCAGCGGAGTTCCAATTCCGATACTGCTGTGCAAATGTAAGCCTTTTCTGCCGATGCACCTTCGCTAGCATAGGTGCAGGGACGCAGCAGGAGTAGCTGAACTGTCTTTTTAGATACACTTCCGGTAGCCCCTTGGTTCATTCGGCCAGTGAGGTGTTCCATTGTAACGTGTCGATCGTCCCTCTCGCACCCTCGAAGCCGGCGTTCACCTCTCACATCAATGGCACGTTGTGCTCCGAAATTTGCACGTCGCTTATTCTGAGTGGTGTCATTTCTCCAATCACCGTGCACTTTAACTACAGCAGTACACGAGCAGTTCATAAACTGCGCTGTTTCAGAAATACTACCACCCTTGGCCCAAAAGTCGATGATCATCCCTTTTTGTAAATCTGATAAATCGCTCCTTTTATCCACGACAGCAACAAGTGATATGATTTCAGAATGCCTACAGTACACCTTATATACCCACCAAGCTAGCTCAGGACACGTGCCTTCTTTCATTGGCAACGCGCTGTTGACGTGAAAAGTAGGAGGGGTCACAATAATGTAACCCGTCTGTGTAGATCTTCATGAAATTTCTGTGTTTTATTACGTTCTTTCATTAAGCAGTGAATGTTCTCGTTTATCGGCTACGATCTGACTACAAAATGCTTTTCATTTCAACGTTTTTTCATGAATAGTTCAGGCAGCAGAAGGCGCTTTATGTTTGAAACCTCAATGAATTGAAACATATGGAAATACAAGCCAGCAGACATATTTGATTCGATTGAATTTGAACCCCAGCGTTCAAAGGTCACTGTGGAATTTGGAACATTGCCGTCGATCAGCTTACTCAAGCCGTTAGGCAATTAATACTATTTCTCACGCTTATTTAAATTTATTTCATGTTTCCGATTGAAATCAAAAGCTCTTTTGGTTTCTGATTTTGAAGGGATAGTGTGAGAAAGCGCCGAATCATAATTCGTGCTAGAAGTGTCACTCTGGCTTGCGACACTTGTGTGATCTCGGTCCTTTTTTTCACATTTTTCGAGTTGATAAAGTCATCAATATTTGTGTTGACCTCCTCGACAGAAGTGAAGTGCGTATAACTCAAGTGATGTTGCAGGGAGCGAAAGAGGTGATAATCCGACGGGGCGAAGTCTGGAGAATACACCGGGTGGGACAAAATCTCCCATCCTATATAGGTCGGTGATCGTGTTTAAAGTCGTTTTCGCGGTGTGAGGAAGCGCGTTATCCTGAAGCAACGGGACCGGCCTCTTGCCCTTGCCGGTGTATGGCCTTTTCGCCTCCATTGCGTTACTCACACGAATGAGTTGCTGACAATAATGCTCAGCATTGACCATTTCACCAGGTTTCAGCAACTCATAGTGTACGGCACTGCGCTGATCCCAACATATGCACAGCAACAACTTCCTGGCATGGATATACGGTTTGGCGGTACTGATGGTAGGCTGACCTGGATAAACCCACGATTTGTGCCGCTTAGGATTATCGTAGAGGATCCACTTCTCATCACAGGTCAAAATCTTGTGGAGGAAATCCTCTTTCTTGAATATGGAGAGCAAGGACATAGCAACATCGTAGACTTGTTCGCAGCTGTGAGGTGGTGGGGCATCCAACGGCCCTCCTTGTGAATCCGTCCAAGCTTGTTCAGGCGCTTTGCAATGGCTTGCCGCGTTACTCTGAGTTCCCGGGCGAGCTCTGACTATGTGCGACAGGGATACGCGTCCAACAGTTGTTCCAGTTCCTCATCGTCAACTTTCTGTGGCTGTCCCGGACGTTTTGCATCACGGAGATCGAAATTTCCCTGCTTAAACCGCTGGAACCACTTCATCCACGTACTGTAGGGCACAGCAGCCTCACCTAAAGCAGCACAAATCATTTTCTGGGCTTCACTTTTTTTCATTTGAAACGCGAACAGGAGGCAGTGCCTCAAATGTTGCTTCTCGAACGACATTGCTTTCACCGTCAACTTTCGTCCCTTCTGTCACTACAGCTGTGAGCGGTTACGGTTGACTGGAAAGCTGTTGGATGCCGCTGCATTCAGCCATTATCGCACACAGCTATTTGCTTTTACCGAGGTGCTATGATCACTTGCGGTTAGGGGCCGAGAATTAAGTTGCACACCTAATATTTACTGAAACATTCAAAATATAGTTACAGAATTTCAGAACACTAACTGTAGTTGTTCTAGCTTCGTTTTGTACTCAGGAACGAGTTATCTCTGAATAAAGGTAAGGAAAATGACAAATTTAACCTATTCGTTTAACACTCCACATCGACTTATAAGCCAAAAAATACGATACTTTCAGTTAGGGAGAAATCATACACCTAGAATAGGGAAATTATCCGGTACTCTATACTACAGTGTGGTTCTTCCCAACCAAGATTCCGTGAAATTTTAAAAGACCAAATATTTATACTGAAGTAAATGTATGTATTGCTTATAAGACGCAAGAATAATGACAATCAAATGTAAATATGATTTATTCTGTCTGTGGAGAAAGCGCCGTCATGACGGAGTAATTTCTGCCTTGAGGGAAATTTCGTTGGTCAACATGCAACCGCGTCAAGCGCAGGAACGCACTTGTGGTGACACGCCTTGTCCTTTCTGGCACATCACCAGTAGTTCCGAGAATCGGTAAGCCGCAGGCACTTCCTACTCGCCAGCCATATGGCGCCCGTCCTTCTTAGAGAAATCGCAACTCTGGAAACATCCAGGCTCATCACTTTTAAAGTTCCTCGAACATTCCAGACTTCCTCTATCAGCCCATAGTGCTTTAATCAGTGATGTTATACTTAAGTTCAGTTGTTTATGTAAATACTTTTGTGCACCAGTAGTTCAGCACCAATAGTTCTGAGAATCGGTAAATCGCCGACACATCCTATCCTACAGCGACAAGGAGCCCACCCTGCTTGAAAATATAAAAACTCTAGAAACACCCACGCTCAACACTTCTAAAGATCCTCGAACATTCCAGACTTTCTCTATCGGCCCAAAATGCTTTAATTATTGATATTATGCTTCAGTTCTGCTGATTGTGTGACTATTTTTGCAAACGTGGTGCAAACAATGAAGATTTCTGTGTCTTGCGGAAGTCTTAATTGTTTGCACCACGACTTCTGTGAAAAAAATTAAGACAACACAATTGAGAGTTTTGTGCCTTTTTGGAAGTTCGTACGTTGCAGAATCAAGGTGATAGTGCAGAGAACAGAGACCAAAGTAAGTTAGTGCGAATTGTAAACAAAATATAATAACGTTAAGAGTGAAAACGTCACTTGTGTAAGAAGCATAATTTATTACGGTTTGATATTAATATGGTTTCTGCAGCCCAAAACCACCCAATTCCAAAATATACACCGTTGAAATTATATGGGTGTTATGTAAATAACGTCCAATTCCCCAGCTTATGGCTTCACGGTTAGGACACTCAGGGCATCTCCAGAAGTATTATTGTGAGTAACCTCCTTGGGGAAACACTGCTCTGTACCCCTTTGTTTTTCATTTTTATTTTTTATTTCAGAAGCAAAATTAAGAAAAAAATTAATCACTATTTTGGATGCCCTGCAGCAACTAGGAGTAAAGTGCCTGGGCTTCATGTGCTTATTCATAAATCCGTTCCCAAAATTTGGAACAAATGATCAAAATACAGAGATAAAGTGCTACAGTTCTCAGAAAAATTGTCACTATTACTCGAAGTTCTTTTATCGAATACAAAGTACAATGTTTTGAGATCTTTCAATGGTTCAAATATTGAATTCTATTTAATTTTAAAAGGACGTAACGACTTCTCTTAGTAAGAAATCTACTTCCACGAAAACACAGGTTTCCAAAAATGCGAAAGCAATCTAAATTCCACAAAAGTACACAAAACAACCAATGCACCATTAATGACTTCATGTGGCAATAAGGTTTCAACTGACACAAACAACTTATTGTAAAATTGTTTCTGATAGTGATGAAACATGAATAAATGTATCATAGCTTGTAAACAAATTACCGCAGTTCAACAAATTACACATTTTTTTCGCCCTTATATTGAAGATTCAGAACTGTAGTTAGTTTATAAAATACGTTGTAACTGTAGTTTCAAATTGCGTTATTTAAAATGGCATCAAACTTTATTTAAAATATGAGACGATCACGAGACTGTTTAAACATTCATCAAAATGATATAACTGTATTAATGATCAGAATTTCTTGGCGCAGAATATTATTTTCTTATAAACATTCATGTTTCATTCATTAGTTTTACTTTTATTTAAATCTGTTTATACATCTTTCTACTTAAGACCATCATATGACGTTCATTTCTCATTAAAGATCACATAGCCAAGAATCAATATTTTAACGCGAATCTTGAAAGTTTTTGGTATATACATAGACACTTTATAGAGATTAATTTCTCACAGGAGACTCAATTTGCGAAATTTCAAAAAACGTTCCCCAGGAAGTGATGTTCCGGTGGAAATTTTTGCAGGAGCAGTGCACAACGCACTTTATCAATATCAAGACTGTGCTCTGTGGTAGCGATTTCCTCTTCAAGAATATGTATATTCTCCTTGAGTCTGTCCACGTTGCCCTCCGTTCTCATTATCTGCACATTAGACAAACGAGTAGGGTCAGTCGACATGACTTCTTCATCTTTCAGGGTCAAGTGAGCATCATCCATGCATCGCTCCATATTCGGCCGCATATTCCTCATGTGGAGGCGGGTCTGTGGTAATTCCAAAGGTTCCCTTTTGACAATGATTTCATCGCCCAAGTCATTACGAGATGTCTCTGCATCATCCACAGCCGTAATTGTCAACATCAGATATTTTCTGAGAGCTGGCAGGCGCATTTCAAGCTCTTCCACGTTTCGTGCCAGCTCCAGCGAAACGAATTCTGATTGTCCTGCAATTTTTCTCGCACACTCCTTGATGACAGCGTCAATGTCAAAGCGCAGTTTTTCAGATTCCCGACTTCGCATGTCCGAGTACAGAATATCTATTTTCGTGTGCAAGAGCCACTCTTCCGGAGATGAGTATTTCAGAGGATCCAACTGTAGGTCAGTAGGTAAATCAGTCTTTTCCTTTGACGTATCTGTCATATTTTTACATGTGGTATCAATAATATTTGCTTCCCGATTGTCCATCCAGTCGTTCTCAAGGTCAGGTTTAGCCGTTTCGTTCTTCTCTAACTGCCGTACGGCATCAGACAATGCTTGATGGTAAAGAATATGACATCTCTGGAGCAGATCCATTTCATTCAAGAGAGCTGATTGGACGTAGTCATCTACCAGATCGGTGCTAACTCTTTGGCTCCGTACATGAAGGCACTGCTTCGTGATGTTCATAGCCGCCTCGCAGACCGATATAATTACTTCAATCGTTTTTCTCGTAAGAGTTAACTGCACTATCTCCTCACACATCGTTTCTGTGGTTCGTTCGAGTACGTTTTTCCAGTACGATGACTGCTTAGTTATCAACGCAATTTCTCTGGTGGATCGCTGCTGGGTGCATTCGGGTACGTCGGTCATCACCTGGGTGAGTTTCTCTTCTTCATTCGATGTCACATGCTGAAGATATGAGTCGGTGCCGGACCGGTCGCTTCTCATTTGGTCAAGCTCAGACCAATCTTCCACGGAAAACACTGGGCGATGATCCATTTTGAACTTTGAAGTTTCACTTGCCTCTGAAACGCTACAGTAGCTAAAACGCTGGCCACAAATATTTCGCTTTAAACTAACCTTCTTGACCGGTAGCAATAAATTCAAAATGACACATGCAGAAATGTGAAATGAGACGATCACGAGACTGTTTGGCAAAGCGTGAGAATTGCAAAGGTATTGTGGATAGGACATTGCGTTAATGATACGAATCCAGCATGACAATCACGTGAATAAGAGAAAGATTTCATTTAAAAGGAAACAATGCTTCCGAAACTTTTTTTCTCCTTTTCTGTATGAGGCAGAACGACACATTTGAACCAACCACATAGCGTTCGGTGAAGCTAAGATCTTAGTGCTTAAATAGGGTTAGGGGAACTGAAGTCACAGCTTTTCCTATTGCGGTCCCTGAGACATTTGATTTGTTAATCTACACTTGTGCTCAAAATTAAAAGGTGATCTACAAAAACTTATAGAAATGTAACATAAGCACTGAAAATTGGCGGACATGTAAATTTCGCAACGCGGAAGACCTACCTACTCGCATTTACCTTCACCACAGGTAAGCCGGAATATGTAAATTTGGATTGCGTTAAAAAAGACGCGCGATCTGCTCTCATAATGTAGATATTCTAGGGAAGTCTTGTTTGACTTTAGTGACACGTCCAGGACCTGATTTACGATTGGGCATTCGCGGCGCGTGCCCAGGGCCCGACCTTTGAAGGGCCCCCCAAAATATAGTTATATATTACTTGCTTTGCATCAAACATATTCGCAATGTTCATCCACTAAACGAAAATTAAAATACTAATTTCAGAACTGTACGTTGAAACATATAAAACCGACAAGTACAATTTTTACAAATAAATAGGACACCATATTATTGGCAAATGAATGTCTTAATCTGCCAGGCATGCACATAACACGGGATGCGCGCCCTGAAATCCCCGTGCCCAGAGTCGCGAACTGCTAAGTCGGTCCCTGGGCACGTCGACCTGATTATGTCACGAAGACATCGTATGTATGATTCTCAGTGCTGGAGAGCTATCGTTAGGCTGGAAGCAAGCCAGTCCAGACGGAAGTTTCCAGAGTATTGAGCGTTCCAGAAAATGTCTTGTCAATTCCCTGGAGACAGTTTCAAACAGCAGGAGATGTTCGTCTTCGACCAGAACAAGGCCTTTCCAAAGCCACATCCACTACAGACGGTCCTATATGAGTTTGACTCCTGAGGATAGATTGTCCGCTAGCCAACTTTCTTTGGAGCTTGCAGGAGCTACAAGAGCGAGGGCTTCATGGCATACGCTTTGTAGAAGACTTCGTGAGTAATGTATTTATGCAAAAAGACCAGATAGTTATTTGCGTCCCTCTAACTTCCGCTGTCTGGTGAGCTCTTTCAGCGTTGTGCCGCCAATATCTCACTTGGAGTGCAGACCAGGGGGCGATTGTTCTTTTCACAGTGAATCGCGATTCAACTCGAGTGCTGATTCACGACATATTCTCTTCTGCCGAGAACCAGCGACCTGCAGCAGTCCCTCTAACATCAGAGAAAAGGACTACTGTAGTGGCAGTGAAGTGATTGTCATGGCAGGCATCATGACGAGTGGACGCACAGACTTCCACATCTTTAAGAGTTGCTCTGTTACTGCCCAGAGGTGCAGAGACTAGATCCTTATCCCATGTGTCAGGCTATTCAAGGGAGCTGTCTGTCAATGTTTTGTTTTTATGGACAATAATGCCCAACTACTTCGAGGTCTACGCTTTTCTCGAAGAGGAACATATTCTCGGAATGGAGTGGTGATCCTAATCCCCTGATCTATATCCCGTTGAGGATGATCTAGGCAGACACATTGAAGCTTTCCAGCACCCTGTCGCAGCACTTCAAGAACTAAGAATAGCTTTTGTTCAGAAGGGGTCGTTGGTCCCTCAAGACCTGGTCAATCCCCTCATAAACAGTATGAGAAGTGGTTGTTTCAGCTACATGGCTATTAGGGGTGTCATACTCCATACGAAAATACCATATACCTTAAGCAAACGATTTTATATATCGCTTCATGGACTGCTTCTACATGTAAATTACAAGACAATGATATCACCACATGCAAATTATAAGATTATGATTTTCATCTGCCTGAGTTACATACCTAATGTAATAATAAACGTCTTTACCAAATTTCATTGAATTTCCTCATAAAATAGTTCGAGTTATGAACGAATTGATAAATTATCCTTTAATTTTGAGCACCAGCGTACACCGCGTTTCTTAGTGATATGACCATCTACCATTTTGAAGAAAACACTGCAGAAACAACGTTAATTCCGAAAAAGCAAAATCCCCCATATTTTTTTATGTCATTTATTCACTTTTACATAGTCTGAATGTGAAAGTGAATAAATGACGCAAAAATATTTAAAAAAGTCCTAACTGTGTTATAAAGCAACAGATAGGACTTTTTAAAGAAATTTATTAGAAAAGCTGTGTTGCAAAATCATGTAACCACCTTCAGCGAAAATGTTAGAATCGTGATTTTTGTGACGCGAGATGGCACCAGTGTATGTTATCGTAAGCGCACAAAACTGCTGAAGTACGCAAATTGCGGCAGTTATATAAAGATTTAGATTCTAGTGGATTTGGTAGCATTAGCAGCTCCCATGCTGAACGTCGGCAGCACGAGTCGAGGAAAGGTGTTGAATGAGTTTGAGAGAGGGCAAATTGCGGTTTGGGCCGATTGCCGCGAATCCTCCAGATAGATAGCAAAAACATTTGGCAGGTCGCATGCAACAATGCTAAATTATCTGAAGTTACGTGAAGCTTACGGTCAGTAGAAGTAACTAGGGTGACCAGAAAAACTCAAAAAGGAAAAAAAGAATGATTATAAGGAAACTACAAAGTAGAAATATATCTCTTGGTCAGTTTTAAAAGAACCCAACGTTATTAATTTCCAAATCGACTCTATCCTGGTTTGCCATGGGATGCGAAAACTTTGCTTATGTAAAACGAAAATCGCAACCACGAAGAACTTAACTGCACCGTGGATATCGACTGAAGTGGGCAAGATATGACAGTCCTGCAAACAAGAATTCGAAAGAGTAATCTTTATTGATGAGAAAAAGTTCAATTTAGACGGCCCGGATGGATGAAGCAAATGTTGGCACGATCTTCGTAGAGTCTGAGATTTCTTCCAAATGACAACAAGGTGGTGGATCCTTTATGTGTTGGGCTGGAAAGGTAAAACTGCCGTAGTTTTTGTATCAGTTAGAGTGAAGGCTATGTATTACCAACAGCCTCCTGTGGACTATCTGCTGCTGTGTGCTGATGCAATTATTGGGCCTATATGGATTCTGTAACAAGATAACTCACCGATTCATACAGCAAACAGCACTTGGAAGGGGATTTTGAGAAACGGCGTGCGTGTAATGGAATGACCATCTGAGACCCTTGACCTTAATCCCACGGAAAATGTGTTGAGTATTCTAGCAAAGGCAGTGTACGGAAATGCAAGGCAGTACACGAATGCTACGGTACTAAAGGCACCAATGTCTCTAAAAGGGCGGAAATAGACCAGAAAGTAATACCAGGATTAGTACAATACCTGATAGAACTTTTGCATTAAGAACTCTAGTGCATATACTGCATACTAAGTCATGTGGTCATATTATTTTTAAAAACTTTTGCTTTGGAAAATGTTGTGAAAAAGAGGGGTTTTTTTTTGCTTTCGAAAGGCGTCTTTTACTTTTTTTATCTGCATATTTTGAATAAATGGTTCGTTTTTCCCGATGAGATGACATTTGTGAGATTTTCATTGCTTTTCATTCCGTCATGCTTGAAATAGTAGGAGGACATATCATTATGAAACGCAGTGTAAAGTGCAACAAAACGACTTCAGAGTAACGAAAAAACGCAACTTATGTTGCAAATAGAGTAATTCTTTATGCATTATGCACAGTATTTAAATGAGTATATCTAAACATTCACAACTATCTGAGGTTTTGCTCTTTGAATAGTACTACAGGCAAGGGAAAGTGTTCGCGTAGTTATTGCAATTAACTCTGAAGTTTTAACAAATAGCTTTAAAGAAGTCTTTCAAAACTTCGGTGTTTAGTTTACGTATGTTGTTATATACGGTCGAGTCACATTATTGTGACCACCAGTTTAATATCCAGAGTAACTGCCGTGTGTAGCGCGGACAGCATCTAGACGGGCTGGGAGTGACTCAATAAGGTGCTGGAAGGTGTTCACAGGTATGTGGAGCCATGCTGATTGCAGTGCATCTGACAGCTGCTGGAGTGTGCGTGGTGGAGGATTCATAGAACGAACAACACGATCGAAGTGGTCCCACAGATGCTCAATTGAGTTTAAGTCTGGGGAATTAGAGTGCCAGGAAAGTACTTTGAAGTCTTTATCGTGCTCTTCCAACCACTCTCGGACATTTCAAGCTGTGTGACACGTCGCATTGTCGTTCTGGAAGTTCCCGTCCGCCCCAGGGAAGACAATCAGCATGTATGTGTGTACGTGGTCTGCAAGGATGGATTTATAATGAATTCGGTCCATAGTGCCTTCCACGGGTATGAGTGGACCCAGGGAATGCCACGGAAACATTCCCCCGACCATAACGGTGCCCGCACCAGCTTGTGTTTTTCTAGCAGTGGTTGAAAAGTGTTTGTTCTCTGATGTTTCTCGTCTTATACGCCAACGTCCATCCCTTCATTGAAGCAGAAACCTGACTTATCGGAGCAGGCAATCTTTTGCCAATCAGCGGAGTTCCAATTCCGATACTGCTGTGCAAATGTAAGCCTTTTCTGCCGATGCACCTTCGCTAGCATAGGTGCAGGGACGCAGCAGGAGTAGCTGAACTGTCTTTTTAGATACACTTCCGGTAGCCCCTTGGTTCATTCGGCCAGTGAGGTGTTCCATTGTAACGTGTCGATCGTCCCTCTCGCACCCTCGAAGCCGGCGTTCACCTCTCACATCAATGGCACGTTGTGCTCCGAAATTTGCACGTCGCTTATTCTGAGTGGTGTCATTTCTCCAATCACCGTGCACTTTAACTACAGCAGTACACGAGCAGTTCATAAACTGCGCTGTTTCAGAAATACTACCACCCTTGGCCCAAAAGTCGATGATCATCCCTTTTTGTAAATCTGATAAATCGCTCCTTTTATCCACGACAGCAACAAGTGATATGATTTCAGAATGCCTACAGTACACCTTATATACCCACCAAGCTAGCTCAGGACACGTGCCTTCTTTCATTGGCAACGCGCTGTTGACGTGAAAAGTAGGAGGGGGTCACAATAATGTAACCCGTCTGTGTAGATCTTCATGAAATTTCTGTGTTTTATTACGTTCTTTCATTAAGCAGTGAATGTTCTCGTTTATCGGCTACGATCTGACTACAAAATGCTTTTCATTTCAACGTTTTTTCATGAATAGTTCAGGCAGCAGAAGGCGCTTTATGTTTGAAACCTCAATGAATTGAAACATATGGAAATACAAGCCAGCAGACATATTTGATTCGATTGAATTTGAACCCCAGCGTTCAAAGGTCACTGTGGAATTTGGAACATTGCCGTCGATCAGCTTACTCAAGCCGTTAGGCAATTAATACTATTTCTCACGCTTATTTAAATTTATTTCATGTTTCCGATTGAAATCAAAAGCTCTTTTGGTTTCTGATTTTGAAGGGATAGTGTGAGAAAGCGCCGAATCATAATTCGTGCTAGAAGTGTCACTCTGGCTTGCGACACTTGTGTGATCTCGGTCCTTTTTTTCACATTTTTCGAGTTGATAAAGTCATCAATATTTGTGTTGACCTCCTCGACAGAAGTGAAGTGCGTATAACTCAAGTGATGTTGCAGGGAGCGAAAGAGGTGATAATCCGACGGGGCGAAGTCTGGAGAATACACCGGGTGGGACAAAATCTCCCATCCTATATAGGTCGGTGATCGTGTTTAAAGTCGTTTTCGCGGTGTGAGGAAGCGCGTTATCCTGAAGCAACGGGACCGGCCTCTTGCCCTTGCCGGTGTATGGCCTTTTCGCCTCCATTGCGTTACTCACACGAATGAGTTGCTGACAATAATGCTCAGCATTGACCATTTCACCAGGTTTCAGCAACTCATAGTGTACGGCACTGCGCTGATCCCAACATATGCACAGCAACAACTTCCTGGCATGGATATACGGTTTGGCGGTACTGATGGTAGGCTGACCTGGATAAACCCACGATTTGTGCCGCTTAGGATTATCGTAGAGGATCCACTTCTCATCACAGGTCAAAATCTTGTGGAGGAAATCCTCTTTCTTGAATATGGAGAGCAAGGACATAGCAACATCGTAGACTTGTTCGCAGCTGTGAGGTGGTGGGGCATCCAACGGCCCTCCTTGTGAATCCGTCCAAGCTTGTTCAGGCGCTTTGCAATGGCTTGCCGCGTTACTCTGAGTTCCCGGGCGAGCTCTGACTATGTGCGACAGGGATACGCGTCCAACAGTTGTTCCAGTTCCTCATCGTCAACTTTCTGTGGCTGTCCCGGACGTTTTGCATCACGGAGATCGAAATTTCCCTGTTTAAACCGCTGGAACCACTTCATCCACGTACTGTAGGGCACAGCAGACTCACCTAAAGCAGCACAAATCATTTTCTGGGCTTCACTTTTTTTCATTTGAAACGCGAACAGGAGGCAGTGCCTCAAATGTTGCTTCTCGAACGACATTGCTTTCACCGTCAACTTTCATCCCTTCTGTCACTACAGCTGTGAGCGGTTACGGTTGACTGGAAAGCTGTTGGATGCCGCTGCATTCAGCCATTATCGCACACAGCTATTTGCTTTTACCGAGGTGCTATGATCACTTGCGGTTAGGGGTCGAGAATTAAGTTGCACACCTAATATTTACTGAAACATTCAAAATATAGTTACAGAATTTCAGAACACTAACTGTAGTTGTTCTAGCTTCGTTTTGTACTCAGGAACGAGTTATCTCTGAATAAAGGTAAGGAAAATGACAAATTTAACCTATTCGTTTAACACTCCACATCGACTTATAAGCCAAAAAATACGATACTTTCAGTTAGGGAGAAATCATACACCTAGAATAGGGAAATTATCCGGTACTCTATACTACAGTGTGGTTCTTCCCAACCAAGATTCCGTGAAATTTTAAAAGACCAAATATTTATACTGAAGTAAATGTATGTATTGCTTATAAGACGCAAGAATAATGACAATCAAATGTAAATATGATTTATTCTGTCTGTGGAGAAAGCGCCGTCATGACGGAGTAATTTCTGCCTTGAGGGAAATTTCGTTGGTCAACATGCAACCGCGTCAAGCGCAGGAACGCACTTGTGGTGACACGCCTTGTCCTTTCTGGCACATCACCAGTAGTTCCGAGAATCGGTAAGCCGCAGGCACTTCCTACTCGCCAGCCATATGGCGCCCGTCCTTCTTAGAGAAATCGCAACTCTGGAAACATCCAGGCTCATCACTTTTAAAGTTCCTCGAACATTCCAGACTTCCTCTATCAGCCCATAGTGCTTTAATCAGTGATGTTATACTTAAGTTCAGTTGTTTATGTAAATACTTTTGTGCACCAGTAGTTCAGCACCAATAGTTCTGAGAATCGGTAAATCGCCGACACATCCTATCCTACAGCGACAAGGAGCCCACCCTGCTTGAAAATATAAAAACTCTAGAAACACCCACGCTCAACACTTCTAAAGATCCTCGAACATTCCAGACTTTCTCTATCGGCCCAAAATGCTTTAATTATTGATATTATGCTTCAGTTCTGCTGATTGTGTGACTATTTTTGCAAACGTGGTGCAAACAATGAAGATTTCTGTGTCTTGCGGAAGTCTTAATTGTTTGCACCACGACTTCTGTGAAAAAAATTAAGACAACACAATTGAGAGTTTTGTGCCTTTTTGGAAGTTCGTACGTTGCAGAATCAAGGTGATAGTGCAGAGAACAGAGACCAAAGTAAGTTAGTGCGAATTGTAAACAAAATATAATAACGTTAAGAGTGAAAACGTCACTTGTGTAAGAAGCATAATTTATTACGGTTTGATATTAATATGGTTTCTGCAGCCCAAAACCACCCAATTCCAAAATATACACCGTTGAAATTATATGGGTGTTATGTAAATAACGTCCAATTCCCCAGCTTATGGCTTCACGGTTAGGACACTCAGGGCATCTCCAGAAGTATTATTGTGAGTAACCTCCTTGGGGAAACACTGCTCTGTACCCCTTTGTTTTTCATTTTTATTTTTTATTTCAGAAGCAAAATTAAGAAAAAAAATTAATCACTATTTTGGATGCCCTGCAGCAACTAGGAGTAAAGTGCCTGGGCTTCATGTGCTTATTCATAAATCCGTTCCCAAAATTTGGAACAAATGATCAAAATACAGAGATAAAGTGCTACAGTTCTCAGAAAAATTGTCACTATTACTCGAAGTTCTTTTATCGAATACAAAGTACAATGTTTTGAGATCTTTCAATGGTTCAAATATTGAATTCTATTTAATTTTAAAAGGACGTAACGACTTCTCTTAGTAAGAAATCTACTTCCACGAAAACACAGGTTTCCAAAAATGCGAAAGCAATCTAAATTCCACAAAAGTACACAAAACAACCAATGCACCATTAATGACTTCATGTGGCAATAAGGTTTCAACTGACACAAACAACTTATTGTAAAATTGTTTCTGATAGTGATGAAACATGAATAAATGTATCATAGCTTGTAAACAAATTACCGCAGTTCAACAAATTACACATTTTTTTCGCCCTTATATTGAAGATTCAGAACTGTAGTTAGTTTATAAAATACGTTGTAACTGTAGTTTCAAATTGCGTTATTTAAAATGGCATCAAACTTTATTTAAAATATGAGACGATCACGAGACTGTTTAAACATTCATCAAAATGATATAACTGTATTAATGATCAGAATTTCTTGGCGCAGAATATTATTTTCTTATAAACATTCATGTTTCACTCATTAGTTTTACTTTTATTTAAATCTGTTTATACATCTTTCTACTTAAGACCATCATATGACGTTCATTTCTCATTAAAGATCACATAGCCAAGAATCAATATTTTAACGCGAATCTTGAAAGCTTTTGGTATATACATAGACACTTTATAGAGATTAATTTCTCACAGGAGACTCAATTTGCGAAATTTCAAAAAACGTTTCCCAGGAAGTGATGTTCCGGTGGAAATTTTTGCAGGAGCAGTGCACAACGCACTTTATCAATATCAAGACTGTGCTCTGTGGTAGCGATTTCCTTTTCAATAATATGTATATTCTCTTTGAGTCTGTCCACGTTGCTTACTGTTCTCATTATCTGCACATTAGACAAAGGTATAGAGTCAGTCAACATAACTGCTTCTTCTTTCAGGGTCAAGTGAGCATCATCTATGCATCGCTCCATATTCGGCCGCATATTCCTCATGTGGAGGCGGGTCTGTGCTAATTCCAAAGGTTCCCTTTTGACAATGATGTCATCGCCCAAGTCATTACCAGATGTCGCTGCATCATCCTCAGCCGTAATTGTCAACATCAGATATTTTCTGAGAGTTGGCAGGCGCATTTCAAGCTCTTCCACGTTTCGTGCCAGCTCCTGCGAAACCAATTCTGATTGTCCTGCAACTTTTCTCGCACACTCCTTGATGACAGCGTCAATGTCAAAGCGCAATTTTTCAGATTCCCGAGTTCGCATGTCCGAGTACAGAATATCTATTTTCGTGTGCAAGAGCCACTCTTCCGGAGATGAGTATTTCAGAGGGTCCAACTGTGGGTCAGTAGGTAAATCATTCTTTTCCATTGACGTATCTGTCATATTTTTACATGTGGTAACAATAATATTTGCTTCCCGATTGTCCATCCAGTCATTCTCAAGGTCAGGTTTAGCCGTTTCGTTCTTCTCTAACTGCCGTACGGCATCAGACAATGCTTGATGGTAAAGAATGTGACATCTCTGGAGCAGATCCATTTCATTCAAGAGAGCTGATTGGACGTAGTCATCTCCCACATCGGTGCTAACTCTTTGGCTCCGTACATGAAGGCACTGCTTCGTGATGTTCATAGCCGCCTTGCAGACCGATATAATCACTTCAATCGTTTTTCTCGTAAGAGTTAACTGCACTATCTCTTCACACATCGCTTCTGTGGTTCGTTCGAATATTTATTTCCAGTAGGATGTCTCCTTAGCTCTCAAAGCAATTTCTCTGGTGGATCGCTGCTGGGTGCATTCGGGTACGTCGGTCCTCACCTGGGTGTGTTTCTCTTCTTCATTCGATGTCACATGCCGAGGATATGAGTCGGTGCCGGACCGGTCGCATCTCGTTTGGTCAAACTCAGACCAATCTTCCACGGAAAACACTGGGCGATGATCCATTTTGAACTTTTACCTTTCAGTAGTCTTTGAAACGCTACAGTAGCTAAAACGCTGGCCACAAATATTTCGCTTTAAACTAACCTTCTTGACCAGTAGCAATAAATTCAAAATGAAACATGCAGAAATGTGAAATGAGACGATCACGAGACTGTTTGGCAAAGCGTGAGAATTGCAAAGGTATTGTGGATAGGACATTGCGTTAATGATACGAATCCAGCATGACAATCACGTGAATAAGAGAAAGATTTCATTTAAAAGGAAACAATGCTTCCGAAACTTTTTTTCTCCTTTTCTGTATGAGGCAGAACGACACATTTGTACCAACCACATAGCGTTCGGTGAAGCTAAGATCTTAGTGCTTAAATAGGGTTAGGGGAACTGAAGTCACAGCTTTTCCTATTGCCTGTCCCTGAGACATTTGATTTGTTAATCTACACTTGTGCTCAAAATTAAAAGGTGATCTACAAAAACTTATAGAAATGTAACATAAGCACTGAAAATTGGCGGACATGTAAATTTCGCAACGCGGAAGACCTACCTACTCGCATTTACCTTCACCACAGGTAAGCCGGAATATGTAAATTAGGATTGCGTTAAAAAAGACGCGCGATCTGCTCTCATAATGTAGATATTCCAGGGAAGTCTTGTTTGACTTTAGTGACACGTCCAGGACCTGATTTACGATTGGGCATTTGCGGCGCGCGCCCAGGGCCCGACCTTTGAAGGGCCCCCCAAAATATAGTTATATATTACTTGCTTTGCATCAAACATATTCGCAATGTTCATCCACTAAAAGAAAATTAAAATACTAATTTCAGAACTGTACGTTGAAACATATAAAACTGACAAGTACAATTTTTACAAATAAATAGGACACCATATTATTGGCAAATGAATGTCTTAATCTGCCAGGCATGCACATAACACGGGATGCGCGCCCTGAAATCCCCGTGCCCAGAGTCGCGAACTGCTAAGTCGGTCCCTGGGCACGTCGACCTGATTATGTCACGAAGACATCGTATGTATGATTCTCAGTGCTGGAGAGCTATCGTTAAGCTGGAAGCAAGCCAGTCCAGACGGAAGTTTCCAGAGTATTGAGCGTTCCAGAAAATGTCTTGTCAATTCCCTGGAGACAGTTTCAAACAGCAGGAGATGTTCGTCTTCGACCAGAACAAGGCCTTTCCAAAGCCACATCCACTACAGACGGTCCTATATGAGTTTGACTCCCTGAGGATAGATTGTCCGCTAGCCAACTTTCTTTGGAGCTTGCAGAAGCTACAAGAGCGAGGGCTTCATGGCATACGCTTTGTAGGAGACTTCGTGAGTAATGTATTTATGCAAAAAGACCAGATAGTTATTTGCGTCCCTCTAACTTCCGCTGTCTGGTGAGCTCTTTCAACGTTGTGCCGCCAATATCTCACTTGGAGTGCAGACCAGGGGGCGATTGTTCTTTTCACAGTGAATCGAGATTCAACTTGAGTGCTGATTCGCGACATATTCTCTTCTGCCGAGAACCAGCGACTTGCAGCAGTCTTTTTAACATCAGAGAAAAGGACTACTGTAGTGGCAGTGAAGTGATTGTCATGGCAGGCATCATGACGAGTGGACGCACAGACTTCCACATCTTTAAGAGTTGCTCTGTTACTGCCCAGAGGTGCAGAGACGAGATCCTTATCCCATGTGTCAGGCTATTCAAGGGAGCCGTCTGTCAGTGTTTTGTTTTATGGACAATAATGCCCAACTACTTCGAGGTCGACGCTTTTCTCGAAGATTAAAATATTCCCGGAATGGAGGGGTGATCCTAATCCCCTGATCTATATCCCGTTGAGGATGATCTAGGCAGACACATTGAAGCTTTCCAGCATCCTGTCGCAGCACTTCAAGAACTAAGAATAGCTTTTGTTCAGAAGGGGTCGTTGGTCCCTCAAGACCGGGTCAATCCCCTCCTAAACAGTATGAGAAGTGGTTGTTTCAGATACATGGCTATCAGGGGTGGCATACTCCATACGAAAATACCATATACCTTAAGCAAACGATTTTATATATCGCTTCATGGACTGCTTCTACATGTAAATTACAAGATAATGGTATCACCACATGCAAATTATAAGATTATGATTTTCATCTGCCTGAGTTACATACCTAATGTAATAATAAACGTCTTTACCAAATTTCATTGAATTTCCTCATAAAATAGTTCGAGTTATGAACGAATCGATAAATTATCCTTTAATTTTGAGCACCAGCGTACACCGCTTTTCTTAGTGATATGACCATCTACCATTTTGAAGAAAACACTGCAGAAACAACGTTAATTCCGAAAAAGCAAAATCCCCCATATTTTTTTATGTCATTTATTCACTTTCACATAGTCTGAATGTGAAAGTGAATAAATGACGCAAAAATATTTAAAAAAGTCCTAACTGTGTTATAAAGCAACAGATAGGACTTTTTAAAGAAATTTATTGGAAAAGCTGTGTTGCAAAATCATGTAACCACCTTCAGCGAAAATGTTAGAATCGTGATTTTTGTGACGCGAGATGGCACCAGTGTATGTTATCGTAAGCGCACAAAACTGCTGAAGTACGCAAATTGCGGCAGTTATATAAAGATTTCGATTCTAGTGGATTTGGTAGCATTAGCAGCTCCCATGCTGAACGTCGGCAGCACGAGTCGAGGAAAGGTGTTGAATGAGTTTGAGAGAGGGCAAATTGCGGTTTGGGCCGATTGCCGCGAATCCTCCAGATAGATAGCAAAAACATTTGGCAGGTCGCATGCAACAATGCTAAATTATCTGAAGTTACGTGAAGCTTACGGTCAGTAGAAGTAACTAGGGTGACCAGAAAAACTGTCAAAAAGGAAAAAAAGAATGATTATAAGGAAACTACAAAGTAGAAATATATCTCTTGGTCAGTTTTAAAAGAACCCAACGTTATTAATTTCCAAATCGACTCTATCCTGGTTTGCCATGGGATGCGAAAACTTTGCTTATGTAAAACGAAAATCGCAACCACGAAGAACTTAACTGCACCGTGGAAATCGACTGAAGTGGGCAAGATATGACAGTCCTGCAAACAAGAATTCGAAAGAGTAATCTTTATTGATGAGAAAAAGTTCAATTTAGACGGCCCGGATGGATGAAGCAAATGTTGGCACGATCTTCGTAGAGTCTGGAGATTTCTTCCAAATGACAACAAGGTGGTGGATCCTTTATGTGTTGGGCTGGAAAGGTAAAACTGCCGTAGTTTTTGTATCAGTTAGAGTGAAGGCTATGTATTACCAACAGCTTCCTGTGGACTATCTGCTGCTGTGTGCTGATGCAATTATTGGGCCTATATGGATTCTGTAACAAGATAACTCACCGATTCATACAGCAAACAGCACTTGGAAGGGGATTTTGAGAAACGGCGTGCGTGTAATGGAATGACCATCTGAGACCCTTGACCTTAATCCCACGGAAAATGTGTTGAGTATTCTAGCAAAGGCAGTGTACGGAAATGCAAGGCAGTACACGAATGCTACGGTACTAAAGGCACCAATGTCTCTAAAAGGGCGGAAATAGACCAGAAAGTAATACCAGGATTAGTACAATACCTGATAGAACTTTTGCATTAAGAACTCTAGTGCATATACTGCATACTAAGTCATGTGGTCATATTATTTTTAAAAACTTTTGTTTTGGAAAATGTTGTGAAAAAGAGGGGTTTTTTTTTTTGCTTTCGAAAGGCGTCTTTTACTTTTTTTATCTGCATATTTTGAATAAATGGTTCGTTTTTCCCGATGAGATGACATTTGTGAGATTTTCATTGCTTTTCATTCCGTCATGCTTGAAATAGTAGGAGGACATATCATTATGAAACGCAGTGTAAAGTGCAACAAAACGACTTCAGAGTAACGAAAAAACGCAACTTATGTTGCAAATAGAGTAATTCTTTATGCATTATGCACAGTATTTAAATGAGTATATCTAAACATTCACAACTATCTGAGGTTTTGCTCTTTGAATAGTACTACAGGCAAAGGAAAGTGTTCGCGTAGTTATTGCAATTAACTCTGAAGTTTTAACAAATAGCTTTAAAGAAGTCTTTCAAAACTTTGGTGTTTAGTTTACGTATGTTGTTATATACGGTCGAGTCACATTATTGTGACCACCAGTTAATATCCAGAGTAACCGCCGTGTGTAGCGCGGACAGCATCTAGACGGGCTGGGAGTGACTCAAGAAGGTGCTGGAAGGTGTTCACAGGTATGTGGAGCCATGCTGATTGCAGTGCATCTGACAGCTGCTGGAGTGTGCGTGGTGGAGGATTCATAGAACGAACAACACGATCGAAGTGGTCCCACAGATGCTCAATTGAGTTTAAGTCTGGGGAATTAGAGTGCCAGGAAAGTACTTTGAAGTCTTTATCGTGCTCTTCCAACCACTCTCGGACATTTCAAGCTGTGTGACACGTCGCATTGTCGTTCTGGAAGTTCCCGTCCGCCCCAGGGAAGACAATCAGCATGTATGTGTGTACGTGGTCTGCAAGGATGGATTTATAATGAATTCGGTCCATAGTGCCTTCCACGGGTATGAGTGGACCCAGGGAATGCCACGGAAACATTCCCCAGACCATAACGGTGCCCGCACCAGCTTGTGTTTTTCTAGCAGTGGTTGAAAAGTGTTTGTTCTCTGATGTTTCTCGTCTTATACGCCAACGTCCATCCCTTCATTGAAGCAGAAACCTGACTTATCGGAGCAGGCAATCTTTTGCCAATCAGCGGAGTTCCAATTCCGATACTGCTGTGCAAATGTAAGCCTTTTCTGCCGATGCACCTTCGCTAGCATAGGTGCAGGGACGCAGCAGGAGTAGCTGAACTGTCTTTTTAGATACACTTCCGGTAGCCCCTTGGTTCATTCGGCCAGTGAGGTGTTCCATTGTAGCGTGTCGATCGTCCCTCTCGCTCCCTCGAAGCCGGCGTTCACTTCTCACATCAATGGCATGTTGTGCTCCGAAATGTGCACGTCGCTTATTCTGAGTGGTGTCATTTCTCCAATCACCATGCACTTTAACCACAGCAGTACACGAGCAGTTCACAAACTGCGCTGTTTCAGATATACTGCCACCCTTGGCCCGAAATCCGATGATCATCCCTTTTTGTAAATCTGATAAATCGCTCCTTTTATCCACGACAGCAACAAGTGATATGATTTCAGAATGCCTACAGTACACCTTATATACCCACCAAGCTAGCTCAGGACACGTGCCTTCATTCATTGGCGACGCGCTGTTGACGTGAAAAGTTGGAGGGGTCACAATAATGTAACCCGTCTGTGTAGATCATGAAATTTCTGTGTTTTATTACGTTCTTTCATTAAGCAGTGAATGTTCTCGTTTATCGGCTACGATCTGACTACAAAATGCTTTTCATTTCAACGTTTTTTCATGAATAGTTCAGGCAGCAGAAGGCGCTTTATGTTTGAAACCTCAATGAATTGAAACATATGGAAATACAAGCCAGCAGACATATTTGATTCGATTGAATTTGAACCCCAGCGTTCAAAGGTCACTGTGGAATTTGGAACATTGCCGTCGATCAGCTTACTCAAGCCGTTAGGCAATTAATACTATTTCTCACGCTTATTTAAATTTATTTCATGTTTCCGATTGAAATCAAAAGCTCTTTTGGTTTCTGATTTTGAAGGGATAGTGTGAGAAAGCGCCGAATCATAATTCGTGCTAGAAGTGTCACTCTGGCTTGCGACACTTGTGTGATCTCGGTCCTTTTTTAAACATTTTTCGAGTTGATAAAGTCATCAATATTTGTGTGGACCTCCTCGACAGAAGTGAAGTGCGTATAACTCAAGTGATGTTGCAGGGAGCGAAAGAGGTGATAATCCGACGGGGCGAAGTCTGGAGAATACACCGGGTGGGACAAAATCTCCCATTCTATATAGGTCGATGATCGTGTTTAAAGTCGTTTTCGCGGTGTGAGGAAGCGCGTTATCCTGAAGCAACAAGACCGGCCTCTTGCCCTTGCCGGTGTATGGCCTTTTCGCCTTCATTGCGTTACTCACACGAATGAGTTGCTGACAATAATGCTCAGCATTGACCATTTCACCAGGTTTCAGCAACTCATAGTGTACGGCACTGCGCTAATCCCAACATATGCACAGCAACAACTTCCTGGCATGGATATTCGGTTTGGCGGCACTGATGGTAGGCTGACCTGGATAAACCCACGATTTGTGCCGCTTAGGATTATCGTAGAGGATCCACTTCTCATCACAGGTCAAAATCTTGTGGAGGAAATCCTCTTTCTTGAATACGAAGAGCAAGGACATAGCAACATCGTAGACTTGTTCGCAGCCGTGAGTTGGTGGGGTATCCAACGGCCCTCCTTGTGAATCCGTCCAAGCTTGTTCAGGCGCTTTGCAATGGCTTGCCGCGTTACTCCGAGTTCCTGGGCGAGCTCTGACTGTGTGCGACAGGGATACGCGTCCAACAGTTGTTCCAGTTCCTCATCGTCAAATTTCTGTGGCTGTCCCGGACGTTCTGCATCACGGAGATCGAAATGTCCCTGTTTAAACCGCTGGAACCACTTCTTCCACGTACTGTAAGGCACAGCAGCCTCACCTAAAGCAGCACAAATCATTTTCTGGGCTTCACTTTTTTTCAGTTGAAACGCGAACAGGAGGCAGTGCCTCAAATGTTGCTTCTCGAACGACATTGCCTTCACCGTCAACTTTCGTCCCTTCTGTCACTACAGCTGTGAGCGGTTACGGTTGACTGGAAAGCTGTTGGATGCCGCTGCATTCAGCCATTATCGCACACAGCTATTTGCTTTTACCGAGGTGCTATGATCACTTGCGGTTAGGGGCCGAGAATTAAGTTGCACACCTAATATTTACTGAAACATTCAAAATATAGTTACAGAATTTCAGAACACTAACTGTAGTTGTTCTAGCTTCGTTTTGTACTCAGGAACGAGTTATCTCTGAATAAAGGTAAGGAAAATGACAAATTTAACCTATTCGTTTAACACTCCACATCGACTTATAAGCCAAAAAATACGATACTTTCAGTTAGGGAGAAATCATACACCTAGAATAGGGAAATTATCCGGTACTCTATACTACAGTGTGGTTCTTCCCAACCAAGATTCCGTGAAATTTTAAAAGACCAAATATTTATACTGGAGTAAACGTATGTATTGCTTATAAGACGCAAGAATAATGACAATCAAATGTAAATATGCTTTATTCTGTCTATGGAGAAAGCGCCGTCATGACGGAGTAATTTCTGCCTTGAGGGAAATTTCGTTGGTCAACATGCAACCGCGTCAAGCGCTATTCTACTTCTAGAATTTGGTATGTGGGGATACATTTCCCGAAAGAAGAACAAGAAATCTTGAAAAAAAAATTTACATTCTTTTTATATCAATAAAAAAGTTTGTCATTTAATACTGCCTAGAAACAATTTATTTTCTTTAGGAATTCAACCATAAGCCAAACCATAGGAGCTTTGTACTATATTATATATGTATTTACGGCTCTATTGTATTTATCATATCGGTACTGATCTCTGCAAAAAGCACTTGTTCCTGATATCATCCCAGTAGCTTAATACGCGGAATTAGAACGTCATGTAATTACTCAATTAATTGTTTAACAAGGAAATCCTAAGAAAAATGCATATTTAAAATATCATAAAGCTCGCTTGACACGGAAGCTCGATCGTTCCGAAATGTATAATTGCATGTGTTCAAGAAGCTTCAATTTGAATAAATGAAATGACTTATTCAGGAGATCCCATAATTAGCGATTTCATAAAATTGTTATTACAGATCATATTTTTACGTAGGATTACATCTAAAGGGAGGCACGTGATGTTTGACGAGATACTACTGCAAGAGATAGGTCCAGCTTTATTTAAAGAACTGGAGGCCAGTACATCATTTGTCGTATTTTTTGTCTATTCATTAAGCAGCGTGTAAGGAGCTGCTGCATTACTATCACAGAAGATTATCCAGATTTTTCATTATTTAATAATGAATATGAACAAATGCCCTGTTGTTTGTTTAAAATGCAACACCAGAAAAATATTGTGCTGTCATAATGAAAATCCCAGGATTGGTAGGTTAGGTCACTCGCCCAGCAGACGGGACCCGTACGTACAACTGATGACCTTTGCGCAAGGCCAATGTGTTGGACTGCGGAAAGGCTGAAATTCCTTATAGGGCATCGCCGCTTGTGTTGGGCGTAACGCGAGTACACTTTTGCGAAAATGGCGTCAATGGAAATGGGAGGGTCAGACGCGTCTACGGTAGGGTTTTGAATCCCAGTGAGAGGGCGAAAGCACGTAAAGATCGCCATCGCCTTCTTATTGCTTTCGAGAGTTTGTACAGGAGTGGATGTAGGATTCAGATTAAGATTTATTCTTAAGCACTGACCGACGTAGTTTCCTTTAGAGAGGCCTCGTCCTTCGTCTCCAGATGCTTAAATGGAAATGTTGCTGTAATGATGATATAGTTGTAGTCCCTGGCGTCATGAAATGCAGAGCGGACTGTTTTCCAACGGGTAGAGCTTCTTACCTAATGCCCCACTATCGATGTTTTATTGGTCGTAGACACCATGGGAGACGGCTGATTGAGATATGCATTACGAAGGGAACTTACGGTGTCCCGACACCATAATCTCTGATGTGGATGATGTTGGGCTCCACACACGTTCAAAGAACCATGCGCAGCTAGCGGTGCACCGCAGAATTTGCGGAAGCTACATGTATATTGCTTCTAGATCTGCAGATTTTCCAAGGAGTAACAGGACTAAAGCCCTGGCAAATGTGGTGTTGAATGTTTTACAATTACTGGCTGCCCTACATGTGCCCCGTCTCACTTGGCCGCCGCCTCCGACTGATTTGTCGCAAACTGGTCATGTGTGGGATACGGGCGCTCGATTCCTGTCTCTTGCGACCCCGCCAATAGCAACTTAAGGTGAACTTTGTGTACAAATCGAGATAGCAGAGAATGATCTTCCGTAGGGCAATATAACGATCATCTTCCAGTGAGATAACGTTGTGTACGAGCTGTTGCAGCCGATTGTTATGAGTACAGAAGGCACTGAGTGATGTGTATCCCACATAAATTACAGACCTGTAGTCATTATAACTTACATATTGTGTCACATAAAATATGCGCCCTATAAATCTCACTTGAATACATCAGTTTTTTGTTGGTGTTGCCTTTTGATCATGCAGCTGTGTAGATGAGGAGAAAATAAGGGACATTGATGTCATGTTATTCGGCTTCGCTGTTGACAGCAATTGAAATATTCACATTTCCTGTGAGACGAAAATGTGAATATAGTGAACATACAGTAGATAAGACATAAAAGGATAGCATAGACTGATTTTACACAGGAATGTAATTTGAGTCGATTGAAAAACTCGATTGAATTATTCACAGATGTTTTGTTTGAAGTAGCTAAGATTGATATCTTAAAGTTAAGATCTCGGATAACTTGTATGCTTTAGTGCCGATATTGCTCACTATAGGACGGGAAGGAATAAGTGATTTATGCACAGTCATCGTCAAAAAAATAGTTACACCCAGAGGGACGTGTCGGATAGTAAGGCTATTTGGAAAGAACGTGAAGCTCACCAGGAACAATAAATGATTAAATATTGAGACAGATGTGGGCAATGTGTGTTGAGCTACACGCCAAAAAGTAGTGTCTCTTAGTAGGGCGTTGGGCAGCCGTGTTTGCTCACACAGCATTCCAGACGTCTCGGTATAGAGTTGTACAGGTTCCTAATGGTATCCTGCGATAAGCTATCCCGTGCAGCGTGAATCTTCTCACGCAGTTCCTGCAGATTTTGCAGTAGGGGTGAAGTGTGGATAGCACGTTCGATGGCATCCCACAAATTTCCAATCGGCGATAGGTCTCGCGATGCAGCAGGCCATGGCAGGGTGTCGGGGCTTTGAATGATAGCTCTCGATACAGCAGCAGTATGCGGACGATCGTTGTCCTGGTGAAAAATTGTACCGCCGTGAACGTTCAGAAAAGGTAGGGCCACTGGTTGCAGGACCTCATTAACGTAACTTTCTGCTGTCAAAGTGCCTGGAATGAACACCAAATGTGATCTGGCATCGTAAGAATTGAACCCCACACCATGACATCAGGCCTACTGGACGTGTGACGCTCGACAACAAACCATTTCTCTTGGCGCTGACCACGGTGCCTCCACGCACTGATTCGTTGGTCGTCTCCTCCAAGAAAACGCGGGACTCGTCACCGAAGATCAACCGCTGCCATTCTGCGTGGCTCCATGAGAATCTGGCACGACACAATTGCAGTTTTTGGCGATGATACAATGGTGTTAAGTATTACCGTCGCAACGGTCTGCGTGCTTGTATTCCTACGTCGTGCAGCCATTGGCCAATGGTGCTGGCTCTAATCGCACGATGCATGCAGGGCACCACTGCTCGCTGAATACTCGCAATCGTGGCTGTTGGGTCACTCCGCGCATATCGGACAACCCATCGGTCCTCTTTTTCCGTGGTTCGTCTAGGTCTTCCAGAACCTTCCTGTCGCTTCTGCGTACCTGGTTCTATCCACTGCCGCCAACAGATTGCTATGGTGATATCCACACGACCGGAATGGCGCGCAATACGGCGATAAGACCATCTCGCTTCCCAAAGCTCGCGGATGCAGGCCTCTCGGACTCCTCTAACTGCTCGAATTCCTTCCGAACTTTTCTCCGAGGCACGCTTCTCTTGCAAAGGATGTACCGAACACAACAGCATGAGTCAGAATGGCAAGCACGCGTAACGGGACTATCTTATATAAGCGGTCAGGTACAGCGCTACGACCTCTCGTTGCTTTTATCACATGAGCGGCAGAGCGTGATACATGAATAATTTGCATGTCTCACGATGTCCAGCACGCCTATCAAGTTTCATTTCTGTTGGTTGCCTTCTTCTGGGTGCAACTAGCTTTTTGACGATGAGTGTACTACAGCTGCTCGTATTGCTTCCAAACTTTTGGCCAACGCATACTTCACTTGCAAAGGATGCAACCAACACAACAGTACGAGTCGGAATGGTTAGTACTCGCAACGGGACGTCCTTATATAGTCGGTCAGGCACAACCCTACGACCCCTCGTTTCTTGTGTCACATGCGCTGCCGATTGTGATACTCGAATCATTTGCATGTCTCACGATGTAAAAATCTGCCCACCAAGTTTTATTCCTGTCGGTTGCTTCCTTCTGGGTGCTACTATTTTTTTGACGATGGTTGTATATACATGGAGAGCACCAATTTTTGGAAATAAGTTTTGTTCGTCTTGGGAGATTGATTGGCTTCTTTGGAGAACCATGATTTCTTTTTCACCATCATTCCTTTTCTTGCAGATCACCATCTCAGTTTCCATTCAGCTGGTTTTCTTTTCATAGCTGAAGAAAATGTTTATCACTTTAGACGAATTTTGGAATTCTGTCTCTTTAAACTCAACCCAAAAGCACGATGCATAAATCAGTTAGTAAGTAATTGCTTTTCATTATATAAAAGGGGATGCGAAGAAAGAAAAGTGATCATTCTGAATTTCATCACTAATGTGAAATGTACGGCTCTGCTCTGCAAAGTGGGAGCCGTGTATTTTGAATGCTATGTATAGCTTTCGTAAGGTAAAACCTCCTACAAATTCAGAGTGCTGAAAGTATTCCATACTCTTTAATTTGTTTTTTATTTCCCAGAGGAACTAAAGTTGAATAATCCTAAAAAAATTCATAAAGAACACATACTGTATATTGCAATAAACTGTTCCTTATGTGAACATGACAACATAATAATGGCCTTCAAATACGAAGTTTTTTGTTCTCATTAAGACAATGGAGAAGATTACAAAACAGAAACTGTATTTTAGGGTGCGATAATACAAGGAATGAATCTTCAGTGGGTAGGTTGGGAAGACATCACTCACCGATCAGTCCGAGAAGGCAAGGTTCTCGTAGAAAGACAGCGAGAACGGAATCACGCTAAACAACGCACGTAGCTACTCTGCCTCGCCTTTTTCTTCTGGGCGATATCTAGTTAAAGAAACATCATTCACGAATGCGCTCTGAAATATATATCTCAGGTTTTTTTTTAATTTTGTCAGAAGTACAGTAACGGCTGGAGATTTCATGTATAAACTATGACATATAATCTCTTTTCTCATATTAACATGTATCCCCCTTAACAACAAGTTATTATTTAGAATTGCGTGGGTCATATTCTGCCGTTTCTCCCAGGTATTGTTTTGGTATTTTTTTTATTTGGGCCCTAACTCTCCTCCCTACTGCACAACTGATTGGAAGGTTGACAGACAGAGAAATTGTAAATGTATGTTGGACATCAGCGCTTTTATGTAATGACGAGTACAGCAGCAGGGCACCAGCCCAAAGGAAAAGAAGGGAAAGGAATAAATATGACTCACTGAATTCTAAGTAAGAATATCACATGGTGTAAAGACGAGAACGTGCTGAAATAAGAAAAGAGTAGTACATGCAGAAGGATATGAACCAAACACTTCATCACCCATATGTTATAGTCCAAACGCTTTTCTGTAAACATAGTAGTGCTATTTGAATTTGTATTCAGCTTCTTCAATATCGTGGTTGTTTCCTAGATTATATTTACAAACGCGATTTGCAGTCGGGTTCTTTATGGAGTCCAAGAGTCGACGGTCGTCAGCAAAGAAAATTGTCGGCTCTCACAGCGATCTACACCGCGGGACATCGCTCATTCTTTTGGTGGATTTCAAAGTAGCTTATATTAGGATATTTCCCTGCAATCTGCTAGTTCAGATCTACTGTTTCTTATCAGACACGTATTGTAAGAAATATTTCGCGTTTCAAAAAAGTAACGGACAACAAGAGCTGTACTAGAATGCTATATTGCCACGGAAACATTACCTGCACACCGTACACAGTTCCGTATAAAATTTTCTTTTTCCAGATATATACTGTAGTTAGCACAAAATGTTT
Organism: Macrothele yani; assembly: GCA_039090855.1. NCBI lineage: Eukaryota > Metazoa > Arthropoda > Arachnida > Araneae > Macrothelidae > Macrothele > Macrothele yani. The sequence goes on from CM077021.1 coordinate 41,067,953, forward strand.
TGTCTACTAATTCCACTAAATATTATTAACACTTTTAGTTTTGAAGAAGCTTGTCGGAAAAAAATATGTCCATTTAGCAGTTTTTCTATCCGTGAGAAGGAGGAAATTTGAAGGCCTAGTGACGCAGATGTTTAAACGCTGTCCTCTAGCTATTCGTCCGAGACAGGTCTGTCCTGATTCCCAGACGAATAATTGAAGAATCGCTCGCTTCACGGGACGGGTTCTCCACAGTCAGGAACCAGTGACACCATATAAGGGACAGGCGACTGCTTGTAACTCTTTAACTTTCTCACGGTGAGTGTAACCCTTCCTCATGGAAAAAATCAGAATGGGTAAAATAAATACGTTCTGAAGAATAATTTTTGGAAATACTTCACGAATACGTTTAAGTTAAATATGTGTTCGCGCGTTTATTGAAAATTAAAAAAACAGGGTAGAAAATATTTGCTAGAGCATGACAGGAAATTGTTATATACAGCACAGTGCCTGATATCTCATCTAACAGTTATTTTCTCTCTCTCTACCCAGTAGATCATTCACTTACGACATTTCCCAAATCATTCTGTAAGAGATGTCGTTTTAAGTTACACATTTTATCGTAAAACTCTGGTCTATGTCTCAGCTATACTAATCAGCGTCATTTACAAACTCAGACAGATAGAAAGAAAAACAGAATAAATTCATTGTAATCAGGAGCGGAACAGTTTAAAATATTTTTTTGTCAAAAAAGCGGACAGTAGTTATGCAAAGGAAATAATTAATATCAGATATTAAGGTGACCCCAAAATTTTTTTCATACACTTGAAGAAAAGTACGGTATCAACTGTTATATTTGGTGGCATCGAACTATATAACATTTCTTACATCAAATACGTACCTAAAACGAAGTGTATATAATCAGATTCGTTATTGAATAAAGAAGCCTTTTCTAAGTTCCACAATGTTGGAATGAACAAAAATGACTGAAGAATAATTTATTTTTGACTGCAGCTGAGTACTGGGCGAGGGCTTCTAAATTTAAGCTTTACTTTTGCGCCAAATATTCTCAGTAGTTATGGGTTTGCTATGTAGAGATGATAAGCATTTGTTACGACGAGAGTCAAATGCCGAACGTTGTATCGTAAAAGAGTTATTTTTAATTACATGATTGTGAGTGATATAACTAAAAGAATTCCAGTTCCTGATTGACTGGCAGTATTGCTTCTTTTCAATTAACATTTGACTCGTATTGATATTCAGAATGAATTTTAACACGGAATGAAAATACCTGCAATGTCTACAGAATGAATTTCCCACAGTCTCAAAGATATATTGTGAGTATAGTGACGCTGAAAAGAAGCATAGTCAGACAAGCCACAATATTATACGCGACATCAAGAGAACGTTCCTCCATACATTTGTTAAAAATTGGGTGCCTCATGGGTTTCAGACTAATTAAAAATGATATCATTAACAGCTCTCGAAAATATTTTTATGTGGGGAATAAGGCTGTTGTTCTTATCTGAACATTTTGTAAGAATATATAATTTTGGCTGTTTGAAGGTAATTTCGATAATGTGCGCATACTTGTAAGCTCGGTGGGGCTTACGTGATGTCAACGTGTGGACAACCTCAGAAGGGTTCTTTGAACAGTCGGATTTGCTATATTCCTTAATAATGACAGAACGTATTTAAGTTTCTCCATAAAAGCAGCCGTGTTTATTTGTTGCATCCTCAGCGCTTCTTAGGCCCAAAGCTTTGAAGCTTTTGGCTGCAATCACAACCGATAGATGTTGCCACGTGTTTTATCACTCGTCGCCAGGAGGATGCGTAATTGCGTATAGCATTCCATTCCACTGCATCGTTTGGTACTATTCGGGGATTGATCAGTTACTCCGCTATAATGAAATTGGCATTTTTCTTAAATCTGTAGGTTTCTATGAGACATTTACACGATATGAAGTAAGAGGAACACACCTCTGTCCCATGTACGTTTTCGTAGATACGACATTCTTATGAAAAAACGTGTACCTATTCACATTCACAATCCAGAGCATGCGAAAAAATATATAAATAAAGCGAGTGAGGATCGTATAATCTACGTGTAAAATTAAAGCGAGAATAAAATCCCTTTAGTTCTAGAAATAAAACATTTTTTTCTGATCATTCTAGGAAGAGCTTTATTATTGCGAGAGCAGAACCTTCACACTATATTCAAAGTTCCATTTGTTGTTTTAGTAGCATTATATACAAGCAAAGCAGAAAATTGACTTGGGAGTTTGACTTCAGCCAAACTATGTAGCATACCAAATTAGTTACCAAAGCAGGAGAATAGCAACAATATTAAATTCAAAGCCAAAACAAATCAACTTAAAATCATTTCTATCTATAGATATTTTTGCAGATACAATACTGAAAAACAGTCCGAAGACAGAATTAACAAAATAACTTCATGAAAGTGCTAGGTTTAAAAAAAGCGTGCTGTCTGGCTTTAGACTGTCTGACATCGAAAGAGGGAAAATCGATGTTTTAAGAGCACAAACTGATATGAATGCTACGGACATTTCCCGAACTATCAATAGGAGCTCAAAAGTCCTCCGAAATTACCTGTAAGATACAGCTGGGTATGGTAAAAAGAAGAGCTGCGGCAGATAATCCAAAGTTACGAATCGAAAACTGGTCTTCTAAGGCGCAAAGGATAAAACAGAATTGTAACATCTCAACAACTGCGAGACGAATTAGATTTGCGAGTTACTGTTCGAAAAACATAACAGTTGTTGAATCAATCAGATCTTCGTTTGAGAAAACCCCAGAAAAAAGCAATGCTCTCTTCAATTCTCAAAGCCAATCGAAAGAATTCGCTCGCTCCCATAGGTGTTGGAGGCAGTGGTGGCCTACATTTTTGGGACCCTGAAGCTTGAACTGTTGTTTATGTCCATTCGCAACCACCAACAGGGTTTGGGTAACCACTGTTATCTTCTTCAATGAGGTTGTTCCACGACTGCCTTATTGAAGAAGATAACATAAAGTTGCTTTAATTTTAGTGCGCTTGCCCACAATATTCTATTTTTAACACAAGCGCCTACTGTTCAAAGGCCTACTTTTATTAATGGCTGTCTAAAAAATTAATTATATGATACACTTTCGCTAACCTATTTATTTTTCAGGTTCTTAGTGGTATGGTTTGTTTCAACTTGATCCTTAATGTTGCTGCCGATATTATAATGCCATACAAATACAAATACACTATAATTTAATTTTAAGCATACAAGCTGTAACACTATTAAAAATTGAGTTCGTGCGGATTGATACGGACAGTAGTGTCGCTTCCGCCGTTGACAACTGACAATGATAGCGTGCGAGGAACGTCGCCAGGCCGCAGTCTTCTGTTTCAGGTCAAGCGAGATGCACTCTGTACTCTGTTGCCAACTGTTGAACACAATACTATTTGTATTAAATTACACTTTATCATTAATATGAGTAATATTTTTATTTTTTAAAAACACCTTCTCATACAGTAAACACAGAATTTTTAGCAATGTGAACTAGAGTCGCTTCTGGGGCCCCTCCTGGATTAGGGGTCCTGAAGGTGAAGCTTCATTAGTCTCATAATAGATCCGCTCCTGGTTGGAGCTCTGAGTGGCGAAAAGTTATTCTCTCCGGCGAAAAAAAAAATTAACCTAGATATCATTCACCGTTATTGGAAGAATGACAAACACAAGAATCAGTAGTGTTTTCCATTCGACATCGGGGAAGTGGTTCGGTCACGATTTAGGATGCAACTGCCTAGAAAAAAACAGATATTGTATTGGTTAATGGAAAACTGAACAGTTCTGGTTGCTAACAGATATGAAAACAGTTTCCTTGAGATTGACTTCAATTGGCCGGTATAAATTGGTTGTTTCAGCAGGACAGCTGCACAATTTGTGTCGAAAGCATCCCAGTTTTAGTTTAAATCGAAAAACATGAAATTACACGAACCTTACCCGACAAAATCCCCTGATCTAAATATAATAGAGAATGTGTGGTATTTGCTGGCGCGGAAGGTGTATGAAAATAGCCGTCATTTCATGAATAAGGACAGTTTGAAAACAGTTATTCTTGAATCATGAAAATCTATCAATATAAAGTATAATCAGGACTCGTATAACAGCTTACCTCATTGAATGGAAGATTGATACAATCCTAAAGGTGAGTGGACAAAATATTAGAAATGTCCAGTTTATTATTATTATTATTAATAATAACAATAATTAATTATTATTGTTATTAACTATAATTATTTGGCACTTTCCTTATCACTTGCGTATGAACAAAAGCCTGCACAAATATGTTTTTAGCATAAGAACTGTTTATTATATATAATAGTATATAATTATAGTTAATAATAATAATTTATTATTATTATTATTTTTAACTATAATTATTTGGCACTTTGTTTATCACTTGCATATGAACAAAGCCTGCACAAATATGTTTTTGAGCATAAGAACTGTTTATCTTTCTTGTACTTAAGGTGGACTTCAAGTAATTTTGGTTCCTATATATCCAATGGAAAAACTTCTGTACACATTTTCTTCACAGTTAGTGTGTTCCCAAGGATGAAAATTTGAACATCGATTCAAATGGCTTCATATTATAACTTGGAATACTTAATATTTTCTAAATTATAACCATAATTATAGTAAAAATCAATAACTTTTCCTTTGGTGGTGTTGAAACCAGAAAATAGATGGCGCGACCTGTACTTTGATGACGTCAGTAGACAAACATATGTTGGATTGCATAATTATGTTTATGTTTTAGAAAATATTAAATATTCCAAGTTATAAAATGAAGCTATTTTAATCGATGTACCAATATTTATTCTTGGGATCGCATTAATTGGGAAGAAAATGTGTACAGAAGTTTTTCCATTGGAAGTATAGGAAGCAAAAGTACTTGACGCGTCCACTTTAATTTAGAGTACACTTTGTTCAATGTCATCTGTTTTCTTTATATTGTAATGATTTTTTGTTGTTGATAAATAGTAAATGGCAAGTAGAACATAATTATTTCGTTCACTGTACTATTTTCTGCTGCTTTTTAATCCGCATCAGCGTGTGTTTTACATACTGAAATCAGTGGAAAGGATATAAACATTATTCAGAAAATGATTGCCCTCATTTAACAGTCAATTACACAAAACATTTGAGAGATCCTAACAGTGTAGCCCATACTCAAAGTATCGAATCGAATTGGAAAGCTCTCTTGAAAAATCTAAGACGCCATACCTCCGAATCAAAGGAACTATTGACCGTTAGCCTAATGGAATATCGTGATGCGCCCATTGCGAGAGAATTTTGCCATTATTCCATTTTCCCGTGACATTGCTTTCAAAATTTCAAAAATTCTGGAAACCTTTAATTTAAAAGTAATTTTTAAACCCATAAACAAAATGTTTTTTTTTTTTTTTTTGATCTAAGGACCATGTTGAAGACAAAAACTTGTGTGGAATTTTTAAAATTCTATGTGAATGTTGCGCTTCCTATATAGGACAGACCCGTATAGCCTTGCATTTTCGATTGGAGCACAACACCTACATTCGGAACTGTGACCTAAAGAAGTCATGGATGGCTAAACTCTGTTACCTAAAGGACCATAAATTTCTCTTTGAAGAAGCTAACTAATTGACATGCCAGATTCAACCACTAAACTTGATATTGTGGAAGATTTCCATATATATCAGAAGTCTTCGTAACTTTTTAATGACATGGCATCCATACTATTTCTGTCAAGCGCGTGGAAGCAACTAACCAGAACCCGTGACTGTAAACACCGTCTTATGGTATCATATACAAATTGAATATTAACGTCCCGTTCGTCCTGATGAAGCAATGTCAGCCGCCCCGGTGGCGCAGTGGTCTAAGGCGTTGGCCTCTGATCATTCGTCCGAAGGGGTCCGGGTTCGAATCCCGGTGAGGCATGGATGTTGTGTTTGTCTTACGGCACTGGCTCTCTCCCTTCCCTGGAACCAGTGACCCTAAATTAGGGACGGGCGACTGCTTATAGCCCATTGAGTTGTTCACGGTGGTCGTTAAACTTCCAATCAAAAAAAAAAAAAAAAAAAAAAGAAGAAGCAATGTCAATACCTAGGGAAACCATGGTTGACTTGAAAAATAAATATTTGTGACAAACCACGTTGTATTCTCTTAATACGTAAAATCGTCACAAGGCTGTAGTCTTTGAGATCAAGAATAATGGAATATTTGTTTGGCGATTACGTAAAACACAAAATTTAGAGCCATTTAAGCAGTACATTGAAGTACTTCTTTCGGCTGTACTTCGAACCATATCTGCGCAATATCGTGATTCTATATATATCGGCCGATAGATTGCAGCACGTTAGCACTCACTATGACGTCTTATCTCCGGTGTGCGTGACGTGCATGTCTTATGTGATAAATGACAACACGCGAGCTGTGTATCGATCTTTTTATGTTATTATTTCTGCTAGCAGTGAAAAGGATCTTCAGGAATGTTAAATGCGTCCCTACTTCGAAATATATATTTGGAAAGAAAAGTTTGTTTCCGTATTTATCGGAACCTAACTAGCAGAATAAACCAAGAACATTAATCACCTTCCAGGGAAGAAGTACCTAATGATGCGAATCAACATCTTAAAATAGTGTTCTGAGTAAAGGTGACATTTCCGTGGAGGTAAATAATGCAAAATGTTGTCTTCCAAACGGATTTTTCAATTCCCCTCTGGAATACATATCTGAAATACTTATGACGTGGTTTTTTCGACACTTGAATTGTCCAGAATGATAAAACAAATTCATTCAGGTAGCCCTCAAAATATCTTGCCTACGCAAGCAACTCCTGGCGTTCATAACACGAAATGCACGTATCCGAGTGGAAAAACTGAATATTAGGCACATTAATTTCATGCTATTACATCACGTGAAAAATGAGTTGCATTAGCATTCTTTATGGACTTACGATGTACAAATCTCCGATATGAGATAAGTGCATTAATATTTTCCATAATAAAATAAATGCCTATAATTATTTCCATTGCCATAAGATTTATTTCGATAAAATTTTTAATTAAATTCCGTATTGCATGATGAACTACTTTATTTCGCGTTGGGTGTGATCAGGTTCTAGGGAAACAAAGCACAACGATACACTCAAAACCGGCAACTACTTGAAAGTATTCGGATTCAGAAGTCCAGCCAAGTTTGATATGATTATGTTGGGTGCACCTGTTTTGTGTAACTATTATGTATAATTCTGAGTAGAGAAATCTCAAGTAGAACGACAAAGCGGTTTTTAAATAAAAATTGGATATTCTTAGCATATGACTCTCATGTAACATTCTGTATGTTATTTAAAATTGATTGCTCAAATGAAATACTTTTAATGTAAATTGGTAAAAACAGTTAGCAATGATAATTTAACAAAAATAATAAAAATATAAAAATAACAAATCATGTTTGTTTCTCAGTGCTTTCGAAAATTTTAAGGGTACTCTTCCAGGGTTGCATTTACCTAAATCCTTTTACCTCTGAAGTAGTTTTCCATTTAGATACACTATACATCACTGGGGTGACATAGTAATTGGCATTAAAAGGGATAATAATATGCTCGTTTTACTCACAGAAAACTGTTCTGCTATTTGAGAAATTTGATATTTCTGACACCGCACAGGACAAGTGCTACAGCGATATCGATGTGCCTTACATCACAGAGAAACGCCACACATTCTGCCAGCCAATGTCATACGCGCACTCCAGTACGTCCAATTCGATATATTCAAACATCCTGCAGCTAATGACATTTCAAGGCTAGCGCTGATGACATTTGCTGTTGGCTGAATTGGATATCCTGGCTGCAATACCGATGTGGCGCGATCTATTGGCATTCCATGGTATAGAAACAATTCAAGCGATCGGAGCATAATCTAAAATTTACCAAGATAATTTATTATGGAAAGTTTCTACCTCACTCATGCTGGAACACGAATAACAGAAGACGCATGTAGATAACTTTTTTTTTAAAAAAGATTTCACTGTTTCTATGACTGGACACACATACAATAACTTAAGAATATTTTTCATTGTGCTGATGTGTGTTATGTCAAAGGGAATCTGAGCTACATTGAAACTGGACATAATCATATTTCGAGATTTATTGCAGAAATGTTTATATCGCGTAATGGTAACGATAAAGCCACTGTCTCAAATTTAAACAACGGCATCGACGAATGCCGCAGAGGGAGACATGCAGCGCTTGGAAAGTATTTTTTTGGTTTATATTTTAAACGTCTCATGCACTTAAAATCTACTGAAAAGATTATTGCTCATGGGATGAAACGTTTGGTAATTCCTTCTTCCACATGCTACCTGAAAATGTTTGCGACGTCTTCGGCTTTCTATGTCTGTATTTCTAAAGGTTTATTGACATCATGAATGTGCAAAATTCGTTAGTTCCTGAGTGAAAGACATTGAAAGTCTCTATTTCAGGCAATTGGAATCTTTTTAAAGCTTTTCACGCAAATGAGAATTCTTTGAAACAATTTCCAAGTGATAAAAAAAAAATCACGATGTTCCCCCACTTCTCATCTTGCTTGCAAGAACTAAACTTCTCAAGAGCTAAAGTTCTATTTTTCGTACCTCTGCACTTGCTGCTCGTTGCTCTATATTGTTCGCAAGGAGCAAACCAGAAGCAAACCTCTTACGAATCATAAAGTCTCAATTTACATTATTCCAATAAATTTGAAAATGCATGGTGTTTTCTTCTATTTTCGAAAATCGCTAATCTACTGGGGTGATTGAATTCTCCACAGAACAATTTCTTGAAACCTATTGCAAAATACTAAGAGGACCAAAAATGATCTTTTTCTCTCGCTTGCCTCAAAAGCACATGAGTTCGAATTTTTCGAAGATGGCCGTCTGAAATTTGCATAAAATTAACGTAATCTCTGCAAAATAAGACATTCCGTTTCGTAGGAATTTCAGAGCTTTATAATTTTTGTTTTTCTTTAATGTGTTCGTGCGCACAAAAATTACCTCAGATATAGTTTCCACAAAATCTAAATGCCACCAACTGTTTTATTAAAATCAAAAATCTGAATTATTTTTACTGTAATTTGTTGCTTGAAAATGCAGTCTTCAATGAATTGTTGCTGGATGCAATCGAAGTGTCAGACACTTAAGGTTCAGATTTGGAAACATACGATACAAATTATAAGTAGAAAACGTTAAATCATTTCAACTTATTCTTTCTGGCCGTTCCCAGGTATATTCTGAATTCTCTTTATATGGGTATAAATATTTTTTGCTATCATAACTTGAAATATATTTCCTAGCATAGAATTTTAAATGTTTCCAGTGTTTTTCTGTAATGTGTTCACATAATAAAATAGTTATGAATAAGATTTAAGAGTTGTTTCAGGGAATTTAACAAGCATAAAGACTGCTAAGTTTTTCTGTTATGAATTGTCTCAACATATAGCAATTCTAATATTTACAGTTAAATGAAAAGTGGTGATACACAATAGGAAATGAAATAAGTAAAAGTATGTAGAATGTCAGAGCAGTATTCCATTAGTAGCGGTGTCGCATGTTTCCATTATCATTAATCATTTGCTTTTGATTTCATGCTGAGAGTACTTCAATCAATCAATGAGAAGAAATTGCATATAGGAAGAGAACAGACACGTAAATTTCAAAGCTTTGATTACACGTTGAAATTTAAAATATGAACATTACTGTTGCTTTCATATTTGTCGATTTCTACTGCAATTTCTACTATATAACAAGAAACTGCGAACTAATTTGGTTGGCAGTCCAGAGCAAATAACTGTGCAGTCTTTGAATTACCCGTGCAACAGGGAAATTTCGTCCGATGTATTTAGAGATATAAGATGTATTAGCTGGATGAAAAAAACAATTAATTTCCTTTGCTATTGGCGCTACAAGACTGGAAATTTTATGCCATGAAACTGTTTCGCTATTTGTAAAATCTTTCCGACGTAAATTTTTGTTTCTGAAATAAAATTTTTAAATATGAAACTCGGAATTTCTCAATGAACTTTCTTATTGAAAGTAAATAACCATTATTGTTATAGATCTTATCAGTTTGGGCAAAAATGCTAAGTACTGAAACGTTCCGATAAAGAGACTCATGGCAAGAAGCTACGTCAGTGAACAGATTCCACTACTGCTGTCAGTCTGTTGAGGAATATCAGTGATTATTCTACGAATTCGAAACTGCTTTCCGTACTTTGGGATGTTGGTTATTGGTGAAAAGTCAAGAAGTGTTATGTCTTTAATTTTTCTGTTATGCATATGTTTTGGAGTGTAAGTATGATTGAAAATAGCCTTTGATGTGGAAATATTTCAAATATCGAAAATGTTGAGGACAGAGGAATAACTATGGCGGGGCATATTGGTCAGCAAATCTAAAATCTGTATGTGAATAATGAAAATAAAATCAGTAAATACACTTTAATTGCATATTGGGTAGCCAATTTATAATCCTTCAGAGTCGGATGATTTTATTAGTATGGCGAATTAATACCTAGGACACCAAATTTATGGGAAAAGTTCAATCTTTTACATCTGCTAAGAAAACCCTCGACTTGTCTTTGATATAATTGTATAGTGTCTGTTGTATAATAGAAACATCCGTCATTTCAACATCGAGTTCTTTTTAAGACCACACTCGAAAAAACTTAAACCAAATCAAATAACTAGTTTTTCGCATTTCTTTGACGTTAGAGCATGATGACCGAAAAAATGGAAAAAGGAAAAATATTATTTGTTCTGATCTGTCAAATGTTTTGGCCCTCGGCCGTTTGGTGTTTCACGCTAATCGTAATAAATGCTTATCATCATCACATAGCGGTTCCATAATTACTGAGAATTTTAGACGCAAAACTAAAGCTTAAGTTTTTTTGTTTTTTTTTTGATTGAAGGTTTAACGACCACCGTGAGCAACTCAATGGGCTATAAGCAGTCGCCCGTCCCTAATTTAGGGTCACTGGTTCCAGGGAAGGGAGAGAGCCAGTGCCGTAAGACAAACACAACATCCATGCCTGACGGGATTCGAACCCGGACCCCTTACGGACGAATGATCAGAGGCCAACGCCTTAGACCACTGCGCCACCGGGGCGGCAAAAGCTTAAGTTTAGGAGCCTTCGATCCAAAAAAAGTGTAGTCCCTTACCTTAGGGATTAGAGTGTATTCAACTGTGGCATCCGAAGAAGTTCTGTGACAGAAAGACCAAAAATTGTTCCCCAGACATTTTTGTTCGTTCCAGCATTTTTAAACATGCAAAATGTTATATAGTTTGATACCTTAATATTATCGCGTGCCTGACTGAGTTTTCTTTTAGCGTCAAAAGATGGCGCTACATCCAATGTAACAATTGCCATGCTATTTTCCTTCTGCACGAAAATAATTCTTAGTCACCTTAGTACCTGATCGTTAATGATTTCTTTTGCATAACTGGTGTCCACCTCTGTTGAAATAACAATATTTTAAAATGCGTTTTGCGACTGGCCACTATGAATTATCCTTCTCTTCTTTTTATCTATCTGAGTTTCTAAAAGGCGCTTATATCTGTAGTTGACGTATATTCTAATTTAACTTTCACTTTTAGTTCCTTTTTCTATGTATATTTGAGTTTTTTCTTTAGCACCCTTCAACCTTAACGTGATATCTTCTCTCTCAGATGAACACGGTTGGCAACACTTGAGGTCTGTTAGAGTGACGTGTACTTGTGATTAGGGATGGGCGATATTTTAAAAGTATCGATACCGATATTTTTGATATTTCTGAAACCGATATATTGAATCGAAAATATTGTTATTGAAAGATCAATATATCGGATCGATTTTTCGATATTTTTGATCTCAATACGACCGATATTCCGGTTTATTCACTGCCTCAGGGGTATCACTGAATGCTATCCGATGTTGTACTCCTGATCTCAACACGACTGATATTCCGGTTTATTCATTGCCTCAGGGTTATCACTGAATCCGATCCGATGTTGTGCCTTGTGGCTTGTGCTAAGTGCGAACTGTTGTTGGGAACTTGGGATTTACTCAGGTCAAGTATACCCTTTTCCTTTCCCTGTCTCTTCTCTGCCGTTGGTTGGTTGCCTTTTCGGCGCAAATTTTGGTTACGAACACGAAGACTGGTTTTGTGATTGTGCCGTAGCGCCATTTGCAAACATGTTCTGTTCTGAATCTGATTTGGTCAGCCGGATGCCGCAGCGTGTATAGAGACTCGCATAATAAATAAATGCCTCCTGACAGAATTTTCTGAACAGAATAGTTGTTTCACATTGTTTTATAAACATTTCAAACAATTGTATAATTGTATTAGGTCGCAAGGAATTTTTATTATACTTTTTTTCTTTTTACAAGGCGAAATTTATACTGCAGTTCAGTGGTTCTTAAAAGGATACTGTAGCCTGAAAAAATATACAAAAGTATATCTGCAGCCTAATAGACATAACTATTCCTTTACCGTAAAATTAGTGCGGAAAATTTTGCAGTCTACAGTATGATTAGAAGTTTTCAAAGCACATTGTACATCAATAATTGCATTTCTTATTTTAAATTACTATTAAATATGGATACCACATATTTAAGGAGCGCTAATGTTTATACCAGTGCAGAGAATTTCAAGGGTGAGCTTGGCAAACAACTTTAAAAATTGACGGGGGTAAAATAAATATTTCCACGCCCGTTTTGATATTTAGACTTAACATTCACGATTTCAGTACTTTTCAATTGTGTAAAATTTATGTTATTGTTTTAGCATACATTTCATATGGAGTTCATTGTAAGTCAGTACAAAATAAAAACATTCTTTTTCATAGCTGCTGACTTTGTGGGTTTTAGATACTTTTGACCCCCAATGATTTGATTGTGTGTTCCTCGAACCCCTAATATTTTTGTGCGTATTTCGTGGAGGAAATACACATACGCACATATGCATAAATTTTGTTTTTTGTTATCAATTTTTCAAGTTTTTTATTATTCATTTCCCGTTTACTACGTGTATATATATATATATATATATATATATATATAAAGTGTGTATAGAAATTTACCCCTCAGACTGTTTATTGTGCTTCAAAAAGAATCTGTTTGTTCGTGTTCATCAAATTTGATGCAATAGACAATACCTCAAGTACCATTGTTTAAGAGCATTTAAAACTGTCTCCTTTATAAAAGAAGGCGAAGCCAAATCTGATCATCCGGTTTCTTTCGCCCTCCGGGTGGAGAGGGTTTAGTGACATGACATTACTTCTTGAAGACCTGTGCTGGAGCACAGGTTGATAGCGGCCGTCTCTTACTCTCTGCAGCAGTCCCTTAAGGTCAACAAGGCTCCCACAGCTTTAGCAAGGCTGTGATTTGCTAGTGCGCAATATGCACTTACGGAGCACAATTTTGTTTGATTTTTTTTAGAAAATACTAAACAATATTTCTGTAATTTTTTTGTAAATTTTTAGCTATGTGCATGTATATTTCAGTCTTATTTTTTCCTGACTGTACATGCTACACATGTACCTGTACAACCTCTTCAAAGTTGACGATTTCTCCATAGAGAAGTACTGAAGCAGCCTAAGTGGGGCATACTGGGCATACACAGCTGATACAAGTGGAGCTCACAGAAAACACTGGGCGTGTGGCTGATGCCATGTCCTCTACCTTCTAACCTCCTATTTTAACTCAGAAATCATTTGAAGAAAAAATTTTTGGCATTTTTAAAATTGGTAAAAATACCTACAAATAAATTTTACATGTTTTTGTTACTTTTTATAAAGACAATTGAGTTGGAAATTCACACAGTATCTGTGTATTACATGTAATAACGTTGTGCACACAAAAGCAAAATAAATGGAATAAATAATTATCTAGAAAAAATATTTTTCTGTAATTAACTATAATTTGCTTCATTTTATCATTTCAGGCATCATATTGTGCCAGATAATCTGACTGAATGAAATTTAGACTTAAATTCTTTGAAAAATGCATGGGTAATTCGATTAAATATTTCTGGAACCCCCAATAATTTTTTGAGTTGGCGCTTATGTTCTTTTCATTTTCATAAAAGTTGGTAAATTTGGGGGGGGGAGAAAATCATTGTCATAACATTTCATTATGATGCAATAAAACTGGAATGAGAAATTTCTTTGAAAATATAATTTTCAAATTAATGAAATAACTAAACCACGGTCATTTATTTATTTGTAGGTAAAATCTTGCTTGCCGCTGGCGACACGGTGGTCTAAGTGCTGGCTTATGACCATTTGTCCGGAAGGGCAGAGGCGTAACTAGGTAACGAAGGGGCGTACTGCAGCTGCTAGTTATAGTTTTGTGAAAAAATCGAACACACACAATAATTAACCCAAAGACTCATATTTTGCTCTTTAACATAGATTTGCCTAAATGAATGCATAGTTTCACTTTTAAAACACAATGTCCCATAGATTGAATGTGTTTGGCTCTTTGACTTTGGGTTGTAATACAATTGCTCTGCAAAAGGTTAAAACAATATGATCACTCTCCAATCGCCCTTTCTCTGTGCTGCTGAGGAAAAGTGCAAGGCCACAGTGGGATTCCCTGTGGAGGATGTGGGAAAACAGTCAGTTACCTAGGATTAAGTGCACGACAGGCGTCAACATTTATTCACAGCAGTCGCAGATCTGCCATGTGCAAGTGGACGATTTCTCAAAATTATTTATTTTAGTTTTGGACAAAGCAATTACATGTATTGTCAAATCTATTACTTAAAAAGTTCAAATTACAGGGCTCTAGGTACCATCATTACTTTTGCAGACACTCTCCCTGACTCCCCCTTGCCAAGCACCATACACACTCACACCACGAAAAATGCACCCACCCTCGTGTTCGAAATACTGGGAAAATTACTGTAATTAGGGGTGCTGAAGTAAATTTTGCAAGGGGGTGCATGTTTTGCTAGTTTTTTATGCCTCTGCAGAAGGGGTCCAGATTTCGTATCCCAGTGGGGCATGGATGTTGTGTTTGTCTTACGGCACAGGCTCTCTCTCCCTTCCCTGGAACCAGTGTGCCTCAATTAGGGACAGGCAGCTGCTTATAGCCCACTGAGTTGCTCACGGTGATCTTTAAATCCCAATAAAAAACAAAAAAAGAAATTAATTTTTTTATTTATTTTCGGCAGATCAAAGCATTTTTAGCAGCAAAAAATTTGTATTTTGCTATGGTTAGGCAAGCAGTGCTTTCAATGCTTATATGGACCAACTGCTCCTGTTAAATTTACTATACCCTAATTTTAACCCACATGAATACCCTTGTATTTTATTCATCAGATGAAGGAAACAAGTGATTTTTTAAAATACCTAATTCCGACTACAGCAAAACTATGTAATAAATTATTTTTACATCTCTTATGGTCTCTTAAAAAATATCAAATTTATCTTAGTTATTCAAAAGAATAAGTTTTCCTTTTTAACCTGTGTGTAGATCAGTGTTGATTTGTACCAACATTCAGAAATGTTTTTATTTAGCTGTAGTTGTGAATTAAGGTATATATAGAAAGAGCTCTGTATAATGTGATGCACCATTTTTGTCCTGTGCAACATATTTCTTGTTGGAACCCTCCTCTCCCAAAGAATATCTGTGTGTGCCACTGTGCACGAAGAATTGTAATAAGTTATTGTGCATAACAGCTAAACATACACAAATTAATTAAATGATGGTGAAAAACTATGACTCATGATGACACAAACATTATTCAGAATAATGAGAGAAAAAAGAAAGCAACAATATCGTCTACTTTTTAGAGATGCATTTTCGTGCTCTAATTTTGTGGAATTTCATTTACTTCATCATAAAAACTTGTGTGTCACCAGATTGTGTTTGTGTGCATCGGTAATATCCAGAATTAGGACCATATGCAGGGTTGGCCTTTAGTGTAGGTGAGTAAGGCGACTGACTACCTAGGGCTGTCACTTCTAGTGATCATGCATTTTAAGTATATGTTGATTTTTTACATTTATCCAAATTTTAATGTATATTATCTTTAAAAAAAAAGCAGAAAATAATTAAGTAGATAAGCAGTTTATATGTTCAATGACTCTTTTATATATATATATATATATATACTTTTTTTTCTGTTTTAGTCTCTGTTAAGACAAAAATATATTATTCAAATTGGATTGAAAATTGATATTTTAATGATTCGAAACAATACATGTTTTACAGTCAAAATAAATGTAGTAGTGAATTAATAGCTGCCAAGTCAATCTTTGCATAGGTCAACCAAAGTACTGAGGCTGGTGCTAACTACATTAACTAGTTAACAATCTTCTCAAGCAAGTGGTAGATTTTAACATGTTTAAATATTTCAGTAGTGCAATTCTCTACATTTAGTGAGGTACTTCTTGAAATTATAATGCTATGTTTTGTAGACAGAAAAAAATTTCTGGTGTGCTCCAAAATTTATTTTATCTAGCTTGTTTGATTTAATTTTGGAATTCACAAAAATATCCATGTTACCAAAATACCACAGGGTTGAATTGAAAATGTTATTTTTTTTGGGGGGGGGGGTAATGGCCACTGTGAGCAACTCAATGGGCTATAAGCAGTCACCTGACCTTAATTTAGGGTCACTGGCTCTAGGGAAGGGAGACAGCCAGTGCCACAAGACAAACACAGCATCTATGCCTCACTGGGATTTGAACCCAGATCCATCTTGGATGAATAGTTGAAGCCAGTACTTAGACCACTGTGCATCCCAAAATGGTTGAAGAAGCATGATTAACAAGTTTACTTTGTTCACAAACTATACTGTAAAGCAATTGGTTCAGAAAAACTTGGTCGTCACTGACAAAAATCGAAGAACATATCTTGATAAAAACACTTATCTCCCATTTCTAGCACACACGGACAAACTGCTCAGCATAACAAGTCAATACGGAATTGTTTTGAGCTCATTAACACTAAACAGAGGAAAACAAAGATGGCTTTATTGTAATATTAAAATATACTGTAGTAATGTGTGAATGAAACAGCTTCTTGAAAGTCAAATTTATTAGTTACTTAAAAATTCCATTTCCCCACCTCTTATACCAACTAAGCAGTTTTGGGTACTGGAAATCAAATATGTAGGTATGTTAGCATTTGCTAAGGTAATGGCCCACAGACATATTCTACACAGAAAAGAGCAATAGTGCCAGTTATCAGTAAGGTAGTTCTAGACTAGTATGGTAGTTGTTAGATTAGTAAGGGAACATTTGACCTCAGAATTACAACTTCTCAGTGGAATCCTGGTCATATTGGCCCATATCCAGACAGAGAAGTTAGGTGGTGCGACTGATGATTGAGGTCAGGCAAAGGAGGTCGGACAAAATATTATAAAAGAAATCTAGTACTGTACTGTAAGTCGCTAGGATTAGGAAAAGGAAATGCAGGTTTGGCACCGCCCGGCCTGTTCCTCTCTTGGCTATACCCCCTGATGCGCATCAACAGGTTTTGAGTTTAGATTCCTTGATTTTTGGAAATAATGAAGTGCTTGCTTACTATGGTTTACAGTGGACCGCTTCAAATACCCCTAACATGGGTGATGTATGCACTCTGATCATTCCATTCTGTTTGGAGGGGAGAGATGTTTATTGATCTGGTGTACCATAAGATTATCAATACCAGGAGCGGATGAGATGGGCAAACCAGGCCAGGAATTTTAGTTTTGCGGTCCACCATGAAAACACACATACCTAGAGAGGAGCACCTCATAAATTCCCATATGAAAAAAGTTCTGTTAGATCCTGGATAAAAGAAAATTGTTGAAATATGCATTATAAAACAAACATTCAGTTTTGACCCAATTTTAACGATAATGTAATGATGAAAGAATTTTAAACATCCACTCATGGTTGAATGTAGCATCAAACCACACTAAAACGAGGTATTGTACCAGATAATTATTTTCTTTGGGAATAATTGGTCTGGACAAAGAAAGAAAAACAACAACAACAATTAAAAACACTAGTCTCTTGCTGACCCCATTTTCAACTAAATCACCATGCAGATCATTTTAGAAGTTGAAATGTATCCATTTAAAAAACATAGCCATTTTTCTATACAATTGATGTTTACATTTATTTGGTCATTGATCACCTAATGCACTATGATATTCATATGTTCTCCTTAAGTACACCTTGTATGAATCTACCCATTATCTTGATCCATGAACAACCATTTTGACTCAAGAACCAGTACTGATAAATTGTTTCTTTTAAGATAAAGTAAATGTGGGTGGGACACAAATTTTTTTTTAAATATCCGCAGGAGAATTGTTTTGTGCTCTGTGTCAATCTGTGGATAAGGGAGTTAGGATGATGGGCCATCACACTAGGTACTACTGTCTCCTTCAAAATTACAAAAGATGGGTGGGACCTACCAATGAACAACATCTAGTGTAGTGATGGCCCATCATCCTTTAGCTTTTTGCTTTTGCTAATTCATTTAGAAATAGCATGCTTCATCCTGCAGCACTTTTCTCACATAAGTACAGATCATTTTGGTATATTATTTTAGAGCAAATGCCCAACATATAAGTAGAAGGAAACACTTTTTTCTTAAGGAAGTAATATTTTAGATAGAGGTGAAGCTCAAATATAGTTAACGATTATTATTTATAAGTACCACAATTATTTTTTGTTTGTTCTAAAAACTCCATACCTATGAAAATGTGGGAAATTTCTCAAGTGGTTTCCAGTGGACTAATCACCCCTGATCAATATCTGCAAGATGACAGCATGAATAGAAGAAAAAGTGAATCAAAAGAAAATACCAATAATCATGCCAGAAAAAGATCTGATGCAAATAAGTAAAATAAAATGCATAACAAAAGTGTAATTTCATCTGCAGAAATACCAAAACAGTTTAAACTCATCATAATGAGAACTGTATCTTTTCCATATAACCCAAAGGGTCATTTCCCTATTTCTTGTGTGGGAAAAGTATTCAGCATGTACATATGCATGCTGAATAGTATTCCCATACTAGCTTCTAGTATCACAGTTTTGGTTATTTTTGTGAAACTTCTGTTTTTGTACTTAGCTACACCATGTATCTGAGGAAAGTATGCAACTCTTATCCCATATTCTATTTATTACCCATCCTGGCGGTAGTTTTGAAATTTTCTTGCAAAGTAATCTCCATTATTTGTTTGTGCTGTTCTTAGCTTTTTCCTAAAATTCATTCTGTTCTGAAGTAATATATTTTACCTATGTTACATCTTTACTTTTTAGTAAGAAACAAAATGCACATCTAAAAAGTCACCTATATAAAAGTGATGAAATATGTAGAAACCTCTTGGACTAGCTGTACTCATGAAATTCCAAAATCTGTATGTATTAACAATATAATATAGCTTTTTCTCTTTAACTACATGTTTGGAGAATGTCTTTTGTGTAAGTTTGTGCTTATACAGAACTCTGTTCTTTTCTTGCAATTGGAAAACATTGGTTTCTACAGCTATTTCATTTTTCTATTTTTTTTTTATGATTTTCATGCCCCTGGGCTCAGTTTCCTGTGCCATAAACAATTTTTACTGTCACAATTTGTTGCCAAACATGTTTTCTGCTATGTTACTTGTAGCTTATAAAAACGATCTGTGTCCATCAGGTCCATAGCTTCAATGATTTTTCCATATTTAATGATGAATTATTTATCCTTGAACAAAGATCAATTTCCCATTCCTGCAAAAAAAAATTTACTGACAAACTAGTATCAGGCTTTGGAAATAAACATCCAAACAACAATGAAAAAATTATATAACTTTTTTTCCTTTTAATGGATTAAAACAGAGTGAATGAACTTGGTTCCAAACAATTAGAAATCATCTTACAAAAAATGGTGTGTGTGTATATATATATGCATATATTGTACAAGGATTCTCATAGGTAGAGAAATCATCTTACAAAAAGTATTCAAATTTTTTAATCTTTAATCTGGGCAATGCATTTTTTGCTACCATAATAGTACACCATTCCAGGGGACTTTAATAGGTATAGGAATCATCTTAAAACATGAATACATAGTTATAGAAATCTTACAAAAAAAGTAAATTTCATAAGTACATAAATCTTACAAAATGTGAATTTATAGGTACAGAAATCTTATACAATATGGATTCATATGTTTAAATATCTCACATAAAATGGATTCATAGGTAATAAATATCTTAAATAAAATGAATTCATAGGTACAAAAATAATCTTATGAAAAGCAGATTCATAAGTAGAAATCATTTTACAAAAATGAATTCATAGGTACAGAAATAATCTTATGAAAAGCAAATTCATAAGTATAGAAATCATCTTACAAAAATGAATTCATAGTTATATTGGGTTGTCGGAAAAGTCATGACATATTTCAGCCATGTTTTGCAAAGGTCAATTATTGATAGAAAGAACAAATATCAATCAATGATATAATGCCCGTTTTGTTCGATAACCTTTTGCTATCTTTCAGGGAGCTGCAGAATGCCTCGTTTATAGAAAGACCTGTCTCTCGTGGCGAAAAACTGTGCCAGGTACTGATTTACAGCCTCATCTGAAATGAACGTTATACCACACAAGGACTGTTGAAGAGAGCGAAACAAGTGGAAGTCTGATGGCCCAAGGTCAGGCGAGTATGCTGGGTGTGACAACACATCCCACCCAAGCTCCAATAATTTTTGACGGGTGATCAAACTTGTGTGTGGTCTCGCGTTGTCGTGATGGAACACTGCACCTTTACGATGCGATGAACGAGCTCTGAACGTTTCTGGGTGATGGATTCGTTCAAACTGTCCAATTGCCGGCAGTACACATTCGAATTGATTGTTTGGTTCCGTTGTAGGAGCTCGAAAAACATGACACCTTTAAAAATCCCACCACACTCGGACCAGAACCTTCTGCTGATGAATGTCTGCTTTGGATGTTGTTTGAGGCAAAGCAGCACGTCAAGACCAAGACCGTTTGCGCAGCACATTGTTGTACACAATGCACTTTTCGTCATCAGTTAACAGTCACTTCAAAAAAGGATTGTTTTCCTCGCGTTTAATGAGCATATTGCAGATGTTTATACGCGCAGTCAATTGAGCTTGTTTGAGTTCATGAGAAACCCACACATCGAGCTTGCTTACATTTCCCAGCTTCTTCAGGTGGTCGTGAATGCTTGAATGATGGATGTGCGATGTGTTTACATTCTCTCGTGTCGTGTAATGTGGGTTTGACTTGTCAATGCTTTGATTTGGTCGTCGTCAACCTCAGTGGGCCTCCCGGACCGAAGGGCATCGTTGAGGTCAAAATCACCAGCACGGAATTTTGCGAACCACCTCTGGCACTGATGTTCTTGTAGAGCATTATCACCGTACACTTTACGCAACTTTTCATAAGCATGATGCGCGTTCTTCTTTTTACGGAACTAAAAGAGTAAAATATGGCGAAAATGCACAGTTTGGTCTTCCATCTTCAACTTGATGTCAAATCTCCGCAAATCAACCAAATCGCTCACTATTCCTTTTAGACTGCAGCTAGAACTGGTACCTGTGAAATGCCATAGCGATAACAGAGCTGCGCATGCCTCTAGTACCTCCAAAACTGCCATCGAGTGCCAAACTACGTCATGACTTTTCCGACAACCCAATAGATATCTTACAAAAAGCAGATTCATGGGTATAGATGCCTTACAAAAAGTGGATTCATAGGTATATCTGACATAAAATGAATTCATAGGTACAGAAATAATCTTGCAAAAAGTGGATTCATAAATATCGAAGTCATCTTACAAAAATGGATTCATAGATACAGAAAGCATCTTATAAAAAGTGGATTCATAGTTATAGAAATGTTGCAAAAAGCGAATTCATAGGTGCAGAAATTGGACCTTTCCTGTTATCTGCCCGCGACTATTTGCTTTTGTTCATTGTTACATAAAATTACATTAATTGACTTCCAAATAAGAATGCTTTCAAGCAGTTCCCGATTTTGAGGGTATCGTTCTGCTTTGTTTACATGAAACCTGATCACACCCAACATTAGAGAAAGTAGTTCACGATAAATGGTATGGGGATGTATTGGTATATAAAATGACATTATAAAATAGCAAAAACCTACTTACTCACTTTTTAATAAATTTTAAACTGTTTAAGAAATTTATAAAAGAAAAAATTATACGTGTAAGAAAACAAATTAGGTACCGATATCACTTTGGGGGGAGGGGGGGGGCAATACACTACAATATCTTTCATAATTTCTAAAAATGGAACGTCATTAGTTTTCAATTTTTTTCGCCACATAAATTCACATAGGTAAGAATCCAACATGCTCCTATGAGTGCCCCAACGAGTTTTATTTTTTAATTTCGCCTTTCCCCACATAGGTTCCACTGATTAAGTATGGGCACTTGTGTTGGAATTTACAAAGTTCAGTGAATGATTTACCTGCAAGTGTAAATAATCTTCTTCAGATAGACGGTTAATAAATGCGTCTGATATTATTAACCATCTATCTGAAGAAGATTATTTTTTATGCGTCAGATCCTAACTGAAGAGATTATTTACCATGTGTAAATAATCTTCTTCAGTTAGGACTAGGATAACATCTGACACCATTCGTCAGATATCCTAGTCTCAGGACGTATATATTGATTAATAATTGGTATTAAAATATGGCTACTTTACTCTGGAACAGCTATAAGGAAGCACTCATGAGTTTCTCCACAAATTCCTTCAAAAACCCATTGCTTTGGCAACACACGACCAATGTTGTTTTTCGTTGTAGAAAATAAACTTTCATCTATTTCTACTGTGAGTCCTGGTCCTCCTATCAATGAAGGTTTCCTTAACAAACTTGCGGCACAAACTTCTTTCATATAATTAATCCAGTCCACACAATCCAAAGCGCAGACAAACGGTCAAAAGAACGTGATCACTGCGCATAGAGAAGCACGTGATAACTGCGCATGCCGCCCGGTGGCGCAGTGGTCTAAGCAATGGCCTCTGATCATTCATCCGAACGGGGTTCGAATCCCGGTGAGGCATGGATGTTGTGTTTGTCTTACGGCACTGGCTCTCTCCCTTCCCTGGAACCAGTGACCCTAAATTAGGGACGGGCGACTGCTTATAGCCCATTGAGTTGCTCACGGTGGTCGTTAAACCTCCAATAAATAAAAAAAAACAAAAAAAAACTGCGCATCTGCTACCGAGGGCTCTGTGTTCTACTTTCGAAATTGGGAACTACTTGAAAGCGTTCTTATTCAGAGGTAAAATAGTGGTGAGCAGATAACAGGAAAGGTCCCAGAAATCTTTAAAAAAAAAAGTGGATTGATAGGTATAGATATCTTACAAAAAGTGGATTTATAGGTATAGATATCTTACAAAAAGTGGATTTATAGGTATAGTTTATCTTACAACAAATGGTTTCCATATGATGAAATCTTGTTTTCACAACCCATGAATGATTGGCTCATTAGCATTTTCAACTACACCAAACTTTTGACAGCACGTTTAATAAGAAACAATTAAGATCATTCCATAGTAATTCACCTTAAAAGGAAAAGTTGGTTGCATGACTGACTTAGATTTTCTTTAAACTTTGTACACATGTTGCTGCTATAGAGATGTGAAAAATTCAAATGGCTTGGCTCATTTACATGTGTAGCTGCGCCAAAATGTCATAAAACTAGTAATGTTTATACTATCTTTTCTTTTAGGCATATTGGAGCAACACTGGAATGTTTGTTATCTGCAGGAAAATATATTTCCACAAATTCAAAATAAAAATACATCAATGCAAGAAGATGGAAGTCAAAAAAAAGTACTGTGCTTCTGCAATTTAGGATCAAAAATGGTTTGTGTGTGTGCTGAAAATGAGGTACTGTTTTCAAAGGAAATGGTAGAAAATCCAAAGGCACATAATTTTTGTTATGAAAGTGAGGTCAACTATAAGTTTCTGTGCAATAATTTTCATTGGTCTCATTCTGCTTCTAAAAAATATGTGGGCCTCAAATGGTCCTGTTGGCAAAAAGGGCTGATTTAAAATTTTTTCTCATAAACACACCAACTTCAAAATTGTATGTTTTGTTTATTAACAGTTCAATGGAAAAGAGTTTACTTTTGGTGATTTCCTATATTATAATAGCTCTCTGACTCACATGATATTTTTATAAATAACCTCATGCACTTATTTTGTATTTCATGATACCAAAGGAAATGGAAATCAAAGTATTTATTAATGGTTTGTACTTCATATGTAATTTTTGTGTTAGAAAGTTTTATGCCTGATTTACCCCTCAAAAAGTAATCATTTTTAAAACTGTGCAATGTAAGTACTAAAAACAACAACAAATCTTCAAGCATCAAATTACTAACATTTAACAAAGATATGTGTAGCACTGATTTGCAACTGAGGATGCTGAAAGAAACAACGGATTACACAGCTTCAAACCATTTTATAGCAACTTCAGTGGTCTAATTTTACCGGTTTAACCAGGAAACTTTAGGTGAGTCATGAAATCATGTTTTGGCTAAATGTGTATCGAAAAGTAAGTAATTTTTTCGTAAGGATTAAAAAAAAAGACTTCTAAATACAACACTGTTGGATGCAGTACAACATAGCAATAAGAATTTTGTTTGGTTTTCGTCTTTGTGTCGGATTTATCAGGCAATAAAAATTAGTGTATGGCAGTATTGTCAGTATATAGAAATAATATAAACAGAGATATATATTAATGTAAGGAATTGCTAAAGTATGACAAATAAAATTTTAAAAGTTTTTTGAAGTCGCTGTGATCTTCCCTTTATAAGAGAAACGACTGCCAATATAATATGGCTTAGACTAGGCCAAAGGGATCATTTTTAGGTAATTGAAATATTTCTCAGAAGAGATAAGAAAACAAAGAAAATTACTGCACAGAAACTTATAGTTGACCTCACTTCCATAATAGAAAATTAATGTGCTTTTGGATTTTCAACCCTTTCCTTCCACAGCACTTTATTTTCAGTACAAAACACAGACACTAACTTTTTGATCCTACATTATAGAAGCACAGTACTTTTTCAGCTTTACCTATTTGCACTGCTCTAGTTTTATTCGGAATATGTGGAAAACATACTTTCTGTAGACAACAAAAATTCTAGTGTTTTTCCAATATGCCTGATAGTTTGGCAAGGCCAATTAGTTTCAATGCTCAAGTAAATGATGCAGGGTGCTTAAAATTTGGAATTTTTCATATCTATATAGCAGCAATACATTTATTAATTTTAAAGAAACCAGTTGGTCATGTTATCAATTTTTCCCTTTTAAGTGAATTAGCCTAATTGTTTCTTTACTAATAAGTTGTCAAAAGTTTGGTGTGTAATTGAAAATGTAAATCAGCCAATCATTCATGGGTTATGAAAACAAGATTTTATTATATGGAAACACTTAAATTTTATGTACCTTACAGCTCATCACGAAGCCAATGGGCATCAGAAAGTGAATTGAGGAATAGCAACTTTGAGAGGCGCTTTTTTGATAACCTGCTCCTTGTTTGTGTTATTGTATCTCCTGCTTTTGAAAACAATCTTTCTGCAGGCACCGATGAAGCTACGATTCCCAAATGCTTCACAGCCAAAGTGTACAAATTTGGGTACACTGCTCTGTAAGAATGCCAGGCAAGAAGTGCATCTTCATGAAGACCTATAACTGGCTGATTTAAGTACTGGCGAAGTTCAACAGGAATACCGCCAGGCATATTCCTATCATTGGAATTTCTCGCAGCTATCCTTCTATGGTAGCCCCACAAGTCATCATCATTGGATTCATCCAAATTAATTTCCTGCCTTGACTCAGTCTGGGACTCTACTGCTCTTACCCTTAAAAGACTGGCCAGGTTCTGAACTGCAGTAGCGCATGCTAAAGGATGCTGAAAATGAATTTTTTGAATCTTGGGTCAAGAAGGGTGGCAAAAGCATACAGCTTAACATCTTCCACCCTGCTGAAGCGAGATGCAAATTCTTGTTTGAGCTTACCCAATAAAAGTATACCAACCTCAGTGTCTGGTTTTAAATTTCCTAATTTTGCTTCCACACTGTGGACAAGGTGTATAACTTTGGAACAGGTTATATAGTCTTGTCCAGACAATTCCTTAATAACCATGGTAAAAGGCTTCAATACTTTCATTGCATCTAATATAATTTCAAGTTCAGCTGCATTGATCATTGGAGGTGCCAAAGGGAATTTCAAAACAATTACACTAATTATGTACCTTAATTCCAGGAACCTTTCCAACATATAATATGTGGAATTCCACCGTGTTGGCACTTCCTGCACTAGTTTTTTAAGCTCGCCTTCGGTCTTGCCATCAGCAATTTGTGACTGTCGTAGTTTATCGGCAGCTCTGACACTTTGTTTAAAAAATGTGACAATGTCTTTCACTTTACTGATTACTTGCAACAAATCTTTAACCTGATTAATCGCCTTTACAGGCACTAAATTTACAGTATGGGCAAAGCAAGACAAGTGCTTTGCTTGGCCATACTTCTCCACCACTGCTTTTTTAATGTTTGCAGCGTTATCGGTAATTACAGCAGTAACTCTGCTGGATTCCACACCCCAATCATTTTCCAGCTTAACCATTGTTTGAACTAAGTACTGGAAAGAGTGGCTCTCAGATAATGGGTACATCCCCAATGTCCCACATATAACTTTACCATTTTCAATAAAGTGAATTGTCACACCTAAGTAGCTTTTTACTGTATTATCCGTCCAGATATCCATAGTTAATGTGAAAAATGGTGCTGCCTGAATTTGATCTTTGTACAGTAATGACATAGCATCATATTTTTCATCAATTAGTCTTGTTATAGTTCTCCTACTAGGCAAATTATACCTTGGGGCAGCTGCTTTCATCAGTTGTCTGAAACCCTTCTGCTCTACCATTGACAATGGTTGATTGTCTTTCACAACCATATATAATATGGCATTAGTTAGCCTGGCAGCTTTGATTCCACCATCTGGAAAATAAAATAACCTTATAAGTGTATATGATTAACATTCAAACATTGCAACTACATTTACAGTCAACATGGAACTACATTTTTACATTATAATATTAAATTTACTCTTGATAGCCACAGTAGCTTTTGTATAAATATTCTGATCCCAATCAGCATGCTGTTGCTGTAGATTTCTTAATTTGACAGTATCCCTACAAGTTTTCACATGCACAGATATATCTTTGTTTTAGCTAAATCTTCTGTAAGGTTATTAAGCTGTTTCATAAGATTCGGGATTCGGAAGTTACCGTTTCAAAGAAAGATATCCGCTAAATTAACATTTCTGGTATAAAATTTTATTTACTGTTGTCTTAACCTTCTTGACCTATTTAAGGCAATCTTGCTCACAACTTTAGCTTCACACATGTCATCACATATCTCACACATGAACTTCTGTATTTTACACTAAATATCCTTTTGAGGGGGAAGGGGGTATGAATCTGGTTTTTGCCATAATTTTTTTCACCCTCCTATATTTTCTCCTGCAATTTGGGCAGAAAAAATTTCTCAGCACCTTATTGCTCATTCTCTCAACATTGCAAAACTATGTCAATATACTTATCTCCACTGTATTAACATTTTGCTTCACATTACAGATCTGTAAGACATCTTAAACAAGACATATATGATGTCTTGTTTAAAAGGTCTTACAGATGTCACACTCTCCATGGTTAGCACCTCTCTTTAGCACACGGGCAATTCCAGTCTTTCCCACAGTATCCAGGTTTAAGTGAGAACTTCACTCACAAAAGTATTTATTCCTTATAATTCAATCATGTTTCTCTGATTCTCTTCCTCACATACAGTTTTACTTCCCTTGTTTTTTTTCTACACCTTATATATTTCCAAGAATGCATTCTTGCCTTCCCCAGAATGTTAGTTCTTTCCTGTCCACCTTGTAATTTTAATTTTGTTTGTTTGTTGTTGTTTTAAGTCTTTCAACTTGTATTTACATTACAGCTAAAGTTCTGTTTCTCCTTTATCCTACATTGAGCTTTACTTGTAATGTTAAAAGATACTGATCAAACCCAACATCTGCACTCTTTATATCATGAATGTCAACTAAATGTTTCAGGTGCTGATCATAAAAACACCAAAAGCTATTACACTTCTTTTTCCCAGAGTATAGTATTCCCATGTATTAGTGCAGATGTATTTGTGGTTGAAAAATGTATTACATACATGGTACGTACATGTCCTGGAATTCCATTTTGTTCTAGAATTTTATCCATTCCTGCCTTTTTTGTCCTTGCACGATGTTTTGTAGTTGAGGATTTTTCTTCTAACATACCTTATGTCAAACAAATTTCCCATCCTACCTCCTGCAAAATGCACTGGGGGCTGTTGGTGGAAAACAACTCCCATTATTCGCAACACAGAGACGATAAATTGACAATCAGGGAAATGTGAGAGGAATGTACTTAAGCTGCTGCAGGAAAACATTTCCTTGAAATATGAATGTAGATGGGGATGGGGTGGGGGGCAATGCAGGAATAAAGCCTAACAGTAAGAGAGTACAACACAGTTGGAGAGTAACACTGATTGATACCACTCTTGGGTTCTACTGGCTATGACCAGACTATTCTACCTTTCACAATGGTACTCTCTTAAGCCAACTTGGGATCAACTTTCACATTTAATAACTATAATATGATAGTAACAGGATGATCCCAAACATGCTCATTTTTTGGCAAAAAAGTTCCTAATATCCTAAAAAATACAATAAAAAGAATTACATAAGCTAATACATTAAAGTGACTTAATTGTACATCTCACCTTCATAAGCCATCACATTTGAGAAAGCCCTTGAAATGGTTATTTGGCTTGATACTCCTTGAATAATGGAAGCATCTCTTTGGTTGGTTGCTTGATCAACAACATGCTGACTTGTACTGGGTCCCAACAGTGACAATATGCGCTGTGCATTGCTGTAGAAAAAAGAAAATATCAGAATTGTCTGTTAAGATAAATAAGTCAAACACTAATACACTTATTGAAAGATTAGGGATTTCGTAACTGTTATGTAAATACATGGTATATTGAGACAATTCAATATGGTCTGTACTTTAATATCATTAGTGCCACTAAGGTGCTCCAGCCATGACTGAAAATTGAGTGTGACTCACAGTGAGGAGTTGGGCCTCGTTAGTCAATGTAGCAAGGAATTTATATATAGTTACCCCCCTTCCCCCCAAACACAGCTGTATAGGCTAAACACTGATAATTAGGGAACTCACCTTGCTGACACACATACACACCAGCAGATAATAAATCTGTCATTAAAATAAATCTGTCATTAAAAATAACTGCTAAATAAGAAAACAGATACCAGTCATATATAATACATTTAAATTGATGTATTCTAATGGTTACTTAAACACTGAGGCCGCCTCGGCAATGCAGCGGTTTAAACAATGTCCTGTGGTCATTCGTCCGAAAGGGGTCCTGGTTTGAATCCCGGTGAAGCATGGATGTTGTGTTTGTCTTACGGCATTGGCTCTCTCCGTTCCCTGGAACCAGTGACCCTAAATTAGGGACGGGCGACTGCTTATAGCCCATTGAGTTGCTCACGGTGGTTGTTAAAACCCAATAAAAAATAAACACTAATTCATTGGAAGTTTTCAGAATTGGGCCATTGAAAGTTACTAAGAATTGAAACCTTCATTAGATATTAGGAGGGGGGGGTTAAAAGGAATTGCATATAATTTGCAAAAATATTAAAAACGTAACTAGTTGTAAATAATTTCTCGAAGATGAAACTTTTTCCTGTTGATCTTGATTTCTCTAGAAATATGACCATATTTTCTAATAAATTTTCTTAATGAATGAACATTTTTCTTATCCCTGCTTGAAAACCATCACAGGAGAAAGCATTTTCTTTTTCTGAGGGAACAATTCAAGTTGAAACTCGTAATTTCGCCTGCGCGTGCTAGAAATGCGCCATTTCCGTAACTCCCTACAAGTTGTTTTCACGGCAGAATGAAAAGCGGCATTTTGCGTTTTAAACTTTAATTTAGCTTAAAATGAATGTTTTGCCATTTATTAGTTACTGTTTGCTATATCAAGGTGTGAGCGTTGTTGGTCGCCGTCTATCATGGCGCGTAAAAAGTCTTCTTTTTGCACAATGAGTAGGAAGTGGCGTTTTTGAATTGTAATTTCATTAAGCAAATGATTGGGGGGAGGGGGTACTTGATATAGCGAGAGAGAGGTGACTAAGGAATGGCAAAACATGCATTTTAAGTGAAATTAATTCCAAAAATCGTCACCGCCGTGAAAACAGTTCTACGGGTCACAGAAATGGCGTTCATTTTCCACCACGAACAGATTAAGTACCGACTTTGAAATTTAATTTTACTTAAAATAATTGGGGAGCGAAGGTAATAATGCCAACTCCCTTGATTGATATTGAAGGAGAGTGTCGAAAAAGGTAGACACGCACTTCATTAAAAAAAATTCTGAAAAAAAAATACCGTCTCTCTTTTGCGCCATTACGAAAAAATAAGATTTAAAACCATTAGAAGCACTCGCCCAAAACTTCTGTGCTGTCCCGGTGGCGCAGTGGTCTAAGGCGCTGGCCTCTGATCATTCGTCCGTAAGGGGTCTGGGTTCGAATCCCGGTGAGACATGGATGTTGCGTTTGTCTTACGGCACTGGCTCTCTCCCTTCCCTGGAACCAGTGACCCTAAATTAGGGACGGGCAACTGCTTATAGCCCATTGAGTTGCTCACGGTGGTCGTTAAACCTCCAATCAAAAAAAAAAAACTGAAAATAACGTGCTGTATTCACAAGTCAACAACTATAAAAATATCAGATACTTGCGAAATAGTCTCTGTATTTCTATTAGGTATTTCTGATTTCTTTGAGAATACGTCGATACCCCCCGCCCCCAGTAGGACTCAGTTTCAGTATATAAGGATATTCCACATTTTGCTTAGAAATCTTATACTTTAATCTAAATAATACAAATTAGTTTAGCTTAAAATTATAATATTGCCAGTTATTACTCAGACACTTGCATTTACCTTATTAGAATTGTTTGTGGGAGTTAGCATATAACTACTAACCCTCCTCCTCCTAATACTACTATTTAGGATACTTATTTTCTCTTTTAAAATATCTAAATAATAGTATTGGGGGAGGGGGGATGGTTAGTAGTTACTTACTTGTATTAACACACGTGGTTATATGCTAAACTTCCTCAAGCAATTCTAATAAGGTAAATACACGCGTCTGAGTATTAACTGGATGGAAAGATTATAATTTTAAACTAAACTAATTTCGTGTTATTTAGATTAAAGAATAAAAGATTTCTAAGCAAAATGTGGAAGAATATCCTTATATACTGAAACTATGAATCCTACTGGGAGGGGAAGTATCGACGTATCCTCAAAGAAACCAACCATGTGCGAAAGTAATGTATAATAGAAATACAGAGACTATTCCGTAACCATTTGTATCAGAAAAATTCAAAACGCGAAATATTTTCATTCCCGCTAAAACGGGCTTTTCCGCCGATTCGAAAAAAAATTCAGCCGGCGGGCGGACATCCAGAAATGTAGCGAAATCTGGTAATACGTTTTTTCCGACCGAAGACAACAGCAAAATCGGAAAAACTTTGCGGATGCAATTGCATCGAATTTTAAAAAACATTTTGAGCACTTTTAGAACATTTGGGGCAACTCAACAATTTCAGTGATCACAGAAACATGATTTTTCATAATTTTCGAAGGGAATAGAAAAGTAAAAGGGGAAACAGTTTTAAATAATCTGACAATCACGACAGGTTTCCAAAATTTTCAAAAGACGTAACACTAGCTGATGACTTTACCTGCACCGTCAAAGTGCTGACTTCGCAGGGAAATGCGGAACTCTCTCGAATAGTTTGGGATAGATAGTATCCCTTGACGGCGTTCCGACAGCCAGCCTGTCAGTCACCGGAAACCACGGTCTCAAAAGACGTAAATCCCTCTCCATTATAAAAGAATGGCAGCCATGCAATATTAATCAAAATGACATGATACTAGCATAGAAATATATCATATAAGCTGCAATTCGAAGCAAGAAATACAGGCGAAATACGTTTATCAATATACCTGCTGGAAGTGGAACCATTGCAAGTTGCACCTGTTGGGCCATCATCATCTGGCTGTTGATTTTGTTGCAGATTTCTATACACTTCCCTGTGATATCTTACAATATGAGACCTCATATGTTTGAGGTATTACCACTTGATTTTACCATTTTAGAACATATACTGCATTTTGCAGTACTCTTATCAATCACGATAAAAAAATCTGTAAATTTTACTTCTAGGGGCCATACTTTAAGGAGAAGGAAAATTACTAATGTTAAGAAAGAAATTTATTGCACACTAGGGGAGCAATTCCTCAAATGACTTTCTTTCCATGAAAGAAAACAAAAGAACTAAAGAAGTCAAGTTAGACCGTTAGGCAGAGGACACTCGGACAGTCACAAGACTCCCAGACCAATCTCAAGTAAATCCCAATTCCCAATTCCCAAAGGTTACTCAAAAGTCAAAGGGAGCCTGAAATTGCGGTTCTAGGAAATCCACGGCTATGAGCTGATAAATATATCGAACCCCGATATATTGATTTTTCGATATATCGAACCCTCGATATATTGATTTTCTGATATATCGAAACTTCGATATCAATATTAAATATCAAAATATTGGGGCAAATTATCGATATTTCGATATATTGATAAATATCACCCATCCCTACTTGTGATAATAACAAGATGAGAGATACATAATTGATTAAGCAGCAGCTGTTGTGTGGTGTGCGGGTGAAACTCGCTGGGATAGGTGTTAGATATCCTAGTATCACGATGTATAAAGTAATGTCATTTCGTCTAAAGTTGCTTAAATTGAAAGTGCTGAGCTCTACTAATATAAAAATGGTTTACGTAAGTGATTCTGTTTTCCGCTTAGGTTTCGTCTGTCCCTAAAAGGCTTATGTGTCGTTAATTTTAAATGGGCTATCCGGTGCAACTAGTGCATCACATTTAGCCTTAGTTCAACATTTCTTCAGCTTGATATTTGGAACTTAACATAACACCAAATCCCACATAACGTAAAGGGTTACGTTACATTAGCTAAGACATGGACAAAATTTTGTGATAAAATTTGTCACTTAAAAAGACATCTGTCGCAAAAGGTTATAGGAAATGCCTCTAACATGATGATTTAAAGGGTGTAGTTCCCTCACCAAGAGAGAAAGTAACTTTTTTATGAAAAAATAGAGGCACACACACATTGCTGCTTATAAGAATTTCCTGTCATGGTGTAACAAATATTTTACTAGCTTTATTTTAATTTTCAATTTATCTGAGAACACAAACCCTACTGAAATATATTTGTGTGGTGCTTCCAAAATTATTCTTTAGCAAATATTTCATTTACGCATCCTCAGCTTCATCAATGAGGAAGGAGTTATAATGAACCCCTTCCTCATGGAAAACGATGACGACTGTGAACGACCCAATGGGTTTCAAGCAGTCACCCATCACTAACACGGTTCCACTGGTTTCGGTGGTACGAGAGCCCGTTCAGTGGAGGGAGCGCTACTTCCATTCTTCATCCGGAACAATGGACACTTTGCTCTCTGAAGAATTGTCAATGGCAAGCGCTTAAACATCTACCCCCTTCCCCATCTGTGCCTTGTTAGATGAGCAAAAGTTTTCTTTCCAATCATAGTTTTGCCAATTTGAACAGCGATGATAATATTTTAGAGGAATTAGTAAACGCAAACATTTTGTGTACACGATACATCTGGAAAAAATATTTTATATGACATTCTGCGTTCAAAACAGTTCCACTGGAAGACTAAGCAGTCTAGTTTGGCGCTTGTGGCCAATTAACTTCCTGAAACACGAAATATTTCACACGTGTCTGTTAAGAAAGAATACATCTCAGCTAACATTAATATAATTATTCGTCGGCGTAGTAATGCGCAGTGAATTGTTTCTAAGTAAGAAACTCTCCAGAGCACTGGAAAATTATATTACCCTGGAGCGAGAACTGCATCCGCAGCTACAAATGTATGTGCAAGTTTTGGAGCTGAAACTAAGGATCTAGAAAAATATATATTCCCTAATGGAAGTGTCATGTGCCTCTTCAATGCGACTACGCCGATTAGAAGTGGTGATTCTTGACCGGAATCGTTCAGTATCTGATTCCAGCCAATAATTATTACTTATTCATGTACTATTACATATATTTCTGAAAAAAAAAACAAAAAACAATTACTATATAGTCAAAAATAGAGGAATTAGTAAACACAAAAATGTTGTGTGCCCTACACATCTGGAAAAAAATACTTTATATAAAATTCTGTGGTGTACTAAACGGTTTCACTGGAAGACTAAGCACTCTACTAGGGCTCTTGTGGCCGATTAACTTCCTGAAACGCGAAACATTTCACACATGTGTCTGTTAAAAAGAATTCGTCTCAGCTAGTACGTTGCTGGCAAGCATTGATATAATTATTTGTCGGCGTAGTAATGCGCTGTCAACTGTTTCAAAGTAAGAAATTCCCCAGAACACAGGAAAATTATATTATCCTGGAGCAAGAACTGCATCCCCCCTACACATGTCTGAAAATTTATTCAAATAGGCATAAGACCTTTCCAAGGACCTTATCCTCACTGTAAAAAATTCCATGGTCAAATTACGGTAGATACACCGGCAGCTGAGTGGCCAGTCAATAAACCGTAATTTTACAGTACCATACTGTAATGTTCATTAATGGTCTAATGACCAGGAAATAAAAAACGGTCAAATTACCAGAAAATGTGGCCTAACACGGTAGATCAACCGTAAATTTAACACGGTAGATAAACCGTATTTTTAAGAAAAACATGGCAAAGCCTGTTAAATACGGTGCAAAGAACATTTTTTTCCAAAAATGTTAAACCACAGTTTTTTAGATTTGGTTTAATGACTGTTTTTTAATCATTGTTTAATAATTAATTTTTTGGTCTAATTAGGGCTTCACACGCCCAATTTGCCTGCTAACCTGCATATTATGCATATAGAAACAGTTCACTCTTTCAACTACTCACTCAAAGCTGTTCAGTTACATTTCCCCTCTTATTTTTGCAAAATTGCATGTGTTAATGTTTTCCCTTATCTATCATGTGCATTTGTTATTTGAGTTTTTTGTGTTCATAATTTGTACAAACTCTATACAGTGTAATTATATACACCAATCAGACAAAACATTAAAATCACCTACCGAATATAATGTATATTCTCCTCCCACCTGATGAGACAGACTCGACGAGATGTTGATAGGTCTCTCTTGGTATCATGACTGCAACAGAAGATCCCAGTTCCCGTAAATTGTGGTTCAGGTGATGCTGCTCGTACTCCTTTCTCCAACTGAAACCATAACTGTTCAATAGGATTGGGGGCCATGGCAAGTATAGGGAATTCTTCGTTGATTCATGTCTGGCAAATTTGGGGGACGTGGCATTAAAGGGAATTCCTCGTTATGTTCTTGGAAACATTCCAGGACTTTCTATACAATGAGGCACGGAGCAGTCTTGCTGAAAGGCACCATCTCCGCCAGGGTATACAGTTGCCATAAGGTAGTTTTAATGTTGTGGCTGATCGATGTACATTTATATGAAGATTTCGAATGCGGTTATGACTAGGAGGCAACTCAGTCTAACAAAATGGTCAAATTACAAATACCACTAAACTTGCTTATAAATGAGTAAGTATATTATCCCATACTGTCAATTCATTTTCACCTGATAAACAATTATGCATTATTTACTATGTAGCAGCGGCGTAACCACGTTTTAAAATCTGGGGGAGTACGATCACACATACACACATTATATATATTTATATATACATGAGGATCCCCGACTCTGAAAATCTGGGGGGGGGGGTCCTGACCCCCAGTGATTACGCCTATGCTATGTAGTTTCACTGACATTGGCAGTGCTGCAACACGTGAATTACCCCAAAAAAAGACAAAAAAAAAAAAAAGACCCATAATTACAAATTCTATGCATCTTTTGGGACTCCACATTTAATTTGTATTTTTTTAACATGCCGTTTGGCAAAAGTCAAATTCATGAGGATTTGGGAAAGAACGAAAACAGCCAGAAAGGCACCATCCCTCAAGATCAGTGTTAGAATTAGAACTAGATCTTCTACTGGCCCAGCGGACCACTAGAATTTGCAAACCACCTACTGGTCCGTAAAAAAATAAAAATTAAGACATGTACAACATATGTACAAAATAGCGTATCATTTCAATGGAATTATCCAATATTTGTTTTTAAACCTATCATTAGTTTGCAGCCTGAAAAGAAAACCACACAGCAAGCTAAAAGAAAAAATAATTTTTGAACTTGTGAGGAAAAAAAAAACAAACAAACTTACTGGCCTTCTGGGCCAGTAAAGTCAATAAGTTCAGTGGTCCAATGGAAGTTTTACTGGCCAATGGCCAGCGGACCACTGGGTAATTCGAACACTGCTCAAGATTATGTAAGTATATAATATAAGGTTAAATGTAAATATACAAATGTCCTGATTAATTTATCAAATCTTTCAGCTCACTTAATCAATATTGGAATAGCTAAAATTTAAAATATGAAAAACAAACAAATTTACATTTAATGAGAACACTGAACAATTATACTTTACTAAAAGTTGTACGTCTAGTTCAATGATTGTACGTTAAAAGTCAGAACTGTTCAAGAGTAGTCACCACACAGTTCCTGTGTTTTGAAAAATAAAAGTTGCTCTGGTGTTCTGAGCTGACTTAAAGTGAATCTTTGGGCAGTTGTTCCATTATGATAAAATTTAGTAATGTAGTTGAAAATGATGAAATTTAATTGTCAGCACTTGACTTTTTTTTTTTTAAATTGTTTTCAAAGAGCACAAATTAAAGTGTCAAACAATGTACATTACATTTATCTTTCATTTGTTTATGTAAGTATAAATATTCATTCTCGCTTGATTCTTTTGATTTTTCAAAGGACCCAGAATATCTCACAAAGTAGCCACTTTTTAAAAATCTATGGGTCTTCAGGATCCAGCTTGATAACAATGTAATGGCAGCTCTAAAGATCACTGGGGTGAATGACAACTTGAAGGAAATGAAATTGTTAAATCCTATAGTAATAGATATCAGCTTACCCTTTTAGGTTAGCTTCTGTTGAACATTTTCTTGCACGTCAGGATTCTGGGTTTCCTGTGTAGAGGTTCCAGCTGGGTGTGGTCCCCCCCTTCCTCATTTCACCATTGTTGTTCTTGACACGTGTGAAACAAGCAAATTAAGCGACACAAAGCACTCTTGTGATAGCCCGAAGTTCACCATAACTTGAAAAATATTTTACACTGAACTTGAATTCTTTTACTAACACTTAAATCCAAACTTAGGCAACTCAGGAAACCTATTAAACATACATGCACTTCACAAACCTATGACATACCACCAAATTCACACACATCCAAACCAGGTACTAAGAGACAAACAATTGTAACTAAACTGTAAAAACCTATTTACATTATGTACATCAAACCTGCTATTATTTTCATTTATGCCATTCTATCTCATTCGTACATCTCGCCTCAACTCAATGCTCACGACACATGCTGGCTAATCCCTTTACCACACCTCTGCTTTTCCCCAACAGATTGCCTCAAGCGCTTCCTGCCATTTCCATGGCCATCCTCTGGAAGCATTAGCAATGTTGGTCCATCTGTTGCCACAGAGTAAGTGAGCATTAAGTCTTGTGCAAAATATTAAAACCATTCACGTCACTGAAAATCAAGAACAAATTATAATGCTTTAGCTTCCTTGGAATTTTCCAAAGAACAACTAAAACAGTTAATTTCTGCATGACAACACAATGTGAACCACATTTTAAATATTTTTTGTCCCTACAAAATACACAACTTCTGGTGTGACAGTCGCAGTTTATTTTGGGTAAGTTGCAAAACCAAAGTGCAGGTTGTTTGTTTGCAAGTATAACAAACGGATGTCAGAACTACAGAGATAATGGTGTATAGCAGTTGGTTTGAAGACAATGGTGAATCATTAGTATTTTTTAAAATAAATCATACATATGCTGAGAACTAGAAAACATTTACCAACACATATTTTTCCATGTGCTCGGACCAAAAAAAAAAAAAAAACAACAACAACAACATATCTGCTTCTTAAGATTTAGGACTACCATTACCAAAATAACTGATACATAAATATGTATATGAAGGGAAAAGTACTGAATCAACTGGATTTCATTCTTTATTTTTTCAAAAGAAACAACAACCCCTAATTAATGATTGGGTGAAGTACATTTTTTCAACGATTATATGGATCAACTTATTTCATAGCCAATGTTATTTATAAATATACACATAGTGACAATGTTTTTTTTCTTCTTTAATTATGTGTCACTTATAGCCTTACATGCTTCAAGCGACTGTTGTGCTCTTTCACTGCTGCATAGCTTCGTAATTTTTGGGTTCACTTCAGCATAGTTTCTTCCCTTTCTTCCTTAGATTGACACAAAGGATTTATTCCAACAAAGTACCTGTGATTAAAGTGAGGCATTACCACAATGAAATATTTCATAAAAATTCTGGCTTCTAAAAAAATGAAATATATATATCATCATCATCATCATCATTGTCAACCATTATCAATCCACTGCTGGACGAAGGTCTCCCCAAGTTTCCTCCACAACAGTCTGTCTTGTGCCAGTCTCCTCCATGTCACTCCCGCATACTTTCGAATTTCATCCACCCATCTTCCATGCGGTCTTCTTCTGGGTCTTTTCCTGTCCCTTGGAATCCAATCTACAATTTCGGCTGTCCATCGATGGTCTGTTCTTCTGGCAGTATGTCCAGCCCATTGCCATTTCAGGGATTTAACTCTGATCATGATGTCTTCCACTCTTGTCATTTTTTGGATCCACGTGTTCCTCTTCTTATCTCTCCTGGTTACACCAAGCATGCACCTCTCCATGTTTTTTTAGTTGTCTGCAGCCTTTGTATGTCTCTTTTAGCTAAGGTCCACGTCTCTGCACCATACGTAAGCACTGGAAGGATGCATTGATCAAACATTTTTCTTTTAAGACATAATTGGCATATTGCTCTTGAAAATTATGCTGTTTCTTCCAAAAGCTCTCCAGGCAAGTTTTGTACGCCGATTAATTTCTTCACCAACGTGACCCTCACTTGATATCTGCTGTCCAAGATAAACGTACGTGTCTGTTATCTCCAGCTTTTCTCCATCAATCGATAAATCTTCATTTCTTGTAAAAGCATTGTACATCACTTTTGTCTTCTGAAAGTTCATTTTTAATCCCACTTCTTTACTCTTGTCAGCAAGTTCCTGGATCATACTCTGTAGCTCTGATGGGGTAGTTGCAAAAATGACTATGTCATCAGCAAAACGAAGGTGGGTTAGATAATCTCCATTAATCTTTATCCCTTTGTTTTCCCAGTTCAGTGATTGAAAGACATTTTCCAATGTGGCATTAAAGATCTTTGGAGATATGGTGTCACCTTGTCTCATTCCTTTTCCAATTTTCATGTGTGTTGTATTTTTCAAACAGCCGAATCTTTGCACTTGCATTTTCATAGATGTTATTAATAATATTAATGTATGCATCTTCAATACCGCAGGATTTCAGAGCCATTGCAACTGCTGATGGTTTCACCGAATCAAAGGCTTTTTCATAATCGATAAAAGCCATGCACAATGGAAGTTCATATTCCCTCGCTCTTTCAATTAGTTCTCTCAGTACGTGGATATGATCTATTGTGCTGTAGCCACTCCTGAATCCAGCTTGTTCTCTCGGTTGAGCCATTCCCAGTGTCACCTTCAAGCGGTGTGAAAGAACTTTAGTGAAGATTTTATAAACCACTGATAGGAGGCTGATAGGTCTGTAGTTCCTGAGATCCTCAATGTCACCTTTTTTATGTAGCAAGATCATTGTAGCGTTGTTCCAATCCTCAGGAATTTTCCCTTCATTAAGGCATCGAGTGAAAATTTGGGCGAGTACTGTTTCGATTTCTCCACTTGCTTCTTGTATGATATCTACAGTAATTCCATCTTCTCCTGGAGCTTTTCCCTGCTTCATGTTCTTGATTGCATGTGCAACTTCTGCTGGAAGGACTGGAAGACCTCTGGTACTGGTACCTTTCATGATGTCTGGAGTACATGTATCATCCCTTTCATATAATTTGGAGTAGAAATCTTTCACTCTTGTCAAAATTTCGCCTCTATTTCTTGTTACAGAACCATCTTCTTTTCTCAGTGCCATAATCTGTTTTCCCCTTACTGAGATGTCCCTTTGCTATCTTTAGGCTTTGGTTGTTTTCAATTGCTTTCCTTACTAGTTCACAGTTGAATTTCCTTACGTCTTCAGTGATACTTTTTCGTACTGTCTTGCATAGCTCTATATATTCCACTTTGGAAGTCACATCTTCTTTAGTTGTCCTCATCACTCTTCTTTTTGC
The DNA here is from genome assembly GCA_039090855.1 of Macrothele yani. Taxonomy (NCBI): domain Eukaryota; kingdom Metazoa; phylum Arthropoda; class Arachnida; order Araneae; family Macrothelidae; genus Macrothele; species Macrothele yani. The sequence continues at coordinate 41,108,528 of CM077021.1, forward strand.
ATCAACATTTTGGTTTTTCCTGATAATTTGTTCACATGCAATTTGTTCTTATACCCAGCTAATTTTGTTGCTGTTTCCATAAGAGCTTTGGTTACTTTTCTGTTAACTTCAGAAATATCCACTTCTTCCGATGTTAGGCCTTCTAAAGCAGAGAATCTGTTCTTCAGTTCCAATTTGAAGGTATTATGGTGTTTCTTAAGGTTGGTTATGTCAATACATTTTGTTTGTCTTATGAGCTTGCTACGTTCGAGTTTAGTGTTGAGGTGCATCTTACATCTCCCCAATCTATGGTCACTGCCTGTGTTGAACTTGTTTAGCACACTGCAGTCTTCTATGACGAATTTTTTGTTACACATAATAAAATCAATTTCACTTGTCATCCCATTTGGATGTCTCCATGTCCATTTCCTGTGTGGCTTTTTCTTGAAAAAGATGAAAAACCCTTCTGCCTCTGCAAACTCTACGAGAGTATTTCCACGCTGGTTTCTGTTGCCATGACCGAATTTACCTACTGAAGTTTCATTCTGTTGCCGTTGCCCTATTTTTGCATTGAAATCTTCCATAATTATCTTCAAGTGCTGCTTACCTTTATTATTTAGATCACGAATTTCCTCATAAAATTCTTCAATTTCTTCTTCAGCATGACTTGTGGTGGGTGCATAAGTTTGAATAATCTGAGCCTGGTATCTTCTCGAGAGTTGGATAACGAGTCGTGCAGCTCTGTCAGAGGAACTTTCAACTTCTACAACTTTATCCTTCAGTTTCTTGTTTATTATAAATCCAACACCACTAGTTCTGCCAGTATCTGTCCCACGATAGTAGAAGAGATGTCCACTTTTCAGTTCAATGAGATCTTCTCCTTTTCTCCTTACCTCACTTAGCCCGACGATGTCCCACTTGATCCTTTGTAGTCCCTCTTCCAATTCAAGAAGCCTTGAATCAGAAGATAGGGAGCGTCCGTTATACGTCGCCAAGGTCAGCATCAGATGGCAGCCTAGTCCGGTCCTCCGGGGATTCTTAGCACCCTCTGCCTTCATGTCGCACTGGCCGCTGCCTTGGCCAGGTACATTCCAGCTGCCGGAGACTGAGGGCCAAGATTTAAGTTGTGGAGTCATTTTGGAGGGATTTGGCCATAACTCACCACGCTGGCCAAGCGGGTTGGTGAGTGTGGGATAGCATTTCCTCTAATCCCGATGGTATAGTTATACCGCTATTGGCGGTCGTCAGAGCCCCTTTAGTGGGAACAGTTCCCACTAAAGGGGCTCTGACGACCGCCTGTTCCCACTAAAGGGGCTCTGACGACCGCCTGTTCCCACTAAAGGGGCTCTAACGACCGCCTGTTCCCACTAAAGGGGCTCTGACGACCGCCAATAGCGGTATAACTATACCATCGGGATTAGAGGAAATGCTATCCCACACTCACCAACCCGCTTGGCCAGCGTGGTGAGTTATGGCCAAACCCCCCCCCCAAAATGACTCCACAACTTAAATCTTGGCCCTCAGTCTCCGGCAGCTGAAATGTACCTGGCCAAGGCAGCTGCCAGTGCGACATGAAGGCAGAGGGTGCTAAGAATCCCCGGAGGACCGGACTAGGCTGCCATCTGATGCTGACCTTGGCTACGTACAACGGACGCTCCCTATCTTCTGATTCAAGGCTTCTTGAATTGGAAGAGGAACTACAAAGGATCAAGTGGGACATCGTCGGGCTAAGTGAGGTAAGGAGAAAAGGAGAAGATCTCATTGAACTGAAAAGTGGACATCTCTTCTACTATCGTGGGACAGATACTGGCAGAACTAGTGGTGTTGGATTTATAATAAACAAGAAACTGAAGGATAAAGTTGTAGAAGTTGAAAGTTCCTCTGACAGAGCTGCACGACTCGTTATCCAACTCTCGAGAAGATACCAGGCTCAGATTATTCAAACTTATGCACCCACCACAAGTCATGCTGAAGAAGAAATTGAAGAATTTTATGAGGAAATTCGTGATCTAAATAATAAAGGTAAGCAGCACTTGAAGATAATTATGGAAGATTTCAATGCAAAAATAGGGCAACGGCAACAGAATGAAACTTCAGTAGGTAAATTCGGTCACGGCAACAGAAACCAGCGTGGAAATACTCTCGTAGAGTTTGCAGAGGCAGAAGGGTTTTCATCTTGAACTCCTTTTTCAAGAAAAAGCCACACAGGAAATGGACATGGAGACATCCAAATGGGACGACAAGTGAAATTGATTTTATTATGTGTAACAAAAAATTTGTCATAGAAGACTGCAGTGTGCTAAACAAGTTCAACACAGGCAGTGACCATAGATTGGCGAGATGTAAGATGCACCTCAACACTAAACTCGAACGTAGCAAGCTCATAAGACAAACAAAATGTATTGACATAACCAACCTTAAGAAACACCATAATACCTTCAAATTGGAACTGAAGAACAGATTCTCTGCTTTAGAAGGCCTAACATCAGAAGAAGTGGATATTTCTGAAGTTAACAGAAAAGTAACCAAAGCTCTTATGGAAACAGCAACAAAATTAGCTGGGTCTAAGAACAAATTGCATGTGAACATATTATCAGGAAAAACCAAAATGTTGATGCAAAAAAGAAGAGTGATGAGGACAACTAAAGAAGATGTGACTTCCAAAGTGGAATATATAGAGCTATGCAAGACAGTACGAAAAGTATCACTGAAGACGTAAGGAAATTCAACTGTGAACTAGTAAGGAAAGCAATTGAAAACAACCAAAGCCTAAAGATAGCAAAGGGACATCTCAGTAAGGGGAAAAAAACAGATTATGGCACTGAGAAAAGAAGATGGTTCTGTAACAAGAAATAGAGGCGAAATTTTGACAAGAGTGAAAGATTTCTACTCCAAATTATATGAAAGGGATGATACATGTACTCCAGACATCATGAAAGGTACCAGTACCAGAGTTCTTCCAGTCCTTCCAGCAGAAGTTGCACATGCAATCAAGAACATGAAGCAGGGAAAAGCTCCAGGAGAAGATGGAATTACTGTAGACATCATACAAGAAGCAAGTGGAGAAATCGAAACAGTACTCGACCAAATTTTCACTCGATGCCTTAATGAAGGGAAAATTCCTGAGGATTGGAACAACGCTACAATGATCTTGCTACATAAAAAAGGTGACATTGAGGATCTCAGGAACTACAGACCTATCAGCCTCCTATCAGTGGTTTATAAAATCTTCACTAAAGTTCTTTCACACCGCTTGAAGGTGACACTGGACATGGCTCAACCGAGAGAACAAGCTGGATTCAGGAGTGGCTACAGCACAATAGATCATATCCACGTACTGAGAGAACTAATTGAAAGAGCGAGAATATGAGCTTCCATTGTGCATGGCTTTTATCGATTATGAAAAAGCCTTTGATTCGGTGAAACCATCAGCAGTTGCAATGGCTCTGAAATCCTGCGGTATTGAAGATGCATACATTAATATTATTAATAACATCTATGAAAATGCAAGTGCAAAGATTCGGCTGTTTGAAAATACAACACACATAAAAATTGGAAAAGGAGTGAGACAAGGGGACACCATATCTCCGAAGCTCTTTAATGCCACATTGGAAAATGTCTTTCAATCACTGAACTGGGAAAACAAAGGGATAAAGATTAATGGAGATTATCTAACCCACCTTCGTTTTGCTGATGACATAGTCATTTTTGCAACTACCCCATCAGAGCTACAGAGTATGATCCAGGAACTTGCTGACAAGAGTAAAGAAGTGGGATTAAAAATGAACTTTCAGAAGACAAAAGTGATGTACAATGCTTTTACAAGAAATGAAGATTTATCGATTGATGGAGAAAAGCTGGAGATAACAGACACGTACGTTTATCTTGGACAGCAGATATCAAGTGAGGGTCACTTTGGTGAAGAAATTAATCGGCGTACAAAACTTGCCTGGAGAGCTTTTGGAAGAAACAGCATAATTTTCAAGAGCAATATGCCATTATGTCTTAAAAGAAAAGTGTTTGATCAATGCATCCTTCCAGTGCTTACGTATGGTGCAGAGACGTGGACCTTAGCTAAAAGAGACATACAAAGGCTGCAGACAACTCAAAGTAGCATGGAGAGGTGCATGCTTGGTGTAACCAGGAGAGATAAGAAGAGGAACACGTGGATCCAAAAATGACAAGAGTGGAAGACATCATGATCAGAGTTAAATCCCTGAAATGGCAATGGGCTGGACATACTGCCAGAAGAACAGACCATCAATGGACAGCCGAAATTTTAGATTGGATTCCAAGGGACAGGAAAAGACCCAGAAGAAGACCACATGGAAGATGGGTGGATGAAATTCGAAAGTATGCGGGAGTGACATGGAGGAGACTGGCACAAGACAGACCGTTGTGGAGGAAACTTGGGGAGACCTTCGTCCAGCAGTGGATTGATAATGGTTGATAATGATGATGATGATGATGATGATATATATATATATATACACACACAATAATAATACGTATCTTCATGAACACTGTATGGAAGACTCAGGTGTGGTGAAGTTCATTAAGACTGAGAAACTGATATCACAGTGCTGCAAAATAATCTGCAGGGTAGTCACAGGGCAAGGCAACCATGATATAAGAAACTAGGTAACAACCCTTGGGAAACAGGCGAGATTTTCCCAGGCCACTGCCTTTCCACCCTAACATGTGAACTGTAAAAATAGTCAGCAGGTAAAAAATAGGGAAACCTAACAAATTTTAGCACCAACCCCTTCATGGAAATTTATTGCTGTCTGTCATGGCATTCTTGTTTTGCAGCTTAGAAAGAAGCCCAATTAAAGATGACAAATAATTGAAATTCACCAGGAAATATTGATCTGTCATGGTAACAAGTATGAGTCATCACTCTGCAAGTGGTGACCAGATGTGGCCTCTTCATTTTTGTAATGCAGTCACACATGACAAGTAGAATTTTTCTTTCTTTCTGAATTGTGTACAGTTATTGACAGATTAGGAAGAAAAGACCATAACAAAGGTTGAGACTTGAGAGCATAGCAAAATTTGCACTAGGCTAATTTATGCCAAAATAAACACTTCCAATAACTTATGAAGAGAACAAGTTTGTAGGCAAAAAGAAATTATCTGATCACCAGTGGAGTAACACAAAATATCTGCCCCCCCCCCTGTGCAAAATTTTCCTAACAGGCCCCCACCACAACATGGTAATAATTAATGCAAAAATTGAGGGTAAATATTTAACTTTGCTGTAGTAAAAATATTGATTTTTTGGTTTGATTGAAGGTTTAACGACCACAATGAGCAACTCATTGGTTCTAGGGAAGGGAGAGAGCCAGTGCCATAAGACAAACACAACATCCATGCTTCACCGGGATTCGAACAATGATCCCTTTTGGACGAATGATCAGAGGCCATCGCTTAGACCACTGCGCCACCAGGGCGGCATAAATATTGATTCCATGATCACTTTAGTATTGCTTTAATTATGTGATCACTTATTCCGGTAAGTATCCTTGATAAACTTAGTACTCAGGGAAAAAAGTGCAAAATCTTTAAATGGCAAATGCTCACGATATCAAATCAAATAAAAACAAATACTGATCTTCGAGTGTATGGTTTCAAACTTCCTTAAAAGCTGTTTAATTCTTTAATACAATAACTTTTGAGAAAGAAGAAAAACAAGTGTTTGCATGAATGAAAAAACCATGAGGAATAACCACTCACCATAAAGATCATGGTAACCTCCAATGGACCAAACACTTCCAACACGTCAATTCATCGTGATGTAACTGGGCTTCCACAGGTTTACAGACCTCTTGCTTACGCTTCTTATTTTCGGGTGTGAAACATCGTTTTTTTCCTTTGCCTTATAGTATGTTACTATAATGCTTGTCAATTCGATAAAAATCATACATACAACTCATTCATACAATTCAAGTAAAAACTATGTACATAAACCTTACATTCACAGGTGATTAAACCTTAGTCAACTCTAATTATGGAACTCCTCCTTCTGTTTCACAACCTCTGCTACTCCCACTGCAATTGTCACACCCATTCAGCCCCGCACATCCAATCCTCTAGTACTTTCGACAGATCCCTGTCATCTTCAGGAGGCAGGTGTGTCTCATCCGCCCACCGCAGCTCAAGTGAGCAGAGCCATCGAGGCCTGGGCTCCAGTCGCTATCTCTGAATCGTTGTGTCTCTGGCGCCATCTATTGTCCCTGCTGCTCTTTTTTCTCTCTTTCTTTTTACGCTGCTGTTCAATTTTTATTAGGGCTTTCCATTGTTCGTTTAAGTTATTTGGCTCATTAATGTTGCATAATCTTGATCTGTTTTTTTCAATTAACACTGATTCTGCAATTCTTAACTGCTTTTCGTTTTTACAGCTCTTAATAATTTTAATATCTTCAAACCTTGGACATTTTTGATTTTCCATACAGTATTGGGTCAATGCTGTCTTAGCCTCTTTTTTATTCCAATTATTATTTATGAATAATAATACTTTTTCCCAGTTAGGTTACACTAATAATAATATAATTTTTTCATTTATGAATTGCACGTAAACTATGCGCACTTTGCAAGAGGTTAATACCTTAAAAGTGCAAATATAATAAGTGTTTGCATTTTTCTAGTTTTAAATACTTCAGCGATATTGTTTCTTTTTAGCGTCATATCTTTTACATTCAAGAAGCAAGCATACTTCACAAAATGAAAAAAACTTACATCACTAAAATCCGGATTCCCTTCTAACGTTCTTAGCGAATATTTCAATCAGTTTCTTTACGTCTAGTTTACTGGCTCGGTCATTCTAAATGCTTTTATGATCGCAAGTCGATCAAGCCTACTTTAAGTGTGCGATGACCGAAGGTAGTTTTTGATTAACTTCAACTTCGAGAACTACCTTTCTGCTGTACCCACAGTCACTGGGATTGTCAAAAAAAAAAAAAAAAAAATTCAATGCTGTCACAAGGTCCAGAACACTGGGTAATATTGTACTGTTTTTGAAATATATGAGCTCCATAAGGTGTTTTACAGAGCCACCAGAAATATTTTTTAACTGGTTGCTCATAGCATTTCTAAATGAAAGTACTTGTGACAAAAAATCACTAGATAAATAATCTCTGTACTGCAACCTTCAAGACTCAGCTGACTGGAATAATTCACTTTCATTTGCATTTAACAAATCAGATGACTGCAAGAAAGGAAATTTATTTGCTACCGAACTTAGTCCTTCAAAATGGAATTTTATTTGAGAAATGGTGATGTTGTCTATAGTTGCAAAAAAGACATTAATTTTGAATTTCTCTTTGGGGTTGTGTAACCTACTGTCTTGATTTATTTAATCAAAGAACTTTTTGAGTGATGCGACCATGTTTCGCTAAATTTATCTTCAACACTCCATGTGTTGGCAAGAATAGATGAAGTGCTTTTAATATCTTTGAATTCTCCTCTTAAATCAGAGCTTTTCACTCGCTGATTGTAGCATGTCAGCTGCATTTAATAATTCAGCGTCCTTTGACTGCAGAAGTTTTGACACATTGCTAACTATTTCCAATATTTTGTGTTCCATAAGAACAATCACAACAAAATCAAAAGGTCTCCAAACATTTTTAAAATCTCTTCGCAGCTATGAAATTTTAGTATGATTTAGGTCAAAACTTCTAAAATGTCATTATACCTGAAACTAATGGCACATAGGGCATCGTATCAAGCACAACTTTTTCCCAGTTAGGTTACACTACGATTTTCCTAATAATTCCCATCTTTTTTCTAATTCTTTTTAACAACAGAATAGTGTCCACCCACATTGTTGGCTCCATCATAAGCTTGTCCTTTACAATTTTCAAGGAACAATTCGTTTTTGTTTATCATCTTTCATTTTACCTCTGTCAGTCCCACTGCACTTTGGTCTTTGACATTTCAAAACCTAAAAATCTTTCGTTAATTTCAATTTCCACTGGAGTCCCATTTTCGTTGTATATGACGGTGACTTATCTAAATATTTGGCCCATTTGTTAATCTTTTCTTACGTCTTGCGTTGTATCTAGAATGGTAGAGTAAAACTGTGCCTCTTTAATTTCTATTATAATTTCCTTCTTAATTTCGGTAGCCAAAAGCTTAAACATATCGTTTTGTATCGTTGAACTGAAATATTTGATTTTCTTTTCTATCAACTGATTAAGAATCAGGTCATATTTGCTGAGAAGCTTAATTATAGATAAATAATAATTCTTCAGTTGGTGGCTTTATATGCAGTGGTTGTAAAACTTGCCGTAACACTGGTAAAGTCTGTTTGATAATAACAGATACAGTCGTGATTCCTATAATAATAAAAGCAATATGAACAGTTGCAGGGTAAATGCGCCATGGCGAGCATCACAGCTACATGCAAGCAGCGGGTGCCTGAGCGAGCATCTATGTGCCAGGAGCGAGGTTGCAGCATAAACGTACATACGTTGTCCTACTTTTCCGTTCTCACCATCCAAGTGTGATGGTCCTTTGCCGGACATTTCATTTGCCCCAACCAATCCAATACAAACATTCCTCATCGCAATGCAGGGGGGGAGTTTTCCCTTGGCTGGAAGTAGCATGAAAGCAATTTATAGCACATCAGGCCAGTTAAGAATTTGCCTTAAAATATGAAAAGCATGGGAAGTGCAAATACTTTTGTCACCTACCACTAAAACCAAAGCTAAATTATTTTAACCATTCTTTTCAAAATAAGTACATCAATAAGAACTCGAAAATTCAGGGTAGCAGCAACAGCAAGAAAAAATACATGTTACTAGTATCAGAAAGCAAAATATCAATTAACAATACAAAGTGGTGACTTTAAGGATTGATTTGTTTGTCCGTGAAAACCATATTGAAACTGGAAATCCAATTGCACGCTTTTAGGGCTCCTCAAGCTCTGGAGACCCAGGCGCGCGCCTCATTGGAAACCCGTCCCTGTACATTAATATGAGAAAGTACTGTATAATAATAATAAAAAATTCGACTCTGAGATGTCAAAGGAAATACAAGTTGTGATGAACTTTGCACAAAAAAGTCTAGTCATGACTACTTTCTATTTTTAAATAAGTCTGATAGATGTATCACCTATTTTTCTCTCTTAAAAAAAAAAAAAAATAAGATTTTCATTTCTAGGAACTTTTGCCTTCTGCCTCATTTATTTAGCACTGATGGAGGGTGGGTACAGCATAATGCTTCACTGATGATGTGACTTCACTGCTGATATTCAATCAGAATGGCAACATGGTAGAGGTCTGAATGGTACATTCAGGTTTAAATGTTCACTGATTCACCCTTTCATGATGCATGTTCTATGGGAATTATTTCAATTCATTTATTGTGACAAACTGACAACATGGGACAGTTGAGATGTACCAAATATGGCATCAGCCATTTTGATTTGACATTGAAGTCCAAGGTAAAATAACGTTTTGAAATTACCTGATGCTTATGTATACATATTTGGTGTTTTTATTAACACGCTGCAAAAGTAATTGGATTTTGTCTTTTTTTTAATGCTGGAAAAAGAAAAGGGGGGGGGAGCTAGGTGCAGCACAACTCAATGTTATGTTAGGGCCTTATTGCTCCCGATTCCAATTTTCACTAGTCTGCTGCTTCATAAATTCCTCCATCCATTTCATACCTTGCATTTCACTTGCCAAAACCAGTTAACTACTCACCATTTTTTAAAGGCAAAGGGTCAGGGTGGCCTAATGTTAGTGTGCTCAACTTGAGACTTGGCACAAATGCTGGTTTAAGTCCAGCTGACCACTAAAGATCCGTCGTGGCTCAGAAGTCATCCTAAACAGATGGACCTCCTTGTTATAAACAGGACCAGGTTTAGATGAAATTTGCCCCCCCCCTCGCTACTCATTATTTTTCTTTTAATATACACTGGCGGAAAGTGAAAAAAGAACACCAAGAAGGAATTGGCGGACGATCATGAAATTTATATATGCTAATGGGGTCGAGTTTACGTAGGTGTGATGTTAATTTCAGGACCAACCGGTGAGCGCTTACGCCACAGCACGGCGAAGTGAATGTAATCAGTCGTCGGCGTACGGACACTTGCGAAGACCCTGAAGAAGCTGCAATGCCTGGACATGGAAGACGTGTACGATTTCAGCAGTTATCGGACTTTGAGCGAGGTCGTCTAGTCGGACTCCGCGAGGCCGGGTGGTCGTATTGTCGTATTGCGGAGCGAATTGGACGGGAAGTATCGGTGGTGGTACAATGGTGGCGTAGATGGTCCAAGGAACATTCCCACATGAGAAGACGTGGAACCGGGAGTCACAGACGGACTGACGAGCGGACCGATCGACACATAAGAAGAGCAGCTTTGTCAAGCAGAACATCCACTGCAACGCAAATCCGAGCTGGCGTTGCACCTGAGGTGACTGTGCGAACAATTCGCAACCGTCTACTGGATGCAGGACTACGTGCACGTATGCCTCCGACTCCAGCCCACCGTCAGGAACGGCTGCAGTGGTATCACCAATGTCTGCACTGAAGAACGCAATGGTGATCTGTCGTGTTCAGCGATGAAAGCAGATTCTGCTTGGGAGCCTCCGATGGCCGTATGCGTGTTCGCAGACGCACAGGGGAGCGTCTCCACCCTTCTTGCATCCGCCAGCAACACACAGGGCCTACACCTGATCTCCTGGTGTGGGGAGCGATCAGCTATCACTCCCGTACACAACTAGTGTTTGTACCGGGTACGTTAAACAGCACCTCCTACATCAACAACATCATTCAGCCCGTTGTTGTGCCATTTGTAAGGTCGGTCCATCGTGGTGTTTTCCAGGAAGATAACGCACGCCCACACACGCCACGTGCAACGCAACATGTATTTCAGGGTGTGAGACAACTTCCATGGCCTGCATGTTCACCGGACTTGTCCCCCATTGAGCATGTGTGGGATTTTATGGGACGACTTATCCGGTCTCCCCAGCCAGCCACGACCATCCCCGATTTATGCGTCCAGGTTGAGGATGCTTGGAACTCAATGCCCCAAACTTAAATCCAACATCTGTACGACAGACTCCATTCCAGAATTGCACAGTGTGATGCAGTAGTTGGCGGTTCAACCTCGTACTAACCATGTTACATGGAAATGTTATTTTTCAGTTTACCAGCAAATACAGCTGTATTTTGCTATAATGTTTTGATCACGTTATCCTCTGTATTCCGTTATTATGCTGTATAAATTTCGTTGGTATCAGACGTCTCCTTCTTGATGTTCTTTTTTCACTTTCCGCCAGTGTATATTGATATTTTGTTAACAATTTTTAGATGATTCAAAAATCAAATTTTGGTATTTTATTTTGATAAAATCTTTAAAAAGTGCCTTTATTTTTATTACTGTTTATTATTTATGAAATTTTAAAACGAACGTAATCATGACAGAGGTGGTATCTATGTTCAAACCTGAACTTGTATCTTTTGACCCCCCCCTCCACTCACAGTATTGGAATTTTGTTAGCAATGGAAAGGAAACGAACCGCAGGTGTTCGGCTGAGGTGACAAGCTACAGCATTTCTCAAATAAAGATAAAAAAATATCAAACTGCATACCACAGGACTTATATCTATTGTTTGGTTATAAATATAGTACTGCAAAATAATAATGTTTAATTTTTACCAAATTGTGCAGTCGTATAATTGCACAGATCAGTGGGAAAATTCACCTCTGGCTGTAGCCCGGTTACCCCATCCAAATACAGCACTGGTTATAAACATGTGTAACCCCCATTGCTTGAGGCTTAAATCATCTGGCATATTTAGCTCTTTGTGTAGCATAAGTAGTGCCTGGCACGGATTACAAAACACCCAATCAACAATCATTAAAGCAAGATGTTTGTTCTTGGCAGCAAGAGAATGATGACAAATTACAGTAACAACAGAATTCCTGAAACTTGCACGATTGACACTAGAACAGGGGAAAAAATATGCAGCATCGCTTTAAGCTTTGTGATGCAAAATAGCAGTTAGCGATGAAAGGTTATATGTAATTTTTTATGTATATTTTACAATTCCATCTTCTCATATATCAAACTCATATTTGAATTACAAAACCTTATTTAAAGTTTAATATGAAAATTTCCATTAATATCTCTATTTTAAAAAAAAGTAGGGTATGGCAAAACGCTATTGGCTGTAATGATAAACTGCAGCCTATGCATATTTCTGGGTTTATCTCCAACACTCTTTTTTGTCATATCTTATTCAGTGCATCATTTTCTACACGCTGGTGATGTTTTCATACCGATTCGCTGCCATTTCTTATCTATATTTTACAATTCCATCTTCTGGGTTTGAACAGTGTACCTTGTATCAAGTTTAGCATTGTGGTACTCATTTAAGTTCAGTTTTTCATAGGGATGGTTCACAGTGCAGCCCCCCAGTATCTAAAAAAAAAAAAAAAAAAAAAAAAAATTAGGCCTAAAAAGACGTATATAAAAATGTTCAACCTGTGATCTTTTCCTCCTGATTGCAAGGGACCTTCCTTTTCTTTACTGGGATTTTTTCACGTAGCATACACGTTATTGACCCTGTTAAGAAGTTGTGGAAGGGAATCATACCCAGATCCCACAATCATTACGTGGATTTTCTCCACTAATGAGTCATTGTATACGATTTTGCTTACACATTAAAAATAAAATTCTATTCATAACTTAATCGTGTTTGCTTTCAGATAGAAAAAGCTTCCTCATGTAGCCCCACTTTTGCAGTGATGATGTGGTCTAAGTCAGACAGCAGTCTATGATTTTCCATATCTACTAAAATATTTTTAGATTTTTCTTTGCGTTACTGATTACAGTATTATTGATAGATATTGAAAGGTGAGCTAGTCATTTTTTATAATAAATGAATGATTTAAATAAAAGTTGGAAAAGTGCTCCATGTAATTACTCAATTGCTCTGCAACGCTAAACCTGAGGAGAAAAATTGCTCCCCCAAAAATCAGTTATTTCTCTCCCTGCACGGAAAGGTTGAGTATTTTTATACGTATACACTGAGTGGCCACTTTATTATGACCACCTGAGAGTTTTAAGCAAATAAGCTATGGCTGCATGCTGTTACAGCCAGAGAGCGAGGCTAGTATAAAAAGGGAAAGCTTAGTGCTTGCGACAGTAGTAGAAGTGATTTTTAGGTGACGAGATGGGTAAAAAATGCGATTTGACGGACTTTCAACGTGGGATGATTGTAGGAGCTCGGAGCCATGAGCGAGTATCACCGAAACCGCCGCATTTGTGAAATGTTCCAGAGCAACTGTTGTTAAAGTGTTTAAAGACTGGACTGTCAGCCAAAAAACTGGGTCTCTACGTGCAACGTGTGGTCGCTATCGACGACTAGTGACTGCTAGGGCGAAACGGAGTGTCTGGTAACAGACAACAGAAAGGCAACAGTGCAGCAAATTACAGACCATCTTAATCAAGGATCCCCTCAAATGATCTCTGCAAGCACTGTTCGCCGTACACTGTATCGAATGAGATATGGCAGCCGAAGGCCTGTTCGAACACCTTTGCTGTCTGCAGTTAACAAGAGAAAACATCTCCAGTTCACACAAGGATTGGGCAGTCTATAATTGGAAACAAATTATGTGGTCTGATGAATCACGTTTTCAATTGCACCATGGCAATGGCCGGGTGAGAATTTGGCTGAAAAAGCACGAAAGCATGGACCCCAAATGCATTGCTACAAGCCTTCAAGCTGGTGGAGGCAACGTTATGGTTTGGGGAATGTTTTCCTGACATGCTTTGGGCCCTTTAATTCGTGCTGATCAACGTCTGACTGGCACATCATATCTTAACATCGTTGTGGACCAAGTGCATCCTGTCATGTGGATGGTTTATCCCAATGGCGATGGCTATTTTCAACAAGATAATGCGTCTTGCCATGGTGCTCGTATTGTACAGGATTGGTTTAAGGAACATGCCGGTGAGTTTACTTTGCTTAGGTGGCCCCCACAATCTCCAAATCTCAACCCCATTGAGAATTTGTGGGATGAAATTGAACGAGCCATCAGACAGCTGGATCCACAACCCTGCAATCTCACACTCCTGGAAAGTGCTATTCATCAAGCATGGTCTCAGATTCCACAAACTACCTATCAACATCTCGTGGAGTCCATGCCACGAAGAATCGACACAGTATTAAAGGCAAAAGGTGGCCCAATGAAGTACTGAGGAAGTGGTCATAATAAAGTGGCCACTCAGTGTATATATTAAGCAAACAGGGTTAAGGGGAGTCACAATTATGTTTAGCATTGGTGCTAATGCGGAGTTTGACTAAGGAATTTCTTAAATTTAAGCTTGGAACACAATGGCAACTCTGCCTGAAAAAGGGAATTTGCCAGGCAAATATTTGATAGCTATTGGCTGGAGAACAATGAAGACTCCAACCCTGAGTAACAATTGCTATGTTTTTACAGAAATAAAATTAAAATTTGACCACTTATAAAAATCAGTGTTCGAAGTTGGGCGAGATGGCATCCCAGCAGTTAATATTATTTACCATCCCAGCATTTAATAAAATTTAAGCCCGTCACAGACTATAAAAAAATTAGGATGAAAGGGCAAATTTTAACACAAAAACCAGCAATTGAAATTTTTAATGGATTACATTGATAAATGATAGCAGCTGGGACAGAAAAGATCAGACAGATTAAAGGGGGAAGGGGCTAAAGGGCCAGTCAGTTCAGGGGCCCATTTCATAGTCTGACAGGGGCCTGGATTTTTCGTAAGTTTTGGTCCCCAACAAAATGAGTGTGCCAACACCCATTTTATTGAGGGCTGAAAACTTCATGTGGGTAAAAAAGTTCCAAAAAGCGTAAATCGAAGAAATAATTTCAGTTATTCATATTAAATTTATTGCTTCCATTGTCTGGAGGCCCCCAATTTTTTTTTCCTACCTACAGACATTGCTATGTTTTTCTCTCTCAAGTTCCCCTCATAAATGGGCCATATTTTCCAGCAATTTGAACCAAACTATGAATAATAAATTATTTCACTTAAAAAGCTTGAGTAAGACTAGATGGTATGGTCATTATTAATGAGTAAGAGCACTGTTCAGTGTTCACCGACTATGACAATACTTTTAGTGCCCCAGATAGTGTATCTGAGAATTTAATAAAAAAAAAAAAAACTAGAACCTCGGCAGAAAGCAAAATCCTTACAAAAAAGTTTATGAAATTTGAATCTGTTTTCATGTGTGCTCTTTGGGCATGATATTTTGGAAAGATGCGATAAAGTTAGTACTAAATTACAAAAGCCGTCACTAGATTTGTTAATTGGATGTAACCTTCTTCGGTCACTATCCCATTTCATTGGCAATGAAAGAAATAATTTTGAAAAATATGAAGAAATGGCTAAAACATTAAGTGAAAAATCTCCTGGAAGTTTTGTCAAATCACGATCAAATAAAAATATGCAGATGACAATAGCCGTAATGAAACAATTTGAAGTAGAAACATTTAATGTGATTATTGATGAGTTATTGATATATATAATAATTTGATTGTTTTCCTAAATTTATTCAGTATATTGAAACTATATTTGGTAATACAGTAAAAGCTCTGAATGGCAGACACCTCTGGACCAGATAATCTGTCCGCTATTAGGAGGTACACGCCCGTCTACTAAAGCCATCGCGCAATACGAACTTTGTGGCCGGTATTCTTTTGCTGTTAAAAATAAAGTTGCATCTATAAACATACATACTTGATATGTACATATTTATGTAGTAATAAATTCCGAAACCACATTAGTAATACTGGACACGAAATTGAATATATGTACACGAAAATTGAATATATGTAGACAGTAACTTAAATATTTGAGTTTTTCAAACATGAGAGAAAATGCAATTTGCGTACATATGTTTATACGTAATTCAATGCACGTTTCTGATTAACCAATGTTTTAAAACTTAAAGTACTTACAGCTAATTCATCAATTTATCTGTTAGCATCCTTCCTTCAAAAAAAAACAAAAAAACAACTGACAACAGTGTTTGATTTTTTTCTTTCACCGTTTACAGCCCCTTTTTCAATTTCATCAAAAGTGTTAGTCCCTAACAATCACTTTTGCTAATAAAATTTTTTAAGTTTTTCACTAAATTTTTTCGCGGCTGTGAAGTTCTTAATGTTGCACACCTTTTCTGCAGCTCAGTCCACTGCTTCTTCTTGAGGAACTTTGCTGTCTCTTCGACCATGTCGTTCTTGTTGGGTGTGTGTGAAGAAATGAAATCTTGCATCTATCGTCTGTTCAAAACACAGTTCATCAACTGTAATAAAATCATTTCATTTCCCTCACAGTTTAAACAAGTCACGAGTTCAGAAATCGAGCGCAGATCATCTGCATTGAAAGTACATACTCTTTGTCTACCGAGACAAACCCTGCTTTGGAAACGATTAACGGACTGCGGTTATTCTTTGATTGCGAAGGTTACTCAAGTGACGGCATGGAGAGCATTAACGTGAAATAGAGGGTAAACAATAGCTAGGAATGATTTCAATACAGTGTGCTTGGCATTGCTATAAAATTTTGCATACCTTTTTCCCTTCAGTGAACGCATTTTTAGCTTTTTTGACTGAAATCGCTGTCCGCTTTTCAGAGGTAAAAACACAGAACCGCCTATACTTTGGGGACTACAAAACTGTCCGTTAAATGGAGGTGTCTGCTATTCGGGAGTGTCCGTTAAGAAGGTTTTACTGTACCAATAACAAACTGTCAAGTAGTGCGGGTTTTTTTTAAAAATGGCATTGGTAAAAAATAACTTGCGATAGACGGTGCTTTTTTATTTTTTTTTATTTTTTTTATTGGAGGTTTAACGACCACCGTGAGCAACTCAATGGGCTATAAGCAGTCGCCTGTCCCTAATTTAGGGTCACTGGTTCCAGGGAAGGGAGAGAGCCAGCACCGTAAGACAAACACAACATCCATGCCTCACCGGGATTCGAACCCGGACCCCGTTCGGACGAATGATCAGAGGCCATCGCGTAGACCACTGCGCCACCGGGGCGGCAAGACAGTGCTTCAACAAAGACTTAATGGTCTGGCTATCATGTCATTAGTACATGATATCGCCAAGCAGTTATCGTTCGACAATGTTGTGCACTCCTTCGTAAACCTCAAAGCAAGGAAAAAGACATTTTAAAGATGAACTTAAACTCCTGAACTATGTGTTAACTTCTGTTTTTGTGCATTCATTTCTAATTTTTGTTGTCTATACTTGATTCAATGTTAGTGTTCTTTTAGTATAAAATTTTTGTAAAATATGTTTAAATTTGAAAAGATTTTGGGTTTTGGGGCACTTTTGGGGTATACTAGCAATGTTTATATTCTACACAGAGTACAGTTGAAGAGATTTTCTTAGCTCACTTAGCAGTTCTAATGTAATTACTGCCTTGCATGACAAGTTTGTAAACTTTCTACACAACTGGGTTTACACTGAAAGAAACCTTTTTGGGTACTCATTTTATAAATAAAGTAAACATATTGCTACTGCTATTAAGAGCATTGGTAGTTTACCTGACATATGTCGAGTAATGTGTTGGGTGATATTTCTGTCATTTTTTTGTAATTTTACAAAAACACTGGCAGTTAAGCACAAAGACCGGTGTGCCGAAACATTTCACCTAATTTTTAGAAATTGAATGGCTTCGATAAATTTCAGTCTTGCCACAGATGGAGCATACACACAGAAATGTCTTGAGTTATGAGTAAGTGATATTTCTGTCATTTTTTTGTAATTTTACAGAAAACACTGGCAGTTATTACTACACAAATACCTGTGTATTGAATTGATATATTTCACCTAATTTTTAAGAAATTGAATGGTTCTGATAAATTTCTATCTTACCACAGATGAGGTACACACACTGCTCACACGAGATTTCTTCAATGTGTTGGTTTGCAGAAAAAAATTTTCAACATCTTCAAACAGACATTTTAAAGACAAAACTCCTGAACTAGGTGTGAACTTCTGTTTTTGTGCATTCATTTCTAATTTTTGTTATCTATACTTGATTCAATGTTTGCATTTCTTTAGGAACAAATATTAAAAATAATACATCTCTTTATGTCTGCAAACACATAAGAAGTACTTTACAAGGCCTTAACACACACATATATATATAAAAGATGTAGGAAGCATGGTGTTAGAATTTTTAGCACCTACAATTGTGTGCTAAATAAAAATTTCCTGGCCCCAACGTGGTCTGGGTGAATTTGACCATTATACAATTTATGCCTCGTTCGCCAAAACTAGTTGTCACCCTAGTCACAGGAAAAGCGAGGAAAACTAGTTATCTACTGCATTCGTTTACTTAACTTGTGCGGCCTAATAAATAATTTGAACGAAATACATGAAATAAAAATCAGACTTGTTTCAATTCTTATGCCTGTCAGATGTTACCAAAACCACTTAATACTAACATTCTCATCATAATGCACTTGAACTTACACAAAAAAAAAAAAAAAAAAATACTTACCGAAAATAAATGCTGCGGTGCTTAACTATCGGCAACATAGTCACACGATACGAGTTATCTTTACTTCACGAAGAGACTTCCATCGCTTCATGCCAATATGGCGGCCAGTGAGATGTTCAGGGCGGCCAACAATCCACTCTTTATATCGCCAAAATCACAAGCAAATATCTCCAGAAAATCACCAGATTTAAGGAATAAATCAGCAGTGCCGTATTACACAAGTCTGAAACGAAATATATATATATATATATATATAGATGAAAGGGATGTAAGGTCAGGTGATGCGTAACATCACAGCCTCTCCTTGACAAATGTCAACCCCGCCTTCTCGTGGTGCATCCTGTTCCCACTAAAGGGGCTCTGACGACCGCAAATAGCGGTATAACTATACCATCGGGATCAGAGGAAATGCTATCCCACACTCACCAACCCGCTTGGCCAGCGTGGTGAGTTATGGCCAAACACCTCCAAAATGACTCTACAACTTAAATCTTGGCCCTCAGTCTCCGGCAGCTGGAATGTACCTGGCCAAGGCAGCGGCCAGTGCGACATGAAGGCAGAGGGTGCTAAGAATCCCCGGAGGACCGGACTAGGCTGCCATTTGATGCTGACCTTGGCTACCTACAACGGACGCTCCCTATCTTCTGATTCAAGGCTTCTTGAATTGGAAGAGGAACTACAAAGGATCAAGTGGGACATCGTCGGGCTAAGTGAGGTAAGGAGAAAAGGAGAAGATCTCATTGAACTGAAAAGTGGACATCTCTTCTATTATCGTGGGACAGATACTGGCAGAACTAGTGGTGTTGGATTTATAATAAACAAGAAACTGAAGGATAAAGTGGTAGAAGTTGAAAGTTCCTCTGACAGAGCTGCACGACTCGTTATCCAACTATCGAGAAGATACCAAGCTCAGATTATTCAAACTTATGCACCCACCACAAGTCATCCTGAAGAAGAAATTGAAGAATTTTATGAGGAAATTCGTCATCTAAATAATAAAGGTAAGCAGCACTTGAAGATAATTATGGGGAGATTTCAATGCAAAAATAGGGCACCGGCAACAGAATGAAACTTCAGTAGGTAAATTCGGTCACGGCAACAGAAACCAGCGTGGAAATACTCTCGTTGAGTTTGCAGAGGCAGAAGGATTTTTCATCTTGAATTCCTTTTTCAAGAAAAAGCCACACAGGAAATGGACATGGAGACATCCAATTGGGATGACAAGTGAAATTGATTTTATTATGTGTAACAAAAAAATTCGTCATCGAAGACTGCAGTGTGCTAAACAAGTTCAACACAGGTAGTGACCATAGATTGGTGAGATGTAAGATGCACCTCAACACTAAACTGGAACGTGGCAAGCTCATAAGACAAACAAAATGTATTGACATAACCAACCTTAAAAAACACCATAATACTTTCAAGTTGGAACTGAAGAACAGATTCTCTGCTTTAGAAGGCCTAACATCGGAAGAAGTGGATATTTCGGAAGTTAACAGAAAAGTAACCAAAGCTCTTATGGAAACAGCAACAAAATTAGCTGGGTCTAAGAACAAGTTGCATGTAAACAAATTATCAGGAAAAACCAAAATGTTGATGCAAAAAAGAAGAGAGATGAGGACAACTAAAGAAGATGTGACTTCCAAAGTGGAATATATAGAGCTATGCAAGACAGCACGAAAAAGTATCACTGAAGACGTCAGGAAATTCAACTGTGAGCTAGTGAGGAAAGCAATTGAAAACAACCAAAGCCTAAAGATAGCAAAGGGACATCTCAGTAAAGGAAGAAAACAGATTATGGCTCTGAGAAAAGAAGATGGTTCTATAACAAGAAATAGAGGCAGAAATTTTGACAAGAGTGAAAGATTTCTACTCCAAATTATATGAAAGGATGATGATACATGTACTCCAGACATCATGAAAGGTACCAGAGTTCTTCCAGTCCTCCCAGCAGAAGTTGCTCATGCAATCAAGAACATGAAGCGGGGGAAAGCTCCAGGAGAAGATGGAATTACTATAGACATCATACAAGAAGCAAGTGGAGAAATTGAAACAGTACTCGCCCAAATTTTCACTCGATGCCTTAATGAAGGGAAGATCCCTGAGGATTGGAACAATGCTACAATGATCCTGCTACATAAAAAAGGTGACATTGAGGATCTCAGGAACTACAGACCTATCAGCCTCCTATCAGTGGTTTATAAAATCTTCACTAAAGTTCTTTCACACCGCTTGAAGGTAACACTGGACATGGCTCAACCGAGAGAACAAGCTGGATTCAGGAGTGGCTACAGCACAATAGATCATATCCATGTACTGAGAGAACTAATTGAAAGAGCGAGGGAATATGAACTTCCATTGTGCATGGCTTTTATCGATTATGAAAAAGCCTTTGATTCGGTGAAACCATCAGCAGTTACCACGGCTCTGAAATCCTGCGGTATTGAAGATGCATACATTAATATTATTAATAACATATATGAAAATGCAAGTGCAAAGATTCGGCTGTTTGAAAATACAACACACATAAAAATTGGAAAGGGAGTGAGACAAGGTGACACCATATCTCCGAAGCTCTTTAATGCCACATTGGAAAATGTCTTTCAATCACTGAACTGGGAAAACAAAGGGATAAAGATTAATGGAGATTATCTAACCCACCTTCGTTTTGCTGATGACGTAGTCATTTTTGCAACTACCCCATCAGAGCTGCAGAGTATGATCCAGGAACTTGCTGACAAGAGTAAAGAAGTGGGATTAAAAATGAACTTTCAGAAGACAAAAGTGATGTTCAATGCTTTTACAAGAAATGAAGATTTATCGATTGATGGAGAAAAACTGGAGATAACAGATACGTATGTTTATCTTGGACAGCAGATATCAAGTGAGGGTCACATTGATGAAGAAATTAATCGGCGTACAAAACTTGCCTGGAGAGCTTTTGGAAGAAACAGCATAATTTTCAAGAGCAATATGCCATTATGTCTTAAAAGAAAAGTGTTTGATCAATGCATCCTTCCAGTGCTTACGTATGGTGCAGAGACGTGGACCTTAACTAAAAGAGACATACAAAGGCTGCAGACAACTCAAAGAAGCATGGAGAGGTGCATGCTTGGTATAACCAGGAGAGATAAGAAGAGGAACTCGTGGATCCGAAAAATGACGAGAGTGGAAGACATCATGATCAGAGTTAAATCCCTGAAATGGCAATGGGCTGGACATACTGCCAGAAGGACAGACCATAGATGGACAGCCGAAATTTTAGATTGGATTCCAAGGGACAGGAAAAGACCCAGAAAAAGACCACATGGGAGATGGGTGGATGAAATTCGTAAATATGCGGGAGTGACATGGAGGAGACTGGCACAAGACAGACCGTTGTGGAGGAAACTTGGGGAGACCTTCGTCCAGCAGTGGATTGATAATGGTTGACAATGATGATGATATAGATGAAAACACAATGTAAGCGTTTATGTTGCAAATTTTAAAAACCTCAATGAACGCTAAGACCAAACAACATGCAAACTTTTAAAAACCTTAATGAATGTTAAGCCTAAGGATTTAGAGTAAAACAATATGTACATGCAATAAAACTATGAAAATAAAATTATGATAAAGTTAAAGTAACAAACAACGTTGAAACCAAGGACGTAGTTAAATTATATGCAAATGCAATAAAATTAAAAAAATAAAACAATGACGTAGTTAAAAGAACGAATATATATATATATTATATATGTTGTTAATATTGTGAATTCAACTGGCTTCTTTGATATACTAAACATTTACCACAGAATATGAGTTCTCAACAGCAGGAGAGTTAACTGGAGGACCCATAGGAAATGAAAATGTGATATAAGATGGAATTCATCCCCATCACATGAAAATTTTGTATTAATATTTGAAACAATTTCCTAGTGTATTACTTACACAGCTAAAACCTTAAACATGCTTTCTGTCATCCATGTATATTTTACAAGTTTGGACATAAATTTATCTTCAGGTCAGCTTTGTAAGAAAACTGAACAATTTTACATTATATAAAGAAAAACAATGTTTTATCAGTCAGTCTGCTCAGAAGTTTTCAAATTCATCATCTGAATATGGCATCTGAGATGACGACTGACCCTCGGTGAATCTGCCATAAATTGCCATTGTGGCAATTTTTCAACTACTTCTTTTGATTGATTTGATTGGAGGTTTAACGACCACCGTGAGCAACTCAATGGGCTATAAGCAGTCGCCCGTCCCTAATTTAGGGTCACTGGTTCCAGGGAAGGGAGAGAGCCAGTGCCGTAAGACAAACACAACATCCATGCCTCACCGGGATTCGAACTCGGACCCCAGACGGACGAATGATCAGAGGCCAGCGCCTTAGACCACTGCGCCACCGGGGCGGCTACTACTACTTCTTTTGGAAGCTGATATTCATGACACTACTTGCCCTCACGTTTCAAACCAAACTTTATGATCAGTATGCTGACTAAAGTGTCAGTTTTCACTGTATTTCTGGTTTTGTTTTTTACATGACTTACATAACTGAAAACTCGTTCAACATCTGCATTCGAATGTGGCAGTGTTAAAACATGTAACGCAAAATCAGAAAGTTCCTTAAAAGGATTTTCTCCTGTTGAGTCCTTGTACGATGCTATTTCACACCACAGCTTTACAGTCAGGAACTTTAGCTCATTTGCGCTAATATAGATGCATCGGAATAAAAAGGTGCTCCTAAATTTACAACAGAAGCCTTCAGTGGTCTTAAGCATTCTGATACAGATAACAAAGACATATGCTGCAAAATCTAAATGTTTGATGGTAATCGTTTCCTCAGCTGTGCTACAAGTTCCTTCAACAACAGAACACATTTTTTTCGCATATCCTTTCAATAGTTTCTGGTGTTAAATTATTTTTAAAATTTTGAAATATAAGATAAAATAGGATCCTTTAATGACAAACATTTTCTCATACTTCAATTCAGAGCAGACAACCAACTGCACGGGTGGGAAACTGCGCAAGAGTTACCGCTTGCAACAGGAAGTATACAGTTTATTTAGAAATCTCCTTTTAGAACACTCTACATATTCGTATGAGGTTCGAGTCAAAGGTATTTTAGGGGGAAAAAAACTGACAAAAAGTAGAGAAAAGAAATTATTGTTTAAAACATGAAATGATACAAAAGTGGTGAAATACAATAGAACAGGAAATACGGAAGACAAGATTAAAAATCATAAATGGATCCATTTGTTTATCAGTTTTGTTGTTAATAATTATGTTTATTCTTTGTTGGTGATATTCCCATATTTAAAATGAATAAGTGTGTATTTTACATTAACTTTTAGTAAATTCTTGAAATGTAAATTATATAGTCGAAATTGAATTAAACATTATACATAAATTTTTGCAAATAATTACTGCTGTTATCTTGGAAGCTAAAATAAGATATGTTCGAGAGTATAAGATATCTTTAAGTTATATTACATTTTAGCTACAAATATTTTAAATTGAAAAAGCTTTCTCAATAATCTTAGTTAGTACCTTCGATAATTTTTATAAATTACAGGACCCAATGCTTTCAATTTATTAAAGGTTTTTTGAGCGCCGTTAGATCTGATTTCAAATTCCAGAAATCTTCTGAGGTCACACTTTATGGCAATTTTTATCTGCTCTGTATTTTTGGATTTTTGTTCAAAGGATAATGCATTTCTATTTTTCCAAATATTATATTTTGTGATTGCTATTATAAGATGCATTATTAAATTTTTTTATTCAGAGCTGTGTAACGGTGTATGATACAAGATTTGGTGGGTAGTAAATTTATCTTTATAATTTAAATATTTTTGTAACCAATCCCAGAAGTGTTTTGATTACAATCAACGAATAAATTTTCAAGAGTTTCCTCTGAACACAGAAGGTGCAGGTTGGACTAGGTAATTTTTTAATTTTAAACAGACATTTTCTTGTAGGAACAATATGTGAAATTTTGAAGAATAAATCTATAGAATGAGTACTTAATTTTATTTTGTATTGCTGTATCCAAATATTTTTCACCGTATTAGATAGCAGTGTATCTTCTAATTTTGTTGAATGATTTTTGTTTAACACTAGGTATATTTTACATGATTTATCATCATGGGTGATATTTTTTAAAGTGGATTTATCCGTTATTTCCTTCCAAATACTTCTCATTTTTGCATAATTATTTCCTGTGAAATAAACAAATGTTATTTGAGGTGTGGATTAGTTGAAGCACTGTATTTCTCTACCAACCTAAAATTTTAATATTTTAAATGCTGGGTGCTTCCCATTTTGAAAAAAAATTCTAAGTGTAAGGAAACGGAGTAAATCGCTTTTCAAAGATGGTCTCACAATACCTAATCCCCCGTATTCAAATTTGTTTTACATTACGTTTCCCTTTATTTTATCCCCCTTTCCTTCCCAAATGAAACGGAAAGGAAGTTGTTCTGCCATTTTTATGACATCTTTAGGAATTCCAAAGGTTCTGGCAAAGTAATAAATCTTTGAGAAATGTTTATAATTTTGGCCTTTGAAAAGAAGGAATAATTTTTTGTTTCCAATTTTGTATTATATCTTCCCATACTTTCGATACATTCTTTCCATTTTGTAGTTAAATTTGGTTCCTCATAAACCAGATGGCCCTACTGTCTGTCCTGCAGATGCTGCATGGAAACCACCCGGGGGCGAACTTGTAGTTGGAATAATCGAAATGGACGTTCACGGTTAGGGTTGCAAATTGACAAAAACAGAGAGTAAGACTAAAAATCTCCAGATTTCTCGCTAAATGAGAAACGATATCTCTAGTATTGAGACATGTCGCTGGAGTGATAATTTTGTCACCAGATGTAAATCATTATCTCCAGATCTGGCGACAAAATCGCTAAGTTGGTCACCCTGGAGATGTTGCCATTCGACAGCACGTAAAAAAACAGGCATTATACCGTAATGGTTAAAACAGTTTAAATACAGTGCCTAGAAGAATTAGTGTCGTGCTCGCAGAAAAACTTGCTGCCCGCAATCATGAAAGCGGTAGATGGCGCTGCGATCGGATGTCACGTCGCTTTTCGGGAGGAAGGACGACGAAAATGCAGATCTTTCTATGACACACACCCAGTTCGTCAGCATTATGTGTACTCCTTGAACGATATTTTATAAGCAGATAACTTAAGTATTTACGAAATAATCGACACACCTCTTTCACCACCCCCTCACCCAAAAAAAAAAAAAAAAAAAAAAAAAAGAACGAACGGGGTGCTCAAGATTCATTAATAAGGGTATCGTAGTTCAAGTTAAGCTTTGCATTGTGCTAACGTCAACATTAATGTTAGATATTTCGGAAGTTTTAGAGTCATACATGGGTTACATTATGCAAGAACACTGGAGACCAATATGCAGTTTACAATCACTGAAACATCAACTTACAGTATAAAGTAAAAATAAAAAAAAAGAAAATATTTTGCCCCTTAAAACCTTACCGGAAAAAAAAGGGGGAAATATTTTCTCAATGAGACATTGGCTTTATAATTTGCATTCCAATAATCCAAATAGGTCTTGAAATTCAGTAACCTAAAAACTTAAAATTATTTAATAATATACTTCATTTTTGAGCAATGAGTGACTAAATTTCTTGGTAAGAACATGGGATCAAAATAAATATTGAAACTTAATGCTTTCCATTTAGTTGCAGAATGTGGCTTTGAAAAGAAGCCTTTTAATGAGTTAAAAATAGAATACAACAAATGTGATTACTATTTTTAAAATTGGTCTATTTTCTAATAATATACCAACTGTAATCCATTTATAAAAATCATTCCTAAAAAAAACTTAGCCTGTGATACGATAAACAAAATGAATCATACTGAACAGAAGTAAATATACAAAACCTGAATGTATATGATGACATTCTTTTAAAGAAAAATAATTATAACATTTTTTCTTTACTTTTCTTCACCTTATAATAATTATGTGATTAAATTTGCTATTCAAATGGGTTTGCAGTGAAGAGAGGAAAATTGTTTTGCACCTTAAGTAAAAAGTTTAATAAGGTAAAAATTAAGAAGTGGGTGTTCATGGAGTCTGTCTAAATGGGATAATTCTATGCAGTCCTTGTAAACTATTTTTACCCTTAAAAAAAAAAGGAAATTATTAATGTAGCATACACACAGGCGTAGCATGGGGAAGGCACAGTAGGGCATGTGCCCCCTCTCCCCACTTAAAAATTGGAAAAACTAATTAGTCGTTCTCCTTTTAAATGCCATAAAGTGTGATATACAGCGAAGGGAACACTACGTAATAGCCATCATTGTTATGACTGCTTTCCAGCAGAAATTCATGCGCAATAGCATGCAGTCATCTTTACGATGGGTTTCATCATCAGATGAGAGCATGAGGTCAGTGCCGTCTTAACGCTTTTGGGGGTCCTGGGCCGTCATATTTTTCGAGGCCCCCGATTATGTATATACAGAACATATACAACATATGGATATATATATATACAATGTATCAGAATTATTATATACACCACCATTACCATGTTACCCCAATATCCAGTAACTTTTTAAATACCACTTGAACGAAAAATGCCGTGTTCGAAGTGGGCAGGTATGGCATACTGGTAGTTAACAAAAATGGAAGTGAGCATACCGGCAGTTAAAAAAACATTGTTTACCCATCCTGGTATGTAATAAATTATAAACCCGTCACAAACTACGTAAAGAAATTAGGTTGAAAGCAAAAATTTTAACGCAAAAATCAGCAAATGATATTTTTAATGGCTAAAATTGAAAAATGATTAGCAGCTGGGACTGAAAAGACGTTAAGTGCTCTGCTGTTACACTACAGTTTTAGTGTAGCAGCAGAGCACTTAACATACTGAAGCAGAATGGCTTTCGATTTAAAATCTTGGTGTCGACCATATCGGCAGTAGCTCTGTGCCACTTCGATCACTGGATTGGATTTTTTTTTTTTAACGACCACCGTGAGCAACTCAATGGGCTATAAGCAGTCGCCCGTCCCTAATTTAGGGTCACTGGTTCCTGGGAAGGGAGAGAGCCAGTGGCGTAAGACAAGCACAACATCCATGCCTCACCGGGATTCGAACCCGGACCCCGTTCGGACGAATGATCAGAGGCCATCGCTTAGACCACTGCGCCACCGGGGCGGCCTTTGATCACTGGAAAAATGGTACATGACAAAAATTGTAGAACTTCATGAAGTGTACCAAATTGCATTCACATTTTGTTGTTCAGCAAATTACAAGAAAATGGGTGCTGGAAGATATAATATTTCTTCCCTATCTTACAAATTATTAAACGAAAATTAAATTGAAACCGAAGAAAGATACCAACCAGCGCCCTTTTCAGACATGACGCACCGGACGAAAATGCGGATATGCAGCCCCCATCAGTTATTTGTGTAAACAGCGACGATGTAAAAAAATATATAAAAGTAGCCCAGGTGGGCAAACCCTAGTGATAAACATACGTGCGCTTCTTCATATATATAACACAAATGACGGTTTAAAAGTTAAAAAATGATTCCGAAAAAAATGCAATTTGTGCGTGGCCCTCAGGCCTCACCCGCATTTAAGATCGGGAGGGATGCCGGCTTTGTTTTTTATTTTGTCACAAAAGATCCACCCGAACTTTCTTCCTGCCTCCTCGGGAAATCGAAGCTATGAGCAAGGTTTAAAAAAAAAAAAGGCAAAAAAACTTCCAACTTTCTCGATTGGTGTTTCTTCTTTTCTTTAAATAAAAAAACCTGCTGGTGAGTGGTAAAAGATTTTAACTTTTTGTAAACCCATAAGACTCTTGGGACGTTAGGGACCCTGGGCACCAGCCCCGTTGGCCCACCCCTAAGATGGCCATGCATGAGGTGCTTCGAAAGGAGTTGCTTATTTTGTATTCATTAAGGTGAATCAACAAATCCTGGCACACCTTACAGGTTTGGCACCAATGGCAACTGAACAGGTGCCTTTTCAGGAAAAATATTTTCAAAAATGCTCTCCCAACCCAAGAAAACACCAGTTTACACTTATCCGTGCCCCCCCCCCCCCCCAAAAAAAAATTGGTCACACTACGCCTATGTGCATACATGTCAGGAGAATTAAATTCTTAATGAATTGTTACTGAAAAGATTAAGCACAGAAATTTCAGGGTGACTTAAAGCTAAAGTTCAAGGCAGTGATGTTTTATTAGAATACATGGCCAACTTCCATGTAATAGTGGGGCACAGAATGCTGGTTTTAAACATTTGTGATAAAAAATATTATTATGAATTTGTTTCATGCTTACCTCTTCTTGTACTGCCTTCACAGATCTATTTTCTACACGACCAGAAAAAATGTACATAGCTAAGATTGTTTCCATTCAACCTGCACATTTCCCCCTTTCAATATGTAACATTGAATAGATGTTCTGCTTTTCGATCACATATTTTACTCCCAGCCCTGCAATAAGTAATAATGAATTGTTGTCCTGCTTTTGATTGCACTTTCACACAGTCTTGTGGCTGATGCAGAGTTAACTGATAATCTCCTTTTGATGTGAGAGAAATAAATTTGTGCTCATGTTCTTCCTTTAACAGCCACAAGAAAATACAATAGCAGGCAATGGTAGTTAACACTACTGAATCTTTAGGATAGTTAAGCTTACCATAATCTGTTGCAGTTAAATAAACAAAGCTGTAAGATTATGCAAGATCTAAATCTATTAATTTGTTATGAATAAATAAAAAAATTACACTTGAACAGTTTGTTTCAAACTTGGTTCGAAGAATGCCTAGTTATGTGTATCAGCACAGGCTTCATTTCTTCAGGAGTATCCGATATGCAGTACATGTTAACACAATAATTTTGTTCGGTTTCTTTCAGAAATTAGAAACATGTTGCAAGTTTAGTATTATATGCAGAATACCTATGACTGTGTATATCAGCACAGATATAAAAGTAGGTGGGATATAAAACTAATCATGCAGTATTTGGAATCCATATGTATAATCACAATTACAACCGAAGTATCACAATTATATTATTACTGTATTTGAATGTCTTCTCTCTGTTACTATTTCCAGTATAAATTTAATGGACTGACTCAAAAAGTTTTTTTGACAATTTGCATATGAAACTCAATTTAGTAAACTGTTAATTGCAGGATCAATTGCACCTCCGCATTTTTAAGTGTTTTTGCCGTTCCCTTTTGGATGAACGATTCTTATTTTGTTGTTTTAAATAGAAATTAAGTCTTGTCATAATGTAATACTGAATAACTTTACTAGTGGTCTCTATTTCATGATTTTTGCAACCAACTGTTTTCAAGGTGGAACCACGTAAAGCCTGTATGATGTCCAAAATGCTATCTCGGTGCAATTCAAGAAAACTGAAGCACTTGATAAATTTTTCTTCAATTTCATAGATCAAGGCAAAAAGTTTGTTTGATGAATATGTCAGCCCTCCCTGATCAAAATTTTTTGTGTATTCTGCATTAACATTATTGATAGACACCTTATCCTGTTGAAGAAGGCTTTTACAAGTTTCACACACAATTTTTCTATTAAAAACACGAGCCACAAATCCTGAAATATAATATATGAGACGAACATCACTCTTTTGCTGGACCAGAATATTATGCTCCAAACTGCTTTCTTTGCGCGTAAGGTCAGAAGAATTTTCATTAGGACTTCCAGTTTCAAAAAATGAATCAATAACCGAAAGAGCTGATTCTTCTGGTTCCTTTGGTGGGACACTGATTAGTGAATTTACTACACAAAGTGGAGCATTACCACCTCTTGGAGGTTTAGCAAGGTTATAAAAAATTAGCATTTCTACAATTGTCAGAAATTCAGTGCTATTGGGGTGATCATTACATCCTTTGCATTGGCGAATAATGCTGAAAAGGTTTTCAATTTTATCCTGACTTAGTCTAGATGTTAAAAGGTAAGAATAATGAGCACTATGCGTCAAATATTCAACAAGGGATAAAGCGCTGCTAATCGATACCTTTAAACCTGTAGCAGTACTTTCAGAGATGAAACCATTACCTTCAGCATGCACCTCCCAAATATCTAAGAACTGCAAGAACTCTTTAAGAAACTCATATTTTGAGCTATTCAGGTATAAAGAATTATAAGGAGTTCTTGATGTCATTATGTCAATGAGTGCATTCATTTTTGTTATGAACATAATAGTTGACTCTGGATCCCCGTATTGAAAACTTATTTGGTCTTTATAAATAAACAGGCCTTTAAGAACTTCTAAACTGAATATCTGAAATGCCAAGTTAACTTTCATTTTTTCAAAATTGTTTGGAGTAAGATGAGCTTGAGTTATTTTTGGCATTGCTCTTAAACTAAGAGCGTTTCAATCCAACTTCCATGCACCTTTTATAAATTCTGAATGTACTCGACCTTCTAAAAGACTGAATCCATTTTTTAAAAATGCATTACGTACACATTTGATTAAATGGGGAAAATCTGAAAAGAAGTGCAGATATCTGTGTCCATCAACAGGATGAGGCACCTTGCATTTAATGTCTCCTGCGCTAGTCACGCCAATGCCAAATTTACGCCACATGGATCTGTTCCATGATGCTCCATCACCTACTGTGCCATCCACAAATAATCCAGCTTTTTCGGATAATATTATTGCTTCAGTTAAAAATTTACTGAGCATATCCCCTTTCATATTATTTTTTGTGGCAAATACTGCTAAAATTTGGGTCCAATCCCCAGTAAACGGCTGAAATAGAAATACCAAACCATGGTCACATAACTCATGTTTTTTCTCCGCAGGTGTAAACAATCCATAATTTTTTTTTTTTTTTTTTTTTTGATTGGAGGTTTAACGACCACCGTGAGCAACTCAATGGGCTATAAGCAGTCGCCAGTCCCTAATTTAGGGTCACTGGTTCCAGGGAAGGGAGAGAGCCAGTGCCGTAAGACAAACACAACATCCATGCCTAACCAGGATTCGAACCCGGACCCCTTACGGACGAATGATCAGAGGCCAACGCCTTAGACCACTGCGCCACCGGGGCGGCCAATCCATAATCAACATATCCCTGAATAGTCCCACTTGACTTTAGTGTTGCAGGTGCTCAGAAAGTTTCATCTCATCAAAAACTATGCAACCATGCCTTTCGAAAGAATTTAATTCAGCAGTTCTACCTTTCAAAGTTTCAAACATTTTCTTATTAAATCCATTGATATGATTTTACATATTTTTTCAAACAGGTTCGACTAGGCAAAATAAGTAATTTGTTTAACCTCATGTGCTCATAGAGCCGGGGACTTTTCATTCTCATTATAATGCATTCTAACAACCAACTGCTGTCATACCTCATACCTTTTACACTCTTCCGCTCTGAAGCTTTAATGCATTCACCTATGGCTAATTGTTGCTTATGAGATAAAAATTTCAACTTGTTAGTCAAGTTATTAGATGTATATTTTTTGTTTCTAACTTTTAAGTTTTTAATTTTATTTCTCAAAAAGACTGTATGTTGTTTTAATCGCTTTGAAGTTTGATGTGCCATTTTTAACTTTATTCCACGTCAGAACAGGTCTACCATTTCTTCGTCTTTTTAACACAGATCTGTGATTTAATAAAAGCTTGCGCTGGTACTGACATGCTGAACATATTGCTCCATTTTCACTAACATGACCAACACATTTCCTGTTTTGCCAAAACTTCCGATTTCGAGTAAGAAGTTGCTCACCTGTTTTGTGCTTAGGTATTTCTGGAAATTCTTCAAGAGTTCCAACACCACGACAGCTGTGATAGGAATTGGCCTTTTCCAGTATGGTTTCCAAACTTTTACATGAATTTACTTTCTCTTTAACAATTTCTATACCTTTATGGTACACAATACATGAAATTTCAGATTCTGAACATTTTTCAACAACAATTTTGGTATCAGGATTGGTATGTTCTTTTGAGTATGTTTTCCATTTCATAAAGCACACAACATTTGGAGATTTTTCATATGTAACAGTTACCCAAAATTTTGTTGGCAAAGTAACGTTGCATATTTCTTCAAATGAAATAAGGTCTTCATTCATTTTTGTGTTGGTATCTATTAAACGAGGATTGTCCTCCAATTTTCTCTTTTTTTCTGGTACAGAAGATGTAATCCTTGTAGAACGTTTGTTTGGTAAAGGTTTACTTAAATATTTCGGTAAATTTGGGAAAATAGTAGGTATGGCGTCAGGCTTGAGTAATGGTTTGTCTCGGCATGTTAGAACTTCCTTACCTTGAATAGTGGAACGATAATGCATCTCCATGAATTTAGATTCAAAGTGCAAGGCACATACAACACAACTTTCATCAAGTTTCTTATCGGCTCTGGGAATTGCCTTATCCCATTTGCTCAACATATCAGGTATTTTGGGGACAGCAAAGAGTGATATTTTATTTTTGCAGGATTTATAGCCAGTATTACATCCTGGCACAAAACAGCTGCTTTGCCTTTTCCGTTTTCTATGTTTTTTATTATTTGCTAATGCAGAATTTACCAGTCCTTTCACAGCTGACATTATTTCCTTATGATCTTATAACTAACTGTTGCAGTCGATTTCAGTACTGCACTTAAGTTTAACCACACAGTAGGTTTAACGCGTGACAGCCAATACTTGATCAACTTCTACATCTTCACGAATAAAAAGTTACTAATTTCGGAAATAAATTTCGTTATAAACAATCCACAGTTCACAGTTAAATAAAACTAACACCCGAATAAGCCTATTGCGTTTCAGTGATCAACTGTTGAATTACCTAGTGTATTACTGTTATGATCGAGCTACAACGAGTTAGCAAAGATACTGCCAAAAAGATTTCCCTCCACTAACCTTTGTTTTGTGAAAATTTGAAGTTTTGTAAGGCAGCAAATCCTTGGTAAACAAACTTCCCACCGTTGAATAACATGAAGCCGATGAAGCACTCGGGGCAAAGCTATCCTGGCAATGAGGCCGAAGCTACGGTGACCTTTTCACTCCCAGTATTACTCCGCACTAATGGTGTGTAATTAACCTTCTCTCGGAAAACTTCTCCCACAAGCCCTCAGGGCTGGCTGTCTGTCACCGTGATCCCTTACCAAACCCCTCTATTTTAACCCCTCCCCACCCCCGCGCGCTTTTGAGATGTTACAGAGCGTGTAACGTTTCTTTCTTTTAAAATGAAATTATCTTTGCTAAACACGGGAAGAAGTCTTAAGTGGCCTAATTTTGTTTTCACATATTTTTTTTTTTATTTTAAATATTTCATTTATTTATACTTACTGCTTGAAGATTACCAACTGCGGGATTTAATTAAAAGTATTTTTACCATGTCATCAGTTATGCCTAAATTTTCGTTCTTCCCAAAATTTTGCCTTGATTAGATTTTTTTTTATAACACACCCGTTAAATGTGTATGCATTTTTAACTACCCTGTGTTGCCATAAGTACTGGACAAGAGCCCGTCTCTGTGGTAAATGATATTTTAGGGTTCACTGTAAACTGACACACATCTTTCAGCAAATTGGAAAATTGCCACACATTGGAAAATTGCCACGCATTGGAAAATTACCACATGTTTTTCATTGAGGGGCAGGGCACAAATTGCTGTTCCTCCGAGGAACACTTTGAATGTGTGGCAGTTTTCCAAGTTTCCAAATTATGTGTGGCAGTGGAAGGAACTCTTTCATTTGTCTGAATTTTCATGCCGGTTCATACGCGTTTAAGGCACCTGCGCACAAAAGTTCAAAAGGAAAAGATGACCGTTTCTTGGCCTATATTGAGAACTGAATTGGGAACTCCAAACTAATTTCGAGAAAACGTTCTATGTAAGCCAAGCGAGAATTGTATTTTAATTTGAAGAAATAAATTGCCGATGGATCTGAGGTACTTCAATACTAAATTCAACCTTCATTCTCGCAATGGTGCGCCTTGAAACACCAGTGAGTTCTGCCGTAAGAACTGTTATTTCATTTTCCAATTTATTCGGCGAGTGTTTTTCCATCAATTTAGTAAAAACATTCATAACGATTACCTTAGCAGAGCTTCGTAATGGTTTCCCAATTATATGCGGCTGAAATACACTCGAGTGACCGGCAGATGCCATTCGAAAAAAACGAAAAGACGGAAGAGTGTTTTAAAACAACAATCAAGAAGGAGAAACGCGAAATGCCCTCGGAAACATTTTTTTCGCCCTCATCCTTCCGCTAATGACCCCCCACCCCCCACAACAATAAATATCCCCTGGGTTGACAGCTTAACTCTGACCCAAACAAGAATGCTGTGACAGAGAACCATCAGTGACGTCACCAAAGCACGAATATCTCTATTTTTTAGAAATGCCGCTGAAACTGAGATCTGAATATTTTAAATGCACACACACACAGCGTATTGAACATCTGTGTCCTTTTTAAGTGCCAGTTGAAGCTGGAGTACGAGCTTTTAGACCGGAACTATTTTATGCAGTGGAAGTATACACTCTGTAGGCACTGTAGTTTAAACACCGTGAACATGTAGTTTATCTACCGAAATTTTACGGTTCATCACCCGTTGGCGTGCGTACGATCCGTAAACCGTTTTAATACGGTTGAAACACCGACAATTCACGGCAATTTTTTACAGTGCTGGAGCGAGAACTGCATCCCCCCTACACATGTCTGAAAATTTATTCAAATAGACATAAGACCTTTCCAAGGACATTAAGCGCCAACGTCAAAGCATTTGCGGTTGCATTCCTTGAACAGAATATCGGTACAAAGTGGAACGTTTTCGAACTCTGGCATCATATGTCGCTAGATATTCTTAATATTTCTAACACAGCAGCAAATCTACACTGAAGAAATTCTTCATACTTCGGTTGGAAATCCAAGAATTACGCTATTATCTTCATTTTTCCATACCATTAATTTAGGATTCTTCCCACCCATGGCGTATATGCATTTACATAAATAGTTATCATTATTCTTTCTTTACTTCTCTTCTGTTGTCACTATGGCAAACGTCAACAGAAATTTTTTTTGAAATATTTCTGTCATTTATGCAAATACATACAAACATAGTTAAATTTGATGTGTGCAAGTTGTCTTCATTAATAACTAATTGCACCAAATACCAGCACCCAGTATAATATTTGATAAAAAATATATTTAAAGTATTTTGAGCAATTTATCTGATATACGCAATTCAAAATGGCTGTATTATACATCCGTTCAGCGCTACAAGCAGCTGTTCTGGAGAGAATTCGAATATCAGTTTCACTTATATGACACTGAACGAGAAAGGTAAAACTTAAAAATAACTGAAAATTTAAACTCTGCGATGTTTGCCATTTCGAGGAAACCATCAACTGCCAAATAACAGATGCGAAATATAACTAGGGATTATGAGCATGGTCTTTATTATCATCGTAGCTCTTTTATGCCACACAGAGCAAATTTGTTAAACACCGTAGCTTCTACAATCTCGAGTTACTACTGATTCTAGTTGCTCTAATTCTCACATTGCTTGAGGGATTATGTTACCTTTTCATTTTAATTCGTTGTATGTTTCTATCGTACAGTTGTCTTTCCTTCGGATATTTAACTACCAAAATTCATGGTTCCAAACGATATTTATTTGTTCCTTAGAAAATATGTCTCCCGTTAGATTTCTAACCGGTATTGCTCGGTTGAAGAGATTGTAAAATAAATTAAATAAATGTAAATATCAATGGATGATACTTCAAATATTTTAAAACATTTTCAAATATTTTCAAATTGCAAAGGTATTCACCTATTCCAAATTTGTATCGTCAAATACACTCTACGTCGAAAAAACAGTTGCTCCTAGAAGGAAGCAACAGACAAGAATGAAACTTAGTGGGTAGGTTTGACATAGTGAGACACGCAAATCAATCAAATATTACTCTCGGCCGCGCATGTGACGCCAGCAAAGATGGGTCGTAGCGCTGTGTCTGACCGGCTATATAAGGTCGTTCCATTGAGCGTGCTTGCCATTCTGACTCGTACTGTTTTGCTAGTTGCATCCTTACATGTTAAGAATGCCTCGGAGAAAAGTTCGGAAGCAATTCGAGCAGTTGGAGGAGTTAAAGAGGGGCCGCATCGTCGAGCTGCGAGAAGCTGGATAATTTTATCGCCGTACTGCGCACCACACCGGTCGTGCTGATACCACCATAGCACACTGTTGGCAGCATTGGATAGAACAAGGCACGCAGCAGCAACAAGAAGGGTCTGGGAGACCTAGACGAATCACGGAGAGAGAGGACCCACGGGTTGTCCGACATGCGTGGACTGACCCGATAGCCAGGATTACTGATATTCAGCGAGCAGTGGTGCCGTCCATGCATCGTCCGATTAGTGCCAGCACCATTGGCAGACGGCTGCACGACGTAGGACTACACGTACGCAGACCGTTACGACAACTGCCCTTAACACCACTGCATCGTCTCCAAAGATAGCAACGGTGTCGTGCCAGACTGTCATGGAGCCACTCAGAGTTGCAGCGAGTGATCTTCCATGACGAGTCTCGTTGTCTTTGAGGAGACGACCAACGAATCCGTGCGTCGAAGCACCGTGGTTACTGCCAAGATGAACGGTTTGTTGTCGAGCGTCACACGTCCAGAAGGCCTGGTGTCATGATGTGGACGATTCCAGATCACCTTTGGTGTTCATTACAGGCACTTTGGCAGCCCAACATTACGTTAATGAGGTCCTGCAACCAGCGGCACAACATTTTCTGAACGCCTACTCCGGTGCGATTTTTCAACAGGACAACGCTTGTCAGCAACTGCTGCTGTCTCGAGAACTTACCTTCAAGAAACTGACACTCTGCCATGGCCAACGGCATCGCCAGGCCAATCGCCGATTGAAAATGTGTGATATGCTCTTGGACGCTCTACTCCTACATTACAGTCTTCAGGAACTGTCTGAGAAGGTTCAAGATGCACAGGTATCAGGTATACTGTCTGAGAAGGTTCAAGATGCATGGTATCCAGCTCATCGCTGGATACCATTTAGAACCTCTACAACTCCATGACGAGACGTCTGGTATTCTGTGTGAGCAAACATGGAGGTCCGACGGCATACTTAGAGACGCTACGTACTAGAGTGTAGCTCAATAAATATTACCCATATCAGTCTCAATGTCTAATCACTTATTGTTCCTGGTAACACTTACCTTCCTGTCGAATAGCATTGCAATCCAACACGTCCTTCTAGGTGTAACTGTTTGTTTTGACGTAGAGTGTATATTACTCGCTAACAAAATGTTTCATTGAATTCCAATGCACTTATGCAAGAAGCTACGTGAAATTACGTAGAAAACGTATCAACAAATTAAAAATCGATGAATATTATTATTTTAAAATATTTTCTGAAGACTCACAAATGTTT
Organism: Macrothele yani; assembly: GCA_039090855.1. Taxonomy (NCBI): domain Eukaryota; kingdom Metazoa; phylum Arthropoda; class Arachnida; order Araneae; family Macrothelidae; genus Macrothele; species Macrothele yani. Next base: position 41,146,420 of record CM077021.1, read on the forward strand.
ATGATATAACTGCATAATTCTAAAATAACCACTTTGTGTTTGACATGTTTCCTATGTAATTTCTTAGACTCATAAATGTGTACTACATGAATAAATATATGCAGTTTACGCCAGTGTTTGAGAAATTTAAGCTAAGTCTTAGGACTGCTTTCGTTTCGTAATAGAGTTTTCACTTTAGCTTCGACAGATAACGCTACGTCAGCTTGTCAAGAAAGAAAAACTTACATCCGTTCTCCCTGCAAACAATCGTGTTTTCTGCATCTATAGTCTGGATCAGATGTGAAGATCTTTGTGTAGCGTTGATCCTATTGCAATGTACAATTGATCCTATTGCAATGTTCCATATATTTTCGATTCAGCAGTGTAATGGTATGATTAGGGCGGTATTTATATCGTTTCAGGCTGTTAGTTCTGAATCATTTATCAGTCTTATGGTGGCGATATAACTTTCCATATTTTCCAAATTTCTCCGCCCAAATGCTCGCAGGGGAGGGTTTTATTATTGTTACAAAGTATTCTCTCAAATTTCTAGTACGGACCATAGGACCGATAAAATGTTTAAAGTAATTACTGGAGATTGTTTATATGTAACGGCGTCTTTTTGTTTGAACATTATTTTAACTTTCCCCGTCCATCATTCGGAAGACCGTCAGTAGAAGGCAATTAAATTGCTCAGTTTCGATTTAAGGATACGATTTCCTTACTTAACAATAAGTCACTTTTCCATGCCAAATCTTATTTTCATTGCCATTCCAAAAACCAGAAGTAAAAGACTGTTTAAGAGGCCTACGAGAAAAACAATTGAAACAAAAATCCTACACGACGCCTACTTGAACGAGCTGAAGCCGAATCATCTGTCGGTGTTTAAGGAAAATGAATAGACAAAATGCATGTGTGTCGAAGCATAGCTCCTAATTTCGTGCGTACTTTGTTAGGGTATTACACCAAAATATTTTCATGTGGACCGGGAAAGCGTGAACGAGACTCCAAATCAGGTTAAAGCAGGGCAAATATTACACTCCCGTGCATACTGAAAGTTTCTCAAATATTATCAGGCAGTTGTTCGAAGGTGAATGGAAACGTAATAAACTCATTTTAGAAACAAAGTTTCCTTGCTCCATATTCCTCTACTTCTGTGAGCGATACGGAAGTGACAACTGAAACTAGGAAAATTTCACTACGCCTGGCTTGCCTTCTTTAGGACGGATATTGTATCTAAAAAACCTGATTCGGGCTGGAATTTTAAGGAGTAATGATCTTTACTCCTCTGAAGGGTTCCTTTCATCTGTTCGGTTTTTAAATTCTAAACCCCACAAGGAGCGAACACTGAAACAGAAAAATTAGGATTCGTAAAAGTGGCTCTTTTGAAAAAGAGTAAGAAATTTAACCTTCTTCTGGAAAAGAGAATCACGAAAAAGAAAATGATTGGCCTCCTAAATCAGTTGTATTTAAGAAAATATCGATTGCGAACATACTGGAACCCAAAACGCTCCTTTCTGCTTTCCATAGGATAAAAGTGAAGACATCAGATAAGCCAGGTAAGCACTAAGAGAATTTTAACGCAAGAAAAAAAAAAGATAAAGAGCATTTGACTATTATTTTAATTTTTCTTCATAAACAAAACTTGCCTGCTTGCCAGCGGAGCAGCTTAGGGCACCTAAGCTGCTCCTCTGGCAAGCAGGCAAACTATCCGTACATAGAAGGATGGAGCGATTTCATCCAAGCATGACGGCGATACCAAATTTGTGAAGATTTAGAAGGGTGGGACTTCACCTGATTCTTCTTCCTCCATACATTTACCTCTTATCTGCCATGGTCAACCTAAACACACTGGCATATTTGCAATGCATCTTTGTTGTGTGATTCGTAGTGAATGGAATTTTTATATTAATTCTGATCTGATAGTCATTGTTTTTGACGATAGATCATGCATGGGTTTTTTTCTCCGATTTTCATAGTGAGGATAGCAACTGTTTGTTAACTGTGCAAAGCACTCCCTCGTGCAGACGTCATTTGTATGTGGTAAATTCTGGGTTTAGTTTGATGTTATTCAAGAGTTCGTTACTATTTTTGATAACAAATGCTGAATTTTGGTGTGTTGTGTGATTCACAGGATAAAGAGCAGCTGCTATTTATTATGTAAACAGCACCATCCTTATTCATCACCTAAATAGTATTAAAGCAGTCGGTAGATAGCAGCACGTCAGCCATACATCGACAGCCTTTAGTTATGTCGTGGAACTGCCTAAAGTGGAATTAGAGGAATTTTCGCTGGCCCTTAAACGGACGCTTATGAAAGAGAATTGTCTCCCGACTCATAAATATTTATTGTGACGCAAATATTTTATTTCGTCAAGTGCTATCTGGAATGCATGGTCGGAGTGGACTTTGAGCTAATACCAAAAAAGTTATTAATTGTTATAACCCTGACAACACGTAATGCAATGAGGAAACTGGAGAAAATAAAACTACTTTTCAACTTAAGGTTTTCATAATCAGCATGGTTAACAACAATCACGATTATAATAATCAATATTCATAATAATAATAAATATTATGACAATAATCAATATTAATAATCATGATGGTAAACGCTGTCTTTGGTATTAATATTTATTTGTGCTATGCTTAAAAGAGAAAATGGATCTAATCCTGGCTGGTTCTTGGGTTACTGTTACAAACACAATTTGCAGACGGGTCCCTAGGAGGTCCAAGAATCGATGATCGGCAGCAAAGATAGCTGCCGTGGCTGACCGCAATCTTCGCGGCGACATTTCGCTTCATTTCCCGGTGGATTTCTAAGTTATATGTTTAGGACATAACCTATGTTTCAAATCAGGAGTTTTCAAGCGTGGACTATATTTTCTTCAATAATCACAAAAGAATCTTTTCTCATACCCATAAGAGTACGTTATGTTAGGAACTGAGTATCTTTCTCGTAAGAAAAGAAAGTTAAATTATTATGCTTGTTTCTTGCTTTACAGGAAATGTACCGGAAATATGAGAATATCAATGGATTGAACTGGAGTTCAGTCAGATAAAAGATCCGATTTCCTAACTGATAATTAGTAATGAAAGGCGCACGGAGAAATAAATAAAACATGGACATGTCATTATGTGAAATATTAGGTAAATATTCAGAGCAAAAAATATTTACATGGATATTGCGCTTTGTGTCCAACTTTACATGCAATTCCTCTGTCATGCTGACATTACCGTCCAAACGCCGCCCCGATCGCGCAGTGGTTTAAGCGCTGGTTTATGGCTATTCGTCTGGGAAGGGCCCGGGTTCATATCCCGTGAGGTATGGATGTTGCGTTTGTCTTACGGCACTGGCTCTCTCCCTTTCCTGGAACTAGTGGCCCTAAATTCGGGACGGGAGACTGCTTATAGCCCATTGAGTTGCTCACGGTGGTCGTTAAACCTTCAAACAAACAAAAAAATTACCGTCCTACCCAGCAACTGCGGCTATTTTGGATGTTCTTTAAGCAATCATACAAAGTGTATACTTTATCCTTTGTGAGTTTGCCTAAAGTACATTTAAAGATAAGGAAAGTTTACACTATTTTGGGAAGGAAATATCTAAAAATAGTTTTCATAATTAGAAATATCTGACTGAAAAACATGTTTTTAATCGGGTTTTTAGACACACAGATATTGCGGTAAATACGCTGTAAACGTGAACGTGATCTTATGTCATCTGCTGGCAAATTTGTACCTTAAGAAAACTAATTGAGAAAATAAGATATACATATACGCCGCCTGGCGGAAAAACTGTGCATTGTTTTAAGCAGAGAAAATTTCGAAAGGTTATTCATCGTGAGAAGTATCACGCCAAAACCGACATTTTTAATCCAGTTTTCACAAGTGCAGATATTACTGCAAATACATCAGAAACAGAAATATACGCTTGCGCCCTCTAGTTGCAAACCGGTATTTACCAAAAGTTGTATGCGAAACATTTCCCACCAAGAGATCCATCCGACGCAAAAAGAATTTTTCATGTGGACCGTTTACAAACAGTTTAGAAAATACAAATCGCAATATACCTTTACGCTGAAGAATTATTTAGGTGCAAAAACATGCATTGCTTGAAAACTAAACTCTCTCCAAAAGAATCTTTGTTATAAATGCTATCAAAAGGAAGAAAAAAGAAGTTTCTAGTCGGATATTTAAAAGCAGTGATATTGCATAAAATATATTTTCAATTCGCTAGCATCTGCCTTTTCGCCCTATAGCAACGAAGTTATGTTTCGGTTAAAAACCGGAAAGCAAGGATCATCGCCCTCACATCTGAGTCTTCAACAAAAAAAAAAAAAAAAGAATTTCAAATCGGACTAATAGTTGCAAATATATTCGGTCCACAGACTTATGAGCGAAAAAGTGATACCATAATCATGTACTTTTTTAACAAAAGACGCTACGAATTTCATGGTCAAGGCTTCATTTATTTATTCAAATAAAAAATACACTCGCGTACAATGAAATTTGTGCACCAAGAGAGAAGCATCGGATTGAACGGAAATTTTATGGACGTAATGATACAGATGAATGATACAAAGTATAGCAAAAACAGAGCTGCGGGAGAATTGCAGAGGGATCTGTGGCACGCAGTCCGGTCATCTTCCAAAGGGCGTCGCAGCGCCTCGTGCGGCGATACATGCTGCAATACGGTCCGCCATGGAGGCAAACAGACGCCTGATGTTGTCCTGCGGCAAACTGGCCCACACGTGTTAGACGATGTCCTCCAAATCCTGGATACTGCGGCATGGCGGCAGCTGGCGTTTTAACTAATCCTACACATGCTCAATAGGGAACATGTCAGGGGAGCGGGCAGGCCTTGGAAATGTCTGGATATGACGTACGCAGTCCTGGGCAACCCGAGCCGTGTGCGGCCGGGCATTATACTGATGGCATTGCGCATCTGGAACCCCGGCCAGTAATGGGAGCACATGGGGCCGTAGGATCTCATCCACATATCGCTGGGCCGTCAATGATCCACCTACCACTACTAGAGCTGATCGGCTATCGTAGGCAAGGGCTCATCAGACCATAATGCTTGAAGTGGGCGACGTGTGTAGCGCGATAGCGAGGTTGGAATTGTACCGTTGACCCGGGGACCTCCACACCCGGACAAGATGATCATCAGTCCTCAAAACGATGAAGCACTCGTCGCTAAACACCACACGTCACCAGTCTGTGGCGCTCCACGTCGATCTGGCTTGGCACCACTGCGCACGGAGCCGGCGATGTGCCGGTGTTAATGGCAGCACACGTAAGGGCACTGGGATCGCAGATTCGCTTCCACGAGGTTTCGGGAAATGGTTCGTGGGAACACGAGCCGGTACATTTTCCTGTATAGTGGGCCGGGTCTCCGTGCGATCCGTTCGTGCCTGGCGAACGATCCGTCGATACTTTCTACCGGTGGTAGAAAGTCGGACGGTATGGTCAGAACGATCCACGTGGCGGGCTATACGGCGCTCCGACCAGCCTTCGGTTTTCGCCCCGATGATCAGGCCTCTCTCAAAGTCCATAAGTTGCGTACATCGACGTTTCTGGCATCTACCCGGCATTTTTGTCGCTCAGTACTCTTGCTGGCATCGGCTGGTGCTTTACGCTTTCATGGGGCATCGACTACACGCCGGTTTATAAGGCTGCCGGTTGTGCTTGCAGCGCTACCACAGAGTGTGCGGTCATGCGTAGTCGCACCAAACGTGGATCATTGGCATACCAGCATGTACTCTAGCTATTTACAATGTTTCGCGGTTGTTGCATGTTTTCTTCTAGGTGCGCAAATTTCATTGTCCGTAAGTGGATATCTAAAACAAATGCCAGGAAGATCCTTACGTCTTGTAGCAGGTATTACAAGATCCAAGAAGTCATCTGATTTACTGTGCATTTGGTTAAGTTAATGGTCAAATAGTACAATACTAGCGAAGAGCTGAGCTAGGTGCCGTAATGGCAACTGTATTACTGTAAAGGAAATTGGAATCCTGTACGAACTCGTACATTCTTTTTTCAACATTTTCCCATTAAAACTGAGCATTCTTCACATCTCATTAGAATTCCTGATAGAATGTGGAACACGTGAATAGACGAGATGGACATGCCTTCGATTTGATGAGAAATATGATTAAAAATTTTATTTTTCTTACTGCTACCATATTACCAATATTTCCTGGTGTATAAATACAAGATGCGGGCAAATATGAATTATAATTTGTTCGTAGTTCAACAATGCAGCGCGGTGGGTTGAAAGCATTAATACGTGGCAGATGACAGCTCTGTTCCAAGGTCTTACACCCACCTCGTGTGTGCTACGGCGCTGTTCGTTGGTCAGTTGGGGGAAGATGGGAAAAGCGAAGGTACACGTTGACATGGATCAGCGCATTATAAACAAATTCCTGACGAAAGAAGGTTGTAAACCGTCTGAAATATTTTCACGATTGAACAGATAATACAGTGAAAATAGACTGTTCGACGTGAGTGTGTAGAAGTGGAGCAGTACGTTTAAAAATGGAAAGGAAATGGTGGAGAATGAACCTCATGAGCGCCACGTTCTCTGCTGGGAAGATCATGGCCACAGTCTTCTGTGACCTCAAAGGTGCACTCTACGTGAATTTCATCACAGATCGTCGCACAATAAACGCTGAATATTACTTGACACTTTTCGGAGACCCAGCAAAAACAGCCATCCGGAAAAAGCGAGAAAGGTGCAAACACCTGTGTCATTTCTCCAGGATAACGCCCATCCACACGTGGTTGCTCGGACCATGGACACCATCCAGGAACTGAAATGAAGCGTTCTACCACATCGGGCATACAGTGCGGACCTTGCACTCTCGGACTACAACCTTCAAAAAATGTAAGCTTCATCATAAAATGCTTACAATTCTACAACTTTACTCTCTCCCTACTCCTGTAGCGGGATTACTGCCGATAAGTTTTGTTTCGTGAACCCGTAAGATGTCTCAACCGTGTGTTTTTAGGGGGAGTGTAAGGTGACCAGAAGTTTCATGTTCTGAAGACAGTCCTCAAATTCAATGCTTCGTCCTCAATTCCGTAAAAACTGATTGAGGACGTCAAATATATTCAATTTTTGAAATTTCCCAAAAAGATTAAAGTAGGAAAAAATGTATTAAACAAAAGTCATATAACTCAACTGAATGTACCAAATGCAACCAGATTTAGCATCAATTACTTATTTAACTGCAAGAATGTGAACACACAAAGGCATGGAACTATTTTCTAAAGCGGGTAAATTTTCCCTTGATTTAAGTTAGAAAGCACGCCATATTGAGGGGAAACGTGCCGAAGCAACGAACAAAGTCATCTCAAAAATCGCGGTGTTATTTCGTTTCTGTTTTAAATGAATTTAACTAAAATATTTATAGGATGGGAAAAAAATTCATATTTTTCAGTATCCACTTCTTTGCAAGTAAATAGGTAATTGAAACTACATTTGGTAGATTCCACTGAGTGCTCTACAGCTTTTCTTTCATTAAACTGTTTCTTCAAGTGAAGGTATTGGACTTGGAATATTCCTTCTCATGGAGATAACATACAGGTATTCCGTGATATCTGTCATCTTTGTATATAGTAATTTCCTGGCTTCAGATATTTTTTCTTATACAGAATCACGATGAAATTTCAGTACAAAATCAGAATGTAGCATTGTTCGCATGTGCTGCCCCCTACAAGTAACATTTAATATTTATCAGAAGTAATATTCTGCATGATAGTATTTTTCTCCTATTTCATACTTATTTCACATGAAAATCATCCTTCAGATTCATCACATGTTCTCCCATGAAACTGAACAATTATGGTACACTTTATAACATTCTTTGCTAGTCTTCGGCTTTGCTATAATGTGACACATGTAGCCCTCAATCATGTCCTCATTTTGAAATGAAATTGTCCTCAATTTTACATTGAAATTGAGGAAAACCTGTCACTTTGACCTCAATTTGGTTCTCAAAAATCGGGTCATCTTACAGCAGGGGTTAAAATGTGGTATAGGATTTTCTTTTTTCCTTTTTTTTACGATGCGGTTGGGAGGAACGAGAATTTTGTGGAATCCTAACATAAGAACCAATATATGGCAGATCACTCACTATTTAATTAGACACAATACATCGCAGCGAAGACAATATTTTGGAATATTTATTCCGACAAAAATGTATTTACCCAGAACACTGCTATCAGGTGTTAGATTGCATCATTCAGCAGTTTTAAGTGACAGAAAATTAATTTAGTTCATTTTTTCTGCTAAACTGACATTTTTAGATTCATGAGGAACCAAACTTTAACCTAAGAATTAACATTTTGGTGTAGGAAGACAGTTTTCATCGTGAAAAGGTTCTGTAAGGGGATCGCCAAATTATACATTTCGTTTTCAGACACTTCTACAACAAAATGAATCGCAATCGATCCGCAGCTGACGTGCTATCATCTGTTGGCCAATGCTGAGTCTTTCGTATTTATTTGTCATGTCTTGAAGTCGTCCGCAGTTGTAACATTACAGCGGATTTCGCGCTTCTATTTATCTGAACAAGAACTGCTTTTGGTGAAGTGGAAAAAATTACTTGGTAGTAAAATATTCAAAACCATCAATCGGCACTATGTGTAAAGTGACCTCACAGTGAATTTCTTAACATGCAGAACTTCACGCTGTAGAATGTAGACATGTTCCCGTCACGTGACTCTCCTCCTAGGCGTCTACACGCAAACACCGAAACAGCTCCTTACCAATCGGGTGTTCCAAATGGACTTAATGGCAGTTCCGTACATACACTTATTTTTTTTTTTTTTTTTTTTTTTTTTTTTGATTGGAGGTTTAACGACCACCGTGAGCAACTCAATGGGCTATAAGCAGTCGCCCGTCCCTAATTTAGGGTCACTGGTTCCAGGGAAGGGAGAGAGCCAGTGCCGTAAGACAAATACAACATCCATGCCTCACCGGGATTCGAACCCGGACCCCTTTCGAACGAATGATCAGAGGCCATTGCCTTAGACCACTGCGCCACCGGGGCGGCATATACACTTATGAAATGCCTCTCGAAAGCAGAGATAGCAAGAAAAAGGTTTTGACCTTTACACTTTCTAGCGGGAAAGCTGTGCATTATTTAAACTGGATAATGCTTCCCATCATTATTGCAGCCAATAGCATTCTGTAAAAAAAGTTCTCGATAGGGTTTTTAGAAGCGCAGGTAAAGCTGCAAACAGAAGTATACAAACACCACCTAGTGAGATAACTGTGAACTAAAAAAAACTCCTCAAGCAGAAGCCTAAAGTTCTCACAAGGTAAATTGCATCGGGTATTAAAATAGGTTTTCAAATAGACATTTAGAAGCGGAAATATTGAGAAAAACAGATTAAATATCTGAACTCCTTAGCCACGAAATTGTACATTATTCTGGAAACGAAATGCACACAGAATGCTGTCATGGTTAGTAGTATCTGACCGAAAAAGACATTTTTTCAGTCATGTTTTTTAATTCCGTGGATATTGCTATAAACGGAAACGTGAAATTACGCTCTGTAATGGCACAGTTGAGCTTGAAGAAATATCTGAAATTATGTAAGAAACATTTCGCATGGAATTTTTCGGATCGGACCCTTAGTAGTAGAGATATCAACAAAAATAAGATATTCATCTACGCATTCTGGCGGAAAAAATATTCACTATTTTAAGCACGAAGTATTCTCAAAAGATTTTCCTAGGTGAGCGATATCAGTCCACGAAATAATTTTTTCAATCGAGTTTTCAGAAGCTCAGATTTTGCTTCAAATACTTTAGAAGCGGAAATATACATTTACGCCCCCTAGTGGCTAAACCATTCTTTAAAAAAAATTAGAAATCATATGCAAAACACTTCCCATCAGGAGCTGTATCCGATACAGGAAGAGATTTTTGAAATTGTTGTTTTAAAAGCTTAGACATTGCGGAAAATGGAATTTACTTTTATGCTCCCTCCCGGAAAATTTATGCATTACTTCAAACAGAGAGTGTGTCTAAATTAGTTTTCGATATAAATGGCATCGGAAGGAAAAACAATTATCAGTTGGACATTTAGAAGAAAATATATAGAATAAAATGTATTTTAAATGTGATATCATCTGCGTTTACGCAATCTAGCGGCGAAGTTTTTTATCGGAAGGAAACCGTAATACTAGAATCATTATTCTCATATTTCAAGATTTCCAGTTTAAAAATATTTTTTAAATCGGACGAATAGTTGCAGAGACAGACCGACGGACAAAGAAAAAACATAAGCAGGATTTATTTTTACAAAAGGCGTGCTAATGACAATTAACAAGGAATTAAACGGGGCTAAAATATTTTTTAACAATGACTTATAAGGGTTTTTTTTAATGTAATTAAAACGACATTCAGAAACTGTAGAAGTAAATTCTTTGCAAATTCAGTGAAGTTTATAATAAATGTATAGGACGTTTCTGCGGAAAGCCCCTAAATTTGGCCCCATTGGGAAAAGCAACATTGCATTCTCACACCCCAATATAAGAGTTGCCCGTCAATTCAGGTTAGCACAGAGAATTACGTTTATTGTACGTGAATTAAACGGAGAGTGATTTCCCATGGGAAAACAGCGTCTTGCTGTTCTTATATTCTGTGGCATGTAAGGGTTGCCCAACGATAACAATAGATCCCTCCCCGTCAATAATTTTCTCCCTTGAATTCCACTGACTATGGGGCTTTTCAGTGGATGCTTACAACCTCATTTATCTACCTGCTCTACCAGCTACTTTCGGACATCTAGCATTGAATGTATTGGTGGACTACATACTGTTTTTTATTTGTACGTATGAACGGTTCTCATTGCACCCTTTAGACATATTTTGCACTAGTTACTTTACGTAAGGAATTTGTGACACCCTCGTCTTCCCTCAAGAAAAACATTCTGCCACATCAACATGGATATGGCTGCCATTTACATGGGGTATTACTACATTTTTATTCCAATTTCGTTCCCACTCAAGCGCGTAGTTCTCTTCGTATCCCACTAGTTTCCGTGTAAGTACATTATATGGACCTCAATTTGCTCCCGTTAACGCTTCGCTAAAAAACGTTTCACTTTTAGTTCGCACATGGTAGGTACACTGTGTCCATAAGTATTTAAAACACATGTATTTAGGAATTCACAGAACTCATTGAATTTTAATTTTCAGGAAGAATATCAGAATAACGTACGAGAATATATGAATATCATTAAAACTAATTTATCTCAAATCACCAACCAATAAACCATGGGAACAATATCATATCAGCTGCGGCGAAATTTTAATGAAAAGAAATAATCTGAACTGCCCTTGCAGGTCTCTGTTGCAAGATTTATATTCTATCTACATCTCACTCTAAAGAAAAAGATGTTATGTAATGCTTATCAAAAAAAAAAAAAAAAAAAAAAAAAAGGAGAGAAGATGTATATAATTACAAAAGGAATTGTAATGAACGGTTGTTATCCAAACTTCAATTAAACTAGTCGAATTCTATTCGCATTATTTGTGTTATGCCGAAAAGTGTTTGACTATTGTATCTATGGAAATTTATGCAAATGTTCAAATTGAAGGTAAATTTTGAAATTTGGTAATAATTATAATTTGGGAGATGGGTGGATGCATTTCGAAACAAAAGGAAAATTCTGTTTAAGGCCATGATAAAAAAAAATGCAACACTGAATTTTGAAATCTAATAGTTATTATTGTAGGTTTGCGTTGTTTACTTTTTTGTTGAGTTGAGAAACCTGAAATTGAAAAAGTTATTTATTGTTACATGTGCACAAATGTGTATACCTAAATATTCACTGGTAGACAATGTACACGTGTAAATAACTTTTAGAGTCGGTGAAGGTCAATTATAGTGGTAGGACTAAATGTATTGGTTTAATAAAAAAAAAAGGACAATACCTTAGGTTATTCACCTGCCCTTAGTCTAGCTAACGGGACTGCATGAGACTCTGGGATAAAATTCAACCAAGACACATAACTTTTCACTGCACAAAGTTTGGGTTTTTGAAAGGCCACTTTGCCTGTATTTATTTGAAAATTTAACCAACAAACAAAAACAACAAAGCGTCTCAAGAAGTCGAAGGATACCCAAGTCAAAAAAAAAAAAAAAAAAAAAATTGTCGGTCCGAACACCATCAGCTTTTAACATTCTTTTTGAAATTTCCACTTATGGCAACTAGGTCTTATAAAAGCAAACAAAATTAGGTAATACACACTCGTTGTATTTCTATATAGATATATCAGAAAAGATCACATATTTCTGTCAGCGAATACCACTCTGTTACACTGAATTTCATATGGTCATTTTTGCAGACCGTAATTTCACTTAAACTCTAATCTAGCATTTTCAGCAATTTAATAATCAATTTATCCAGAAAATAATGATTTGCAAAACACCTAAACACACTTGCCTTATGGCACATACATAAACACTGCGGATAAGATTTGACAGCCAAGATGCAATTTCCATCTCTCTGTTTGGAAATTTATAAATCTATGTGTGCATTATACAGTTTTGATTAACCCCCTCACGAACAATAACCTCAAACCAGTTTCATTAACCCATTTTAATTTTAAAATTACAATAACTGAACAAAAGTTTACAAATAACCAAAAGTTACATTAATAAACGGTTCTGCACGCTCAGAGAAATCTGCCTTACAATAAAATAGCACTAAACACTAGCCTTAACTGATACAAAATAACCTCTAGACACTATACTAAAAGTTTTGCACGTAATATCTTACTCAATGAACTCAAATTTCAGCATTTACTTGCAACACTGACAAAAGAATTAGAATTCACACTATCATCATGAAATTTAACTAACCTTTGTAACACAAGCTTGCTCTGAGTACACAATATCTGACCATGTAAATAAAGAGGCAAAGACTAATTCCCAGCACTCCTGAACTCGAACTCATTCATATTTATATGCACTCTTACAGTTCACCAAAATTTTAAATTACACAACTGTTTCTGACATGCAATTTGTAAACAACTCAATCCAAATTTTCGAAATTCCGCTGTGTAAGTTTTTACCAATTTAACAGGTCCGTCTACTAAACAACTGAGGCACTGGCTATATACACATCCCTTTTAATCAGCTCGACGTAACTCGACAGATCAAAAAGCTAAAGGTGAAGAAAGCTCCCGGAAGAGATGGAGTTTCGGCAAGAGCTGGATTCTGGTACTGGTGAAGATTTTGAACGGGTCTCTCCAGGTTGAAGTATTTCCCCAGGGACTGGAAAAAGGCAGCGGTAGTGGTGTTGCCCAAACCTGAACTAATCATACCTTACCTGAAAACTACCGTCCAATATCTCTCTTGTCCATCCTGGGTAAACTCCTGCTGAAGGTCATCCTCTCTAAGCTTCTAGAGTTCTCTGAAGGTAATGGTGTGATTCCTGACTAGCATGTTGGTTCCCGGGAAAGCATGCAATGACCCACCAGTTGATCAGACTTACGGAATTCGTTTCTGAAGGACGAGATAAGAGCGAGTATTTCACTGCTGTCTTCTTGGACATCAGCAAGACTTTTGACAGCGTTTGGCATGATAGTCTCCTACACAAGTTACGGGAGCTTCGATGCCCTCGCCCACTTGTTGAGCTGATTGGCTCGTACAGCCGCAGTTTCTCTGTTAAGATTAACGGTGAACTTTCTTCAGAAATGAAGATTCGGGCTGGCGTTCTTCAGGGTTCGGTTCTTGGGCCAACACTGTTCTCCATTTATCTGCACGACTAACCCAAACCAGGGAAGGTCATTATGTACGCAGATGATACAGCTGTTGTCATCAGGTCCCTGAACAAAGGCAGAGCAGTGAAGCTCCTCCAGGACTTTCTCTCTCAGCTGGAAACCTATTAACCTGACTGGCGGATCAAGATAAATCCGTCTAAGAGCAGTGCGCTGTGGTTTTTGGATCTCTCCAAGGTGTACCGAAGCTCGTTATGTTCCAAGATACAACCATGAGTTTCCCACCAGACTCGCCAAAAAGTTCTTCAAGAAAGCGGAAACCCACCTAATTGACTTGTTAAAAACGCGGTTGATTGCAATCTCTGCGAATTCTTTAGGTATCCCAGAACTACGGCGGTGATCGTTGACCCCCTTGCCAGAGAAAGTAAGTATGTGAACAATGGTGGGTGTTAGATAGACCACCACCCCCTTCTTTTCCACATTGGCATCGAGATGGTGAGAATTGATTGTTGCTCCGGCATTTGGATTTGGTTTCGGTGAGCTTCAGTCATCCAATGTGGCGTCGGCGGCAGGGTGGTGTTGTGGTTATCTTTGATGTTTGGCGGTTTTGGGTTCCCCTCCCCTTCCCCTTTTCCCCTTCCTCCCGGAGTGGTGTCACGGTTCATAGTTTGAATGAATTGTCACCCTCTTCTTTCACTCATTTTTCTGTTTATCTTTCCTATTGAGTTCACTTACTCAGATCTCCTAGCTTCCTATTTCTAATGGTAGTTTTAGACCTGTGGGTAAGACACTCCCTTCCTAAAACTTCTTCAAATATCGTATCATATCGTTTAGTAGGTTGATGATTTCTTACATTTCTTCAATTATTTCTAGAACCGCCTCGTTGCGAAATCATAAAGTAAAGAAAAGTCGGAATCACAGACGCCAGCAATCTAGGAAAAGCTGTTTTGACATACCAAAATCACAGGAAGGCAGTGGTCAGGAAAAGAAAAACATTTGTGTTGTAAAGCAGTTTAACAGACTTTCGTCCACCTCACAAGGGTGCTTATGTCTCCAAAGCTACGTATCGAGAAAGCCACATCACCTTCAGAAATATTGTCCTTTCTCAACAGTGACACGAAGCTACGTTCTTGAGAAGGGACAAGAGCAGACTAAAGACTTAGGCTTTGATAATTCCGTTAAATCTTCTTTCTTCTAAAGCGACTCTTATTTTAATACGGATTTTTTACTAAATAAAGTTTAATGCTTTGAACAAAATAAACTAAAGAAATGTAACTCAAAGACTAAGGATAGGAATTTTTACGAATTTATATCATACTATTTTAACTTTTTCCGTTCTCTTCTTTAATAAAATCATGAAATATTTCAGTTTTATATTCAAGTCTGAAAAATGTCAGAATGTTATCTTCGGTGGTGCAGGTCAAACGGCAGAAATTGCTGGAGTTAGTAAAATCCGGCATGACAGTTATTCCAATAACAGGAAAGCTGGGTACTCGAGTTAGTAAAATTTCCTGTTATTTTTTCAGCTTTTCTGTTATTTGGAATTTAGTATCCCGACTGCCCAAACTTACCTTTTGACTCTACAGTATGGCTCTTTTGACCATGTTAATATCAAATTACACAGAGAAAGATATTTCCTCAGTAGCTGGGAAGTAGGTAACCAACGGCGCAATGTTCACTATTTGGTGTTTTGCGAATCTGGTGCAGACCGCCTCAGTTGTTAGTTGTCAGGTGCTGAGGTAGAGATTAAGTGCAAAAACTGGAGTTCAGTTCGCCAATCTATTATCTCTTTTTTTTTTGATTGAAGGTTTAACGACCACCGTGAGCAACTCAATGGGCTATAAGCAGTCGCCCGTCCCTAATTTAGGGTCACTGGTTCCAGGGAAGGGAGAGAGCCAGTGCCGTAAGACAAACACAACATCCATGCCTCACCGGGATTCGGACCCGGACCCCTTCGGACGAATGATCAGAGGCCATCGCTTAGACCACTGCGCCACCGGGGCGGCCAACGGATATTTTATCAGCATACGAAAATGTTTTGTCTTAACGAGACAGCTAAATATGAAGATATGTTCATATAAATTTTAAAATTCTTTGTGTCCTGAGAAGTCCACTTTGAAAAAAAAAGGAAAAGGGAAAACTGAAAATAAAGGATTTGCGACGCTAATCGTCTGAGATGGCGATGAATTTGAGTTCCCAACGAGATATTTGTAGTGCGCTTGTCAAACAGCGGCTGACTCTTTATGTCGGGGGAAACATAAGGTGCATTGAGAGTTTCTTACAAGGAAACTGTAATATATTTGGAGAAGAACAATTGCAAAGTGGTGTTTGTAGAAAAAGGTATTGAAGGAAAATCGAATTGTTTCAATCGGATTCTTAGAGCCAATGATATGCAATAAAATGTACTGTGGTTTCGATATTACCAACCCACTCGGAAACAGAGTGGTCTGAGAAGCTAGCTTCAGATCATTCGTCGAGATGGGCCCTGAATCGAGTCCCTGTTGAGGCATGGGTGGTGTGTTTAATCCATGACGCTGGCTCTTTCTCTTCACTAGAACTAGTGGCTCCAACTTTGGGACAGGCGACTGCTTATAGCCCTTCGAATTGCTCACCTTGGTGGTTAAACCCCAAAACAAAAAACGCCTAATTAGCTTCTCTAAGGCGGCGAAATGACGCATCAGAAAAAGAGCAAATGTAAAGGATAATCATTCTCACATTTCAGGCTTTCGAACCTAAAAATAATTTTCGAAAGCAGACTAATATGAACAGAGATATAGTGTCCACGGGCGGGCTACAGGGCCGAAGTCCGGATTCTATAGGTGGGTGTGTGACTATCTTTTCACGGTGGGAAATTATGTCTGGTATAAACCGAAGTGCCAGAAAAAACTGGTACAGACGAGCTTATGCAAAATACATAGCAACGTCACCTATGCACGTACTCGGTTGCATCCGCCAGTGCGTATATAAAACGATAGACATCCTTGCCAGCTGTCAGAGCTATTTTCGGCATGAGAATGACCAGTAATAACGATTTAAGCGATTTTCAACGCGGTGTCATGGTTGGGGCTCGTGAGATGGGCCATACTATTTCGGAGGTAGAAACGAAGTTCGTATTTTCACGGACGACCATTGCAAAGGTGTACCGTGACTACAAGAATTCGGGCAAAACTTCCAACCTACGCTACAAGTGTGGCCGTAAAAAGAGATTGGGTGAACGTGCCCATCGTTGGCTGTCAAGAATCGTTTCACGCGATAGGCGTGCAACACTCTCGCAGGTATCATCGGAATTCAATGCTGGAGCCCCAACAAGCATCAGCGTCCGGACTATGCAACGTACCTTGCAAGATAGGGCCTTTGGTAGCCGACGACAAACTCGAGTCCTCTTGATGAGTGTACGACATAGAGCTATGCGCCCCGCTTGGGCACGGCAACACCGCCACTGCACACTTGATAACTGGAAACAAGTAGCGTGGTCTGACGAATCGCGTTTCCAACTGTATCGGGCAGATGGAAGGATTCGTGTGTGGCGCACACCCCATGAAGCCATGGATAACGCTGGTCAATAGGAAACTGTACCGTGGGGGAGGGGGGGGGTTCGTAACGGAATGGGGTGTGCTTAGCTGGTCCCTGGTACGTCTACAAACGTCTGTGACTGGCCAGCGCAATGTGCTCATCCTTTCTGACGAGGTACACCCGTTCATGTCCTGCATTCATGCTAATGGGTTGGGCCCGTTTCAACAGAACAATGCACCTCCACACAAGTGTCAGGACGCTACATATTATGGTTTATGGTTAGAGGAGCATTGGTCTGAGTTTGGGGTGTTGCCATTTCCTCCCAAGTCTCCAGATCTGAACGTGATAGAACACATTTGAGATGCCATGCAACGTGCTATCGAGCACATGAATCCGAGACCTCGGAATACACTTGAATTGTGGAGCGCTCTGCAGGAAGTATGGTGTGCATTGCCTACAGAATATTTTCAGAAGATAGTGGAGTCCATGCCCCGTCGTATTTCTGCAGTCCTGCACTCCCGTGGGGGATTTATCAAGTATTAGATTGGTGTACCAGTTTTTCTGGCACTTCAGTGTATATACTGGTGTGCGGCTGCCTTTTCCCCGCCGAAAATGCGAGGGTGGGGAAACTGCCGATTCAGGGTGGGTGATGCCCCCTAGCTACGAACCTGACTGGCTAACGGACATAATGATAACTTAAACGTGTAAAACCTTGGTATTGTTTCTTTTCGTTTAAAACACGTGCTAGAAATAATTCTATGCTCCCCCCAAACTAAACTAAAAAGAAAACAGCGCCACGATCACAGGGATGATAGAGTGTTAGAAAAAAAATCTAGATACCATTCCCAACCACCTGCCCCGTAAAATAAGAGTGTGAAAGAAGCCACCCACTTCGAAGAATTGCTACAAATTTATTTAGTTATTCCACAAACATGACACATGAAAGTTCAGGAAATAGGGAAAGCATACAGGTTATTAGACCGAGAGCCCGCTTGACCGATTTACAGGATGCACACCATTTTTCAGAGACATAAATCCCTGATATCCTGTCCCGATTGTCCGTTTAGTCTAAGGGGCCAGTTTATAACCTGTCGTCCGAGCTGCGAATCTGGCAATGGCGGCGCTCTGCCACAAAGGCGCCGACGTACCTTCTTTCGGAAACTAGCTGCCCTTAACTAGGGAGGCGCAACTGCTCTCACCTGATCATTAACTCGAAAAAAAACCCAGACGGTAATAGCCGTAATTGAACTCGGGAACTAAGAGGCAATAAGTTTTCCGCTAGTTGATTACATACGAAACAAACTCCTTGCGTTTACATTGTAATGCTTATAGCTGAATTCTTATTTCAGAGGAAGGAAACCCGTGTGAACAGAAACACCATAAAGAAGAGAGAAAATCAACTGCAACAATTAAATCATCCAGAAAAAGTATATATTTCTACGAAAAAAATATATATCAAGATTCCTGATGCATCATCTACGTGATGCATCAGGAATCTTGATTCGTCCGACTAGGCCACTTTCTTTTGATCATCCACGGTCCAATCTCGATGATCTTGTGCCCGGTTGGCGATGACGTGCAGTGGGCATGGGGACCCGGCTGGGTCTTCTGTTACGCAAGCCCATGCGCAGAAGGCTGCGATGAACTGTGTGCTATGACACATTGCCTTGATCACCACTGTTGTAGACGCAAGTCATTTGTCGCATGGTGGCCCTAAAGTCCCTGTGAAATATGCTTGACAGTCTCCGCTCCCCTCTGGCATAAATGAGCTGCGGACGACACACGGCTGAACGACGGTTCGTCGTTTGGCCATCTGTGCACCAGTTTTGATACGTACTCGCTTCAGCAGCACATGAACATCCCACAAGCCGTGGGGTTTCCGAGATCCTAGTACCGAGGCGACGTGCCATGACGATTTGTCCTTTATCAAACTAGGATAAATCGGCTCCCATTCTGACTCCGAACACTTTACTAACTAAAACGCGGTCCTCGGGTAGGATATATACCGCTCCGTAAGCTTCACCTACGCTACGGTTCTGTCTCCAGGCACGCGCATTTCTCTAGGCTGTTGTTGGTCATAATGGAATGGCTTATCAGCCTACTTCATTATGATAAAGATCAAAATATGACATTTGCCATACTACTAAGAAACGTTCAGGTGATTTCCCTCAAATAAGGAGGAGATTTTCTTGTCAAGCCAGACGCAGTTTTCATCCACTGGATCGTTTTCCGGTTAATTATACAAAAACTCATAAGAGGGAAGACCTCCTCATAAACCTTTGCAGAAACCCATCAGCACAATTATCCCTGTTAGCGAGAGAGAGAGAGAGAGAGAGAGAGAGAGAGAGAGAGAGAGAGAGAGAGAGCGAGCGAGAGAGCGAGAGAGAGAGAGAGCGAGAGCGAGAGAAAGAGACTGACACAATCGTATCGGAGTAATATGCCTACCAAATAATGGGAAAAACCATAACCACCCTTGGCCAAGATGACAGCGGCGAGACGGCCTGCAATGGATGCAGTAAGACCCTGGAAGGTTACCCGAGGCACACGCTCTCATTCAGGACTGAGGCAGAACACGGAGGTCCCACATATGACGGGGTTTAGGTCGGCACGTAAAACCTGTCGATTCAAATAGTCCCACAAATGCTTTATGGGTTTGAGATCGGGCCATTTCGCTGGCCAAGGGCGAACGGAGACATCGTTGTCATGCTCCTGTAGCCATTCACGCAACTCCTTAGCGACGTGGCACGGGGTATTGTCCTGTTGGTAGACATCATCACCACCAGGGTGAACATCCAAAGTGAAATGATACATCTGATCAGCGAGGCTAGACAGGTAGCCATTGTCGTTCAGATACCCATCCAGAGGCACCAGCGATCCCAGGTCATACCAGGAAAACATCCGTCAGATATAGGCACTGCCCACGACGGCCGGTACTTGACCAACAAGCGTGTACGGGTGATGGTTCTATTGTGTCGGACGCCGTATCCGTCACCGCCCGTCACTTCTGTGGAGTAGAGTCCACGATTTTTCGGAGTAGACAACCTTTTTCTTCTCTTCCACTGTCCAATGTCAGTAGTCCCATGCGAACTGCAGGCATCGTTGCCGATGGACCTGGGTTAACATGGGCGCCATGACGCAGCGTCAACTCTGGAGACACATGCGTAACAGGGTTCGCTCTACTGTCATCGGAGACACGTACCTGGTTGCCCCAGCGTTCATATGCGTGGTCAATTGCTGCAGTGTTGCGCGTTGATTGCTTTTTACCAGTCGACGAAGGCGAGGTTCTCTTCTCGGGTCGATGGCCTTTGTATGACGTCGTAAGGTGCTCGGTATGCCAGCGGTCCATTCTTGGTACACCCTTACTACAGCACCTCCCCAACAGCTCACGAAGTCTGATGTTTCTAAAATGCTTCCACCCTTGGCGCGGTAGCCGATGATCATTCGTTTTTGAACGTCCGTTAAATCAATACTTCTGCCCATTGTGCTCTCGTCACGCACTATGGCTCATCTGTACTAGCCGGCCGCTCATATCTCCGTGTCGTCGACCTTGTCACGTGCATTCTGTGACGCACCTGGGCGGGTACAGTGTGATTACAGTGGTGGTCATATTCCTCTGATACGACCGTCTACTTATTAGGGAATAATAAAGTTTGGCCCTAAAACTACACGAATAGCCGTCGCTCTAACCAAGAATTGTCAGAATTTAATGATTATTGCTCGTACCAGAACAAAAACTGTTGTTGCACAGAGCATCAGTTTTTCATCCAGTCGAGGAAAACATGCAGTCAACTCCAATAAATAGATCAAAAATAACTAGTCATGGAGAGCAAATTTGGTGACATTTGACGTTACACCATGCGTTTTAGAACACTGCCGGTGACCAAGTAAATAGAGAAGTAGGTTTCTGGCCAATAACTCAATCAATTAATACTGGGCCCCATGCCAAGAAGATGCATTTACTATGCCCTTATTTTTTGCTTTTGTCAATTTTCGCCGTCAATTCCCAGCAACCAATGAATCTTCAAATTAGAACGGGGACTACTCATAATCATAGGTTCTCACATGGGTCATTAAACGGAGGAAACAGGAAGATTACTGCCCACGCTATTTTTTTTTTTTGGTTGGAGTTTTTTTTGGATTGGAGGTTTGACGACCACCGTGATCAACTCAATGGATCATAAGCAGTTGCACTTCCCTAATTTAGGGCCACTGGTTCCAGGGACGGGAGCGAGTTAGTGCCGTAACACAAGCACAACATCAGTTCTTACCGGGATTCGAACGGGCACGAATGATCAGAAGCCAGCGCTTAGACCACTGCGCCACAGGGGCTGCCCCACGCTATTCAAGAATGAAATCACTAAAGTATCTGCTTATGAAACATTCAGAGAAGCTGGTCAACAAGAGTTTTCATTCCTTACAGTTAAATTGGCGATTCTAGGACGCTGTTTCCATTTTTAATAGATGGCGCCACAAGTCAATTCAGCCAGAACTGGAGATCATCCGAAAAGCACATTTGAGAGTTTGTCATTTCTTGCACAAAAATGCAGAATTCAAATGTTACCATGTACCCAACTTATCAGAGCGCGATAGCTTTTCGCTAAAGGACTAAAAATTTCTATTTTTTAAGGAACCGGAGGTAAAGCTATAGATCATAACGCGGTCGCTTGATTTTTTCGTAGGACACAGAGTGCCGGGAAAGAAATCAGTCCTGCAGCGAGCGTAACCATCCTAGTGAACGGCGAAGGTCATTGGCTGTCCGAAAGTGTGACGTCACTGTATCCTCTTTCAGCTCAAGTACGCCATTGGCTGATGGAATGTGTGGTGTTTTTTTACGATGTTTTCGGAGCACAAGAGCATTACCACTGAAGTGCTTCTCTGTGGTATCGCACAGTGCTAAGTTTGCAAGTAGCGGAACAATTTCTCTATGAGGAAACTGATTCGCATTTCTAAATAATCATAGGTACCAGACATCTACAGCTGTGGCTCCTTCCGTCACAGGGCGCGAGAGAGTTCACAGCTGAGGATATAACTGGCAGAAAGGCAGGAAACTCTCGTCAGTCTCGAATATTTTAACAGCAGTCTTGGGCTAGCTCATAAAGCACCTGATAAGGATAGATAGCGACACAAAAGCGGGATGTAATTTAAAGTTTAGCTGAAGTGGCTATATGCAATTAAAAAACATATTTATGCCTGCCTACAATATTCGAAAAATTCGCATAATACATGCATATTCAGTTACATTATTATACATTGCAAATAATACATTCACGCTTGGATTTTCAATGCAGATAAACCAAGTAGCATTGCAAATGGCAAATCATATATTTCACATATTAAGCTTCTTTAATTAAAAAAAACCCTGCCTAACTTTAAAACGTATGTGTGTGCATGTTTTTTTTTAGATTGGAGGTTTAACGACCACCGTGAGCAACTCAATGGGCTATAAGCAGTCGCCCGTCTCTAATTTAGGGTCACTGGTTCCAGGGAAGGGAGAGAATCAGTGCCGTAAGACAAACACAACATCCATGCCTCACCGGGATTCGAACCCGGACCCCGTTCGGAAGAATGATCAGAGGCCATCGCTTAGACCACTGCGCCACCGGGGCGGCTGTGCATGTTTAATATTACATACTTAAGTAAATAATTTAAGTGTCAAAAAAAAGTTCAGACACACTCACACTCGAACGAAACTAAAACAATACCTTTATTTTTCAATTTCCCGAACAGAACTACAAACCTTTTGCCCCTTGAGAATAATTTTATCTTGAAATAGCGATGGCGCAAAGGAATTTCTTGGGAAAGCCTTTGGCCCTCCATAATCTCCGTCAGCCCTAAAAGCCATTCTCCGAGGAAAAACGTAATATCAAATCAGAAAATAAATCGGTAAAGCATGTGCTCATTAAAATCCTCAGCTCTAGGTAACACATCTTTAGTAAATTTTACTGTTCTTATTGTTCTGTAACCACACCCAATTAATAAAGAGCTAGAATACTTGTCTTCAAGCTTCGCTGCATAAGACAAATACTCTATAGCCTTCTCCTTCCCCACCACACACACACACATACTTTCTATGCAGACTGTTCCGCTTAAATACCTCCTATATAATAATTCTAGCTCCGCACAATATCTTCAAATACGTGTAGTTTGATGCTAAGTATTTAGATATATCACAAAGTAGAAGGCAACGTAACTTCCAAAACTCAGTAACGGGTGTTGGGGGTAGGACACCGTGGGTTTAATCAAAACATAATTATTTCCGTTATTAATTTTCTACAGAGAGAAAATGTACGTTCCTCTCACTAAAAAAACCTTCAAATATTTTTGCATAACATTACGGTGACAGAAATTCAAAAATCATAAAATTATTGTGATTTGCACGTGTGATTAGTATTCCACGTTTTTAATTTTAGAAATTCTGATCTAACACCATGTATGTAAGCGCATGGATTTCCGGTTACTTCTCTTGATGATTACTAGATGGTAGCATATATCAGACATTTCTAGCATTAGTGAATATTGACAGAAGAAAATGTTATAGGGTTGAAAATTGGAAAGACAAATTTGGATCGGGCGCTTTTTGGATTTTTCTTCTGACTCTTACAGTGAATGCATTTCGTATATCACGTGTCGTTTTAGTAGCCTAGAAATCTGTTTTCGTTCTCACATGCCTCTGACACGTCATCGCCGATCGATATCAAAAACGGAACCGCGAATGTTTGAATACAGTATTTTATATCTTACTGTTTTTAAACCGGGGGTGAGGTATCTGGAAACATTCCTGTCAGTTTTCATAGGATAAGATATGCACAAAGCTCTGAGAATTCCTGCACTGCCATACCAGTTTATTAGGTTCATCTGCCTAGTATCGTGTTGTGCCGCCCTTGAACTAAAGAATGGCCCCAGTTTGTTGGAGAATGGAACACACCAGCTGCGGAAATCGTTGAACAGGAATGTTGCACTACGCGGAAATATGAGACCTGAAATTGCTGCAGATTCGACAGCGACAGTCTCGCAGTGAACAGCCCTTTCCACTTCACCCTAGAGATTGTCGACGGGGAAGAACCACCGGGGACTGCGAAGGATACTGAAAAATGATGCATGATTCTGGAAGCACGTGGTGTAAAGGGCAATACGCGTCTTGTGAGCGGGTGCGTTATACAGGTGGACATCTTCTACTACTCGAGAACAAACAGTAGTTATGAAGGAATAAATATGATCGGCAGTAACATTCAGATAGCCTAGGCGTTCGGAGGTACTTCGACGGGTATCAGAAGGCGTTACGCGTGCCAAGAAAATATTCTACACCCCAGCACATCGCTGTCACTGGCTTGTGCTGTTGACAGCTGACAGGTCGGCTCGGTGGCCTCATGTTGCTCACGCCACGGAAAAAAGGCTCATTTTTAGGTTCGTTTATGAAAAAGCGTTCTTGTATTTATTAAAATAGTCTGCCGATCGTTAGGTACATCAGTGGGCATCGGACTTTAAAGATAATAGTCAGTGACAGACATGAATATATAATAATAAATATGCGTCAAAAATTGGCCGCATTGAAGTTTTCAATTCAGGAAACAAAGAGATTCAGTATCTCTGTAGAATTACTATTACGCACGTCGAAACGTGGATTTGTGTGTATGGTGGTGCAGAAAGTTATCCCTTTTATTATTTTAAAAAATAAAAACAAGGTAACAGCAATAACTTACATACAATCGTGGCCAAACGTCCTACACCAGTAGACCGAAAGTCAATTTTTGATGTTTGAAGTCAACTTATACAGCGTGATGGTAATGTCAGGAATACATATTATACTACATTTTAAAGGAGATTTTATGCTGAATTTAAATGTTTTTACAGAATGTTATTACCAGTAACAGAGTTGCAGTTACACGCAAAAATGCAGCGTCCAGTCATAAAAAGCAAAAAATAGTGGAATTTGTGAATCTAGTGTACAATGTATGTATCGGAAAATTACTGTACGGTACATTATTGAAACTCACCAACCCGCTTGGCCAGCGTAGTGAGTTATGGCCAAACCCCTCCAAAATGATTCCACAACTTAAATCTTGGCCCTCAGTCTCCGGCAGCTGGAATGTACCTGGCCAAGGCAGCGGCCAGTGCGACATGAAGGCAGAGGGTGCTAAGAATCCCCGGAGGACCGGACTAGGCTGCCATCTGATGCTGACCTTGGCAACTTACAATGGACGCTCCCTATCTTCTGATTCAAGGCTTCTTGAATTGGAAGAGGAACTACAAAAGATCAAGTGGGACATCGTGGGGCTAAGTGAGGTAAGGAGAAAAGGAGAAGATCTCATCGAACTGAAAAGTGGACATCTCTTCTACTATCGTGGGACAGATACTGGCAGAACTAGTGGTGTTGGATTTATAATAAACAAGAAACTAAAGGACAAAGTTGTAGAAGTTGAAAGTTCCTCTGACAGAGCTGCAAGACTTGTTATCCAACTCTCGAAAAGATACCAGGCTCAGATTATTCAAACTTATGCACCCACCACAAGTCATCCTGAAGAAGAAATTGAAGAATTTTATGAGGAAATTTGTCATCTAAATAATAAAGGTAAGCAGCATTTGAAGATAATTATGGGAGATTTCAATGCAAAAATAGGGCAACGGCAACAGAATGAAACTTCAGTAGGTAAATTCGGTCACGGCAACAGAAACCAGCGTGGAAATACTCTCGTTGAGTTTGCAGAGGCAGAAGGGTTTTTCATCTTGAACTCCTTCTTCAAGAAAAAGCCACACAGGAAATGGACATGGAGACATCCAAATGGGACAACAAGTGAAATTGATTTTATTATGTGTAACAAAAAATTCGTCATAGAAGACTGCAGTGTGCTAAACAAGTTCAACACAGGTAGTGACCATAGATTGGTGAGATGTAAGATGCACCTCAACACTAAACTTGAACGTGGCAAGCTCATAGGACAAACAAAATCTATTGACATAACCAACCTTAAAAAACACCATAATACCTTCAAGTTAGAACTGAAGAACAGGTTCTCAGCTTTAGAAGGCCTAACATCGGAAGAAGTGGACATCTCTGAAGTTAACAGAAAAGTAACCAAAGCTCTTATGGAAACAGCAACAAAATTAGCTGGGTCTAAGAACAAGTT
Organism: Macrothele yani; assembly: GCA_039090855.1. Taxonomy (NCBI): domain Eukaryota; kingdom Metazoa; phylum Arthropoda; class Arachnida; order Araneae; family Macrothelidae; genus Macrothele; species Macrothele yani. The sequence goes on from CM077021.1 coordinate 41,172,780, forward strand.
GCATGTGAACAAATTATCAGGAAAAACCAAAATGTTGATGCAAAAAAGAAGAGAGATGAGGACAACTAAAGAAGATGTGACTTCCAAAGTGGAATATATAGAGCTATGCAAGACAGTAAGAAAAAGTATCACTGAAGACGTAAGGAAATTCAACTGTGAACTAGTGAGGAAAGCAATTGAAAACAACCAAAGCCTAAAGATAGCAAAGGGACATCTCAGTAAGGGAAGAAAACAGATTATGGCACTGAGAAAAGAAGATGGTTCTGTAACAAGAAATAGAGGCGAAATTTTGACAAGAGTGAAAGATTTCTACTCCAAATTATATGAAAGGGATGATATATGCACTCCAGACATCATGAAAGATACCAGTACCAGAGTTCCTCCAGTCCTTCCAGCAGAAGTTGCACATGCAATCAAGAACATGAAGCGAGGAAAAGCTCCAGGAGAAGATGGAATTACTGTAGACATCATACAAGAAGCAAGTGGAGAAATCGAAACAGTACTCGCCCAAATTTTCACTCGATGCCTTAATGAAGGAAAGATTCCTGAGGATTGGAACACCGCTACAATGATCCTGCTACATAAGAAAGGTGACATTGAGGATCTCGGAAACTACAGACCTATCAGCCTCCTATCAGTAGTTTATAAAATCTTCACTAAAGTTCTTTCACACCGCTTGAAGGTAACACTGGACATGGCTCAACCGAGAGAACAAGCTGGATTCAGGAGTGGCTACAGCACAATAGATCATATCCACGTGCTGAGAGAACTAATTGAAAGAGCGAGGGAATATGAACTTCCATTGTGCATGGCTTTTATCGATTATGAAAAAGCCTTTGATTCGGTGAAACCATCAGCAGTTACAATGGCTCTGAAAACCTGCGGTATTGAAGATGCATACATTAATATTATTAATAACATCTATGAAAATGCAAGTGCAAAGATTAGGCTGTTTGAAAATACAACACACGTAAAAATTGGGAAGGGAGTGAGACAAGGTGACACCATATCTCCGAAGCTCTTTAATGCCACATTGGAGGGTGTTTTTCAGTCACTGAGCTGGGAAAACAAGGGGATAAAGATTAATGGAGATTATCTAACCCACCTTCGTTTTGCTGATGACGTAGTCATTTTTGCAACTACCCCATCAGAGCTGCAGAGTATGATCCAGGAACTTGCTGACAAGAGTAAAGAAGTGGGATTAAAAATGAACTTTCAGAAGACAAAAGTGATGTTCAATGCTTTTACAAGAAATGAAGATTTATCGATTGATGGAGAAAAGCTGGAGATAACAGACACGTACGTTTATCTTGGACAGCAGATATCAAGTGAGGGTCACATTGATGAAGAAATTAATCGGCGTACAAAACTTGCCTGGAGAGCTTTTGGAAGAAACAGCATAATTTTCAAGAGCAATATGCCATTATGTTTTAAAAGAAAAGTGTTTGATCAATGCATCCTTCCAGTGCTTACGTATGGTGCGGAGACGTGGACCTTAACTAAAAGATACATACAAAGGCTGCAGACAACTCAAAGTAGCATGGAGAGGTGCATGCTTGGTGTAACCAGGAGAGATAAGAAGAGGAACTCGTGGATCCGAAAAATGACAAGAGTGGAAGACATCATTTTTTTTTTTTTTTTTTTTTTTTGATTGAAGGTTTAACGACCACCGTGAGCAACTCAATGGGCTATAAGCAGTCGCCCGTCCCTAATTTAGGGTCACTGGTTCCAGGGAAGGGAGAGAGCCAGTGCCGTAAGACAAACACAACATCCATGCCTCACCGGGATTCGAACCCGGACCCCTTTCGGACGAATGAGCAGAGGCCATCGCTTAGACCACTGCGCCACCGGGGCGGCAGTGGAAGACATCATGATCAGAGTTAAATCCCTGAAATGGCAATGGGCTGGACATACTGCCAGAAGGACAGATCATCGATGGACAGCCGAAATTTTAGATTGGATTCCAAGGGACAGGAAAAGACCCAGAAGAAGACCACATGGGAGATGGGTGGATGAAATTCGAAAGTATGCAGGGGTGACATGGAGGAGACTGGCACAAGACAGACCGTTGTGGAGGAAACTTGGGGAGACCTTCGTCCAGCAGTGGATTGATAATGGTTGACAATGATGATGATGATGACATTATTGAAACTTGCAGGACACTTGAAATGACTTACCAACAAGCAAAATACGCTTTAATATTTAATTGGATACCAACGGTTTCTTAGTAACAAAGTGCACCTTCTTGGCATGGAACTAATAAGCTTCTCTGGTTGTCCATTGGTGATAACACGGTGCCAAAATTGCTGTTAAATGTGGATGAGATCATTCCACTGTCTTGCGCACCAACAAAGGACTTGCAGAAACTGGATGTGTTGGAAACAGAAAAAAGGGCAGGTCGACCAGGGCTGTGTACTGAACGTGATGATCGTATGTTGATTCGACGTTCCTTACAAGGTTTAAAACAGCCACTGATTTAAGAAATCAGTGAGAGAATGAAGTAGGCATTATTGCATCTGCACGTACAGTTCGTCATAGGCTACAAGCAAATGTACTGACTGCACGAAAAGCTACACGAAAACCTTTTCTTACTGAACAACAAGGGCTCAAAAATATTTGCTTGGACAAAGGCACACAAGAATTGGACTGTTGATGAATGGAAAGATGTTATTTTCAGTGCTGAAGCCACTGTTACTATTTCGGCTAATAATGGAAATAAGTATGTAAGTCGTCGAGATGGTGAAAGATATAAGGCATGCTGCACCCAGCCAAGAATCAAGCCTCCACACTCGGTTACGTTATGGTCCTGTATTCCACCCAGTGGTGTTGGCCGTCTACACATTGTTGATGGCACATTGAATGGATCGAAGTATGTGGATATTTTGGAGTTCAAACTGCGACCACCCGCACAGGACATGGGTTTGCGGAATTTTGTTTTTGAGGACAATAAGGCGCCATGTCATCGGTCAAAGTTGGTTGACGAGTGGTTTAATCGAAAAGTTATAAGAAAACTTCAGTGGCCCGCACAGTCACCGCATCTTAATATCATGGAGAATCTACGGGTGAGATTGAAGAAAAGATCTGTCAACAAGGACCCACATCTAAAACAGCATTAACAGTCTGTAAGGCCCGTATGGCACAGTGTTATCACCAATGGACAACTAGAGAAGCTCATTAGTTCCATGCCAAGAAGGTGCACTTTGTTACTAATAAACCGTGGGTATCCAATTAAATGAAAAAGGGTATTTTGCTTGTCGATAAGTTATTTCAAGTGTCCTGTAAATTTCAATAATGTACTGTACAGTAATTTTACGTTAAATGCATTGTACACTAATTTCACAAATTCCATTATATTTTTATTTTTATGACTAGACGCTGTACCTTTGCTTGTAACTTCACTTCTATTACTGGTAATAACATTCTGTAAATACATTTGAGTTCAGCATAAAATGTCCTTTAAAATCATGTATGATATATATTTTTGACTGTACCATTACTCTGTATAAGTTGACTTCAAACATCACAAATTGACTTTCAGTATACTGGTGGAGGACTTTTGGCCACGACTGTATATACATCCCGAGGTCGCCATCATTCCTCCACTCGTATATACCGCAAGTTGTTAAGTCCTAGATGTTCATTGGATATGCTTTGCAAACAGTCCGATGGTGACCATTATAAAACGATTAGCAACGCAAACGTAGTATTGCGTTGCTAATCGTTTTTCAAAATCCATGCCATCCATACATTGCATCGTAAGCTGAAAAACAGTACAATGGAAGCAGAAAACCATATTACTACGTATACCACGGTCAGGTTTTTCGTATACCAATATGGCTTTCTGTTTATGTTGTAATGTTTTTGAGCTTACAATGCAATATATGGCGTGGATTTCGAGGCCGACTACTACGTTTGCGTTGCTAATCGTTTAATAACGGTCACCATCGGACCGTTTGCAATGCAAAACCGCTGAACATCTGGGACTGAACAACTTGCGGTATATACGAGTGGAGGAATGATGGCGACCTGGGGATGTATATATGTAAGTAATTGCTCTTACCTTGTTTTTATTTTTTTTTAAATAATAAAAGTGATAACTTTCTGCACCACCGTAATCACAAATCACGTTTCGACGTGCGTAATAGTAATTCTACCGATATACTGAATCTCTTTGTATCAAGTATTTCAACCACGTATAGCAGTTGACTTCCTAATACGGAAGATATACATGAAATATCTGTTTCTAATACAGCTTTTAAATTTCTTGCTAGGGCACCAAAAGCCATAAACTGAAATCGAAGTAACAATCATGAAACAAATCCTTTCTGTGTAGCTCCCAAAGATAATAGAGGAGAATAAACTGGCAAAGCGCATGCTACTTCCCACATACATAGAAAGTAGAAAGTATGTTGTGGGGAGTAACTACTGTATTGACGTATTTGCGCGAGTATTTCAGTTCTAAATCTTTAAGATTTTGATATATCTTTAAGATTAAATTGCATGTGAGACGAAATTCTCCTGTTTAGTAATTTTCTTTATCTTTTTTTTATTTTTCTGCTCTGTTCATATGACCAGCCGCGATATAGCCCCGTATTTTCCTGCTTACTAGTCTTGTCTTCTTTTTATCGGATATGAGCATTTGCTACTTACAATTTGATCTAGAAAATTCTCGGGTCGTACGCGAGCATTCTTTCGACGTAACTTCTGCAGTACACTATTAATTGAAACAAACATTCTTGCTTTCCAATAGGCATCTTTTCCCTGCATACTCTCCCCCATTCATAGATGGCGCTGCACTTTCAGTTAGCCTCCGTCGTTTCAGAACCGCTAGCATTACGTTTGCTAGTCTATTCTCCTCCAATGCCTTTGGTAGCTTCTGCTTAAAAATATGTACTCTCACTTGACGTTCGGTAAAATTCATTGAAAGAAACCGACTGTCAACCAGAACTTTAGTTTCCTTAACTACACATGGTGATCGATTGTACACAAAACTGAATTTCTTGTTAAACGTTTGTGTACGTGCTTGTGTGATTCTTCGAAACTGGGAGTTTTCCTTTCAGCCAATGAGATATGCAACTCCAGACGCCTGCCTAACTTGCACATTTTATAGAGGGATGTTTACCCCTGGCACCGTGTTTTCTTACAGTATGCTTTCTTTATTCCTTATACAAGAACTTGCAATGAATCTCAAATCCATGTAGAAGTGGTCACGCGAAAGGGCTTTGTCGTCCAGTAGCCATTTGCACTCCAATTACATGTTAAATCACAAACCAATTATTATTAAATGTGACTCGCCAACATTACTTTCTGATTTTTTTCGGCAAACGGGTTTCACTTAAAAAACATTTTTCACGCTTACAAATACTTTCTGGTGCATACATCTGTTCCTATTAAGCGTAAAAGTGCAAATGTGTTTCCGAATTTTTCAGAGATGACACTTTTCTCTTAATAAAATAGAATACATTACATAATAAACCGCCTTCGGGACTAGTCTCAAACCCGTTGTAATATATCCTGTCCGATGTAACCTCGCACTTGCTAGAGGTTACGGTGAAATTTCTTTGAAGTGTTGCCAGCTACTTGCGGCCATTTTGTGGTATAACTCCACCAGTTGTTTCCCTAATGCGGTTTGCAACTTTTCACTTGAAGTTGAATGTATCGTGTTACGGCTCTATGAAATCTATGTTTCAGCTGCTGAAGAACGCTCAATGTTGAGATTGCCAGTACGAATGAACCGTTTCTAACAAAAACTAATCACACAGCCAAATCTAAAAGGTGAGCATGAATGCTGATACTATTATACGTTACAACGTTTAAGTGTATCTCAAATGACTATGGCAACGTTCGATTTAATTGTGGACATGCGCAGATCATGATTCGTTCTGTTACAGTATACTTATAAAACTGCGTCTTTGGTAACCTTGTTCCATTTGTCTTTTAGTCTGAAGATGGACCCTGCAGGCGGCGTCCGAAAGATCTCACTTGTATTTTAATTTTAATAGTATTTCAACTTATCTCATATATCGTGCTTAGACGGTTTTCAGCTTTCCATTGGATTTTAGCACGAGACGTACAGTGTATTGTTTAAATTATTTGAGGTACTCGGATTAAATAAGCAAACATTTTGGTTAAACACTAGAAAATTAGTCTGATTGAAATATAGCGCAAAATAACACCTAGTTATGCACATTTTTGCAGATACTCATCACTTAGGTTCATGTGCCTGTCTAGATATTACCTTATTGAGAATTATAAAAATGCAATAAAATGCGTGAATGTTAGGAAACGAACGCTTTAAAAACATAAACAAAACTTTTTCCACACAATTTAGAAATAAATTGTATCCGTAAACCGAACCGAAATGTCAAGAACATGCTATCATTCTTCGGTATTAGAGTCTGGAGGTAGAGATGGATGCAACTCAAAAACACCCACTCCGTTATCGCATTGGCCAAGAGCGAAAACGGAATCCGCCAATTAGCGAACGACCTGGCATGTTTGAAATGCATGCCTGACGAGTGATGATATAACACAGCACTAGAAGATCGCATGCCTGACGAGTGATGATATATACAGAGCACTAGCAGATCGACTTTGGCAGTTGTTTGGTTTAGGTGTATGTTCGATGGGATATATAAAAAGGTTTGTATTATATAAAAGATTTGTATTTACGAGGTACTATTAGTTTAATAGATGTTAATTCTTAGTGCTGTTAGTCCTAGCAACTTCTCATGTGTGAAATGTGCACGTTTGAGGGGATATATAAAAAGGTTTGTATTGAAGTACCAGGTACTATGAGTTTAATACAAATTCATTTGTTTTTTCCCCGCACATGGATGATTGGTCTCCCAGTTATTTGAGGAGTGGCGACCCCCCCCCCTCACGGCCCGAGCTAACCTTTTGACTGGGCAGCTTCTGGTGTCATGCTTGTATGATTTTGATTTTTTTTTCGGTGCCGGTGTGAGTTTGCAGGGACGGTGCCGGTGGAGTTTGCAGGACGATCTCGAGCTGGTCTTGTGACTCGCTTTTTAGTTCTCTTTTATTTCCCGCACTGGCCAGTTGCCCGTGTTTTACACTCTCCCAAATAGCTAACACGGTATTTACTAACATCCCGGTTTTGTGCTTTTGTTACCCTCCACTACTACATGCTTATATTAAACGCTCAGTTTATAGATCTCTGAGATCCCGTTCGGCCCCACTCCAGGGTTTAGTTCTTCTTTGGATTCCTTTTTCTCTGTTTCCTGGTTTGTGTGCTAGACCTACCGGCATATTTCCCGACTGCTGAGACCCGTGAGGCGGAAATGGGATGTCTGGCTGATGAGGTCGCACGAGACCAGAGAGATGCCTCCTGTGTACCAACAATTCTCTTCGACCCCGGCTACGCTGTAAACGGGAGGCTAGAGCCTAACTCACCTCTAGTCAGAAGTCCTGTACCAAGTTGTGTACAGGGTTTTAGCGGCTCAATTGTCGTATAGCACGGCAGGGTGAGCCCGGGGGCTGTGGGATCATGACAAAGGCGTTGGCATGACGGTAGTCTGGAGGCCGAAGTTTCCGCCGAGTGCATATGAACACAGCCAACTGACTATATATGCAGCGTATAAGCTCCAGACCTGGTCCAGCGTCATTTTCGTGGCTTGCAGACCTCCGGTTCTCCCTCGTTGGGCTCGGTGGTTGGTGGAGTAGTCTCTGCAGACGAATCCCTCTTTCTTTTTTGGGTAAACCAAAACCCTCCAAACTCAAATCACCTGAGAAGATGCACGTTGACCAGAACTTACCTTCGTCATCGACCCCGGCCCAGTCACACACCTGAAATGGACCAAAGACCGCGACATTGACCCCCGTACAGGACCTTTGAATGCGTCTACTAAACCTGTTGCTTTGAAATGCCGTTTCACTTTGAATGATCAGAATTTTTCGGCTTCATTCCTGCTCATTGAATCTACTGGTAAAATGGAGAGACTATCCACCAAGTCTCCTTTCTTTATCGAAAGCCTTGGACGCTGCAGTTGACTCCCTGAAGTATGTGAAGAAACTCCTCTCTAGGGGACCTGCTCGTTCAAAGTTGCAGTGGTTCTCAGAGCAAGACACTCCTGCACCTGACTATTCTTCAAGGTATTTCTATCAAGGTAACACCTCACCCATTTCTTAATTCCTCTTGGGATGCTATTTCTGAGTTAGACCACTTAGAATGAAGTGAAGAAGAATTGGTGAGTAAACTAGCAGATCAGGGGTTATTGCTGCACATTGTATGCTGTTCAGACGCGATGGTGCATTGATAAAGCAAAGAAAGGCATCCTGACTTTTAACTCGTCCAAGGTTCCGAGCGAAATCAAGGCTGGTTACTTGGTCTGTGGAGTTCGCCAGTATATTCCCACCCCTATGCTCTGTTTCACGTGTCAGAGATACAGGCATTCACAGCGATCATACAACAGTGCTACGCGGTGCGCAAATTGTGGATCCTGGGCACACGATGCGGCAGGTTGTACCTCTACAGTCTGTTGTGTAAATTGTGGTGAAGCTCATGCTGCTTAATCTCGAAACTGCATGAAATGGAAGGACGAGACGGCAATCTCGCGCGTTAAGACTCTGAAAGGCCTCTCATACCTCGCTGCTAGGGCTACGTTGGGCATTCCAAAAAACCGGCAGCGTACTTTTGCCGCAGTGGTCCAGTCTCCATAACAAACGGTGCATACCTTTGTATAATACAGAAGCAGTAGCATACGGTTTCCTTCACCCCACGCGGTCACCCAATAAGAAGCCCATCATCGTAACATTTCTTTCATGATAAAGGTGTATACTTGGGTATTTCCATAGGTTATAATCTCACTTCAATTTAATTTCAGTCAAGTGCCTTTTGGTATCCAATTAGACTTACCATTTTCTGCGGTTCATATTTGAAAATATTTTTTCAGAATTTAAGTATAACTCGTGATCTGCCCTATCTTGTACTGAGATTCTTAAAGAAAAATTACTTCCTCCCGAAAGCAGTAATTACTTCTTTCACACCACTTCTCAATGTTTCCCATGTGTTCAAAATAAATTGCCTTACAAATACCACAATTTGTTAGTACATCATCATCATCATCATCATTGTCAACCATTATCAATCCACTGCTGGACGAAGGTCTCCCCAAGTTTCCTCCACAACGGTCTGTCTTGTGCCAGTCTCCTCCATGTCACCCCTGCATACTTTCGAATTTCATCCACCCATCTCCCATGTGGTCTTCTTCTGGGTCTCTTCCTGTCCCTTGGAATCCAATCTAAAATTTCAGCTGTCCATCGATGATCTGTCCTTCTGGCAGTATGTCCAGCCCATTGCCATTTCAGGGATTTAACTCTGATCATGATGTCTTCCACTCTTGTCATTTTTAGGATCCACGAGTTCCTCTTCTTATCTCTCCTGGCTACATCAAGCATGCACCTCTCCATGCTGCTTTGAGTTGTCTGCAGCCTTTGTATGTCTCTTTTAGTTAAGGTCCACGTCTCTGCACCATACGTGAGCACTGGAAGGATGCATTGATCAAACACTTTTCTTTTAAGACATAATGGCATATTGCTCTTGAAAATTATGCTGTTTCTTCCAAAAGCTCTCCAGGCAAGTTTTGTACGCCGATTAATTTCTTCATCAATGTGACCCTCACTTGATATCTGCTGTCCAAGATAAACGTACGTGTCTGTTATCTCCAGCTTTTCTCCATCAATCGATAAATCTTCATTTCTTGTAAAAGCATTGAACATCACTTTTGTCTTCTGAAAGTTCATTTTTAATCCCACTTCTTTACTCTTGTCAGCAAGTTCCTATATCATACTCTGCAGCTCTGATGGGGTAGTTGCAAAAATGACTACGTCATCAGCAAAACGAAGGTGGGTTAGATAATCTCCATTAATCTTTATCCCTTTGTTTTCCCAGCTCAGCGACTGAAAAACACCCTCCAATGTGGCATTAAAGAGCTTCGGAGATATGGTGTCACCTTGTCTCACTCCCTTTCCAATTTTTATGTGTGTTGTATTTTCAAACAGCCGAATCTTTGCACTTGCATTTTCGTAGATGTTATTAATAATATTAATGTATGCATCTTCAATACCGCAGGTTTTCAGAGCCATTGTAACTGCTGATGGTTTCACCGAATCAAAGGCTTTTTCATAATCGATAAAAGCCATGCACAATGGAAGTTCATATTCCCTCGCTCTTTCAATTAGTTCTCTCAGTACGTGGATATGATCTATTGTGCTGTAGCCACTCCTGAATCCAGCTTGTTCTCTCGGTTGAGCCATGTCCAGTGTTACCTTCAAGCTGTGTGAAAGAACTTTAGTGAAGATTTTATAAACTACTGATAGGAGGCTGATAGGTCTGTAGTTTCCGAGATCCTCAATGTCACCTTTCTTATGTAGCAGGATCATTGTAGCGGTGTTCCAATCCTCAGGAATCTTTCCTTCATTAAGGCATCGAGTGAAAATTTGGGCGAGTACTGTTTCGATTTCTCCACTTGCTTCTTGTATGATGTCTACAGTAATTCCATCTTCTCCTGGAGCTTTTCCCCGCTTCATGTTCTTGATTGCATGTGCCACTTCTGCTGGAAGGACTGGAGGAACTCTGGTACTGGTATCTTTCATGATGTTTGGAGTGCATGTATCATCCCTTTCATATAATTTGGAGTAGAAATCTTTCACTCTTGTCAAAATTTCGCCTCTATTTCTTGTTACAGAACCATCTTCTTTTCTCAGTGCCATAATCTGTTTCCTTCCCTTACTGAGATGTCCCTTTGCTATCTTTAGGCTTTGGTTGTTTTCAATTGCTTTCCTCACTAGTTCACAGTTGAATTTTCTTACGTCTTCAGTGATACTTTTTCTTACTGTCTTGCATAGCTCTATATATTCCACTTTGGAAGTCACATCTTCTTTAGTTGTCCTCATCTCTCTTCTTTTTTGCATCAACATTTTCGTTTTTCCTGATAATTTGTTTACATGCAACTTGTTCTTAGACCCAGCTAATTTTGTTGCTGTTTCCATAAGAGCTTTGGTTAGTTTTCTGTTAACTTCAGAGATGTCCACTTCTTCCGATGTTAGGCCTTCCAAAGCAGAGAACCTGTTCTTCAGTTCCAACTTGAAGGTATTATGGTGTTTTTTAAGGTTGGTTATGTCAATAGGTTTGTTTGTCTTATGAGCTTGCCACGTTCAAGTTTAGTGTTGAGGTGCATCTTACATCTCACCAATCTATGGTCACTACCTGTGTTGAACTTGTTTAGCACACTGCAGTCTTCTATGACAAATTTTTTGTTACACATAATAAAATCAATTTCACTTGTCGTCCCATTTGGATGTCTCCATGTCCATTTCCTGTGTGGCTTTTTCTTGAAGAAGGAGTTCAAGATGAAAAACCCTTCTGCCTCTGCAAACTCAACGAGAGTATTTCCACGCTGGTTTCTGTTGCCGTGACCGAATTTACCTTCTGAAGTTTCATTCTGTTGCCGTTGCCCTATTTTTGCATTGAAATCTCCCATAATTATTTTCAAGTGCTGCTTACCTTTAGTACATAAGCAGTATTATATTGAAATAATAATTTATAAAGGAATGTAAGTTTATCATTGGGTTGTGTTTCCGAATACGTTTGGCGCATTTTGGAAAACGCAGTAACCCTTGCTGCATATCGTTGTAGCTTCCATCTATTAGTTAGCAGAGAAAGTAAGCATGAATGGCAAATCGGGCTAAAGATGCAATCCCGCGATTCCTGTTTTTGTCAAAAATGTTCCTCGGAGAGGGGAGGTCATACTCTCCCTTTCTTTTATCTGAGGGTTTAGTGCCCACTGTGAGCAACTCGATTGGCTACAATCAATTGACTGTCCGTAATTTAGGAGAATTTGCTGTAGGAAATGGAGAGCTAGTGCCGTAACACAAACACATCACATATGTGTCGCCGGTATTCCAATCCGGAACTATCTCAGACGGATGATCGGAAGCTAGGGCTTAGACAACTGCGTCTTCGGGAAGCTCATAACGAAATGACTACCTTCAGGTACCCTTCATAACAATTTGGCAATGATCAAGAAAGACGCACCTGTATATGTAAAACACTGACCGCAATTATGCGGGCCTTAGCGATTCGATGAAGTGAATCAAGAGACGAAAGCATACAAGTGTCAAATCTACGGATACAATATCATAGTTTTCGAAAAGAAAGAAAAAGTAAGCAGGAAACATTAATGTGCTTTTGGAGTATTGCATGTAGGATGACTCGGATTTAAAGTGGATTCAGTTACCCCAAAGGAAGTTTCTTACAATGACGCATATGATAACAAATGAGTCTCACTAATCCATATTCGCCATCTTTCTAAAGTGTACTTCTTATTTCTGTGCGCAATTTCTATGCACTTCATTTAACGCTTGTTCGTGAATACCCTTTTAGCTTAGTTAGGAATATGTTGTCCAACAAGATCGTGATGCTGACTTCTGTGTGAATCTGGAATTGCATGTTATCTTCTAAATATGTTTTCGCGATTGTATGGAAAAATATCTTTAAATCACCTAAATAGCACAGTCGCTTCTCTAATCCAGTATCCAATGAGGGATAATATGAACCCTCTGTTAGATACTTGGATTTATCTTTAGCTTCTTTCATGTCTGGAATAAAAGTTGCATGTTCCGATAACTACTATGTAAACGTTTTTAACTACTTTCGTATCCAAGTACAATGGCGAAAGATAAAAAGTCGTACATTTTATAGCTACTCATGAATATCCAAAGTTTGTGTGCAGATTAAGATATATTATGCATGAAATTGTTGAATTTGTTACAAAATAATTCAATACTCTGCGAACATGTTCAGCTGAAGCGGAAATTTCTGGGTCCGCGAATATGTGAAAGGTACTGGAAGAGTGTGATTTATTATTATAAAAAAATAACTCTGAAAATCCTTATAGTATTAATTAAGTATTATTGTGATCAACTTATCAAAAATGTCGTCCAGATGCGTAAATCATAAGTGTTTTCTTACGTAAAATCATTAATTCAGTTCGACTTATAGCCTGTATAAACAATAATGGTGTAGGAAAATATCATGTCATGGAAATTATCTAATTCAAATTCATTTGTTCAGTTTCACTAATACATGGTGTAAAGCACTGGTTCTCAATAGGCGGCCGGCGAAGGGTGTCAGTCTAAATGCGGTAAAAAATTAGACCTAAAAGAAATGTAGAAAATCCACAGACGAAAAATAAGAGAATGTTTATCAATATTTGTATTGTAAAATAATACAAATATTTTTGTTTGACTTAGTTCTGTGACAGTGTTTAAAGGTTTCAGAACGTGCATTCACACGTGACAAATGATAAACGTAATTCGGTAGTTTTTTTCGGGATTCTCTGACGCTCCTGGGCAACCCTCCCGCAGGCGTCACGGGAGAGGAGAAGGAGGGACTCGCACATCCATGTGTCTGGACCTCCACTCGACGCGACATCTATGAATTCTCACTGGCAGTGTTTGGAACTAACTCTACCCTGGGTTTATTCCATTCCGCGCCTTGTGAAGTGCCGTGCACAACAGATGCATTCATTGTAATCGTTCAAAACGTCGTTCTCAACGTTAAGGAAGAGAAAAATTAACAGTGAAAAAAACAATGAGTTTAACAGTGGCTGGACAGCGAATTATTTGTTTATTTTACCACAGAGAAAAGGGTATGTTTTATAATTTTGATATTACCTTTATTAAATCTTAAAATAAAACAATGTTTATATGAATATCAGTACGATATGTAACTTTCATTTACCAAATTAAGAGTGCACACACTCTGGCCCAGTTTCTGGAGAAAAAACGTGGGTCTTGGTAAAAAGTAATTAAGAACCACTGGAATAAAGAACAAAAATAAAGCGAAGTGACTAAATAAAAATTAAAATTTAAATACCACCAGCTGTACCTTATAACTTCTGTGGAGTAATATACACTCTCTCCCTAACTACGATGACTCTTCGTGAGGTACATTGGGTTATGTTAATCACCATCCTAGGAATATTTAAACTTAAACCTGGGAGTACCCACTCACAAAATAATTTTAAATATTGTTTTGTGCGTGTTCGCCTCTTTTCTATAGTGAATAATTGGTATATCATTTTAACAAACAAACAATTTCAAGAAACAATCATTTTTACATAACTTTTGTAAAACACCATTTAAGAAACAAACACTTTTATATTCATTAAAGCCTGTTTCAAACAAACCGCACCTTAAACAAGGTTGTTAAAATTTTTCCTCCCTTTGGTTTTGGAGAAACATTCTTCATCCTTTTCTTAATATTTTGCTCGTTTCCTCCAATAATTACTTGGTATGTGCTGATGTTTTTCCTGATTTTTTTCTTGTTGTTTATTTGACATGACCAATGGGAAAACTTTCGTTCTACCCAAATTTTAACGGCAAATTCTCTTATTGTCATCGGTTCAACGGAAAGCAGTAGACCTACCTAAGAAGCAATGTTTCGGGTATTTCCATAATCCATTTGTTGCTGCTCATGATCAGTCCGGTGAATCCTATCTCCAAGAAGTATAATAGAAAGAAACGGGTAGACAGAAATAAGCATAATGCGGAATTGTAGCAGAGAAGAATGAAATTCAGTTTGAAACAAGGATGCCGTTCCTCTTTAGGCTCTGGAAACAGATCAGTAAACAGATTCGGCAAAAGTAGAAATATTTCTTGCTTCTCCGTGCAGGGAATCCCCATCATCGTGGGACCACGAGCCTATAATCAGTCAAGGAGTCCCTATGTGTATGTCTCCAATCAGCTGTCCTTCAGGTTGCAGTCTGCAGAAGAATAGTATGTTTCCTTTGATATTGTCCCAGACGCCACGAAATATCCTGATGCAAAGATTGAGTTCTTCGTAAGAAAGGTGCTGAACAAAAATATTTCCTTTAGACTCTCGTCTGTTCCACCGAAGTGATATTGGCCGATCAGCTAAAAATTCTTGCTGATCAACAACCTAAAGGAACGTTCCTTCTTTTATGGATTCTCGATTTTAACAAGTCCAGTGCTCTATCCAGCAGATAAAGAAAGACGCTTTAACATCTTTCCAGTAAGAAGCTAGCCATAAGCTCAATGCTTTTCTTTTTCAGGACAGAAAATTTTCAATGATTGCCTGCAAATTCTATTTGCAGAACGCAAAGGAGGCTCTATCACTTAACAAATATAGGACTATCCTCATTTCTCACCATGAGATTTTGCCTACGAGTCGCAAGACTTTTTCCGATGCGTATCTAAGTCTTTAAATACAGCACAGCCATCCTCATCAACTAAAATTACTATAATCCCTAGTACCAGGCCATATTTGAAGAAAAAGCAATATTCTCAGCCTTCGAGTTCGGTCAAAACTGTCATTTTACAGAAATCTCCACCAGGACCTCGTCACTCTGGTTCATCAACGTCTTCTGAGCAGCCAATTGAAGATACCTTCATCAAGTATATCTTTAAAAGACACTTTTCTTCTATTACAGATGAGGAATGCTTTAGTTCTCTCAAGACAGCGAGTGTTCCTTGCACTTGGACCTTCAGAATGCGTCACCCAGTCAGCCGGACTTCTACAATTTTTTTATGTTGCATATTTTTACCCAAAAAATTCCTCAAATTTCTGAGTTCCATGAGTACCCCATGGTATTTCAGAAATTGGTAAAAGCTGTCTGGGAACGCAATTTCTCCCCAAATTTCTGGCCAATCACCTCCCTGAATCGGACTTTAGATTAACTTGCGCTCTAGATTTTATAACAAAAATCAAGCAAATCTCTGTCCAACAACACGAAATTATTGGCAGTTTCGACGTGGTTTCCCTCTACGCGACGGTTCCCTGCTGGAAGCCATCGGAACGTTAAACGAGGCCATATAAAATCCATCACTTTATTCTTAAGAGTCTTTCCGCAGCATCTTCAAATTAATCGACTTAGTCTCAAATTGTAGCTACTACAGTTTCTGAGGAAAAATCTGTAAACGGGTAATTGGTACTTCAATGAAACCTTCTCTTTCAGCAATTCTCGCGGCGGCAATCCTTCGCCCAATCGAGCAGCCTATATTCACCAGCATTACCCCAAGACATACCACTTGGCTGCGATATGCTGACCACCTATTTTTCATATGGCTCCATCGAAAAGAGATTCTTCCGCTTTTGCTTGATAAAAACAATGATATAATACCCTACAATCAATTTTACTATGTAGCCGGAGCACAATAGTACATTGTTTTATCCGGATATCTTACTGGGTAATTCGCCTGAAAATCGCCTTCGTACACAAGTCCCAAGAACCCACCTCCGTTCCCAGCCTTATCTCCCGCAGCTCATTCTGCCCCACTGAGTACAAGATAGCTTTTTTCCGTTCTTGAATGAGAAGAGCCTTCATCGTCTCCTCCGATGTTCCTTCTAGACAAATCGAATTAAAGAGAGTAATCGAATTGGCCCCTGAAGCAGGATACGCTTCTAACATGGTACATAGATGTATCGAAAGGAATGGAAACAATCATGCTAATCTTTCTATGCCGCGGATTCGCCACCTGGGCCCTATTACCTACATACCAAATGTTTCCTATAAACTCAAGAACGCGTTAAAGAAGATGAAGCTCTTGAACCTCGCGCTCAAGAAGATGAAGCTCTTGAACCTCGCGCTCAAGAAGATAAAGCTCTTGAACCTCGCGCTCAAGAAGATAAAGCTCTTGAACCTCGCGCTCAAGAAGATGAAGCTCTTGAACCTCGCGCTCAAGAAGATAAAGCTCTTGAACCTCGCGCTCAAGAAGATGAAGCTCTTGAACCTCGCGCTCAAGAAGATGAACAAGTTCAGTTCAAGTTCACTGATCCCGTGTGGAATGACATAAAGAAATTAGCTTCCTACTCCACCCCTAAATACACTGTCATTCGTGAAACTTTGGAGATCATTACCAAGAGTGGGTCCTGCAATGATAGCATCTCGCTAGTTACTACGAATTTGGATCCAGTTCATCAAGTAGTGAACGCCTTTTGTTTTTCTTCCAGGACTCGGCGTGCTAAAATTAACATGATGAGTTGTGTCTTTGAATGAATATTTACATTTGCATCTCTCCGTTTATTGCCAAGTCAAGTCACCACGTTTAAATTGGTGAAGTGTTCTATTATTTAGTTTGCAGTTTGCTGTCTAACTTCCTTGAAAAAGCCATCTGGCTGTTGTGTCAAAGTTAGGAAACTCTGATTTCTAATCTACGCCAATAACATCGGTTTATTAGTATATATTATCTTAACTATATATTATGTTTTTGGCATTAAAGTTAAATTCCTTAAGTACCTTTCACGTACTCAGCATGCATAACGTAAGTTTGTTTTTGAGGTAATGCTATCAAAATATCTCCAGACCTTCGCGCACATTTTTATAAACCCTGAACTTAAAGGTCGTTCTACGCAGTATACAAGGCAAATACGAATACGACAAATTAATTACACTGTTCAACAGAAATTTCGTTCTTTCAACAAAACAAGGTTTTCTAAGGTAGTTTTACTCGAAACCAATATATTTCCAGGTAGATTTTTTTAATGACCTGCGGTTTAGGAATATAATAGATTTGTATTTTTATATATGTTTTAAAATAAATAGCATTTCTTGAAAACATACACTGAGTGATCACTGATTTATGACCAGGTACCTATTACCTCGTAGGTTCTCATTCCGCCCCAAGTTCAACAGCCATCCGACGTGAAATCGATTCAATTAGATAGAGGAAGTAGGTTGGACGTATGGCCAACCGAGCTGTGTGTAATGAAGCTTTCAATGCAGGATTGGAGGTGGTTGGTTTTCTAAGGTGATACCATTTTCCTGATATGCCGTTCCATGGTGTCCAACAAGTGCTCTAAGGGATTGATATCGAGGGAGTTCGGAGGCCTATCGAAATGCTGGAAGTCTGAAATATGTTCCTCAAATCATTCCTGCACTACGTTGGCTCGGCGCATAGTCATCTTGGAAGACAGCTTTATCATTCTAGAAAAAGTACTACGTTGCTGGGTGTACAATGTACAGTGTCAGCATGCAGTTCACGATATGGAGCACGAGTCACACGTTGTTCCACATGCACCAGTGGGTCCAAGTTCCTGCCATGCCCCAATCCATGTAACCGCTTCCACGGGCTTGCCCCCTTGGAGACCATGCAGGATAGATCGAGTGCTTCATGTCGTTCGCGCCAAATACGTGTACTTCCATCCACAGAGGGGAGGAAAAACCACGAATCTTCAGACCAGCACACTGTGTTCCAGTTATCCGACGTCCAACTTGCATGATCTGTCCACCAGGCGAGTCTTTGGGCCGATGAACCGTTGTTAAAAGAAGATATTGTCAGAATCATATGCTGTTATAACCCATACATACGAGCATGCGACGCATGGTCATGACAGATACTTTTACAGGTTGATCTTTGTGTATTGGGTAGTCAACTGTTGAACAGTGCTGCGTCTCTTGGCCTCTACGAATCGTCGGACCCTTGGCTCACCTCTCACATCAACATTTCGCTGTCTCTGTGTCGTTGTTTGACCATTTTTATGCCAGTCGTGGCACACCTTAACTACAGCAGCTCGCGAACAAACAATCAATTCAGCCGCGTATTATTTGTTAATAGTAATACTGCGGCTGTAAATGCATGGCGTACGAAAGTAAAGTAGGTTGCTTCTGAATGCGCTGTTCTTTGGAAATCTTAAATTTCTTCGAAGAGTGCCTTCCTAGTATAATGCTATCTTTACCAATCATAACATGGTACAGTTTATACGCATTACAAAGCAGGAACTTATTTTAGTTCATCAAACTCACTAGAACTGGATTTATACTTTGAAATAATTTCCCCGTAAAATGTTGACATCGATCTGCCTAAACATTATAACGAACAACTCACTTAATGGAAAGATTGAGATTCGCTTTTATTCTAATCTGCAAAACTTTCAAAACGGCCGAAATAGAGCAAAGAGTAATAGCTAACAGGTAGTTTTAATGATGAGTTAATAAAATGTATGTGTTCTGTTTCAAGGAAAACAAATTGCTCGTACAATACAGAATAAAAAGAAAGCTTTCGTTTTGAGTGATTCAATCACCGATGGCAGATAAAAATGCAAAATTCTGTGGGCTTCGCGAAACCACAAATAACTATATAACGTAGAAGTGGGTAAATTTACTGTAATGATCAATATTTGGTAAACAAAAGTGCAACAAAGCATTTGTAAACAAGTACTACAAATTTTTAACTCTTTTATCACCAAAGCACAATGGCCCCCGTTCTATGAATTTCTTTCAACAGGAAATGTACATCGAGTTGTGCTGGAATATGACGAAACGGTCACCAGCCATTTGGAGTCAAAAGTCTTTTCACCTGTATTGGAAAAAAATCATTTAAATTCATTCAAAATTTTAATTAATGTATAACGAAGTAAATTTCTTCGTCATTTCTATCCGCGCCAGGATTCGAACCCGGGTCCCCTCATTCCGGAATAAGTTGCTCTACCAATTGAGCTACGCGGACGTTTTATTCTGATTCCTATCTGCCTTTATGTCGTGTGCGTCCTTCTGGCAGGTACGTCACATCTCCTGGTACGTTACAAATAATAAGAGTTCTAACGTTACGTTGGAGCCGTCGAAAAAAAACAACAGTGCTTCGTACTTAATTGACGGGTTCACTGTGAAAATTTTATACACCAGGGAAAAAATTCGCAAAATTAGCATGCGCCTCTCCCGAAACAGGGACTAAAGAATTTACTACTTCAAACACGTAAGCGTTAGAAGCGTTGAAATGTCCGAATATGTTAGTTTTGAAAACAAAGGTGTGCTTATTATAATGAATTTCATTTTTTAAAAGAAATACTGCAGAAAATCAAAATAATCTGATAATAGGTAGATGAATTAAATGTTCTTCAGTGTATATATTGAATTTAATCGATTTATGAATTTTCTTTTTCCAATTGTAGAATACAAATAAATAGAAATTATGTACAAATGGGACACATTTCATATGGAACGGAAAAACTATCTCTTTATTTTTGCCTCAAAAATACCTGTAACTCTTATGAAAATAAAAGATTGCAAATAGAAAATTGTTCATCCATTGAAAATTCAACAGAAAAATCGCAAATTCTTCATCATTTTAAAACGAAATGGTAAAAAGCACATTTAGTTCTAATTCGAATGTAAACTTCTTTACTTCGAAAACAATTAAGAGAACAATTGCTCCAAATCATGCAGTTTTTATCCAGCATAATTCCCGTGTAAATCTGGTACTATCTAAGAAAAATGAACCAGCAACTAAGTTTCTGGACCACAAACTATTTTATCAAATATCGGTTATTCAATTTGATAGAAGTACTTAAACAATGTATTATTTAGATATTTGGTTGATAGAAAATATTACCACGGAAAGCCGTTAACCTTAATAAAAGGTATTTCTGTGCGTTACACTTCGTTAGTACATCACTAATTTCTTCCATCAGCTGTATTATTTTTATGCAGTATCATTTACCAGCTGTAATGATCCGATTATTGGCTTCCCTCGTTTATGATCTGAATCGTCATTCCTGTAAATGAAGTACACACACAAAAAAAGCACTCAATAAACACGTCGAATCTTCGAAATAATTTTAACAATTTATGTGACCGTAATGGTTTTGGCATGTCTTTGCAGGTGAAATTTGGAACACCTAATTTACACATATTTATTTTTTTACTTCATCCTATTTTTTGCTTTCGTTTTGATATTTTTGTATGAATTTTCTAGTCATTTCCGTTTCTATTTATTATTCAGTCAACCGTCAATTAGTGAAATTGCCTCGCATTCTGCATTTCAATACCACAAACCGGTTAAATTTTTAAATGCTGCTATGGTTCTCATCTGATCATGTGCTTTATAGACTTTGAGATTTTAAAGAAAGTAAAATCATTGAACGGACTTGAAAATCATTTGCGTCGCAAAATCACCTTTCTACATAGCTCTACGCAATGAAGCAGTAATCCAGGGTTATAATTCCTCTTTAACGGAAAATTTATAGTGCTTCCTAAAGAGCAACATTTTAAAGTAATGCATGCCTTTCTACACTTATTTTTCTAGCTGATATGAAATGAATCCTACCTGTAGGATATCTTTCTTTAAATATTTTGGTAAGCTCTAAGAGGTCTCGGTAGTCATTTCTATAGAATCATTCGTTCCTTTGCCCGTCTACGATAGTCAATATTTCTAGTTTCATATATTTTAATATTTCATGGAAACCTGATCTTGTTGGAGAAAGAAAACGTTTTTTGGCTCCCTTTTAACTGATCACACTCACACTTATATCCTTCGACGACATTATGTCTGTCTTAATTGAAGAATATAATTTCATTTCGGAGAAAACCGAGAAATAAAAACCTCTACCCATTTCCTTTTCTAACACAAATCAAGAGTGATTTAAATGGTTAGTGCTAGAAGAGTAGTGTCAACATCAGAGTCGCCCTTTTTAATGGTGGCAATTCTTCTAGTGTGCCATAGAAGAGCAGGGGATATCTCATATCATTTTCTTGATGAAATTTTAAGAACCCTTAGTATTATTTCATCTATTTGTGCCGTATCAATCACTTTAAGGCCATACGCTTTTAATTTACTTGAAACACATGGCAGTAATTTTGAGTCACAGTGAACTAGTATAAAATTCAATTCTGAATCTAAAATTTTTGGTACTTGTGATTGACATATTTGTTTTAAAAAGTTTGATGAGTTCTTTGTGTTGAAGTTCATTTACAGTGAATTCCTGTGGAGAAGGGAAATCAATTTCTACGCAAGCTGTCAACAAGTGAACAGCATCACTGTCTATCATCGTGAACGTACTGAGCGCTGGCTATATTCTTGATTTTAGGACTTCCCTGCCTGCGTTCTTGAATACTGATGAGTCAGGTGTCGCATAATTTTTGCTGTTTGTTCTCATTACACCACATTTTAATTTAAATTGCAGAATCTTGTGAGCTGAATGAAAGTGCGACAGTCATTGGAGGTCTTCTTGGCATTTGTGAAGAGTGGTTCAATTTGGGCGTGGGGGGGGGGGGGGGGCTTTTGTTCACTTTCTATGGGCTTTCTTTCTTTCAGCAACAGGTAACTACATTTTTTTACTAAGGATACATCCAGTGGAAATTTCCTTTTTAACAAAAACATTTTCCAAATTTAGATGCATTCGTTTTGCTTGATTCTTCTTCAGTTGTCTTAATGCTTTCAAAGTCTTAGTGTTGTTCATACTAGTATCATCGTTTCACCTCTTTTAAATATTTTCAGCGACTTTTGATAGAAATATATAAATTTGCAGTTTTAAAAAAAATATAACATCCTTCAACAGAACGCAGAAACTTCTTTTACAAAATTATTTTCATCATTCTCATATTTAGCGGACAGTGCGTTCACCGAAGTTTGCAAGCCGGGTATGTGAACCACAGGTGTAGGTGAACTTACTTTATCCCATGTCTGGAAATATGATTGATGTTTCGATTCTGAAACCTAAATGTAACTTTTCAAAGGAATTATTGAGAGCTATACGATTCCTCAGTGGAACGACAAGAATATATTATGTCCCGTTGTTTACTTTGTTCACACACCATATGGCAGTGTTACATGTATACAGATGCACAAAATTTATTATCTATATAATTTTTGAATACAAATGTTAAAAGGAAACGTCAGGACGAGATATCGAACTTAAGACCTTAGTAACATCAGACGAGAGACAATAAGACCGTCTATTTTAAAAAGCTATATACATCACGGTAGATAATATCGAACTTGTGAATTGGAATGTTTAGGTGAAGAGGAAATATTCAGTTTTTTTAATCGCAAACTGCTTACGATTTAGCCGACTTTTTTTCAGAATCTTTTTCAGCCCGTGAAGAAGCGATACGACGGAAATCATCACGCTTTGCAGAATGGAAAACATGCTCCCATATTTGGGGTTATCAAGCCTGTCTCCAATCGTCACAAGTGGCGAATTAGTGTTTGGCAGCTCCCAAAGTGCAATAAAGTTTTTTTCTGACGGCGTGTACAGGCTATAACTTGATGTTACTTACATATCATTGGAAGCATTCTGCCATCTGAATGAGTCATTGACGCCACACTCCCATTCAGCAGTCCCCAGCATGTTTACCAACACATCGTTTCATTTTTGCCTTGAATGGAATCTAGACCCGACCTTGAAGTAATGGCGTCTAATAACACACCTTTTCGTAAGTCCGTTTGCGCCTGTTTCGTGTGCTCGATTTTCACAGTTTTCTCTGCGTTACAAAAATGTGTAATTCCCGCCTCGGTGGCTCAGTGGTCTAAGCGCTGGCTTATCATCATTCGTCCGAGAAGGGTCCAGGTTCGAGTTCGAATGACGGTGAGTCATGGATGTTGTGTTTGCCTTACGGGACTTGGTCTCTCCCTTCCCTGGACCCAGTGACCCTAAATTTTAGACTGGCGACTGCTTGAAGCCCATTGAATCGCTTACGGTAGTCTTTAAACCTTCTAAAAAAAGTATTTTTTAACGTTTTTTCAGTTTCTCTCCGAGATATGGATAAGTAGGTGATTCAAAAAGTAAGTGTACCAGAAGCAGGCGATAGCGGTGAGTAGGTGACACAGATGAGCTCATTGATTCGGAATCTCGCGATAAAAAGAAAACCAAGAGCATAGAAGAACGCGAACCGAAAATTTCAAGAAATCTGGAAGCTAAAATTCGAGTGACGCAAGTAAACGAAAAACTAGTGGGCTTCCTGTGCAAAAAGGTTTAGTACAAATAAGACAGACAGTTTGAAGAAGCAAATAAAAATAAGCACAGTGAATTTAACAATAAATTTCAAATTGATGGTCATTATCGTGACAGTAAAATTCCTCAACTGAAATCAAAATTTCAAGATTAGAAGAGAAGACTGAAGCAATTTCTGTCGTCGAACGAGCTAGTGACGTTAGCTGGTTAAAGCTGCCTGGATTTGGGCTCTGAAAGAAAATACTTCCCGATGCTGAGATGGTAAAATATACTCTGATCACAGTGAGGTAAACTGTTGGAAACCTGCGAATCGAAGGAGAAAAATGAAGTCCTCCCAAAATTGCAAACTTTAGCAGCAGGACGGTTGTTCGCAGTGTGCGGGAATTATCTGAAACATAGAGTGGTAACAGCTTTAAAAATTGAAAGGACAGTTTGTGTTGTTCCCTAGCGATGGACGGGCCAACAGATTTTACGGATGTACTAATTTTGGTTCGGATTTTCGCATCCCTATCTTACAATTTATGAAGAAATCCTTGACTTTCTGGACTGTGAAGATAAACTTGTAGAACTCATATACAGGTTAATCGAAAAGTTCCCGAATCCTAATTTGAAAATTTTTTATTCGCATTATACAGATACATAAAGTTTACTTACAGCTCTGATACATCTTCCATCGACTTTTGAGTAACTGATGTTAACCTAAAGAAGGTGCTGGAAATGACCTCCGTGTTGCTGGAGGCAAATATTCACACGGAGAACATGTTTTTCGTATCGCAGGCACATGTTTTTCGTTCAACTTAGATGCGTGATTTCCGCTATAGCCTGAATAATGTTTGTTTTGAAGGACTGCATACCATTCGCCTATTTTGCGAATTAACATACCCGTTCAAATTAAA
This sequence comes from Macrothele yani, assembly GCA_039090855.1. Lineage (NCBI taxonomy): Eukaryota > Metazoa > Arthropoda > Arachnida > Araneae > Macrothelidae > Macrothele > Macrothele yani. The sequence continues at coordinate 41,197,386 of CM077021.1, forward strand.
CCAGGCTGCATCCGAAAAGAAAACATTGTTCAATAAGCTCTTGTTGTATCGAATAAGTTTACGAAACCAACGGCAATACAGCAGCCACTTATGCGTATCCGATGCCTTCAGTTCTTGGACAACTTTCACTTTGTATGCATAAAAGCTGCAATCTTTTAGTTGCTTTTTGTACTGAGCCGTAAGAAAGTTTCCCTTGCTGAGATAAGCGACGAAGCGATTTTGTAGGTGACTGTTGCAAACGTTTTACAACATCGTTTATCACTTACGGCATTAACACACTTGGCCTGCCATTTATAGGCATATCATCAACAGTTCCAGTTTTCAGAAACCGTACGAGTAAACTGTGTATCGTTGATTTACTTAGCACAGTATGCTGCGGAATATTTTACCTGAACTCTTCTGTACACTGTTTGTAAGACTGCGTTTGCAAATAATCTTCAAGTAAACAAATTCTCTGCTCCGTCGTCAAACCCATGCCTCTGTGCAAATGGTGACGCTAAAGTGGGCAAACTGCGTAGCACACGTGGAACCGGCTATTTATTTTTGGCACTCTGCCAATTTCCTTCAGACATTCGACAAGCGTATTATTTGTTCTCAACGAGTTGCTAGCTCGTGTTGCCATATACATCGTTTGGTTGAACTTTTGCTTACAGCATACACAATAATTTTTTAATTCAGAGTTCGGGAACTTTACGATCACTCGGTACTTGAAAAAACTTTTGGAAGTTACGAACAAGGTAACCCAGACTGATAAAACTGCATTTTATTACAACGGCTGGTGCACCGTAGTTATTGGAAATGAAACGGTATTTGTTTCCCTTTCAAGCAGCATTTGTGTAAGAATAGGGGGCAGGAGCGAAAAACATGCAGCTCTCCTTCAATTACATCCTGAATCAGGGTAATTTTTCTGCTCATATACCCGGAAAAGACCCAGAAAAAGACCACATGGGAGATGGGTGGATGAAATTCGTAAATATGCGGGAGTGACATGGAGGAGACTGGCACAAGACAGACCGTTGTGGAGGAAACTTGGGGAGACCTTCGTCCAGCAGTGGATTGATAATGGTTGACAATGATGATGATGATGATGACCCGGACACTACAAGTTAAACAGTTTGATTGAAATGGTTGTGAAAATCGCGAATTACATCCGAAGTGCAAGTTCGTTCATCTATCGACAGTTCGCTGGGGCCTTGAAAGAACGCGATGATTGTGACTGAGATGAATTTACTGATTATGCAAATGTGAGATGGTTGAGCAGATAAAATGTTCTGTAACAATTTACGTAGTTGCTTCCTCAAATTCTAGGATTTCTTGTTAAGAAATGTAAGATAGAAAGATTCTCTCACATGCGGAATCATTCATAACAGTGTGATTTACATTTTCTGTGCGATATCCTGGTTCACTTAAACGAATAAAACGTGTAGATGCAGGGAAAGGGTAAAGTAATATGTGAGATGGCACAGCATATTTAAAGAGGGTGAGTCGAAATTTTGCTATATTTAAATCATTTTATGTCTTCATACTGTACGTACCTTTACGATGAAAGCTGACTAGCATTCAAAGTATTGGCCATCGTGCTGCACCATCTGTAGCCATCAGTCTGCCAATTCTACGATTGCGCGGTGGTACCAGTTCTTGTCTTTCGAGGTAAATAACTTCTTCAGCCCAGCTGCCATCACCTCCTGGTTATTAACGTTCCGTCCGCGAAGGATGTGGGCCATGGAGCGGACCAAGTAATAATCCGACAGAGCAACACATTCCCAATTTCCTTAGAAATTTGTCTTTGAAATTCTTCGAGGAACAGCTAACGGACAAATAATTAAACTGTGTTTGGGATACACAAAAAACTACACACAAGTAACGCAAAGGACATTTTTCTACAGTCGGGAATGTGCTATATACAGGGGCTGGACAGATATATGTGAACACCACACTCACAAGGTCCGCACTATATGTCGGGTGTGGCATCAGTTCGATGACCTCAAGTTCCTGGAGTTTTGCACAAGTCGTTCTAGCGGTATAAGGCCCAGCGTTGTCCTGCTGTAGGAAAGCGCGCTTTCTGTTCACCTGTGCCGGGTACTTCTCCTAGAAAAGGCATACATCCACTCCAGCTGTTCAGAGTAGTGGTTGGCCTTGATGGTTCGAACATCTGGAACAAATTTGTAATGGATTATCCCCTACGAATTCCACCAGACGCAGAGCATCACTTTATGCTCAACGCTTCCATGTTTGGCAACAGGTTGAGGGAGCTGGCCGGGGCTCAGCCACTGCCGTTGTGTGTTAGGATTACGGACATAGACCAACTTTTAATCGCACGTAACAATTCTCTTGATGAAACGTACATCACGCTGGGTTTCTAGGAGTTTCGTGCACACTTCCACCCGGCGGTTTGCTTCAGCGGACGTCAATTCGTGAGGGACAATGCGGCACCTCCTTTAGTCCTTGCGGAGGTCCTGAAGGTGACGACCCACGGTGGTCTGTAATCTGTCCAGCTCTCCTGATAATATCCGAGTGCTGGTTGTCGGATCTGCCTCTACGGCCAGTCGCATGATCATCGAATCCACAGTTCGCGGTCTACCTGTCCTTGGCTGATCCTCGAGACTTCTGTCACCTGTGCGAAATTTCTTGAACCATCTGGTTGCAGAGCTATGGTACACGGAACCTTAACCTTTCGCATGACAAATGGTTCGTGTTGCTTGAGTAGCGTTATGGCCGAATTCATACTCGTAACCCAAAAGCTCCATAATAGCCGGTTGTAGACGTTCAACTTTTAGGCGTCCCAATCACACACAGAACGACGACATCCAATGCTGTTCACAGCAACGACTACTACTTGATATCCCTTTCGACTGACTGCAGTGCGCGACTTGAACTACTTTAAACACGTAGCAAACACGCCCCAGCACATGCGTTTTGCATGTATTGCAAAACGTTCGACTCACCCTCTGTAATAATATGAGTACAATTAATTATCATTCTAGTTCATACGCAGATGGACGATTTGACCCATTTTGCAAACCTGACTAGATTTCCATAAAAAAATGAGAAGTGTAATCTACTCGACGCGAAGCCGAAACTCTATTTAAACTGGATGAGGACCTTGTCCCAGAATTCTGAAACACATTTTTGCGATTTGCATAAATTCAAACTAGAAATCAGTTTCCTGCGTGATCCATTCCACCTTAATAATATTACAAATGCAAGCTAAGAAATTTTCACCCTTGTGTCTTCGGACAAGCGCGGGCATGAAGATGATTTACTTTCCCTTCGCAGTCTGGAGCACTCAAAAATTTAACAGAATTTTTCAGTCACTGAAATGTGGAAATCTGTTCCGACTGACAACGATCTCCCAACTTCGAAATCTTGCATTTCGAAGTAATTGTCCATGTTTGGACTAACATGGGTGTGTGAATCGACGTTTTCTACGATGGAATTCAAGTCAAAATGAACATCTGGAATTGTTGATATAAAGTGAACATGCATTGAAAGTGAACATGCATTGAATAGCTCGTTTTAAACGTTGTGTTGTTTTAAATCATTTAAAAGTACATATTTCTAAACTTTTAGATGGTGTGGATGCATTGAAAGATAGTTTACTCACCTCTGGAATATAGTTTCCAGAGATTGGGCGACGGAAAAGATGAATGCCGAGCCAGAACGTTTAAATTAATAAAAAAAAATAATACGGACACTAAAAAGGAGAAGCAGGAGTAAATAGATGTTGGTGAACTTATGGATTTATTGCGAGTTCCTCAACGAACTGAACTAAAATCACTGTTTATTTGCAACTGCCTTTTTAATAAATTCTAGCGAACATAGTTAAGACTGGGCAGAATTATTGAACTTGCAGTTGCTATCATTATGCCGTTAAGATTCTTTGTTTTATTAAATGAGACTATGAATTGTGTCAGTACGTTCAACTACTGCTTTTCTTTCCTGCTTTCAGCAACTCTGATTTCGAAGGATGTTGAAAAGTGTCGAAATCCCAGTAAGTTTTTTCATTCTACTGTATAATAAAAACATTGCATAGGCTTTTGTTGGAACAAATGACTACAATTTGCCATGGAATTTTAGGTGAAGTTGTACTAAGCATTTTCTACCCTTCCCCACCCTGTATTTGCGCGATATCGGATTATTTGCGCTGACGTGGATTCATATCTTTTATTTTTGAATACCAAACAAACTATTCAAATCAGGAGATGAAAATGCTTTTGTGATCACAAGCAATTGTAGTTCCACATTTAAATAGTTTGTTTTGTACTGAAAAATTTTACAGGAAAATATCAGGTACACGGTAAATGAATCCTCACATCTATGAAGAATTAAATAGTAATTATGATCATCTCTCTAACCATTGTTTCCATACATCAATTTCTGTTAAATAACTATTATTTCTAGGCATACAGTTTTTGTAATTAATTTTTACGTTTATTTCAAAAGAACATTTCTTCCAGAATTAAAAAAATAAATTCTGTAAAAAGAAAAAAAAGGGTTCGATGGCATTGTCTAAGTATCAAAAGGCGCTAGAGAATGTCATAAATTTAGGAAACACTGCTCTAGGATTTTGTTGCGTAAAACAGTTACTATGATTTGTTTTCCAGGAGAAACTGCCGCTTGTTCTGAGCTAGAAGTACATAACTTGCACGGCGCTATTGTTTCCCTAACACTAGATTCTTCCCCTTTTGCTAGAAGACCATATTTTTGTCCTGGCGTGAAGTACTAAGAAAACGGTTCTTCTCGAAAATAAAAAACACATGCAGTATGGTAAACCTTTCCTACAAGAATGTTGAAACGTTGAAATATCTTACTTTTTTGACAACACAGCAGGTCTTGTGCAAAGAAAGTCACATGATTTAAATACTGCATTATTTAATTTGGTAACTTTTCAGATTCTTTTTAAAAATTTATTTGGTTGTCTGATTATTTTTATATTTGACTTATTTTTCCAGTATTATACAAATGCTGCAATTCAGTTTAACTGCGATGTCTCCAAATTTTTGAATTCACCATTAATCACTATGTCCGTTCCTATTTTTCTGTGATTTGTATAACACTGGCAACTACAATTTTCTCAACGAAATCCTTCAAAGGAAATCGAAGTGCATGAAAGTTTATCTCAAAAAACTTTCTGAGTTTAAAAACTGTTTTTATAGTTATTTTAAAAGAAGCAAAATTTATGAATTAAATACTGGTGAAGTTAAGGCAAAATCACCTCTAAAAAAGCAGAATCTGTTGAGAACTTCTCCCGTCATTTTTCAATTTATGGGAGAGCGTCATGATTTCAATCTTGGCTCTGTCTAGAACATTTTGCTTCTCTTCCTCGTAGAACCCTGTGAACTTTTTTCTAAAAAGCAGACTTAAATCTCAGATTATGTTATTAAGTAGCACGTTGTTAAGCAAACACTACAACCCCTGAACCTGACAGAGTATGCTGTGAAGTAAGGATTTTCACCGATTTTGCTCCACTAACTTCTCATACTCAATATTCATGGTACATTTTATAGATTATTACTAGCTTCTAGCTTACTTCTTATAAGTACTCTGAATAGGCATGGCTGACGAAAACGTACGCATCGTACACATCACTCAACTTTTGCAGTCAACAAGTGCAAGATTTGGAAATGATTTGTTAATTACCTATAGAAAATAGATTGATAAGCGATCTTTTTCAATATCATTGCCATTGCACTTTGCGAAAAGGAACCAAGTGATAAAGGTTTTTTGAAAATACACAAGTATATTTTTTCAACCAACGGAATTCTAACTTTATCCGTGTTCGTTCACTCTTTCCCACGAACATCTCAGGAAAATTTCACGCTCATTTGCGAACGGCATATCTCCATTAGTGTCTCTTCTAATGCTTGAAGCATTGGATATTTGTAAGAAATCACTGATTATAATAGAAATGAGCATCAGTGCTACGCGGAAGCCTCAGTCTGTATCGACTAGCTGAAAGCAGAAGTTATTCTGAATCTTAAGGTACGTCTGTTTAACTTCAGTGGCGTTATGCTGCGTACAATGAACGTATAATAATTAATCGAAGAGAAATTGGAAGATGGGAGTTCGAAAAAGTTCAGTGTAAATGGTGCATTCGTTAAGTCTTTCGAGGAGATGTTCTGACGAACATGAGTGAAATAAATGCGATTCAATTATGAAATACGATTATGCATATTAGGGAAATACAAAGCTTTTTTACAAACAATTTATTCTTCAAGTCGACCAAGGTTTCGCTGAGCTCTGACGTAGGACGAATGTCACGTACATATCCCAATCACTTATGACACCAGCAAAGATGTTTACAGTCACGGGTTTTGGTTAGTTTCTTGCACGCGCTTGATAGAAATGGTGTGGATGCCATGTTGTTAACCAGTTGCGAAAAATTCTGATATATGGAAAGCTTCCGGAATGTCATGTTTGGGTGGTTGAATCCGGCTTGTCGTTCAGTTTCGCTTTCTCAAAGAGAAATTTATGGTCTATTTGGTAACAGTGCTCAGCCATCAACGACTTCTTTAGGTCACAGTGCTCAGCCATCAACGACTTCTTTAGGTCACAGTTCCGAATGCATGTCTTGTGATCCTTCAATCGGAAACTCAAGGCGTTAGGGCTATGTCCGATATACGAAGTGCCACATTCACATGGAATTTGATAAATTCCCGAAGAGGTTTTATCTTCAATATAGTCCTTTGATCCGAAAAAGTTCAGTTTGCTTATGGGTTTGATATTCACTTTAAAAATAAAAGTTTTGAGAATTTTTGAAATTTTGAAGGCAAAATCACTGCGAAATTTAATAATGGCAAATTCTCTAGTAATGGGCGCATCACAGGAGTTAAAGTGGAGATATTCTTCGGTTTGCAGAATTTTCAATTGCCGTTGTGTCCTCGCTGTATGGCAAAACGTTTAAGGAAATCAAGTGCGTTTTTCAAACTTCCTTCACCCGAACATATATATTACAAGCGTTAAGCGTAACTGTAAAAGGCGCTGAGTTTGTAGCCAAGGGTGACTGTATTTTGCATATGGAGGTGAGAAAATAGGGAATGGCTTCCGATAAATTGTACTTAGGAGAGATCCACTTCAGCCTGTTACCTGGACGTCAAGAAATGGTAGGTAGGCAACCGTTTTGTAAGACCACTAGACTACGTTGGTGCGTAAGCATGCATCAGTGCGTAAGTATACATCGGTGCGTAAGTGTACATCGATACGTAAGTATACATCGGTGCGTAAGTATACATCGAAGCATCTTATACTGAAGCCATTTTAACTTCCTGATTGACTACTTTTAACACAGTAAAGTTAAATGTGAATTAAAGGAACGTAGCACATCTAATGTTTTTCAAAATACCACGAGTAATTTAAATAATACGATCAATCATGTTTCGAAACTGAGAATACAAAAGTTCAGATTACTGAACCATTTGAATTTCCTACAACGATATAAAAGATATTGTATCTTACCGAACTTTATTTCCTTGAAGTGTAATCGAAGACGTTCTCAGATCGTAACAAAGACATTTAGCAATGCTTTGTCTGCCCTCATTAGGTTGTAATTAAGGATACTTGAAAGGATATTGCAAAGAAGGAACATGAACTTTATTATCTACGTCTTTGGTTAGCTAAATCATTAGCAGATTTTAATACTCTAGACACAAAAACTTGAATTTGTAGTATCAATATATCATCGAATCACAGAATTTCCCTTGAACTTAATTTCAGGAAATTAATAACTCATAATGACAATAAATAGGCTACCCAGAATAACAACGGAATAGTATATCCAGCTAATGAAACAGTTGCGCACTTGTCCGGCCATAATTTCACTGAAATTCAGAAGCAGACTTTAAAGATATAATTCAAATTTTGCTGTTTCAAGAGAAATACTAGTTTCAAACATTGGTGCGTCAGTTGAAGAATATCTAATAAAAAGCTGTCTCAACTTTGAGGAAAAAGAAATAATTAGACATTGCATCAGCAAAATAATAATCGCGAATCACGCTACATTACCTAAACTCAATTTAGCCACCAAAGAAATCAATGCGCTTAAAGAATTGCGTATGAGTTCCAACTTAACCCTCGCTAGAGCCAAAAATGGAGGTCTGGTTGTTGTTTCAGACAAAATCATTTTAATGACGAAACCTAAAACCTTATTCCGGACGGATGCGTTGCGACGCGAGACGCAAACTCAAGCAGCTCGTTCTCTGGTCTGCTTCAAATGTAGCTCATCACAAAGATAAATTATTGAAATATACGGATTCTAATATTTCACTTCAGTTTACATAAATTATATTATAAATGTACCGCTCAACAAATAAAATGTCCCTCAAAGGTGTTTCAAATTCCAAAACGTTTCCGGCTACAATTATAACAAATGGATGATACTGCAAATCCGTAATGTTGCAGACTCAGTTTTCCTAATCAATTGTCTCCAAGTTTTCAAGTTCGGGCTCGAATCCCGGTGAGGCATGGATGTTGTGTTTGTGTTACGGCTGGCTCTCTCCTTTCCCTGGAATCAGTGACCCTAAATAAGGGACGGGCGACTGCTTATAGCCCATTGAGTTGCTCACGGTGGTAGCTAGACCTACAATAAAAAAAAAGTTTTCAAATTTATTCAAAAGTAGTGGCGAACTTGTAACTTGCAGTATGATAGTCAGTAACTTCCCAGAAATATATTTTCCTAAAATATGATATGGCTGCAATCAAAACCTGATTTTACTGTAAAGCTGCATGTGCCTCGAAGGAAAGCTTGACAATGTAAAAAAAAAAAAACAGGAAAAGAGAAATTGTGTAGTTTCCAATTATATTTGGAACGTGCTGTTCAAAATCGAAATATTCTTCAATGGAATAATAATACCCTTACAGGATACTGGACGTGGCATCGATTGCAAGTATTTGTCACTTTCGATGAAATTTACATTAAGACCAGAATGTGTCTAAATGTTTTCCTTTGAGATTGTGTTTCTTTTGAAAATTTACTATTTTACCGTTAAACGTCTTCCTATTGAAAAACGCATTACCTCCGAGATGAGATTCTTCAATTCGTAAACACTGACAGCGAGTCAGATGACCATATAATGTCACCACCGAATGTCATGCAGAGACAGAGAGACAAAGTTGTTGAGAAGAACAGGGCGGTATGACATATACGTATTTATGTTTAGTTGTCGATATATGCAGTATAAGTGTGTGTATAAGAGTTGTTGTCATTGAAATCGATATTATCACTGATTACATTGTATGAGAATTTCACAGTCCTGTCGTAGACACAGTATTGATCTGGAACTGTTTGCAAGTTATGTGATTCTTTGCATGCCAGTTTGAATACTGGTTTAGACAAATGTCATTTGCGTTCACGAACTTAAATCCGAACATCAGCAGTGACACTTTGTTAGCTCATAACCTTTTTAAAGGATTTCTTGCAGTTTAACCTTACCCTCTACATACGTTATAAGTCGCATGCGTATACCTATGCAAACATCTAGTGGTATAAAAATAATTTTTCTCACAGAATATAATTGAAGGTCCACGTGTGTTAGAAAAATATTCTAACCACACAAATATCTTAATGAAAGGGACGTATCAGATAGTTAAATTTAAGGCCTTCAAAATGGTCATATGGTATATACACTACTGCTTATGAAAATTGCAACACCAAAAATGAATCATGCAATTCGAATGAAATTTAAACCACACATTACTGATATGACTGTAAATAAATGATTTAATTTTCAGAACAATACAATAATTTTTACCTGCAAAAAACAGTATCTTGTGAAACCTCCGCGAGCTGCAATAAGAAATTCTAGACGATGTGGCATTGAATCGAAAAAAAGTTGGATGGTGTCCTCGGTAATTGCTTGTCATGCGGCATGTATGCGAGTCCACAGATCATTCGTAGTGACCGCTGGACTACTTTGATCGGCCAAAATGCACCTTCACGCAGACCAATCATTCGTCTCCGTTCGAACCCTGCCGTATGGTGATATTGCGCCCTTCGTCATTGCTGAGATATTATTGAATCCTGGAGACCCTTTCACAACTCGCAGTCCGCGATGCACTGCTGATGTGTGTCCTGAACTGCCCTCTCTTTATACCCCTCACTCGACTGTCCAGAAAGCGCTGTTGGGCTCAGTCATGCGCAATGACTCTGCACTTCTATTCATTTTCATGTCCTGCCCTGCTCTGCATATTATGTAAGTTTCACTATTTACCATCATTCCTTCATGATGTTGTAGTTTTCACAAAGAGTAGTTTATGATTGTCGTGTTCCTATGTGCTTGAAAATCTGTAAATAATTCCCAATTTAGACAGCAGTTTATAATTGTTTTGAAAAGAACCTTCCCTTACAATATGAAAGTACCATTCTTTTTAAAATTCGGAAGAGAAATACAACGAAACTGTGGATCTGTTGCTTTTGGAAATTCAAGAATAGCACTGAAATCTTTTGGACATTATTTTGTCCGATTACAAATGCTTAAATTCTGAATTCTAAATAACAAATTGTGCAATCGTTTAAATTACCAAAAGATGAACACGATGAAACGCTGTTAATGCATGTTAAGTAAAACTCTGTTCCACTTCAGGCTGAAAATATCCAGTTGTTTGAAAAAGCAAATGCTGTGTAAACTGCGACTCCAAAAGTCACAAAATACACGTATTTTTCATATGCGGACATCGTATTGTAAACCTTCCTACATTCAAAAATAGAGCTGCAGAATATTTCTTTGCACAACTTGTAAAGATTTATTTTCAGTTATACATATCGAGATTTCTGAGATTTGCTGTGAAAACATGTATTTTGTTTTCACAGCAAATCGCAAAAATGGCAATAGAAACGTCGTATTTAGCAAAAATAAAGTGTTTTATGTAAAAAAAAACAACCTTTGCAGTAAGGAAAATTTTGATTGCTTGTTCAGATAAGCAAAAAGTATCCGGACATCCAACCAAGGTAAAATTTTCACAAAACTTCTAAACTCCATTTTCAGTTGTACACGGAATAATTAAGGGGGAAATGTAACACCCTATTCATTAATTAAAAATCGATAGATCGCTATAATTCATGTTGCCTTTATGTCCATCGATATACACGTCAATGAGATATGAATTTTTTTGTAGTGTAAATACTGCCTCAGAATTCGTTTATCTGATTATTGTACTAAGAGGTTTTGTCATTTACATGCCTTCCCTATAACATATGATCAGAGGGAACATTTTGGACAGCCTAACTGCTCATGGAAGTGTTATCTGGCAGAAGTAGTTGCTTAGCAGCGTTGCGAAAAAAATGGCCGCCCCGGTGGCGCAGTGGTCTAAGCGATGGCCTCTGATCATTCGTCCGCACGGGGTCCGTGTTCGAATCCCGTGAGGCATGAATGTCGTGTTTGTCTTACGGCACTGGCTCTCTCCCTTCCCTGGAACCAGTGACCCTACATTAGGAACGGGCGACTGCTTATAGCCCATTGAGTTGCTCACGGCGGTCGTTAAACCTTCAATAAAAAAAAATGTCTTTTACACATTACAAATATCTTTCCTTAGGTAGTCAGATCTGCATACATATACATACATTTCTTCCTCAGAGTATTTAGCAAAATGTAAGCTTTTGTACTTACGTGAACCACAGTCAAATTATAAGGAATATCATTTCTTCCATTCATATTTTCAGGGAGGAATTATATTACCTACAAATAGGGACCAACACAACACAAACGAAGATCTTATGTTTCCCATGTGCAGCATCAAATTTAAATAACAAGGTTTATGTTTACATAACCTGCAAATGTCTGATTAGAAAACAGAAATGAAAGCCTGATGTTTCCAATCTGTAGAATCAATACTGTTGTACAGACCTGAAAAAAAAAACAAGCCATCCCCCTAACTTTCGAACCGTTTGTCTCATGCAAACAAGTAAGGTACCTTTGGAAAGCACTTGATGGGAACTATTATGTGACATGAAGATACATGCTAATTAAGCTAATTAAAACGCTAAATAGTTATCTATCTCCGAAATTTTCCATATAATAGGTATGTTATTTTACGTGCATTCTATTCAGCACATAATAAAACCCTTAAATTCCAAATTTCATACGAATCGACCAATAAATACGTGTACGGTGAGCTACGGAGAAAAGATGCCGCTAATGTTAAACTGCAAAAGTTGTTTTTGACTTGTATCATTTAATCGAGAACAGATACCGTGATTCATTGTTGCAACAGTAAAACACAAAGAGGCCCAGATAATATGAGCCGCTATACAAGATCAGAACGGGTATATTAAGGGAATTATAAATTATGATATACACAGTGTGTCAAAGACTTTTTAAGACTGGGTCTGTAAAATGAAATAGAAACAAGAAATTATAAATTTTTTTTGTTTGTTATTCAAAATAAGTTACTCCGGCTTCAATACACTTTTTACAGCGATTTAATAATGATTCGAATGCCTGTTCCAGTTCACTTTGCGGAATTGCCTCCAAAGCACGCGTCGAAGCTGTTTGTATGGTCGAAATATCATTAAAAAATACCCTTTTAACATCATTTTAAGTTTTGGGAACAAAGAAAAGTCGCAGGGTGCTAAATCAGGCGAACACGGTGGATGATTCCACATACAGACGTTATTTTTCGCCAAAAATCTACGAACAAAAAGTGAGGTCTGACTGGGTGCATTATCGTGCAACAAACACCAACTGTTTTCATCTCGATATTCTGAACGAATTCTGCCCATCAAACGCCTCAACACATTTAAATAAAACTCACCAATAACTGTTTGTCCACTTGAAACAAATTCTTTGTGGATAAATACCCTTACTATCGAAGAATGTAATGAGCATTGTTTTGATTTTCGATGGAACTTTTCTTGCTTTTTTGGCTTGTGGCGAGTTTTTTGACTTCCTTTCCGCACTTTGTTTTAGGATCATATTGAAAACACCATGTTTCATCACCTGTAACAATCGAATTTAAGAAGTTTGGATCATTTTCAGCGGCTGAAATGATGTCTCTGCAATGTGCACTTCTCCTTGATTTTTGTTCATTGGTTAACGTGTGTGGAACAAATTTAGCATAGACTTTTGTTTTGCTCAAATCTTCATGCAGGATGGTTCGAATCGTTTCTTTGTTGATGTTTAAAGATTCTTTCATCATTCTTAGTGACGCACATCGATTGTTTGCCACGGAATCGCACACTTTTTCAATGATCTCAGGTGTCCTAGATGAACTTGGTCTTCCGGTATGTTTATCATCTTCTAGCGTAACTCTTCCGTCCAAAAACATTTGTGCCACAGGAAAACATTTAATCTACTTAAACAAAACTCACCGTAAACTTGTTTCATCATTTGGTACGTTTCCGAGGCATTTTTACCAAGCTGTGCGTTAAATTTAATAACAGCCCTTTGTTCCACCTTAATAATTCAACATGAAAAAAATTTTACTTCTCTAATGAACGGCTGTTTTGTTGGAGTTACTTTAACAACTGCGCAGTACTTTTGGCAGAAAGCAAGCAGATGGTCACGGTTTATAACGCATTCGCGATTACACTGGTGGCGCCACCGTAGGATGAAATCTAGCGCGAGTCTTAAAAATTCTTTGACGCACTGTGCATGATCATGAAAAAAATGAATTATGACCATATCTGGTTAGTAGTCCATTTAATGCCAAATATCAATAAACGCTTAAATTCTAATTTTCAGCGTGATAGTATAAAATCTTGGTGAGGTATAAGCGAAAATTCAAACATACATCGATTAAGGGGCCGTGCATAAAAAACATATTTTCCTCTACTTACCGTAAAACTGTTTACCCCGCAATACTGAGAAACGCGTAGGAGAAACTGTTTCTACGTGAAGTTGGTTGAAGGAAGCAGTAAAGATGTTATACCATTAAATTCAGAATTGCAACTTTTAGTGATGAACATCATAAGTTAATAGTTTTGCACAAAAATAACTTAACTTACGACATAGTTCGTGCAATTACATATTTCATTTTTTCCTATTGGCGACATAGCTGACTCTTCTATATTGTTTAATTCAAAAATGCAAAAAAGCATTATGTTCCACAAAACGAAAGCTTCGTATGTGTCTTCTGTATATTTTTTACATAAATACCTACTCAGCTTCGTTAAATTATGAAACTGCGGTCATGATAATGAAAATTCCAAATTGTTTCCGGTGCGAGTGAACCCGTGTGCCTGATTTTTTATATTGCAGAATTGCGGTCGTGTCCATTCCGTCTCGAATTATGGTATAATACGCGTGTAATTGCATATCGTTTCGATTCATTGACATATTCCATTGTAGTTATACTGCTTAAACTGTCTGTAATATACAAAGCGGAAGTGCCTTACTCTGCAATGCAGAAGTCGAATCTACGTGTGTAGCTTTGATCTGCACGCAAATTTTCTCTTCGGCATTCGTCGTTTTCGACTACTGGTTAAGAAAATAACCGTAACCAATAGGGTTTGGAGCATTAAGCTTACTTAGTGTAGTTTAATACGGATCTAATTGCATTTTTCTTTTTTTTTCTTTTCTTTTTCATTTTTTGTACAAATATAAATAAAATAATAACTGGTCATACTCCGCGATAAGAAAAAATACTTATATTCTGAGAATTTCGTAGTTTAAGAAAAAAGGGAAAAGAAAGTTGCCAAATCATGTTTCTTCAGCATGCGCATGAAATAAGAAAAGTACACTGTTACCAACTTTATTGGAACTCTAAATTTTTAGACTTAAATGAGAAAAGAAACTGGTTTGACAATCTAAAATAAACATTTTAGGTTCGCAAGGGAAATTTTAAAATTAAATTTTATACGACATAATTCCTCTCGGGTGTTCGAATATCGGACCTGCCAGCCATCCAGTATACGGTTTTTCCCGGGTTTTCCACTTCCTCCCTGGGTTTGGGGACGCCAATGAGTAGATGGTTCCCTGTCAAGTCGGTCCCGGATGCACTTTGTTTGTTTCTTCTCATGCTATCAGTAGCAGAAAAAATACATTTCCTAAGCCGTCTGGTCAACGTGGGAAATTAGGCAATTACACTCCCGAATAAAGCATTGAGAAATACCTATTGCCAGAATTGGCTATAAAATAGGTTACAGACAGGCAAACGGACGATAGGATTGTAAATGAAAAATTGTATATGACGTTTATTAACGACAAAGTAGAACTAAAATACCTGACGTAACGTTTCTTATTTCAAAAGAGTTGATTATGTGACGTTAATCGTGTGACGTACTGCATCTCTGACGCCATGTCAGAATGAATTAGATAAAATGGCGTCACACCAGCAGCTGTTGAAAATCGGTTCTTTTTACTATAACAACAAAGCAAAGTGGTATACGTGTCAGCTGTGGAAACACCTCCTGAAAGAAGGCCACAGCACCAGTTCTTGACGTCATCACAGGAAGACCTTTCCGTGACCGCCCTACCTAGTGGAATGGTGTTATCTAACGCGACGGTTATCTCCCGTGCTGAGATGATTACGAAACTATAACAGTTGAAACTATGTTCTTTCCAACTACACTGACGGAAAAAAATCCCAACACCACGAAAAAATAGTTGTAGAGGAATGAAATGGTGGCAATACATTTGTATAGGTAACATATTCAATCGATTAAGGTTTCAAGATCACAGCTTAATGCAGGCGCGAGAAGAGCCATTTTAAATGTGAAATGCTGGTACATTAATAACCGGTGTAAGCGCCAGAATGTTGAAGGCAAGCACGCAAACGTTCATGCATTGTGTCGTACAGGTGCTGGATGTCAGTTTGTGGGATGGAGTTCCATGCCTTTTGCACTTGGTCGGTCAATACAGGGACGGTTAATGCTGGTTGGGGGTGACGCTGGAGTTGTCGTCCAATGATGTCTCATACGTGCTCGATTAGTGAAAGATCTGGTGATCTAGCAGGCCACGGCAACACGTCGACACTCTGTAGAGCATGTTGGGTTACAACAGCGGTATGCGGGCGAGCGTTATCCTGTTGGAAAACACCCTCTGGAATGCTGTTCATGAATGGCAGCACAACAGGTTGAATCACCAGACCGACGTACAACTGTGCCGTCAGGGTGCGTGGGATAACTGCGAGAGTGCTCCTGCTGTCATAGGAAATTGCTCCCCAGACCATAACTCCAGGTGTAGGTCCAGTGTGTCTCGGCCACAGACAGGTTGGTTGCAGGCGCTCACCTGACCTCCTTCTAACCAACACACGGCCATCACTGCACCCAGACAGAACCGGCTTTCATCAGAAAACACAACAGATCTCCACTCCGTCCTCCAATGAGCTCTAGCTTGACACCACTGACGTCGCAAACGGCAGTGGTTTGGAGTAAGTGGAATGTACGCTACAGGGCGTCTGGCTCGGAGCTGTCCTTCAAGTAACCGATTTGTAACAGTTCGTTGTGTCACTGTGGTGGCAACTGCAGCTCGAATTGCTGCCGCAGACGCGGTACGATGCACCACGGCTTTACGCCATACACGGCGGTCTTCCCTCTCAGTAGTGCCACGTGGCCGGCCGGAACCCGGTCTTCTTGAGGCAGTACTTTCCCTTAACCACCGCTGCCAACAATCATGCACAGTGGCTACATTCCTGCCAAGTCGTTCTGCAATATTGCGGAAAGAATATCCACCTTCTCGTAGCCCTATTACACGACCTCGTTCAAACTCCGTGAGCTGTTGATAATGGCTTCTTCGTCTTCTTAAAGGCATTCTTGACTAACATCAACACACTACGTCAAATCTCAACGATAACTAACGCTCACGAACGTTACAGCGCGTATTTACAGCAAACCTGCTTTGCATGTTCCGAGGGTGCTACTAGCGCCACACGTATGCGCCGAGCGCGAAATTTGCATAGACGTCATCTTACAGATGTACTCTCACCGCCTACCAACTGTCGTTTATCTAACACAACCCCTTTTTGGTGTTGGGATTTTTTTCCGTCAGTGTATTTGAAACAGAAAAATTGCGATGGGAAAAAAGGTATTTGTATTGAGTAAATAGAGCAAGATCTGTAAACTCAATGTTATTAGTTCTTTTATTTGTTAATTTTTTAGGGAGGGGGGAGGGGGTCGAGGGTGAGTGATAATATACGTTGATTGTATTATTGAAAGACAAATGCGATGAAACTTAAGGGGTTTGTTTAGCAACTCGATTTTAAGGTATTTTGATGGCTAAATAAAAACGGAAATTCCGTTTTAATTTTTAACTTTCTCCCCAAATAAAAAAAAATAATAAATAAGACAACCTCGGTGCATTGAGTTTACAGATCTTGTTTTATTTGTTCAGCAATAATTTTTTCTTCTGTTTCTTTAATTTATAGTCTCGTGTCCGACTCTAACAAAAGGCCGACGCATGAGGGACTGTTAAGGAATCTATTAATCTTTTACCTTATTTTTCCATGCAGAAACTCATTCATTCATTCTTTTAGTAATATAAGATGTTTAATAGATACTTTCTTTTAACGTCTTTAAATTTTCTTTAACTTCAAGTAAGGATCCTTTAAAAATGGCATTTTCACTTCTTTCCACACAGATCAGACAACCAACTGAGAGGGTTGGAGCTTGCAGAAGAGCTTCCGCTTGCAACAGGAAATATACAATTTATTTGGAAATCACCTTTTAGAATATTTTACATATGCTTAGTAAGAGCTTCATGACAATGGTATTTCAATTTAAAAAATTAGTAAAAATTAGAGAAAACAAAATACCTTTTTAAATTATGAAAAAATGGGAAGGTAGTGTAACCCGATAGAACAGGATATACAAAAAGATGAAGATGAAAAACATAAATGGATTCAATTTTTTTAATTTTATTTGTGCCAAATGTTTTATTTTATGATGTTCCGTAATGATTATATAAAAAAATTCACTAACTAGTTATAATATTTGTCAGTAAAATGTTGATAGCTTTTAAATATATGAAAAATCGAATTTGCAATTATATTTTCATTTCTCTAATACAATACCGGCAAAATGTCGAACATGATATCGATATATGTTTTAGTTTTCGTTTGACACATTAATAATTTTCAGTTTTATTTAACTTTCACATTCACAAATAGTTTTTTCCTACTAACACTGATATTTACCCTTGCTGCAAAGTTGCAACACACACTATCTTGGGCATTTAAGTTAAACAATATTTTTTCTGAATATGTTAGATAGAAAAAGTGGTTTATCTTTAGTTAAGATATATTTTTGCACCGTCAGTTTGATAGTTCGAAGTGTACTCATTTTTGTTCCAACAGTGTCCCATAAATAGTAGCATTACCGTAGGGAATTGAAGTTTAAAAGTAATAAAACTTAGTTTTAACACCCAGTTGGAGGAAAAAAAGTATCAATCCAATTGCTATAAATAAACAAAGAGATCGCTCTATTCACGTTTTAGCAACACACAGCAACCGAAAAATTGTTATTTGGCCACTGCTCAGGAAACGAATCCCAAATCTCTAGATATCCAGCCGAGAGATTTCGGATTCTTTTCCCCAGCAGTAGCCAAATAACACTTTTCGGTTGCTGTGTGTTGCCAAAACGTGGAAAGAGCGATGTCTTTATTTAATCAATATATTTTGAGGATTTTTACCAATTGTTCTAGATTTTTTATGTATGTTCTTCGAAAAATATAATACTAACAGTTAAAAAACTATTTCGTGCCAAAACGTTTATTTTTAATGTTAGAAAAGGATTTTTGATTTGATTAAGCGAACTTTAAGGTCAATTCCATATACTGAAAACATTTCATGGTTTTCACATTTTTTATTCCTTTTAGAAAGAATAAAAAAATTGTGCACCAAAATAATGTATAAAAACTAGATTTTTTAGCATATTTTAAGGAATGCATCATTTTGAAATTGTACAATTCTGGTGTATAGAAAAATGTACAGCCCTAGAATTAAGAAAAACACAATTAACTTTATTAACAGTACATTACAATTTAGTTTACAGATTGGTAATCATTATATACTACGCGATTTAATGCCGTTTCACACATCTTTAGATAAAACACTTTATTGCTGTACATTAATTACTAAGGTTAAAGATCGTTCTCTCAACTAGACTATATTTCACACTAAATATAAAACGACGAAGAAACTGTATTATAAAAAAGCTAATAAAACATACATACCCTTGAAGCTCCTATAAGCTAGAAATCTCGGGGAATTGTACGAATCCATTTGGAGCATAATTCT
This sequence comes from Macrothele yani, assembly GCA_039090855.1. NCBI lineage: Eukaryota > Metazoa > Arthropoda > Arachnida > Araneae > Macrothelidae > Macrothele > Macrothele yani. The sequence goes on from CM077021.1 coordinate 41,216,550, forward strand.
TCATTCCCGAGAAATTTAAACTCTGATGCTTTAGGACCTGTGTCGTAATTGCTACGGCAATTTGGTACACAACAATGTGAAGGCATATTAGAACAAAAAATAAGTTTTTAGCACTGTGAAATAAATAACACGGAATGGAATAATATGAATCAGTCAGCTGCAAGAACAACGAACAACCTCATGGAGCAAGGTCTTCCTGTAGGGATGTCGGAGAGCCGGAGGTGTTTGGGCCTTGTTTTAGAGGGCGTTGGTCCATCTCGTACGAATGATCAGAAGGCGTCGCTTAGACCACTGCGCTACTGGTGCGGCTCCAGAAATCATTACTCAAGATATTAATCAAGTTATGGACACTGTGGCTGTGGAATAAATCTCGCTCTTGTGCCCTGACCTTTGACCCCATTTCGATGAAATTCACCAGAACCGGTTCAGTATACCTCCTTAACAACATGATAAAGTTTTGCCGGAATCGAAGCATTTTTACTTAAGTTATGACGCATAAGGGCGATAGAATGGATCCCGCTCCTATGTTCTGACCTTTGACCCCATTTCGTCCGTTTTCTACAGAGTTCGTCCTCAAGTTTCCCCTACCGCATACTAAAATCTCATCGAAATCAAATAATTTTTACGCGAGTTATGGTGCGGTCCAGCAGACAGACGGAAAAAGATGGAGCATATGCGCTTCTTCAACCTACGTTTGGAAAGCGTAAAAAATCGCATTTCGTGGTTCTGCTTCAATTTTCTATTATGAGACAACGTTTCAGTGATACGCGAATGCTCAGTTCCTCGAGAAAGTGTAAGGATCGGAAAAAAGAAAATTCAAAACAAATTTCAGCTTGCACAGGTTCGGGGTTTCCGTTATTAGAAAAATACATTATGCTTATTTTAATATTAATTTAAGTCATTAGCACGAATAAATGAAGTTGTAGTAAAGGAAACGGCAAGAGTAAATGAACTCCGTTCCTGAATGGCCTAAATTACCGTACAAATCACTGTCAGTCTTTCCTCTGCATTCAATTTGTCTGAGGCTCGTGAAAAACGCCAGTCGCCCCTGTGGCGCAGTGGTCTAAGCGATGGCCTCTGATCATTCGTCCGTAAGGGGTCCGGGTTCGAATCCCGGAGAGGTATGGATGTTGTGTTTGTCTTACGGCACTGGTTCTTTTACTTCCCTGGAACCAGTGACCCTAAATTAGGGACGGGCGACTGCTTATAGCCCATTGAGTTGCTCACGGTGGTCGTTAAACCTCCAATAAAAAAAAAAAAAAAAAAAAAACGCCAACTTTCCAGCATTATCACTGTCCTTGCAGGGAAAGAAACATTCCAGGTGTGTTTCCCAGATGTAAATATATGGATGCCCCCTCTAACTTTATTTGCAAATATCTTCACTATTATTTATCCGATTTGGACGATATTTAAAATTTAAGGGTTTTTCCATGTGCTAGATGGAATGCGCATAAAATAACATACCCCTTATATGGAAAAATTTGGAGATAGTGAGCTAATTAACATGTTAATTAGCTTAGCTAGCATTTTTCTTCACTTCACGTAATAGTTCCCTTCGAGTGCTTTCCAACGGTACCTTACTCGTCTATCTGCGGCAATTGGTTCCAAAGTTAAGTGGGGTGGCTCGTTTTTTTTTTTTTTTGAGGTCTGTACATGCAAAACTGCAGTTCAGTTATTTTACTTTCACCGTAAATACTGGTGTGAGGCTTCAAGATTTCCAGAATCATTTTGTTCGATTGCGGCAAACGTAAACGAAAACAAATTATTATATACTATTTTTAAAAGAAACTACTGTGCGTTTTATGTGTTTTTCGAACAAACTTACAATATTGCTAATATCTGTTGAAATTTGACTTATTAAACTATACTGCGCATGCCTGGATGGTGTCGTCCTGCGTTGTGTACGTCAGTGTTTGTTAAACGTGAGTGATGTAAGCCAGTGCACGGGCCTGTTCGTACGCATACAATATTGTGTTGTGGGTTTTAAGAAAATGGCTTTTAACCCTCATGCTGTAGCACAGATACTGGTGAACGACGGGACGCAGAAATACAAAGCGGAGGACACAGCTCCAACATACATCGAAAGGCGAATTGCAAGGCAGTTGTATAGCGTTTTGGAGCAACATGTCATCAGAGGCGATGACATGTATGAAGGACAGACATTGTGGCGTGATAGTGATGAAACGTCGGACACGTTATGTGAACATAGCGATACACCGGGTACTCCAGCGCACAACGTGACAAGCATTTGGAGCACCCCTCCCCCAAGTGAAACGGAAAAACATTCACGAACAGTTTTCCGGACAAACCGTGCAGAGTGTCTTCGACAATGTGAAAGTCGCAAAGAAAACCGTTGCAGCAACTGCCCGTAAATACAGGATATCACCAGAAACAGTGTGGCAAATAGTAACGGCTGTTGAGTGTGGTGGTACGATGGAACACAAAACTGCACGCATTCGCCAGCATATGTACACCAAATTCCAAGATGCGCGTAACATGGAACTCTCAATTCACTACTGGCATTTAAAGATATGGGCGAAGGAAGCAGCTAACGCAATGGGTATCTCCAGTTTTAAACCAGCACATATTTCCAGCACAAATTCAAACACCGCTATAAAATCTGATCACGCAAGTTCACGAGGTTCGTTGACAGGCGGGATATTATCCTTGACACGGCCGTTAGGAACAGCGCATTGGAGTTTGTACGAGGTGTTACGGACTACATTACTGCCAATGCAATTGGTACCGACATGGTGTTCAACACAGGCCAAACTCGATTTGAATACGAAATCTCGTCAAACAGGACGCTCTCACTGATTGGGGAGAAGACAACTGAAGCTGTTGTGCAATCCGTTGCATCGTCTACCCACTCCTAAACCATTCAGGTGCTTATGTTCATATATCAGCACGCCTTGCAAAGAAACTGTACGTCTGCTTTCAGGAAGCGGGTGGTAAGTTTGGCAAACATGCTTCCGAAACAGTACGACGTAACCAATCTCCAAATATAGAATGTGACTGCAGCACCAGTGGTAAGATGTCTACATCTCTCGTTCTGTCCTGGATGCGTGAGGTACTGGAACCAGAACTAACAGGACCTTCCCTTCTCTTACTGGGTTCGTGGTACGGTCAAACCGACACTAGTTAGCCAAAGCCTTCGGTAACAGGGACGTCAATTTGCACATATAAATTATACCACCGAAAGCCACAAAATACTGCCAGCCCCTTGATGTGTATTTCTTTCGACAATACAAACTGTTTGCACGACGCATGGAAAAGTACAGGCGTTCTGATGAGGTGTATGGCGTCAACCTTCATGACAGAATTTCCTTTTCAAGTTGCATTCATTTATATTCAACCAGTTGTGTGCACCACAGTACCAACCTATGCTGCGCTATGCGTGGAAGGCGTCTGGATACTTGCCACACCAAACGCCTCTTCCGTTCTATAATGTGTTGGGCATCAAATTTGCTGTGCGTGACAAGGGCAAAGCTCCTGACTGTGATTCCAGTGCCGTCATTATTTGCTCGTGGTGCGAGATTCACCTTTGCTTGCAGCACTGCTTTCTCTGAACACCTTACCATGACGTGAAGTGAGGTATGTATATGACATTTGAAACTTAATGATGTTGTACGTGGTCTCTCTCGACATTTAGGTGCCTCATATCTAAAAGGTAAATGTTGTTTGACATTTATGGCTGCATACATTACAGGCGGGCGTCCCGCCTTTACAAGCCATGTTCTAGGGGTTGCGGGTGATTACGAAATGCCTTACTTCACACCTGTTATTTTGGTGTCATGCGTGTCCAGCACAGAACTTTCCGTGACGATTGTCGTAGGGAGGTCAGATAGTTTCCCTTGTAAGACTCCAACTCTCTGTTAACTAATTACCGAGCTCACTCACGGAGTCACATTAGATATTTTGCACAGTCATTTATTGCACTAAAAATTCCGCATGTATTACTCCGTTTCATACTAATGCATCATATATTATAATTTTTCTGGCATATCTGCCTATTTTTGCCCATCATGTCTTTTATCGATAAAATACAAAATATGAATATCTTCCCTTTAATGATATTACTAGTCATTCAGAAATTGATATGCCATCGCATTTCTGTACACATAATGCTTAGGAATTGATTGAAGCTCTTAAAAAAGTATCTGCAGAAAATGATATATGTTAGTTTTAAATGTTCCTTGAAAAAACTCTCTAGTTTGTAAATCGCATAAAATCGCTTTTCATCAGGCTTTCCGGTTTTTGATTAAAGGTTTACTTATAGTAACATCTAATATTAAAGTAACTCAATTGTTTGCCAAATTCTAACTTTGTTTGGAAGCAAGACGCTCTGCATTAGTGCAATTATCGCAAAGCTTTCCTCTGATGTCTACATTATTTTCGCCTCCGTTTCTCGTATATGAAAGGATAAGCGAAAAGCGCAATTAAGAAAAAGAGACAAATACCTAACACTTTGGGAAATATGATTTGAACATTTTTTACATTACTGAGAAGACTAAAAGAGGGTCATTTAATGTGGGCTTTGTTAAGGACTAAACGGTTGAACAAGGAGTTCAATGGAACCCGTTATTTCTTGGTAATCATTGAAATGTTCCTTCTCTTCAGATATTATTTTCCAAAATGTATTAGAATTATTGGTTATGATCCTGCAAAAGTATTTTATGTCAAGCTTTTTGCTCTACGCAGTCGATAAAACACAAATAATTTCAGACAAATTAAGTAAACACTGCGAAATATGAGAAATGTTGAAGTAAATGTATGGAATTAAGTTATTTGGCTAGAAATCATTTCCTTACTTCCGTGAGTGCATAACATTTTCCTTTATGTATTTGAACGTTGATTTTGCAGTAAGCTGTGGAGTTACGTGAACACACGAATGAATTTGAGTTTCAATAATACATTGTCAAATGTTCCCCGATAACCGACGGAGCAGGTTGACGGTCATAAGCAATGACGATTAACCGAGGCTTGATGATTGCTTATAATACATTTCTCCTCTTCTTTCTCTCGATAGAGAGTGCACTGAAGACTCCACGGATGTGTGATTCCTCTTACTTACTAGTATGCATTCTGTATTATTCTTTATTATAAAAAACACCTTAGGTTTACCATTTAAACATCCAATGAAATTCAAGCGAAGCTTGACCCATTTCTGTAACACTATTGTTCTCATTCACTTTTCAGCCTTACTTTCCTTTAATGCCTTTGTATTTGTACTCCTCGATTCTAGTTGCAGTAAGGGAATACAGTTTATCACTCAAGAGAATTAGGTACCATTTTCTAGCATGCAGTACATTTACACGGAACTCAAGTATAATTAATTTGTGTCAAACTGAGCGCATGCGAATGAGGGGAGCTACTATAACTCTAAGAACATCCATTAACTACAGCCGAATAGCCTGGCCACCAACCAAAAAAATGTGTGTCTCTAGGGAAAAGTGGCGTGCACTGCTCCTGTACTTCCTTAAGTTTCAGAGCGATTATTCGACATCGTTTTCGTAAGTCACTTACAAAGTGGATTCTGGTTTTTTGTTCATTGTTTCAGCCAGCATCTTGAATCGCTCTTAAAATGCTAAGTATGGCTCATATCTTATATTTTCCCAAACAGAGAAGTTCGGGTATCAAAATGATTTTTTCACATAATGTTATATTATACTTCGTTAGTGTATTAGGATATCCTTGTATCCTAATACACTAACTGATAAATCTATTGGACTTATAGAAAACAAGTTACAAGAAAATAATGTACTTACCACTGAAACAACAGTATCATATCAGCATTCCATCTCATCAACAACAACAATTATTTCAAATTTAAGAAGACTATTTATATAGAGCTGAAATGTGCACCAAAGGGATCTTTCCTTTTTGGTCTAATGGCTGAAATAATAATGTAAGATACTGAAAATATGATATTGATTTATAACAACACTGAAAAAAATTTCAGATTTTTACATACGATAGGGCGATGATATCCTGATAATTTGGAAATACACTAATTACGTATTTACTTTTCCACATGGAAATGCACCATTCGTCCTGATTATGCCGAGCCAAACGCTCTGCGAAACTATAGTCGATGCTAATAAAGCATTTAATTGTGAATAAACGTTGATAATTTATTCTTACACTGATTATGATTTAAATATTTAAATTAAAAAGTATCGGGCACTTTACCCATCCATACAGCTTACCATTGAAAAAGAAAATGATAGTACATTACTTTTTTAGACTTAAATTTAAGAAGAATGGAAATAATATAATCTACGAAGTTTATCGTAAACCTACCAACGAGCCTAAAATACTATTCTACCAATGTAACCATAGATGGAAATAAAATATTGCAAGATTCCAGTATTACATTAAAAGAGTCATCACGCATTCATCCAGCCGCTTTGCTGAAGCTAAGGTTAAACTACTAAAATTTTGAGATATAAAGAGCATTTAGTAAATAACACGTGCAACAAACATACGCAAAGTATTGTCTCTACTACCAATAAGCAAAATAGTAACAGCAAGATTTTTTAATACACACAATTAACGTGGATTAGGAACATCAGACGGAAGTCATCGCTCTTTACACGTTTATAAGTGAGTCGTGGAAAAATTATCATCTGCCGCCACAGGGAATCGAACCCAGAGTCTTCCAGTTACGTGCCGGACATGCTTCCACTCACCACAGCGGCCTCAAATTCCACCAGACTGACAAACACTAACTGCCAAACCGCATTACAGGTTGTTTCTTGGAGATTCGCCCAATGCTGGGGATCCACCAAAGTTGGTAAGCACCAACCGAACAAGCATCGCTGTGGCGGCCGATGAGAATTTTTCAATGACTCACTTATAAACGTGGAAAGAGCGATGACTTCCGTTTGATGTTCCATATCCACGTCAGTGGTGTGTATTAATTATTCACTCGCCTCCTAGATGCTTGTTCAGTTGCTGCTTACCATCTTGTGTGGGACTCCAAGAAGCAACCTACCATGTGGTTTTCCAGTTACTGTTTGTGAGTCTGGAAGAATTTGAGGGCTCTGTGGTGCAGTGGAAGCATGTCCGACGCAGAACTAGAAGACTTTGGGTTTGATTCCCGGTGGCAGCCGATGAGAAGTTTTCCATGATTCACTTATAAACCTGGAAAGACTTCCGTTTCATGCCCGATTCATTATTGTGGAAAAGTACCATATAAACCTAGTGCAACTGGAATCAATAAAAAATAATACGTAAAAGCAAATCTTGGTATTACAGAAACTGTTACAATCATATCTGATCTACTTACACAGCATAACAATAACAGTTCATCTATGTAACAATGAGCTGTATATCACATAAAAATTATAACTCCAAAAATAATCAAAATAATATTACAATATACATATGTAGGCAGCACCAAACTCAATTTCAATGTAAGACTAAATGAACACAATGCTAAATGGTTCAAACATTAGCCCAAAACATCCCTAATACTATTTTGTATAGATAATAATACCGAACCAGATTGGGAAAACGCAAAAATACAGCAATTAACACTCATCATAATCAACGACAAATACTGATATCTGAAGCAGTATCAATCGAAAAGTCAGAGCATATTAACTGCTATAGTCACTCACCTTATGAACTCTCCTTTGCCTGGAAGCACTTAATCAGAGGAAATAAATATAAATAAGAAAATACAAAAACACCAAACAGTATCGTAAGTACAATGATCCTTTCTCGCAACAGATGCCGCCACCGCGATGGCACGTAACGACGTTAATGATTAAGTTCCTTCAACGACAATTTAGCAGTTTCAGAACAGGGTGGACCAGCACGACGATCAGAGTGAAACATCTCGGCCACTGAAAAAGTCCTCGGGTTATACGGAGGAAACGCGTATGGAAGACGTAGATGACGGTCGGCGGACACGTTGATTTATGTTTTATTACTTTTGTCGCTGGCATTCTGCCAAAAGTTTTTGCTGTCAATATCAATGTTTTTATTAGCATGTGCTCGTCTTTTCATGTTTTTATTCACGTTTTTAAACTTCGTTTAGTGTTTCATCAACCTCGTTTTTACAATTTTATTCTGCCATCATGCTTCGATTTTTCGTGTCGTGATGGCTAAGCTCTTCGAAGGTCACAACGAAGGACGTTTGACAGCGCAGTTAAAGGAATATGCGAATGAATAAATACCATCTACCAACCTTTATTTGATGTCAAACGATTTTGCAACCATGCCCCGGACCTGAAACCAAAGCTATACTTGTGTAACAGAATAAAAAAGAAAGATGACACCGAATTTTCGGGTGTAATAAGCACGTCTTTTGAATCCGTTCAGACGTAAATTAAATTTATCAAAGCTATTCAAAGCCAATGGAACCGGTATGGAAAACAATAGCATCTGACGGAAGAAAGAAGTTTTTCAATCGTGTTTTTAATCCCTCGGATATTGCTGTAAACGGAATCGTGAACTTACGTCCTCTGGTTGTAGACTTGGGCGTTAAGAAAATATGAATTTATATGAGAAACATTTCGCACCGGAAACCCTCTCCAACACAGTAGGAATTTTTCAAATCGGACTCTTAGAAACAAGGATATCGACAAAAATAAGATATGAATCTACGCTCCCTGGCGGAAAAAACATGCATTACTTTAAGAAGAACGTATTCTCAAAAGGTTTTTCGATTTGAGCAGTACAGGTCCACGAAAGAATGTTTTCAGTCAAGTTTTCAGGAGCTCAGATTTTGCTGCAAATGCATAAGCAGAAATTAACACTTATGCCCCCTGGTGGCCAAACCATTCTTTACTAAACATTAGAAATTATATGAAAAATATTTTCCATCAGGTTTTGCATGCGATTCAGGAAGAATTTTTTAAATCGTAGTTTTAGAAGCAGAAATAACGCAGACAACGCAATTTACCTTTGCGCCCCTAGCGGAAAGTTTATTATTTACTTGAAAATTTTGAATTTATATGAAAAACATTTCGCATCGGAAACACTATCCAACAAAGAAGGAATTTTTCAAATCGGACTCCTAGAAATAGAGATATTGACAAAAATAAGATATACATCTACGCCCCCTGGCGTAGAAACCATGCATTATTTTAAGCAGAAAATGCTCCTAAAAGGTTTATCGACGTGAGTAGTATCGATCCACAAACACATTTTTTTCAATCCAAATTTTAGGAGCTCATATTTTGCTGCAAATACATCAGAAGCGGAAATTTAGACTTACGCCCACTTGTGGCCAAACCATTTAAAAAAAAATTAGAAATTATGTGCAAAGGATTTCCCACTAGGAGTTGTATCCGGCGCAGAAAGAATTTTTCAAATCGGAGATTTAGAAGCAGAGATGTAAGGAGAAACGCAATTTACCTTTTCGCCCCCTAGCGGAAAGTCTATGAATTACTTGAAAATTTTGAAATTATACGAAAAACATGTCACACTGAAAACACTATCCAACAAAGAGGGAATTTTTCAAATCGGACTCCTAGAAGTAGAGATATTGACAAAAATTAGATATACATCCACGCCTCTGGCGGAGAAACCATGCAATATTTTAAGAAGAAAATATTCCGAAAAGGTTTATTGACATGAGTGGCATCGGTCCACGAAATAATTTTTTCAATCGATATTTTAGAAGCTCTGATTTTATGGCAAACACACCAGGAGCAAAAATTAACACTTACGGGTGGCCAAAGTATTATTTACCAACAATTAGAAATTATGTGCAAAAGATTTTCCATCAGGAGCTGTATCCACTAAAGAAAACATTTTTCAAATCAGAGTTTTAGAAGAGATATCGGGGAAAACGTAATTTACTTTTACGCCCCTTAGCGGAAAATCTACGCGTAATTTGAAAAAGTAACTATACTTAAAATACTATTCGACATAAATGGAATCGAAAAATAAAATAATGTTTTCAATCAGATGTTTAGAAGCAAATATGTGGAATAAAACGTATTTTTAAATTCGACATCATCTGCATTTACGCCCTCTAGCGGCGAAATTGTACATCGTAAAAAAAAACGAAATGAAGGATCACGATTCGCATATTTCAAGCTTCCCTATGCAAAAAGAAATTTTAAAATCAGACTAATAGTTGCAGAGATATCGTGTCTACAGACGGACAAACCGATAACATAAGCACGATCTTTTTTTACAAGAGAAATGCTAAAAACGATAGTCTCGTGACAAATTTCAATCGTCTAACACGATAATCAATAACGGCACGTAATAAGTTAACTGAGTTATTCAATATAAATGTCTTTGTCTAAACCATATCACGGTACTGGTTGATGTACACTAAAACCGTAAAAAAATACTGCCCCATTAATCTCCAACTTGCTAATGTCCATAACTAGTTGTTGATGTTTATTTCAGAACCTTAGGTTTTATGTCATGACAAACAAGTTTCAAGGATTAACGAGGAAACTGTAGTAAATGTGTTTTGTTTATTATGCAAAAATAATTTTCAAAGCTTTTCTCTGAAAGAAAAGGAAAGCAATTTCAATCTTTTCCTAATTTATGTTTAACGTGAATGTTCGTTTTATAATGACCTTATTTGGTGATATAAAAACAGTTGGAATACAAATAATAAACAGAATGATATCATACTAAAGCAGTGGCATATGACGTATATCTGAAAATAATTAAAACTTGCAGCAATTCTACCAACACTTGTTTCTAAACATCATTAATTTTACATTCATGAATCCTTCCTCCTACGCCTGGTTCCTCGCTGGGCTTCTACTATCATTTCCATTTAACCTTCATGTTCAGGTACAGCAAACGTACGAATGCTGAAGGTATCTAAATTTGGATAAACTCCTGTCGAGTATTAGGTCATTGCCTACGTATTTCTTAATACATTTTGCAAGACAATTTAATCAGTGGTGTTCGTAAATCACGATTGTTTCTTATGAGTAAAAGGATTAGAGCAAAGTCTTACAAATTTTACTCTCAAATATTCTTTTTGTCCGAAATTCAGTATCCAGATTTTTCACAACTCAAGGCCTTCAGGAAAATTATGGGAAACAATTTCCAAACTTTGATAATTTTTCTCTGCGGTAAACAATATGCAGCATGTATTCCGTGTGTGTTCAGTTCGGTAACGCAAAAAAAAAAAAAAAAAAAGAAAATATAAAATGACGGTTGACGTTGAGGAACTCATTAAATCCCAATACCTAGGATATAACTATTGCCACTGGTCGTTTGGATCACCGATGTTAATTAAGTCTATCACCTTTTGAAAGCACATGAACGAAATAAAGACTTGGAACATGCTTCATGAGGTCGAAATTTCTGTGGAAGTTTTGTGCTTCCACGAAGCGTCATAAGCAAACCAATATACAATTATTTTAATTTTTTTTTTTTTTTTTGATTGGAGGTTTAACGACCACCGTGAGCAACTCAATGGGCTATAAGTAGTCGCCCGTCCCTAATTTAGGGTCACTGGTTCCAGGGAAGGGAGAGAGCCAGTGCCGTAAGACAAACACAACATCCATGCCTCACCGGGATTCGAACCCGGACCCCTTTCGGACGAATGATCAGAGGCCATCGCTTAGACCACTGCGCCACCGGATTTTAATTTTGCATACACACTCTTCCACTTTATCTCAAATTACCTGAGGAAACATACATTCTTCACTCAGGGTGTTTCATATCCACAAATTTAATAAATTAACCAGCACCTTATATATATTATTAATATATTATTTTATTTTCAATTAAATGATGAAAGTAAACAATGGTATCAATATTTCTTTTAGTGAAGTTGATTCCTTTGCGATTTATTGAAATGCGGCGGTCACACTAAAATAACTAGAAAGAGCAAAGGAGAATTTTCATTAATATATGAAATAAAAATTTTCATTGCAGTCAGGATAATGAAAAATTAATTTCATATGTTAATAAAAAATCTCCATTGCTATTTCTAGTTCTAAAAATAAAATATCTGACCTAAGTAGGATTGGACAACTTTTAGCCTGTTGCAAAACAGAAGATTTTCACTACGTTGTATTTAAGCTCAACTAGAAAAAGATCGTAACTCCCTACATGTAAGCCTTGGAAAAATTAGCTACTGGGAGCTAATTTTAAAACTAGCTCCCAGTAGAAATATTAGCTAGTTTCTCTAAGTTTTGTGCTTGTCGTAGGAAAGGTTGGCCTCCAGCTAAGAATGATCATTGTCACCTAAGGTTAGCATTCTGATGGATATTTTTACGGGAATATTGTTCAGCAATTTACGAAGTAAGCAATGTCCGATTCCGTAGGAGCGAAACACTTCAGATATGCAGCTGTTGTTGATATCGTAAAGGTAGCTGGCTCAGTCCATGTGCTACGTTCGCTGATTGCAGAATCCGTGACAACACAACTCCCTGTAGCAAGTGGCCATCTCTGGTTTGGGTAGTCAACCTCGCTGTACTGCTGATGTGTCGGCGTCTATTGGTATTCTGTAGCATACAAACAATTCAAGTGGTAGGATTATAATCTGAAGATTACCAGAATAGTAATATAGACATATTTCTTCCCTGAACTAATTTCTGCAGTTAGCTATGCATGTTGTGGAACATATAGTTTTAGGTAAAAGCGCTGTTAACATCACAGAAATACATGCACATTCTGAAAATCAATGCCGGCCGTGTGCTCAAGCAGTAAAATTGTGATATCACACATTCGTTGTTTCGTAAGTTTGGCTGGGGCTCATATATATCGTGTAGCTGTTTATTGATATTCTGTGTCTTACACACAATACAAGGACCAGGGTATATTTTAAAGCATTAATCATTTCTGTAAATGGGTGTACCGTCGAAAACCACCATTCCTTATAGAAGTTTGGAATTTTTCTTAGAATCTAAATCGCAAGTGTTACAAACTTCACCTGAATTAATGGCGAAACTGCCATAAAACTTTGCTTGGCTGTTCTGCCTTTGGCACTCACCGCTTTTCTAATTTCCCACAGGCTTTTACAGAAAGCGACGACGACACCTTGAGTATGTAGATCGTAGAAGAATTGTCAAGTGAATTGATCACATGGAAGATTTCGTCCCTATTTATGGCGAAAAGTAACTCTGTTTCCCAGACTAAACAATATTTCACTGTGTAATTCGTACTAACGATATTATTTTATGTAACTAATTGTGCACATATCCACTTAAAACGAATTGCCCCATATTATATGCCAAGCTTTCTATGCACTTCGTTTTTGTAAATACTTACATATTTTACTAGGATTTCAGGATTTTTAGTTGTTCATTGAGAACTAGAGCCAAGACTGAATACAAAAAGCGAAAGAAACACTGAAATTATTGCTCTCGTAATCTAAGTAAGAAATTTCCATGGAAATGAATTTAAGATATATGGTTCCTGCATTCTTAAAGTACCACGTTGTACTGCATTTAGGTGTCAAATTTAGAAATTTGTTTCGATAAAAGTTATTAGATGAAACAAAGGAGATGGTAAAACATTAAGGTACTTTGGCTTATATGTATGACTGAAGAATTTTGACACTAACATATTGTAATATGTGTTCTTTAGTTATCGTATATTTTCTTCCACGAAGCAGTTTCAGATTAATTCCAAACTATAGGAGATATATTGGTTTTCTCAGCTCTACAACTTTTCAAAAGGTGAAATCAGATGCACAAAATTCGAGTAGGAAATATATAGCCTGACCTGGAGATCTCACAGGTGTGGTCATATCGGTATTTAATTTCTAACGCACCCTACCCTTAAGTGATTAGTATACAAATGACACGAAACGCTATTGGAAGTAAAATACACTGACAGAAAAAAAAATCCCAACACGAAGAAGGGGTTGTGTTAGATAAACGACAGTTGGTAGGCGGTGAGAGTACATCTGTAAGATGACGTCTATGCAAATTTCGAGCTCGGCGCATACGTGTGGCGCTAGTAGCGCCCTTCGGAACATGCAAAGCAAGTTTGCTGTAAATACGCGCTGTAACGTTCGTGAGCGTTAGTTATCGTTGAAATTCGACGTAGTGTGTTGATGTTAGTCAAGAATGCCTTTAAGAAGACGAAGAAGCCATTATCAACAGCTCACGGAGTTTGAACGAGGTCGTGTAATAGGGCTACGAGAAGGTGGATTTTCTTTCCGCAGTATTGCAGAACGACTTGGCAGGAATGTAGCCACTGTGCATGATTGTTGGCAGCGGTGGTCAAGGAAAGGTACTGCCTCAAGAAGACCGGGTTCCGGTCGGCCACGTGGAACTACTGAGAGGGAAGACCGCCGTGTATGGCGTATGGCCGTGGCGCATCGTACTGCGTCTGCGGCAGCAATTTGAGCTGAAGTCGCCACCACAGTGACACAACGAACTGTTACAAATCGGTTACTTGAAGATCAGCTCCGAGCCAAACGCCCTGTAGCGTGCATTCCACTTACTCCAAACCACTGCCGTTTGCGACGTCAGTGGTGTCAAGCTAGGGCTCATTGGAGGACGGAGTGGATATCTGTTGTGTTTTCTGATAAAAGCCGGTTCTGCCTGGGTGGCAGTGATGGCCGTGTGTTGGTTAGAAGGAGGCCAGGTGAGCGCCTGCAACCAACCTGTCTGCGGCCGAGACACACCGGACCTACACCTGGAGTTATGGTCTGGGGAGCAATTTCCAATGACAGCAGGAGCACTCTCGTGGTTATCCCACGCACCCTGACGGGACAGTTGTACGTCGGTCTGGTGATTCAACCTGTTGTGCTGCCATTCATGAACAGCACTCCAGAGGGTGTTTTCCAACAGGATAACGCTCGCCCGCATACCGCTGTTGTAACCCAACATGCTCTACAGAGTGTCGACATGTTGCCGTGGCCTGCTAGATCACCAGATCTTTCTCCAATCGAGCACGTATGGGACATCATTGGACGACAACTGCAGCGTCACCCCCAACCAGCATTAACCGTCCCTGTATTGACCGACCAAGTGCAACAGGCATGGAACTCCATCCCACAAACTGACATCCAGCACCTGTACGACACAATGCATGAACGTTTGCGTGCTTGCATTCAACATTCTGGCTGTTACACCGGCTATTAATGTACCAGCATTTCACATTTAAAATGGCTCTTCTCGCGCTTACATTAAGCTGTGATCTTGAAACCTTAATCGATTAAATATGTTACCTATGCAAATGTATTCTCGCCATTTCATTCCTCTACAACTATTTTTTCGTGGTGTTGGGATTTTTTTCCGTCAGTGTATGTTATTCATTTACATTGCTTTTATTCCGTTGTACTTGTGATGTAGTGGAAAAATAGGTACATTCCTGTGACCATCGATGAATATGAACCTTACACGGAAAATTCTTTATTGAAACAAGATGTTCTTCAACTTTATATTGGCTGTTGAAAAAACGTCAAGGATGAATATTAATAATTCAGAACGTCTGCTGATATATTAATCGCTAGGAATTCAATGTGCAATCAGTAATTTACATGAAATGGTTTATTGGAAAGTTATAACTCGTGATTATTTGGACAATGGTATTTTTCTTTACCGGTACGTAGTCAAAAATCTCCACATTTTTCAATCTCTTTCCCTGGAACTTTACTAAATATGTGACATTGTGTTTCATATTCTTATTGTTTGAAATGCCACCAGTATTAAGAATTGGTTTTGTTGAAACCCAGCGTATGTTATCTTTACAATAAATGTAGCTTTATTTGCTACGACAGACAGCACCTTTACCTTTTATATGCTAGGTGTGCGTAAATTGTGATGTGGTTTTGCATTGACTTCAAGAAAGAAATTCTTCGAACATATCCTACATATAATTTGTCTTGATTCTCTGTCGTTTCAAGTATTTTGGATATATTATAACAGTATTGTCTTTTCTAAGCGTTGCTCAGTATTGCTATTCAAATTTTCAAGTGCGCCACTCACAATCACATTCTTTAAACAATGGACAAGGTAAAGTTTCATGGAATGTACGGAGTGATCCCACATGTAAGATTATTACGTAATGGTGATTCTACACTCTCCACATATTTTAGGTAAACCGAATGTTCGCCGCTTTTCTAAAAAAGTCGCATTGCGCACCAAAATTCCCGAAAGGCAAAAAATTCCAGTGTACTCAACTTGCCAGACAAAATGAAGCACTTCATATTTCTATACACCAGGTATTACCAAATGTTGAAAATAATCATAAAAATAGGTGCTTTGCTTCTTCAATATTAATTCATTTTGGACTGTCGACGTAGAGTCACACTGTGCATTATAGGTTGATCCTTGGTTGTATAAATCTGCTTGATGCTTTTCCTTGATAATGCCATGTCTACCCAATTGTATCTCACTACTATTAAAGCAGATACAAGGGCAAAGAAAACGAGACTGCTCAAATTTGATGTTAACAGTGATAATCAACAGAAGGAACTCACTTTTTACTTGATAATGCTGACAGTCCTTAACTGTTTCCCTGCATTGCGCAAATGTCTTCGTACTTTTTTTAGCAAATTCGTGGGTACCAGGGAAATTACAATGTGACATTCCACAATGAAGAACTTTAAAAGCATTGCATGCATTGAAAAGGTTTCTTGCTGATCTGGAACTTGAAATGTTCTGTTTTATGTGGGGCTAGTTTGAAGCTGCAGAGACATTACGTTCCTGAAGAATACAGATTCAAAATGGCTACTGTACTTGTTGAATGGGCAAAGGAAGAGGTCCGAGGAGTCATTCGGTCCTTGTGGTCAAAAGGTACGCCGCCTATTGAAATTCTCCATGAACTTCAAGCTGTTTACGGCCCGAACGTGATGACAGTGTATCAGGTGTGAAATGTGTGTCATGATTTCAGGGGTGGTAGAGTGAGTGTCAAAGGACCGGACATCCTTCCACACCAGCAGATCATGTCGACGCATGAATATCCCGGCTTGACAAGTGTCTCAACAGACAAGGTGACTACGCTGAGAAATAGTATACGAATGGCCATATCTCGGAGATTAACATACTTTTTTCCATATTAATAAATAAAAAATATATGATGTTGAGAATATAACTTTCTGACTTCCCCTCGTATCATTTACTTGTTAAAAGCCTGTTACATTTTCGGATTGAGCATGATAATGTGATTTTAAATAATGATTCAATAATTTTTAAAAGCGTTTAGTGTTCACGATAAACATTTTTTTCAGTATGTGGCCGAAAATGAATTTTCATTGGTTTATATTTCCTGAAATTTAAAAATTTTTGCGTATGAGTATGAACCAAAACTAGCTCTCAGAATATCAGGATATGTAAAATATTACTTTTGCAAGCATTTCATTTTGATATTACTTATGACCTTGTGACGGTCTGAAATTTTTGAATGTTAATATTTGAATAATATAAACCTAACGGAAATAACCCAATGTCTTACTTTGTGATATTACTTCTAGGGAAAGAAAACATACATGACGGAGCAAAGAGTGCTACACTCGAAATTCTGAAGTTAAAAAGTCATGTGGACATAACAGGAATATTACTTTAGATTTTTCGGGGAATTTAATTCTTAATACAGTTCCAAAAGAATGAAACAATGGCTTGAGGATTCATTTGAAGATGTCAGATAATTTATATTTGTGTGGGCTAAAATGTAATGAACTGAATGGATCGTATGATCTGCAATAGCAACTGCAGCTCAAAAATTATTTTTCCGTCTTACTTATACTGATAAAGTCGCAAATAATTTAAAGTTTGAGTAAAATTACACTGACATGTAAGTAATTTAACCAATACAATATTATGACCTAGAACTTACTTGTAATACATTTAAGCGTTGTTAATTTACTGAAATAAACCCAATCAGGAGGTATTAGTACTTGCAGAAATTTCGTCGGAAAAAAATTCCATATATTTATTGCCATTCGATGCTTCTTGTTGTATTTCTCTTTCTTTACTTATCAGAATTGCATTTCTTCTCTATTCACATTTAAAAGTGCAAAATATGAATTACACGTACCACACGCATTCCTAAAGTGTGTAGGCAACGAAAAGTAGAGAAAAACTTTGTGTGGATTTAAAAATTCTGTACTAGGGAGGAATTTATTTGAATATTATAGGAAGGGAAACGTAGATTTATTTTCACTTCCAAAATTTAATACAAATCGAAGGAAAATCACGCTAGATTAAAGTGGTTAAAGGAAACCACTAATAATGTTAAATATTATTTTTTCAGAATTTTCGGGGAAATTGGATTATATATAATGTGTTCGTATGACTTTCTTGCTTTCCTTGTGCTACGTGTGACCGGAGTTCGTTCAAAAAGTCCCTTGCGTCAATATCTCCCCAGAATATTGTCTTCCTACAATACCTCAATATCCCCCAATTTGACAGATAGGCATACTCCTAAGAAAAATTCCTGTAAACAGAATTCGATATAGCTCCTCTATGTTAAAAATTATAAGAATGGGTGAAGCACTCAAAGAATGGATCATGCACTCAAATTACTCTTAGGACAGTTTGGTTCTAAACCCATATGGAAGTAAGAAGAGTTACTGAAAATGTACCAGATTATTTGACCATCCTCATCCCTCAGTTTGAAGAAGAAATAAATCTCTCCGGCGCAGAATTTATATAGTCGGTTGGGTGAGGCCTGTCGGCTCTCAATTAAGAACCCCGTGTAGCGGTTAAACTGGTGGATGGAGAAAGCTGTGAGTGCTTCAACGGGAAATTATTATAGAAGGAAGGAAAGCTAGCCCCATCACCAGAACAACGATGGTTATTGCTCTCAAGAAGGATAAGGTCCGCTCCTTTACCTAGGCTAAGAGTATCATACTTATCATCCGTCTCAAGGAGCGTTTTTTGTGGATAACCACTAAAGTAGCAATTTTTTTTGTAAATAAAGTATACACTCATGTCATAGAAATGGCTGAGTAGTAACAGCTGTCCGAAGAGAGAGAGAGAGAGAGAGAGAGAGAGAGAGAGAGAGAGTGTGTGTGTGTGTGTGCGCGTTGCCTAATGCCACGAAATAAACAAGTGCCTGCAACCTGATAACGATCTTTGTAATATTTTACAATTCAGAAAAAATACCTTTCTGGAGATCTATGTTCATCAGTGGTATTTTTGTTTTATTCCTATCATTCGTAGGACCGTGAGATTACTTAAAATATTTCATCCTTGAAAGCCATATATTTTTCTGCACCTCTTCAATAAAGAAATATTGACTTTTCTTTGTTCAGTGCCAAGTATCAAAAATGCATTTTTGTAAACTGCTTTCCTAATTAAAACTTCGGGGTAATTTCCTCTTCTCCCTTAGTTAGCAATAAGGGAGACGTTATCAGTTAAGTAAGGGAGAAGATGAAATTACCCATACATATTTTATTGTACTGTAAAGCGCTACTCGAGATCGGCCGAATGTTTTCAAGTTACCAGTTTTGTTCTAAAATAACTATTTTGGAAAGCTGTTTTCCTAATTTTCTTTGAATTATAATGTGGCAGTTTTATTTTGAAAGGATTTTAAATGTAGAAATATTCGATGTTATTACTCACAAGATCATGGGGTAGCATTTAAACTTTCGTATGCTTCTAACGGTAGAGTGTTTCTCAAGATCATCTAAGTAATTTAGATTTGCATTTTCGTCCTCAAAGGTTCTGTTTCTTCAAGGATGTTCTAGTTTTATACTACAATGCGATAGCCTCACTTCATATATCAGATGTTTCTTTATCTAATGAAGAGGAACGTTCAATTGGAAGGGCGTTTGGAAATATAAAGGTCATTCAAATGAGACAAGCCAACAGATATAGTAAACTGCCGAATGAGTTTACCGCGGCATTGTTGACACAAAAAATAGCTGTCACCACTGTTGTGTTATGACGCAGTGAAATGTGGGAAGCAAGCAGCTGGTCTTTGTACAGGACATTGCGCAGGTGTTTTGTGCAACATGTCATGAATTAAGCAACGAACGTTGAACAGAGAGCGATTATCTGGTTTTTAACCGTGAAAGAAATCGGTTAAAAACCTGGTCGCCTCCACACTGCAAAAATCGCCCAGGATTACCTTTCCAAATTCAGGTGGTAAACACACCAGCATCCGGCACACAGCCTACATTTGTGCCCCTGTGGCTCTCACAATTTCGGGTAGTTGAATAAGCATCTTCATTGTCACAGATTTCACTCGGTAGAAGAGGTGCGGGACGCTGTTTGGGAATGGTTCCTTTAGCATTCCACTGCTTTCTACACACGAGGAATTGGAAGTTTATTGTCACGCTTAGTGTGCCTTAATAACCACGGGGATTATTTGTATGGTAAGTCCCTGTAGCACGTTTTCATTTAAATGAACTTTACATTTGTAGCAAAAAAAAAGTAAAATAAAATATCATAAAAATGACGATTAAAATATAAAAAGAAAATATTTTTTTCTATTCAAATTCAAATGTACTCCATTTCCGACACTTTTAAAAACGAGTGCACGTCCATTTACTTACTAGGAAACCGTATGTCTGGTTAAACATAACTCTGAAGTACGATCTGTAGCTTGAACAAGATAAGGATTAAAAGGTTGAAGAAATTGTTGTTAAACCAGAATATTTAAGACGCAAGTACACAGTTGTGTGAGTCAAATTCCAATACTAGCAAAGCATTTAATTTTCGAAACAAAATATTACCCGAAAAGCAGGATACCTTTTAAATCCCAAGAGCATGTTAATAGTTTTACTTCATTCTATTTCTTTTACTTTTCTAGTTTTAAACCTGGCAACATGCATCTAAAATTGTGTGAGCTACTTCACAAACTTGGTATAGTTATTAATTTCATTTCTTTTGCGGTATTCAATTTGAATATTGCTGTGCATTACATCTGAGGAAGTCGAATACAGCTTCTAGCACCATCCTGTATATCCACTTTACACTTAATTTCGGAAATATGTGTCTGTACTGTAGAGGAAGTTTGCCCAATTAAAGGCGACAAATGCAATTGAAACTAAAACTGAGAGAGAAAGAAACTTCAGTTAAAATTACATATAATTTTTTTTTCAAATACTAAACTACATTTTTTAAAAATTTGACGCGATTTCAAGATCATTACATAGAGCCACAATAAAATGCATTTGTTTTGAATATTTGAGATGTCAGATACGAAATGTACCACTGAAGGCTCCTAAGGCAAAATTTCGATGGAAAAGACAATAAAATTTGTGCGATAAAATAGGCGATTACACCAATATACAATACAAATTTGAAGTTGTGATTCCATCAATTGGTGTAAATTATAACAAGAGTGTGAGTCACCCTTCGACTGGCGGTTCCTGTGATGTATTAAATTCAAATTACTCGGAAACTAGAGACTTGGTCGTTCTGTGTGATGTAGTGGTTAGTTTACTCGGGCACAAACCGGAAGACGTGAGTTCGATTTCCGATC
This sequence comes from Macrothele yani, assembly GCA_039090855.1. Classification (NCBI taxonomy): domain Eukaryota; kingdom Metazoa; phylum Arthropoda; class Arachnida; order Araneae; family Macrothelidae; genus Macrothele; species Macrothele yani. Next base: position 41,237,880 of record CM077021.1, read on the forward strand.
CAAAACGATGACATTTTTAAGTTTTCGGACATTATTTGATTTACCACTCTTCTCAAAATTTACACCAACAGAAGCAATCACAGCTTCAAATTTCTATTAAATTTCATTCGAATAATAATGGGACTTTGAATGCCATATTCAGCAGAAAATTCTACACATTTGGGATTTAAATTTATGCATGCCGAATCAAAGGTTTGCGAAGTCTATTTATTACATGAATTCGGAAACACCTAAATTAGTTGATTCAATTGATCCTCATATACATTTTACTTGTAAGACTGTAAACAATGGCTGATCAGAATTTCTTGATGTCCTTGCGTTGAGCACTGAAGGATCCTTTAGTACAACAGTTTCTCGCAAACAATGTGCTTTCTCCTCCCCTCCCCATGCAATGTCAAATCACCCTTGGAAACAAAAACTCTATGCTTTCTGCACATATGTATATCATGCGACACATATATGCTGAACTGAGTTTGATTTTTTTAAAGGAATTGCCCCACACAGAGGATATATTCATTCGTTGCAGGCAAAGCCATAATCCCAAGCCTGTCTGCCATCTCTTGCCAATAATACACCCACTATGAGAGAATTCGGCTGTTATCTCATTTGCTTTTCAGATTTGCTTCAGAATTTCGAAAATTCTCGTAAGTTAAATTTCACAGTTAATTTCAAACATATAAATAAGGTAAATTTTAACGGATCAAAAGTCTATGTCGAATACATAAATTCCTGTGCAATTTATCAGATCATTGTGAATGTGGACTTCCGTACATATAACAGACCACCCGGGCTTTAACTTCTCATGTGAAGGAACACAAAACTTACCTACGGAACTGTGAACTGAAGAATTCATCTATAACCATTGTCACGAAAATAACCATACATTTTTGTTTGAAAACGCTACGCTTATTGATAAACGTTATTCAACTATCAAGCATAATATATTAGAAACTTTCCACGTATACTGCAACTCTTAACGTGCTTTTCCACAATGAGATCTACTCCAAAATATAGTAGATATTAAAATAAATATTTAATTGGGAATAAACTTCGCTATTTTATTCTGTCTCAACATCACAATATTTGTAGTCGTAAAATACATACAGTGGGAAACCTAAATTGCCAATCACAAATAATATTTGAATAATATGGATGTCTTTCCTACTTTATTGGACACACCATAAACACGTTAAACTAAACATCTTTATTCCCAGGAAAACTATAAAACGAAACACAAAGCTGTCACTGTACTAAGTAATGAACTTCCGATCCACCTTTTCTTTAATTTGTAGGTGAAGGTCCATATTCCAATCAATTACGAACTGGTTTCGCCCATCAGTCAGCTGGGTATCCCTTAAAATATGACTAAATTCGTCAATTTTGTGGCCGTGTTTAGAACAATTGTGCTTACTCTTTTGATATTTACTCCTGAAATGATTGCTTTTAGAAATTCCAGATCAAAAGTATAGACAAATTTTATTTGTAATTTATTTTATCTATATCTGACTGAAAACTTACTAACTGTAGCTTTAGTTAATATCTGCGATAATAACGCTAGAGGTTCGGCTGACGATCGCATTCTGCGCAATGCCTGAAAATAAACTGTTTTGGTGGTGAATTAAAAGTTTTGTGGAAAATAATGGAGATTACCTCTTTTAATAATGTCGGAGCAAAACAATCTTTAATTTTTATTCCATTACTTGACAAAAGTGGTGTCATCGTTGACGGAAAACCCTTCTCTGCTATACTTCTGCCAGTAAAATCTCGCGTTGACTCAATTCTGTGGAAGTCAGCGTTTCTTCCTCACTTCTCTTCTGCACTACAAGAAATGATTTTCTCGCGACGCCATCGATCATATCTCTTCATTTCCTTTTACATTCCTTCCGGAAAATTGGAGTACAGAATACGAGGTAGCGTAAAGATAATGGGTGGCAGTCCAGCAGAATTTAGTGTTTTGAGTAGGCTATGCTTGATTTATTTATTATATTTAATTCTGTGGCTTGGTTCTATACCAGCCAATCTCAAATTTTGCTTCGGAAATGATAACAATTAAAAAAGTAATATAGAATTTTTCAAAAGCGATCATTTGTGTGGATTTCTAATGTTTAGATGTGGACCATCAACGAATGTTTCAAGACTTTTATGAAAATAATTATTAGATTAATGTTTTATAAGTAATAAAGTGCATTTTTTCAAGAACATTTGTATCTATTCTTTTTGTTTTACACTGGAGGTTTTAAAACAAGCCACAGTATAAACGTAATACCCATTTTTCCATAAATTTGAAATTTATGCTGTTAATAATTCATTGTTTAGAAATTGTATAGGTAGTAATAAATTCAAAATTGAAAATAAGTGTCAATATTCCTTTCTATTAGTATTCAGAATCTAAAGTATAACATTTTAACTCTAAAGAATCTATAACTTGCTGTGTTTGTACTATTACATTTTATGTTTTAATGGTTTTTATGTTTCCAGTTGAAATTTAAATTATATTGGCGAGTTCAGATTACATTTGGCGAATGGTTTGGCGAAAACTTTAAAGGACCTCTGAAAGTGGTCCTATACTCTGGATTTACCTGTTAAAGGTGCAAGTCCGATGTACGACAGTTATTAGTAGTTCAGGGCAGTCTAACTGGGATCGAATCCACCACTAATGCAACATCAACCTACTTCTTTAACCACCAGGCAAGTGGAAGCGCTTACCAGCTGCAAATATGCTGCAAATGGCAACTTTTGCAAGAATTTTCGAAGAAACAAATGTTCTCCTACATGTATCTCAATATCTTTCCCAGTTTTGCTTAACAGATTGAGAAAATATTTATTTCAATACCGATACAAAATCAGTTAAATGCCATATTTTAGATTGTGGGGAAGTTTCCTGGCATTCCTCACGTGAAAAAATTCAAAATGTATGCTGTGAAATGTATGCTGTGAAATTCAGTAAAAGTATGTCACTGAAAACATCCAAAAGTAAATGATACATTTGCTTTGTGACATTAAAGTCTGTACCATAGAAAATATTGTAAGCATAACAAATGGTTGCCACGTAGTTCACCTAATCGCTTCGTTTCCAGTACAAGGCTGATGAAGAACCATGAATGAACTTACTTCTGACCATATAAATTATCCACTCCAAACTTTTAATGCTGACAGATACTATTAGAGCGATATATTGTTCATATATAAAATCTCAGTTATAAAATTTTAGTTTGGGTGGGTGGTGAGCGCTAACATGTTCTACGTTTAGGGTATGAATTCCATTTCAGTCAAACCTACTTGGGCCAACATTTAAGGTATTGTAATCCAGTGGTACAAAAATCGGTGAATAGTTGTTTTCTTATAGTAAAGTTTTTCTGCTGTGTATTACATGCTACGATATTTTCCTTCAAATGCAATTAATTAAGTCAATCATTCAAAGCGGAAACGTTATTAACGCAGAGAGAGAGAGAGAGAGAGAGACTTGTAATAAAGAAAATACGTAAATTCAGAAATAACCGCCGGAAAATTTGTCACTCGTTCTGGTACGTGACAGCAGACATCGTATTACACTCATTCATGTACCTCTCAACGCAAGTGGCGTCGTCCCTGTGATTCGCATGCAGCGCGCGTTTTGTGGACTAATTAAAGTTAATTAAATTATGGCGAAATAATTAATTAACTTTAATACTGTCTATCACCTTTTTAATTCTGATTTTACACGGTTTTATATCAGTTCAGGAAGTTCCCCTACGTTAATTAAAATAATACATTCATTTGAGAGAGAAACAAGGATTTTCTTTTGAGGTATGAGACAACTAAATGATAATTAAACATGAAAACCTTACAGCCTGTTTAAAAACAAATTTATCCTTTATCAATATAACGATCCTACAATTTTTTTATCAAATACATTTGCGACAGGGAAGAAGCGAGAATGAATTTCAGAAATTTACTGTCATGGAAAACGACAGTCATTAATATCCCTGCTGAGAATTCTGGAAAAATGTGATTGGTTATTGAGGTGGTAGCTTAAGACCACGAAATGATTTCATCTTCTGTAACTTGCTGCTGCAAGGAATTTTAATAAGTATTTATATTCAAAGAGTTTGCAGTATTTTACCAAAAAATGTGTGTGAAAAATGTTAAATTTTTTAATAGATTATAAAAAAATGAGAAAACAAAATTTTACTTCATGCACCTCATATATATTTTATAAAGTGTAAAATAAATGTTCTTGCTGAATTTTGAATTCTGATAGCGAAATTATTAATACTTCTTCATTGCCTGATATTTTTGTTTACAGCCACCAATGGTGTTTTATTGAACTGAAAATGAACTAGGAAATAATAATAATTCACTATCAACGGTTTTAATAAATGAGTCAAAGTTTTGCTTTTTCAGTATGTACTGCCTTTTGTTCGTTTTTAATGCAATGAAGATAATAAGCAAATAGTGCAAAGATTGGCTGGGGCAAAAATTGCTTGAAAGGGAAACACCATTGAATATTTATTTCTTTTTCCTATTCCTAAAAATCGGGGGCCTGGCGTTCAATATCTTGCATTGAAGATCTATTCCTGTAAAAAAGCCACAAATTGCTACGGACTTCTGGTCTACAAAAGAACAAACTAAAACTAGTCAGCATCTTAATTTCACTGGAGTTTATGGCCGCGATTTCATCAATAGGGCAAAAGACGCTTGTCACAGAAAAACATTAAAGCATCACTAAAACGTATGTCACAAAAGAAAAAAATATGTAAATGGCCGACAAAATACAACCGGCTACCGAAAACGAAAGATAACGGTACATTGTAAAGAAAAGACCCTCAAGACGTACCACAATTATCTACTTGACAGCACATGCCAATGGTCAGAGGTTAGGTTTGCAAGATGAGTATTGCAAGTCATGTGTACCGAATTAGGCAGAAGAGTACGTGACACTTCCCTGTAACCTTGATTCACGTAGATTGCATTTTTTTATTGGAGGTTGAACGACCACCGTGAGCAACTCAATGGGCTAAAAGCAGCTGCCCGTCACTAATTTAGTGTCACTGGTTCCAGAGAAGTGAGAGAGCCAGTGCCATAAGACCAGTGCACAACATTCATGCTTCACGGGATTCGAACCCGGGACCCTTTAGGACGAATGATCAGACCACTGCGCCACCGGGGTGGCGTAGATTGCATTGTCGGTAAACATTGCTGACATTTTATTGAACCTAATCTCCCTGTTTATAAGACATTGCACGACGAATGAGAAGCTGTTGTCGATTGGAAAGTTTCAAGATGAACTGCTTTTCAGAAGGTAAGGACTCATCATTTCCGAATCTGTAAATTGTGGAATAGAGGGAATATGTAAAACATTGTAGCTTTGTCGCCGCTGCCTTCCGCAAACCCAATACAATGCGAGTCTGATGACTTGCATTTTGTTTCTATTTTTTCTTCTTGACCTCAAGAACATTGGGTAAATAGTTCTGGCGTAGAGAATGAGTGCAAGATAGGGCACTTGTAACATTCTTAGTAAGAAATTCCCTTACTTTAGTAAGATCTAGTTTTTCTAAGGGAATATAAGTACTTCCAAACGTGACGACAATTTCGAAGTACAGGAAATTGCGCATTATTATGTGCGATGATGTGGCAGTTGTAAATTTATGTGGAAAATTGCACTGTATGCGGAGTTTTGCAATTTCCGCATATTTCATATGACAGTGTTTTAGATGAATTTCAAATGACAACTAGCGTTATGTGCACCAATTCATATAAATCTCATTGGCACACACACACACACACACACACACATATATATATAATAAAATAATAAACCTTAAACAACAAGACCCCCACAAGAAGCAAAGCAATGAACCAAACACACAAAACACCAAAGAATGTTTGAAATAAACATGCAATACATCTCTAATAATAATTAATCAGACACAGAAGTGGTAGAACACTTCATTCCAACCAAGGGCACATCAGAAACTGAAACAGATATAACAAAATTAAAACATAAATACATTAAATCACACCCAGGAATTCCAGGCCAATCATCAAGGAAAAGCACCTTGGAGTCCTGAGTGTACAGTTAAGGTTTCATGAAAGTGCTTTTATGTTATTAAATATTCCAAAACTAATTCCAATAGGAATTATACATAAAATTTTGCTACACACTGCTTTGTCTACCTGGACTTGGAATAAAAGAACCAAAACAAAAAGATACTGTAATACATGAAATAATAAACTTGCTCAAACTTTCTAAGAAACTCTCAATCAAAATATAAACATACCAAATGAATTATGGTTTAGAAATAGTTTGGCTGCGTTCGTAAAATTTCCAGAAAAATAGAAATTTTAGGTGCGTTCTGAAAAACTCTGTATGTAATAAGCGTAAGATGATGGTGGCCTCCGCGACGACTAGGAGGAAATGAGTTTCGCTGTGGTCTCGAAAACGGTTATTCCAAAGCTCCAGAGTGTATAATGTTACGAAATCGGATTTAAAGCGAGAAGTACGATTGTGGAAAGATAACAAATTAATAAAATGTATTTTACAAAACTGAAAAGGGTATTGATTTTTCACAAAGGTGCAAAACAAAAATTTTAAATGCTTAATAGTTGATTTTATATTATTACAGATACGTATAATTCTTAAGAACTGTGATATTATATTGCGATGGAAAAACTAAAAATTTGGAACTCTTGAAGCCCAGGCACGTAATAATTTAGGTCCAAAGTCAAAACTCAATCTGTTATTAATAAACTTCTGTTAAAATGCCATTTTTACCAAAGGTGATTTTTAGATCCAGAAAGGCAACCCCAGTACCACCTGCATTTCACTTTAAAATGAAGTCTGGTGGGTAAATGAACTGGAGATCTAACATACTTTTTTGTGTACTAAAACAAATCAGATCATCAACATATCGGAAACTGTATATCTTCTCAGTAATGAACTTTCCTTAGTAAAAATGCAAATACAGGTTTGTGAACAGACTGGAGTATGCTGTACACTCAGGTCTCTCAGATGGTTTTGCCTGATGATGGGTCTGGGAATTCTGGGTGTGACTTCGGGTATTAATGTTTTAATTTTAATATATCTGTTTCAGTTTCTCATGTGCCCTTGGTTGGAGTGAAGAGTTCTACCACTTTTGTGTCTGATTAATTAGAGGTTTTCTGCATGTTTATTTTAATCATTCTTTGGTGTTTTGTGTGATTGTTTTATTGATTTGCTTCTTGTATGGGTTTTGTTGTTTAAGAATTACCATTTTATTATTTATATTTACCCCCTTAGTGGTTGCAGCTCTGCGCAGCATTGAGGTTGATGATAAACATTTTGGGGATATATATGTATATATATATATATATATATATACGGGACAGGAAAGGACCCAGAAAAAGACCACATGGGAGATGGGTGGATGAAATTCGTAAATATGCGGGAGTGACATGGAGGAGACTGGCACAAGACAGACCGTTGTGGAGGAAACTTGGGGAGACCTTCGTCCAGCAGTGGATTGATAATGGTTGACAATGATGATGATGATATACGTACACGACACAGTAATACACTGCTGGATAATTGCTAAAGACGGATCATAAACGGCTACATAGCACATAAAAAAGTAAGTGTGGTTGGTTGTCAAGAGAAATAAAATAATGTCAGAATGCCAGGACATTACAAGAAAGACAATTTATTGTGCTCTGAAATCCAGAAGGCTTTGGAACGTGTTCAAGGGACAAACAGGCCATTTTGTGAAGAATACGTAAACGTGAAAAAATGCAATTACCGTCTGCAGGTGTTCCGGCGTAAAATGTCAATACGGGATATGGCCACCATGGAGGGCGATGCAAGATTCCACACGTCGTGTCACGCTTTGCACAGCATTATCAAGCAGCTGTTGGGGTAATTTATCCCATTCCTCAGTCAGTGCACGGATGAGGGTGTCCTTGTTTATTGGAGGGCATTGGCGACCAGCAAGACTACTCCCCAAAGCATCCCACACATTTTCAATGGGATTCAGATCTGGAGAATGTGCTGGCCATACGAGGCGTTGAATATCCTCGCTCTCAAGACACTCATGGACAGCGACTGTTCGATGACATGTTGCGTTGTCGTCCATGAAAATGAATCTATCACCGACAGCACCACGGAACATGCAAACATGAAGTAGCAGAACATCATTAATGTATCGTTGGCCAGTCATAGTCCCAGTTCGAAACACATAGAGGGACGTACGGCCATTTATCATGATGCCAGCCCGTACCATGACACTACATGTCGCATATCGGTCCCTTTCCTGTATGTTTGCTGGACAATATGCAGTACCACTATCACGCCAGATCAGTTGTCGTCGACAATCAGACGATAGACTGTATCTACTCTCATCTGAGAAGAGGACAGCAGACCAGTCGTTATCAGTCCAATTGCGATGTTGATGGCACCATTGCAAACGGGCGGTACGGTGACGTCTGGACAATGGGATGCACACAACAGGACGGCGGGCGTATAGTCCTCCTTCATTCAAACGTCTGGCGACAGTTTTTCGGGAGATCCGCTTGCCAGTAGCAGCCATAAACTGATTTGCTACCTCACTAGCTGTGCTGCGCCGGTGTCTTTTTGTTGATAGCACTATGTAACGATCTTCTGCAGGTGTCGTGCTGCGAACAGGACCTCCCCCGTGACGTTTGCTACACTCTCTATTTGTTTGAAATGATCTACAAAGCCTTGAAACAACACTGTGGCTGACGTCGAACTCCCTGGCAACATCTGTTACTTTTCGCCCTTCTTTAGTCTTGCCAATAATACGGCCACGCGTAAAATCATCTAGGTGATGTCGGGAAGACATACTGAAAATTGCAAGTTCGTCAATTGATTCTTTCCCTTTCTACTTTGCGTTTGAACAACAACGGTCAATACGCGTCAAATCCTTTATATCTCTTATCAGCGCTATGACGTCCCGAACAAGTTCGGCAACCCAAAATTTGCATACGCACAACACGTCTTACTGTATCCCGCACTTATGCTAATTTCCACATTTTCCTGCCTTCCATTTTATGGTCGCTATCATTGCTATTGTCATCCGTCCTTAGCAATTGTCCGGCAGTGTATATATATATAGTACACGACAGAGTAATACACTGCTGGATAATTGCTAAAGACGGATCATAAACGGCTACATAGCGCATAAAAAAGTAAGTGTGGTTGGTTGCCAAGTGAAATAAAATAATGTCAGAATGCCAGGACATTACAAGAAAGACAATTTATTGTGCTCTGAAATCCAGAAGGCTTTGGAACGTGTTCAAGGGACAAACAGGCCATTTTGTGCAGAATACGTTGACGTGAAAAAAATGCAATTACCGTCCGCAGGTGTTCCGGCGTAAGATGTCATTACGGGATATGGCCACCATGGAGGGCGATGCAAGATTCCACACGTCGTGTCATGCTTTGCACAACATTATCAAGCAGCTGTTGGGGTAATTTATCCCATTCCTCAGTCAGTGCACGGATGAGGGTGTCCTTGTTTATTGGAGGGCATTGGCGACCAGCAAGACTACTTCCCAAAGCATCCCACACATTTTCAATGGGATTCAGATCTGGAGAATGTGCTGGCCATACGAGGCGTTGAATATCCTCGCTCTCAAGACACTCCTGGACAGCGACTGTTCTATGACATGTTGCGTTGTCGTCCATGAAAATGAATCTATCACCGACAGCACCACGGAACATGCAAACATGAAGTAGCAGAACATCATTAATGTATCGTTGGCCAGTCATAGTCCCAGTTCGAAGCACATAGAGGGACGTACGGCCATTGATCATGATGCCAGCCCATACCATGACACTACATGTCGCATATCGGTCCCTTTCCTGTATGTTTGCTGGACAATATGCAGTACCACTATCACGCCAGATCAGTTGTCGTCGACAATCAGACGATAGACTGTATCTACTCTCATCTGAGAAGACGACAGCAGACCAGTCGTTATCAGTCCAATTGCGATGTTGATGGCACCATTGCAAACGGGCGGTACGGTGACGTGTGGACAATGGGATGCACACAACAGGACGGCGGGCGTATAGTACTCCTTCATTCAAACGTCTGGCGACAGTTTTTCGGGAGATCCGCTTGCCAGTAGCAGCCATAAACTGATTTGCTACCTCCCTAGCTGTGCTGCGCTGGTGTCTTTTTGTTGATAGCACTATGTACCGATCTTCTGCAGGTGTCGTGCTGCGAACAGGACCTCCCCCGTGACGTTTGCTACACTCTCCATTTGTTTGAAATTATATCCAAAGCCTTGAAACAACACTGTGGCTGACGTCGAACTCCCTGGCAACATCTGTTATTTTTCGCCCTTCTTCAGTCTTGCCAATAATACCCCCACGCGTAAAATCATCTAGGCGATGTCGGGAAGACAGACTGAAAATTGTAAGTTCGTCAATTGATTCTTTCCCTCTCTACTTTGCGTTTGAACAACAACGGTCAATACGCGTCAAATCCTTTATATCTCTTATCAGCGCTATGATGTCTCGAACAAGTTCGGCAATCCAAAATTTGCATGCGCACAACACGTCTTACTGTATCCCGCACTTATGCTAATTTCCACATTTTCCTGCCTTCCATTTTATGGTCGCTATCATTGCTATTGTCATCCGTCCTTAGCAATTGTCCGGCAGTGTATATATACACACATATATATATATCCCGAAAATGTTTATCATCAACCTCAATGCTGCGCAGAGCTGCAACCACTAGGGGGTAAATATAAATAATAAAATGATAAACCTTAAACAACAAAACCCATACAAGAAGCAAATCAATAAAACAATCACACAAAACACCAAAGAATGATTAAAATAAACATGCAGAAAACCTCTAATTAATCAGACACAAAAGTGGTAGAACTCTTCTCTCCAACCAAGGGCACATGAGAAACTGAAACAGATATAATAAAATTAAAACATTAATACCCTAAGTCACACCCAGAATTCCCAGACCAATCATCAGGCAAAACCGTCTGGGAGACCTGAGTGTACAGCATACTCCAGTATGTTCACAAACCTGTACTTGCATTTTTACTAAGGAAAGTTCATTACTGAGAAGATATGCAGTTTCCGATATGTTGATGATCTGATTTGTTTTAGCACACAAAAATGTATGTTAGATCTCCAGTTCATTTACCCACCAGACCTCATTTTAAAGAGAAATGCAGGTGGTACTAGGGTTGCCTTTCTGGATCTGAAAATCACCTTTGGTAAAAATGGCATTTTTACAGGAGTTTATTAATAACACATTGAGTTTTGACTTTGGACCTAAATTATTACGTTCCTGGGCTTCAAGAGTTCCAAAGTTTTTAGTTTTTCCATCACAATATAATTTCACAGTTCTTAAGAATTATACGTATCTGTAATAATATAAAATCAACTATTAAGCATTTAAAATTAATTTAAGGAATTTCGTTCAGTAGAGTTACACAGGCTGTCAAAAAGAGAAAGAAATTCAAAACTCCGAAAACATAAGTGAACTGAAACATGGGTTATTCATTCTTGTCTTTTTACAAAATTTTAAGTTTTCACTGAAAATTTTAACAGTGTTATCAAAAAAGAGGGGTATTGTTTAGTTATAATGAAAGTTCGACTGTCTGTTCTTTTGCTCGTAAAACTCGTTTCTGTTTTCTCGTTGGGAGTGGTTTTTTGCTATAGTGTTAATCGGAATCTGCATCAGCATCATGACTTGTCATTGGTTTTCACACATTTCTAGATCGTTATTGTATCTCCTAAAATTTCAGATAAGGCAATATTTTGAGGTACATGACAAAACATGTGCCTCACGTTTTTTTGTTAAAGGCGACACAGGCTTTCAAACATTACTTTTTATTTTCTGGATAGCTGCTCAGTTCTGACATTTAACTATTTACGATGGAGAAAATGTAGATAGTTTGGCTGACCTTCATATCTGATATATCTGGCTAAATTTGGTCATGTAAGGCTCGGTGTTCTCTATGATGTGACGCCGAAAAATATTCATCTCGTTCCTGAATATGTTCGAAGCCATAAAAATATTGAATACATACGGAATACTGTATCTATGATTTGGAAAAATTTAGTATGTTGTCTCTTCAAGGTACTTCAGTAATTCAGAAGTTATATTAGATTTTTATTTTTCAGGAAAGATTTTCAAACTCTGAAACAGATTTAAAAATGTTCAGAATGGGTTTCATTTAATTATTAGCAAAAATGATTTTAAGAGCATCAATAATGGTCTTACAAAAAATTTCAGAAATCTTTAAAAGAAAACGGCTCTTATGAGCCTAATTCATGAACCACTGTTTTTTTACACCTTTATTTCAAATCGTGAAGATATATGATAGGGTTGTAACTGTACTTATTGTGAATGCACAGGTTATATCCAGAAAGACATTAAATATATAATGGCATATTTGTTATTGCTTGTAATTTAAGTGATATCAATTGGCTATATAAAACCATTCGTAAACTTTATTTCAGTCGAAGAATATTTTCTGGCAAGATTTCGAATAAACCTGAAGCATTAGGAACTGTGCTGCAAAATTACGTTCTTCTTTCCCTTTTGATAGTTTTATAACCGCTTGAGAAATCGAGTCCAACAAGTGCTTCACTCAATATAGTTAAAACGATTGTGCTTATTTAGTTAAACATAGTTTAAAATGTTGTGCTTATATAGTTAAACATAGATAAAATGTTGTGACTGCAATAATTTGAAATGTCAACCATACCTTTGCAGCACTTTATTCATGAACTTCAAAAGTGTGTTTTGGAAAGTTTTCCAATTGCTGAGTGTGACTGACACTTTGACTCATTGGAACTCATTCATTAAATCTTAGCCTGCGTGTCATCATCACAAATACAAGCATTCTTGTTTAAAGCATTTTTTTACCATAACATGATCATCTAAAGGATATCCATTCGAACAGCAGTACTCCATATGCCGTTTCAGGAACTGTTGAAAACTGCAGGAAAAATCTTAGCCGTGTATTTAGCAGGACATTAACAGCCAACCTGCGGAATACGCTGCTTCTTTTACAAGTGACGAAATATCTTGTTTCTCCTTTTCTTCTTCCTTTTCGTTCAATGGGACATTCACTGTTCAAAATTTGACGGACTATTTTTAATGAAATGTGTCCTTACATAATCGAAAACAATTATAAACTAACAGTGGATAAAGATCTTCCCATGTTTCTTACACAACTGTGGGTCTTTAACCAGTTTCCTACATGTCACCCGGGCATGCTTTCGGATTTCAGCCACCTATCTTCTACATAATCTTCTATTGGATGTTTTCCTCTCCCTTCGTGTGATAAAAAAGCAAAAAGTTTCGTTTCCACCATAGGTCTGTGTTCCTGGCCATATGTCCAGCCTGTTGCCACTTCAGGTATTTTATTTTGATAGGAAAGTCGGTAATGTCCTAATACAGACAACTTTGACATCAACCGGGAGACGCATTGAAGTTTCGCGGGAAAGACCACAGTCAAGCACGGCAGCTGTATCTGCTGACGACAGTCGACCCTTCGACCTCTAAGGGCGGCCGTTTGGAAATTGCGTTTTTGACAGAAACACAGCCACGATCGTGTACAATAAAATGCATGCATTGTGATTATGAAAACCTAAAGTTGAAAACTGTCTCTATTTTCTCTAGTTGACTCATTGTTTCACATGTTGTCAGGGTCATAACATTTAATAACTTTTTAGGTATTAGCGCAGGGGCTTCTGCGATATTATATTTCAGATAGCATTTGTGCTAAACTTTAAAAATGTTTCATTACGTTTCCGTATATCCATTAGTTCTGTAGATAGACCTATAGCATTATTTTCTTTGTTTGCCTCACAGTTTTACCTGCTGTCAGGGAAATAATATTTAATAACTTTTGTGGTATTATTCGGCAGTCCGTTTAAACAATTTATTCATTATAGCAATTCTCCTAAGCGCTGAAACAAATTACGTTTCTGTATATCTCTTAGTTCAGGATATAGCCCTTTGTACCAACTTATTTGCATACACTGACCTCTTGGTTTTCTCATTTGGGATCTCACGCGTTTTCCTGCTGCGCAACTGCGCTTGGAACGGAAGAATATAAAGATGCTTTTCACCTTAAGTTTTCCACAGTCAGCATGCATGCATTTGATTTTGCACGCCGACTTTGTTATTAATGTATTATACCTATTTGTGCTATGTTTAAAATAGAAAAATGGATCCAATTGTTGTTTGTTTCCTAGGTTACTGTTAGAAATGCAGTTTTCAGGAGGTCCCTAAAAGGTCCAGGAGTCGATTCTTGTCACTAAGGACAGCTACGGTGTCTGACCATGATCTTCGACCCGAGACTTCGTAGTATCTCCCGCTGGATTTAAAAGTTGCCTGTATTAGGTCATTTTCCTTTTCTGTCATCCACGAGTTCTTCTTATATTTCCTGGTTACACTTAGCATGCATCTCTCTTTTCTTCTTTCAGTTGTTTCCAGATTTCGAATGTAATTTTTTTGTAAGACACGAAACCTCTGCTCCGTGCGAAGACACTGGATAGATGCATTGATTAAATACGTTTCTTATACGACATAACGTTATACTGCCATTTAAAACTGAAGATTTCATCAAAAACTCTCCAACCAACATTTATACACCGATTAATTCCTTCATGAACGTGACTGTGGTTTTATATCTGTTGCCAGTGTCACGTCTTACTCCATGATGCTACAGGAGGTAGCCTTAGCGGTTCAACAGCGCTGGCGTTCCGACTGGAGCGATGAGTTCAGATTGCTGAGCGAACGGCACCACACATCTGCGGCAATAGTGGTGTTGTCCGGCAGCTTATAAAAGAAACACAACTCCCCAAATATCCCACCAAACAGACAGCAGGATCTTATGTAGATTTAAACAAGCTCCGGGGTTCTGGATGGGATTCTTCCTCGTTTGGATCCAACCACTGTTTCCGGGCGCTGACATTGTCACACAGGACACGTTTCTTGGCAATTGTCACAGGATTTCCAAGAACGGTTCAACATTGTCACGTGCAAGCAGCATAACGCATGCACTCATGCTATTTGCTTTATGCTCATCTCTGACTTACACCAAGTCCGTTTCTGTGCACCTTTCCAAGTTGACCAAGGTGCGTGACAATGCTCGTGTGGGTTGTTTACAGGTGTAACGCGAATTCCTGCGCGTTCACACCTGGGTAGGTCTCCACTAAGGTTTTCAGCATACCCATATCCACTATTGTGGGTGTTCCTACTTTGCGACGTCTGACAGGTCATAATTTTCTTCTCGAAACCACTCGAACCAACGACAGCACTGACGATGGGATATGACATTGGCGTACACGCTGGTAACGTTACTTACAGCACTTGCTGCCTACTACCGCGACGAAGCTCATACAGGATGCAGTGGCGGATGTGGTCCTTGTCCATTTCCATGTTGGCTGGTGCTTACACTCGTAGCCTTCTGACGGCTAACTGCCACCACTAAAGCCATCTACCTACTGATGTCATGACGGTGTGCTGCACAATCTCAGTGGCCAATATGCGTCGTGGTTGGGGCTTCGACTCGTCATCGGACATTATTTTGTTTCCAAACCAATAATTACACTTAATCTGTTTTAATGCATAAAATCATAATATACCGGATGTATTTATTGCATTCTTAAATTTATTAAATATAACTTACAGTAAAAAATTCATAAAATTTCTTATATAAATAATTAAAATCTGAACGTTTAATTCCTGGGGGCTGCTTTACACAATATCTATTTCGCCTTTCATTAGGCTCAGTACTGCCAACGTAAATTCGTTTCAAACTTCCATGAAATGCGCCGTACAGTGGTAACATCAAAACAATGTAATGTGGTGTCAAGGTGAGAGGTGCCCCCAGCCAGTCTACCTGCTCTCCATGCCGGAAACTGCGGTTACTCGGGATATTACCTGGTGCTCACAATTATACACTGCCGGACAATTTCTAAGGACGGATGACAATAGCAATGATAGCGACCATAAAATGGAAGGCAGGAAAATGTGGAAATTAGCCACTGTACGGCGCATTTCACGGAAGTTTGAAACGAATTTACGTTGGCAGTACTGAGCCTAATGAAAGGCGAAATAGATATTGTGTAAACCAGCCCCCAGGAATTAACCGTTCAGATTTTAATTATTTATATAAGAAATTTTATGAATTTTATACTTTAAGTTATATTTAATAAATTTAAGAATGCAATAAATACATCCGGTATATTATGATTTTATGCATTAAAACAGATTAAGTGTAATTATTGGTTTGGAAACAAAATAATGTCCGATGACGAGTCGAAGCCCCAACCACGACGCATATTGGCCACTGAGATTGTGCAGCAGACCGTCATGACATCAGTAGGTAGATGGCTTTAGTGGTGGCAGTTAGCCGTCAGAAGGCTACGAGTGTAAGCACCAGCCAACATGGAAATGGACAAGGACCACATCCGCCACTGCATCCTGTATGAGCTTCGTCGCGGTAGTAGGCAGCAAGTGCTGTAAGTAACGTTACCAGCGTGTACGCCAATGTCATATCACATCGTCAGTGCTGTCGTTGGTTCGAATGGTTTCGAGAAGAAAATTATGACCTGTCAGGCGTCGTAAAGTAGGAACACCCACAATAGTGGATATGGGTATGCTGAAAACCTTAGTGGAGACCTACCCAGGTGTGAACGCGCAGGAATTCACGTTACACCTGTAAACAACCCACACGAGCATTGTCCCGCACCTTGGTCAACTTGGAAAGGTGCACAGAAACGGACTTGGTGTAAGTCAGAGGTGAGCATAAAGCAAATAGCATGAGTGCATGCGTTATGCTGCTTGCACGTTACAATGTTGAACCGTTCTTGGAACCCCTGTGACAATTGCAAAGAAACGTGTCCTGTGTGACAATGTCAGCGCCCGGAAACAGTGGTTGGATCCAAACGAGGAAGAATCCCATCCAGAACCCCGGAGCTTGTTTAAATCTACATAAGATCCTGCTGTCTGTTTGGTGGGATATTTGGGGAGTTGTGTTTCTTTTATAAGCTGCCGGACAACACCACTATTGCCGCAGATGTGTGGTGCCGTTCGCTCAGCAATCTGAACTCATCGCTCAAGTCGGAACGCCAAGCGCTGTTGAACCGCTAAGGCTACCTCCTGTAGCATCATGGAGTAAGACGTGACACTGGCAACAGATATAAAACCACAGTCACGTTCATGAAGGAATTAATCGGTGTATAAATGTTGGTTGGAGAGTTTTTGATGAAATCTTCAGTTTTGAATGGCAGTATAACGTTATGTCGTATAAGAAACATATTTAATCAATGCATCTATCCAGTATCTTCGCACGGAGCAGAGGTTTCGTGTCTTACAAAAAAATTACATTCGAAATCTGGAAACAACTGAAAGAAGAAAAGAGAGATGCATGCTAAGTGTAACCAGGAAATATAAGAAGAACTCGTGGATGACAGAAAAGGAAAATGACCTAATACAGGCAACTTTTAAATTCAACGGGAGATACTACGAAGTCTCGGGTCGAAGATCATGGTCAGACACCGTAGCTGTCCTTAATGACAAGAATCGACTCCTGGACCTTTAGGGGACCTCCTGAAAATTGCGTTTCTAACAGTAACCTAGGAAACAAACAACAATTGGATCCATTTTTCTATTTTAAACATAGCACAAATAGGTATAATACATTAATAACAAAGTCGGCGTGCAAAATCAAATGCATGCAT
Source organism: Macrothele yani (assembly GCA_039090855.1). Lineage (NCBI taxonomy): Eukaryota > Metazoa > Arthropoda > Arachnida > Araneae > Macrothelidae > Macrothele > Macrothele yani. Next base: position 41,255,593 of record CM077021.1, read on the forward strand.
GCTGACTGTGGAAAGCTTAAGATGAAAAGCATCTTTATATTCTTCCGTTCCAAGCGCAGTTGCGCAGCAGGAAAACGCGTGAGTTCCCAAATGAGAAAACCAAGAGGTCAGTGTATGCAAATAAGTTGGTACAAAGGGCTATATCCTGAACTAAGAGATATACAGAAACGTAATTTGTTTCAGCGCTTAGGAGAATTGCTATATGGAATAAATTGTTGGAACGGACTGCCGGATAATAGTACAAAAGTTATTAAATATTATTTCCCTGACAGCAGGTAAAACTGTGAGGCAAACAAAGAAAATAATGCTATAGGTCTATCTACAGAACTAATGGATATACGGAAACGTAATAAAATATTTTTAAAGTTTAGCACAAATGCTATCTGAAATATAATATCGCAGAAGCCCCTGCGCTAATACCTAAAAAGTTATTAAATGTTATGACCCTGACAACATGTGAAACAATGAGTCAACTAGAGAAAATAGAGCCAGTTTTCAGCTTTAGGTTTTCATAATCACAATGCATGCATTTTATTGTACACGATCATGGCTGTGTTTCTGTCAAAAACGCAATTTCCAAACGGCCGCCCTTAGAGGTCGAAGGGTGGACTGTCGTCAGCAGATACAGCTGCCGTGCTTGACTGTGTTCTTTCCCGCGACACTTCAATGCGTCTCCCGGTTGATGTCAAAGTTGTCTGTATTAGGACATTACCGACTTTCCTATCAAAATAAAATACCTGAAGTGGCAACAGGCTGGACATATGGCCAGGAACACAGACCTATGATGAAAACGAAACTTTTTGCTTTTTGTATCACACGAAGGGAGAGGAAAACATCCAATAGAAGACTATGTAGAAGATAGGTGGCTGAATTAAGAAAGCATGCCCGGGTGACATGTAGGAAACTGGTTAAAGACCCACAGTTGTGTAAGAAACACGGGGAGATCTGTATCCACTGTTAATTTATAATGGTTTTCGATTATGTAAGGACACCTTTCATTAAAAATATTCCGTGAAATTTCGAACAGTGAATATCCCATTGAACGAAAAGGAAGAAGAGAAGGAGAAACAAGATATTTCGTCACTTGTAAATGAAGCAGCGTATTCCGCAGGTTGGCTGGTAATGTGCTGCTGAATACACGGCTAAGATTTTTCCTGCAGTTTTCAACAGTCCCTGAAACGGCATATGGAGTACTGCTATTCGAATGGATATCCTTTAGATGATCATGTTATGGTAAAAATGCTTTAAACAAGAATGTTTGTATTTGTGATGATGACACGCAGGCTAAGATTTAATGAATGAGTTCCAATGAGTCAAAGTGTCAGTCACACTCAGCAATTGGAAAACTTTCCAAAACACACTTTTGAAGTTCATGAATAAAGTGCTGCAAAGGTATGGTTGACATTTCAAATTATTGCAGTCACAACATTTTATCTATGTTTAACTATATAAGCACAACATTTTAAACTATGTTTAACTAAATAAGCACAATCGTTTTAACTATATTGAGTGAAGCACTTGTTGGACTCGATTTCTCAAGCGCTTATAAAACTATCCAAAGGGAAAGAAGAACGTAATTTTGCAGCACAATTCCTAATGCTTCAGGTTTATTCGAAATCTTGCCAGAAAATATTCTTCGACTGAAATAAAGTTTACGAATGGTTTTATATAGCCAATTGATATCCCTTAAATTACAAGCAATAACAAATATGCCATTATATATTTAATGTCTTTCTGGATATAACCTGTGCATTCACAATAAGTAGAGTTACAACCCTATCATATATCTTCACGATTTGAAATAAAGGTGTAAAAAAACAGTGGTTCATGAATTAGGCTCATAAGAGCCGTTTTCTTTTAAAGATTTCTAAATTTTTTGTAAGACCATTATTGATGCTCTTAAAATCATTTTGCTAATAATTAAATGAAACCCATTCTGAACATTTTAAAACCTGTTTCAGAGTTTGAAAATCTTTCTTGAAAAATAAAAATCTAATATAACTTGTGAATTACTGAAGTACCTTGAATAGACAACATACTATATTTTTCCAAATCATAGATAAAGTATTCCGTATGTTTTCAATATTTTTATGGCATCGAACATATTCAGGAACGAGATGAATATTTTTCGGCGTCACATCATAGAGAACACCGAGCCTTACATGACCAAATTTAGCCAGATATATCAGATATGAAGGTCAGCCAAACTATCTACATTTTCTCCATCGTAAATAGTTAAATGTCAGAACTGAGCAGCTATCCAGAAAATAAAAAGTAATGTTTGAAAGCCTGTGTCGCCTTTAACAAAAACGTGAGGCACATGTTTTGTCGTGTACCTCAAAATATTGCCTTATCTGAAATTTTAGGAGATACAATAACGATCTAGAAATGTGTGAAAACCAATGACAGGTCATGATGCTGATGCAGATTCCGATTAACACTATAGCAAAAAACCACTCCCAACGAGCAAACAGAAACGAGTTTTACGAGCAAAAGAACAGACTGTCGAACTTTTCATTATAACTAAACAATACGCCTCTTTTTGATAACATTGTTAAAATTTTCAGTGAAAACTTAAAATTTTGTAAAAAGACAAGAATGAATAACCCATGTTTCAGTTCACTTGTGTTTTCGGAGTTTTGAATTTCTTTCTCTTTTGATAGCCTGTGTAACTCTACTGAACGAAATTCCTGTTTTGTTCTTCTTTACTCCTAATGTCTTAGGGCAAGGCATACCAAAATTCTACTAACTTATTTAAATCATGTTCTGATATTTAATATTTGGTTGCGATTTCTCATGAAAAAATTACTTACAATAGCGAAGATAAAAGAACACAACCAGAAATTTCCGAAGGAGCAGCAAAAGAATGTGCAACAGTACTCGAGAGGTTGTAGGGAATTTTCTGAATAGTGAGTGTTGTTCGTTTTCCAGATGATAAACATATGTCGTTAATTAACTCAAATGTGTTTTGGAAGGAAATAACTGGTGGTCATCAATAGTTTCAGGGATTAAACTGCTATTAAAATAAATTCATATTATCAATGTTTTCACACTTAGCGATATTTCGATGGAATATTTTTTCTTTTCCTTTGTGAGGCATAAAGAACATTTTTATTTCTTTTGCTACATCTTTGGAAGAAGCGCATACAATTTTTCACTGTTAGTCAGATTTCGTGCCATGCGACTTTATCGTATGAGCCCGGATTGACGTCCCTTAAAATGAGGTTAGGTAAGCTTTATTGAAAGAAGATATAAAAAAAGCAATGATATATTTAAAGAAAACCAAACATGTTTCTATGTCCTTTAATTTTCGCTACTATAGTTATGGCGTTGGTATGTGTGAATTGTATTTAACGTGAAAATGTCGTAATAGCCTACATTGGGAAGAATCTGCTGTTTATATTTCACAAGATTTTTCTCAGAAAGCCACTCAAGAACAATAGCACGACGAGGTCTATACATTCCTATAAACCTACCCAGCTTTCCTCAGTACTAAGTCAAAAGTCAAAATTTTGCTCACTACTGAAGGATTAACCTTCTAAAAACGTAGAGAATGTTTCTTTCAACAATTCAGTTTTATAATAGCGTAAGAAAGAAAATCCAATATGGCATATTAGTTAGGGATAAAAACAACAGGGCATATGATTTTTATCCTTCATTTAAAATGACAAATGCTTCATAAAGTAAACACACAGAAGATATGGTATATTTGGCACGTATTTCGTTTAAAGTTGCAAGCTAAATATTGACAAATTAATCAAATGCGAAACTGCTACAGAACGGATTTGATAAATGTCCTAACAGGGACAACTTTGAAATCTATCGGGAGATGCAGTGCAGTATCTCAACGTAGATTGCGGTCAGATACGTTAGCTTTCATTAACGACGAACGTCGACGCTTAGATCTCCAAGGGGCCCATCTGCAAATTGCGTTTGTAATAGTAACCTAGGAAACACAGCTAGTATTGGATCCATTTTCTTCTTTTAAACATAGTACAAATAGGTGTCATACGCTAACACCAACAGCAACGTGTATCATCATTGCATTCGTGCTGCAGATTAAAGTAACCTTTTCCAAGTAGTTATGCCGCAGAAAAACGAGTGAGAACACAAATTGAAAACGCAATGTGTCAGTCAATGTATGCCGATGAGCTGACACCAAGGGCTACCTCCCAAACTAAGGGCCATACGTAATCTAACACCACTTGTTTTAACCGTTTAAGCGGCTCGAACGAAATAGCTCGGGGTATTTTTTCCTGGCCTGGAACGGCTTGCCCGAAGTAACTCGGGGTATGTCTTTGTGCCCCGTAGCGACTGGCCCAAAGTAACTGGGAGTACAAATCCTTTGCATTACCCAGCTCGAATGAATGACCTCCAACTCCGGACAAAAGTGAACACTGTATTCCCCCTTTGCTTTGTTAATCAAACTGCTCGCTTAAGGGGATGATTGACACTAATCCTTTCTGACTGATTACCTGCTAAAAGGGTTCGGACAATGGTACTGAACCAGAGATGCTTGGATGTCATTGCAGTTTCTACATTTTTAGTCCTGGAAACATGAATTCACGAAATGTGTCGATTAAAACTAAAGGAAAACTTTAAGAGTATTTCAGTAATTCTTTCTGTAATCAGCTTGGCAAGAAAAAAATTACTTCCGGGAACACAATCTTTTAATTTTAAAATATTTAATTAATGCGATTTTGTTCAAAGAAATAGGAAATCCACCGTGAAACTGATTTTTCGGTTTGCAACAGCGACATCAAAAGAATTTAAAGGATATGACATGAATTTTTTTACATGAAATTTCCCATTAGGTGGTACTGAAAACAAAAATTAAATTTCAAAAATTACTTTATGTTTGGACTTTTCAAAAGTGCTTTGCCATTTTAAATGAAAACAGCAGCGATTTGAACTATCAGTGAGAACAGATAGTCAGATATGTGTGAGGAATAAAAAGTAGATAAAACACACAAGACACAGACGATTTTCTTTAATTTAACAGGAGGAATAAGTAGGCCGGTTGTCGATCAGCATGCTTTGTACAAAGACAGTTGCAGAAAAATGGAAGAAAATGGGGAGAAGAAGAAATTCTTTTCTTCTCCCCATTTTCTTCCATTAAAATATTTAATATTTCTAGTCTATTTATTTCCCTTTTTCTGAGAGTTTCTTCTGCGTATGCAGCCCCTTTTTCTTTACAGATATGCAATTAAAAGATAAGTTGAATACTCAGATTTCATTTTATATACTTACACTGACGGAAAAAAAAATCCCAACACCACGAAAAAATAGTTGTAGAGGATTGAAATGGCGGCAATACATTTGTATAGGTAACATATTTAATCGATTAAGGTTTCAAGATCACAGTGTAACGTATACTCTATATTCACTTTCCTTTTGATTTTACTATCTCTGGTTATTTTATTTTACTATGTAAATTATCTTCTTACTGAACGAAATATTATTTCACCCGCTGAATGAGATCTGGCAATGAGTGTAAGTCATGACGTGGTGGTAGCCAGTATAAATAGGCGCGTTCAACGATACCCAAGGAGAGCTTTTGTTGTTATAGGGAGAGCGTTGTTGTTGTGAAGGAGAGAGTTTGTTGTTGTTGTATTAAAAGCTTCGTTCTATGTGATTAGTTTGATTCTTCATTATTGTGAAACGAGTTGTGTGTGTGCGTTGGATGATCAAGAGTTACATAATAAAAGAGCTTTCTTTCGTAAGTACGTCTTTCTCAATTCATAGTTTTTGTCAGATCTCTGTCTGGCTGTTAGGTTTATGTCATTAGTTTATTACTATTAACAACCAGCGTTAAGACTTTATTCATCCTAATTACTGCTACAACATTACTACCAGTTATAAGTTTGTTCAATACTATTACTACACTACTAGCAGGAGACTTTATTCATGTTCTTAATTAACCAGTAACAACAACCATTTGAATTCAGTATAATATTCGTGCAAGCTATATTCACGATAATACACTTAGCTGGTAGAAAGAGTTTATCCATTATAATTAGCTTAGCGGAAAGCAAACAAAGGTTATTCATTATAACAGCTTAATGTAAGCGCGAGAAGAGCCATTTTAAATGTGAAATGCTGGCACATTAATAACCGGTGTAACCGCCAGAATGTTGAATGCAAGCATGCAAACGTTCATGCATTGTGTCGTACAGGTGCTGGATGTCAGTTTGTGGGATGGAGTTCCATGCCCGTTGCACTTGGCCGGTCAATACAGGGACGGTTAATGCTGGTTGGGTGTGACGCTGAAGTTGTCGTCCAATGAAGTCCCATACGTGCTCAATTGGAGAAAGGTCTGGTGATCTAGCAGGCCACGGCAACATGTCGACACTCTGTAGAGCATGTTGGGTTACAACAGCGGTATGCCGGCGAGCGTTATCCTGTTGGAAAACACCCTGGAATGATGTCCATGAATGGCAGCACAACAGGTTGAATCACCAGACCGACGTACAACTGTGCCGTCAGGGTGCGTGGGATAACCACGAGAGTGCTCCTGCGGTAATAGGAAATTGCTCCCCAGACCATAACTCCAGGTGTAGGTCCAGTGTGTCTTGGCCGCAGACAGGTTGGTTGCAGGCGCTCACCTGGAATCCTTCTAACAAACACCCATCACTGGCACCCAGGCTGACCCGGCTTTCATCAGAAAACACAACAGATCTCCACTCCGTCCTCCAACTAGCTTGACACCACTGACGTCGCAAACGGCAGTGGTTCGGAGTAACTGGAATTCACGCTACAGGGCGTTTGGCTCGGAGCTGTCCTTCAAGTAACCGATTTGTAACAGTTCGTTGTGTCACTGTGGTGGCAACTGCAGCTCGAATTCCTTCCGCAGACGCAGTACGATGCGCCACGGCCATACGCCGTACACGGCGGTCTTCCCTCTCAGTAGTGCCACTTGGCCTGCCGGAACCCGGTCTTCTTGAGGCAGTACCTTCCCTTGACCACCGCTGCCAACAATCATGCACAGCGGCTACATTCCTGCCAAGTCGTTCTGCAATATTGCGGAAAGAAAATCCACCTTCTCGTAGCCCTATTACACGACCTCGTTCAAACTCCGTGAGCTGTTGATAATGGCTTCTTCGTCTTCTTAAAGGCATTCTTGACTAACATCAACACCCTACGTCGAATCTCAACGATAACTAACGCTCACGAACGTTACAGCGCGTATTTACAGCAAACCTGCTTTGCATGTTCCGAGGGGCGCTACTAGCGCCACACCTATGCGCCGAGCGCGAAATTTGCATAGACGTCATCTTACAGATGTACTCTCACCGCCTACCAACTGTCGTTTATCTATCCCAACCCCTTCTTGGTTTTGGGATTTTTTTCCGTCAGTGTATATATCACAATACTTAAAAAATCAGTAGGAAGCACAAAAATGTAACATGATCACTGCAAAACCACGCCTAGCTGCATGTTTCAAACGTAATCAGTATAGCAATAGATTCAACCACAAGACATTTACATTCCTAATACAATACTGTCCAAACAAAACCGCCGCCTCGGTGGCGCAGTGGTCTAAGCGATGGCCTCTGATCATTCGTCCGTAAGAGGTCCGGGTTCGAATCCCGGTGAGGCATGGATGTTGTGTTTGTCTTACGGCACTGGCTCTCTCCCTTCCCTGGAACCAGTGACCCTAAATTAGGGACGGGCGACTGCTTATAGCCCATTGAGTTGCTCACGGTGGTCGTTAAACCTCCAATCAAAAAAAAAAACCCTAAAAATCCTGAAAAAGGAATCTCTGATTCTCGTTTCAGAATTTTTAAGGGTTTATTTAGATAATACTGTATGGGGAACGTAAATTACTTGTGGTTGACTCTATTGCTATGTATATATCTCTGTCTATATAAAACAGACTGTGTGTGTGTCTGTCAGTCGGATTTCACATAGAATTAGGTGACATAGGCAGATGAAATTTGTTATGAAGGTACCTTCAGACATCTTCTAGTGCACCTCGAAGCGATTTCTTTAAAATTTGAATTTGATTGTTAGTTATTTAGTGTTACGCATTTCTACCCGATCTGAGTGTGTCTCTCCGCTTTGTTGACATCAACCTGATCATACCGAACGTTAAGGCGTGCCGAAAAGTAGTTCACCCTAAATTGTAGGCGTTTTTTTTTTTAGAATTCCGTTACGACTATTTTCATTCGTAAATACATTTATTACGCCCTTTTTTGTAAGCGTTGTTTGCCGATTGTATTTTGACCTTGAGGGCGGAGAAGAAAAAAATAGATAGTAAGTTTTCAATCTGCGTTATTAATTCAAAAGTGTCATACGCCAGAAGGTCATTATACTGTGACAACGTTGTCAGCTAGAAAATAGTACGTTGTTTTAACGTAATTCTGAAAAAGAAATGGCTGAAATTTATCGTGAATTACTTATCTTCACGCCTTCGCGTTGGGTGTGATCAGGTTGCATGTAAAGAAAGCGGAAAGGCACGTGTTTTTTGTTAAGCGTTGTTTGCCAATTATATTATGACCTTGATGGCGGAGAAGAAAAAAGAGAATAGAACGTTGTTTTTCATTCTCCGTCATTAATTCAAAAGTGCCATACGTCAGAAGGTCATCACTAGCCCGTCAACGACGGGTACAACAGGCTAGTATATATATAATTTCACAACAGTCTTGTTCGAAGAAACGCCGCAATTTTAGTATCTCGTAAGTGTGAACTTTAAATCAAATATTATCAAGGAGCAGTAACGCACTGAACCTAAAACGCTTACACAATTCCTATGCCTTGGACTTTTTAACAAAATTTAACTTTTACAGTCGAGTTTTAAGGTGAGGTGTGTTCAAATATACATTCTAAAATTAGTATAGGAGAAACAGTTCATCAACTCTTAAATGCTTGCATCAGCAAAAAGGCCTAAGGCCTTTTAACGACGTTTTCCGTTAAATGCTTGATAATTAATTTATGTATACGGATGATAATTACCAATAAAAAATTATGCTACACATAAAACTCGTGGAAAGACCCTAGGCTTTTTCAGCAAAATTTTTGTTACAATCATAATATTTGATATGTTTAAATTAATAAGAAAAAGTGCTAAATAGGTATCAATATATCAATGATCGGATGTTTGAAGCAATATACCAGTCATCAGGTGTTTATATCTCCTAAACTATTTAATGCCACATTGCAAATGTTCTTCAGTCAATGAACTGGGAAAACAAAGAGATAAAGATTAATGGAAATTATTTAATTCACCTTCGTTTTGCTAAAGACGTAGTCATTTTTGGAACTGGCACTTCAGAATTGCAGAGTATGTTCCAAGACCTTGCTGACAAGAGTGAAGAAGTGGAATTAAAAATGAATTTGCAGAAGATAAAACTGATGTACAATGCGAATTTTGAAGATATGAATCCGTTTTTTTTGGTGTAAATATGACATGGATGGTAAGTCGGATAATATTCGAAAACTTGAAAATTTCGTCGTCCTGCTGCGGGAATCGGATCCACGTCTCTTGATTAATTGAACCCGCGCCCCCCGGATATATCCGGGAGACGCGTATTCGATTCCCGTTCCAGCGCGACGAGTTTTTCAAGTTTTTGGATGCGATCTGACTTACCATCCATGCCATATTTACACCAAAAAATGGAATCACGTTTTACAAATTTGTATTGTATGGTGTAATCTTGTATTCCATTCATGATGTACAATGCTTTTACAAGAAATGAAAATTTATTGATTCATAGGGAGAAGCTGGAGATAGCCGATACCTGCATTCACCTTGGACAGTAGGTATCAAACTAAGGTCCCATTGATGAACAAATTAATCTGCGTATAAAACTTGATTGGAGTGCTTTTGGAAGACACAGTGCGTTTTTGAGAGCAATATGCTATTATGTCTTAAAAGAATAGTGTTTAATTAATGCATCCTTCCAGTGCTTACACGTGGAGCGTAGACATGGTCCTGAACGTAAAAAGGCATACAAAAAAATACAAACAAATGAAAAGAAGCTTGATGTAACCAGGAAAGAAATAAAGTGGATCTCATGAATAGGGAGAATGACATGAGTGGAAGGCAGCATGATCAGGATAAAATCCATGAAATGGCAATGGGCTGGATATAATGCCAGAAGGACGGTCCATCGTTGCACAACCGAAATTTTAGACTGCATTCCACGGGAAAGGAATTCCAGGTGAAGCAACGGCCATGCTTCACCTGGAATTCTAACCCGCGCCCTTCACTGACGAGTGACCAGCGCTTAGACCACTGAGCCATCGGAGCGACATTTCGATCTTTGCCAGATTTTGAAGGTTTTCAAAGTACAACTCGATAAAAGCTCTAGAGCGTCCACCATACATTCTAAGGGGGATAAGCATTCCGATTGAGGGAATATTTTATGAGTTTATGAAGTAAAACTCAACAAATTCCTTTGCGGGCATCGGCTACCGATAGAAAGAAATTGTGTGCGCGCGCGTGTGTGTGTAGGGGGAGGGGGTAATCCCAAAGACATACAATATAAAGTATTTCCAGACTATCGGCAGCAGATTTTCAAAGTTTACAAACCACACAATTCAACAAATTTGCTGGGGGCATCCGCTACCTCGGAAACCAGTGTGTAGGTGTTGGTAGGATGGGGGAGGAGGGATTAATGCCAAATATATGAAATGCAAAGAATTTCTGGTCTCATCCGGAGATTTTCACCTTTTACAAACTACAACTCAACCAATTCCGTGCGTGCATGTTGTGCAAACACACGCAACAAACTTTCGGGGGGGGGGGGTTATCAGTTAATACAGAAAACATAAAATATAAGGGATTTGTAGCCCAATCAGGAGCACATTTTCTGCGTTTACAAACTGCAACTACAAAATTTGTGTGGGCATGTGCTACCGCAGGAAACTTGTCTGGGGGAGGGGGGCTCACCCCTGACATATTTCCTGCGTTAGCACATACCCGCAGAGAATTTGTTGAGTTGTAGTTAGTAAACGCTGCAAATCTCAAAATCGGACCACAAATCTTTTATATTTTATATTTTCGGTATTAACCCCCAGCCAACAGGTTTCCTGCGTTAGCACATGCCCACAGAGATTTTGTTGAGTTGCAGATTGTGAACGCTGAGAATCTCCCGATCAAACTAGAAATCTTTATATTCAATGTTTTCGGTATTAAGCCCCCCTTCGACACACACGGTTGGTTCTGTAGCGGCTTGAGTTGTTGTGACCATTTTCGGTATTAAGCCCCCCCCCCCGACACACACGGTTGGTTCTGTAGCGGCTTGAGTTGTTGTGACCATCACGAAATGGCCTTCATGCGATTAAATTTTTTGTGTGTTTCAAGAGAGTTTAGTTTTTTCTCTTCCACCCCTTTTCAGGTTTCTAATTACATTTTTTTTACCTTTCAGCTTAGAGAAATTATTTACTAGCGAAGAAAATTAACAAAAGTATGAAAATGCAAAGAAAAACTTGCACATTGGTTTTCGTTGAACACAGAGTCCCCTCCCCCCCCAAATGAGTCTTCAACTCCACCTCCTCCCTTGTTCTGAGTCCTAGCAACGGCTCTGCAGAGACCTTTCACTATAAAAATTCCAATTCCTTCGGACTCGAGCCATTTACATATATTTAACCCACAGTGCAATATAAACAGCTCCTCTTAGGGGTCACACACCACCCAACAACCATAACAGATTTCTGAAAAACTGAAAGTAGTATAAGTGCTTCCATAAATTATTTTAGATATTTTTAATAATTTCGAAAATTTTAATATAATTTTCTTGATCAAACAGTTATATTAAACGCTTAATTCCTTTTATTTGGCGAGGTTTTCTTTGATTTCCTGCACTTCAAAGAGGGAAAAATATCTGTAGTTGCCTCTAATAGATGTTTTCATTCACCAGCACAGCAGAAAACCATTATGCATTTTAGCAAGTACGTGCTACGTTTAGGAACTTCAATTTCAATGAAAAAAGCCCCCAAAATTCTGTAGTTGCTTCCAATAGACTGTTTCATATCTTAGCAGAGCGGAAAACCCACTGCGTATTTTAATTACTGAAAGTACGTTCTATGGCTATAAAATTCCAACATCAAACAGAAGTCATCGCTCTTTCCACGTTTATAAGTGAGTCACGGAAAAATTCTCATCGGCCGCCACCGGGAATTAAACCCCGGTCTTACAGTTAACCGCCTGACATGCTACCACTGCAACACAGCGGCCTCGAATTCTCCAGATTCACATACGACTGTTCCGTGACTTACTTATAAACGTGGAAGAAGCGGACTGATGTTTGATGTTCCTAGTCCACGTCAGTTGTGTGTCTTAATTATAAATTCCAATTTCAATGGATTTCATCGTTCGGACTTTGCTTCAAATCGTGACCCACTACACTTTTGCTGCAGTGTGGTGGGCCACCACACAGCTAAGAAAATGGAAAATACAAGACAACATTTTAAGAAATAACGTCCATTTCTCTTGATCTGCTATCAATGAAATCATTCCATTGCATTTTGATAAAATTCCTGTTGTTTCATGTTGACAGATTTCATAGATTTTCAGTGATGTAAAATAATCAAGAACAATTTTGACAGGATCAACACTGGTTCTCCAATTTCTAGCAAAGTCAGGTTAACACATCGTCTTGATAGGTATAACAATGTGACTTATGATAGCCATAAACCATACATACACATACAAAAGAATAGACAAAGAGACACAATCGCGAAAATTGTATTTCCATTAAAATACCGAAGAGGAACTTTTCTGTTTCCCTTGTTATTTCTCACACTAACGTATTTATGAGAAGGAAAAGTTTATGAAAAAACATAGGAGGCAGTGAATTTCGGATTTTATCAAAATGTCTTACTGAAAACGTGTACAAGATACACTATTTTCTAAAAGGACGTAATCTTTTTTTTTTTTAAACAGTCCGCCCTTTAATTTTGGTAAAGCTTTTCGATTAGTTTGGGAAGAAGAGGGAAGAAGGGCATCTTGGCAACTCATACTAATAGGGCGAAATAATGAACATGTGTTCGATAGATTGCATCGTGAAAATCAAATTCTTTGCATGTTGCCGATCAACTAGCAGGAGAAATTAATTTCTATCAAGGTTGTTTTCTCTTAAATGGTTTTCGTCCGCTAAGTTTTCTCCCCCACCCCACTCTATCAGCTTTTGAATGTTTTTCGAAAGCTGCTTGCCCCCGCACGGGGATAACTGGTTTTCCAGTTATTTGGGGAGCGGCGCCCCCACGGCCCGAGCTGACCTTGTGACTGGTCAACTTCTGATGTCATGCCACCGCTTGTTTTTTATTTGGGTGCTGTTAGTGTTTGCAGGGACGGCTGTTCATCCAGCTGTTGGGAGTCGCGGCCCCACGATCCCGAGCTGGTCTTGTGTCTCGCTTTTTCGTTTTTATTTATTTTCTCCACTGGCTAGTTGCCCGTGTTGTGTTCTCTACCTAATCTCTACCACGTTATGTACTAATACCCCGGTCTTGTGGTTTTGTTACCCTCCACCACTAACTGTTTTATATTAACCGCTCAGTTCGTAGGTTGCTGAGATTCCGTTTAGGTTCCCTTCCAGGATTTGTCTTCTTTGGATTTCTTTTTTCCTTTTAACTGGTTTGGGTGCTAGACCTACCTGCATGTTTGCCGCGTGCGGAGACCCGTGAGGCAGAAATGGGATGTCTGGCGGCTGAGGTCGCAGGAGACCGGATAAGTGCCTCCTGTGTACCAACACTCCTCTTCGACCCCGGCTTCGCTGTAAACGGGAGGCTAGAGACTAACCCACCTCTAGTCAGAAGTCTTGTACCAAGGTGTGTACAGGGCTTTAGCGGCTTTTGCCGTATAGCACGGCAGGGTAAGTCCGGGGTTGTGGGATCATGCCAAAGGCGTTGGCATGACGGTACTCTGGAGGTCGAAGTGTCCGCCGAGTGCATGTGAACACAACCATTGGACTATATTTGCAACTAAGCTCTAGAACTGTGTCTTGCGTCATGTGTTTGGCTTGCGGACCTCCAGTTCTCCCCTGTTGGGCTCGATTGTGGGCAGAGTACGTTGCAGATGAATTCCTTCTTACTATCATGGGGAAACATAAACCCTCCTCAAAATTTAAAAAACAACAGGATATGGTGATTGATCAGGCGCCAAATTTGCCTCAACCACCTCCCAAACATAACACACTGAAGAGAACTTTCGTTGAAAAACGACATCACCGCGACGTATCTTTAGATCCAGGTGTTGAGCCGTCAGCTCAGAAACGTCGCATTACACTTGCAGATTCGATACCTCTAGCTACTTTTCTCGTCATTTCTTCTACTGACCGGATGTTGAAACTTTCCTCAAAGTCTCCTTTTTTCATCTCGAAGGCACTTGCGGGTGTTGCTGGCTCTTTGAAGTCAGTAAAGAAGCTACGCTCTGGAGACCTGCTTGTAGAAACTTGCACTCTCTCTCAGAGCAAATCTCTTCTGCAGTTGACCAGACTTCAGGATATTCCAGTTCAAGTGACGGCACATCCGTATCTCAATACCTCCAAGGGAGTCATTTCTGAGCCCGACGTGTTGGTCTGCGATGACGATGAACTTGTGTGTGAACTTGCTGATCAGGGTGTCATAGCTGCCAGACGCATGACTTTCAGGCGCGATGGCGCGCTGATCAAATCACGAAATGTTATTTTGACTTTTAACAGCCCGAAGGTACCTACTGAAATAAAGGCTGGTTACTTGTTATGTGCAGTTCGTCCTTATATACCAAATCCTCTACGCTGTTTTAAGTGCCAGAGGTATGGACATTCCCAGCGGTCCTGTAACAGTGCTGCGAGGTGCGCCAATTGTGGATCCCGAGACCACGAAGGGACTGGATGCACTTCAGAGCCCTGCTGTGTAAACTGTGGTGACTCCCACGCTGCTTATGCCCGGTCCTGTTCGAAGTGGAACGACGAGAAGGCGATCCAGCGCCTCAAGACCCTGGAGGGCCTCTCGTACCCTGCTGCCAAGGCCAAGTTGGGTATTCCCAACAACCGACAGCGTACTTTTGCCGCAGTAGTTCAGTCTCTGCCGCAACCCGTGCAGCCCTTTGTTCCGCGCCCTGTAGCTCTCGCCGCACTTGCCAAGCGATCTACAGTTGAACAAGCGACACAGGTGGATTTCACCGAGCTCCAGCTTATTCGACCAGCTGAGTCTGCGCCTTCTCTTTTGAAGACGACCGACTCTTCCGGTTCCCAGCAGACAGCCTGCACGTGCGGAAGACCCGGCCCTCAATCCGCAAAGGTGTGCCGTGTCCATCCAACTGCCGCGGTCCACCTGACCAACATTGCAACTGTCTCGGACTCAGCGAGGTCCCCACCCTCACCCAACATTATAGAGGAACATCGGGGGGAGGAGAGTGACAGTTCGTCCCCAGCCTCAACTAACATTGCAGAGGAACATGAGGGGGAGGATAGTGACAGTTCGTCCTCGCCCTCGGCCAGCATTATATTGGAGTGTGTGGGGGAGGAGAGTGACTCATCCTATGTGTAGTTGTGTTCGATTTCGTAATGTGTTTTATCATTCTCATTCCTCAGTTTTACTTAATCGGCTTGTTTCTCACCATTGTACCATGTTTTTCATACTGTTTGTTTCATTGTCTTTTTTGGCCCTTCCTTTGTACTCATGGTTCGGTTTTACTTGGTCAGCCAGATTTTGCGATTTATGCCCCGTTTTTTTTTTTGTTTGTCTTGTGTCTGGCGCTCTTTGGCCAACCATGATCCTTGCGCCAATAAAATCTAATAACCAACCAACCAACCAAAGCTGCTTGCTTTGATTTTTTGTTATTTGTAACTATCCAGTGCGCGCTGGAAACAACTGTCTCATGGAAAGCTCCAGAAATTTATAAAAATAAACGTTTGGCATCCCAGTCTGTTCCTGCAACCATCTCTTTTTCCGAATTACGGATGACGTTCGGGGCCAGGGCCGTGGAGGGCGAGCTCGGGCCCCAGTGCAATAAAATCTCCGGGTCCCCCCCTCACCTCGGCTCTTCCACTAACCATATAATCCATATTTCCGTTTCCTCACCTACTCCCCACCCACCATTCTCCTACTTCCCGACAATCCGGCCGCTGGCAACTCTTCAGTCTTTTTTTTGCAGTAGATAATTTTCATATCCTGCCCTCCGTGAACAAGCACTCCCTTTCGAGAAAACAATTTTCTCAGAAAACTCTTGAACGCCATGTACGGACAGATATTCTTATTTTTTTTAGTAGTTTTTCATAAACATCACGCTTTTCACTTTTCATTTTTAGAGTGTAAATACTTCTAAAGATGCCGCCTCTGGGAAAGTATACATAAAGAGTTCTTATAAGTAAACATTAAAATTTGTGTTTTCTCTTTTAAGTTGCCGCTGTGAACAGGAGGACTTCATCGGTCATCGGAATAAAGGAAAATAAACGAAGTCGGAATTACGCACAAATATACTTATTCATTTATAAAAATTGCTGCAATGCGAAAATAATGAGTTGAGCATAAAATAAAAAAACAAAAGATGCCTACTTCTGGTGGAAAACATAAAGTGACAAAATTCACATGATGAAAATTGTCTGCAGCCTTCGATGACTTGCAGTAATGTTGTGTATCATACACAATGGTCTGTGTCGGCGTTTAGCAAAGCAATACGGAGAACCCAATGTGTGGTGTCGGCGTTTCGTTGGAAAGGAAAGAAGAAATGAAAAACGTAATATGGAGAACTCGTTTGATTTGCCGCAGGTAACCCACGCACGTGTTGCAGTTAGCCTGAGAACTCGAGTAATATTGTAACACTTCGTTTTTTTTATTGCATTTAAAGAAAGTTGTGAATTTAATATATTTTTTACATTTATGACATAAATCACGCATTTTTACGAGTATTTTACGGGTCACGCAGCAAATATTTTTTATGCGTACCTTCCCAACCCTGGTGACGGTACAGCTTGAAAAATATTCGGACACTATAAAATAATAATTAGGAAAAAATTACTTTAGAAACGCAGCACCGCCTCACCCCTTTCTCGTCAGGCATGTCTGGGGCAGTCCTTTGTTATCTACTGATTCTAATCTCCTCATACAATATGCACTGCCTTCTTTGGTTTCAGGGTAAGACTTGCTTTGTTCTCTCATAGACGCGTCTTTAAGTCCTTGGGACCAAGGTGCGGGCTGCACAATTCTGGGTTTCAAAAGCATTGTGATTAACGTAATCGAAGAAAATCCGCAGAATAGACCATCTGCCGCTGCTGCGGGATAGTATAAGTTACCTACAAATAAAGGCACTCCACACCTAGCTACATCAAACAGGTACACATTCACAAACTACAGAAGCCAGAGGATTACCCTTGAGAATCAATTTAATCTCCTTGATAGGTTGCCGTTCGCTGGGTTTCAGTAGCATTAGCAAAGTTTAGCTGCTTTGTTTGGTTGGGGAGAGTTGAGAAGTAGCAGGAGATAAATTCTTTCCACAGGATTTCGCCCAAAATACGTAGTTGCGAAATTCGCTTGCTGTCAGTAGTACCTGCGCCATTGAAACACTATGAAATTAACGTGTTTTAAAAAAAAAATTGCTTTTTTGACCGCTTCGTAGCCACGTTCCCAAAGGTTGGTTGTCTGGGTCACATAAAGTTTCCGTAATTTCGTATTTTCTTAATATCGATACTTAACGTAATTCTTTATAAAAAAATGAATTTATAATCTACAACTCCGCAAAAGAACTTCAGGGTTTATAAACTACAGCTCCATAAATTCTCTGCAGGCATGTACAAACACAGAAAATTTGTCGGGGGAGAGGTTTTCTGCGTTTGTGCATGCCTGCAGAGAATTTGTGGAGCTGTAGTTTTATACTAAAAATTAAAATGCCGAAAATTTCGCGATCGAAAGAGAAATGCTTTACATTTTTGGTAATAAGCCTCCCCGCCCACCCCCTATAAGTATTCTGCGTTTGCACCAGCCCGCAGAAAATTTTTGGAGCTGCAATTTATAAACCCTGAGATTGTTTTGTTGAGTTGTAGATTATAATTTTTTTTATGAAGAATTACATTAAATATCGCAACTAAGAAAACACAAAATTACGGAAACTTTATGTGAAAGGTAAACAACCTTTAGAGACGTGGTCACGAAGCAGTCAAGAACGCAATTTGTATACGGCCCCTTAAAATTTTTGTGACCAGTTTTCTGGGTGGCCAGTTTCCCTAAACCTATTTTTTCCGTGGGCATTCTTTCCTCATACAACTTTTACTGATGCAATGGCACTTTTCAGAATATATAATAACATTACTTCAACATGTTTCAATCTTCATACAAACAGAACTTTTTCTCAGTCGCAATGTTTTTCATTAATATAATAAATTCTTCCCTGCAAATGGTGGGAAAAGAACAGGCTCACCTGCTCCTATAGAAAAGCCACTACTGGAATAGACTGTAGGGTCCAAATTCCTATAATCAGGTAGTTTCTGTGTGTAAGCTCTGTTTACTACATCTTTAAAATTCAGACAAATGTAACATCGATGTAAAACGAAAAAACTAAAACAAAAACAATCAGATAGTGTCAGTGTGTAAGCTCTGTTTACTACATTCTTAAAATGCAGACACGTGTAACATCGATGTAAAACGAGAAAGCTAAGAAAAAACACTTCCGAGCAAACTTTGAATTACAGACAGTAGCATGGCCAGAAATTTCTTAAGGGCGGGGGAAGGGGTGGTCCATGGGTTTTGTTCATTGGTAAAAATCTCATATACACTGAGGTGTGAGAAAAACTTGTACACCAGTCTAATACTTGGTAGGTCCCCCACGGGAGCGCAGGACTGCAAAACTACGACGGGGCATGGACTCCACTAGCTTCTGGAAATATGCTGTAGGCAATGCACACCATACTTCCTGCAGAGTTATCCACAACTCGGGTGTATTCCGATGTCTCGGATCTCGGATTCCTGTGTTCGATAGCGCGTTGCATGGCATCCCAAATGTGTTTTATCACGTTCAGGTCTGGGGACTTGGGTGGGATGGCAACACCCCAAACTCAGATGAATGCTCCTCTAACCATAATACGGCATCCCGACACTTGTGTGGAGGTGCATTGTCCTGTTGGAACAGGCCCAACCCATCAGCATGAATGCATGACATAAACGGCTGTACCTCGTCAGAAAGGATGCGCACATGGCGTTGGCTGGTTTTCACTTGGACCAGGGGTCCCAGTGAATTCCATCTAAACACCCCCCATACCATTACGTACCCCCCACCAGCCGGCACAGTTCCCTGTTGGCAGGCGGAATCCATGGCTTCATGGGGTTTGCGCCACACACGAATCCTTCCATCTGCCTGATGCAGTTGGAAACGCAACTCGTCAGCCCAGGTTACTTGTTTCCAGTCATCAAGTGTCCAGTGGCGGTGTTGTCGTGCCCAAGAGAGGCACATAGCTCTGTGTCACGCACCCATCACGGGGACTCGAGTTCGGCGTCGGCTCCCCAAACCCATATCGTGCAGGGTACGTTGCACAGTCCGGACGCTGATGCTTGTTGAGGCTCCAGCATTGAATTCCGACGATACCTGCTAGAGTGTTGCACGCCTATCGCGTGAAACGATTCTTTACAGCCGACAATGATCACGTTCACCTAATGTCTTTTTACGGCCACACTGGTACCGTAGGTTGGAGGTTTTACAGGAACTCTTGTAGTCACGGAACACCCTTGCAAAGGTCGTCCGTGAAAATCCGAACTGCTTTTCTACCTCCGAAATACTATTACCCATCTCACGAGCGCCAACTATGACACCGCGTTGAAAATCGCTTAAATCGTTATTACTTGTCATACTCATGCCGAAAACAGCTCTGACAGCTGGCAAGGATGTCTATAGCTTTATATATGCTCTGCCGGACGCAACCGAGTACGCGCATAGGTGACGTTGCTATGTGTTTTTGCGTAAGCTCATCTGTACCAGTTTTTCTGGCACTTTTTTTCGAGGTTTAACGACCACCGTGAGCAACTCAATGGGCTATAAGCAGTCACCCGTCCCTAATTTAGAGTCACTGGTTCCAGGGAAGGGAGAGAGCCAGTGCCGTAAGACAAACACAACATCCATGCCTCACCGGGATTCGAACCCGGACCCCTTCGGACGAATGATCAGAGGCCAACGTCTTAGACCACTGCGCCACCGGGGCGGCTTTCTGGCATTTTAATGTACATATATACAGGGTGCATAGGAAAGTCCCTTTAGCCTGGAATAACTTACGAACGGAGATAGGTACAATTATGCAAGTGAGATAACGATATAGTAAAACGACTACGCCCGATCGAATGCAACCAATACGAGCGCCACTAGTGGCGAAATGCGGAAGTTAGCCTTTGCAAATCGAAAACGAAAAGAGATAGAACAAAATTTCCAATTACAAAGTTGTAGAGCATCAATTAATTAGCACAAAACAACATTTGTTTCACACGGATAAGATAAGTTGTTGCCTGAATAACCTACACTGTCCGAAATCGATGCGCGACGATTCGAATATGTATATTCACATTTCGCAAATTTAGCGGTATGTAAATACAGATTGTGACGTTGTACCGTACCTACGATATAAAAACCAGTAGCAGGGTGTGCCCTGATCAGAAGTTTAGGTTTACGTACGCTATGTGAGAATGGCGAACTTGGAATTCTGTAGTTACGTAAAAAAACAGGTGTATGCAACCGCGCCTACAAGTCTGCTGGATCTACGTCATCATGTTACAGATGCTCGCAATAGTGCGACACCTTCCATGGTGAGGAATGTGCATGCATAGTTACTTTCACGAACACAAATGTGTATCGTGGGCAATGGTGAACTCTTCGAACATACTCGACATTAACTTTTTATCACTGTGCGCCAGTTTGCCTTTTTTGTTTTTATTTTGTCAGACGTAATCAAACTGTATTGACATAAGTACGCATTTATGCAATAAATTGTGTGTATTTGCTCATACCTATGTCTGTTTTCTTCAAACGTTCATACGAAAGGTCGCGCATTGATCTCGGACATTTTAGGGTATTCAGGGGACAATTTATCTTACCCGTGTAAAACAAATGGCGTCGTGTACTAATTAATTGACACTCTACAACTTTGTGATTGGAAATTTTGCTGTATCTCTTTTCATTTTCGATTTGCAATGGCTAACTTCCGCATTTCGCCACTAAGGGAGCTGCTATCGGTTGCATTCGATCGGGCGTAGTCGCTTTAGTTTACCGTTATCTCACTTGCATAACTGTGCCTTTCTCCATTTCCAAGTTATTCCAGGCTAAAGGGACTTTCCTATGCACACTGTATACGTATATATACTGTATATCGCTTTAAATTCGGACTCATCCACCCTCAAGGGGGGGGGGATGGGACCCGACGACCACCACCTTGGCTACGCCTCTGATTGTAGTACACTTTAAGTTATGCACCTACAGGTTTCAGAACGAATTGTATCAATATAGCACTTAATAATCTAAGCTGTTACAACAAAAGAAATGACATGCCGTCTGAGAAAAAAGTCATTTACCTATAGCTTAAAAAATGAAAAGCCATTCACCGGTCTCTTAAAAAATGAAAAGCCATTCACCGGACTCTTAAAAAACTTATTTTCATTCTATTATTTTTTATTTATTTTTATTAAATGAAAAATATTCCGTTATTGCTTTTTAAATTAATGCTACAGAAAATTGAACACTCTTTAACGCTCCATACGGCCCATGGGGAAATGGCCAGCAGATAATGATTGCGGTTAAAGATTTGTTTAAAACCTAGCCCTGAGACTTTCCGCGCATGGCCTAGTGGTCAGCGCTCGTGACTGCCACGGAGAAGACCTAGGGTTCGATCCCAGCAGATACGAACGCTCGAACCACTAAATATACGCTGTGCGTTGGTTGGGCTCGGAAAGCCGTCGGACTCCGGGTATTGCCCCCCCCCCCCGGTAATAAATAAGGACGTCTTCCTCCCCCTTTTTATCTCGCTTCCGTGTCACTTTCCTATCGGGCACTCTCGCCAAGTCTCCTAGCTTCCTATTTCTAAGGGTTGTTTAAGACCTGGGGACAGACACTCCTTTCCTAAAATCCTCTGCATATGATCTGATCGTTTCCCGGAAAAGAGCATAGGTAGTGAGTGGTAGGGAATTTCGGGTATCCCTAACACTTCCGAGTCCCACTAGAGACCCTTCCCCTACAAAGGTTTGCAACTCTCATCTAGCTGCAATTAATGCAGTAACTAGGGGTAATAAGATAAGTCTTTGACCGATATCACATTTTAATTAGCTCGTTTCTTCGTTTTACAAAAATAAGAAAGGAACGGCTTGCTCAATTCAAATAAATATGAAAATCATTAAAATATGTTCTGAAAGTTTTTCTTTTTTCTTTTTGGCCATTGCTGGAATAAGGTGAGTTAAAAGTTATTTTTTTCCTTCATCTGAGCAATGGACAAGAATTTCTGGAAGGGTGGGGAAAGGGGACAGACCCTATGGGTTTTGCCCGAGTGTGCGCCACTCATAACACACAGTGGTATGAAAACAAAAGTAACTTCATGTCGATATATTTGGTTTTAGAAAAATATAGCCCACACACTTATTTTGAATTTGAATTTTATAAATACAAAGTTCTTGAACATAAAAAAAATAGGAAGGACTAATATGTTGTGTGAAAAACTTTATTCAAAAATTTAGGGAGTGTCCTAGATAACGGAAGTTGAGGGGAACGCGTTATCCGGTCCACATACGATGCAACGTTTGTGGTTAAATCCAATGTACGTGGATGTTAAACTGTTTTATTTGTTTTCCAATGTAGTGTACATCATTGTCTTTACATGTTAATTCTTTCTTTTAATTTTTCAGTATGCTCACGAAGAGATATTTGCAATTCTTTCTGAGTCGGTCGGTGTCAGGCAGAAGGAGATGTGTTGGAGGAGACTGGGTGCCTGGCCTTTCTTTCTCACCTTGGGTCATAGAGCAGAGAATAAAGGCAGCGTTAATTTCCTGTCAGAGTGGTGTTCCGGGTACTGGCCCCCGGTAATAAATAAGGGCGTCTTCCTCCCCCTTTCTACTTCGCTTCCGTGTCACTTCCCTATCGGGCGCTCTAGCCCAAATCTCCTAGTTTCCTATTTCTAAGGGCTGTTTAAGACCTAGGGTCAGACACTCCCTTCCTAAAATCCTCTACATATGATCATGTCATAGGTGTGTGTTTTACCCTGCTGAGGTGAGACTGGGTGAGAAGGGGAGAGCAATTGCTATGTTGGAAAAGCTGAAATCCCGCCGCTATGGGACCAGTTTTTCCGGAAGGGGAGGTGAATTTGGAGACAATACGCTTTCACTTCGTGGGTTTATCGGCGACATACCATTGTTTTTTTTTTTTTTTTTTTTTGATTGGAGGTTTAACGACCGCCGTGAGCAACTCAATGGGCTATAAGCAGTCGCCCGTCCCTAATTTAGAGTCACTGGTTCCAGGGAAGGGAGAGAGCCAGTGCCGTAAGACAAACACAACATCCATGCCTCACCGGGATTCGAACCCGGACCCCTTACGGACGAATGATCAGAGGCCAACACCTTAGACCACTGCGCCACCGGGGCGGCACATACCATTGTTCATATGAACCGCTTAAAGGGTTAATATGAACAATCGTATGTCTTTAAGGCAGGAATAACCAATTTCTTAATTTGAAAACTAGTTGACTTTTAGAAGTAACATTGCCGCCCCGGTGGCGCAGTGGTCTAAGCGATGGACTCTGATCATTCGTCCGAACGGGGTCCGGGTTCGAATCCCGGTGAGGCATGGATGTTGTGTTTGTCTTACGGCACTGGCTCTCTCCCTTCCCTGGAACCAGTGACCCTAAATTAGGGACAGGCGACTGCTTATAGCCCATTGAGTTGCTCACGGTGGTCGTTAAACCTCCAATAAAAAAAAAAAAGAAAGAAGTAACATCTAAATTCAGAAGAAAAAAGATGATCTCAATACTCTAGTCGTTCTTTTCTACTTCATGTTGAGCGGAAGGCGTTAAACATGACTATTCATTTATTTTTTAAAATTGTCGAGATACTTTTTACATATAATTTATTTTGCAAATTAATTACTGAAAACTAAGATTTATGGTTTAATTTTCAACAATGTACTTGTGTAAATATGCAGCAATTAAGTATCACAATTTTCACTGAATTAGTTTTATATACATGTATTCTGAATTAAATATTTCGAATTCCTAAGTCCTGTAAAACTGTGTTTTTCCACAAAACTAAACTTTGATCTGTAGTAGTTTTCAAATTTAATAAACTGCCGAAACGAACATATTTATTCAAAATATCAATAGGGATTTAAAGTCCGGCACCATTTAAAGGATGATAAAGATGTAATATGATTAATTAGTTCCTACGCCTATCAGAAGAATAGAAGCTAATGTTTTTTTCATACTAAGGAGAATGATACCTTCAGAGCTTTAATAGAATGTGGGTCAAGTCAAGCATGTTATGGTAAGAAGGTGCTGGTGCTACTCGCTGCAAATTTAATAATAATAGAGTATTAATGGATACATATGTGTGAAGGATACCTTTTGCAAACGTGGAAGATAAACCAGGTAACAAATGCAGTTGCTCAAGCAAGGTCAATTTCTGTTAAGTCAATTGTCGTTATAACCTACATACATGTCAGTTGAACGTCCAGAAGCTTAGGGACCTAAAGTACCATTTCCAATTGACTTTGTAAGACTGTTAGCATGTGCCAGTAAATAAAGTGTGTTAATATGCCACTATTACTATCTTGAATACTTCTTTTGGGTTACATTTGTATTTCCTGAGTGATAACTGTCACATATAATCTGACACGACTTCAACTTGGCTATAATAGGATGTGCTGACACCTGCCGACATATTCAGGAGTGACTAAGTTCAAATAGCTATTTGTGGTTTATTTGTGATCTGGTTAATTATTATTATAACTAAATATAATGGCAGGTAGAAAGGGAAATGCGGCTTCGAATAAATCCACAGCGGCTGCATCATTTATGACAGTACTGGAACTGTAAACATGGACCTCATAATGGTTACCTTGGGTGATATAAACTTAAAAATTCAACAGTCAAATGATGAAGTTAAACAAGATCTCAGACACTCATTAGATGAGATAAACGCGAAACTGGAGCCATTATCAGGAATCAAAAAAGATTTGGCAGAATATAAAAAAATAGTTGACCTTGTTCCAGTAAAATATAAAGATATTTGTAATAGGTGTGAGTCTCTTGAAAGAGATAATAAGGAACTAAATGCAAAACAGGATTTCTTGCTAAAGGAGAATGATATTAAACAACATCAAATTCAGAAACTAAACTGTGAAATCAATGAACTAAGTCAATATTACCGAAACAAGAATTTAGAATTACATGGGCTTGACTTAACACTAATCAACAATGAATCTGAGTTGAGGACTTACATTGATAAATATGCTGATAAACTTGGGATTAAAAATTTTCACCTAACAGATATTGATGTTGTTCACCCACTCAAATATGATGCTTTTCGAAAGCCAAATGCAATTGTAATTATACAATTCAAATCTCGAACAGCAATAGACAGTTCGCTAACTAAGAAAAAGACTATTATATTGAACTCAGAAATAAATACTACTTTGCCAGCAACTAAAATATTTACCAATGAGAATTTAATCCCAGTTTACAGACATTTATTCTGGAGTGCAAGAAAATTACTGCAGCAAGAGAAAATTAAATATGCATGGGTGAAAAACGGCAGTGTTTTTATAAAGAAGAGTGAACATGACCCAAGGAGAAAAATTTATTTCTTGGAAGAATTACATAAATTTGGTCTGGTTCTTTGATGGAAGGTCTGATATTGTGTTTGAGAATATGGTAGGATTTTTTTATATTTGGTAGAATATTTTCCATTGTGTTCATAGTGTGATGGTTCGTGGGATGTCAATAATGTACTGTAACTAAAACTTAGGTACGATTTCTTAATGTAATTTGATACTGCCAGAAAAAGGAACTATACCTACTGTTTATTTGTGTGTGTGTGTATGTGTGTTCTTTTTTGTATGGTGCTAATATATATGCCTACTTTAAATCTAACATAGTGCCTATAACAGTATGATTTACACTTAATCTTCAATAGAGGCACGACTCTATTTTGGGAAATGCCTCAAGAACTGGTTTTTGAGTTTCCTATTAATTTCTGATTAGAAATATCTTGGCAGAACATTACAATGTGAGCATGCATTTATTTTCCTTGAAAATGCTATGAGGGTAGCTTTCTGGGGTTCCCAACTAAATTTTAATTTTTTTTTTAATAAAACAGAGTAGATAGGTTTTCTACTATCCTTCTTTTTTCATTTTCTTTTATTATTATTTTTTTTGTGTGTGTATAGTGAATATTTTTGTGTATCAAATTGAGATATGATACTTACCTGAAATGTTAGAATGATTAGTGTTTGTGCCTATGGTGAAATGATTTGCATTGTGCTTGACTTCGTGAAATACTATCCTATCATTGATAAACAAAGGGAGATCACACATATCTATTTTATAGATGTTACAGGAAGTTGCTTTTGAACTCTTACAACTTAAGATTATAATTCCTACTAACAAACAGCAAGCAAACAGACAAATTTAATGCAAGGTAATTTATATACAACTATTTTTAATTTATATACCCATAAGTACGGACACTATCCTATTATTGATAAAGAAGGGGAGATCACACATATCGGTTTTTAGATGTTGCAGGGAGTGGCTTTTGAACTCTTACAACTTAAGATTATAATTCCTACTAACAAACAGCAAGCAAATTGACAAATTTAATGCAAGATAATTTATATACGACACAACAAATTAATAATATCTTTTTTTGTAGTTCCACAAATTCATTGAAAATTATTCATATTAATGCGAGATCCTTACTAAATAAACTCACTCTTATTGAGGAACTAATTCAGGTTACTAATTTACAAATAGATATTTTATGTATAACAGAGACATGGTTTCTCAGTGAAAATTATAGTGTTGGCTTAGATGGCTATAAGATTTTTTATCAAAATAGAACCCACTCAAGAGGACGAGTGGCCATTTACGTTAAGGATACCTATCATGATTATACAATTAATAAAAACTTAACATTTACTGACACTACCATAGAAATTTTGTCAATAGGAGATCAACACACTATTGTAATGGTGTGCTATCGCCCTCCAGGATCAAATACAACTCAGTTCTTCGATAAATCAACAGAGGCATTCAATTATGTGAATTTAACCGGGAAAAGGGGATTTTTATTGGGAGATCTCAATATTAATATTTCTGTTACGAATTCACAGCCTCAGTACTTTATTCAAATATTAACTGCTGCTGGATTTGTCAATACAATATTACATCCAACGAGAATTACACCTAACACAGAAACGATTATTGATTTATCACTCACAAATGCTCCACAAGATTAAGTTTTATCAGGAGTTATAAATTATTAAATCAGTGACCATTTACCAATCTTCACAGTTTACACTTATACACATGCAGTGAAGAAACAGTTAATAAACAAACAAATACGATTAATAAATTCTAATAACCTAGAAAAATTTCGGAACCTGCTTCAAACTATAAATTGGGAAAAATTCCTCCCAGCGGAAAATCCAAATATAACATATAACTTATTTACAATATTGTTAAAAGACTCATACGATCAAGCTTTTCCAATAATAACGAAAAGTAATAAAATTAAAAAAAAAATAGGAAACCATGGATAACAAGTATTCTCTTAAATCGAATAAATAAAAAAAATAGACTGTATTCCAAATTTATTAAAAGTAAACTACAAGTTGACTTCCAGAATTTTAAAACATATAGAAACAAATTGAATTCAGATATTCCGAAGTTAAAAAGAAATTACTACACTAATATATTCTCTCAAAGTAACCCTAAATTAACATGGTCACAGCTGAATCTATTACTGGGGGAAAATATCAGCCCAGTTGCTCCGCAATATTTAACCAAATCAACTTATAAAATAACTGATAAACAGGCTATAACTAATGAGATCAACAGTCACTTTATATTGTCACCACAATTGACCAAGCAACAACTTATATCTTCAGGAATCCATTATACAAAATACCTACAAAATCTGTCAAGACTAAATACTTTTCATATGTCGAAAATTACAAGGACTGAACTTACTCATGCTTTAAACCAAATTAATACAAATGTCGGACCTGGCTACGATGAATTTTTTCCAATAGCCATACAATTTGTGGCAAATATCATAGTTCAGCCGTTATTGCAGATATATAACCTTATACTTGAAACCGGAATATTTCCAGATGCCTTAAAAATCTCCAAAATCACACCGAAATATAAGAAAGGTTCAAAAAACGACATAAATAATTATCGTCCAATCGCAAACTTATAAATTTTCGCAAAAATACTAGAGAAATTAATTCATACCAGACTATTTTCATACATTCAAAGACATAATATATTTCATCACAGACAATTCGGATTTGTACCAAATAAATCAACTGAACTAGCATTATTACACACACAAAATATAATTCAACAAAATCTATTACAAAAACAAATAACAATAGCAGTCTTTCTTGATTTATCAAAAGCATTCGACACCCTAAATCAGGATATATTACTTCATAAGTTAAATATTATAGGACTCCGGGAATCTAGCTATTATTTATTCAAAAGTTACTTGTCAGAAAGAATGCAATACACCCAGATTCATCAGAATCGATCCATATTACAAATCATAAACTCTGGGGTACCCCAGGGATCAGTCTTGGTCCTTTATTTTTTAATTTATATATTAGCGACTTATTTGCAGTATTAAAAGATAATGATACAATCCTATATGCAGATGACTTAACTATTATTTTAAAGGGAACTGATATGAATGAGCTTACAGTAAGAACTAATACTCAGCTAAAATTAATAACATATTGGCTGAATGCAAATTAATTAGTTGTTAATATTAATAAAACTAATCTAATGATTTTCTCTAATTCACAAACTTCACATTTATACGATTTATCGATTCTGATGAATGGAGTCAGGATTAATACGGTCTCAACACACTCTTATCTAGGTACAACTATACACAATGACTTGAAATGGAACAAACACATTGAAAATTTAAGTAACAAGATTTCTGGAAATATCGGGATGGTCAGTAGTACTTTGCTAAACTTAACACCAAAAATATTTATCTCTATATATCATATCTCTAATTCAAACACAAACTAATTATTGCATTTTAACCTGGGGACGAACCACACAATATAATATTAATAAACTACAGGTACTGCAAAATAGATTTATACGACTAATAGACCTTAAAACATCAAATAATTTTCAACCAATCTCGTATATTCGGTCAAAAGTGAACCCCAATATATATAATACTTTAACGATAAAGCAATTATATGATTATAACTTGGGAAAAATAATGTATAAAAGAATTAATAATGGTATACACAATGAGTAATAACACTAAATATACATACTCATTATCACAATACTAGGAATAGATCACTACTAATTCCAATGTTCCCACAAACTGAGAAACTTGAAATGAATATAAATTATAGTGGCCCAAAATTCTGGAACTCATTGCCCGAAGAACTAACATCAATTAATAAATTTAACTTATTTAAAATAAAACTAAAGGCACATCTTATGAAATAATTAGTAAATAACAGGGAATTTCGATTGAATGGAAGAAATGTGGGTTAATGTGATTATAATGTGAGGTGCAAACGTTATTTGTTGTTTATTTATAAATATATATGTGATTATATAGTGAAGTGTATATGATACTTGTTTGTTTAGATATAATGAAGGGTATTGAAGATGGAACACATTGTTATATGTGTTGGTTGTGAGCAAGTACGTGTACTTAGCATATATGTGTTGGCTTGCCTTTTCTGTTAAGCTTTATGTTTTTTGTATTCTGGGGAGAGGAGGGCTATGTCAGGCCTCACGGCCTTTCCCCTGCTTTTCCTAGTTGCTGTAGTGGCAACTGAATGAATAAATAAATGAAATGAAAACAGTCGTGAATGATAAAAAAATCTGATTGGCCTCTTTTGTCAGCCTATGCTTCTGCTAAATAAATATAGGTGTGTATCAGATTAATGGAAACACCGTTTGCGACTGGGGTACACGGGATGCCTCATAGGCAAATCACAGTGAGCACGTCACCAACGATGTGAGGTATATAAAAGGGTATAATACGATTTCGGATTTCACGTAGCCCTGCCACAGCCACATATAGAACAGCTGTCGTATAGGGTGATTCATAAAGTCCCCGAACTCTATTTCTAAAACGTTTTTGCTGTAAAACCATAAAAGATATCCGAGTATTGCTACTTGTGGCTGTTGTGTGTGACCTTAAGGAACGAGTTGCGCCACGTGATAGCACCATCTGAAACTACGCTTACGCGGGCGCTGCCAAGCAGTAACGTTCAGCCAGCCATGAGTCTCACGCAAGAACAGAGAGTCACTTTTTTAGAAGTTTATTTTGCGGAAACATCTTACCAACGTTGCATCCAGCTCTTTCAAAGGAAGTTTCCTGATGCTCCTATACCAGGGAAAACAACTGTGTATGACCTTGTGAACCGGTTTCGCGAAACACCCTTGTGAACCGGTTTCAACGAGGGATAAGATCCGGGAGCTCGATGGAATCGAACGTCTTCCACATCCTGCCTATAGCCCAGACCTTGCCCCAAGTGACTACCACTTGTTTCGGTCAATGTCACATTTCTTCCGTGGCAGAACCTTCCGAAACCGTCATGAGGTGGAAGCCGGGGTCCAGGAGGTTCTCACCTCAAAACCCAAAAAGTGGTACAGAGCGGTAATTCACAATTTGACAGAAAGATGGCTTCAGATCATAGAACATAATGGCTTGCATTTCGAAGATTGAATTGTATTCGTTTGTACTTTACACGTGTTTGAAGTTTTCCTATGCAATGGCTCATTACTTTTGACTCACCCTCTGTATACTATTTTGAGTATAGTTGGTGTACGGTTCCTGTTTAGTAATTATTTATTCTGACGATCAAGTTTTTTTTTCATGAATATCAGGAGGTCCAGCTAGCAAAAAAATCATATAGATTGATTTTGTGCCAGGAAAGAACTACCTATTGATGCGAAGTAAAACCTCAAAACAGTGTTCTGTTGAAAGAAGACAATTCCGTTGGAATAAATATTCCAGAATGTTGTCTGTAATATATTATTTCTAATTAAATTGTTAAATGTCTGTCATATATGTATTTTTTCTAATATTTAGGGAATTCTTCGTATTCTTGTTTCTCCAGATTTAATCTAAAGTGCTTTCAATTCCATATCTTAAACCCCCTCCCCGATTTTTTTTAAATAACTTATGAGTTCTCGATACAAAATACACCTGTACTAATCTGGAGCTAACAGAGGGAGCGCTGACGTGCTGAGATCTCTCGGCTCCGTAAGAACTAAGTCGAGTCAGAGTACTTCGGAAGATAAGTCACAAGACTCATTAAATCAACTTAATATAAAAACCTCAATGGTTCCCCTACCAATACAGTGCCATTTCTATTTACCTCTCGTCACATTCCAACTGTACGGGTAGAACAACTGAAGGAAACCATTGTCGCAAAAAAAAAAAACCCGAGCATTAAAATGGCTCATGCGAGTGCAGCAGAGCGTACATGTCTCCGTCACGTGATTCTCCTCATAAGCCCCACATACTAGCAATCTCCAAAACAGTTCTGAACCAATCAGGCGTTCGACATTACCTTAATCGCAATTCCATTTATACACTTATGAAATACGCGCCCGGGACAATGAATTTTCAACTGAAGATAAGGACTTATTGGGCCGCCCCGGTGGCGCAGTGGTCTAACGCTGGTTTTGGACTATTCGTTCGAGATAGGTCCCGGATCGAATACCGATGAGGCATGGATGTTGTGTTTGTCTTACAGCATTGTCTCCCTCCCTTCCCTGGAACCAGTGGCCCTATAATTGTGGTGGGCGACTGCTTAGAGCCTACTGAGGTGCTCACGGTGGTCGTTAAATTTCCAATAAAAAAAAGACCGTTGACTGTTTATTTGGTTGCTTGTGGGTTTTATAACCACCGTGAGCAACTGAATTGACTATAAGTAATCTCGCTTTCCTAATTTAGGGCCACTGGTTCCAGGTAAGGGAGAGAGCCAGTGCCGTGAAACGAACACATCATCCATGCCTCACCGGAATTCGAACCCAAGCCCATGTCGGACGAATTGTAACAAGTGAACCCTTAGACAACTACGCCATAGTGACGGCTTACTTGTTTTTACACCACTCATTATAAACCTCCGTTACAGCTGTTCTTGCACAGCGGAGAAGCCGCCCCTGTGGCACAGTGGTCTAAGCGCTGGCGTCTAATCATTCTTCCGACATGGGTCCGGGTTCCGATCCCGGTCATGCATGGATGTTATGTTTGTCTTGCGGCACCGGCTCTCTCCCTTTCCTGGAACAAGTGGCCCTAAATTAGAGGCGTACCACTGCTTATAGCCCATTGAGTTGCTCATAGTGGTCGTTAAACCACCAATAAGGAAAAATAGCGTGTAAGGTTAAATGTTTCGGATATTCTTGGACCTGCCCTACGACCTCTCACTATTATGCCTCTTTCAAAGTCGATTAGATCACGAGGGTTTCCCATGTTACCGCTATCAATGCTTCGTACACGTCTAAATCCTTTTCATTGAGCTATTTGACTCTACGAGGAAGCGTTGATTTGCTTCGACTGGCGAAAATTATATGTTGCTCAGATGCCTAAGCTATAATTTCTTAGCTTCAGTTAGTTGGAACCTTGTTGTAACAGATAGCATGCTGGCAAGGCGATCAGGAAATGCGGGTGTGATGGATACATTATTTTAAGTATAAATAAATTCTGTAATATATCAGCTATAATTTTATGCTGAATTCAGTAGAACAAACATTTTTCATATCTATCGAGAAATGAAACAGTTAAAGAAAATATGAATGAAAACAAGAAGTCGCACCGCTGGCCGAGTGGTACGAGGCGCTGGCTACCGATCATTCGTCCGAGATCAATCCAGCCCCGAATCTCGTGTGGGGCATGAATAGTACGTTTGTCGTATACCACTGGCTCCTTTTCTTCCCCAAAACCAGTGGCCTCAAATTAGGGATGGCGACTGCTTCTATATCCAAATGAGTTGCTCACGATGATAGTACTCATGCCCCCTCCTCCCCGCCCTAAAAACAACTCAGAAGCACGAGGACTGAATTGAAAACCGGAACTATTTTAAACATATTCAGAAGTTTATTTACCACTGGATAACGATTAATAATATAACATTTTTATTTTATTCTGTTGTTGATTTTGAAGATAATTTGTGCAGAAACGTCTTTTTTTTTTTTTCTTTTTTTTTTCAAGCATGTCTAGATATTTACAACACTCCACGTCTTCGTCAGTGCTTTATATGTTACGGATGTTCTGCACTTTTACGCAATAAACTACAGTAGTTATTTTGTTTACTAAAAATGCGTAAAGAAATCACTATGACAATATTAAATACCCCAAAAGTACAAGACACATATCTCTTGCTCACCTGCTGACGTCATGCGTGAAGAGCAAACAATAAACGCTACGGCGCCCGTGTAGTGAATTGTGACTGAAAGTTTACTAGATTGCCCCTTGCCGTGCGTTACACGGCAAGAGCTCATGAAAAATTTGTGTACACAAATCAGTTTTCAAGGTTTCAACTTGAAATTTATTTAAAAATAAAGTTTTTCAAATACATTACTGCAGGGAAATAAAAGATTAATATCGCTAAACTGCGAAGCACAGAAATGCGTATAAATAAAAAAAAACACCTTTTTTTAACGTACTTAAATAAGAAATGGTAAGGCGGGGATATTTTAGCCTGTGTTGCCTGATTCCAAAATGACACACACAAGAGCCATTATATTATGACCACCCTCAGCGTAGAGAAATGAGCACGCCCAGAGACGAACGGTGGCGCAGGTGAAGTTCACATAGCAGCATATATACAACCCGAAGACCGGCTTTCGGTTAGTAGAGTGTTCGGAGTCAGAAAGGGAAAAGCTGCCGATTTATCGGAGTTTGATAAAGGACAAATTGTGATGGCACGGCACCTCAGAATTACGACCTCAAAAACGGCGCGGCTTGTGGGTTGTTCACGCGCTGCTGTAGTGAGTGCGTAACAAATGTGGTGCACAGATGGCCAAATGAGGAAACTTCGTCCCGCCATGCGTCGTCTGCAGCTCACCAATGCCAGAGGAGAGCGGAGAGGGTCGCGCATTGTTCACAGAGACCACACGGCCGCAGTGCGGCAAATCACTCGCAAGTACAACAGTGGTGATAAGGGTAATGTGTCACATCACACAGTTCTCTCCAGCCTTCTGCGTATAGGCTTGTGTAGCCGAAAACCAAGCCGGATCCCCATGCTCATTGCATGTCATCGCCAACAACTCATGGAATAAACCCCAAATCATCGAGATTGGACCGTGGATGTTTGGAAGAAAGTGGCCTGGTCTGACGAATCAAGATTCTTGGTACATCACGTAGAAGGCGGATGTGCTGATTATCAACGGAGTCTATCGTACCTGGATGCATCGTTGGGCAAAAACAGGCCGGCGGCGGCGGTGTTAATCTATGGGCGATGACTTCTTCGGATAAGTTAGACCCCATTATTCAATAGTACAATCCCTGACAGCTGTCAGGTATTTGAACATCGTTGAGGACCAAGTTCACCCATTTATGGCAATTGTGTTCCCTGCTGGTAATGGCCATTACTAACAGGATAATGCACAATGCCACACTGCTAGAATCGTCAAGGAGTGGTTCGAGGAACATGCTGGTGATTTTCTGTTAATACCCTAGCGTCTAAATTCACCCGACATGAACTCAATCGAACATTTCTTGTTCGACTTGAAAATGCGGGTTCGCGTTAAATAACCACCACCCCGAAATGTACGGGAACTGGAGGATATGCTGTTGACATTATGGTAGCAGATATCCCAGGATACCGATCGCCACTCATCGAATCGATGTCTCGCCGAGTAGCCGCTGTTTTGCGGTCTAAAGGGGGTCCTACAGCTTATTAGGTAGGTAGTCATAGTATAATGGTTCATCGGTGTATTTCATTTAAACATAAATGTACGTAAACATTACTTTTAATTAGTCGTGAAATCCCTTTTGCACATAAAAGTAAAATCGTAACTCGTTCAGATTCGTGACTAATATTTTTGTTCGAACCCTCGCTTTCGGGCACTACACCAGATATTGGACACAATCGTTCTACGCATTTGATGTACATGTTTGTAAACTTTTCCAGCAGGAACATGAATTTGCCTACCATTAGACAACTGGGCACATTTCGCTAAAAAAAAAAAAAACAGAAAGAAAAGAAAAACAGTATTACGCAAAATACATTCACCAGTTTTACCATCATGTTTGGTTACCTAAATAATGTAACAATTTGTTCCCTATGAATGCTCCATTACTTTTTGTAGCGTATCTAGTACGTGAGTCATTACATAACTTTTACAAACTTTTAATCGGCTGCGATTATAATTTAGAATATTCCAAGGTTTTATGAGACTTTTTCATGCAAATCTCATCTGAAAAGAAACTTCGTTCAATTTATATTCTGGGTGCCTAATTTTTCATTTAACATTTTACGTGTCCTCGAAGTTGGTTGCAGCTTGTCACTCTGGACTGGAAGTTTCAACACATGTTTTCTCTCGCTCTAAATTCGTTGGGAAAGGTTTGCTCTGAACACCGTGTTCCCGACTTGCAGTACTTTAATTTTTTTTCCTCAGCAGTTTCTAATTTGCTATCATTACAAAACGTAAAGAGCTGAATTGGCCACAAGCAACTAATTGCCACTATCACATTACCACATAGAGTTTTTTTAGCTACTTACTTTCGTCGAATTTCCAAGTTAACAATCATCACATGGCATATTTTTTCGGAGGGGGGGGTGCGGAGCGGTTGAAATGTTTTTTTTATTGGCAACTTTAAAATCTTTCGAGCAGCGTCATGACATTGGCTTTTATGAAAAAAAAACCTGTGCAAGAGAAGGTGTCGGACTATTTCAGAATGTGGTCTGTCAAATGAATTTTGAGATATCACTTTGTTAGTTTATGTTTGAATGGGCGCCGATTGCTGCACACATCATGTCGATATCAAGAGGAATATGATAATTAGCTCAAGAAAAAACAGTACATTTATACACGTACTTCATCATGCTTACAGAAGAAAAACAAATTCTGCTAGGACAGCCAAGTTTGTTTAACACTTTGACGGCTTTTGTGTGAAAAAAAAATGTAGCAAACGCTGTGTTGAGCCAAACACTGCTTTCGACACTCACACACACCCTCCCCCTACTCGATCTTCAAACTCCAGCTCCTTTCCTTCTGGTTGATCTCGTGTACCTTAACCTGCTTTTCTAATTGCAGTGCAACAATCAGTACAACATAACCAAATATACTATCAGTAGTTTTGGAGAGAAACCCGAAATTCGCTCTATACATTAATGCATTGTATATACGCTAAGCTATGCCATTATGTCTTAAAAGAAAAGTGTTTGATCAATGCATCCTTCCAGTGCTTACGTATGGTGCAGAGACGTGGACCTTAACTAAAAGAGACATACAAAGGCTGCAGACAACTCAAAAAAGCATGGTGAGGTGCATGATTGGTGTAACCAGGAGAGATAAGAAGAGGAACTCGTGAATCCGAAAAATGACAAGAGTGGAAGACATCATGATCAGAGTTAAATCCCTGAAATGGCAATGGGCTGGACATACTGCCAGAAGGACAGACCATCGATGGACAGCCGAAATTTTACATTGGATTCCAAGGGACAGGAAAAGACCCAGAAAAAGACCACATGGGAGATGGGTGGATGAAATTCGAAAGTATGCGGGAGTGACATGGAGGAGACTGGCACAAGACAGACCGTTGTGGAGGAAACTTGGGGAGACCTTCGTCCAGCAGTGGATTAATAATGGTTGACAATGATGATGATGATGATGATGATGATGATATACGCTAAGCAACCCCAAATGTTTACCTACGATAAAAAATATCAGATTGGATTATACCGTATATAACCATACGCATCTGCTTCTTTTTTTTTTTTTCACGAGATCTGCATCTGAATTACTACTTTTTGGGCTATTTGGTCTGCACAGTTACACGAATTGCTGGACTGCAGTGCAGTTTTGGAAAGTCTGTTTCAGCTACGGAAAAAATGCTTTTCTTCATTTGAAAGTAATTAAAGAAACATTAATTTTCGACTCAGTTTATCAATTTGCACTGAAATTCATTCTCGCGATTCTGGAAATTTTCAATTTTTTAAGATTTTGTTCGTAATTATTTTGTGTATGTAAATTTTGAACAAAAAATAATTTTGGCAGATTAGGATTACCCCTCTCACTAAAACCGAAGATATTATTGCAATTCTGAATTCAGCTATTGCAATAAAATTCGTAAGATTGGAATACAGTCCCCGACACTCTCTCCCAGAGAACGTAACCCTTGTAAATTCTGTATCATTTTTTTATAATATTCAATTTTACTAGGGATATCTTATGCAGCAGTCCAGAAAAATGGGTAAAATGATGTTAATTAATTATTACCTCAATACTAACACTAGAATAATTCGTAGGCTTGTTTTGAAAAGATATTTAAACAGGAAATGGTGATATTGACATTGACATACCGTTAATTTTAGGGTTAGAGTAACTTGATAATTTTTTGCAATAGCAAGCCAAAAAAATCCGCTTCCAGGGCATTTTAGCGATCGCCAGTCCGCCACTGCTATCTAATGATGTATTATTTATTACGCTACGATTATCAGTTTCGAAGATATAAGCGTTCAAGGTGTGACATGTTTTCCTTCCCTTTCGTGCTCCCGATGTTACCCCTTACCCAGCGCGGAGAAAGATGTAGTTCTACATAAAAAACAGCGGAGCTTTAACTAGTCCTTTAACATGTTTGCTAAGCTTTTGCTGGCACCTAAGGTCTCTCCCGAGTTTCGACTTACATGCAGAACCGACAGAGGGCAACACACTTCAGTTGCTGCAGAAGGAGGAGTTGCACTCTCTGTTCTTGAGACGTAGTCACTCTGGTTGCATAGAGAGGTCCTAAAACAGAAGCTTGCCTTTGGTTTTGAATCATTTAAATTAAAGAAAAGTAAACAACACATTCCATACCAGAAAAAAGTTTTCATGAAATGTTTGCTGAAAGATCTATGCTCCTATAGTAACACATTAAAATAGTGTTGCGAAGAGAAATAAGTACGCCGCCCCGGTGGCGCAGTGGTCTAAGGCGCCAGCCTCTGATCATTCGTCCGTAAGGGGTCCGGGTTCGAATCCCGGTCAGGCATGGATGTTGTGTTTGTCTTACGGCACTGGCTCTCTCCCTTCCCTGGAACCAGTGACCCTAAATTAGGGACGGGCGACTGCTTATAGCCCATTGAGTTGCTCACGGTGGTCGTTAAACGTCCAATCAAAAAAAAAAAAAAAAAAGAAATAAGTACACAAAATATAAATATGGAAGTTATAATGATAAGGAATATAGTCCATTTAACATCTCACTTGGTAAAGTTATGTAAATGGCATCTAATATTTAACATATGTAAAAACATGTTAAGGGAATTTTTGTTTTAATATGTGCCACTAGCCAGTAACATGTACACCAAGGAGCTTAATAAATATGGGCAATCATATATAATGCATAAAGTCGTTTTAGTAAGGTAATGTCTGACCCCGCCGCCCCGGTGGCGCAGTGGTCTAAGGCGTTGGCCTCTGATCATTCGTCCGAACGGGGTTCGGGTTCGAATCCCGGTGAGGCATGGATGTTGTGTTTGTCTTACGGCACTGGCTCTCTCCCTTCCCTGGAACCAGTGACCCTAAATTAGGGACGGGCGACTGCTTATAGCCCATTGAGTTGCTCACGGTGGTCGTTAAACTTCCAATCAAAAAAAAAAAAATCAAAAATGTCTGACCCCAAGACTAAAACTACCAATTTAAAAAACTGAGGCCGCAATGTTTGAGTAAGATATCTCAATAAGAAAGACAATTTAAGATATTCAGAGACAGGGAGACAACTCTGCTGAAGCATCTCCGTTCATAGGACCGACAGAAAGGAGGCAAATAGGAAATAATATTGGTAAATGTGTAGATTAGGGTTCTAAATTATTTCGTCGGAAAAATATTAGTATCTTGAAAAAGTTCGACGCACACATTTTAGTGTATGAAAATTAATGACAAATGGTGCAGAAATTTCATATTTTAAATGTCTGTTAAATATTTGTATCGCAATATTCACCTGTAAGTACGACTCTGGGAAGAGAAGCTGCGGTAAGCCTAACGCATCAGTCCGGCGACGATGTGAAGTTTGCTTCGTTAAAAGGAAGGTTCGTTGCTGTACCGAAATGACGGGAGGAAGAGTACAAGAGAAAGCGGTTACATTGTTTGCAGGACAACGAATAATGTTGTATTCATGCGCTATAGTAAATAGGTCTACATTATCCACCCTTTATTTTGTTGTATCCTTTTCATAGTTGGCAGGAAAAACCAGATAAAACCTCTATGATTTGCAAACGATACGTATCAGTAAGACAGAAACTTACTGCGAACAAGGCATTAACAGAGCCAAAAGCACACTGGCACAACAAAGCAGTTACGAATGAAAGCCGCTCAAAGCACAACCGAAAGTAATACTTCCCTAGTTTTCTGTAAAACATAGAAGGGCATATTCGTACTTTGTATTTCGAATCAG
This sequence comes from Macrothele yani, assembly GCA_039090855.1. Lineage (NCBI taxonomy): Eukaryota > Metazoa > Arthropoda > Arachnida > Araneae > Macrothelidae > Macrothele > Macrothele yani. The sequence goes on from CM077021.1 coordinate 41,295,337, forward strand.
GAAATCATATGCGAAAGAACGAAAAATGTTTCAACATCGGCTTTAAAAACAATGGCAAACATGAGCGAACTACTGTATGTTCTGTAGTGTATGAGAACTACATGGTTTACTCTCCTGGCAAGAACATATGCGGTTTCATTTGTAGTCGTCAGCGTGTGAATTACACGCCGAGGCATAGAATCTTCCTTTCAACGCAGCTAATCTTCACATCGTCGCCGTAACGATGCGTTAAGCCTACCGCAGCTTTTCTTCACAGCGTCATACTACAGGTAAATATTACGATATAAATCTTTAAAAGACATTTAAAATATGAGATTTCTGCACCATTTGCCATTATTTTCCATACTCTAAAATCTGTACGTCGCACTTTTTCTACGTACTAACATTTTTCCGACGAAATAATTTAGGACACTAATCTACATATTTATCATAATATTGGCATTAGCTCTACGTGTAGGAATAAGTAATCTAAAACTATACAAGGAAGAGAGCGCTTCCTAAAGCTAATGCCCTTCTTAGTTCAATAGAGATAACACCACTTCACACCAGGTATTTGCAAGCCAACCTGTGTGCAATAAATGCTCATTTCGTGAAGTTGTTTAAGCTCCATTTAATTTAGAATCTGCGAGCTTCTCCTTAAGGTTGAAGAACACAACGTTTAGTCACTATGAATTATGTTATATTCTTTGTCGACTACGGTTTCTTTGTTCTTCGGCTCAGCATGTCCTAAGGAATCACAGCACGCCAAATCCGTTGTTAAAAAGAAAAGTATGATTTATTGTGATTAAACTCTGTTTTCTTCAACCTTAGGCACTGCACAATGTTTGTAATCTGAGAAGGAAAGGCCACAATATGGCTACCACTGATCCAACTGAGATTTTGCTATATTATTCTACGTACAAAATGAGGAAAAATGCATTTTGGTTAATTTCGCAATCTCTTTAATTCAGAGATATCGCGCCGAAAGGTGCAATACAACATAAAGCTACGCATATATTCTGTGCCAATATGTGCCGAAAGAGGATACTTCCTGCTGTACATTTAAGTTTCAACCGTAGTTTACTCAAAACATAGAATTTGCGCAATCGGGGTTTTGGCGTTTCACAAATATATTAGGTTTAGTTCAAACGCACAGTCCTACATCGTAAAGAAGTATTATGGAAGAAAACTTGACATCTCATCGCAATATTCTCTCGTTGCGTGCTAACCGTTATTTAACTATTTGTCTAAAGTACCCAGAATGCTCTAACCAAGCTCACTGTGGTTGAATATGCTAATTTCGGGAACACTTCACATAGCTCTTAGGTTTTCTTGCTTATGTCATCTGCGTAACTTAACGTTGTACTGTACCTTTTGGGGGCGACATCTCTGAATTCAAGGGACTGCGAATTGAACGAAAGTGCGTATTTTCCTCTTTTTGTACGTAGAATAATACAGCAAAATCTCAGTTAGATCCGCGGTAGCCAAATCGCGGCTTTCCCTTGTAAGATTTATAGACAGCTCTTAATTTTTTTTACAGATCAGCTGTGGATACTTGTACAGCCACATCAGATAATGTTAAATTTGCCGCCTAGAAGATTGACGGCTAAAGCTTAGCCTACATTTGACCTATGACACAAATTAAATAAATGAAGACAGGCATCGAATCTTTCGAAATGACATTGCAATCGAATTGTCAAAGCGTGCGATACAGACTTCACTTACCTTAGCTTCGTTGACTGTAGATGGAAACTTTCTGTCCTCCGCCAGTATCCATTCAGGGCTTCCTGGGATTTTGTTGGAGCAGAGGAATTCGGCTGTCTGTTCTGCATAGGAAACTAAATTTTTACAATAAAATTTAGACTAAAAAAAATTCCATAAACTTAAGGCAAGGTGTGATGTATTCCAAATTGTGCAGTATGACGGCGTACGGTAACGATGAAAGGCAAAAGCACTCTGATACTAAACGTACGTTAATCTAGGCAACGTACTGTACATTGTCTGGATCAAATCACCGTTAGATCACTTTACTCATTATGTCAATGAACTACTTATTCCTGAAACCTTTTTTACTCGTTCCTTTTATTTGAATTATTTGGTAGGGCGCCAAAAACCACCACCTCCTTAAAGCTATAGGCCCGCGCACCGAATACCGGAAGTTGGGCGACGTAGGAGAGGGTAGTCTGGTAATCCGTGGCAAGTGGTCGAGCTTGCTCGAAGATTTAAAGCTAATGACAAGTAATTAAATTGTGTTTGTAACACACAAAGAACTACACAAACATAAATATTTGTACATTGGCAGTTTTCCTGAATACTTCTTGAAAAATCAAATTTCAGGAAATTTATGCCAATAACTACTCATTTTTTTACAGATAAAGATGAATGTTTATACACTGCTGGACAATTGCTAAGGACGGATCATAAACGGCTATATAGCGCATAAAAAAGTAAGTGTGGTTGGATGCCAAGTGAAATAAAATAATGTCAGAATGCCAGGACATTACAAGAAAGAGAATTTATTGTGCTCTGAAATCCAGAAGGCTTTGGAACGTGTTCAAGGGACAAACAGGCCATTTTGTGCAGAATACGTAAACGTGAAAAAAATGCAATTACCGTCCGCAGGCGTTCTGGCGTAAGATGTCAATACGGGATATGGCCACCATGGAGGGCGATGCAAGATTCCACACGTCGTGTCATGCTTTGCACAACATTATCAAGCAGCTGTTGGGGTAATTTATCGCATTCCTCTGTCAGTGCACGGATGAGGGTGTCCTTGTTTATTGGAGGGCATTGGCGACCAGCAAGACTCCTCCCCAAAGCATCCCACACATTTTCAATGGGATTCAGATCGGGAGAACGTGCTGGCCATACGAGGCGTTGAATATTCTCGCCCTCAAGACACTCCTGGACAGCGACTGTTCGATGACATGTTGCGTTGTCGTCCATGAAAATGAATCTATCACCGACAGCACCAAGGAACATGCGAACATGAGGTAGCAGAACATCATTAATGTATCGTTGGCCAGTCATAGTCCCAGTTGGAAGCATATGTAGGGACGTACGGCCATTGATCATGATGCCAGCCCATACCATGACACTACATGTCGGATATCGGTCCCTTTCCTGTATGTTTGCTGGACAATATGCAGTACCACTATCACGCCAGATCAGTTGTCGTCGACAATCAGACGATAGACTGTATCTACTCTCATCTGAGAAGAGGACAGCAGACCAGTCGTTATAAGTCCAATTGCGATGTTGATGGCACCATTGCAAATGGGCGGTACGGTTACGTCTGGACAATGGGATGCACACAACAGGACGGCGGGCGTATAGTCCTCCTTCATGCAAACGTCTGGCGACAGTTTTTCGGGAGATCCGCTTGCCAGTAGCAGCCGTAAACTGATTTGCTACCTCACTAGCTGTGCTGCGCCGGTGTCTTTTGTTGATAGCACTATGTACCGATCTTCTGCAGGTGTCGTACTGCAAACACGACCTCCCCGTGACGTTTGCTACACTCTCCATTTGTTTGAAATGATTTCCAAAGCCTTGAAACAACACTGTGGCTGACGTCGAACTCCCTGGCAACATCTGTTATTTTTCGCCCTTCTTCAATCTTGCCAATAATACGGCCACGCGTAAAATCATCTAAGTGATATCGGGAAGACATACTGAAAATTGCAAGTTCGTCAATTGATTCTTTCCCTTTCAACTTTGCGTTTGAACAACAACGGTCAATACGCGTCAGATCCTTTATATCTCTTATCAGCGCTATGACGTCACGAACAAGTTCGGCAATCCAAAATTTGCATACGCTCAACACGTCTTACTGTATCCCGCACTTATGCTAATTTCCACATATTCCTGCCTTCCATTTTATGGTTGCTATCATTGCTATTGTCATCCGTCCTTAGCAATTGTCCGGCAGTGTATTATGGATCCAAATAGTTTTGTTTAATGCTACTAATATACTTAATACATAAGTTTTATTCTTTGACAAGGTAACTTTTTCTAAATAGTGCTCTGGAAGACAAAAATTGTAATCTTTATTTTTGCTTACCAAAATGAAGTTGTCCAAACACGCAACTAGATGGTACTAAATTTAAAAGAAACTTGTTGCGTCATTAAAATGTCGTTATTGTACATTTAATAATGTAACAATTGCGTAATTTTATTAGAAACTTAATTTATTGAATGCAATCAGTCGATCAAGCAGCAATTCACTGCATGCATGTTGAAAAGTGTTTATTGAGCCTTTGCTAATAATCTAAAACACACAGGGGAAAATTCAGGTTTTTCTTCTTAACCGTTTTTTATATATTAGTTAACATGGATTGCAGATAAATTGCTAGTTCCTGTCTGATAGGAAAATACATTTTTACTAAAGGAATTGTTTCATTACTCAATATTTCGTAGCCGTAAGCTCGCAATGGATGAAAAATCTGATTCCTTAAATGCGTCAATTGACATCTTTTGAAACGACGGCGGTACTTCGTAATGGGCCCTTAAACTAATCTTTCAAGTACAAGAATAATTTGTTCACAAGTACATGAATGACTCGGTGAACTGCCGCCCCGGTGGCGCAGTGGTCTAAGGCGCTGGCCTCTGATCATTCGTCCGTAAGGGGTCCGGGTTCGAATCCCGGTGAGGCATGGATGTTGTGTTTGTCTTACGGTACTGGCTCTCTCCCTTCCCTGGAACCAGTGACCCTAAATTAGGGACGGGCGACTGCTTATAGCCCATTGAGTTGCTCACGGTAGTCGTTAAACCTCCAATCAAAAAAAAAAAAAAAAAAGACTCGGTGAACTATGACGACACTATAACTTCAAGTGAAACTATGACGACAGTTTATAATTCGATTACGGGAATGGTTTATCACTTCTAGTGAAATGACAGCGATGCTTTCATTAAGTTGACGAATCTGTCTTGCTTACACTTTTACGTCGGAATTATTGCTACTATAGACTTTACGCTGTAATTTCTTTTTCTTCTGTATTTTAAAAGTTTATAAGACAAACGTGTAAACTCTGCAACTTTTTGAAAAAACTAACACAGAAGTCCTTATTTAAATGCAGTGAAACTCTAAAGAATGCGTGTCTTGTTTAGTTGTACGTAAACACTCGTTCACTTCGCACATCGCCGTGCCACTTTTTGCATCTCTCTCTCCCCAACTACGGACTGCCCTAGTGACGTCTCAATTAGGTGCGCGGGGCTGTAAGTTATAAGGGGGTGATGCAAAAACACATGATATGTTTTGTCTGCAGTAATATATTAAAATAATAAAACACATATTTTTTATATGTAATTTTTTTTTGCCTCCTGTTGTAAGAATTGTCCGTGTTTTCTTCCTGCTGGGCTAGCTTCCGGCAGAATAAAACGTCACATATAGGTTACGAACTTTCTAGTGTCTCGAGACGAGTCTGGCGTCTCTCTATTCGTTAGCTCATTGCGCCACTTAAGTGGTGCAGACAAATGGATGCGTTCCATATTATTCGGCCGCCCCGGTGGCGCAGTGGTCTCTGATCATTCGTCCGTAAGGGGTCCGGGTTCGAATCCCGGTCAGGCATGGATGTTGTGTTTGTCTTACGGCACTGGCTCTCTCCCTTCCCTGGAACCAGTGACCCTAAATTAGGGACGGGCGACTGCTTATAGCCCATTGAGTTGCTCATGGTAGTCGTTAAACCTCCAATTAAAAAAATATATATTATTCGGGTGACGGCAGAAGGTGGTTGCTGCGGACGGCTCTTAATTCACTGTTGTCTCTGTTAGATTGCCCCTTACTGTTGGAAAATTTTCAACATCTTAATGTGTTTGGAATATGCAGGGCCGGATGGAACTTTTGCGGAGCTCGGGGCCAAATTTCTAAGCCAGGCCACGAGCGAAATTTCCTTGCGGGCCCTAGAAGATGAATCTCATAGTTTAATAAAGTCATGAGGAAGTCCTTATGTAAAGAAAAATGGTGTTCTCATATTGCTGTGAGCTTATTGAAAATAAGTATAATATGGACTCAAAGTGCAGAGAGAGAGAGAGAGAGAGAGAGAGGAAGGAAGAATGAGTGAAAATGGCGGAAATATACGATTTCTTTCAGGGGAGAAGGGGTTCAGGTTGCAGTATGGTTTTTATATAGCAATTTTCTTACAAAATGAAAGAAACGAAACTTTTAACTAATCTTCGTAGCAAGCATTTTTGCATAGCAAACATTTTTGCTTAGCGAATAATAATTATCTCTCTTAAATAAATTTGTTCATATATATATATATATATTTCCTGGTACATGTTTTAGTGATTGATTTTTGAAACATGGTGGAATACCTGACGAATTAGGGACTTTTTTAACCTTTTATACGCTCTCATGTATGACTACTGTTTTTTTTAATTTCTAGAACTTTTTTTTTAAAGTCGTTGAACATTTGGCCTGCATATACAGCTGTTGTTTTTCTTTTCTTTTTAACACGTCTTTTGTAAAAAAGATGGTGCTTATGTTATCAGTTTGTCCGTCCGTCCGTCGGTCTGTGGACAGCATATCTCTGTAACTATTAATCTGATTTCAAAACTTCTTTCTTCATCGGGAAGCTCGAAACATGGGAATGATGATCCTTCATTTCGTTTTCCTTATGATGTGCAGTTTCGTCGCAAGAGGGTGAAAATGCAGATGATATCAAATTCAAAATACATTTTATTCCATATAATAAAACATCAGATGCTTGTAAACATCAGATTGAACAAATTATTTTACCTTCCGATTCCATTTATGTCGAAGACTATTTTAGGAATTGTCACTTTCCAAGTTACGTATAGTTTTTCAGCTACGGGGCGTAAAGTAAAATAGCGTTTTCCACGATATCTCTGCTTCTAAAACTCGAATTCAAAATATTCTTTTAGAAGCTGATACAGTTCTTGATGAGAAATCGTCTGCATATAATTTTTAATTTTTGGAAAAGATGGTTTAGCTACCAGAAGGCGTAAGTGTTAGTTTCTGCTTCCCATGCATTCGCAAAGAACTTTGATCTTCTAAAATCTCGATTGAAAAACTCTTCCGTGGGCAGACAGCACTCACGTCGATAAAACTTTTCGCAATATATTCTTTTTAAAATAATGTGGGGTTTCTCCGCAAGGGGGCGTATAGTTATATATATATATAAGGTCAGGTGATACGTAACATCACAGCCTCTCCTTGACAAATGTCAACCCCGCCTTCTCGTGGTGCATCCTGTTCCCACTAAAGGGGCTCTGACAACCGCCAATAGCGGTATAACTATACCATCGGGATTAGAGGAAATTCTATCCCACACTCACCACCCGCTTGGCCAGCGTGGTGAGTTATGGCCAAACCCCTCCAAAATGATTCCACAACTTAAATCTTGGCCCTCAGTCTCCGGCAGCTGGAATGTACCTGGCCAAGGCAGCGGCCAGTGCGACATGAAGGCATAGGGTGCTAAGAATCCCCGGAGGACCGGACTAGGCTGCCATCTGATGCAGACCTTGGCTACGTACAATGGACGCTCCCTATCTTCTGATTCAAGGCTTCTTGAATTGGAAGAGGAACTACAAAGGATCAAGTGGGACATCGTGGGGCTAAGTGAGGTAAGGAGAAAAGGAGAAGATCTCATCGAACTGAAAAGTGGACATCTCTTCTACTATCGTGGGACAGATACTGGCAGAACTAGTGGTGTTGGATTTATAATAAACAAGAAACTGAAGGATAAAGTTGTAGAAGTTGAAAGTTCCTCTGACAGAGCTGCACGACTTGTTATCCAACTCTCGAAAAGATACCAGGCTCAGATTATTCAAACTTATGCACCCACCACAAGTCATCCTGAAGAAGAAATTGAAGAATTTTATGAGGAAATTTGTCATCTAAATAATAAAGGTAAGCAGCATTTGAAAATAATTATGGGAGATTTCAATGCAAAAATAGGGCAACGGCAACAGAATGAAACTTCAGTAGGTAAATTTGGTCACGGCAACAGAAACCAGCGTGGAAATACTCTCATTGAGTTTGCAGAGGCAGAAGGGTTTTTCATCTTGAACTCCTTCTTCAAGAAAAAGCCACACAGGAAATGGACTTGGAGACATCCAAATGGGACGACAAGTGAAATTGATTTTATTATGTGTAACAAAAAATTCGTCATAGAAGACTGCAGTGTGCTAAACAAGTTCAACACAGGTAGTGACCATAGATTGGTGAGATGTAAGATGCACCTCAACACTAAACTTGAACGTGGCAAGCTCATAAGACAAACAAAATCTATTGACATAACCAACCTTAAAAAACACCATAATACCTTCAAATTGGAACTGAAGAACAGGTTCTCTGCTTTAGAAGGCCTAACATCGGAAGAAGTGGACATCTCTGAAGTTAACAGAAAAGTAACCAAAGCTCTTATGGAAACAGCAACAAAATTAGCTGGGTCTAAGAACAAGTTGCATGTAAACAAATTATCAGGAAAAACGAAAATGTTGATGCAAAAAAGAAGAGAGACGAGGACAACTAAAGAAGATGCGACTTCCAAAGTGGAATATATAGAGCTATGCAAGACAGTAAGAAAAAGTATCACTGAAGACGTAAGAAAATTCAACTGTGAACTAGTGAGGAAAGCAATTGAAAACAACCAAAGCCTAAAGATAGCAAAGGGACATCTCAGTAAGGGAAGAAAACAGTTTATGGCACTGAGAAAAGAAGATGGTTCTATAACAAGAAATAGAGGCGAAATTTTGACAAGAGTGAAAGATTTCTACTCCAAATTATATGAAAGGGATGATACATGCACTCCAGACATCATGAAAGATACCAGTACCAGAGTTCCTCCAGTCCTTCCAGCAGAAGTTGCACATGCAATCAAGAACATGAAGTGGGGAAAAGCTCCAGGAGAAGATGGAATTACTGTAGACATCATACAAGAAGCAAGTGGAGAAATCGAAACAGTACTCGCCCAAATTTTCACTCGATGCCTTAATGAAGGAAAGATTCCTGAGGATTAGAACACCGCTACAATGATCCTGCTACATAAGAAAGGTGACATTGAGGATCTCGGAAACTACAGACCTATCAGCCTCCTATCAGTAGTTTATAAAATCTTCACTAAAGTTCTTTCACACCGCTTGAAGGTAACACTGGACATGGCTCAACCGAGAGAACAAGCTGGATTCAGGAGTGGCTACAGCACAATAGATCATATCCACGTGCTGAGAGAACTAATTGAAAGAGCGAGGGAATATGAACTTCCATTGTGCATGGCTTTTATCGATTATGAAAAAGCCTTTGATTCGGTGAAACCATCAGCAGTTACAATGGCTCTGAAAACCTGCGGTATTGAAGATGCATACATAAATATTATTAATAACATCTATGAAAATGCAAGTGCAAAGATTCGGCTGTTTGAAAATACAACACACGCAAAAATTGGAAATGAAGTGAGACAAGGTGACACCATATCTCCGAAGCTCTTTAATGCCACATTGGAGGGTGTTTTTCAGTCGCTGAGCTGGGAAAACAAGGGGATAAAGATTAATGGAGATTATCTAACCCACCTTCGTTTTGCTGATGACGTAGTCATTTTTGCAACTACCCCATCAGAGCTGCAGAGTATGATCCAGGAACTTGCTGACAAGAGTAAAGAAGTGGGATTAAAAATGAACTTTCAGAAGACAAAAGTGATGTTCAATGCTTTTACAAGAAATGAAGATTTATCGATTGATGGAGAAAAGCTGGAGATAACAGACACGTACGTTTATCTTGGACAGCAGATATCAAGTGAGGGTCACATTGATGAAGAAATTAATCGGCGTACAAAACTTGCCTGGAGAGCTTTTGGAAGAAACAGCATAATTTTCAAGAGCAATATGCCATTATGTCTTAAAAGAAAAGTGTTTGATCAATGCATCCTTCCAGTGCTTACGTATGGTGCAGAGACGTGGACCTTAACTAAAAGAGACATACAAAGGCTGCAGACAACTCAAAGAAGCATGGAGAGGTGCATACTTGGTATAACCAGGAGAGATAAGAAGAGGAACTCGTGGATCCGAAAAATGACAAGAGTGGAAGACATCATGATCAGAGTTAAATCCCTGAAATGGCAATGGGCTGGACATACTGCCAGAAGGACAGATCATCGATGGATAGCCGAAATTTTAGATTGGATTCCAAGGGACAGGAAAAGACCCAGAATAAGACCACATGGGAGATGGGTGGATGAAATTCGAAAGTATGCAGGGGTGACATGGAGGAGACTGGCACAAGACAGACCGTTGTGGAGGAAACTTGGGGAGATCTTCGTCCAGCAGTGGATTGATAATGGTTGACAATGATGATGATGATATATATATATATATATATATATAATATTTTTGTCAATATCTGTGCGTATAAAAGTCTGATTTGAAAAATTCCTTCTTTGTTGGATAGAGTTTACGGTGGGAAATGTTGTTTTATATAATTTCAAAATTTCCAAGTAATTCATAGACTTTCGGCTAGGGGCGTAAAGTTAATTTGCGTCTCCCTCGGTATATCTGCTTATAAAGCTCCGATCTGAAAATTTCTTTCTGCAGCGGATACAGCTCTTGAAGGGAAATCGTTTGCATATAATTTCTAATCGTTGGTAAAGATGGCTTGGGTACCAGGGTGCGTGAGATTTAATTTCTGCTTCTGATGCACTTGCCGCAAAATCTGAGCTTCCCAAATTTCAACTGAAAAAAAAACATTCGTGGGCCGATACAACTCACGTCGATAAACATTTTCGGAATATTTCCTTCTTAAAATAATCCCTGGTTTTTCTGCCTGGGGGCGTAGACATATATAATATTTTTGTCAATATCTCTGGTTGTATGAGTCTGATTTGAAAATACCTTCTTTGTTGCATTGCGGTTCCAGTACGAATTGTTTTTCATGTAATTTCAAAATTTTAAGGAAATTCATAGACTTTCCGCTAGGGGGCGTTAAGGTAATTGCGTTTTCCCAGATTAAGGTAAATTGCGTTTTCCCTGCTTCTTAAACTCCGATTTGAAAAATTCTTTCTGCATCGGACAAGCTCCTGATGGGAAATATTTTGCATATAATTCATAATATTTGGTAAAAATGGTTTGTCCACCAAGGGAGCGCAAGTGTTAATTTCTGCTTCTAATGTATTTGCAGCAAAGTTTGAGATTGAAAAAATTTAAAATACTTTCGTGAACTGCATCTTTCTCGTTCGTGAACCACATCGAACAACCACTTTCTTTCGTGAACCACATCGAAGAACCATTATTCTTTCGTGAACCACATTGAAGAACCATTATTCTTTCGTGAACCACATCGAAGAACCTTTCGAGAATACTTTCTTCTTAAAATAATGCATGTTTTTTCCGCAATGGGGAGTACATGCATAGCTTATTATTGTCCATAGCTCCGCTTGGACAAAAATAAGCTATGCTTGAAGTCCGATTTGAGTCCGATTTCAAAAATTCTTTCTTTGTTTTGAACGTTTCCGCTGAAAAATGTTTCTCATGTAACTTCAACTTTTTCTTAACTCACAAGTCTGCCACTAGTGGTCGTAAGTTCACGTTTTCGTTAATAGGAATATCTTCGGGACTAAAATCCCTATTGAAGAACTTCTTTTTCGGTCAGATACTACCAACTAAGCAAATCTGTTTTTCTCAATATCTCTGCTACTACATGTCCGATTAAAAAAATTCTTTCAAAACCGGATGCCATTTACCTTCTGGAACACTTTATCTTAGTACATGGGGAATTTTGCAGTTCACATTTCTGTCGGTAGGAGATGTTTGTGTTCTTAAATTTGCAGCTGTATCACAGCTTCTAAAAACACTATTGAGAAATTTTTTTGTTTATTGTATGCCATTCGCTATAACAGAGATGTTAAGCATTATCGTTTTTAAATAATGCAAAGATTTCCCGGTAGGTGCGTAAAGATCGAAACTTCTTTTTTGCTATCTCTGCTTCCAGGAGACGTATTTGAAAAGTTATTTTCCCTTAGCACAGCTTTTTTCATGAAGAATATGTTTCGCCTATTTTCAATTTTGCCATTAAGCGAAATTCCTCCGCTAGCATACGTGGGCTTATATCATGTTCCCGTTTCTATATTTCTTTTTTTAACTGTTCGATTTGAAAATCTCTTTTTCTCTGATACCTTCCTTGTGCTAAGAAAACGTTTTGTGTGATATTTGTTAATTTTCGTAAGATGCTCAGCCGCTGGTAGAACTAAGTAGATGTTTCTATTTGTGGATGTTTTACCAATTGCAAAGACCGGCTGATCGTTTTCCTACCCGGTTCCATTGATTTTGATTAGCTCTGATAAATTTAATTCGCATCAGAACGTATTCAAAATACGTGATCATTACAACCGAAAATTCGGTGTCATATTTCTTGTTTATAAATGTATCTGGTTTACACACAAATTTTTGAACATGTGTTAACAGTACGGAGTCACATGATGAAATTTAATTTGCACTTTCATGAATGTGGAAAAGTTTCAAGTGATTAAAATAATAATTTGAAATGTGCAAATCTCAGTGTCCGTACAGCGAAGAGCAGTAACCTATTGGAAAGTAGGGAATCACAAAATTAACGAAAAATATTATAAAAATATCTTTTTAAGACCTCGCGCTTCACAACTCAAAAAAAAGGTAGCAGTAAATGTAAGGAATTCTAGCAAAAAAAAATGTTTTTTTTTCTAAACTGCGGTGCCCAGTGGAGATGCGGAGCTCGGGCAATTGTCCAGCCGACCCAGCTCTCAGTTGTTGCGTAAACGCACTAAGAAGTAAAGTCATTGGTTTTGATTTTTATGTCTTCCGACTGTCATTGAAGCTTTGTTAAGTGTTGTTTAATTTTTTATTCCAAGTCAGGTAAGGAAGACTGGGTGAACCGAATTTATTTCTAAATTACTTCTAAATTTACTAATCTTTACCTTTGGCCAAGATTTTTGTTCACCCATATGAAACCTGACTGGGTGTGGTCAGTGGTCGGTGAAGTCTTTCCCTGAAGAGTGGTTACGGACTGCTGACTACGTTTTGTTCTTGTATTCATTTTTACTGTGGTTCTTTGAAGTTTCCTTTTGCTTGTTGTGTGGTTCTGTGGTTTGCTTTTCCGTTGTTTAGAGGGTTCTTTTCTTGTTGTTTTGTGTGTTCATGGTGTTGTGATGTAGAGTTGACATGAAGTTTTTCATATATATATATCGGCAGCGCATGTGACGCAAGCAAGGAGGGTTCGTAGCGCTGTGTCTGACAGGCTATGTAAGGTCGACCCGTTGCTCGTGCTTGCCCTTCTGTCTCATGCTGTTGTGTTGGTTTCATCATTTGCAAGTGTAGTATGCCTCGGAGAAAAGGTCAGCAGCAATTCGAGCATTTGAAGGAGTTTGAGAAGGGTCGCATCGTCGGGCACCGAGAAGCGGGATGTTCTTATCGCCGTATTGCGTCCCATACCGGTCGTACTGATATCACGATAGCACGCTGTTGGCGGCAGTGGATAAACCAAGGCACACAGAAGCGACAGAATGGTCTGGGAGACCTAGACGAACCACGGAGATGGAAAGAACATACGGGATGTCTAACTTGTACAGAGTGACCCAACAGCCACGACTTCGGATATTCAGCGAGCAGTAGTGCACTCCATGTATTGTCCGATTAGTGCCAGCAGCATTGGCAGCCGGCTGTACGACGTACGACTAGACGCAAGCAGACAGCTACACGACTGCACTTAACACTATTGCCTTGTCGCCAAAGACTGAAATGGTGTCGTGCCTGACTGTCATGGAGCTACTCAGAATGGCAGTGAATGATATTCAGTGACGAGTCCCGCTTTTGTCTAGGAGGCGACGACAAACTAATTCGTGTGTAGGGACACCGTGATCAGCGTCAAAATGAACGGTTTGTTGTCGAGCTTCACACGACCAAAAGGCCTGGGGTCATGGTGTGGTGTGCAATTGCCTACGATGCCCGATCACCTTGGTGTTCATTACAAACACTTTGACAGCCCAACGTTGCGTTCATGAGGTCCTGCAACCAGTAGAGCTACCTTTTCTGAAACCTAACTCCGGTGCGATTTTCTAATAAGACAACGTTCGTCCGCATACTGAAGCTGTCTCGAGAGCTTGCATTCTAGGCACTGACAGTCTATCATGGACAGCCGCTTAGCCAGACCTATCGCCGACTGAAAATGTGTGGGATGCTATTGGACGCGCTATCCACACTCCACCCCTAACACACAATCTGCAGGAACTGCGTGAGAAGTTTCAAGCTTCATGGGATTGTTTATAGCAGGACACCATTAGGAACCTGAACAACTCCATGCCAAGGCGTCTGGCATGCTGTGTCGGCAAACATGGCGCCCCGACGTCATACTGTAAGGCACAACTTATTGGCGTGTAGCTCAATAAATTTTGTTCCTGGTAACCTTTACTTTCCACCTGAATAGCATTACAATCCGACCCGTCTTACTGGATGCAACGTTTTTTCACGATGAGTGTATTTGTGCGCGAAAATGACTGTTATGTATACGAGGGAAACGGTGGCTGTAGAGGATTGTACGAGGTACCAGATGGGCCCCATTGCGTGAAGTGAAACAGCGGTTTTGATAACTGAATTTGCGCATACACAATGCGGCGCACATTGCGCGAATTTGGTGTAACAGCTGACATCCTTCAGGGTAACACTACTTTCTGATAAAGCTGACAAACATTTTTGAAGTGAGCGCGTGTGTACAAAATCTCGACCCTCGGAGACTGAAAAGAATGCGACTGTTGTGATGTATCACATTTTCAGTTAAAATACGCTGTCAAACTGCCAGATCAGGCTTCCGTATTACAAATCTATGGTTCCCGGTTCCTAGCATTATGTGTGTATGGTGACAAGATTCAAGCTTTATGGGATGGCATGAAGCTTGAATCTTCTCACTCATTAAGCCCATCTGTTTTCAGTGCAACCATTGGTTTGCATTACACCTATGGAACATCGTTTGGATGCCATGAGGTTTTAAAACACCGTTGAAGAACATGCACCCCGCATATGTGCATCGCATTTCTTGATGGACAGGACTACTTCAAACAGGACAATGCACGGTACTACGAGGCTCGCATCAGCACAAATTTGTTTCAGGAGCACAGGAATGACTTCAAAATGTAAAAATGTTTAAACGTCATCAATTAGACTTCGTCTATTGTTATTGGTATGGTGGCTTCATGTATCGTTCCCTTGGAATGATGGCTTCATCTGTTAATACTCAAAAAGTTCATGTGTTGTTACTGGCTAACTAATACTAATATAACAAAACCTAAAGATTTTAGTCGCTATGATGGCAACTATTGGATGGCCAAATGAATGACAGTCCCTTGGTATGGTGGCTTTATCTGTCGTTATCGGAATTTTTGAAATTTGGTTTCTAACGGAGATTTCACATCTTTTATAATTTTCATTTTTCATATTGTACTTGCTTTTATCCTTTCTCCTGTGTAATGGTTTTGCTTTCATGTGATCTCTGATACATATTTTTCAGTTTGCTTTTCTGCTAATACTGAGTGAGGTCAGGTGTCTTTATTCGCTAACTAAAATTAATATGCTAAAACATACTTAGTTATTTTTGTTAAGTGATTATATACACTGACGGAAAAAAATCCCAACACCACGAAAAAATAGTTGTAGAGGAATGAAATGGCGGCAATACATTCGTATAGGTAAAATATTTAATCGATTAAGGTTTCAAGATCACAGCTTATTGTAAGCGTGAGAAGAGCCATTTTAAATGGGAAATGCTGGTACATTAATAACCGGTGTAACCGCCAGAATGTTGAATGCAAACACGCAAACGTTCATGCATTGTGTCGTACAGGTGCTGGATGTCCGTTTGTGGGATGGAGTTCCATGCCTGTTGCACTTGGTCGGTCAATACAGGGACGGTTAATGCTGGTTGGGGGTGACGCTGGAGTTGTCGTCCAATGATGTTCCATACGTGCTCGATTGGTGAAAGATCTGGTGATCTAGGTAGGCCACGGCAACATGTCGACACTCTGTAGAGCATGTTGGGTTACAACAGTGGTATGTGGGCGAGCGTTATCCCGTTGGAAAACACCCCTGGAATGCTGTTCATGAATGGCAGCACAACAGGTTGAATCAATAGACCGACGTACAACTGTGCCGTCAGGGTGCGTGGGAAAACTACGAGAGTGCTCCTGCTGTCATAGGAAATTGCTCCCCAGACCATAACTCCAGGTGTAGGTCCAATGTGTCTCGGCCGCAGACAGGTTGGTTGCAGGCGCTCAACTTGCCTCCTTCTAACCAACACACGGCCATCACTGGCACCCAGGCAGAACCGGCTTTCATCAGAAAACACAACAGATCTCCACTCCGTCCTCCAGTGAGCTCTAGCTTGACACCACTGACGTCGCAAACGGCAGTGGTTTGGAGTAAGTGGAATGCACGCTACAGGGCGTCTGGCTCGGAGCTGTCCTTCAGGTAACCGCTTTGTAACAGTTCGTTGTGTCACTGTGGTGGCAACTGCAGCTCGAATTGCTGCCGCAGACGCGGTACGATGCGCCACGGCCATGCGCTGTACACGGCGGTCTTCCCTCTCAGTAGTGCCACGTGGCCGGCCGGAACCCGGTCTTCTTGAGGCAGTACCTTCCCTTGACCACCGCTGCCAACAATCATGCACAGTGGCTACATTCCTAAAAAAATCCACCTTCTAGTAGCCCTATTACACGACGTCGTTCAAACTTCGTGAGCTGTTGATAATGGCTTCTTCGTCTTCTTAAAGGCATTCTTGACTAACATCAACACCCTACGTCGAATCTCAACGATAACTAACGCTCACGAACGTTACAGCGCGTATTTACAGCAAACCTGCTTTGCATGTTCCGAGCCACACGTAAGCGCCGAGCGAGAAATTTGCATAGACGTCATCTTACAGATGTACTCTCACCGCCTACCAACTGTCGTTTATCTAACACAACCCCTTCTTGGTGTTGGGATTTTTTTTCCGTCAGTGTAGATAGACTTTAGCTGTGGAAGTTTTTTTTTAGAAAATAACCCTGAAACAAAAGTCCAGTTACGGCCCTGGTAGATAGATAGATATGTAGATAGATAGATAGATAGATAGATAGATAGATAGATAGATAGATAGATAGATAGATAGATAGATAGATGAATACATACATACATACATACATACATACATACATACATACATACATACATACATACATACATACATATACCTTTTTGCTGTGGAATACCCCCCTTCCCCCGAAACTAAAGCCTAGTTACGACCCTGTTCATAACATTTCTCCTTTTTTCTGAACTATTTTTAACACTTCCACACTTGTGATTTTCTTTGTCCAAGCAATGTTCATCATACATAGCCACTACCACATTTCAAATGATTGTAAGTTTGCCCTGTCTGATTTCTGCAGTGTACAAGTTTCAGATGCATAAAGTGCTGCATTTCATGTAAAAGTTTTTATACAAATTTTCTTTGTTTCCAGAGAGATGACTTTGGTATTAACAGTCCTCTTTTCTTAATGAAAACAATATTTCTGGAGCTATCGTAGTTCGAGCATCATTTTCATCTTTTCCATTGGATACAAGAAGGCTACCTAGGTAAATTAAGTATTTAACTTGTGTTACATTTTTTTCGTTTTAATATGATATTAATATTTCCCTCTCCATCTCTGGTGCGTTTCATCATTTTCGTCTTGTTTTCATTTATTTTCATTTTGTATTTATCTACAAGAATCTTCTCATATCTTGAAATAACTCCTGTAAGTATCTTTCATTATCTACTATTATTGCAATGTCATCAGCCAAAATTATTGTGCTGTAGATTCTTCCATTGACATTTACCTCTTTGATATTGTTTTCAGCAAATTTTTTCATGGCTTCCTCATTGAAAACACTGAAGAGAAGTGGTGACAGCCCGCATCCTTGTTTGACTCTTTTGCTAATTTTTGTTTAATTTTCTTCTTTTCCTAATAGTTACGTTTGATTTTTGTGTAGTTGATATATTATTATTCTGTCATTGAAGTATATTTCTTAATTTTTAACATAATGTTTCAGTCAATATTACTGAAGCCTTTTTCTATCTCTGTACATGCATTGCATACAGTGTTTTATTCTGAGTGTTTTTTTCCACTTTCAAGCAGAGGCATATTATAGTTTCCCTAGTTAAGTTTAGGAACAATAATTACGGAGTACCTGTGGACAGCATTGACACTTACCTCCATGCCTTCTTCAAAAAGATTACCAATGGATTCATTGTACACAACCGAGCTCCAGTACAGGAAAGATTTAGGCAAATTGCAGAGCGGGGAATTAGCTACCAAAATATACAGCAATTGATTCGCACATCTACTGGTAAACCATTCAGTACGTGTATCTGATCGTATGGAAACGAAAATAAATACTATAATTCTGTATGAGAAGGTGATACTTTTTTCAGAATTCATGGAATTATACTGTGGATTCATCACTTCGGAAATTATTATTTCCCGATGTAACGACTTCTTTAAAATTTCCATTCTATAGTTTACAGCACATGTGCCATGGAAGGGAGTATGCTTATATTGTAGCTGGTGGAACTGATGTATCTATGTTTTTACCAACTTCAAATTAATTTGCAAACACAAGTAAAATTTGAAGATTTCTGAAATGATCATTTGAAACCTGACTAAATGGGATTTTGTTTAAAAACTCAGCAATTGAAATTGTGTATTCCGTCTGACACTTTGCGTAAAAATTCATGAAACGATTATTAGGCACGACATCCTTATAAATCCTTAATCAAAGATTTTGTATACAGAGAAATTATCAACATCTCGGGCTACACTGTCTATTAATGTTTTAAATCGTTTTCCGAACAACCTTATTAACATCAGGAAGTTTTAGGAAATCAATATATTCTGCTGTTTTCAGAAGCTGAAAGACCGTAAATTACGTACCTTTCTTCATAGTAAGGTATATACATTCCAGCAGTGTAGTTGAGCGAAACGCAAACCTTTTTCAAAGAGGTGTTGCAGAAATTTTAAAAAGCAGAGAATTTAATTTTTAAAAATATGTGATTTTTAGGTATTAAATTTTCCGAAAAAGATACCGCGAGTTACTTTTAAATAAACACTATGGTGATTAGAAATTAAACATAAATCACCGAGATATTCCTTGAATTTATGCATTTCTGTAGATATGCAAGACAAATGTAAGTGTGTAAAACGGAAATGTGATGTAATAAAAAGAGAAAAATTGGGGAACATCTTTCAGATCAAGGAAATGTTAAAATAAATGCGAATTATTGGGAGTAACATATCTCAGTTGCTTTTTATGACGCTTGGGGATCATGTTGGTTGCTGGTTAGAAACACAAAGGTAGGTGCCACATATTCCTTTGATATTCTATAAAATTGAAATTTTGATGCAATAAGACTTCATACACTGTGCTCAAGGTAACAGTCAATCGTCCTTAGAGAGCTCTGGGAGAAGCTACTTGCATGGAAATCCCACTGAATTTTCAGACAATTTGTCTGCATTCCCGCAGGTATAGTGGGCCACAGAAGCGCGACAATTTTAAAGCAATATCCAATTGAATAATTCTCGTTTATATCTTTTTGGTTTTTATGTTCTGATTCACAGATGGTCTGATTTCAACATGTTGTGACATCAAAATGAAATAATTACAGATATTTCACTTTCCTGCCTTCAGGAAAGTATATACAAATTTGGTTCATTCCCCACGTTACCATATTTAAAGGAGCTCATAAGGAATTTTAAATAAAAATATATACCCTCCGTGCAATATTCTGCCGCGCGTTTTGAGGGATTTATTAGTTATGTTTAAAATAGAGTGTTTTAATGTTTTACATTATTTCGTTTCTACGAGTTTTATGTTCACTTTTTCCTGTTATGGCAGACATCCACAGTAATCAAACACCCCCAGTTCAAAAAGCAAACACTTATATATTCAAAAAAATAGTTATATACAACCAACATAAAGATCATTTAAGGAAAGTTTTGTAGAAAAAGGTAATGTCATATAGCCTTTAAGTAGGTAGTAAAATAAGAATATTCCTTTATCTCAAAGACTATAGTCTTGTGACGATTATATATAGATTAAGATATTACAACGTAGTTATCAAAAATGTTTATTTTTTCAAGCCGACCATGCTTTCGCAGGGTATTGACTTCGTCAGGACGAATGGCACGTAAATATTCAAATTGTATATGACATCATAAATGGTGTTTACAATCACGTGTTTTGGTTAGATGCTTCCACGCGTTTGATAGAAATGGCGTGAATACCATGTCATTAACAAGTTGCGAAGACTTCTGATATATATGGAAAGCTGCCAAAATATTAAGTTTGGTGGTTGAATCTGGCTTGTCAATAAGTTTTACTTTTTCAAAGAGAAATTTGTGGTCCTTTTCATAACAGTGTTTAGCCATCGATGACATTTTTAGGTCACAATTCCGAATGTAGGTCTTGTGCTCCTTCAATCGAAACGCAAGGCTCTACTGGTCTGTCCTATGTACGAAGCGCCACATTCACATGGGATTTGATAAATTCCCCACGAGTTTTCGTCTTCAACATAGTCCTTAGATAATAAAATCTCATTTTGTTTATGGGTTTCAAAATCACCTTAAAATTAAAGGTTTTGAGAATTTTTGTAATTTTGACGGCAATGTCACGGAAAAATGGAATAATGGCTAAATTCTCTCGCAATGGGCGCATCACAGGAGTTAATGTGGAGATGGGCTTCGGTTTCCAGAATTTTGTTAGAGCCTTGTCTATAATGGAAGGGTTGTATCCTCGCTGTACTGCAACACGTTTAAGGAAATGAAGTTCTTTTTCCAAACGGTCCTTATCTGAACATATATGTATCGCGCGATATACGCAACTGTGAAAGGTGCTGAGTTTTTGTTGATAAGGGTGATTAGACTTGGCATGTGGAGGTGAAAAAATAGCGAAAGGCTTCCGGTAAATTGTGCTTTGCGAGACATTTATTTAAACGAGTTACCAGGACGGCAAGTAATGGTAGGCATCCGTTATTTTCAGTTTTGTAGCTGAATTTAATGTGAGGATCAATGGAATTTATACGTTTGAGTAATTCCGGAATTTCAGAATGTTTTCCCTTCCATAGAACGAAAGTAACGTCTACATATCGTATCCATAAGTCAAATTTCACGAGTTTGAAAAGTTGTTCTTTAAATCAACGCATGTAGATTTCACATAATATAGGTGACAATGGGCTACCCATGGCTAGACCTTCCGTCTGTTCGTAAAACGTTCCACGGAAAGTAAATCTGTTCTGTTTTATGCAAATGTCAACTAGTCTTGTTATTTCCTCAACTTCAGGTTGGCTGTAATGATGCTCTACAAGACTTGAAAAAATAAACATTTTTGACAACTACGTTGCATTATCTTAATCTATATAAGAATATTCCTGTTTTTACTGAATGTGTTGCCCTTTCCTTTTTTTATCCATAAATTTGTTTTAAAGGGAGTTGGTCAAACTTGCAGGAAACTCATGGAACATGAATGGTTCCTACAACTAGTTCATGAGATGTGATCTAAATATACAGAGCAGACACTACTTGAACGAATCTGGGCACACCGCGGTGTTGAAAGTGTGCAAGCATTTATTTGTTCTCTTTGGGTGTAAATGTGATTGTCAACCGTAAAAGTAATAAAAAAGGGGGAAACGTAATGAACCGAAATAATCAATCTTACCGAGTAGAAACTTTGCTTGCTTGTAACTAAAAACACAGCGACATATATTGCGTCATCTATACACTGAGTTTATACAGGATTTCGTAGCTAATATTTGCCAATCCAGTTTGAAAGCATCTTCGAACCCCAGAAATCTATCTGCGGGTAGTGTCATGTGATTCGGTATTTGTGATTTCAATTCAACAAAGACCAGTATTTCTTGCAAGAATACATCACTTATTACCTAGATTAAAAAAACTAAGAAATGTGTGCGATTAAAGATGCAGTTGATAAGCAACAAAGATAAAGTAGCTGAATTAACTAAACTTTTTGAATGATGGGTTGAATAGTAATTAATTTTCCATGAAGAAAATTAATGTGATCGAGTCACATGTGTTTGAATTGAAAAACTCTTTTCTGGATTTCCGAGCTCGAAAACTTCCGATTCACGTAGTCTGGTAGCAATGAAGGAAAATTTTAAAAAGTCTTCCAAAGGATTGAGAAAATTACCTCAATCTGCTTTGAACTTTTGCAACGTTTTTCAGCTCATTACAAAACATTACATCCATAAGAAAGAGAAATTAATAATTCCCGGTACGTAAGAGTAAATTGATATAATTCAATCCGGTGTTTTCAAATGAAAGTTTTTAGTAATAAATCAAAGAATTGGCAACTATTTGTGTAAATAATAAGGTATTTAAATGCAAACTGCAGTTTTAATGCTAAAAACTTCTAAATTAGGGATTCCCAATACATATATTAATTTGAAAAATGTTCTGTGGTTTGAGCACGTCATCATCATAGAGTGTTATTTAACCGCACATGTAAACATGTCTCGGCTCCAATATCCAGCTTTGTTACACTCGTGTGGTGTTTATTGAGGTCAGTTGTTTTCAAGGACTTATTAGAAATTCTTTTTAGATTAGAAATCATTTTTAGATTAATCTAGTCATTCTTGTTATATCTATCTAGTTATATTAATTTAGAAATTCTAGTTATATTTATATAATTATTCTGTAGTTATATTATCTGAGTTATTCTAGTTATATTACCATCATCAAGAGCGGTGTGTGTATTGTGTGACTTCTTGTTTTGGATATTATTGGCATTTTGTTAACGTCATAATGTCAAATTGTGCAGTGACCATATGCAAAAATAGAAATCAGAACACGAAAGGAAAAGGAAAGGAAACATTGGTCGCACGCGAGCGCGCATGTCTGTGTGAGTGCATATACTTATGCAGTACTAAATCCTATAACACTGATACACCTTGAAACGTGGTAAAGTATTTCATAATGAGTGATTCTTTTGATTTTTTGTTTTTCTTGGAGGCTTGTTAAAAATGTCCCTGTTGGATCTATATTTTTCTTTTCTCTCTGTTTGTTTACAAAGCAGTATTATATACTTTTACCACTTAATGTTATATACAATTTAATTATTCCAATCTGAACTTTAAACTTTGTTTGAAATGGTAAAAAATGTTATTTACCACATACCTTTAATGGGGAAATCTCTCACTACAAATTCTAAACTACAAAAATCTTATGCTGTTCAATAATTTAATGCAATCCCATCTTTGACTCAGAAAAAAGTTTGATTTGGAAATATGGTCAATAATGAATTCATTCTTATTTGTACTGGTGGCATTATTTACTTGCAATCTATTTATATTTATATATGATCCCAATTTATAGAATCGATAGTGTGTACAAAAAATATTGAAATATGTAGCATGGAAAGAACCTTTGGCAATACATTTTTATTCTGGGCATATTGAAAACGTTCGGTATACTTACCTGTCGTTTGTTCTAAGGGAATGTATGATATTTCATCCTTTCTTAAATTAAAGTTTCGAAATCAAAATGCTAATAAACCATGTTTCTACTCGGCATTTGGACAGTGTTGTGGGCCTCGTTTTATATTAGCTAAATAAGTGTCGCTGTACCTAAAATCTACGATGAATATGCTTTTTATGTGGGTGTTTGTGGTGGGAAATTGCTGATTATAAATCGAAAGAAATTATAACTGCCTTGAAATATTATGCATATTGTGAAAACCTGAAGTTTGGTACGTGAGCGTACACTGGCGGAGGTGATAGCGAGATACTAATTTTCGTCGCTTCCCCCTCTTTGGAAGCATCGCGCTCGATCGATACGTCACGACCATCAGCCAATGGCAGATATTCCTCCGTAAAAACCAAGCTTACCGTCTTTAAATAACTTTGTTTTATTTAGAGTTATATATTTTCATAAAGGTTTTATATTTGGTCCTTAAAAGTCTATTTGCTGAATGCCTTTAAACGGGACTGACTTTTTAAAACAGCGGGATCTCGAAGCGACTTTGAAGAAATATGAAACATTCATCCGACGCATTCATAAGAACAAGCCTTGCGTGCTACAAACCAGAGATAATATACGACGTATCTTTAGTAATGTTCATTATAATGCCCCAGTGTCACCTTCATACGTGATGTATCAACTGTGAACACACCGGAAAATATTTTCGAATAAATTTAAAACGCTAAATGTCAGCCGTCAGCTGGCTCGTGCCGATACGCGTCCAATTCACATTTGCCTTAGCGCCGACAGACACTGCGCAATTGTATCATCTTCTTTGATTGACTTTGGACGACTTCAAGAAGACTTTGGCTTGAGTTGTTCCTCAAAAGCTCTGCTGTAATTTTTTTTTTATGTGGACGAGAATATCGTATTTTGTCAAATAGTAACTTTTCTTGCTAGATTACAAAAGCCTTCCATAAAAAATATTATACTTCTACATAAGTTCAAATGGTGTGACTTGTACCGAGGGTGACCGAATAACATTTTGAAATGGTAAACCATTTTTGATAAAAAACGATGGGCATTTCAAGAAAGAGGAAGACAGAAAGAATGTGTACAAAAATAAGTATTAATGCACGTCTGTATTTGAATTTCACAGTTTGAGAATTTATACATGTAAAATTTAAAAAAGAAAGGAAGGTGTTCGACTGCTGGACATTTTTAATTATTTTTCTTTTTTCGGTATATAAGATTTTCTAAATAGTTCCTTTTTTTTTATTTATGAAATTCGGAGCATGACGAATCTTTCAAATTGTATTTATCTAGCAGTATGCACTTCACTGTTTGACTAAGAAACTTTAATTATGAATAGAAAAATTTCACAGCAACCACAAAGCACACAAAAAAAGCAGTACGAGCTTATTGTTTACACGACTACGACCATCCATGTGAGATGAACGACAAACAGACTAAAACGCACTGGCGGGTTTTCTCTCTGCGCTGCTTGCTCACATGGATCGCATTGCAGCATGCAGCTCCAAGATTTCAGCAATAACCTGACCGGGAAGGAATGCGAGCGATAATCCAGAAATGAATGAATAAATTTTGGTTGTAGCAAGATAGGATATATTATTACAATAGAAGAATTTGATCAAAATGCATTTGAATTATTCCTTGCCAAAAAGGCCGGACATCTGGATTATTTCCCTTAACGCCTGGAAGACTGGAGGACATGGTAAGAAAAAGAGGACATGTCTTCCAAAATCACGGGTTCTGGTCACCTTGTTTTAACCATTTGAAAATGTCACCTACATCGTAGTCATTGCAATATAATTCTTGCAATACAAGATATCAGCGCATAATGCTGTATAATAAGCAGTACTCCTCCATTAGGTATAATAAACGTAACTTTGGAATCGCACGTCTTCCTGAAGCAGCGACTCATTTGCTTCGTTATTCCTATTGACGCTGTTCACACTGCGCCAAGGAAATTAGCTTTAGCATGTTTAATTCGTTGTAATAATTGTTCGCTTTCGGTCTGCCCCTCGTAAACTGAACATTCACCCTCTGCCTTGAGAAGACGTAGCCCTGATGTATATTACCGTCACTGAAAGAGGAAATTTAATCGAGTAAACTAAATATCTGAAATGTAATTCTGAAATACTCGTTACAACAGTGACTCTTTCCCTAAAGTCATGTATATTCTGCACTGGCAATCATAATATTCTTTGTGGAAAGGAAATGAAAGCATGTTTTTGCATTTCTAAGGATGCAATCGCAAGATATTTAATTACTTCACTACTTTTAAGAAATCAACCGCTTCATTTGCACCTTTAACACATTTAGTCGGACTGAAGTTTCGGAAAAAGAATTTTTTGTGAAATATAAATATCACCAATAAATTTGCTTTATCCGGAACACAGGGATTTTCGTTCAGTTGCTGTTCATTTATAATTGTGTTTCTCCGTAACTGGTCTCCCTGAGCATTTAATGCATATTTTGTTTGAGTTAGATCATAATAGGGCGGAAGAAACTATCCGCTAGATATTTTGGACAGATGCTACTTAATCCGCAGGTATTGTACAGTGAGGACGTGCATTAAGGTACCAAAGGTAATGAGATAAGAGTAATCTTTAATCCGCAGGCATTTTACAGTGGGGACGTGCACTGATGAGCCAAATGTAATGGGATAAAAGTAATCCTTAATCTGTAGGTATTATACAGTGAGGACGTGCACTAAGGTGTCAAATGTCATGGGATAAAAGTAAGAAAATTTTAACTGGCGGTGCCGTCGTATAAAAGCTTCGACGCACCTCATGATTTTTATCAGTTGCAAGGTGCAATCTCGTGAATCTGCTTGAACAACTGCCTGTAGGATTATGACAAGCCGACGTGAAATATCGGAGTTTGAAGGAGGAATGGTAAAGGATGGGACATTCAGTTTACGAAGTTGTACATACATTCAACATTCTCGATCTATGGTGTCACGTGTGTACCGAAAATACCTCATCGAAGGATATATCACCCATCGTGGACAGCGCAATGGCAGACTACGGATGCTGAATGACCGTGACCTGAGACGTCTGATAAGGATTGTCCATGCTAACAGGCAAGCCATATTGGCTCGAGTTGAATCCACATTCAATGAAGGAAGTACAAGACATATATCCATCAATTCAGTGCAACATAATATAACGTCCATAGAGTAAGGGAGCAGAAGACCCTGCATAGTGCCTCTGTTAACACCACGACATTGGATACAGCGCCTCTCTGGGCTCTTGAACACGGTAATTGGAACCTGGAAGATTGCTGGCATGATCCGATGAGTCAAGCTACCAAATGTTACGACATGGTGGTGTGGTTAGTGTGTGATGCAGACTCCATGAGGCCATGGGCACAGTTAGTCAAACAAGGCACTCTGCAAGATGGTGGTGGCTCCATACATGTGTGGAATATCTCTACGTGCATGGTTTGGGTACTTTGGTCCCCGTAAACACGTCATTAACTGGCAATAGCTTTGTTGCTCCTCTGGGCAACCATTTGCTGTCCTTCATGCTTTCATGTACCCCAACAATGATGGGAACTTCCAAGCGGACTATCTATACACCATGTCATCGGGCCCAAGTCGTTCAAAATTGGTTGGAGGAGTATTCTGGACAGTACCGAAGGATGGTGTTGGTACAAAGTTTGCCCCACATGTACCCATTATAACTCTTATAGGAAGTGGTGGAAAGGTCCATTCGCACCCACAATTTCACACATACAAATACCAGGGAACTGTGGACGGGTGTTGAGACGACATGACTCAACATCTCTCCATAAGTCTTTCGGCTACTTGAAAAATCGATTCCACGTCTAGTTGCTGCACTTCGCTAGTCTAAAGGAAGTCCTACACGATATTATGAACGTATTCCATGACTTTTGGTACTTAAATGTACATGTAAGATAAAAATAAACCCACACAGCACAGAATATTTCGTATATGTTACAAGTACGTAGCACTAAAACGTTGAGTCTTTTCAGATGCGTTGCACAATGTAACAGTAATGTTTCAGAAACCTTACGGTTACGTCAAAATGTCCTCAAGCGTTACTTAAGTTTAAACATAACCGATACGTTACAGTGAAATATCTTTGTAACTTCAACATACCAACTTCATATTACTGTTACGTATTTGAACGATATTTGTGATATCATCATATTACTGTTACATGATAATAGGGGTTTCTGTAACAAATGAAGAGGTCTCCAGCCGTCTACGTGCTTCCTCAAGGACGGATGTGAGTGTGGTCGATTCCTGGTCAATCATGACTTCACTAGCAGCCATTTTTTTCAACGTGGTCTTTCCGACCATCTTTGTCCGCCATTTTCTCTTTGTTTTAAAACATAACATTTTGTGTGCCACGTGATCTTACCAAACATGATTTCTTCGCCATTTTATTTCCACCACATGGTCTTACCAACCATCTTTTGTTCGCAATTTTTTTTACCTCCATACATGCTCTCACCGATATTTTTGTACGCCATTTTGTTTTCCCCATCAGGTATTTTTACGGTGTGACGTCAAGACGATGGGAAAATTATCTTTCCTAGGAAATACAAATCTTCGAAGATCACGCCAGGCTCGAACCCTTATCCAGCTGGTTTCTAGGCAGATGCATTATCCCACTCAACAACCGGTCGCCTCGCTCTTCTAGCGTTCTGTAGGAACTAACGAGAAATCTAATGCTTTTCGAATACGTTTTTTAATAGAAATGTAATATTTTTCCACGGATCACATTATTTTTTCGTAGGATGACTTAAATTTCTTCATGATTAGTAAACGAAATTTACCTTTTAATGTATATCTTAATCTATTTTTTCTAAATGCTTTGCAAATATGTTATTTAATAGAAATACGTTATTTTTTCCGATAGATTACTTTGTTTTTCTGTAGGACCACTTAAATTTCTTCATGATTAATCAACGAAATGCACCTTTTAATGCATGTCTTACTCTATATTTTTTCTAAGCGTGCGTACTCGTTAAACTTCTCAATATATCAACATATTTTTTTCTACCTTTACAAACTGAGAACTACTTTTATTGAGACTTTTTTCTGATTCAAATCCAACAAACGTATAAGATATTATACACTGGCGTGCAAAATTTACAGACGGACACTAGTGTACACTAACGAGCTAACTCGAGTACGACAGTATCATCAAAGAATATCTCAATAGCACATGGAACGACTACAACAGTGCTTTGGTGAAATGGCCTAAATGCGCATTCGCACACATGCCGTTACCAAACCAAAAATCTAAAATATCGCCGGAATGTAACATCAAGGTAGCAATTATGTACAATGGAAACTATAAAACAGTAGTATCGGTGAATGCTATTTTTAACGCAACCGTAATGTGCAAAGAGTTATGTTATAAAACAGATGTTGCTGAAACGTAATTGTAAGATATCTCTGAAAGAGTAAGGAAAATGAGATATTGTAACATTATTGATACATATCTGAAAGGTTTGGTTCTGTTTGGAAATCTGCGCCAACAGCTACACATAACAGTCGAACAAGTGGAAGAATCACATCGTTACTGTAGTACGGGTAGGCGGTACATTTTTCTTTCACAACTTGTATATTGTTGAACATAAAAAAAAAACACCGGAAAAAAGACGAGATGCGATTTTGATTTTCACAGGATATACACAGTAGGCACCACAGAACAAATTATTTGCATATCAGTGTCATACGTGCCCAGTGTGACTCCATGTGGCCACCTTAGGCTTGTATCTTCTCCTATACGCGCTTAGACATCGATTCAAATAATGCGTGAATGACGTGATTAAGTATTTTATTTAAACATGAAAAATTACCGGGTTCTCTCGAAATTCGTTGCTTTGTTTGTAGTCATATATTTTATTAACTATTTATTGAGGTACAAAGATCTATGAATCAAACAACTAATTTCTCAAATTGATGTTTCATTGCAGGGGATAATTCTGTGATACCATGTGTAGTTATTCGTACTGTGGTTAAATTAGATTCTGCGGAATGTTTTCAATTCCAAGTTTCTGGTGATCAAGGTATATCGATAGTGTTAATCATGCGATGTAAGCAAAACTATTTACAATGTCTCTTACAGCATTTAACGACATTGGAGTCAATTGTCTGAAAAAGCAGGAGCGAGAAGATATTGAGCATAAGAAATGGAAACCGAATTATGTTTTGTTTTGTGTAATGTGTACCTAAAATATATTTTTGTGCTAATGCCTCTAGTATGAAAGTTGTTTTATGTGCAGTTGGCAGTTTTCCATAGTGTGCAATACTATCACAAAGGGTCGAAGAAGCGTTTTCCTTGTAAAACCTGGGTTTGCTTTAAACAAAAAAAAAAAAAGAAAAAAAAACGAACAATCTTCTTCATTTAACAATCTTCTCTATTCCAGACATTAAAATGTTATTTTCATTGTCGGGTATGTCAATATACTGAGTATTTCATATTTATATCCGATTGTTGGCTGGTGTAAACATGCAATCCTAAGGACACAACTTTGAACGAAAGAAAGAATGACGTGCTTCTTTTGGTTGCAGTTCATCTTTCGAATTAGCCATTGTACTAGAGACGTGAAAAGTATGTTTACTGCGACGTGTAAGTATGTAAGTACTGCGTGTAAAGTATGTAAGTACGTGTAAGTATATGTACTGCGACGTGTAAAGTATGTTTACTGAAAGGTGAACGTCAAAAGTAGGTTACCTTTTCAAAATTTGACACACAAGACATTGTGCTGTGAAACTGTCTCGTTTTGTGGAAGGCCACTTCAAAGGAAATTGTTAGTGTTTTTAAGAAGCAAATACCATAATTTTTTTTTTGTTCCAGGATTTCTCAATTGATTTGCAGACACAAATAAATAATAATTTCTTTTATAAATCTTATGAGGTAGGGTAAGAATATGCAGCAAAGCAGGTTCTTCAGATTACACAGTATAATATACACAAAGTACAACTTTGAGCTAATGCTCTAATGTTCTAATTACAATGTTCGTCAAGCTAATTTTCTAAATATCAGACAAAAAGGTAAAAGCTATAATATTAGAATAAGCAAATTTATGCAAAATCATTGTCATGGACAGATAAATTAGATTAAAACAAAAAATTATAAAAACAGTAGTTATAGACTTCAAATTGTTTCGACTAATGCCAAAAGTATAACAGGAAAGTGAGCGAGAGAAGAACTTGACTGCAAAAGTGACCAGTAATTTTATTGTGTAAATAAAATGAATTTCATCCTTCCTCATTCAGAAAGATAAAAAATGCTTATTTGAAGGAAAACACATTGAAAGTGTCTTACAACATTGAAAGTGTTTTACATATGGTCTTACAACTACGGAAGTAATCTTGATTTGTGAGAATATAATAGATAGCCCAATCTCCTATTAGGTATGATTTTTTCAAACAGTTTTTCCGTGTACAAATCTGGAAGCTGTAAGTAGTTTTGTCAGTATAAGTGTACTGGAAAATGTGGTTTCTTACGGCGAATTGAATTCACTTATGCAGAGGGCTCATGTGTTTGGTTTTAGGGATGCATTCTTCTGCGCCGGATGATTTGGCTGTATTTCAGGAAACAAATGTCTCTTATTATGCAAACCAGAGGCTGGATTATTCCGTGAGAGGTACTCGGAAGAATTCAAATGCGTAGCGACACATTGCAAAAACAGCTTTTTTTGTTGAATCCATTACGAGAGCAAATCTTGTTAGTGAAGTACAAAGTAAGAAATTAACTGTAAAACGTTTTACATTTCAGGTAGAACCATTGCGGAGAGATGGCTGCTAAATAGATGCACATGGCTTGTGTGTGTGACATTGTAATAACCAGAAAATTATAAATTTTTCTGAATACAATGAGATAATGTTCACTTTAACCAAAATTTTGTATCATGAAAATTTATAAGTTAACAAAGAAGGAACTATTTTTATATACATAAATTGACATATACATTCACACGAATTGTATTAATTCCCAATCTAAAGCAAGTAGGAAATTGCACTTTAATATTCATAAAATAAAATATTAATATAATTCTAAAATGTGTTTTTCAATTTCATTGCAATCTGCCTTTTGGCATCATGTCTAAGAAAACTTTGTAGTCTCGAGGCCGTACCATGTGTTGAAGGGCTCAGATAGTGCTGCGGTTGTTTTCTGATTATTAACCCCTGTGACGCCCTCGCCTTCGTGAAGAAGGATACATGAACTTTAAAGATCCCCAGGCGGGCACATTCTGTTATGTGTTTCATGTGATGCTCTGATATTTAAAGACAAAGTTTCTGTATAAGCCTATTATCCTAATCATAAAGTATGCCACAATCTCATTTTTTCGATTTGTACTTGCCCACTCTTTTCGTACCCAAGTACGTTCTCCAAAAGCAACTTCTTTTGTTCTTGTGAAACCAATATTGAACGCGTTACCGTTCTTTATGGAAAGAGAACTTCTTATTTCCTGTAAATGTTTTCCGAAATGGGTTGCGAATACTTGACGTTTACACACAGCAAAAGTTTTGAGCTGTTCTTCTGATTCAGGAACAACAACCCAGAAGTTACACATTGCCGTAGTTTTTGCTTAATGGTCAAACTGACAACTTTAAAAACAAACTTAAAAGGCACGATTCATTAAAAGCATACGCATATAATACATAGTTAAAATGACAAAAGATATAACACTAATGCATTAGTTCCTTTCAATCTCACGTTGAGATCATCATCAGGTGTTGTTCTTACTGAAATGAAACGTTCTCAGAACAAGGTTACGACATTGGATACATCCAGGTCATGACGAGATATTTAGTTCAATGTGCGCATACTTCAGTGAACTCGATATTGGTGAGGGTCATAATAGCTGACTTGATTATCACAACATAGTACATGAAATACATTGTAGCGATATTATAGGGTTATCGTGCCTGTATGAAGGGTAAGGCAATTTGATAAGGCATGTCGTCGTTACAGCTGCTGTAGAGAAATGATGCATGAATAAACTTTCAATGAACAATTCCGACATACGAGATCTTGGTGTAGCTAGAAGTGAAGTGTCCTCCCGACATGGATAATTTGTTCCCATGTTTAAAAGTCTAGAAAGATCGTCTGAGCACCCATTTAAACAATTGCACCCGTGTTCGATAAGTCTATTCTTAATGGGCGGACTCATGAGCCGATATATACACTGGCGGAAAGTGAAAAACGAACACCAAGAAGGAATTGGCGGACAATCATGAAGTTTACATATGTTAATGGGGTCAAGTTTACGTAGGTGTGATGTTAATTTCGGGACCAACCGGTGAGCGCTTACGCCACAGCACGGCATAATATGCAAATTATCGTCGGTGGTATTTAAGGAGTACGGCGAAGTGAATGCAATCAGTCGGTATTGTACAGACACGTGCAAATACCCTGAAGAAGCTGCAATAACTGGACATGGAAGACGTGTACGATTTCAGCAGTTATCGGACTTTGGGCGAGATCGTCTAGTCGGACTCCGCGAGGCCGGGTGGTCGTATCGTCGTATTGCGGAGCGAATTGGACGGGAAGTATCGGTGGTGGTACAATGGTGGCGTAGATGGTCCAAGGAACATTCCCACACGAGAAGACGTGGAACCGGGAGTCACAGACGGATTGACGAGCGGACCGATCGACGCATAAGAAGAGCAGCTTTGTCAAGCGGAACATCCACTGCAACGCAAATCCGAGCTGCCGTTGCACCTGAGGTGACTGTGCGAACAATCCACAACCGTCTACTGGATGCAGAACTACGTGCACGTGTGCCTCTGGCAGGTGTACCTCTGACTCCAGACCACCGTCAGGAACAGCTGCAGTGGTGTCGCCAACGTCTGCACTGGAGAACTCAATGGCAATCTGTCGTGTTCAGCGATGAAAGCAGATTCTGCTTGTGAGCCTCCGATGGCCGTATGCGTGTTCGCAGACGCACATGGAAGCGTCTCTACCCTTCTTGCATCCTCCAGCGACACGCAGGGCCTACACCTGGTCTCCTGGTGTGGGGAGCGATCAGCTATCACTCCCGTACAAAACTAGTGTTTGTACCAGGTATACGTTAAACAGCACCTCCTACATCAACAACATCATTCAGCCCGTTGCTGTGCCATTTGTAAGGTCGGTCCACCGCGGTGTTTTCTAGCAAGATAACGCACGCCCACACACGGCACGTGCAACGCAACATGCACTTCAGGGTGTGAGACAACTTCCATGGCCTGTACGTTTACCGGATTTGTCCCCATTGAGCACGTGTGGGATTTTATGGGACAACGACTTATCCCGTCTCCACGGCCAGCTACGACCATCCCCGATTTACGCGTCCAGGTTGAGGATGCTTGGAACTCAATACCCCAAACTTACATCCAACATCTGTACGACAGACTCCATGCCACAATTGCACAGTGTGACGCAGTTTCATGGCGGTTCAACCTCGTACTAACCATGCTACATGGAAATGTTCTTTTTCAGTTTACCAGCAAATACAGCTGTATTTTGCCATAATGTTTTGATCACGTTATACTCTGTATTCCGTTATTATGCTGTATAAATTTCGGTGATATCAAACGTCTCCTTCTTGGTGTCCTGTTTTCACTTTCCGGCAGTGTATATATCATCATCATCATCATTGTCAACCATTATCAATCCACTGCTGGAGGATGGTCTTTCCAAGCCACTTCCACAATGGCCTGTCTTGTGCCAATCGGCTTCATGTTACTCCCGCAATCTTTCGAATTTCATGCACCCATCTCCCATGTGGTCTTCTTCTGGGTCTTTTCTTGTCCCTTGGAATCCAATCTAAAATATCGATTGTCCATCGATGGTATGTACTTCTGGCAGTATGTCCAGGCCATTGTTATTTCAGGGATTTTAATCTGATCATGATGTCTTCCACTGTTGTCATTTTTCTGATCCACGAGTTCTTCTTATCTCTCCTGGTTACACCAAGCATGCACCTCTCCATGCTACTTTTAGTTGTCTGCAGCCTTTGTATGTCTCTTTTAGTTAAGGTCCACGTCTCTGCGCCATACGTAAGCACTGGAAGGATGCATTGATCAAGCACTTTTCTTTTAAGACATAATCGCATATTGCTCTTGAAAATTATGCTGTTTCTTCAAAAAGCTCTCCAAGCAAGTTTTACACGCCGATTAATTATTAATTTCTTCATCAATGTGACCTGCACTGGATATCTACTGTCCAAGATAAACATAAGCATCTGTTATCTCCAGCTTTTCTCTATCAATCGAAAAATCTTCATTCCTTTTAAAAGCATTGTACATCACTTTTGTTTTCTGAAAGTTCATTTTTAATCCCACTTCTTTACTGTTGTCAGTAAGTTCCTAGATGATACTCTGCAGCTCTGATGGGGTAGTTGCAAAAATTACTACGTCATCAGCAAAACGAAGGTGAGATAAATAATCTCCATTAATCTTTTTCATTTTGTTTTCCCAGTTCAGTGATTGTAAGACATTTTCCAATGTGGCATTAAAGAGCTGGGGCCCTTTCCAATTTTTACGTGTGTTGTATTTTCAAACAGCCGAATCTTTGCACTTGCATTTTTTTTTGATTGGAGGTTTACCGACCACCGTGAGCACCTCAATGGGCTATAAGCAGTCGCGCGTCCCTAATTTAGGGTCACTGGTTCCAGGGAAGGGAGAGAGCCAGTGCCGTAAGACAAACACAACATCCATGCCTCACCGGGATTCGAACCCGGACCTCTTACGGACGAATGATCAGAGGCCATCGCTTAGACCACTGCGCCACCGAGGCGGCACACTTGCATTTTCATAGATGTTATTAATAATATTAATGTATGCATCTTCAATACCGCAGGATTTCAGAGTTATTGTAACTGCTGATGGTTTCACCGATTCAAAGGCTTTTTCATAGTCGATAAAAGCCATGCACAATGGAAGTTCATATTCCCTCGATCTTTCAAATAGTTCTCTCAGTACATGGATATGATCTACAGTGCTGTAGCCACTTCTGAATCCAGCTAGTTCTCTCGGTTGAGCCACGTCCAGCGTTGCCTTTAAGCGGTGTGAAAGAACTTTAGTGAAGATTTTATAAACGACTGATAGAAGGCTGATAGGTCTGTAGTTTTGAGCGGTCACTTGGCGAGGCATCTATTCGCTGACGTGGCGATAGGTATCCTGGGGTATCTGGTACTGTAATGTCAACAGCAGGTCCTCCAGTTCCCGTACATTTCGGGGTAATTGTGATTTAGCACGAACCTCCTTTTCCAAGTTTAACCACAAATGTCCGATTGAGTTCATGTCAGGTACATTTGAAATCAAGGGCAGTAACAGAAAGTCACCAGCATGATGTTTTTCGATTCCAGTACGAAACAAAGTTTAGGAATTCTCCAATCAAAAAAAAAAAAAAAAAAGCTCATGAATAATAATCCAATAATCTCATCTGTGTGAAATAGGAGCTACATCTCTGATTGTACTTCAGTTTAAAGCGAAGATAATCATCATTTATTATACAAAACCGAAAACAGCCAAGTGAGGGAATCATTCTGATAACAATTGCCATGAATAATGGTAAGGGGCACAAGAATACTGCCTAACGTGATAATTAATATTTTAAAACACTGTGCGTGTCCCCAATCTCATGCCTACGGTCAAAACATTTGGTTAGCTGAGTGAAGTCGTTTTTTATTTTTTTCATAGAAATTTTATTCCATTGACGAAGCGTTGCGATATTGAAGTATATCTTTTAAGTGCGTCCCTGCCGAGGAAATGTGACTACAAGCATGCGAAACATTTTCCTTAAGAAAGTGGAAGAGACTTACAGATAAATTACTAGGAATTTATACTTTGGAGATATACATTTTCCTGCTGAAGCTCTATGTTTTTCGTCAGAGATTTTGTTTCTGTTTTTTGAACGACATCTGTTTAAACAATTGCGCTAGTTATAATGTGTTCAAGACTTTCATAATTACCGATCTCCCAATTTGATATTTGTCTTGAAATGTCCTAACAAATGGATTAAAGGAGATAATCGCAAGTACTTTTAATTTCCCAGGTTCTCACTTCTCTTTACCGAACATGCACCGGTAAAATGTATGGATTCACCTGTCTGCTATTGCAAGTACCAAGCAACAGTATCCAGCATAGGAGAGTTTATCAGAAATACTTCTGAATAATGAAACTAAGTGCAGTGTGTTCCAGGATATTGGTCTAATCTCTGTTAAAAGCATAAGCCAACTGAAGGGCATATCAAATGTTCTCATGATGGATCACAATACTTTCAAAAATATAAAACATCTTATGTAAAAGAAAAATTTCGCTAATCATACTGAAAGGTTTTGTTCGTTTGTTTAAAAAAATATTTGTTAACCGAATATTTTAAAATATCAGTTACATTTGAAGTACATAATTTTCGAAATTTAAGAAAGAAAGAAATCTTGAACATATCAAATGAATTATATACAGGATGCGTAGGAAAGTCAATTTATCCTGAAAAAACTTGCGAACGGGGAGAGGTACAGTTATGCAAGTGAGATAACGGTATAGTAAAGCAACCACGCCAGATCTAATGCGATGGATAGCAGCACCTTTAGTGGCGAAATATGGAAGTTAGCCATTGCAAATCGAAAACGAAAAGAGATAGAGCAAAATTTCAAAATACAAAGATGTAGAGCATCAACTAATCAGTACAAAACGACATTTGTTTCACACGGATAAGATAAATTGTGGCCTGAATACCCTAAAATGTCCGAAATCGATGCCGGACCTTTTGTGTGAACGTTTGAAGGGAACAGGCATAGGTATGAGCAAATACGCACAATTTATTGCACAAATGCGTACTTATGTCAATACAGTTTGATGACGTCAGACAAAACAAAAACAAAAAAGGCAAACTGGCGCACAGTGATTACAATTTAATGTCGAGTATGTTCGAAGAGTTCGCCATTTCCCACGATACGCATTTGTATTCGTGAAAGTAATTCTGCATGCACATTTCTCAGCAGGGAAGGTGTGACACTATTGCAAGCATCTGTAACACAATGACATATTCCCGTGAAGCTAGCTCCGCGTTTCGTTGGCATTCGCCGCAAATTAGCACCATCTTGCAATATTGGGAGCGAGTGAAGCCCGCCAGTCTCACACAGCGTACGTAGACCTAAACTTCTGATCAGGGTACATCCTGCTACTGGTTTTTATATCGTAGGTATGGTACAACGTCACAATCTGCATTTGCATACGTCTACATTTGTGAAATGTGAATATGCAAATTCGAATCGTCGCGCAGCTAAGTCGGACATTCTAGGGTATTTAGGCGAAAATGTATCTTCTCCGTGTGAAACAGATGTCGTTGTGTACTGATTAATCGATGCTCAACAACTTTGTGGTTGGAAATTTTGCTCTATCTCTTTTCGTTTTCGATTTGCAATGGCTAACTTCCGCATTTCGCCACTAGGGGCGCTGCAATTGGATGCATTCGATCGGGCGTTGTCGCTTTACTATACCGTTATCTCACTTGCATAACTGTACCTCTCTCCGTTCGTAAGTTATTTCAGGCTAAAGGGACTTTCCTATGCACCCTGTATAACGCGCAATAGAAATTAATGAAAAAAGTCGCCGCTTATGTTCCGTTGTAAATGATTATTATCTCGCACAAAACCCAAACAAACATGAAAATATCGATAACATTTCACAGCCACATTTCTACAAAGCTTGCTGAAAAAACTGGAAACTCAATGTCGGCAGCCCTAGGATTAAAATCTGATAATAGTGTAAAAAGCAAGTATCACTGGATTGGTGCTGAATTTGCACTAAGCAGTGCAAAACGAGGTGTCTAAGCACGACACAAACTAATGCATTTTAGTTTTGCTAGTTAAAAGGTGATTTTTATTTAGAGCTAAAAGCTAAACAAGTCAAAAGAATAAATCTAAAGATCTTTCGAGGTTACTATAACCTTATCATCAGGCCGAGTGCTGTAAGGAACGAGCGTACAAACGGATATATACAGTATAGAAATACAGAAATGCAATAGTTATCGCAAAAACAGTTGCCAACAGGTAAGTTTGAATTTGGCGAATTGTTCGGATTATTTTTTGAAGCAGTTCTGACAGACCGCTCACAGAGGGTTGGTACGTAATTAAATATCTCCATGGGTAAGGATATTAAATGGCAACTCATCGGTACAGCATACATCACGGTATTTTGATATGTATAGACTATGCTAATAAGACAATTCCTTTATTACTAGCACAGGCTAGTACATTGACTTGATCCCATTTCGTTGTGAGCCACAGTCCTGAAGACTGCAGTGTTAGTTAAGCCAGAACGAATAGAGTATTTATGTTCAGATAACCGGACGCCAAGGGTCCGAAATGTGGATCCTATATACATCTTATCAGGCTCCGTTGATAAGTTTGATTCTAAAGGTATACAATACACCCCATGTCTGTTCATGGGATGAACAAAATTGCTATCTCTCCAAATCAATGTAAAAAATGTTCTGAATACGAACACCCAAGTCCAGGCCATTTTTTTTGCAACAGTTCTACAGAATTTGAACAAT
Organism: Macrothele yani; assembly: GCA_039090855.1. NCBI lineage: Eukaryota > Metazoa > Arthropoda > Arachnida > Araneae > Macrothelidae > Macrothele > Macrothele yani. Next base: position 41,334,335 of record CM077021.1, read on the forward strand.
AGGTGGAACAAAGTAAATGACACTAACAAAACGTGAAGCGGGACTATTACTAGTAATGTGGAAATCCTCCGTTTGTATTCTCGTGCAAACCTAAAAACGGTTTTCACATGGAAAACCATGTCACTCGACAATATGTGGTACCGGATCAAGTTTCTTAAGTCGAAAACGGATAGTAGACAAAAGTGTAAAGGACCTACTAAAAAAATATTAAGGCCACCAGTTGGTGGTTGGGAAATATTTACAGGGTGAACGTAGGTTTCCAGTACACACACACAAAAAAAAATAACCACCTTGGAACCACTTTAACGGGAAAGAAGAAAATCAGGGAATGGAATAGATCCCCTTTCTTCAAGTTCCAAGGTAATTGTTAACGAGGAAATCTACTTAGACTTAACCTCGGCAAATTAAGAAAGTAAATTCACATGATGTGGCCTAAACAAAATGATTTCGTCTACGTACCTAATAAATAACAGGTTTAAAAGAACACTCCATGAAGAACCTTATCCTCCAGAGTTTGAAGAATGATCTCCGCAAAGGACAAGGGAGATGAGGTACCCCATTCGGATCGTAGCACAATACTGTTAAACAGCCCCATTAATACGAAAATACGTACGTCGAGCAACGAGTTAATGCTGACAAGAACAAATAATCCTGACAAAAACAGTTCAGGAAATATATACTTTCCGCACTCTCCATTTTGAAGGATTTCTTCACAAAACAACTACTTTTCTATGGTTTTCTAATTATGAAGAAATTTAAGAGAGAACATAATCGGGTTCAATCTGCTTTCGACTGGGAATGACTTAGGTTTTCTCCCATTAGCACGTTTGAACAAACACTGTTGCGGCCATTTCACTGAGGAAAAATACCGTGCTACTAAATTTCATTCCCTGATCAAAAGAAGCAGTTTCCGAATTTACCTTTTGGAAAATGATGAACGTATGTCCCTGTTCTCAAGGAAAACATTTTTCTTTCAAACAGCGACTTCAGCTCTGGTAAGAGATTACCTGAGGTCATGCGCCATAGTACCGCATACTATGATGTCTTTCTGACAGGCGGTGTGGTGGTGACGTACAAAACCGGTATTCGTCCGTTAATCAGGGTGTCGCAAGAAACGGATTCGTCGATCGTCAGCACCCAGAAAAAATGGGATTCTATACTGAAGACCAGAATGGTTCATTCGTGAACTCAAGTCGCATGACTTCAGCGCCAAGCCAGAAGAGCGCTGCGGTAGCCTACCGTCAACAGCAGACGCCGTGATGGTTGACTAAAGCGCAGATTTGGTATATGTAACCATCTGTTAAGAGTTTAGGTCTTCATGAAGACGTCCATAGCCGGTGACCCAGCAAGTCGAATATCGGCTGCAGTGCCTTCTGGCGACAAATGAGAATTTGGAACAATCCGCCGGTCCAGGCGTGTTTTCGTCAGTCGGACTACACACTGCTTTTGCGAAGCACGTTACGAACCTTCCAGCCTCGACTGTTGCTCAAAGCGGCCAACAATTCGTGTATACCGCTACACGTACGCAGCGATACCGCGAGTAAACCAACCCGCTTCACACAGGCCTAAACTTTCTCCTCGCTGAAACACATCGAAATAACGATAAACCTGCCGATGGCATGTACCCGGCATTTTCGGCATTGGCTGAATAGTTTCCCAGCACAAACAAAAAATCTGATACGTCCGCTACACTTCAACCAGCGACCACACATTACCCTATCTGTTGCTGCTGGCTCCCTTACCTCACGAACATGAGACGTCATCGACTCCGGTTTAACATCATTTGCGTATCTCGAGTGCGCACAACTCCCTGCGATTTGTATGTTTGTGGCACACTACTTTCTGGGTGGGGGAATTTCTATGTCGAGGAGTATATAAATTCTTCGGGCTAATTTCTGCACAGTTTGCAATTCCGATTTAATACATTCCCAGGAGGTTAAAGTTTTACATATATAAAATAAACACTGCTTTGGTAAATTGATGACTGCTTGTAAGCCTAGATTTTGCTGTCATGGCGTTCTGTACACAATTGAATAAAATAAATTGAACACGTATGGCAGATGAGAAACGCACTCGAAAATCATTGACTGCATGATGGAATTATCATGTGTATAATACCATTTTCAAGAGACTGAACAATGAGCATGGTAAGTCATGCTTTAAATTTAGGACCTAGACGTCAGTGAAGAAGGCGAGGTAATAGTGACAACGTTAGACTTCGTAATCTCAGAGATATTATCGATTTATTACTGAGCCAGATATGTTTACTGGGCAAGCAATTTGTAAGCAACGAAAACAACAACACTTGTCCGCGGTGAAGTTGTTATAGCAAATATTACTTGAGCAGTATCGAGCATGGCTTTTTGAATAAAATGAATAAAACAAAAGAACGTGTTAGTTAAAAGAGCAGAAATAGTATTTAGTTGCTGGTGCGATGTAATTAGGACAGAGAACAATGCAGCAGCTAAACATAACCCAGCGCAATAATGGAATTACATGCGTAAAATGATGGAGAAAGATTACTGAACGATTAATCATACATGCCATCAAGTTAGAAATTAAGGCATCAAAAAGTCTTATACTGGTGGATTCGTACTAGAAGTATGGAATTCAATAACGGCACGTCGAATTCACTTTACCCACACAGATGATTACGATGAAAGTATATAGAAAATAAGGAGTAATACCGAAATCTATAAAATTCTGAATTCGAAGATCCACTGGTTTCATTTAGAATTTTCAAATTCAGGTACTATCCCTAAGATTTGTTTCAGGTTCAAAGTTCAACCTCATCAAATTCTAGAACCGTCTTTCATCACTTAATCAATCGGAATACAGATATACATTTTGAGACACATGTTTTACAATGCGACTAGTTATTCTCTAGGAAAGAGAAAAATGATGATTTTTGTAATTTTTTAGAGATGAAAGAATAACGGGGCACGGGCTTGCCGATAGTCTGACCGTAAACTACTGGGGTCCATGCCTGTACTGTGAAAATTGGGCGAACCTTCATAGTTCGAATTAATGATATACCCTAAGAATATTTCCTTTTAAAACAATACACCATGAAGCACATACCATTAAAGCAATGTTTTTTCGCCATTTCTGTACGTTCTTTGATAGAATTGCCTTTCAGGGTGTGTGTAAGATACCCTCATTTGTAAAAGAGTAATTCAAATAAAAAGCGCATTCTATTCATATTTTTTACAAAACTGAAAGCAGTGGTGAATTTTTCAATGTTCTTTAACATATGCTGATAATTTTTACTCTATAAAAGTTTTGACGTAGAGGCAAGGAAAATCACCATGCAAGAGACAGACTTGACCACTTCGAAACCCTTTGATCTGAGCATTGCCACTTTTTCGTTAAGGACGAATTATAATCGTCCATGTAATCTGAGTAATATCCTCCGTTCCCTAATATTTTGGTAATGACAACGATTGAAAGATCGCTCAAAAATGTCGTTTGACAGATTACTGTGAGAGTTTAACTGCGAAATTTTAGAAGATAAATTCGTTAAACAACGTCAGCTAATCACTCTAACACGTGTTTTTAAGATGGGGGAGGAGGAAGAAAACTGTGTCGTTTTCTCTAAAACACACCATAAATGACAGAAAACAAGTAATTTATCTGCAAAACTCAAAGAATACAATTTTTGGATTGTCTTTATTTGTGCTTACAGCTTTGCACCCCAAGAATTGCAAACACGCATTTCGCAGATTCCTAATACTGCATATACAGTATTAGGAATTTATTATGTATTACCGGAGCCCCTGTCCAAGATGAGGAGACCAACTACGTCGCTCAGTAGTTTAAGCGCATTCCTCAGAGCGTTAGTTTGAATTGGCACGATTCGAGTCCGAGATGGGGAATGGGCGGGTGACTTGCTATACGGCATTGGTCCGCTGCCTCTCCTGTAAGGGTATCCAACACTTTCCTAAGCAATGTTAGCAGTTTATGGAATTGCAGATTCTGTTTCTGGTACAAAAATATTATAATTATAGTATTAAAAATGAATTAAAATAATCCATTTTAAAATATGTTTATTTTAATGGAATATTATGTATTCCTTACAGTAAATTATTGGGAAAATAATTTTCAATATACGGATCTTTTCTTGGGGTGGTATTATGTCCATACTCCCTAACTAGCTCAAGAACGAGGCATCGGTCCCGTAAAGAGTGTAAAGCTTAAGTGTCTTCACTCATGAAAACGTGTCACAAGGAGGAGCTGAGAAGTGTTAAGGTCCACGAACATTCGAATTATTAATTTAGGTAAATTATGAGCTGGATCTGCTAGATTACTCAGGGTTTACGATGCACGGCGTGTAGACAAGGGTAAACGAAACGTGTTGATAGATTTGATGATTTCCATTCGAATCACTAGATATATTAGTTGGGACCAATTCAATTGTTTATGTTGTTTGATTATTCCGATTAAGACAACTATTTGTGTTTTCGGAATCGAATCCGAGTCGGATTCTTTTGCTCATTCACAGTTTCCGGTATATTGGACAGTTTTTAAGCTTAATTCTTACGGGAATCTTATTCCTCCGGTTTTGTTTAAGTTCGTTTCAAGACGATCACTAAATTTATTGCATTTTTATTTACTTTTGCTAAGGAAATATATTTTTTTTAGAACATGAACTTCATTGAGTTGCCGTCGTGAAATTTTGATGTCACGTAAAGTAGTTGCAAAGTCATTGCATTTGAGAAATTCTGACTGATTCATTTATAAAATCAGCTCTTTGAGGAATCGATATTTTGCTCGAAGATTCAGTCGCCAACGACTCAGTTTGCTGATTCGTTCTTTTCGAAGGAATCGTTCGCGAACGACCCGTCTGTAACGGCGAATATTCTGTTTTTCGAAGCAGTCGTATTAGGACAGAAACCTGAAATAATAAAATGACAGCGTAACTCTCTAATCACCAGTCAACTAGCAGGACAGTATAGCACGGAAAAACTTCGTTAGGAACGGACTAACCACTGTGCGTATAAAATTTACAATGCGGATATGTGCCTTATGTGTTAAGGATGCGAATGAAGCGGTTGCAAAGTAAAAAGTTGTGAAGTAATTAAATATCTTGCAATTGCATCCTTATAAATACGAAAGCATCCTCCCATCTGCATTAGACAAAAAATTATATGATTACCAGGGCTGTGTGAAAAAGACATGACTTTAAAGAAAGCGTCGCTGTTGTAACTGGAATTTCAGAATTATATTTCAAAGCCAGCTTTACTCGATATAAATATTGTATTTTAGTGACGGTAATATACATCGGGATTAAGTCTTCAGAACGCAGGGGGTAAATATTCAGTTTGATCCGGGGCTGAACGAAAGCGACCAATGAGTACAACGAATTAAATGGGCAAAAATCAGTTTCTTTTGTATAGTACGAACAGCGTCAGTAAAAATAACAAAGCAAATGAGTCGCTGCTTCTGCGAGATGTGCGAATTCAAAGTAAACTTTACCAAACCGAATGGAGGAGTATGGTTTATTTTCCATCAGTGTGCACTCATACCTTATCCTAGAAGCCTTTTTGTGCCAGGACTACGAATGTAGGTGAAACTTAATAGGGGTAGAAGCAAGGTAACAGATGCCCGGATTTTGGAGGACATGTCCTCCAGATCTTAAGGGAAGTAGCCCAAATGTCCGGCTTTTTCAACATTTCGATTAAATTCTTCTATTGTAATCATATATGCTGTCAAGGCACAGCTAAAGCGTATTAATATATTTCTGGATTCTCACTCGCGTCCTCCCTCCTCCCCCGGTCAGGTTATTCCTGCAATCCTGCATCTGCCTACTTTAGTGCTTCACTTCTTAGCTAACAGTGCAGAGAGAAAACCCGCCAATGCATGGTATTGTAGTATGTCTGTCGTTCATATCAGGTGGGCGGTGCGCAATGCATTGCGGTGTAGTCGTGTAAACAATCAGCTCATACTGTTTGCTTGTGTGTTGTGAATCGCTGCAGTGATTTTTTTCTATTTACGTTTTATTTAAATTCTTAATCCAACAGTGAGCGATATACTGCTAGTTAAATACAATTTGAAAGACCAGTCCTGCTCTAAATTTAACAAGTATTTAATAAAGAAACCCGAACAAGTTGATAAAATCTCTTCCAGTGAAAAATATAAATAAAAATGTCTAGCAGTCTAAAAGATTCCTTTTTTTATACATTTTACATGTATAAACTCTCAAAACTGTAAAATTAAAATACAGAGCATGTGAATTAATATTTACTTTTGTTCAAGTTTATTGTGATTAATTTTTCTCGAAATGTTCTCCTTTTTCATTAAAAATATTCTGCCATTTCAAAAGTTACCTGACCATCCTGGGTTGAAGGCATACCATTCGAATTTATGTAGCAGTATAATCTTTTTTCAAGGAAGGATTTTTCAGTCTATCAAGAAATGTTGCTATTTGCCGGAATAAAATATTCTCGTCCATATAAAAAAAAATCCTTATTAGAGTAGAGCTTTTGAGGACCAACCCCAAGCCAAAGTTTTCTTAAGGTCAGCCAAAAGTCAATGAAAAAGATGAAACAACTGCGCGCGATCTGTCGGCGCTGAAGGCAGCTGCTAATTTGACGCGTATCGGAGCGAGTCAGTGACGGCTAATATTTAGGGTTTTAAATGTATTCGAAAATGTTTTCCCGTATATTCGCAGTTAATACATCACGTATCAAGGTGACATTGGGACATTATATTATACATTACTAAAAATACGTGTTACGTTCTCTCTGGGTTTTAGCATACACGGCGGTTTCCATGAATACGTAGGACAACAGTTGCATATCTGTTCAAAGTCGTTTCGAGATTCCACTGATTTCATAAGTAAAAGCCCATTTAAAGGCATTCCACAAAATACAATTTCAAGAACCAAATCTAAAACCATCATGAAAACATATAACTGTATATAAAAGTCTTTATGGTTTAAACAACTGGGTTTGCGACTAAGTATCTTATAATTTAGACAAGCATTTGATAATTCGTTGATTTATTACTAAATACCTTCATTTGAAAACACCGAATGGAATAAAATCAATTTACTCTTACGTACCGGGAATGATAAATTTATATTTCCTAGGGATGTAATTTCTTGTTGGGTGAGGAAAAACGTTCCTAAAGTTTAAAGCAGAGTGAAGTTATTATCTCAGTCCTTCAGAAGGCTTTTTGTAATTTTCCTTCATTGCTATCAGACTAAATCAACAGGAACCTTTCCAGCTTGGAAGTCCACAAAACAGTTTTTATGATTCAAGCATATGTGACTTTATCACATTAATTTTTTCTTCATGGAAAATTGATTATCTTTCTACCCATCATTAAAAAAGTTTAGTTAATTCATTTACTTCGGCTTTGTTGCTTATAAGCTGTATCTTTAATCGCATGCATTTCTAATATTATTTAATCTGTGTAATAAGTGAGGTGTTCTTGCAAGAAATGCTAGTCTCCGTTGAATTGAAATCGCACGTACCAAAAGTCAGAAAGAGAACGTCTGACAAGCATTTCTTCCTAAAATTACCAATCTGGTGTAATAAACTAGGATTTGTTGAGTGTGATTTGTCCCGTTGTGAAACTGAAAATTATTTCATTGACGCACTACTCTGAATTTTCGTATGAAGTTTTCTCCTTACTGTGGAAAATGAGCATAAAATACCTGAAAACATTACCTGAAGTCCTGCGTTTTTTATGTAATCAGCATAACAATGCAAACGTCGCTAAGCTTTGTATCTAAACATATTTGCTGATTCTAAGAACGAGCCAAGGACTTGAACAGTTCTGCCATTTCAATAACGAAAGGAACAGTTGAATTGAATGATTTTCGATTTCCGTAAAAAAATGATGTACACACCTAACGTAGATATTCACAGTCGAGTCACATTGTTTTGACCACCTCCTACTTTTGACGTCAACAGTGCGTAGCCAATGAAAGTAGGCATGTGTCGTGAGCTGGGTTGGAGAGTATATGAGGTGTGCCCTATGCATTCTGAAAACATATCATACGTTGCTCTCATTGATAAAAAGAACGTTTATCAGATTTTGCAAAAAGTTATGAGCATCGGCTTTCAGACCAAGGGTAGAAGTACTTCTGAAACAGCACAATTTCTGAACTGCTCAAGCGCAGCTATGGTTAAAGTATATCCTGATTGGAGAAATGGTACTATTGCGAATCAGCATGTTGGAAACTGCGGAACACCACGTGCCGTTGATGTGAGAGGTGAACGTCAGCTGAGAAGCAGTGTGAGAGCCAATCGACGAGCTACAGAGGAGAACATCACTGGCTGAATGAACCAGGGGGCTAAAAGAAGTGTGTCTAAAACGACTGTTCAGGTTACCCTGCTGCGTATGGGGCTCGGATGCAGCCGGATGGCCACTGCACATATGCTAACGTAGGTGCACCCTGCATAAAAGGCCTACCTTTGCACGGCAGTATCGGAATTGTAACTTTGCTGATTGAAAAAAGGATTACTTTCTTCGATGAGTCACGGTTTCTCATTCATTGAACGGATGGACGTTGGCGCATAAATCCAGAAACATCGGAGAACAAACACTCTTCAACCATTGCTGGAAGAACACAAGCTGGTATGGGCAGCGTTATGGTCTGGGGAATGTTTTCGTACCATTTTCTGGGTCCACTTATACATGTGGAAGGCACTATGGACCGAATTCGTTATGAATACATCCTTGCAGAAAACGTACACCCATAAAATGTTGATTGTCTTTCTTAGGCGGATGAGATTTTCCAGCGCGACAATGTGATGCTTTCGGTGTTAACAAATCTTTGCTCTCACAATATTTCGTACCCATATTAAAAATTGCGTGCTGTCACATTTTAATAATCTATTTATTTGCCCGATTCATATAACTTCTAGTAAAATATATGCAAAATGAATCAGATCAGATGTATTATTTTTGAATTCTTCTGTTGAAGTGAAAGAAAACAATTTGCAACCTTATTACAAGGTTCATCGTTCAGCTGTACTTCAGGTAGGTAGGTGTATCAAAGAAGTTTTCACAGCAAAAAAGTTGGCTGTCTATAAGTTAAAATTCGGTGAATTTAATGGGAATAATAATCTTAGCAACATTATGCAAACATATAGCATGAAGAATAAACAAAGCCTTTTTCAACTTCTCTCAGATCTTCAAAGTATTTCAACGATGTCAAGAAACTACGTATGAATTTTTGTTTCTGAAAATTAGGTTTCCGTAGTTGTCTTAACGTAGATAACATCGGTAACGAACGCATTGACAATTCGGCACCATGATTAAACGTCCATACCATATACAACGGAATTCTTCTGCTTGAAAGTAGGTTTGGAAATGTTTAACTGCGATGTAGGACATAAGTCTCTTAGATACATCTGAGACACAATCATACGCAATGGTCTCCAGCCTATTGCATCTTAAGCTGCTGCAGTGTACTCCAACCTCATAATGTATCCTGGTGGATACAAGAAGCTCTACACAGCAATGACGAGATATTGTTTTTGTACAATGCTTGAAGAACATACTGTAAACCGGATGTTAAATATGGCAGGCTGATCTCCGCAATGTAAGGGATATTATCACATAATGAAGCAATCACATCTGGAGCGGCATCAAGGGTATTGCTCCTTAAACCACCGCAAAACAAATTTTACTTAGGGAAACCGTAGGGATTCTCTGTCACGAGAGGCATTCTACGATTTTGTAACGAATGTTCTGCCAGGTGCACGGGCCTTTCTGTTGGGTAAAACACGGCTGCACAAAAAAATAACTATGTCTGACGCGCAACGCGAGCTATCAATCTAATGTTGCCTTATACACGTGACCACTGTTTATTTCATTTAAACATCTCTGTTCTATTTATGATTGCCAGTTTTTAGTCTATGTTGTTCTAGTGCCTTAAAAAACGCCCGTTGATCACCGAAAGCTTGGCAGAATTTGTGTGATCATTTTATGCCTATGAAAAACGGATTATTTTTAGGGTTCTTGTAGTTATTTATTTTATAGTTGACTCTGGCATATCAACAGTATTTTATTCACTGAAGGTTTGAAACGGATACGTTCCGTGAGGGAAGAAGTTAGGCTTCAGAATAAAGTTGAGTATCGGCATTAGATAATTCGACAAAGGCAGAAGCGATATTCAGGAAATTAAAATCGCAATTCCTCATTTTGTTTATGACGAACTCTCTGCCTACGATAATAAACCGTTTTTCAAAGCTGAGGATAAAGAAGTTGAGATTACTAAACGATTTAAACTTCTTACTTCGATGCAAGAGCTACCTCGTGTTACCAAATTTTTTCAGTGAAGTACATTTGAAGACCTTCCAAAAACGTCAGCAAAGCGATAACCAATGCTTCGGTTGCACTTTTAAGAGCTATTATTGGGATACGAGAAAGAATATAAGTGACTTTTTGATCGAACTGCATTAGCTACATCTTTTACTGACAAAAATGTTACCAGATTTTTCTGACCTGCACGGCAAAACTTGGTCTAGGAATTCCAATATGTCGTTTACACATAAAATGACGTTATAACGAAAATTCCAGAAAATATAAAATAATAGTAGCAATAAACAAAGTTCTACTTCGCAAACTGAGGAAATCTTTATGGATAAAAAAATAATACCTGTCATTTTTTGTTTTAACCCCAGTGAAATTCAAAAGCGAAATTTACCTAACAATTGGAAATTTTGCAATTTCAAGAAAGGTACCAAAATCGTTGCATCGGTTGAGGAGTCCCTGATAAAGAACGATCTAAACTTTGATCAAAAAGAAAAGATTAGACTTCTAAATCAGAATAGTATAGCATCATCTTCTTATCCTCAGAAACGGCTGTCCAACGACTTCATGTCCATCCGCTTTCTGTACTATGATGTATACTCGGTAACAACTCTATAAAAATACCCCGTCTTAGATATGGTTATGAAGAAAATCCAGCAGAAATGTATACAGATAATTTATCAAGTTCAACATTTTGTGTCGCTCTGTAATGAGATAACATATGTTGAACAGCAAAGGAAATTCACGATATTTAAGTTGTCGTATTAATAATCCTAACATTTTTCATAAGTTTTTGTAGAAATATTCTTTACATAATTACCATACCTTGGAACGAGCCCGTTTTAAGTAATTAGAAACTTTTAGGAAATAAATTCAAAAAAAGAAAATTAACACATATTCCTATCAGATTTTTAAATGATATTTGAAATTCTGGAAGAAGTTAAAAACGGGTGCATATTTACATGGTCGAGTATCATTATTGTGACCACCAGCTAAATCCAGAGTAATCGCCGTGTGCAGCGCGGGAATCGGCTGGACGGGATGGGAGTGACTCAATAAAGTGCTGGAAGGTGTTCGCCGGTATGTGGAGCCGTGCTGACGGCAATGCATCTGACAGCTCTTGGAGGGTGCATGGTGGAGGATCGTTAGAGCGAACAACACGATCGAGGTTGTCCCATATATGCTCAATTGGGTTTACGTCTGGTGTATTAGGGGGCCAGAGACGTACTTTGAAGTCTTCATCGTGCTCTTCCAACCACACTCGGACATTTCTAGCTGTCTGACATGTCGTATTGTCATGCTGGAAGATCCCATACGCCCCAGAGAAGACAATCATCATGTATTGGTGTACGTCGTTCTTCAAGGATGAATTCATAACGAATTCGGTCATAGTGCCTTCCACAGGTATGAGTGGACCCAGAGAATGCCACGAAAACATTCCACTGACCATGACGCTGCCCCCCAGCTTTTGATCTTCCAGCAATGGTTGAAGATTGTTTCTTCTCCGATGTTTCTCGCCTTATACGCTAACTGCTATCCGTTCGATGACGCTGAAAACCTGACCCATCGGAGTAGGCAATTGTTTGCCGATCAGCGGAAGCCCAATTCCGATACGTCTGTGCAAGTGTAAGCATTTTCTGGCGATGCAGTTTCGTTAGCATCGGAGCCTAGTACGCAGCAGGTTTTGCTGAACTGTCGTTTTAGACACCTTTTCCGGTAGCCGCCAGATTTATTCGACCATTGAGTTGCTCCACTCTAGCATGTCGATCGGCCCTCACGCTCTTTCGCAGCCGACGTTCACTTCTCACATCAGTGGCACGTGGTGCTTTGAAGTTTCTACCTCGCTTATTCGCAATGGTGCCATTTCTCCAATCACGATACGCTTTAACCACAACAGCACGGGAACATTTCACAAACGGCGGTGTTTCAGAGATACTGCCGCGCTTCGCCGAAAGCCGATAATCATTCCTTCTTGCAAATCTGATAAATCGCTTTTGTATCCATGACAGCAACGAGTGATATGTGTTCTGAATTCCTACAGCATACTTTATACACCCTGCATGCCAGCTCATGACACGTGACTTCTTTCATTGGCTAGGCGCTGTTGACGTCAAAACTAGGAGGTGATCACAGTAATGTGACTCGACTGTTTATAATTAGGGCGTTATGTGCGGATATCACGTGGTCACTGAGCAATTAAGTCGCCGTCAAGAACAAATGGATACAGTAAAGCAAGTTTCCGAGCCACAGTCTCACATCTTGCGTGGTAATACACCAACTTAAATGTTATTTTTGCTCTGGCATAGCGTTCTTGTACTAAAACGTTTTTCCAATATTTTATTATTATAAATAATTTTACAAATATTGTATTAAAAGCTTTTTCCGTCACTTTTGGAAATTCATTCATTTCATTGTGAATATTAGAATTTAGATATAAGTACCTGTATTAAGTAAACAAAATCAATGAAAAGAAATACTTTAGTAAATATCTCATATGAACCCAAATATTTATGTTTCCGGGTGATACGAAAAGCTTTAACGAGAGGTTAGTGGGAATTTGATGGTGGAAAAGTGGTGATCATCAGAATAGCGTAATTTTAAACTTTTTATTTTATTTTAATAGTGAAAAGTTTTTATACTTCAAGTTTAACTAGTTGTGCGACAAGTACATGTTAAAAACGATCGAATATGAAATTTTAATCGCATTTAAATAGTGATTTTAACATTTCGAGTGTTGGAACCAAAGTGCAATAATGTACATGAATGAGAGAACAAAGCTAGATGTTTCACCTCCCAATGCAGTTATAGTTCGAAGAATCACGACATGGTTGGGACTCGTTAGTGTGGCCACAAAGAAACTGAATTGACACACCAACAATGTTCTTCGTATCGGATATGAATTATAAGATAGGTAGTGGTATTTAGATCCATAAGTAGATGTTTATTTGTAACTATAGAAATATTTTAAGACAAAAAGGGAATAGACATGAAATTCCAAAAATAAGTGTAGATAATACACACTGAAGTGCCAGTAAAACTGGTACACCAGTCTAATACCTGGTAGGTCCCACACGGGAGCACAGGACTGGAGAAATACGACGGGACATGGATTCCACTAGCTTCTGGAAATTTGCTGTAGGCAATGCACACCATACCTCCTACAGAGCGTTCCACAGTTCGGGTGTATTCCGAGGTCTCGGATTCCTGTGTGCGATAGCGCGTTGCATGGCATCGCAAATGTGTTCTATTACGTTCAGATCTTTTTATTATGTTCGTTCTATTACGTTCATCGCTTATATCGTTATTACTTGTCATTCTCATGCCGAAAACAGCTCTGACAGCTGGCAAGGATGTCTATCGCTTTATGTACGCACTGGCGGACGCAACCGAGTACGCGCATAGGGGACGTTGCCATGTATTTTGCATAAGCTCGTCTGTACCCTTTTTTCTGTCACTTCAGTGTATTTCCAATTATTTCCTAAAATCGAATATTTAGGTATGCTTTGCCTGAAATTTTAAATTCTTTTGCGCTATTAGAAAGAAAGCCCTCATTTCTAGAGGAATGAAGTATCCATTTATCGGTATCTCGAATGCAGAATAAAATAGGTGAAGTAAAACATTAATGTTCGTCTTTGTGCAAGTGTTGCTTATTTCTACTTTTGGAGAAACTCACTTATCTCCGGATGATAGCGTAGTAGTCTAAGCGCTGCTTTTTGACAATTTCTACGAGAGAGTCCGGGGCCGAATTCCGGTGAGGCATGGGTGATCTGTTTGTTTGACGACACTGACTACCTATACTCTTTGGAACCAGTGGTCTTAAATTCGGAAGTGACGACTTCTTATGGCACGTCAAAATGCTCAAAATGGTAGTTGAATCCCCGAACAAAAAAAATTACTTACTAATTAAGAATTCAAAATTTAAAGTATTGTCGATTTAGAAACACAGATTGTCGTAGAAATAATGAAATCCTGAAGTAATAAATATCAGCCTATGTGTAGGTCACACGAATGCAGTTAATAAATATTACCACGTGCCTGGTCGGCTCCACTCAATCTCCTGTCTGGAAATAGAAGCGAAATATGCGAAGGCCCACAATGTCCCCCAAGGAATATCAGAATGAAAGGCAGCAATGAAGTTCGGTAATTGGCAATATTCAGCCTCGGTTAGTTCCTACTTGGTAGGACAAACTCCCCAGCTTTCTTGATACAGATATAGTCGATGGGACGCCAATGTCATTGTACAAGTTTACATAGCATTTCAGTAAAATTTATAACTGAACTGTATGACAATTTCTGTGGCAACTAAGCAAATACCAAGGTGGAATGTTATTTTTGAACAGGAGATATCGTTTCTCATAAACTACCTGTACTTGAAAGGATACGTTACGGCATGTACTCTGGTTTCCATACAGTAAATATTTTAACAGCACCGACAAGAATTGATTCATATTATTTATGCCAAAAGGCGTATTGAAGAGAAATTCACTAAATATAATAAAACAAAAACGTGCTTTGTCATCTAATTGCTTGCATTACATTTAACAGAACAAAATAATTAATTAAACTTTTGACACTTAACTTCAGGTAATGACATTATTTCTTGATTTTCATGAGACATATACTATAAAAATGGTTGCTGACATACCTTCCATGTATTTATATACAGACATATATTTGTAAAAAGGGATGCTGACATACCTTGCTAAGTTACGTTAAGGTAATTTAATTTCAAAAACATTGGCATGTTGTTCGTTAAGACATAAAGCATTTTGTGCGATGAAAATATATTGTCGGATTTGCTTAGGATGCAAAAATTTTTACATAACCTTTCTTTTATTAAATGTTTGAGATTGCACTTCTTTGTATTTACCATATAAACAATTCTGTCAAGGCAGTGTTATTTCAACGTTGCAGTCGGTAGCCTTTTCTATTATCAAAATATAACACTTAAATATATAGTTTTGATGTAAGGTATCACACAGGTTACTTGATTCCTGATGTGGTAGGAGCTAGCTAGATAGGCACTAGAGGAAACACTCTCTTCACGAAAAGTGAATAAGTTATAGTATGAGCACAGAAGTCTCCTAAAGATAAAATTGTGAAAGCCTAGAAAAACGCAAAACAAAATTACTAGAAACCTACTTAACAATTATGTCCTAACCAAGTTTTGCACGGGATTGGAAAACAAAAGAAATGCGAAATTATCATGGCTCCCACTTCCTACCCTAATCACCGAAGAGTAGTGACGCCAAGAGCCAAAATCAGGATTATTGTGCGAATCCGTGAACGAAAAAGTATGGTAAGAGTGTAAGTGTACTACTGCTTGCATTTACTATTAAAAAACGGTCAATTTAAATAACGAATGAGCAATTCAGGAGAAATTATGTCGTACATTTTGACATGTGAGGATATTATTCCAATGTAAAAGAAAATTATTATTCATACATTT